>OZ025295.1:244905530-247305530 GCA_964019185.1 Maratus speculifer | reverse complement strand
GTAAAATATGCTTCAGCTGTAATTCATTTCTTCCAATCCGTCTTATTGATACAAAATTCCTTCCTCGTGCTTTATTTTGAGACATTAAAATTTCAGCGATAGATGGTTTCCTCTTGCAAACCTTTCTTTTTTTCGGTTTACTTCGCCACCACCTATCTTTTTCCTCCATGGCGTACAGCAGCTGTGATTTAAAAAAAAAAAAAAAAAAATCCTCATTTAAACTGACAGTTTGCCAGTCTATGAATTTTAAAAGTCAGTCTCAGTTTTTAAAATTATTTCTGCGAAATTTTTATCCAACCAACCAACCATAAGAGAATGAAAAGGAAAAAAGCTAAAAGAAAGCGATTTTTTTTATGAGAGTCAGGTTTGGAATTTAATTAATTACTCAGTTAATAAATAGAATTCTGAAATTCTGAGAGTCAGGTGCATCAGGAGAGATATTGGGCTACTCTCAGAAACATTTTGAGCTTCGTACGTACCGTAGTTTTCGCTAACTATCGCAGACACACACACACACACACACAGAGCGATTTGTTATTTTATTAATATAGATGAATTAAAGAATATACTTTTAATTTATACTATTTTCGAATAAACATGAGTTAAACTAAAGTTATTATACTTTGAAAATTGTTTAATGTATTTATCCTCTTTTTCAACAGTTAAAGGAATATTTATAACCACTTTAAATAATGCAAATTTTTGTGAAAATAATGTGTCCTTTTCACACATGAATTTTCATACATGAGGTAAATCAATATACTTTTAAATTATACTTTTTATAGACTAAACATGAGTTAACCCATTTTAGGCCAAGCACAGAAATTTTATAAAATGTAGCATTATTTTTATTGAAATATGCTTAAATTACATACATTAAGACACAAAAAAAGATTCGTGCATGAAAAATAATATTTTATATAAGAAATAATATTTTATATAATAATATAAAATATTATTTCTTATAATGAATAATATGAATATGAATAATATTTTTATGACTTTTGTTTTATTCTTATTTCATATACAGAATTTGCAACTTTAATCTATTTTAAAAACATATAATTCATTTCAATTGGAATAATAATATATTTTTAAAAAGTCGAATTTGTCAAAGGCGTTTCAAATTAAAACTCTAGCGTATTTTGAAAATTTTTTAAGAGAAAGTGTTTACTCCAATTGAATTACTAATATTTTATGGATGTCTTCAAAAGCCTTAAAAAATAGAAGAAAAATAAAATTCTTGAAAAAAATGTGTCAGAGTGTTAAAAAAAAATATTTATCGAAATGTTTCGTATACGAACCTTTGGCCGAAAATGGGTTAAACAAGAGGTATTAGACTTTGAAAATAGTTTTTATTTATTTTCAACAGTTAAAGGAATACTTATAACCACTATTAATTATGCAAATTTTTCACAATAACTCCTTTCGTGAAAATTATGTGTCGTTTTCGCACACGAAGTTTGACAAATACTTAGGAGTAAATCTCAGTCTCATCGGCCATTTTTCTGGAACAGAATTAAGGATTCATAGTGGAAATTAAGAAGAAAGACTCACAAATCTCGTTAAATCCCTGAAGATACTTTAATGACTTCTGGGATAAATGAGCTTTGTGTATTCTCAAAACTGCAAATAAGTTGGAATTAGTTTCCTTTAAAGCTTTTTTTCCAAACCCAAAATGCTTCAATGCGCGTATTATAAGACAAGCTATAATGGACGAAAGAAACAGATCATTAATTAAAATAATGGATTTTTTTTTATAAATATATTAAAATCAATAGAGCAAATTGTGTAAAGATGTCGTAGATTTTAATTTTTTTTAATTGCCTATTGTCTTTATTTGTTATTCATTGATTTCTTTTTAAATTTGCACCTCTATGCATGTTTAAAAAACATATTTTATTTTGCAAATGCTACAGAAAGTATCAAAAGTGTTGTTTTTGTGAAAGCTTGGTTTTCACGATCTTACCCTTAGCTTCGAGTAAGATGACAAATGATCTACGGCTAAGATAATTTCTAAAAATTCAATATAAACAATTATTTTTTTTGAATCCGCATAAAATTTAAAAGGGTAAATAAAAGTAACTTTAATATTTTAGACACAATAAACTTGTTAACTTATTTAAGATTAGATTATTAAAAAATATGAATATGACAAACGTTAGAGAATTGATAAATTATAAACTAATATTTGAAAAAAAAGATAATGTTCTAATTAAAAATTAAAATATTTATGTCTTTTAGGTCTGCCTATTTTTAAAACATTATAAAATGTTTAAATACGGTAACGCACTTTACAATCCAACTATTTTGTTAATGTTTTCATATGTTCCTTTGTTCTTTTCAGTATTATCTGAGATCTGCCACAAAGTGCCTATTTGATTAGAAACCTTGAAATGGCCAAATAATTCAAAGAATGCACTTGATTTATCCATGAATTCCTAAGGCCTTATTACCCTAAATGCTAGAAACTTATTTATGCAAAATCTCACTCACTTTAATAAATTCCCTATTTTTTTAAATTACCATTTTTTTTAAACGTCAGTTAATCAAAACAAATACAATAAATTACGATTGAATCACTGATTAGAAATTTTTGATTGAACTTTCAAACATTTTTCAATTATACAAGAGTTTAAAATTTCAAAAATTGTATGGTATAAATGCACGATAAATACATTTTCAAGTAAAAATTTGTTCTATAAATATTTGTGTAGAAGATTTCTTCAAAGAGAAAAAATGTAATTGGAGATCATTAAAATTCTTTTCTAATTGAAAAACATTTTTCGATTAGAATAGAATCAAATAGACTTTTTTTTCTAATAAAATTATTCGCTGGAATTCGCCAGACTGAAACATTTTTTTAAAGGTAATTAAGTTATAAAAGGGAGAAAAATTGATTAAGAGTATTTTCGAAATGGTAGCATCAAAAATTATTTTAAATATGGCAAATAAATGAAAAGCAAGGAAAATGTTATTTCAAAAGAAAAATTACTGGCGTCTCGTTATTATTATTAATTTTTTTTCTGTAGGTTATTTCTGTTTCTTCTACAAATGAAATTTTTAGCTTAAGAATACAGGTATAGTTAATAATATTTTAATTTAAAAGATAAATTTTATTTGTAAAATGAACCCTAATACAGTACCAAAACAATACAGTATCAAAATTACATTTATTGTTTTTTTGAAAAATAAAAAAAATTACGTTGAAAAAGCATTACAAGATTATCTTTTAGCTTCAACATACAAAACAATTCCCCTTTAACAAAAAATTTCATTTTATGAATTTTAAATACTATTTTGTATTACTAAAATATCTTTACATTTTTATGAATGTTTTCAATATCTTAAAAATAATTAAGGTAAAGCATTCTTCGTTTCCCATGTATTAATTTAGTTTTTAAAATTATATGCTATATTTGCAATTGCGACGTGAAAGCTTTTCTTTTAATAGAATAATACCATTTCTTTTCGATACTTGAATCAAATTACCAAAAATACATAATTCATCGCCATTTCAATGTTTATTAATTTTCAAAATAACACGCAATTTAAAATATAAGGTTTTTACTTTTGATATTTCAGTATATAAGAAGAATGAAGCTACAATTTGAAGTTTACAAAGATTCATAATAAAATTTCCAATTGAATTTCCAATTAATTTCCTTTGATGTATTTTTCTCAATTAAAAATTGACGGAAGAAACAGAACATTAATTAAAATAATGGACTTTTTTTAATAACTATATAAAAATTAATAGAACAAACTATATGAAGATGTCGTAGTTTTTAAATTATATTTTAAGTGCCTATTGTTTTTATGTATAACTTATTTTATTTTACAGATGCTATAAATAAATATATATATATATATATATATTTGTAAACGCTTGTTTTTTGTAATCTTATCATTGGTTTGGGGTAAGATGGCCAACTATATAGAGGTACATAACTTCTTAAAATTGAATATAAACAATTATGCTTGTGAATCGGCATAAAATTTAAAAGGAGAAATAAAAGTAACTTTAATACTTTAATACAGACTCAGTAAACTTGCTAACTTATTTAAGATTACGGAAAAAAATATGTCTGTAACAAATGTCAGAGATTTGATAAAAAAGAAACTCATATTTGAAAAAAGATCATGTGCTGATTAACAATTGAAATATCTATGGCTCTTCGGTATGGTTTAAAAAAAATATATATAACAAGTTTAAATACGGTAAAGCCAATTTACAATCAACTTTTTTGTTAATGTTTTTATATATTCCTCTGTTCTTTTCAGTAATATCTCAGATCTGACACAAAGACCCACAAAGTGCCTATTTGATTAGAAACTTTGAGGTGGACAACAGTTTTATTGAATGCACTTGATTTCCAAGGACATATTGCCTTCGCTGCTAGAAAATTTGAATTATGCTAAATTGTCGTTCATTTTAATAAATTCCCTTATTTTCCAAATTGACATTTTTAAAAACATTAGTTAATTAAAATCACGGTTGAATCTCTGATTTAAGTAGTCTGATTCAAGTTTTTTTTTTTTTTTCAATCTTATAAGAGTTATACTTTTCAAAAACGTTGTGATGTAAATGCATGATTAATATATTTTTAAGTAAAGATATTTTCTATAGATATTTATACATAAGATTTCTTTAAAGAAAACATGTATTTGGAAATCAGTAAAATTCTTTTCTAATAGAAAAATATTTTTTCAGTAAAATAGAATTAAATAGAGCTTATTTCTAATATAAAAAATTCGCTGGAATTTTCCAAACTGAAACATTTTTTAAAGTAATTAAGTTATAAAAGGGAGAAAAATTGCTTAAGAGTATTTTGAAAATGATAACATCAAAACACATTTTAAATATCGTAAATTAATAAAGATCGAGGAAAATACAATTAACAAAATTATACCGTCGTCTGGTTCTTAATTTTTTTAAATTTTTAGGAGCATTTCTAATTCTTCCAGAAATGAAATTTTTAGATTAGAAATACAGGTATTGTAAATAAAGTTTATGATTTAAAACATAGTTAAAATTAAATTTGCAGAATGAACCCAAGTAATACAATAGAGTATCGAAAATAAATTTATTTTGTTCTGAAAAATAGAAAATAACATTCAGAAAGGATTAGAAGATTATCCTTTAGCTTCAACATACAAACAATCTCGCTTTAACAAAGAATTCCATTTCATAAATTTTAGGTAATATTTTATATTACTAAAATATCAATACATTTTTATGAATGATATTAATACGCTTCAAATAATTATTTTTTAAACGTAAAACATTCTTGGTTTTCTATGTACTAACTTTGTTTTTAAAATTAAATATTAGATTTATAATTGCGACATTAAAGCTTTTCGTTCAATAGAATAATACCATTTCTTTTCGATACTTTATTCAAATTATCAAAGTTACATAACTCTTCGCTATTTCAATGTTTATTAATTTTCAAAATAACACGCGATTTGAAAATATAAGGCATTTTCTTTATGTCTTTCAATATATAATCCGAAAGAAGCTACGATTTGAAGTTTACCCTTTGAAAAAAAATATGTCTATATAGAACAATGGTTTACAGTTATGCATTTTGTTATTTCAAAAAATTTCAAAGAGAACAACTTCTTTAAATACATTAAAGAAGCTTTTACCAAGAATAAATTAATACCTACTTAAGTATTAAATGTTTTCACATATTATGAAACTATGAAGGCAATAAAATATTATAAATAGATAATATACGTTTTTTTTTTATTCGGTATTTTTTTTTCGATTATGTATTTCTGATTTATTTAGCATTTCACCTTGTTATTATAAGAAGTGTGCAATCATTCTTCATATCATACTACGGAAAAATCAAATCCATTAAATCGCAGCAATTAATAACTATTAAAATTGAATATAAAAAGGATCAAAGCTTGTATGAGCTCTCTTATTTTATTGGTAGTACCTTACATTTTCATTTTTCCTACTGAGTAATTTGATATATTCAACCAATATTGAGTATATATATTTTCCATGTCTTTTTACAGTTTCATAATTATTTTAAAGTTTATTATTTCTGAGGTAAATCAACATACTTTTAAATTACACTATTTATGGACTAAACATGAGTTAAAAGAGTGTTATTAAACTTTGAAAATTGTCTTTATTTATTTTCAACAGTTAAAGGAATACTTGTAACCACTATTAATTATGCAAAATTTTCACAATAACTTCTTTCGTGAAAATATGTTGTTTTTGCACACGAATTTTGACAAATACTTAGGAGTACTTCTCAGTCTCATCGGCCATTTTTCCGGAATGCTGTTAAGGATTTTTAGTGGAAATTAAGAGGAAAGGCTTATAAATCTCGTTAACTCCCTGAAGATACTTTAATGACTTCTGGGATAAATGATCTTTGAGTATTCTCACAACTGTGAATATTTTGGAATTAGTTTCCTTTGAAGTATTTTTCCAAACCTATAAAATGCTTTAATACATGTATTTAAAAAAGAGGTATAAAGGATGAAAGAAACATAACATTAATTAAAGTAATGGAGTATTTTTATAAATATATTAAAATTAATAGAGTAGATTGGATAAAGATGTTGTAGTTTTTGAAAAAAATGTTTAAAAAGGAAAATTTGTGTTTTAGAAAACGAAACAGACATTGCGATAATGCGACTGTGAAAATGATTTTTAATTTTGAAATAAAGAAAGGTAAATTTTCATTTCAATTTATCATAATGAGAAAATAGAATATTACTTGTAAATTTTAATTAGGAAATTAATAATATTTTATTCAATCAGCAAAAGATACTAAATATGTCTTCAAGATCTGATTAGTTTGTATTTTAATCTTACCTTAATGTCATTTTACAAATACAATTTTCAATGTATACAGTTGCAATTAGTTTTAAATGTGCAACTTCGGTATTTGATATTTATTTCTAAATTTTAGGGGGTGATGAATCACTTTGAAAAGTAGAAGTGGATATTTAATGCTGTTTGAAAAATTGTGTCTTTAATGAACATTGTTATAACGTGAATGTTCTTGAAAGATTTTCTACCATTATTAAAAGAAGGAAGATTATGGTGGCTCAGGATATTTTAACTTTCAAAAAATCAGTTTTCAATTTTGTTTTAACTCTGAATGTTTTAATTTTTTTCAAAACCATGCAAAACAAAAAAGAAAAAATCATGCGTCAAGCATACAGCAGGAAACACTTTCCATCACATTTAGAATAATGTAACAAAACTGCACCTTATAAAAAAATCAAATATTACCTCTCTTTTCACCAAATAGAAATGTATAACGCATTTCAAAAGTGAATTTCAGTTTTTCAAATCTACAATTGGAAAATTATCCATTTTTCGGGAAGCTCAGTATATGATATAGAGATTTGTTCCTATTAATAACATACCTTTCAAAATGTAGTTCATTTAAGCGATACATATATTTTAGAAAATTTCTCATCGATGATTTCCTCTAATAAGGAGAATGGTATGCTAAAACTTTTGTGCAGTCCTGTATATGAGGTATGGAATTTATGTATAAAGAGTAATATTAAAAAAAAACCAATTAAACTTAAAAGCGCATACCGAGTTTAAAACGGGCTTCCTACCAATTATTATGCAAAGACAGTACTATAACCAATTTCTTTTATGCGTCCCTGTAAAATAATAAATAATGATATTAATGCTTTGTTTTAATGTGATCGTAGTGAACTGCAGTGATTTATATCAGTTTCAATACACTTGATATAGCATAATGTCACTAAAGTACTCCACAAACGATTTTTCTTTTTATATGATTTTAAAATCAAATTCTTTTGACTGTCTCTGTAAATGAACCTTTAATCGTACAAACTTCATAAGCAATACCACAGATGCTTTAGCGACCTTAAAAAATCTTTATTAATTGCATGAAAATCCTAGATTTTTTACGGGAGTTATAGCGTGTAAAGACGAACAGACAAACCAAATGCATACTCACTTTTCAACATTTTTCGAAAACCACTATAAACCACCATTGTAAAAACACCGTAATATCCTTCTTTCATGAGTCATAATCATTTAAAAGCGGTAATAATTGAAGGCCTGTAGAAATTAAAGCTTTTAAAAAAAGTTTTATCTTCTAATATAAATAACTAAGTTCTAATATAACTTTAAAAAAAGTTTTATCGGATTAGTAAATTTGATGTTTGCGCCCAGTGTTATTTTTTATCTATGTAAGCTACATAAAAAATCAATTAATCGTATATTTATAGTCTACATGCTAAAATCAAACTAACAAAATATCCGATATTTTGGTTAAAATTTTTATGTATAAAAATCTTGAAGAAAACACTTTTTTTTCTTTTGGTATAAATTGAAATTTTAAACAAAACTTTTCCCGCATAGTTCAGTTTTAAGTTAGAAATAATAGTGTTAGGATTTGCTTTATGAAAAGTTTTTTTCTATATGCATATTTTGGAGTTTTATCATAAGCTCAGCACTAAATCACGCGTTAGTGAAATGGATATTTTAATATAAAATTCAAATATTAACTCTGACGTACAATATTTATTTTTCTGGAAAATTAAGTTAAGGATATATTTTAGCAGAACGGGAATGGTTGGTTGTATATATGTCGGCCAATTATCTATACTGTAGGATATAGGCCCTAAGGGGTGGGGTGCCCTCCGTGGGAGTTTTTAGGGAACCTAACCCGTATTTACGCAAGGTTAGAAGAAAATCACGGAAAACTCCGAACGGTTAAGCCGACGGTCGCGATTGGGTTCGAACCCAGCACCTACCGTCTACCAGTTTGAGGTCAGCGCCTCTCGGCCACTGGTGGGGCTAGCAGAATGGGAAACTAAAAGGTATTGATATATTTTGGTACATTCAAAAAGGTGTTTTGTTTTTTATTGTTCCGACAAATTCAAAGATCCTGTACCCCTTTGATTTATTATTAGTATATTACTACTACTAAATAACAAGATCTACTTAACTAACAGACAGCAGTCTATATAAATGCAAGATATAATAATATTTGGGTTTATGCATTTCTTATCTGTAATAAGAATTATTTAATTATTTATAAACATTAATATTTTGTTTCCTCCTTTTTTTATCACAGAAATAAATAAATAAATACATATTCATGTATTATGCATACATTTTTATGATAGTATATGGAGAATAGAATTTTGAATAGGTTATAAAAATGTGCGAGTAAGAATAAAATTTTAGAGTTACGCATTTCGAATTTAAAAACATGAATGAAAGAATATTAATTAAACCGAATAAGATAACTGGAATATTAAAATGAATGAAATTTACTTACCCTAACTCCCAATAAAAACAGTAAACTGGGAGGAAACGGCTTGATATCTTATATAAAACAGAAATATTTATTTTCGTTGACATGCATCAATATAGATGGAAAAACATGGATGAATCAAGAATTTCCATTCCGGATAATTTTAACTAACACACTTTTTATTTGACTTTCTGGCAGGCTCATAAGAAAACGACTTCGTTCTGTTGAAAATCATGAATGAAATTTTCACAAAATAACTTGACTTTTCCAAACCATAATAAACTTCTTTCACGAATTGTCAGTAGAATAGAATAAGTATTTTTTCAAGCCGACTATAATAGAATGATTTCGTCAACAGAATTATTAAGCATCTACTGGTGCCAGAATGATTCTTCGAATCGACTGGAATAGAAAAATCAAAGAATTATGCATCCATCTGATGCCAAAAAACATTTTTTCTAATAAGAAACTGTGCTCGGCAAACGAAAATAAAATCACTCTTGTCAAGGCGGTTAGCCGTTGCCATGGAAATCAAACGGCATTGAGTCTCGTCTTCCTTTTTCATCCAGTATATATAACTAACTACTCATATGGTTCAATTTTAAAAGTGTGTTGTATCATATTAAACCTTTGCATAATATATATATATATATAATAAAATAAAGAAATTTGCGCCATTTTGCTCTCTCTGAGCTTTTAATTCTAAAATTGTGGAACATAGTTTAATCTTAGTTTCGTAATATATTAATCTTTTAACAGCTAAAGTCCTTTTTCTTTTTTTTATTTCACTTATTAATAATCTATTGCTGGTTTCTCAAAAAGGCGGGAAATTATTTCGTAATCTTTCCTTTTTAGAATATTCTAGGAATTTTAATTTTATTTTTAATTTAACATCACGTGATCTCTGTTAATGCGCGGATGTTAAAAGGCTTGTCCATTTGCTGGAAAAGATATAATCCTTACCCGAGGTCTTCGCCTCCTAGGCCAATCAGAGGTGATCATTTTTATTGCGTAGACTCAGATTAATCCTGGTTGGATTTTTAAAATGATTGACGCGGAGTGAGGAGGGGCTAGTTTGTCGTGCAAATGTGGCTTTCTCATTTGGGTTTTTAGGAGCTCAAAATGCATCTTTCCTTTCAACTGCCTGGAAGCCCGACAATTTTTTCCCGATAAATTGTAAGATGGGATTACGTAACTTAGTCACGAAGTTGGTGAAGTGGAAGTTATTTCATGAGAGTGCCAAGGTGATTGCAAGAAAAACTTAACCTATTTATGAGTTCTAATAAAATTAATTTAAAGACTGCTTGATTGAACTTTCTTATGGGGAAATACCCGAATAAACTCATCCACTGCCGGAGTGACTGCTCAGCTCATTCCACTGTTGACTTTTAGTGAGTAGAAGAATGTTCGCCATCGTCGTATCATGACATTGATTTGCCTGTAGGATTCGAACCTACGCTGGGAAAACCAAATGGATTTCAAAGAGAGCAAATATTCCTAATATAAAAAAAGAAAGAGTTGATTTATTTATCATCTATTATTTATTATTTTTATTGTCATTTATTGAAGTATAGTAACTGAAGAACAGTAATTGAAGTATAGCATTTAAATATTTGCCCGTATTAATTATCCCGATCTTTGCAAGATTAGTAAAGGATTAGTAAAAGAAAATAAAATGCCTGAAAATAAACTTGATATTGCCCCTTTTGACTTTGGATCGGGCATGAATATTTTTAAATGGTTTAAACATTTTGCTAGAGAATGTTCTGGAGAAAAAAAAAGATAATGAGTGGAAAAAACATTATATCTCAAAATATTTAAAGGGGGAAGCACTAAAAGCTTTCATAAATGATTGTTTGGAGTGTGCTACTTATGATAAAATTGTTGAGATTTTAACAGAAAAATTTAGTCAGGTTAGAGTCCCAAATTTTTCTGAGTTTACCTCTTTAAAGTTAAATTATCTAAGCGATTTATATTCTTATTTTTTAAAGAAAGTTGAGATTGGAAGACAACTTCAGTTTGGGGAAAATTTAATTATCTAGGGATTAACTGATGGACTTAAGCCTGAGTATCAAAATTGTTTAATTGTAAACCCTCCTTCTAATACTCGTGAATGGTTTCGTATTGCTAAACAATTAGCAGCGATTCCAACTCATGCCCCTAATAACAACAACAGAAATTTTCAATAAACTAGACCTATGCACAATCCCAATCATCATCCTAGACATAGGATTCGACCCACTCCACACAACCCAACCCAAAATTTCAATCCTAGGTTTTTCACCCCTAGAATGTCTACCACACAACCTAGAATGCCTACGATGTATTACCAAAATAATTATCCAAGTCGTTCTTGCAGAATATGCTTAAACAGAGGTATAGAAAATGCTTATCATTGGGAGAGGAGTTGTATATTTAACACAAATTCACTGCAATCTCAAACTCCTCTCATATACAGCCACCTCCTACTAATAATGTCTGACAATTATTTATTCCTGGATATGTGGACAATAAAAAAGTGTATTGTGTTGTAGACAGTGGATCAACTGTCTCAATTTTATTTCTCAAATTTGTTCGATATTTAAATGCTAATTTACATAATGTGTCCCCTATTACTATTAGACAGGCACAAGGAACTCTTACAATTAATAAATCTTGTCGATTATGTATTAAATTTGGTAATATAAAGAGGTATGTTAATTTTTTAGTAAGTCATATAGATTCGGACTATGCTATTTTTGATTTATCTGATTGTGCCAAATTTAAATTGAAAATTGATTGCGCAAAAAGCCAGGTGCTACAAGACAATATTACGTTAAATCAACATGTCAACATATCCAGTGATAATTTAGAATTACTTCATTTTGATATTATAAAAAAAGATACCAATGTGCAACTCGATTATGGAAATACCATAAATCCCCAATCCTTGCCGCGAACTAATAATGATTATTATAATCTATTTCGGGATCTAAATGCTATTCAAAATAAAAATGTAAGGGAACTTTTAAGGGATTATTTAGATATTTTTGCCAAAAATAAATATAGTGTAGGGAGAATTAATATTGAACCTCAGCGTATTTTTCTTAAATCTGACCTACCAATATCTTTGAGGCCTTATCGTACATCCACTGCTGATGAAAAAGAAATCTCGCAGCAAATTCAATCCTTATTGAATAGCTGCTGGATTAATTGAAGAAAGTTATAGCCCATATTCTTCCCCAGTTACGTTAGTAAATAAGCGAGATGAAGGCAAAAAAAAAAAAAAAAAAAAAAAAAAAAAACCGAATGTGTGTTGATTTCCGAAAATTAAATTCTATTATGAAAAATGACGCTGAGCCTTTGCCCCGAATTGACGAAATTTTAGACATATTAAGTGGTGCCCAATATTTCTCTGCGCTGGATTTAGCCTCAGGCTATTGGCACACACCTATTCACCCAGCAGATTCCGAAAAGTTAGCCTTTACTACTAATTGTGGGCTCTGAGAATGGAATGTTCTCCCCTTCGGTGTAAAGGTAGCCCCCCCCCCCAATTTTCAATAGGACAATTAGAAGAATTCTTACAAAATATAAAATAGACTTTGCTTGTTATTATTTTGATGACATAATTATTTTTTCTAAGCCAATAGATGAACATATACAGCATCTCATCCAAATTTTTAATTTAGGCCGAATAGAAAATATTAAATTAAAATTATCTAAATGTACTTTTGCTCAAAAACAAATCAATCTTCTAGGGTATGAAATCCAAAATGGAACTTTTACTCCATCTAATGCTAATACAGAAACCTCTAATAAAAATGAAAACCCCCTACTAATACTAAAGAATTACAAAGATTTCTTGGTTCTATAAATGTGTATCATAAATTTATTGACAAATATGCTGAGATTAGACACCACTTAAATAAATTACTTAAGAAAGATGCTATTTGGGAATGGAATTCTGAATGTCAAAACTCTTTTCAAAAATTAAAAGATTCCCTCATTGCTAAACCAATTTTAAAGATTTATGACCCAAAAGTACCCCTACACATGTTTGTTGACGCTTCTCAGGTGGCGGTAGGTGCAGTTCTTAAAGGGCCCGACCATAATAACTTTTTACATCCAATTGCTTATTTTTCTAGAGGATTGAGAGATTATGAGAAAAATTACTTCATTACCGAGTTAGAGTGTCTTGCCATCATTGATACTTTAGACAAATTTTATCATTACTTTCATGTTGTACAATTTACCATCCATACTGATCATGCATCTCTTGTTTGGTTAAAAAATGTCAAACATTTAAGAGGTCGATTATTTAGATGGCCATTGAAGTTAAGTATGTTCGATTACAAAACAGAATATTTAAAGGCATCTACAAATGTCGAAGCCGACATATTGTCAAGAAACCCTATTTCTCATTTTTTTAAACCCCTTACTTTTCTTCTTGACGTTAAAGATATTATTGAGATGCAAGAAAAAGAAAATGTGTGTGGTTCAAAATATATTAATGACAATGGACTGATTATAGTTAAAAGAAAAGGTTTTCGTAAAGTAGTAGTTCCCATGTCCTTAAGAAAAAAATTACTTAATGTTGCTCATGAACAGTTTGGTCACCCTGGTGTTCAAAAAATGCAAAATTTAATTTCTCCTAATTATTACTGGCCAGATATGACACAAGACATTACCAATTTTGTTAAATACTCTGATATTTGCTAGAAAAATAAAAACCCTAGACAGAAAATATTTGGCTTGTTACAAGCTATGCCCACTACAGATCAACCTTTTGACTGTCTGTCTGTTGATACTGTAGGAGGGTTCAATTATTATAATTCTACAAAAAAAATCTTCATATTATAATAGACCATATATGTATATATATGTAATAAAATAAAAAAAATGCGCCATTTTGCTCTCTCTGAGCTTTTAATTCTAAAATTGTGGAACATAGTTTAATCTTAGTTTCGTAATATATTAATCTTTTAACAGCTAAAGTCTTTTTTCTTTTTTTTATTTAACTTATTAATAATATATTGCTTGTTTCTCAAAGAGGCGGGAAATTATTTCGCAATCTTTCCTTTTTAGAATATTCTAAGGATTTTAATTTTATTTTTTACTTAACATCACGTGATCCGTGTTAATGCGCGGATGTTAAAAGGCTTGTCTATCTGCGAGACAAGATATAATCCTTACCCGAGGTCCACACCTCCTAGGCCAATCAGAGGTGATCATTTTTATTGCGTAGACTCAGATTAATCCTGGTTGGATTTTTAAAATGATTGACGCGGAGTGAGAAGGGGCTAGTTTGTCGTGCAAATGTGGGTTTCTCATTTGGTTTTTTCAGAGCGCAGAATGCGATTGACGTTTCAAATATTAGGATGCTGTTTCTTTTTCCCCGAAAAATTCAAATATTTTAGAATGCAGATTAGTCACGAAGTTTTGGAATATTCGATACTTAAAAATTGATTGTAACAATAGTTGAAAAAAAAATACGATATTTAATTCGGTAATTGTATATGAACGTAAAAAATATTGGGTTTTTAGGAGCTCAGAATGTATCTTTCATTTCAACTGCCTGGACGCCCGATAAATTGTAAGATGGGATGACTTAACTTAGCCACGAAGTTGGTGAAGTGGAAGTTATTCGATGAGAGTGCCAAGGTGATTGCAGGAAGAACTTAACTTATATATGAGTTCTAATAAAATTAATTTAAAGACTGCTTCATTAAACTTTCTTATGGGGAAATACCCCAATAAACTCATCCACTGGTAGTCAAACTGCCGGAGCGACTGCTCAATTCATTCCACTATATATATATATATATATATATATAATAACAATAATCTAACGGCTTCATGTTTCTTAGTAAACGTGCGTGCTATTTATTATTGCAATCTTTTCACTTTATTTGAGTTTTATACCCAATAATAATATTAGTAAACCTAAAACAGAAATTGGAGTTTTAAAAAAAAATTTCTGTTTTATAAAAGGTAAAATTTTTAAACAGAATGTTGTAAATGCACGATTAATACATTTCCAAGCAAATACATTTTCTATATATATTTTGTGTATAAGATTCTTAAAAGTAAATGTATAATTAGAAATAAAAAAAATACTTTTCTAACAGAAAATAATAAAAAAAAAAAGAATCAAACAGTTTTTTTTTTATATTATAAATAACTCGCTGGAAATCACCAGACTGAAACATTGTTTAAGGTAATTAAATTATAAACGGAGGAAAAAGTGCTTAAGAGTATTTTCGAAATGGTAGCATCAAAAGGTATTTTAAATATGACGAATTAATGAAAAGCGAGAAAAATGCAATTGCAAAAAAGAGTAATACTGGCGTCCCTCTAATATTACTTTTATCATTTTTAGGATATTTCTGTTTCTTCTATAAATGAAATTTTGAGATTAGAAATACAAAGTAGTGTAAATAAAGTTTAAAATTAAAAACGTCGTTTAAATTAAATTTGAAGAATAAACTCAAGTAATAAAATAGAGTATCAAAATTACCTTTATTTTTTCCTGAAAATTAAAAAATAATATTGCGAAAGAATTAAAAGATTATCTTTTCGCTCAACATACAAAACAATTTCCTTTTAACAAAAATTTTCATTTTATAAATTTTAGGTAAAATTTTATATTATTAAAGTATCAGTATGTTTTTTATGAATGTTGTTAATACGTTTCAGGTACTTATTTTTTGAATTTAAAACATTCACTGGTTTCCTATATATTGACTGCATTAAAAAAAATATATTAGATCAGCAATTGCGATATTAAAGCTTTTTTCTCAATAGGATAATGCTATTTCTTTTGTATACTGTATTCCAAATATCAAAAATACATAATAACGCGCCATTTACTTTTTAAAACGTCATGAGATTTGAAAATAAAAAGCGGTTTTTTTTCCAATATCTAAACCGAATGAAACTACAATTTAATGTTTTCAAAACTTCTTAATGAAATCTCCACTTTGCATAAAAAAGTGGTTCGTTTCATATCTATAATATTACATTTATTTATAGCTATGCATTTTATCTCTTCAAATAATTTTAAATAGAGCAACACTATCTATCGTTATACTTTCAACTACAGCCAGGAAATATAGATATTTTTGACATCACACATTATGCTTTGACATAGAAAAATAAATTTTTGATTTCAAACTAGATATTCCATAAAATAAATTTCTATGCTGTCATTACTGTCATTTAATTTTTGTTAAAATATGTAGGTATTTTGAATTTTATGATTATCAAAAAAATTTTAATTGTAAGAAAATTTTAAATCTCCATCTACTTAACAAATCTTCTCATGCATTAAGTTATGAAATTTATAGATAATTATTAACCCTTCACTACATGGTGTACGTCATCTGGCACATACCTTAAAACATTATAATTCTCATTATGTGCAATGAATTTTGCAAAAATGATTGCTGTGAACAATGAAAAACAATCCAAAGATTTGAATATGAAATATTTTTTCCAAGTCAGATGGATGAATTTGACAAAAAAGTAGAATTTGATCTTTGGAAACAAAAAACAAATTAAAAAAATTTATGAAGAGCTATTAAAACAAAATTTATTTTTATTATTTTTACTGAATACTTATAAATATTATTATAAAGAAAGTTGAAGTGTCTTGAGCAGATGAAATTAATTAATTTAATCCCATTTAATTGCAAAATATAGCAATACAATGTTTAAAAACTCTAATTATTCATATAAAGTACATACCATAAAATATCAAGTTTTAGCTGAAAATTTGAAAATTATTTTTTATTACATTTCTATTATTAGATAGTTACATAAATTTCAAATTATTTTTAAAAAATCGTGCAGTGAAGAGATAACATTTTTGTTATGTTGCATCCACAATCAAAATTTAATGTAATAGAAATAAGAATATTACAATCCCTTTTAACATTAAAAATTATTAAGTAAATGGATTTCAGGTTTGCAAATTTCGCTATCTATACTCTATTAATTGCTGTCTTTTTTCCAAGCTGGGAGCATTAACCGAATAATTATCCCATATCACACATTCAGATATTTAATTCAACATGATGTTAGATTTATAAATTCATAACAATTTAAGTCACGTTTTATCTAAAGTTGATTATGAAATGAATTCCTGGATCTTTCGACAGTCAAAGATCTCACATTGATTTAAACTTCAGAGCAAATGCTTACTAAATTCTACTTAAGAAACGTTATTTTGGAGGACTAATTAAAATAAGAAATTATATAGATATTTTTGATTTAATACATTACCATTTTTGCATGGAAAAGTGTATTTTTGACATCAAACATATAGTCCTACACCTCAAACCCCTTATTCTCAATTTTTGTTAAAAAATATCAAATTTGTGGTTATGTATTTTATGATTATCATAAAATTTGTAATTGTAAGAAAATTTAAATCTTGCTACGCATTAAATTATTCAATTTATATATAATTACTAGTGGTTTTGCTTCGTTATATCCGGAATCACACTTTAATGTAATATAACAGAATTTCAACTCTTTGAATATTAAAACCAGTTAGCATGTAAATGGATTTCGAGATCGTAACTTCAACTATACGAACGCTATTAATTGCTTTCTATTTCCAAAACTGGAAAATATTAACCAGATAATTATTCGTATCACATATTCAAATATTTAGCTCTACATGAGTTCGTATTTTGAAATTCATTACAATTTAAGTCACGTTTCATCTAAAGTTGATTATGAAATAAATTCCAGGATCTTTCGACAGCTAAAGATATCTCCTTGATTTTAAGTGCAGAGAAAATGCTACACTACTTAGGAAATGTTATTTAAGAGGACAAATTAAAATAAGGAAACATCTAGACATTTTTGACTTAATACATTATGATTTGAGATGAAAATTATAGATGTTTGATTTCAAACACATATCTTCCTAAAATAAACTTCTTGTTATCCAATTTTTGTTAAAAAAGACAAATTTTCGGATACTGTGTATTTTATGATTATTATAAAATTTGTAATTGTAAGAAAAGTTAAATCTATATAAAAATAACAAAATTTGTCACGCATTAAATTAATAAATTTATATAAAATTACTAGTGGTTTTGCCTTGTTGTATGCTTAACCACACTTTAATTTAATAGTGGAATTACAATTCTTTGAATATTAAAAACAATCAGCATGTACATTGATTTCGAAATAGTAAATTTCTCTTTACAGATTCTGTCAATTGATTAATCTTTCCCAAACTGGAAACATTAACCGGACACATCAAATATCCACATCAAATACTCGGATAATTAGTTTTACATGATGCTAAATTTTGAAATTCATTACAATTTAAGTCACGTTTCATCTAAAGTTGATTATGAATTGAATTCTAGGATCTTTTAACAGTCAAAGATTTTTCGTTATTTTAAGTTCGGAGAGAAAGCAATACTGCTTACGAAATGTTATTTAGGATGGTAGACTAATATAAGGAAACTCAGGCATTTTTGATTTCGCACACTGTGCTTTGACATGGTGAAATAGATTTTTGAATTGAAACCTAGATCTTTCTTAAAATTAATTCTTGTTATCGTATTTTTGTTACAATGATGAATATTTTGGATATTTTGTACTTTAGGATTATTAGAAAATTTTTAACTGTAAGAAAAATTCAAATATCCTTAAAGATGACAAAACTTGTCAAGCATTATTTTATTAAATTTATATATAATTATTAAAGATTTTGCTGTGTTGTTTCGTAATCACTTTTTACTGCAATAGAGGAACTGCAATTCTTTGACTATTAAAACCGATTAGCATGTAAATGAATTTCGAGATAGTAAATTTCACTATCCAAACTCTGTCAATTGCTTTCTCCTTCTCAAACTGGAAACTTTAACCAGATAATTATCTACATCACATATCCGGATATCTAGATCTACATGAGGCTGGATTTTCAAACTCATTCCAATTTAAGTCGCCTTTCATCAAAAGTTGATTATGAAATAAATTACAGATTATTTCCACAGCGAAAGATAACCCCTTGATTTAAAATTCAGACACAATGCTATACAACTTAGGGAATGATATTTAGGAGGATGAACTAAAATAATGAAGCAGAGATATTTTTGACTTCACACATTATGCTTTGAGATGCAAAAATAGATTTTTGAAATCAAACATAAATCTTCCATAAAATTAACTTATGGTTACCGATTTTTTTTTTTTTTTTTGAATGATCAAATATTTGGGTATTTTGTATTTTATGATTATTATAAAATTTGTAATTGTAAGAAAATTTAAATATCAATAAAGATAACAAATCTTGCCATGCATTAACTTATTAAATCTATATGTAAATACTAATGCTTTTGCTGTTTATATCCATAATAATATTTTAATGTAAGGTACTTGTACCCTATATGGACAGGGCTCTCAATATGGACACCCCTAATATTTTTAAAAGTATCAATTTTTATACAGAGATCGCGCAACATATCCGTGAAGAAAAGCAGTTGAAAAGATAATTAAGCCTGAAAAGGGCAAAAAAGTGCGCTGTTAGCCATTTAGAAGGAAACTTGTTGTTTTGTGGTGTGCTGATCGTAATTACAGGCAAGTTTAAATTCGTATTAGGCATAGTAAAGTTACTTTACATATTAAAAAGTGGGGTGTTTTAGAAAGCTTTTAGAACATATTTTCGATTGCTATTGCATATACTGCTTTAAACATTTTTTTTTATTTATTTATTACAAGATCTATTAAAACTTACTCCCGATTCCCAATGTACACACTTTATGTCTACATTGGAAGTACAGCAGGTGAATCTTCAGATTCAGAAAAATAAAATGCTAAGCAAAACCAACTACATTATTTCATAATATTTTGTAGTAACTAGAGTGCTTAGCATCGGTCTTTGAAGAGCCACAACCGAAAATGACTCTTCGCAATAAAATGCATGTTCTGAAGATATTTACTGTGCCTTCCTCCGCAATATTATAAGATATAAATTTTTTATCCACTTTCCTCTAAGTTTCCATAGAAGAGTGTCTCTTCCCTACACCCTGTGTAATAGGTCAATAAGGAGGCACCTGTCCATAATAGGAACAGGTGGATCCTTATATGGACATTTCTTAACATTTTTTGTTTTTAACATTTAAATAAAACCGGAATAGTTACAAAGTCTCTAATTTTAATAATGATAGTCAATAGTCCAGGGATCATGGTCATATATTTTTGGAGTCCTATCACGTGTACATGGGGGTAAAAAAAATAAATTTTCCTTAGGATGTCCATATTAGGCACAGGTACCTTGTTAGCAGAACTTTTATATTAAAACAATCTAGCATATAAATGTATTTAGAGATCGTAAACATTATTCAAACTACGTTAATTGCTTTTTCTTTCCCAAACTGGAACATTAACCGAATAACTCTTCACATCACATACACATATATATTTAATTCAACATTAGGTTATATTTTGAAATTCACTGCAATTTAAGTCAAGTTTCACCTAAAGTTGATTATGAAATGAATTTCAGGATCTTTCGACAGCCAAAGATATCCTTTTGAATTAAAGTTCTGAGGAAATATTACACTCCTTAGGAAATGTTATTTTGGAAGACTTATTAAAATAAAGAAACATATAGATATTTGTGATTTCATATATTATTCTTTGAGATGAAAAAATAGATTTTTGATTTCAAACATATATCTTCCTAACATTAATTTCTTGTTATCGAACTTTTGTTAAAAGGATCAAATTTTTGGTCACTCTAATACATTATTTTAAAATTTATAAGAAAATATAAATCTGCATAAAAATAAGAAAACTTACCACGCATTAAATTGTTAAATTTATATAAAATTACTAGTGGTTTTTCCTTGTTATATGCATAATCATACTTTAATGCAATAGCTGAATTACAGTTCGTTGAAATTTAAAACCATTTAGCATGTAAATGAATTTCGAAATCGTAATTTTCACTATACGAACTCTGTTAATTGCTTTCTCTTACCACAACTGGAAACATTAACCGGATAACTACCCACATCACATTCTCAGATATTTAGTTCTACATGATGTTACATTTTGAAATTCATTATAATTTAAATCAAGTTTCATTTGAAGTTGATTATGAATTGAATTCCAGAATCTTTCGATAGCCAATGATATACTTTTGATTTGAAGTTCAGAGAACTACTGAGGAAATGTTATTTAGGAGGACAAATTAAAATAAAGAAACATATAGACATTTTTGATTTCATACATTTTTCTTTGAGATGCAAAAATAGATTTTTCATTTCAAACATATATCTTCTTAAAATTAACTTCTTATTACCGAATTTTCGGGTAACCTATATTATATGATTATTATAAAATTCGTAATTGCAAGAAAATTTAAAATAAAATAATGAAACTTGCCACGCATTAAGTTATTAAATTTATGTATAATTACTAGTGGTTTTGCTTTGTTACATGTGTAACAACTCTTTAATATAATAGCAAAATTACAATTCTTTGAATATTAAAACCAATTAGCAAGAAAATGGATTTCGAAATTGTAACTTTCCCTGTACAAACTCTGTTAATTGCTTTCTCTTTCCCCATAACTGGGAACATTAACCGGATAACTATCCACATCACATACTCAGATATTTAGTTCTACATGATGTTAGATTTTAAAACTCATTACAATTTAAGTCACTTTTCATATGAAGCTGATTATGAAATGAATTCCAGAATCTTTCGACAATCAAAGATCTCTCTTTTATTTCCAGTTCGGACAGAATGTTACGTTATTTAGGAAATATTGTTTAAGATGACGAAAGTTATGAAGAATATATTCATGAAGCAGATCATTTTAAAGAGAGTGACATAGCTTAAAAAATTTTGATTAATTAATTACTGCTTATATACTAAGATATTTAGTTCCACATGAAATTATGTTTCGAAATTCGTTATAATTCAAGACATGTTTCATTTAAAGTTGATTATGAAATGAATTCTAGGATTTTCCGACGGTCCAAGTTAATGTTTATTTCAAGTTCGGAGAGAAAGTTATAATATTTAAGAAATATATTTTTTAGGAGGACGAAAATTATAAAAATTATGTTAATGAAGTAGTTTATTAAAGTAATTTAAAGAAAATTAGGTAGTTCAACAGGTTTATATTAATATATTTGCAGATACATAATATTATCATGTTAATATCATCATATATATAAAGTTGTCAATTTTAAAAAAGGTGTTTAAAATAATTTTTGTAGGATAATTTTCAATGTAGAAAGATTCTATTTCTTAAAATAGCACATGAAAAGAAAATGGTCATTCTTAACTGTCAAATTAAAATATAAATAAGATCAAAACTTTGAAGTTATTTTTTAAATGTTGCAATTAATATATAATTATTTGAGATTCTGTTACTTGTAAACTGTATACTATAGCAAATATATTTAACGATTAACATTTAATTTCATATTAATATATGAAATTAAAGAGATTATTTATTTTAAAATAAACTTGTTAATAAAGAAGTTATTAGATTACTAAGGAAGTAATATAATTTTAAAAT
This sequence comes from Maratus speculifer, assembly GCA_964019185.1. Lineage (NCBI taxonomy): Eukaryota > Metazoa > Arthropoda > Arachnida > Araneae > Salticidae > Maratus > Maratus speculifer. The sequence goes on along the minus strand of OZ025295.1, from coordinate 247,282,700 downwards.
ACATTACTTTTTATTTAAATAAATTAAAAATTATATTGAGAATGGTCTGATGTCCAAAATAATAATTCTTTTTATTCAGAAAAAAAGTAATAGTACTTACATGTTTGCTTGAAGATGAATTTTAGGAAAACAAAATCATACTATTTTTATAATACAATAAGATTTTATAGTTATTTATATTGAGTTTGAATATTACAATTTTTGTTCATATTCATTTCGAATCTAAATTATTTCTTTTATGTAGATTTATGTAAATTATTTATTTTATATAAATTTGTTTAATTACTTTTTATCTAATTAGCTTCTATAGATAGAAATTTTAAAGTTTTAATTTGTTTGATATGATTTTGCAAATGGTTTAAATCCTGCAAAATTTTACACATTCCAAATATAAACACCCACCCTCCTAATTCTCGAATCATTTTCGCAAGCGTCCCAAATAAATGTCGCTCCTTAAAATTCTAATAATTTTAAATCAACTAAAGGGGTTGGAGGTTATTTTCGGAACTTTACAGTATTTAAATTAAAATGAATTATATAAAAAATAACTATCAAACATATTAAAAATATATAAAAACGACTTTGTGTTTCCCAGTAAACTTACGTAATATATATTATGTCAATTTTTAACCTATTTACAGTGATATCTTTTATTGATAAGATTATTAAAACAAATTTTGATATTTTAAAATTTTTCAATCTTAGAAGAGTTAAAATTTTTAAAAACTGAAAGTTAAAAACGCATGGTAAATGAATTTTTAAGTAAAGATACTTTTTATAAGTATTTTGAACATAATAATTCTTTGAAGAAAACATGTAATTGGATGTCTACAAAATATGAGTTTTTTTTTTTTTTTTTTTTTTTTTTTTTTTTTTTTTTTTATAGAAATAAACCATTGCAATTTGCCAGACTGAAATATTTAATTAAATTATAAAGGGGATAAAAAAATTGTTTAAGAGTATTTTCAAAATGATAACATAAAAAAGTATTTTAAATGCGGTGAGTTAAAGACATATGTGAAGAAATTGCAATTAAATAAAATTGAGTAATGCTTCAAGCATCTCGTTTTATTATTTTTAACATTGTATCAACAGCTCGTCTATGAATAATGTTTTGAGATTACAAATACAAGTATTGTAATAAAAGTTTAAAATTAAAAGAAAAGTTAAAATTAAACTTGTAGAATGAATTCAAATAATACAACAGATTATTCAATTTGCCTGTTTGTAAAAAATTAATATTGAGAAAAAATTAAAAGAATATATTTTGGCTTCAACATAAAAAAAAAATCCTTTTAAAAATATTTATAAGTTTTAGGTAATAATTTATATTATTAAAAAAAGAAGTACATTTTCGATGAATGTTTTCAATACATTTTATATAATTATTTTTTAATGTAAAACATACGTAGGTCTCCTAATATTGACAGTTATTATTACTATTAAATGGAAGACAACAATTGCGATATTAATGTTTTTCATGCAGTAAGAGAGTTATATTCCCCTTTTATACTTTCTTCAAGGTATCAAAAATACCTAATATTGCATAGTTTATTAATTTTCCAGTGAATATCACATTAAATATATATATATATATATATATATATATATATATATATATATATATATATATATATATTGTCTTTCATTACCTAAGCTAAATGAACTTTTCAAACCTTCATAATTAAATATTCCTTTTGCATTAAAAAGTGCTTATTTCTATATCAGTGCATTACATCAATTCATATCTGAGCATTTTGTCACTTTAAATGATTTGAAATAGCGATCTGCAACGTAATAGAACGTAATCTACCTTCATACTTCGAACTAAAATGAGGAAACATATAAGTAAGGTTAGGAGAGGTCGCGTGTAAAAGGATTCAACAGGAAAGAGTAGAGTGCGTGTGCCGCGACTCCATGGTAGATGTTTAGCAGCACTAGTACAATGTCATTTGAGTTACACATTGATTGTTCCAACCATTTTGGATAACTTTTTACAACTATTCTCAGAATTTTATAGGATGTGACTAGCACAAATTATTTTAAATTTAAACCATTTCTGTTAGACTAATAACCTAGACTAAGTGTACCAAAACCAACAATTCATTTTATAAGTAGTCATATTTAAGTCAATCAGGCTGTGCAATCTCTCCTACCAAAATAGGAGAGTTTGCACAACTTCGACTTAGGGGAGATAGTTTATTTTCACATAAGTTTCAGTACAAGGAGAGATTACGCTGATTCTTGGTAAATTTTCATACATTTCAAACTACATGCAAAACATCTGAATGAAGATGCAAAACATCTGAATGAATTTTGTAATTATTTTGGAAAAAAACATAATTATCGAAATTAAATGTGGGAAAAAAATGTTGATTTAAAACATTCATTTGTAGATTTAAAAAAAAGTTAATAAACTAATTATACAGTTGTTTATAAATTAATTTTACATAGTTAATTCCGTAAATCAACATATAATGTACTTTGAATTAATTAAACATATGCATATTTTTTTTTAAAAAAACATTTAATCTGCTAATAAATTAATTTTGTTAACTAAAATAAATTTTCCAATTTCTTTTTTTTTTCATTGGGATAGTGGGTAACGTGTGTTGGAGCTTTTAATAAATTTTTCAGGTTACAATTCCAAATATTTATAGAACGAAATAGCAAAAAAGATTAAGTACCAAAAACTGTTTTGTACCAACTTAAAATGCGTGCAGATGTCTAAGAAATTCAGTATTTCGAAATCCACTTTGAGAGGTAGGTTGAAGTAAAATGACTTTGAAAAGAAACGATGGACTCACAATCGTAACTAGGTACGCAGAGAAAGGAAGAAATTGTTTATAGACTTAAATTTCGATCCGTAACTGGGTTTTATGCATTGCTTGTGACAGGTGATCGTACGAAAGCTACACGATTTACAACAACAAGAATACCGATTGTAAACGAAGACAACTTCGGATAGAAAATCAAAAAATATGGAAAATGTGAGAAAGAAAATGAAGTAAATTTTAATTAAACATGTGATTAAGTAGATAAGTATTATTTTGTAATCTTAGCAAGGTTTGCTTTTTCTGGTAATTTAATCTTATACTTAAATTAAAATTCGTAAACTGTTGTTAAAATTCTTTCTTTTTTTATTTTTTGAACATTATGTTGACAATACAATACAATAACATTTATTTAAAAAAAGACTTACATTGAACTCATTTAAATTTACTTATTATTGTTAACAGGTTAATTTAATGTAGTATTAAGAACAATCTGGTCTTCCCCCATATGCTCGATCTCTCCTACTCTGTATAGAGAAAAAATTCGCAAAATGGATTTTTTGGTTTTATTACTTGGATTCTATTAAATCGCAGCATAAAAACAAAACAATAATGAAAATGTGTAAAAAAGAAGAAGTCAAAAGTGATAATGAACAAGCAAAAATTTAATATTAAGATTTTTTTATTATCATTCTTTAAAATGTCGGCAGATTTTCCTATCTTTACTCTAGACATTTTTTTTTTACTTCACTTTTTATGCTTTGAGTTACAAACATAAATTTTAAGTTTAAACATTTATGTTTTATAAAGTTAACTTCTGTGGTGTCATTATTTACTTGTTAGCAATATTTTGTAAACTTACTTTTTTAATTTATCTTCCGTAATCACAATTTAATGTAATAAGAAAATTACAATCCTTTGAATGTAAAAATTAGCATGCAAATAAGTTTCGAGATCGTCAATGTCATTATAGAAAACTCTGTAAATCGCTTTCTTTTTTACAACGAGGGAACATTAACCGAATAACTATCTACATCACACATTCAGATATTTAGTTCTAGTAGGAGTTAAATTTTGAAATTCATTACTATTTAAGTCGCGTTTCACGTAAGATGATTATTAAACGAACTCCAGGATCTTTAGACTTTCAAAGAACTCTCCTTGATTACAAGTTTTAAAAGAATGCTATAGGGTAATTCTATGAGCACATGTCGCGTAAGTCACGTACTACGATTTTTGATACCAGTATTTTAGAACGAAAAAATGTGATTTAATTTATCAGATATATTTCATTAATTGAATAAGGCCATCAAAACCTTTCGAAAATAACGGTGGGAAACAATTTATAAGTTACTAAAAATGTGACTTACACGACAAGTGCTCATGGAAATGCCCTATATTATTTAGGAAATATTACTTAACAGAACGAAAATTATTAAGATTATAGTCATGAAGCAGTTTATATTTAAAAACTGAGATAGGGGAACAGGTTCAGGTTAGTAAAATTATTATTATGTAATATCATAAAACGAATACCATGCAATATACAAAGATATTATACTATACAGGGGGATTTAAAATAGGTTTTTACGATAATTTTCAACGTAGACTAATTCTAATCTGTAAAACAGCACATGAGAATGAAATGGTCAGTCATGTTTATATAAAAAATTAAAATATCAGTTTAAAAAAATAATAATTTACTTATTTTAAATATTTCAATGAAAATACTGTGTAAAAACTATACGTACAACAAAAAATATTAAATTTTTTTTGATAAATTTCAAACAAATGAAACTTTTTTCTTTATAACATCTCTCATCAAACTGAAAAGCGAAATGTGAATTTACCCAATTGATGCAAAATAACACCAAGAAATTCGCCGAGGTGTTCTAGCAAACGCAATTCGTCTTACCCTCTATGCGATTATAAAGCCTGTTTTCTGCAAGCTCCGCCTACACACACGTGTACGCTTATGTATTTGCCGTACAAGATTGGCACATTAATCTAGAAGCAGTAGTGTTACTTCTGTTCTTTTCATGCAATTTGATAAAATATGCAAATTCTCTTAATTTATTTCTCCGGTGTATATATATATATACATATATACATATGTGCATGTGCTTGTATGTGTGCGCATGTTCATGTGTGTATGTTACGGATATACGCTACTTGCAATGAAAAATAAGTTTATAATAATAGTCATCGTTCTCTGGAGTTTAATTGTAAGACAGTAACACTTAGACTTAGTAAACACTTTGAACATTTCATGTTTAGGAAATAGAATCTGATTTCGTTCGACAATTTATTTAGGAAATATTACAAGCAAATTATAAAGTAAACAGCAAATATTTAGTCGCCATTAGGCATGCTGGAATTAGATCAAAGAAAATTGGTATTATCATAGTAATAAAATAATAGCCTTTTTTTATTGGAGCATTTTATTTAACTTATTAAGAAGGTACAGAGTATGAAGTATTACTACAATTTCGCAGATAATCAAAATCGTACTACTTATTTTTTAGTAATTACTTCTTCTGAAATAAACTATTGTAAAGATATTATATTATTAATTAATAATCTGAAAAATCTGAACTCCGTACTCATGCTTAGACGTTTATGCCACGGAAGGGAGAGTACTTCCCTGTACAATGAATAAATGAAAAAACCAAAAATTATCGAATGATGCACCGAGCCGTATTATAAAATAAATTCGAAAAAAGTTGTGCATTTTTATCGGAAAAAAGCACCAAAATATTTTTTAATTGAATAACAAAATGGTACAGCAAAAATAATTTTAATAAAATTATTTTGACATTTAAAATTGAAAATAAAAATCTTTGAACGAGTAAAGTCGTATTTTTATACATTTTAGAAAGGACATTTTTACGAAATAATTTAAATAAAGCTTGAAAAGTTGATTTTGGTAACGCATGTACTTTTCTGCAATTTAAAGTAGTAAACTTGTATCTCATCCTCATACAGCATTTAAACTCTAAAGCCACTTTCGTAGCATAACAAATATACCATGTTCTTTAAAATCAACACTAGTTAACATTGAAATTTATATAGCTTTAATAGTAAAAAAACGTTAATATCGTCTTTTCATTAATACGAAAACTAAACAATTAAATAATAATTTAATATACTTCATAATTTCAGTTTTAATTGAAATTCCAGACGTATTTCAGAGAAAATTTATTATGTGTTCAATTCTATAATGTTCAAAAGTCAGGCAACTTGTTTAATTTCATATCTTTAGAAAATGTTTAATTTATCAGGATATATTGCTGAAATAAACATCTTTTTTATTTAAATCATCAAATGATAAAAGTTTTATAAATTATACTTCTTTGTTTATTCGTTTAAGAAGTCAGAATTTCAATATAATTCATGTCACATTTCATATAAAGTACATTATAAATTCATTGCTACGATCGTTAAAACTTCAGCATGTTCAGTTGGTTTCAAGTTTTCAGAAGAATGTTTCATTAATTAGAGTATATTGTATAAATGCTCTTTCCCTTATCCTGATCTAGAACATTAAATGGTAAAATATTTATCTGAAAAGCTTCGTTATTTAGACCTTCGTGAAATTAGAATTTCAATGGAATTCAAATCACATTTCATGTAAGGTTCATTATGAACCCAATGACATGATCTTTCAAAAGTATGGCATCTTCAATTGTTTCCAAGTTTTGAGGTGAATACTTCATTTATTAGGATATATTATTGAAGTTTACATTACTTAACTTAGAACATTAAACTATAAAATATTAATTTGTAATTCCTTGTTGTCTATTGATAAGTCAAACCAGAATTTCAATTGAGTCCAAATGGCATTTCAATAAATTTCATTATAAATATAATTGTTTCATTTGTAACGATATACAGGGTGCAATATGATATCTATCGCCGACCTTTAATTTCTCATCCATTAATCCAAGGCATATAGTTCCAGTTACAAGAACGTTTCAACTGAGGTAAATATTCATATTGTGGCATTCTTCAAAATAATAAATCAATTTTCTAAAAATACGAAATCTCGCTTTTTATTGGGTTCCTAAATGTAAACATGCAACCCCAAATGCAATGCTGTAAAAACAAAGACTCAAGTTGAGTTTTAAGATTTTGGGGTACAGCAGTATTCCAAATTAGAAAGTTCATTTTCAAGCACAAATTAAAACAAAAACGACAGATCCTTAATAACATAAAAAATCAAAACAGCTTAGATAATATATACATTATATCTAAGAATATTTTATAGTTCTAATTGTTATTAAGTATCTGTTCTGTTTTGAACCATTTTGGGTTAACTATTTGGGTAAATTACTGTAATATTCTGGAAACATTACTGTACCATTTTAATGAGAATATTATACCCAGAAATCATACAACACAATTTGGGTCTTTAATTTTAACAGTGTAGAGTTATATTTAGAAAAAGCTTACACATATCATAATAGGTATAACACAAAAGGTTTTATTTTTTTACGACGAAAAAACAAGAGTTTTTAAATTTCAAATTTTAAGGTTTTTTCACATGATTTTATCTTTCATTGGTGGATCAATTAAAAAATAATTAAAGAATTAAAGTAATTCGAGATTGAAATCATAGTGGAATGTCCTTTTTACGACGAAACCACTCTTTGAAAGTACTGCCAAATCGGTGTATCGCCAAAAAAGATTTTTTAGTCTATTATTTTACCTGACTTTTATGAGTAGTATACAAGATGAGAATGAAATATTAAAATCAAGCGAAAAATAAATATCAATTTATTATCGTACCGAGATCGCTCTATATACTATAAAAGTAAATACATCAAATGTTGGAATTTACAAGATATACTTGTTGAAAATATTAGGCGTAACTGTGTGACAAGCAAGGTGGTTGCGATGTTTCAGATCAATCAGAAAAATAGAGTTATCATGCAGACCTGTTCCTTGAATCAATGAATGGCTGTTGGAAGTTTCTACTGAAGTCGTTTTGCTTCAGTTCATCTTCAATCGACGTTGATCAGTTGATTTGTCTTATTGCATTGTTGTAACCCTAGAGGTAAAAGTCTATGGGAATTAAGTCTGTAAAACACGTGGCCACTCTATCAGAGTTTTATATGCAATTATCTGTTAACCGAATTCGGTTATTGAATTGGTATGGGCAGGACATTTGTTACTTTATGTCATGGAACTCTATTAAAATCACATCCGACATATATATTTTGGAGAAACAACACTTCATAACCGAGTTTTTTAGCAGATGCAGGTAACTATCGCCCATTCAAGTCCTATCATAGAAACGGATCCTATAATTATGCATTATTTGCAGTATCATAATAATAATTATGCATCAGTTTTCTGAGGTAGATTTGATTTTATAGTACTTCCAAAATTTTAACTAAAAATACTCCTTTACATTTATAAATATATTCTTTGATATTGCAGCATCCGCTGAGAAATAAAGAACCTTATACTTTTTTAACGTTGTCTATACACAGATAAATAGTTATTTTAGAAACACATGTTGTGCGAAAAGTATTGTAATCATGATTTGTTTGTGAGCATATGTCAGTCAATAAAAAAAACACCCCAAAGATTTAAAAAAAATAAACATATTAAATTTCTTCTAACAAACTTGTACTCTAAGAATTTTTTTATGTAATGAGAAATACAAAAATGCATGCAACAGATACAGGTTTGAACTGAAAAAAAAAATCTGTAAAATTAATAAGAATTTCTTAGGAAACTGGTATTCCTAGAGCTTTTGTATTTAACGGTAACCCACGTAAGGGAAAATATTTTAGTAAGATTTTAGTAGATTATTTTTGTATAGCTTTAGATTTCTCTAGATTTGCTTACAAATTTTGTGGAATTTTTTTTTTTTTTTTTTGTACAGTGTACCGATAAAAGTTTGGTAAACATAAGATTTCTTTAACTTTACATCTGTAGGATCACAGATATTTTATTATAATACACTTCCCATTAAACTTTCAGATTTCGCATATGTTACAGAATACTATTGCAAGAACTGCATCGATTGTTCTGAAAATTGGTCTATTGATAAAGTATTTAATAAGTTATTTAAAATCACTGAGCGTCCAATTATGTAGGACAAATCACAAAATAAATGTGTGAGAATACAAATGATGAAAACTTGAAGCAATTTCACCAAGCATTACACTATTTCATAAAAATGTAAGCACACACACACAAAAATGTCGATCTTCTCTGTAAAATTACCATGCGCTGTAAAAAAGAAATAAAAAATCTACAGAGTTACTAAAGATTTTTTTTCAAGGAAACTGGAATTTTTTATGTAATTCCTAGAAATTTTTATCTAACAGCAACAACAAAAATTCATCTAACGATACACGTTTGTTCTGTAAATCAAAATAACTGTAATGTTTTTAAATATTTTTTAGAAAACTGCAATGCCTAGATTTTTTTTATGTATCCACAACCTGGGTTATATAAAATTTTAGTAAGAGTACTGCAATTTTTGTAGATTATTTTGTAAAACTACAGATTTCTGGAGATTTATAAAAAGTTTAGTTTGTAGATTTAAATGTTTTATTGTACAGTTTACAGATAAAATTTTAGGACGCATACATATATTGATAACATTACATTCGCTTATTTAGATATTTTTACCGTGTAGTTGTCAGTTAAATATATTCTTTTGAGTTTCTCGGTCCTAACTTTACATATATGTCCTGTTTCTTATATGAAATTCTCTGTAGGGATTCCCATGACATTATTTAAAGATATATATATATATATATATATATATATATATACATATGACATATTATTTGTCATACGTGTAATTCAAAATAATCATTTTAAAGATTATTTCATAACTTTTTTCGAAATACGAAAGAAAAAAAATTCCTTTATTGTTTTAATAAAAAATTTAAACTTTATAGAAAAAAGAATCATCTCTGCGGTATGAGCTGAGATTCTTGCATTTAAATCATTCACTATGCGCATTACATTTTGCAATATTACAAGTAAATTAAAAGTATACCGAAATCAAATGATAAAAGAAATACATGAAATTGCAATAACTTCTGTATTCATTCGATAAGATATTTGTTTGCTACCCAGAAGGCTCGGTATCGAATTCTGAACCAGAGGGAAATAACTATTGCAAAAGCTAGATGCTGCGGCACTTAAATTCACTCTATCATGTCTAATTTTTCAAAGTTCTAAAATTCACCGATTTCTAAAAATATATTGTCATCAAAAATAAATACGTAACTTATATTTACACAGTTTTCATTTAATGTACTGCAAAATACCTCCGTTTTATAACAGAATGTTTGTTTTTCTTTTCTCAATAATTTTGCATAAGTGTTAAAATAATAGAATACCAAAAGTTTTGTGTAAATTACACTAGAGTTGCGAATATGTCCACTTTTTTTCCCAAAAGAGACAATCCAGCTTTCGAATAAAGCGATTAAAAATAGATTTTTTTAGTTGTATAGGATAGAGTAAAGTAATAATTTTTAACTCGAGTGCTTTCATCGCAGATTTATTAACATTATTTATTTTTACATGAATACCAGAGAACATAAAAATGCATATGTTACCATGTTTTACATCCAAACGCTACAATTAATAACATTAAATCTAATCACTCATTATCTTGCAGTGTTTTCGCTAAAATGCCATTTTCATACTATAACAGAATTAGCGTACTTTGAATATTAAAACCAGTTAACATTTGAATAGTTTCAGAAATTGTAATTTTCATATCAGAAATCTATTTAATCGCATTTCCGTTTCCTGAATGGAAACAATAAACGATTTAATATTAACTTGACGTACTCATTTATTCTGTGATCATGAAGTTAGATTTTCAATGGAATTTGAGTCACGTTTCATCTGAAGTTCATTATGAAATCAATTCTATCATCTTTCGACAGCCAAAGATTTTCCATTTGATTCAAGTTTTCGGAAAAAGGTTTTACCTATAAGCATATTTTGTTGAAGGTGAAAATAAGATATATTATAATGCAATTCAACAGATTAATAAGAGTGGTAATGAGTAAGTTTCCCAGTTTACACATTCATATAATTAATTTTGCATGATATCATAAAATTTACAAAATCATAGAAGAAAAGATCTAAATACTAGTTAGAACTTATTTTTTAATCCATTTACAAAAACTTTTAAAATTAGTAAAAGTAAAAGTGACAGAGGGTTAATTTGATAGGTTATACACTTGTTTAGAGGGAAAAAATCAATTGAGAAGGCGTTTTCTATTTATAAAACGCAATACATTTAAAGCCCTCAAATTATTGAAAATTCTTACACTCGAATCATTCTCTATATTCATCAAGCTTTGTAATATAAAACGAAAAATCAATGATTTCTAAAAATAAATGAAATTATTATAATTGAGAATAAATAAGTAAAATAAAATTTTAGAGTTTACTGCTAATTTACTACAAAATAATTCTGTTAACAAAATGTTTGTTTCTTTTTTTCTCTGTAATTTTGCGTAAGAGTTAAAATATAAGATTACCACTTATACAGTAGAGTAGAGTAGCATTCAGAAACTCGAGTGTATTAATTGTAGACTTATTATGATTATTTCTTTTTAAATGAAAACCAGAAAACGTAAAAATGCATGATGTTATGTTTTACATCCAAGCACGAAAATTAATAACATTAAATCTAATCACTTATTATTTTGCAATGTTTTAGCTAAAATGCCATTTTCTTGTTATAACTGAATTAGCGTGCTTTGAATATTAAAACCAGTTAACATCTGAATACTTTTTAGAGACTGTAATTTTCATATCAGAAATCTGTTTAATTGCATTCTCGCTTCCTGAATGGAAACAATAAACGATTAAATATTAACTTGTAATACTCAGTTATTCTGCACTACATGAAGTTAGATTTTCATTGGAATTTGAGTCACGTTTCATCTGAAGCTCATTATGAAATTAATTGTATGATCTTTCGACAGCCAAAAATCTTACATTTGATTCAAGTTTTCGGAAAATGGTTTTATCTCTCAACATATTTTGTTGAAGAAGGTAAAAATCAGATATATAATGAAATCCAATTTAAGAAGAGGGGTAATGCGTAAATTTATCCGATTACACTTTAGTATATGTACTTCCAAGTAAAGTAAAAAAAATTCATAAAATGATAGTGTAAAACATTCAAATACCACCTACTAAATTTGTTTTTAATCCAATTCCTAGAATTTTCAAACGTTTTAATAGTAAAAGTGATAGCAGGATAATTTAACAGGTTTCACAATGTTTTAGAGGCAAAAAGTTAATTTAAAAAGCGTGTCCTGTTGATAAAAGGCAACGTTTTGAAAGTCCACAAATTATCGAGAATTCTTGTTCTTAAATCAATTGCTATGTGCTTGAAGCTTTCTAATAATATAAGAAAACTTAATGATTTCTAAAAATAAATGAAATTGTTATTATTAAAAATTAATAAATAAAATATTTTTTTTGTGTTTGCTGAGTTAATTACTACAAAGTAATTCTGTTAATTAACAGACTGTTTCTTTCTTTTTTTTCTCTGTAATTTTGCATAAGAGATAAAATATTAGATTACCAGTAGTTTCTCTGTAATTTAATAGAAAATTTTTATTACTGTAAAATTGCAAATCCGTGTCTTTTCTTCCAAAACAGAGAAGCCAGCTTCTATTACCATAAAAAATATTATTTTTCTTTCTTTCTTTCTTTTTTCTTCTTATATTTTCGCAATGGAGTACCACTATATTCAAAAACTCGAGTGCATTCATTTAAGATTTATTATCATAATTTCTTTTTGTATGAAAACCCGAAAACATAAAAATGCATGCTACGATGTTTTACATCCAAGCATTACAATTATTAACATTAAATCTAATCATCCATTATCTTGCTGTGTTTTAGCTAAAATGCCATTTTCATGTAATAAGAGAATTTAGCGTGCTTTGAATATTAAAACCAGTTAACATCTCAATAATTTTAGAGACTGTAATTTTCGTAACAGAAATCTGTTTAATTGCATTCTTGTTTTCAGAATGGAAACAATAGACGATTAAATATTAACTTGACGTACTTAGTTTTTTTGTGCAACATGAAGTAGGATTTTAAATGAAATTTGAGTCACGTTTCATCTGAAGTTCATCATGAAACCTATTCTACGATCTTTCGACATTCAAAAATCTTCCATTTCATTCAAGACGATCACTTTACACATTATTATAATTACTACACGGTGTCCTAAAATTCATAAAATGGTAGAGGAAAAAATCCAAATGCCAATAATTACTTTTGTTTTCAACCAGTTCCTACAGTTTTTAAAATTAATAAATGTAAAAGTGACACAGGTTACTTTGATAGGTTTTACACTTATTTAGAGGGGTGTTGGATTAGTTTAAAAGGTGTTTTCTATTGATAAAACGCATAACATTGAAAACCCGCAAATTATTGAGAATTCTTACATTTGAGTCATTGGCTATATGCATACAGATTTGAAATATTAAAAGAATATTTAATGATTTCTTAAAAATTAATGAAATTATTTTAATTAAGAACAAATAAATGAAATATTTTTTAAGCGTTTACTGTTAATTTATTGCAAAATAGCTCTGTTAATTAACAGAATGTTTGTTTCTTTTTTCCTCTGAAATTTTCCATAAGAGTTAAAATATTATATTACCATTAGATTCTCTGTAATTTAACAATGAATGTTTATTACTGTAGACTTGCGAATCTGTTGTCTTTATATCCAAAACAGGATTTTTTTTTCACATTTGTGCAGTAGAGTACAGCAATATTCAGAAACTCGAGTGCATTAAATGCAGTACTCAGTTATTACGCACTCAGTTATTCTGTGCTACATGAAGTTAGATTTTCAATGGCATTTGAATCACGTTTCATCTGAAGTTCATTATGAAATCAATTCTATCATCTTTCGACAGCCAAACATTTTCAATTTGATTCCAGTTTTCGGAAAAAGGTTTTATCTATCAGCATATTTTGTTGAAGAAGGTGAAAATAAGATATATCATTATGAAATTCATTAATTCAATAAGAGTGAGAATGCGTAAGTCGATCATTTTACACATTAATATAATAACTTCTACACAGTGTCATAAAGTTCAAAAAATGATAGAGGAAAAAATCCAAATGTTGGTTATTACTTTTGTTTTAATTCAATTAAAACAGTTTTTAAAATTAATAATAGTAAAAGTGACAACAGATTACTTTGTTAGGTTTTACATTTGTTTAGAGGGGGGGGGGGAGATCCGTTTAAAAGGAGTTTTCTATTGATAAAATGCAATACATTGAAAGCCCGCAAGTTATTGAGAATTCTTACACTTGAATCATCCGCTATATGCATCAAGCTTTGTAATATTAAAAGAAAACTCTATGTTTTTTAAAAATAAATGAAATTATTATTAAGAATAAATAAATAAAATATTTTTTTAGAGTTTACTGTTAATTCACTACAAAATACCTCTGTTAATTATCAGTTCTTTTTTCTCTGAAATTCTGCATAAGAGTTAAAATATTAGATTACCAGTAGTATCTCTGTAATTAAAAAAAATTCATTACTGTAGACTTGCGAATCTGCTGTCTTTATTTCCAAAACAGGATTATTTTTCACATTTGTGCAGTAGAGTAGAGCAATATTCAGAAACTCGAGTGCATTCATTGCTGATTTAATACCATTATTTCTTTTTATATGAATACGAAAACAGATAAAAAATGCATGTTGCCTTGTTTTAGATCCAAGCGCTACAATTAATAACATTAAATCTAATAACTCATTACTTTGCAGTGTTTTAGATAAATTCCATTTTCATGTAACAACAGGATTTAGCGTCCTTTGAATATTAAAACCAGTTAACATCTGAATAATTTTATAGACTATAATTTTCATATCAGAAATCTGTTTAATTGCATTCTTGTTTCCTGATTGGAAAATTTGAACGATTAAATATTAACTTGACGTTCTCAGTTATTCTGTGTTACATGGAGCTAGATTCTTCTATGGAATTTGAGTCACGTTTCATCTGAAGTTCATTGTGAAATCAATTCCATGATCTTTCGACAGCCAAAAATCTTCCATTTGATTGAAGTCGATCAGTTTACACATTACTATAATTACTACACGGTTTCATAAAATTCACAATACGATAGAGGAACAGATCCAAATACCGGTTATTACTTTTATTTAAATCCAATTCTTATAGTTTTCAAAATACATTGATAAATCTTACACGTGTTTACAGGGGTGAGGAAATCATTTTAAAAGGCGTTTACTGTTGATAAGATACAATACATTGAACGCCCACAAATTACTGATATTTCTTGCACTAGAATCATTCGCTATATGGATTAAGGATTGTAATATTAAAAGAAAATGCAATGATGTCTAAAAAAAGGAAATTATTTTCATTAAAAATAAGTAAATAAAATAAATTTTTAGTGTTTTTTGTTAATTTATTGCAAAATACACCTGTTAATTAGCTGAAAGTTTTTTTTTCTTTTTTCCTCTGGAATTTTGTATAAGAGTTAAAGTATTAGATTACCAGTAGATTTTCTGTAATTTAAAAAAAAAATATTTCTATAGACGTGCGAATTTGTTGTCTTGATTTCCAAAATAGGATTTATTTTTACATTTGTGCAATAGAGTACAGAAATATTCAAAAAGTCGAGTGTATTCATTGCAGATTTATTATCATTAATTCTTTTTACATGAATACCAGAAACCATAAAAATGCATGCTACCGTGTTTTACATCTGAGAACGACAGCTAATAACATAAATCTAATCACTCATTATCTTGCAGTATTTTAGCGAAATGCCATTTTCATGTAATAACAGAATTTAGCGCGCTTTGAATATTAAAACCAGTTAACATCTGAATAGTTTTAGAGACTGTAATTTTCATATCAGAAATCTGTTTAATTGCATTCTAGTTTCCTGAGTGGAAACAATAAACGATTAAATATTAACATGACGTGCTCAGTTATTCTGTGCTACACGAAGTTAGATTTTTAATGGAATTTGAGTCACGTTTCATCAGAAGTGCATTATGAAATCAATTCTATCATCTTTCGACACCTAAAAATCCATTTGATTCCAGTTTTTAGAAAAGGGTTTTATCTATTAGCATATTGTTTGAAGAAAATAAAGAATGTCTGATATATTATAATGAAATTCATCAGTTTAATAATAGTGTGATAGCGTAAGTTTACAAGTTTACTTGTTAATATAATTATTTCTGCGAGGTTTCAAAAAATTTATCAAATTATAGTACTTATATAGAGAATTATATTAAGTTAAAATGGAATATTAAATATTTCAATATATATAAAGTTAGTCACAGGGCACTGAAAGATATTGTTTATAACTCATCTAAGTAATGATTATCCTTACCTGTGAAATTAATATTTTATAAAAATTAAAAATAATGTTTAGTAAGATATCATTCGTACGTAAATATTACTCTCTATTTAAAGGTATTTAGATATTATTGGATAACAACTGAAAAAACAATCGTTCTGTTTTAAATGAGAAATAATTTTATCCAAACTAAATAAATCTTATAGAATAATTGTGAGTTTACTCCAGATTGAACAAAAAAAAATTTCATAACATACATTTTTGTGATATACAACGTTTATAAATCTGTAACCGATTAAACTGAATGAAGATAACTTAAAATTCTATACACACTAACAATGCTTATTTTAAATTTAACGTAAAACCAAATTTAAATATTAACCAACAGAACAAGCGAAATTATTTTAAAATTTGGTTTATTACCTTTGCTTATTTACAGAGAAAATAAACAATACTTTTATTTTTAAAAAGGAAGTAACTCTCCTTACTCGGTAAGAAAAATAAATCTAATCATCTAATCTATAACGATATATTTTAGCAATAAGCTTACTTTTATATTACAGTGGAACTAAAATGTTTTGATTATACAAAATTTCATATATGAATATACTTAGAAATAAAATGTTTCATATTAAAAGTCGAAATTAATTGCATTTTTTTCTCACTTTGAGCATTGGAAGATCTCATATTCAATTCACATACTTACATATTTTGTCCTACAAGAAGAAAATGTTTGAATAAATCTAATCTCAAATTTAATTTAAAATTAATTATATATATGTCTTCTGATTCTCAAATATACTCTGTTGATTTGAAGTTTTAAACAGAACATCTCATTTAATTAGATATATTGTGGAAAAGGACGAAAACCATTGATATTATACCTTTGAATCTATTTGTAACAAAGTAAATATGGTATACCTAGGCCTTTTTAAAAATAACGCATTTACTATTACGTAATGTAAAAAATTAATAAAGCTATATCTTATTAAATAATTTATGGAGAATAATTGCAAATTATTGTGTGTCAGAATGTTTTGTCAAAACACATTAACATTCGAATATTTTAAATTAAACAAGCAGTTAGTTAAAAAGTATGTAACTTATTCCACAAAGTTTGAAACGAAATTTAAAGAGGAGAGTTTATGATGTAGCTACTTTCAGGTTTCATACTAAGAAAAACGAATTTGATTTTCACATTTTAACTAAGTATGAAAAAAGTAATATAAAGTATCTATTAATTTTGAATAAACTAATATGAAATTTGCAGTTAATTACAAAAATACTACTACTTCAGCTCTATTGAATTTTAAAAAAACATTGGAAGAAATCTGAAAAAGAATTAGCTTCAAAAGTATTAAGTTTTTATTCAACAAAACATGGCTAAAATGAATAGTAAACCGATGTAAATATACTCAAACAGTAATAAAATACATTTATAATGTACAATGCCAATTACAAATTGACTATTTGTTGTTACTCGGCAAAATTGAAAAAAAAATGAAACTTGTTTGCATACTAAATGAACTAAATTTAAAACGATAATTTTAAATGTGGTAGTTACCACATTTTTAAGTTAAAACTAGTAAGAGTAAAAAACAAAATATTAATTTTATGCAGTTGTATGGATATAAATTATTATTTTACAAAAAGGAATTCAAATCTAGTTGCACAAAAAGAGGTCATTCTTACATCACCTCACATACTGTTATAGTATTTTACAAAATGACTTAAATGTGATTTTATAATAAAAATTTTATATTTAATAGCAAAGATAACACATATTTATATATTAAAAATACATCATATGACTGTTTCAGAGAATAGTCAAAATCAGTACATGAAATTAATTTAGAGATTGAAATTATCATTATAAAATCTTGTTAATTATTTATTTTAAACGACTAAATATTAACTTGTCATACTTAGCCGTTTAATCTACGATCTTTTGACAGTCAAAGATCTTCCGTTAATTTGAAGTTTCGGCAGAATATTACATTTATCAGGATATATTATGAGTGAACGGAAACATTTATGAACATTATGAGAAAATGAACAAATAATTTGATGTCTTCAAATTAATTTAAATATCCATATATAATGAAGCAAAACTAGTAAAAGAAAAAAGCTGAGATGGAAATATAAATTAAAGAGCTCCATGGTTTTACTAAAAAATACATTTTTACTTTTTTCATTTTCGCTTCCTAATAAAAAGAAAAATATATTAACCATTTATTAGAAGTGAAGGCCAAGATAGAGATATAAATTAAAGAGCTCGTAAGTTTTTACTAAACAACACATTTTTACTTTTTCATTTTCATTTCCTAATAAATAGAAATACAATTTTAATCATGTATTATAATAAAAATTCATAAAACATTAAATGATTAGAATGATATAAGTAACATGGATTATGTATCTTTTATATAGTAAATGACTTCAAGTGTTTGTATTTCAGAATTATTACTACTAAAATAAGGAAATTAATTCCTTGGGTCAACCATTTATTTAGTTATAAGCATGTGTCGGAGCACGTCTTAAATTAAGCTACACGATTCTCTCATTATGGATGTGTGGATGTTGTCTATTATTAGTTTTGAATACATTGAACTTATATTGATGGAATCATTGAAAATTTTTGAATTGAAAGTGAGGCAATTTGGCACTATCATATAAAGAAAAAATGTAATTTCTTGTACACAGAAAACCAACCAATCTGAATCCATTTTAAATCTCTGATCACCAAAGCAAGTTCCGATCTTGTGACAGCTGGTGATGTAATCAACTGGGATGAAATAGGCGAGATGATAGTGACGGGAATAAATTTACTCCGTCTTAGGGGAAAGTGGAAAGAAAAAATATGTTATCGTCAGTTAACCAAACACATGATTTCGCCTTTGTTGTTCAAATTTAATAATTTTTAGGTAACACTCTTAGTAAAATGCAAAACAAAACAACAACAACAACTAAAAAATCATGTAAAACAGTTAACATTTATCCCTCCATCCAAAAAACATCTACCATTAAAAAATAATAATTGATTAAAAATAAAAAAGTAAAAACAAAATGTTTTGTTTTTTAGTTTTTTTTTTCTTTAACTAGTTATCTTCTTTTATATCTCTTTGAAAAGGAATGCGCGGGCATTCGAAAAATCTCAGGTAAAATAATAAATAAATACTATCTATATTTTTTCAATACCTTTTAAGTATTTATTTTTACATTTTGATTTAATGAAAAGGTGTAAATTTTCATCAAAGACACCGGTATCAATACAGTGGTTTGACTCATCGCTGTATTTTTGTTCTTGTATAAGTGTTCGATACCTTATTTTATTGCAATTATTGAAATAAAGTGAAATCAATAGCGTGTCACCTGTCACTCAATGTAAATAGTTTAGATTATGCATGAAAAGCTCTGAAAAAAGCTTTCGGGTCCCGCTATTTCAATATTTGCAATTTCACTCTTATTGGATACAGTAATCAATAGATCTAAAAGTAATAGTGGAATTTATACACATTAAAATCTTGATTTTATCTTACATTAAAATTTTATTGATTAAAACAAATAAAACCATCGCAACAAATGCATTACTTTTAGAGATTTAAAAAAAATCGAGATTTTATTTCCTGAAAAATTATAAAAAACGAAAACAAATGTATTTACTTACCAAGAAACAATAATATTATTTGTTATTTATCTACTTGCAGTATTGTAGCAGAACCTAAACTTTATTTTATATAAAATAAAATTATTTATTTACAATTAAAAATATTAAAACGAGTTAATACACAAACAGATAAGGAAATTGAAAATGTCATAGTAGAAGTATCGCTAATTGCATTCTCTTTTCTCGAGTTTAAATGATTATTCCCTTGGCGTGTTCACATATTTAGTTCCAAGTAAGTGTAAATTTTTAATGAAATTGCAATCACGATTCATATAAAGTTCATTATGATTTCTCTGTACTAATTTTCGATAGTGAGAGATCTCGGTTGATTTTAGAATTGTGAAGAAAATTTTTTTACATATGCTTTTTTAAAGAACCAAAATGCATAGCAATTATTGCACTCGTGAACTATTTGGTATAAATAACATATTAAAACGGGTGTTTGGAAGCTGAAAAGTTTAAAATCAGTTTTATCATTTCTTTTTATTGCTTATTCCTTTAAATGAATCGTCTATGGAAGTTGAAAATAATTTTACATTTCATATTTAAATGAAAATTTTAATAATACTTATCAAGATTGAAGTTGTATCACTGTTTTCATAATATTAAAACTAAAATATTAGAAGCAGATAAATCTCTCGATATATATTTGTGTGTGATTGGTTTTGAATCCTATCCTACGAAACATGTTAATTTCTTTTTTTCTGTAATTTCATAATGATCATAAAAATATAGTTTATTTCATTAAAATTCTATGCATGATAAAAAATCTATTTTTTTACAGATACGATAAATAATTAATACTCTTATGCTCTATTCAGTTGTATTTAATGGTTAGAAGATAGCTGAATGCAATTGAAACGTTTTACAGGGCTTGTGCAGGCTCCATTACTTCACGGACGAAATATCAGATATTTTTTTATTTTTAAAAATCTAGTTCAAAACGCGGAAAATTTAATAATTTTTTTTCTTTCAGAAAATTTTGCTTAATTTTCTGGTTTCAAAACTCCAGGACTCTGTTTTTATCTGAAAATACTACCATTTTCTTTAGCCTATCATCTTGGTTGACTTCAAATTGTATGAAGTTTCACTTTTGAAGACCAAGTAAACAATAGGAGATAGTAGTGAGAATTGGACTGCTGATTTTGTAAATGGATCGCTGCATTACATTTGGACTGCTGATTTATTAAATTGACTGCTGCAATACATTTGGGCTGCTATTTGGTGAATGGACCGCTACAATTCTTTACGTTACAGAAAGATAAGACCTCTACCGCTGAAATACTACTCATCAGAATGACATCGTTTATGATAATTAAAAAATGTAGCCATTTACTGCATGCTGGTTTTAGGCAATTTCAAACAGCTTGAAATTTACTACTTTTATCAAGTTTTTTTTTCCTACTAAACGTAAGAAAATACTTTACAACAAAAGTAACTTATTTATTTTGATATACATATCTTAATTTATGTGTTTATTGCACATATGTTTCAAGAGTATTTATTTGTGTCGTTTTTGTTCTTAGACTTGAGATTATTTCTTGCGAAAAATGGCGCAGTTGCCTTGATTGTACCATTTTGATTTTATTAAGTTGGACCAGATATATGATCGTAAGTTCGAAATGTAAGCAATGGATTTCGACGTTTAAACGCTTTGGACTCTGTATTTTAATTTTCAACCATCTAAGCGTTTGGCCCGTAATATTCCTTACACTAAGGTCCAGGTTTCACTGCAATTTAAGCAATGTTTAAGATATTATAATTCTATAAATTTAATGAATTTTCAAAGTATTGAAGAATGATTAAGACTCTAAAGGATTACATTTATATTCCTAAATAAGATTTTTTTATGTTATATTGAAAGAATCATATTTTATTAGCAATTAAGACAAAATGCAGAGAAAACAACATTACAAATTTACCCATTTGCAAGACGCTTGGAGGGTATATCAGATTAGTATCTCTGTAGAATTTTTTAAACATTTGATTTACTTTTTTTTTCTTCTTGCATATATAGATCAATTTCTTTAGACTGTTTAGGTCTATATGAGCATATAAATTATCTCTTACGCATTTATGCAATAAACTTGGTTTGCAATTTCTTTTCTCTTTCATAAATATATATTTTTTCATTACAATATTTATTCAAAATTGAAATTCCGACATTTTGCTCCAAAAGGAATCTTTGGCATTCCTCTGGGGTGGGGGCCAGACATTGTAGAGTTCTGGAATTGGGAATTTTTGCTACTTAAGAACATCAAATATCAAATCTTGGGGTGGGGGGGGTGTACATCTCAATGTTCTAAAAATACTCCCTGAATTCAACACTATTTGACTACATAATATTTTGCTTTTATATTTTGTTTGATTAATCGTAGCGTACTTTTTCCACTATATCTTATTTCTTAAATACTTTTTAATATAATTGAAAAATGATGAAAATGATGCAGACATACACACTGGAAAAATAATTCGTGACAACATATGTTAAAGATATAGAAAATGGAAAAGGAGAGAGTAATCAGTAAAAAGTTTGACCGGAAAGAAGAAAACAGCTCTCCCTCTAGAGAGTAGATAGAGGATTAAAAACATGTAAATTATATTTAAAAAAATAAATGAAAATAAATCGCGGAAATATATTTTATCACGATCTGTCTGTCTCATTTTCATTTTGGTAATTTTCATTTTTCATGTACATCAGTATCAAATGAAACATTTTAATTATTTTTGTCCCCTTATTTTTTCTGAAATTTATATGCATTTATTTATATGTTATTTACATATTAAAATATACATATTTTTCTTTATGCAAATTTCATTGACGTCATCACGACTCATGCGGGGATGACAAAACTATGCGCGGCGAAAAATAGCTTTGAGTTCAACTGGATATCCGGATATTATTTTGAGTATATCATTGTTGATGATTGCTATAATAGTTTTTTTATAACAGTATGATTTGTAGAAAAATCAATGTGAAAATTACATATGTACATGTTTCTAAATATTTCAAAACATATTTATAACGAAAGGACATCAATTCAAATTACATTTTTACATTCATGTCCATAAATTAAGGATAATGTCAGTTCCAGCAAATAAAGGTATGGAAACAAAACAAAAATGACTTATTTGTCAACTCTATTTATTAAACAAAAGAAAAAGAACCAAAAAGATGGTATATGTATGATAACGTTCATAAAATCAACAATTATTGCTCCCTAGAGCAATTACAAAAAATAGACCCCCCTTAAAAAAACTTAACATTATATGGTTGGTATGATTGTTAATGAATTGTATGTCTCCAAGACGATGAAATACAGTCCGCGCAACGCCTAGGCATGCTGAGTATCAAATTATCAAGCTGATTTTGAGGAAGATTACTCCACTCAGCAAGCAATGCTCTCCAAAGTTCCGGCACACATGTAGGAGGTGGCTGATGGGCTGAAACCTGTCGGCCAAGCGTACCCAATATATGCTCTATCTCATTTAAATCAGACGAGAATGCTGGCCAATCCATACAGGTGATATCCTCAGCTTGAAGGCATTCATTTACGATGTTTGCTCGGTGAAGACGGGCGTTATCATCCATAAATACAAATTCTGAGCCCATGGTACCTCTAAACAACCGTACATGTTGTTCCAGAATGATGTTCCAATAAATTTGGGCTGTCATGGTTCCAGTTTGAACATGTAGATCTGTTCTGGAGCCAAGTATAATTCCACCCCAAATGAGCAATCCTGCACCACCGTAACAATGTCGTTCAGTGATATTATCTTGGTGGTAACGGGTGCCATGCGCTCTCCATATGAAAGTCCGACGTGAATCAGACTGCAAGCTAAACCTGGACTTGTCGGAAAACATCACACAAGCCCACTGTGACGATGTCCACATTGCATGTTCTCTACTCCAAACTAACCGCAGGCGACAGTGAGTTGCCGTGAGCGGAACACGTCTAACAGGTCTGTGAGCACATAGACCAATGTTTCCCAACCGTCTGTACACAGTTTGCCTTGAAAAAGTCGTACCTGTGGCTGAAGATAGCTAACGAGACAGGTCTGTTGCTGTGCTCCGTCTGTTTCTTTTGGCATTTACTGCTAAATAACGGTCTTCATTTGTGGTTGTAACTCAGGGACGACCTGTACTGTATCGTCTACTGACATTTTCATCATCTTGGAATTGTTGCCAAAGTCTGGAGATTACACTTTGGGCAATTCCAAGTTCCTCCGATACTTCCGTTTGAGTACGACCACATTCCAGACGGCTAATAATTCTACCACGTAAAATATCATCCACATGTGTCCTCTGTGTCATAGCTATTCGGTTTTGGCTCTGAGAAGCTTAGAAAATGCTTGCTAACAGTTTTACTTCTTTGCGACAGTTTCTTATATACGTCTCTCTCACAATTTCGTCATTGTGACATACTATCGGCGCCAACTGGTGGTTTTCAGAAATTTGCATATTAGTCTTGAAGATGTCTTTGATGATTCTGCAAGTGAAATTTTTAATTTAGAGTTTGATTTCCATGTGATTCTGAATTATCCTTAATTTATGGACATGAGTGTAGTTTGATTCTGTTGGAATTAAATAGATATTTCGTGCAATATTGCAATTAAAAAAATATTCTTATTCTGAAAGCCTATTTTGGCACAAAATATAGCGAAATCTTAGACAACTCATCTGGCACATTGTATGTGTTTTTACTTAAAAATCGTTTTTTCAGCCAAATGTCGACAGTATTTCCCCAAATACTGCAAACTTATAGATTGTTGCCAATTTTTAGGCTTCGTTTAATGCTGACAATTCGATAACTTGATAAATATTCGAAACTTAATTTCTATTTAAATGCATTGGCACATTTGGAATTCCGCAAATAACACATTGATCAAATTTTCCCAATCATGTGATTACTATAATGTATTTCTCACTATCCAAAGAATCAGGATACAAAAATTAGACAAAATCATTACAGCTGTTTTGAGATAATATAGTTTTAGACATAGTTACAAAAATACATATCGAATTGTCTCAAACATACGACTTAATCTTATGAATGTCCTGTAATCTAAAAATTCAGGATGCATAAATTAGTCAATACCATTAAAGTCGTTTTTTTAATGAAGTTAGCTTGATCCCTAGTGACTCAAAAATGACATGCTATTTGAAGATTCGCAAGTGTGCCATCTAATCTAATGATCTTCTCGTGCCTGAAAACGGTACCATACAAAATTTGACTAAAACCGTTTGAGACATTTTTCAGGTAAATTAGTTTGACTCTGACTCATATAGAACGAAATGACTCACTAATTGAATTTTCGCGAACTTACGACATAATCAAATGCTCTTTTCTAGCTTGAAGACGATATTGTACAAAATTTTATTAAAATCGTTAAAGCTGTTTTCTAGATAAAAATAACTTGTCCCATTGTGACCCCCAAAAGGCCTACTTATTGAAATTTTTGGAGCATATGATCTTACTCAATGGTTTGTCCGTTCATAGAAAAGTTATAGCACACAATTTTGTCAAAATAGTTTGGGCTTTTTTTTACATACAATAACCTAGGCCATTACCCATAGTGACTTGGAATGACTTTCTTATCACATTTTACTCGAATATGTGACCAAATACAATTCATTGTCTTCTTGTGTCCGGACACAGTATAATAAAATATTTTATAAAAACCTTTTTGGCTGTTTTTTAGGTAAAATTATCTTGATCTTTTCCATTCTGAACAACATCTTTGAATACTCGAAATTTTTAGAACTTGCGACAAAGTCCAATGGGTTCGTGACCGAAAACGGTTAGATACAAAATTAAGTTAAATCTCTTTGGGTCTTCTTTTATGTATTTTGATTGAAACTGCCCATAACAACCCAAAATGATTCCCTAATCACATTTTCGCAAACCTATGACGTAGTCCAATGATTTTCTTGTGCCTGAAAATTATAAATTACAAAATTTAGTCAAAATCAGAGACATTTTTACCTTACCCATGATCCTTACCCACAATGACTCAAAACAACATATTATTAGAATTTTCTTGAACATTCAACATAGCTTAATGATCATTTGATGCCCAAAAATGGTTGAATACGAAAAATCAATTGAGGTGTTAATATTTGTAGGCATTAATATGTATGGATATAATTAATATTAGCTTGACCAACGGTGACCCAATAATTATCCATTAATCGAAATTCTTTGAAAATTTGACTCAGCCCAATAGTATTTTCGTGTCCGAAAACGGTTGAATACAATATTTTACTAAAATCGATAGAACCATATTTGAGATGTAATTAAATTGTCACCGATTCATCATAATACAAAATGCTCTACAAATTGAATTTTCTCGAACTTGGTCCAGTGGGCTTTCTGTACCTGAAAAAGGTAATGAACAAAATTTAGTAGTTAGAGCTTTTTCTTAAATGAAATTTACAAACACACACATACAATTTTTGTTTGTATTGTAATATAAGATTAAATACATTCATTTTAAAAACAATTTCCTTCTCAAAAACTGGTACATTATGCAATAATTTGACTTATACACTTCGCTTTAGTGTTCAAAGTAGTAAGAAACAAGTAATGAAATTATTTCGGCTATTTCGTGTATTGGAAAAAATCGAATTTTCTTACAAACTTGCTGTGCGAAAGTATAAAATAAAAATAAAGAAGTTTCTTTTCGATTGTTATTAGATACTTCTGCAATGCGAACCTTTTTAACTCGAGAAACTGCTGGTAAATTACAACTTAAAATATTGAGAAAGGAAAAACTATCGGTATTCACATTTGGAAGTACAATCCCAATTGAGAAGAATTATGATGTTGTTAAACTAAAATTGGAAAATAAACATCTTTCGAAATCTAATTTAGAAATAGAAGCATTGGTAACAGACGAAATATCTGGATCTGGTATTCCACCCTTAGAAGTAAATGAATTTGGTGAGGTGAGTATTTTACAGAATTTAACCCTTGCCAACTCACCACAATGTCAAGACCCAGTTTTCCTTCTACTAGGTGTAGGTTATTACTATAATATAGTAACAGGTAATATAAAACATTAAAAAAAATCTCGTTGCTGTTGAAACCATCTTTCGCTGGTGCTCCAAGGTAGAAAAAGCGAAAACCAATCTTCATTGATTTTACACGTAATTATTGAAGAACACTTAAAATTCCTGATCAAATAAAAAAATTTGAGGATCTTGAAACTTCAGGACTTATTAATGTTATACAAGATTCTGACCCTTTTGAAAATATAATAATGAAAAATTTTGAACGCGATATTAAATATGAAAACAAATGATATAAAGTAAAGTTGCCGTGGAAATTGGAAAAAGGACGTTTGGATGATAACAGAAAAAATGCAGATTCTCGACATGTTAAATTAAATAGAAGATTTGTTAGAAATTCCCAGTTGTTTTTTGAATATAAAGATGTATTAACACTAGAACGTCCGTTGGTGTCATTTCGACACCAAATCAAATTTAGCCTTATCTCTCTATCCCATTTTTTATCTATATTCTAGAAATTTATTGACTTTTAATCAATTTACGTAATAAACAGACTGTTGAAATATTTATTATGTGATTCTATTTTTTAAAAAGTTATAACAAAATTCACCTAGAACGTCCGTAGGTGTCATTTTGACACCAAGCAAAATATGAAAAGAAATACCTTACTTTTGTCTTTTTTTTCCAGTTCATGTGTGGGTCATTGTCCAGTTCAAGGTCCAGTACCTTGATTTCTATCTCTTTCAGTTACGGAAGGTCTATTATGCTTCCATCCCTCAAAGGGAGTGGGGGGGAATATTATAGTCCTAATCAGGCGACCAAATGTCTCCTATTCCTTTCTTTGTGTTTTTATCATGTTTGAAACCGCTTGAAAAAGTTTTATTATTGGGAGGTTTTTATTTTTTTACATGCTATTTTTTTTTCGGAATTATGTATCGCAAAAAAGGTCTTAATCCCGAAGAAATCGCCAATCTTTTGAAGGAATTATCCGAAAATAAATCGGATGGGGGTGATATTTCTTGTTCTAAATTAGATTCTGATAATGTAATTCTATTGCAGAAAAATGAATCATAAGAATCTGATGAATGCGATATGGATGATAACAGTATCCAGATGAATTTAAACGCTTATGTAGCTCGAGATGGAACCGAATGGAAACAATTCAAAGCTACTTCTCATTCGGGTCGATTTACTGAAAGAAATATACTACGTGAAAAAAGTGGCCCTACAAATTTTGCAAAGCGAATTCTTGATGAATCGCTTATAAGCTCCTCGCTTCTTTTTGTGGATAAACCTATGTTGGATCATATAAGAAAGTGTACAGAAATGGAAGCCATGTGAGTTCTGCAAGTTGATTGCTGGACATTGTCCTTCGATGAAATATGTGCTTATCTCTCAATATTATCTGCTCGTGGAGTAAGCGGCGCTAAAAATATTGAAATACAATCCCTATGGTCTGACTCTTGGGGCATAAAATCAACTCGTTCTGAGCGACTTCAAGTAAATAAATTCGCTATGATTTCTGAAGTTTGGGACAGTTTTATAGAAAATTGTATTCGAAGCTACAAACCTGGAGATAACATAACAATTGACGAACAATAATTTCCGAGTAAAACAAGATGCCCATTTACCCAAATTATGGCTTCAAAAGCAGACAAATATGGGCTGAACTACTGGATTGCTGTTGATTTAGAAACAAAATATGTGTTGAATGCATTTCCTTATTTGGGGAAAAAAGAATCTCGACCTGACGGTAAACGATTAGCCGAATCCGTAGTTCTAAAACTAATGGAACCTTATAAAAATAAAGGTCATAATGTGTCAGTGGATAACTTTTTTACTTCACTGGAATTTGCAAAAGAACTGATAAAATGTAAAACAAGTCTAGTAGGAACTGTGAATCGAGCTCGAAGAGAAATTCCAGATTGCTTGAAAAATAAAAAAGACAATCTTTATTCCACGAATATCTATAAACACGAAAGCACCGGTACCACTTACTGTGTATCAAGGAAAAAAACACAAGAATGCTACAGTACTCAGCACACTTCATTCGAGCGTTACAATTGGAAGTAATGAAAAGAAAACACCAGAAACTGTAACATTCTATATTGAAACCAAATATGGAGTGGACATTTTCGATCAGATGGCTAGAAAATATTCCGTAAAATCCGGATCACGGAGATGGCCGGTACATACATTTTACAACATTTTAGACATTGCGGCTATAAATGCTTAGATTGTTTACTTTAGAGTTTATTGAAATCAGTGTCAGGCAAGCAGATTTCAAGGAAATGTTATATTCAACAGTTAGCAAATGAATTTCGTTCAAATTATGTAAAGGTTAAAAAATGTGCTACTATTCAAAATTATGTACCAGAATTAAACCATAAGCGCAAAAAATGTGAAATTAAAATGTGTAAAGGTAATGCCACAACAGAAAATGCTCTTCTTGCTTGAAGATGGTATGTGGAAAGTGCACTGAAAAAGTCCCCTAATACTGTAAAAATTGTAAATAAGGTATGTATATGATATTACATTATTTATATAATGTCTACATATCCATAAAAATTATAATGTGAAGAAAAATAACAATTTTATTATTTTTAATATTTTTGTTTCCCTTTCTTTAAATGTTAATTTCACTTTCTTTAATATATCTTTCTATAAAATAATTTTCGTTTTTTTTGTAAAAATGTAACAATATAAGCTAATGAAAGTATAATTATCAAATATAGTGTAAAATTATACATTGTAGCATCCATTTTGCATAATTTAATTTGTTGTGCCAAAATGACACCGGCGTCTATTTTAGGATGGCGAAATTCTCGGCCGTTCTAGTGTTAAATGATTATTTAAAACAGGGAATCGCAGAATTAGTTCCTAATTCAGCAGACCAGGGGCATGTTGAATTTTATTTACCTCACAGAGAAGTGATAAGAATTGGCTGCGTAACTAGTAAATTGAGGATTGTGTTTGATGCATCTGCTCATGATTTAAATTCTCTTTCTCTCAATAACTTTCTTCATACAGGTTTTAATTTTTACCCAGATTTTTTTTATATTTTGTTACGATTTCGATTTCATCCAGTTGCTTTTACAATCGATATGAAACAGGCATTTTTACCGATATTAGTAGATGAAGAAGACAGAGACGTATCTCGGTTTTTGTTTTCAGAAGACCCTTTTGATGAATCTAACCTTCCTCAAATATACAGATTTACTAGAATTTTATTTGGGGTTAATTGTAGTCAATTCTTGTTAGCAGCCACAATAAAACACCACTTAAAGAAACATATCAAAAATATCCAGAAACTGTCGAGTCTTTAAATGAAAATATTTATGTGGATGATGTCATTGAAGGTCAATCTTCTGTCGAGCAAGCTTTATCCACTACATTAGAGTCCATAGATATTTTTAAAGAAGTTAGTATGACATTACAAAAGTGACACACTAATTAAAAACCCTTTAAAAAATTATGGAAAAACAATGATGTAATTTCCAGTGATAATTGGGAAACATCTGAAACAGAAAATGTTCCTTACAAAGTTTTAGGAATAGCATGGAACAGTCTAAATGATTTCTTGTATTTTGACATTCGTGAATTAGCAGCGTTTGCTTCTAAAGAATTGCCATAAAGAAGTACATTTTGCAAGTTTTGGGTCGAGTGTTTGTGGATTTTTAAGACCTTCACATTAAGAATAAAATGTTTGCTGCGAAACATTTGGTCATTAGGTATAGATTGGGATGATGCCATCCCAAAAGATTTAATTTTTCTTTGGAAAGACTGGTGTAGTGAAATTACTCAAATATCTGAATTTTTCATTCCTCGACATTATTTTTTCGAAATTCCAAACAAGAAAATTGCCAATTTGCAGTTGGATTTATTTTCCGATACAAGTACAATAGCCTTTGGCACAATTGCCTATTTACGTGTATACCTCTGAAAAAGACATTCGAACAGTTTTCGTAGCTTCTAAAAACAGAGTGGCTCCTTTAAAAACTCTCACTTTACCCAGACTGGAATTGATGGCTGCATTAAGTTCAGCTAAATTAAGCTGAAGCATTTTGAAAGCGCTACATCTAAAAAATCCGTGCATTTATTGGACGGACTCAAAAATTACATATTTTTGGTTTAAAGAATTACCTGAAAAATTCAAATCTTTTGTGCGAAATCGTGTTGAAGAGATTCGTAAGCTGACACCCCCTTCTGATTGGCATCATTGCCCAGGGGCAGACAATCCCGCAGACCTTGTCTCAAGAGGAGCAAAAGTCTCCAAACTCATCAATAATTCTACTTGGTTACTTGGGCCAAAATGGCTTAGTTTACCTCCTGAATTTTGGCCAAAATCTGAAGATAAAGAAATAATTGATGAAGATGAATTAGAATTAGAATACAGGAAAAACCCAAAGACATATTGCAGTGCGAGTGTATAACTGAAGAGATTAAAAATCCTATTTGTATAGAAAAAATTAGCAATTTGAAGAAAGTAATAAGAACAACTGCTTGGGTAAAAAGATTTATAATAAAGCTGAAAAAATCTACTGAAATAAGCGGTCCACTAACAACTGAAGAATTACTAGAAGCTGAAAAATACGTAATACGAAGTGAACAGAAGCAATTTTTAAAGAAGAACTTGAGTGTCTTAGAAATAATACTTCAGTAGAAAAGAATTCGTCTCTGTTCAACTTTGTTCTATTTATAGATGAATCAGAAATCATACGTTTAGGAGGAAGACTAGAATTAGGTGATCTTCCAACAGAAGAAAAACATTCAATCATTTTGCCTAGACATTCCTGGTTAACAACGCTGATTGTACGTCAAGATCACGAAGAGATGATGCATGCAGGAATTGCTCACACTTTGACAAAAATTAGATCTCAATATTGGATTCCAAAAGGAAGACAATTAGTGAAAAGCCTCATTAAAAAGTACCTCGATTGTCAAAAATATCTTTGTAGACCTGCAGACCAAATCACAGCCCCTCTACCTAACTATAGAGTGAATGAGGCTCCCCCATTTTCAAATTGTGGTTTAGATTTTACATGAAAAACTTCGGTAAAACTAAAAAATCTTACATTGTTTTATTCACCTGCGGAGTTATCAGAACTTTGCACCTAGAACTTGTTACCGACATGACTACTGATTCTTCCTTGCTTTTAGAGGATTCTTAGCTCGAAGAGGAAATTGTAAAATCATTTATTCAGATAATGCGAGGACATTTAAAAAAGCTAAGCAAGAAGTCTATAATTTATATGACGTCATTTCCAACAATTTCTTTTTGAAATTTCTTGCAAGAGAAAGAATCATTTGGAAAAATATCATTGAAAGAGCTGCATGGTGGGGAGGCTTTTACGAAAAACTAATGAAATCAGTCAAGGAGTGTCTTCGAAAGATTACTGGAAAAGATCTATTGAGTTATGAAGAAATGTCGACACTTTTGGTTGAAGTGGAAGCTATCCTCAGCTTGCGCTCTTTGACATATGTGTATAATGAATACGATGAACCTCATCCTCTCACTCCAATGGATTTTTTAAATTTTGGTAAAGAACTTTCACTTCCTATTAACTTTTTCGATGTAATTGAAAATGATTAAAAAAGATCTGCACTTCCCAAAAGAAAAATATATCAATCCCTACTACTAAAACAACTTTGGTTGATCTGGAAAAAACAATATCTTCTAGATTTAAGAACATTCCATTAATCGAAAAATCCCAATTCACATACACCAATAAAACTGGGTGATGTTGTCTTAATCGAAGGCTATATGAAAAATAAACTTCTTTGGAAGTTTGGCAGAATTCAGAGAGCGATTCCAGGTAGAGATTACAACATTCGCTCATATGAAATAAAAACAGCCAACGGATTGCTAAAAAGATCTGTCCAGCATTTATATCCTTTACAAATTATAAACTGATGAACATTGATAGACATTATTTCTTTTTTATCTCTTTTAGAACTCCAAAAGTTTTATTTCTTTTTTATCTCTTTTAGAACTCCAAAAGTTTTATTTCTTTTTAATTATTCTGTTTACGTTAAATGCAGTATTATTTGAAATTTAGCATAAGTAAGTATATTAACTGTTTGAAAAAAAAGAAAATGTCATTTTTATTGTGCTAATTGCAGGTAATATTTTTCATTTACAATATTGTTTGAATTTTATGCTTTTTTGTTTGAAATTAATTGATTTTGTCAGAAATTTTTTTAGCTTTTTTGTTTAGAATTGATTGATTTTGTATTTGAAACTGATATTTGTATTTGAACTTTGAAATTGTATCAGATTATTGAACCACTGATATGAAAATTGTATTAGATTATTGAAAACATTGATATGAAAATTTTGATTTTCATAATAGAATTTTATTGATGAACTCTGTGAGAGTTTAGGTGGGGAGTGTGAAGAAAAAGAATTGCAGTTAGATTGGCGCTACGTGCTATGCAATATCTGAAACTTCAACTTCCACTTTTAGAACACTTTGATTTTTGTAAACAGAGTGCAGCCAATATACTGTTTATATGCAACTACTGGAGGATATTTCATTCATTAGGCGATATTGTAAAAATTAAAAAAATATATATTATTACATTTATTAAACAATTTAACCCTCCAAGCGTCTTGCAATAGGATAAAATTGTAATGTTGTATTCTCACCATTTTGCTTTAAATGTTAAGAAAATATGATTCCTTCCGCATTATATAAAAAAACTTTATTATAAGAATGAATATAATCCTCCAGCGTATGAATAATTCTTCGATGTTTTTTGAAAATTCATTAAATCTATAGAATTATAGCATTTTAAATATTGCTTATATTGCAGTGAAAACTGGAGCTTAGTATACGTAAAGTTATGTTCAAGATACTTAGAGGGTTAATAGTTATAAGAAAGTGAATCTGACAGTTTAATGATTTAAAAAAAAATTAACTGTGGCTACCTTATATGATAAGACTAAATAATTGACATACAAACAGAAAAATATAGAATTTACGAAAGATACTTTCACATTGTTTCAGAAGTGTGATCATGTGATATTGTCAATTTGATTATAATAATAATAATTTTATGTTAATAAAACAAATAAATTAACAAGAAAAATGTCCCATCTCCCTCGCATCTTAGGGAGGGAGGTGACATGTGCTTGAAATGACAATTCGTAATTTTTTTTTTAGAAATGTGAGATAAAATGGTAAAGATAATGTGACATTTACATTAATAAGGTTTATTGTAAATTACAGCGTTTATTTTACACTATATTATAGTTTGTAAAATACAAATCAAATGAAAAATATGCTTATATTAGGCTAGTGATGCCAATTAGTTTTCATGGATGAGATTTGTAATTATGTCTTGTGCTTAGCTGTACAAAAATTGTACAGCTATGCGCAAAGGTACATTTAGCCAGACGAAACATACTTCGAAAGACATTAAATAGTTATGTAGTGTACCGTTCATATTTCAGAAATTACATCTTCAGTCATGTAAATTATTAATTAGGACTTTTAGAACAGTTAACTTGCTTTGGATATTAATCCAGTTGCAATATAAATGAATTTCGCGATTTGAAATAGTACTGTAATACATCTATGTAATTGCCTTCTTTTTTTTTCTCCAAATAGAAAAAACTTATACATTCACTTGAAACTCTCAGATTTCTTCTTAGCATCAAATTGGATTTTGAATAGAACTGCAGTCACGTTTCATCTGGAATTCATTACAAATCACTTCTCTGATCCATCGAAAGCCGAATAACTGTAGTTGACTTTATTATTAGGGGAGGATATTCCATTCATTAGGACATATTGTGGGAAAGTTAAAAAAATATTATTACATTTATTAAACAATTTAATAGTTATAATAAAGTGAAACTGACGGATAAATGATTTAAAAAAAATAGCTATGGCTAACTTATGTGATAAAACCAAATAATTGACATACATACTGAAAAAGATAGTAATTCACGAAAAATACGTCAAAATTGTTTCAGAACAGTTATCGCAAAATATTTTTTATATTTTTGTAGCAGTGTTTTCCTGAGAAAGTTAAAATTCGTAACCCTTTTAGTGCGAAGGATCGCCGTCGCGCTGCTTTGAACAGTGCCAAGGAGCGCGGTCGAGCTGCTCTGAGCACATCGGAAAACTGCAGAAATAAAATGATAATGTCTTTCATTTACAGTTTATCGTTTGAAATTTAAAACTTCTTACATTTTGGTATTTCTGTTGCTAGGCGAAAATAAATTAAATAAATTTAAATAGCATTTTATCAATCACTGTTGCGCGCCAAAAGTGAACTGTCGAAAGGAGCCCTATCGCGACGCTGGCATTTTTCACAATTAGCGAAGAGCAGCGCGATGGCGCTCCTTGGCACTAAAAGAGTTAAGTATAACAAAGGCGTTATATAAAAAAAAGTATATTAAAATTTTTAAATTAAACATAGTTCAGGATCTACGTTAAATTTATTCATAAATATAGTAGTAAGTCTAGGATAAGTAATACTGCACTTTCACATCCTAACTAAATATGAAAAACATATTATCTACTTGTTATAATTAAAATTCATTAAAATTGAAGTGGTAATAATTATGTTGATGGAAATATGATAATGTAATTATATTAAAAAATGCTACTTCCCATGAAAACACACACACACAAACACATAAGAAGGAATTATAGGGGGGGGGGGGTTTGAATTTTTACAAAGATATTTTTTATTACCTATGTTTCGCTTGTACAAAATGGAAACTATTAGAATTACATCTTGAAACATTTTAATATATTTACATATTGTCAATTTCATTATAATAATGACAATTTTGTGTTAATAAACCAATTAAATTAACAAGAAAAATGTCTCATCCCTCCGTCATATGAGATAGGAATGTGACAGATTTTTAAAATGGTAATTCATCACAAAATATACGAATAAGTACTTTAAAGGTTTTACAAAAATATATATTTTATTTATTTATTATTTTACCTTAGATCTTTCAAATGTCCACACATTCATTTTCAAAGGAATATAAAAGAAGATAATTGATTAGAAATAGAAAACGATTCAATATCTTTTAAGTATTTATTTGTATATTTTGAGTTTAATAACAAGGTGCAAATTGTCATTAAGACACTGGTATTAAAACAGTGG
The DNA here is from genome assembly GCA_964019185.1 of Maratus speculifer. NCBI lineage: Eukaryota > Metazoa > Arthropoda > Arachnida > Araneae > Salticidae > Maratus > Maratus speculifer. Next base: position 247,246,735 of record OZ025295.1, on the reverse strand, counting down.
TTTGAGTCGTGGTAATTCACATTTATATTTTAGAAATGTCGGTAAAAAATAGCAAAGATAATGTGACATTTACACTAATAAGGTTTATTGTAAATCACAACATTTATTTTATCCTATATTATACTTTGTAAAATCCAAATCAAATTAAAAAAATAACTTGTACCCGACAATTGCTGACAATTAGTTTTCATGGGTGTGATTTGGAATTATAGCATGTGCAATAATAATGGAACAGTCAATATCGTACAAGATAATGAAATTTCGCATTGAAATGTAAAAAATAGAAGGTTACAGTTTCAGTTCAATTATTATTATACATTTCATATTGTATGTTTGAAAAAAGAATTTCTTTATTTAAAAAAACAAAAGAAATTAATATTATAGAAATGTACGTAAACTTTTAACAATAAAGGTTGATATTGAAATAAAATGCATGAGCTAGAAATTAAAAATTTTCAACGCTACAAGTTTTCAATTTTTGAGCTCGCAAAATGTCTTATTTGTTAACTATTCAATTTCAAAACAAAATAGTTTTATAAATATAAAATACCAAACAATTATGTGTTATTAAGCATAATTATTGGGATAGAGATATCATTTTACAAAGATGGTACATATCCCATCCCTCTCTGAACCATAGTGTCCCAACTTTCCTTAAGAGTAACATAAAAATAAATAGATTTTTTGTAATAAATAGATTTTTTAACAGTAATTGAGTTTTTACATTTAACTTAACAATTTGTTTATAAAAGGTATATTGTTGAATTTAAAAAATTATTAAAAAATCTAAGTTAGCTACAAAAAATGAGATTGAAAATTTATATAAAAATCAAAGTATTTGTTACTTTTTATAGTGTGAAATAGCCTTTTTAAGTCACAAACTCATAGTTGCGTGCAACTAAAAAGATTCATAGCGACAAGTATAATGCAATGATTATCTTACATAGAAATTTTATAAATTAAAAATAAGGCTTATTTTAAATATTATTTAAAGTGTCACATCCCTCTCGGTATCTCCCTCCTCCCCATTGTACCTTATCCTCTTCAGAACTGAGGTACACAAATATGTACCTCCATTCTTTTCCACCAAAAAAACTAAACTGTTCGAATTTTTCCCATTTTTACTTTACTTCTATACAGCTGAATGTTTTTTCCCTTTAAAACAAAACCAATAAATATCAGCACGGATGAATATTACCTCATAAAATAAGTATTATTTTTACCCGAGTCTCGAAAATACCTTCAAAACATTGTAGCTAAGAAAGCAAGAAATATTCATGATTATTTAATGATGCTTAAATGCTTTACAATAAAAAAATGAGGATTTGCTTATCATTTACTTGTTCATAGAACTTAATTTTGTTTTTGCGTAAATTTATATTGCTGAGAGTTAAACTGATGTTTTTAAGGAATTAGTACTCTTATATGCATATTTGTAAACCTAAATTACCAATCCCCTAAAGTACTGATTTCATTAAAATGGCTCTTTCTGCCATCTATGGTGTCATTTCGGTTATGCAAAAGCAATAAATATATATTTTTACAGTTATTTTATGCTCAGGTCTGAAGAGGTCTTACAGCTACAAAACAACGGCGTTTTCATTCTTTTTTAAAACATTTTCTTACAGTAGTTAATATTACCTAGTTGTGAAAAAAATTGAATTCATAGTGATTCATTTTTGAATAATTGAAACTGGTGAGGATTACAATCCTACACTAATTAGCTGTAAAAGCAGCATGAAAATTTTTGTTGGATAGTTTCAAAATTATTGAATTATTTCTTTATAATATTAATTTTACCATTCGACAATGTCATAAAACTAATAGACGACCATAATTCAGGTCTTTATAGCATATATTTATCTATGAAGGATACTATATAATAAATTGTAATTAGTTCCTCTTTCCTGCCTGAAAATATTTCAATTAGCAATAATTTATTTAACAATTTTTTGATATTTAGTAAGAGTTTTTTTTTTTTTTTTTTTTTTTTTTTTAAGTCATAAAATTATAGTTGCTTGCAAATAAAGAGATTTATAGCAACAAGTATAAGACAACGATCATTCCATCTGACGAAATAACGATAAATTAAAAAATATATATTTATTTTAAGATTTATTACACATGTCTCATCCTTCCCAGTGTTCTATTACTCCCTACTCTCCCCTATAATGAAGAAAATTTTTAAGAGTATCTAAAAGCTACGAAATAACAGATAAGAGATAATAATTCATATTATTTTATTGTTCTAACTTAAATAATATTCTAAAAAATGAAATTTATATCGCATTATTATTTTTTTTATTATTCTTATAAGATAATAATAAGTGTTTAATATATAGAACTTAATTAAAAGGATTAAAAGTCATAAAAAATAAAGTTCTTAAACGATATTACTAAACTAAATTTAATCTATATTCAAAACCTATAAGATGTGTTATTTTTAAAAATCAATATTACTATTTGATTTATTAACTTTTTCCTGACAGAAAATGTTTAAATTAATATTAATTAAATTTTATATTTTATTCGTGTGTTATTATATTTAATATTACATTATTAATTAAATAATGTTACTCGTTAATAATTAATTTTACTATAATCCCTCATCCTCTTGTAATATGTTAGCCACAAATTTTCTTTAATAATTTTTACACTTTTTTGAATATTAAAACCCGCTAAGCATCTGAATGGAATCTGAGGTATAAAATCCCACTACCAAAGCCTAGTTAATTAATTTCTCTTTACCTCACTTAGGCCATTATACGATTTAATATTCTCTTCTCTGTTATTTATGTGTACGTGAGTGTAAATCCTGAAAGTTATTCGCAGTCAGTTTTCCTCGAAAGGTCATTATGATTTTAAGTCTACTATATTTCGAAAGTCAATGATCGTGGTTGACTACAATATTCTGAAGAATCTTGCATTTATTACGATTCATTTTTGAATAATTGAAACTGGCGCGGCTTAAAACACTAAACTAATTTGTACAATAATAACAAGAAAGTTTTTGTAGTACAATTTCAAAAGTAATGAATTATTAATTTTATAATAATAAATTAACCATTTGACAATGCCTTAAAATTAACAACCGATCATAACCTCGGTCTTCATAGCATATCTTTATCTATGTGTGATAATATATTATAAATTGTAGTTAGTTTTATTTTCCTGCTTGAAAATATTTTAATCATTATTTATTTAACAATTTTCTTTTATATAATGGGAGTATTTTTTAATAGTCATTTGAAGTCTCAAAATAATCGTTGCTTGCAATTAAAAAGATTTATAGCAACAAGTATATGGCAATGATAAATCCATCTGGCGGAAGAGTCATAATTTAAAAATAATGCTTATTTTAAGAATAATTGCATATAACTTATCCCTCTCAGTATGTTATCCCTCCCTACTCTTCCCTATTTTGAAAAAAAAAAATAAGAGTTTCTAACAGCTACGAAACAAAACTTTTTTCTCAAGACACAATAGTTCACATTATTTTATTGTCATTACTTAAACGGCAATCTAAATAAAATAAATTTATATCGTATTATTTTTTTCATTTTCTCTACAAGATAAATGTTAACTTTGAAATATGTAGAACTTAAAATATATGATTAAATATCATACAAAATAAAGATTTTAAATTTTATTACTGATCTAAATCTAATCTTAATTTAAACCTCTAAAAATATTTTATATAAAAAAACTATTCAATTTATTTATTTCATTTGAGTGGCTGAAAATAGGAAAACTTCCCCCATCCAGAAATTATATAAAATATTATTAATGTAATTTTATATTTTATTACTGTATTATTATATTTAATATTCTTAAGTATATCTTGTTACTTGTTATTAATAATTAATTTCATTATAATGCCTCATCCTCTTATGTAATATGTCAGCCACAATTATTCTTTAATATATTTAACATGACTTTGAATGTTAAAACTCGCTAAGCATCTGAATGGATTCTGAGGTATAAAATCCCATTACCGAAACCTAGTTAATTACTTTTTCTTTACCGCACTTAGGACATTAAACGATTTAATATTCACTGTTCAGTTATTTATGTCTACGTGATTATAAATTGTGAAACTTATTTGCAATCCCTTTTCCTTTGAAGGTCATTATGATTTTAAATCTACTATATTTCGAAAGTCAATGACAGTGGTTGATTACAGATATGGGAAGAGCATTGAGTTCATTACAATTCATTTTTGAAATTTTGAAACTGATGAGGATTACAATCCTAGACTAATTTGCTATAATAAGAACGTGACAAATTTTGTTGGGCAGTTTCAAAGGTGTCGAATTATTTCATTATAGTAATAATTTAATCATGCTTCAATTATATAAAATTAATAAATGACCATAATTCCGATCTTCATAGCTTATCTTTATCTGTGTAGAATGATACCCTATATATAATAAATCGTAGTTGGTTTTACTTTCCTACTTGAAAACATATTTATTTGACTATTTTCTGTCATTTAAATTTACGTGATAAATAATTTAATGGAACTGGAGTTAAATGTATAAAAAAATACATTTCACTGCATATATATTGCTTAAAAAGTGTATAAAACATAAAAAAACACATAAAATACAATCAATTCCTTTCAAAAAAAAACGAGAACATTTTCGACCAAACTTACGCGGTCCTCATCAGTAAGTAATCTAAAAACAGTTGATTTTGAATTACGTCTCTAACCTCTACCCGGAACAGACTACATTATTCCAAGGAGGGGAGTTAATTTTTTTAACTTTACTCCGTACCCCCTTTGACCATAGTTGTCTATTCCGGATGGAGATTCGAGGCGCAACGCGACAACAAGAGTTTTTAGATTTTTTACTGATGAGGACTGCGTAAGCGTGTCTGGATTTTTATAAGGACCTGAATGTATTTTAAGTGTTTTTATTTGTTCTATAAGCCTTTTAACCAATATAGATACATTGAAATATAGGGGAAAGTTGGATAAAACCGGGGAGGTGAATAAAAAAGGGAACCAGGCTTTATAACTTTATTTGTGGAGGTTTCTTGCGGAAACTTCTAGTATAACTTCTAGGCAAGTGGCATGCCAGCTCCCAGTCAGCAGAAGTTGTGTAAACCAACTCCTTTCGCAGTATTTTTTTTTAAGTTTCGCGTGAAAAAATTAAAAATTCGACGTCTTCAATGTCACGTTACAAATAATAAATACCTAAAGATTTAATTTAGTTCAGTATAACATATGATAGCCTATTATTTACTTGTTATTTTAACGTTTTGTATTGGTGTCTATGAGTTGCATGAACAATGCTAGAGTGACATTTCGTCAAAATGGAGTGGTCCGACAAAACCGGGATGCAGGTGGTCGAACATAACAGGGAAGTTCCCCATTTCGAACAGCTCATTTAATTGCGTGATTGAAATAAAAATAACTTGTTTAAAATACAAAAAATGTTATTTAAACTAGGTTGTTATATGTAAAGCTGTTTGTAGTCTTTTATATTCCAAATTAAGTTGAAAAAATACAGGAAATCATAGAATTCAGGAATCGTCGGTTTTCATCAACTGAGAGGCCCATGGAAATGAAGATAATTCTTTGGCTGAATCTCAAAAATTGCCTGACCAAAAACAAGATCCTAATATAGATTTGCCTGTAGAAAACTATTAGCCTCAGTCTGAAAAACACAATGGGTCTATAGGAAAGCAGCCAAAGCTGACTTTGAAGGCTCCAGTTACTGTAGAAGACAACCTGTAGGAGAAGTTTTGCAACCTTTTACGTCTTCTCAAGGCCTGGGCAGAGATATCAGGCGTTCTTCTGCTTTCTCATCACAGGATATATAACCTATTCTAGTACAAATGGACCCTAGGATCATCGGTAATTCCAAGAAGTGTCGAGGTAAAACAGCTGTTCTTACTTCAACACCAACAAATCAGAACTCGAACGAGAAGAAAAAGAAAGGATGAAATAAGAAAGAAAAGGAGAACTTAGCCATGAAGAAAATCTTTTCAAGATGACAGAAAAAAATGTAAAAAAAAACTGAATTGAAAAAAAAGTGGCTAGAGAAACTTGACATCAAACAAGGAGAAGGATAAAAGTGAAACATGCATTTTTGCAACGGCTTATATGAACAAGCTAAACCTAAGGAGAGTTGGATACCATGACTTCATTGCAAAGTGTGGTCACATGAAGCATGCATCAATGCAGATGAATAAGATCGAATTTTCATTTGTGATTTTTGTGCCTAACATTTTTAATTCTCAAAACAGAACATAGATTTAATATAGATTCACATTCTATAAGTATATGACAATTTCTGCAATTTTTTATTTAATAAATGGTTTTATTGCAAAGTTACAATATGCTTTTAATTATTTTTTCAAAGTTCCCGGTTTTGTCCGACCTGGTCGGACAAAACCGGGACGTTGCCCACTTTAAAAAAAGTGTTGTTATGATCCCAATTGCTGTTATTAGCGACTCAATGAATACTTTTCTTCTTCGTAAGGAATCAATATATCGTTTTAAGACAAATTTTTACCGTTTTGTTCACATAGTGCATAATAATAAAAATAAAAACATTAGGGTCCCAGTTTTATCCGACATTCACCTATTTTTATGATTTTAATTAGTAAACAAAGACAATTTTGCATTGATATTTTAAATTCCTATTGAATTGAAATTAAGTTAATAATAACACATTGCTCAGTGGTGCACAAAACAGGAATTTTAATATACATTAGTACATATTAAAATAAAATAAAACTTTCGACGTTTCGCGCCGTCTTCTGCGGGCGTCTTCAGGAAAATATGAAATGGAAGGACTAGTTTTGCATCTTGTTCGAGAGATAATATTTCTACTAAATCAAAACTAAATGAATTAAAAATTTAAAAATGTTGCCAATTACACGTGAGTAAAAATTAAAATATTGCAAGGAAATAACTCACTTGTAATTGGCAACATTTTTAAATTTTTAATTCATTTAGTTTTGATTTAGTAGAAAAATTATCTCCCGAACAAGATGCAAAACTAGTCCTTCCATTTCATATTTTCTTGAAAACGCCCGCAGAAGACGGCGCGAAACGTCGAAAGTTTTATTTTATTTTAATATGTACTAATGTATATTAAAATTCCTGTTTTGTGCACCACTGAGCAATGTGTTATTATTTAATTAAATTTTATGGTGCAACTGTCCTATATATATTTATGAAATTAAGTGTTTTATGAAATTCAGATTTAGTTTTGATTAATCAAAAATTATAAAGATTACTCCCCTGGATCGATTTGCTAAAGCAAATAAGGAAAAGAATAGACGGTTTTATCATTAATTAATTATTTCTGTGTAATATTAATGCCATAATTCAGCAATGTCATAAAATAAATAAAATGAAATAATGCGGGTATATAAAACTGTGCAGGATAAATTAAATTAACTACCTTGATTCTAAAGCATCAAATGCGATAACTTTTGAACCATAGTGGTTATAAACTAAACTGATTGATTATTTTACAAAATTACTTTTCATGTCAATATCTGAACGTTTCTTACTTTGTATCAAAAAGAAGAAATGGTAGCAATGATGTTTATTATTGCATAAAATAATTGTTAATATGATCTGAGTTTGCAAAATAGATTTCATATAGTATGTCCAAAAAAATAGGAATTTTTCAAAATTAATTATACCCTTTAAATTGAAAAATGTCTTTAATTTGTTAATGCATAATTTAGATTATCAATAAATAAATAGATATTTTAAGGGTGTCAGTCATTACAGACCGTATTTTTGAACCTTAATTATCAGCCCCCTAAGGAAATAATTTCAGAAAAAAGGCTTTTTCAGTCCTTTATGGTTTTTTTTTTTTTTTTTTTTTTTTTTTTTGTGCAAAAACAACAAATGCGCATTCGCAATGCTATTTTACTTCGGGTCTATAGAGGTTCAGAGTTAAAGCATTTAATGTAAAATATTATTTTTACTTGTTTAGTAAAAAAATTACCGGCCACTTGCATTTCAAACCTTTCGTCAAATATTTAGAAAAATACATAAGAAAATACATTAAAAAAATACACAAATTATTCTTAAAATCCAATGTGAAAACTTAATAATACAGGTTATACATTTTCGCGACGATTTTTCCCGAAACTTCTTAGGAGACCGTCATTAATCTGAAAAAGCTCTAATATCTTTTGGATAAACCTGTCAACATTATTGTAGAAAAAGCGTAGAAACCCTATCTTATGATTAAGTAGCTTATTGTGATAACTGTGTTTATTTTTATGTGGATAGCATATATATTCGTAGAGAAATTAAGGTTTTATCAAAAACATTCCCAGTTTTTTGCTTATAATTTTTAGAGTTCTGAACATCAAAAACAAGTTCGAAATTGCACGTGAAGGGTAGTAAATGAGGTGCGTTCGTATGATAACGAAGTTTTAAAAAATATCACTCTCAAATATCAATCATATACGATTCACGTTTGAATCCTGGCCTCAACTAATTTTTCACTTCATTTTGGGCTATTGTATTAATTGTATTCATGCCTGAATTAATATAGGCGCACCTTTAATAACTAATTAATTAAAATTCAGATGCTACCTTTTATGTTCTTCAAGTAATCTTATATTGATTTTATTATACCTTTTTTAAATAAGGAGCCCTGAATTAAAAAAAAAAAAAACTATTTTGACTAAGACAATTCTAACCAACGTATTTGGTCTGAATCATTTACTATATTTTAAATCCAAAATGATCGTCATTCGTTAAGAAAAAATAATAATACACTGATATGAAATATTTCTTAGAAAAAAATTCTATTTTTAAAACCAGATGTATCCTGAATTTTTACCATTGACAAAATTTGTGACCAGTTATTCTTGTTAATTCTTGCTTATCCTAAAGCAAAAATATGTCTTGCGAAACAGTTCCCTACGACAGTTCCTTTTTAGAAAATATTAAGCATGTTTTTAAAGAAAAATGAAAAATACCCGCATCATTTTGCTTGAGCTGCAATAATGCTTGGTTTATTTTTCTGCAAGAATTGTTTATTTTTCTGCTATCTTGCTTTATTCCCTCTTGGCAATCAAATAGAATTCTGGTGCTGACATATTTCAATTACAGATCAAGTAGTTTTTAGAAGAATTAATTGGATGAAAAATAATATAAATTTTCAAATTCTTTTTCGCGATATTTTAAATGAACATGACGTTCTTGTATGTATATTATTGAAAATCAAATTCTATTAGATTCTAAATAAAAATGCAAACATAGTCTTAGATTTCTCTATGTTTTTCTTTTACTACGAGTTCGTAGCAATTTTAATTCTTTTATGTTTTACACGATCATTTAGAATTAAACTTTTTTAAATATTTTCCTGCTTGAATCAATTTCTTGTTTACTGTGATCATGCAAACAAAATAAATGTAACTATAATCCTATATCTTCTAGGATTGTTAGTTTGCGTATCATCATTCAGTAATGAAAATATTTATTCTTGGCTTTACTTGATTGTGTTTATTAGAGAAGTAAGAAGTGTATTATGTCTTAGAGAATTCATTAGGAAAATAATTCGAAAACTATAAGTGATTTTTTATGAAGAAAATCAAGAGACACACATAATACTAGCCTCAGATGTAATAAGTTTCGGTAGTTTTTTTTTTTTTTTTTTTTTTTTTTTGTATTAATTAGAACAAAAATTTAGCTGTTCAATACGTTTTTCGTGAGATGAAGGAAATCACCTAATCTATTCAATAATAGTTTAACAATTTTTTTATAATTAATACTAATTCCAATAACACAGCGTGTTTGAGCCTTATTCATTTTTTCAGATTGCCGTAATTCAAAAAACATTCAGAAAAAAAAAAAAAAAACGCTTTGCTCAAGTTATAATACTAATGGTAACCAGTGTAGTTTCTACTTAATAATGTTCTTTAACCTTTAAATTCTGTTAGTAAAATGATAAATTATCGGCTGACACCGGAATTTACAAATGACTTTTTAAGATATGAAGAACTCCTTAGTTAATGTTGTTATTATAAAACCAAGATTTTATTAATATATTATTGGTGCCAGATGCAAGTTTGGAATTAAAATTGGGTTTGTACAGAGCGGACACACTGAACCGGAAAGGGTTAACACATACAACCTTATTATTTTTGTTATGAAACGCTTAATGGTGTATTTCGATTCAAACTGCTTATTTTCCGATTTATTTTTAAATTCATTTTTGCTCTCAAATGCATCAAACTGGCAAATTGTCTTATTTACAAAGTACACAAGGTGCCGTGGTTGTCGATTTTTTTATTAATGTAGAAAATGTTGCAAAAAAATGCTGTCAAAAACGGGGTTTTGGACCAATTTTACCGAAGGGGGAGATCTGGAAACGAAAATAAGGGTCATACTAAGAAGATAATTGCTTATAAATCAAATTCTAATGAATTAAGTGTAAAATTATATCACACGGCACCTTTTACGTCTTTTCAAAAATCGCCTCAGCAAGTTTCATGTTTTTACTTTTAAAAATGTGTCTGAAATTGTATCAGAAAATTTCAAGCTGTTAAAGGTAGAAAAGTTTTTTTTTTTTTTTTTTTTTTTTTTTTTTTTAATACAGCCTTAAGTTGAAATTTACAGCTATCACAGTAAAATCTACTTAGTGAAATTCACAAACAGCCACGAAAAATTTTCATTTTTAAACAGCTTTCCGTTTTTCAGATATAACAGCATCATATTTCTTTTGACAGAATAATCTAGATTTTCCATTAAGGACAGAAATCCTTCATAGACAAAATATTTTTATGGATTTTATTTTTATGAGACCACATGAGAAAAAAAAAAAAAACGCTTATTGTAATCTATATATATAAAAGGAATTCCGAGGATAATTAATTGAATAATTGAATAATTATTTGAGGCACAGATAGGCCCTCATCCTCTATATTCCTTTTATTTATAGAGATTTTACACAGCTTAGGTAAACGCAGAAGAAATATAAAACAGATAATGTATTTATCACAAAAAATCGTCTGCTAAGAAAATCTTTTTTCATTTTGAACTCTATAAATAAAAGGAATAAAGCAGAAGAAATATAAAACAGATAATGTATTTATCACAAAAAATCGTCTGCTAAGAAAATCTTTTTTCATTTTGAACTTCTATAAATAAAAGGACAGATAGGCTCTCAAACAGTGAATCGTCGAATATAATTGAAGAACAAATGGAAGAACAAATGGAAGAACAAATGGAAGAACAAATGGAAGAACAGATGGAAGAACAGAAAGAAGAACAGATGGAAGAACAAATGGAAGACCTCTTCATTAACAATAAAAAAAGATATGCAAACGAAACCCCAGAACACCGATCAAACATATCTGCCGGAAACTGACGAGACATGGCACAGAAACGTGAATGTGTGGGGTTGTAGAACTGGCATTCAGATAGTCTTCGGGCTACTGAGGGCGGGCAACCGTCTAGTTGATTATTAATGCATTTTTTTATTGACATTATTTATATTATTCTTTTTTATTGATAAGAAATTGAAAAAAAAATGTTTTTCAGCAAATAGTGTTAAGCATCAACATAAAAATTATATATACCGAACAAATGTTTTTTGTATGGACCATTTGGTATATAAAATAAAAGAAGATTAAGAAAGGGATACTTTTAAAAAAATCAAAAAACGAACATATATTATAGACCGGGAAGCGGCCGTACTAACAATCACCTCATCGAGTTCACGGATAAAAATCTATTATTAGCTAAATTCCAATTCGCTTAATTAAACGTAATCAGTGTGTCAAGTCATTTCTCGATTAACACTTAAAAACGCGGTTTTAGAGGTTGACTTATACTTTTACCAGGATACTACTTACCCATCATACGTAGTACAGGGTAAGTCTTGCAATTGTTTTGAAAATCGAAAAAAAAAATTTTGTCGGATTTTCACGTTTTAGATAGTGGAGATTCCGAAAAACATATTTTTAGAAAAAAAAATTGCCGTCTGTCTGTCTGTAAAAGCTCTATCTCCCGAAAAAATTGAGATAGAGACTTGAAATTTGGTATGTAGTTAGTAAAAATGGAACGAAGCCTATTTAATATCAGCAACCTCGATTATCCGGAACTATTTTTTTCGGACCCTCGAAAAATTCGTTCTGATCAAAGGTATATAAAAATTTTCGAATATTTTGTTTTAAGGAATGGACGTAAAAGACAATAAAATAACACACATTTTGCAGAGAAAACGAAGTCGATCGGATTATTAGTTGCCGAGATATTTGTAATCCTGTTTTCCACATTCTTCGATTTTTCATGACCCTGTATTTCATTCAAATTTCAATTCAGAGGTACAGTTTAATTGGAAATGAGACGCTTAATCCGACACAGTTAATTGTTAGTTAATAGAATTATTATTTTTGGAGTTATAAGGATGTTTCTTTTACGCAGTTCGGTACTACTTGAGTAGTTTGGCGTTTTATATAATTTGTCGAAGTTGGTAGATCAGCAGTTCTTTAATAAAGCATTGCTATGTATATTAACAATATTTAAATTTTGTTTATGAATTACAATGCATTGTATAAATAGTTTTCACATGTTTTATTTTCATATACATATCCATGATGGGTAAGTATTACGGTGGCCCCCAACGACTAGTTTTCCTGCTTCCAATACTCTATGTTTTCACCTATATGAGTGCCAGAAAGTACATGGTAAACTTACGAGTCAACCGTTAAAATCGAATTTTTAGCAGTTTTTCACCAAGATATGACTTGGCAGACCAATTGCGTTTTACTATGCGAATCAAGATTTATCTAGTCCTAGATTTTCATACGGGAATTCGATGAGGTGATAGATGAGGTAATAGAGAAGTAGTTTGAAAACAAGGTGTTGGTAATAGCTTTTAATTATGTAAACATAGTTGAATGGATACTTTGAATTTTTAGATTGTTTTAAATAATTGTATCAATATAGCTATTTGCTTTCGAGATGCTGTTTTGGAAAAGTTGTTATTGTAACATAAAAGGGTGTTACATATGAATAATTAGATTAAAAGAAAATAAAATGTGTAATTTATTTTTATATGCTCAAGACCCATTCTATACACTACAATTGTCTAATTTTATCTCCAATAAAAATTATTTTGCAAGATTCTATTTTACATAGTGACGCAATGTTCGCTAATCTAAAATTTCAATTTGCGAAAATTTAATCTTAAAAGCTTACCTGTCATTAAATAAAAGTATCATTTTGTTGTAAAATAAGACACAATGAAGTCCTATGACTAAATGATTAAAATGTGAATTATCTTTAGGATTATTATGAGTTATATATGAAATATACCTGCTTTATAATGAAAACCAAAACAAACGTTGGACACTTACGATAGTTATTGCGGTAGAGTATACAATAAAGAAAATATTATTCATGGGCTTTTGGGGGGGAAAATGGAAGTACAAAATGAAAAAAAATGCTATTTTTATGAATCTGGAATACTTTGAAAAATGTAACTTGAGATCTGAAATTGAAAGCGGATAAACTGATCAAATAGGATTAGGGAAATTAAGGAAAAGAACATACTATAAACTTATTGGATAGACCAATCAATCTACATTGATATCACTTCTTTTTCAGATGATATATTAAAAAAAAATCTTTTTTTATGTCTACATAATTTAATATTTTATTCATTCTTTGTTTATTTTTATTTACATTAATGATGTTTTAAAGCTATCCAAACATAACTAAATAGATATTTTTACATAAAAAATTGTTTTAAACATAAGCGATATTTTTCAATTTATTTTTCAAAATACTTGAAATTTAATATTTTATGTATTATTTGTACGTAATTATTTACATTAATGATTTTTTAAAGCTATCCAAAGCTAACTAAATGTTTCTTTGTGCATGCAAAATTGGTTTTAATTTAAGTCACATTCTAAAAGTTTTTTTTCAAAATCTTTAGAATTCCAAAATTGTGTAAAAAATTATATTTAAGATAAAAGTGCAAGAAATAATGCGTTACTTATTCAAAATATAAAATATATTTTACAATTTTATAACCTTTGTTCAAAAAACAAAAACGTTTAAGAAATTTACTTAAAAATACTAGGAATAGTTTTTAAAAAGAAGATATGAGAGACATATTGGATAACGCCTTCAATCTTTTTTTTAAATCCTTTATTTTTAAAATGAATCTTATCAAGAAAAAATTATAAGTAGAAATATATATATATTAAATACTAGTTAATATTATAATATAAAATTAATATGAAAAAGTTACAATAAAATAGGTTGAAATAAAAACCTTTTTTAAAAGAAATCAATGAAATTGTGAGTAAATATTTCAATGGAGTTTTTTTTTTTCAAATAAAAATATGCATATATATTTTAATTTAAGCTTCCTATAAGTAAAAAGCAAGTAGGAAATATACGTCAAAACGTAAAAAATGAAGTGCATTCGTGCTATAACTAAAATTTACAAATATTCAGATCTTCATGTAATTGTACTGATAGTGTATAAGTATCTGAAATCCTTTTTCTATCCCTGTAAATACTGTTTGTTTTCTATTATACAGGAATTAACCTTTACTAAACGTCAACTGTTATCAATTTTATAAAAATTGATATAGATTAATATGGGTCTATGTCACCGACAACCAAATCACCGACAAGACAATTAGCATACAGAAAATAGTCGACAGGACGTTTAGCCGACAAGTACATTTAGCAGACACGTACATTTAGTCGACAGGACATTTGGCCGAAACGTACATTTAGCCGACAGAACATTTGGCCGAAACGTACATTTAGCCGACAGGACATTTGGCCGAACGTACAATTAGTCGACATGGACACTTAGCCGACAGGTCAATTAGCCGACAAGACGATTAGCGGACAGGTCACTTAGCCGACAAGACGATTAGACGACATTACATTCAACCGACAGGTCAATTAGCCGACAAGACGATTAGCCGACAGGACATATAACCGACAGGTCAATTAGCCGACAAGACGATTAGCCGACAGGACATTTAACCGACAGGTCAATTAGCCGACAAGACATTTAGCCGACAGGACATTTAGCCTACAAGACGATTAGCCGACAGGTCAATTAGCCGACAAGACGATTAGCCGACAGGACATTTAGCCGACAAGACGATTAGCCGACAGGTCATTTAGCCGACAGGTCAATGGGCCGACAAAACGATTAGCCGACGAGTCAATTTGCCAACAAGCCGATCAGGCGACAAGTCAATTTGCCAACAAGCCGATTAGACGATTTGTATTTGCAAAATTTTGTATGTACTCAATAAATAAGAATAGGACGAAGCCTATTTAATATCAGTAACCTCGATTATCCGGAACTATTCTTTTCGGACTCTTGAAAAAAAATTTTGACGGATTTACTCGTTTCAGATACTGGAGATTCTGAAAAACATATTTCCTTCTATAGTAAAAACTTTATAAATTTTTATCCACAGCACAAGTGTTGCATATCTTTAGAAAGGTCTGAAATTGCCTTTTACTATTATGCATGTCTTGTGTGTACCCCTCTGCTCTGCCCCCCTGGGGGGGCACATATTAAATTTCTTTCAACACCAGTCGTGTGACACATCATTTGAAAGGTCTACAACTTCTTATTCATATTATGGATGTCCTGTGTGTCACCCCCCACTCTCACCCCCAGGGGGGGCACATTTTTAATTTCTTTCCAACACCAGTCGTGTGACATATCATTTGAAAGGTCTGCAACTGCTATTCATATTATGGATGTCTTGTGTGTCACCCCCTCACCTCTGCCCCCAGGGGGCACAATTTTAATTTATTTCCAACACCAGTCATGTGACACATCATTTGAACGGTCTGCAACTGCTTATTCATATTATGGATGTCTTGTGTGTCATCCCCTACTCTGCCCCCCAGGGGGGGCACGTTTTTAATTTCTTTACAACACCAGTCGTGTGACACATCATTTAAAAGGTCTGCAACTGCTTATTCATATTATGGATGTCTTGTGTGTCACCCTCTCCGCTCTGCCTTACAGAGGGGGGGGGCACATTTTTAATTTCTTTACAACACCAGTCGTGTGACACATCATTTGAAAGATTTGCAACTGCTTATTCATATTATGGATGTCTTGTGTGTCACCCCTACTCTGCCCCCCAGGGGAGGCACATTTTTAATTTCTTTACAACACCAGTCTTGTGACACATCATTTTAAAGGTCCGGAACTGCTTATTAATATTATGGATGTCTTGTGTGTCACCCCTCTCTGCCTCCCAGGGGGGGCACATTTTGAAGTTCTTTACAACATCAGTCGTGTGACACATCATTTGAAAGATCTGCAACTGCTTATTCATATTATGGATGTCTTGTGTGTCACCCCTTAATCTGCTCCCCCAGGGGGGCACATTTTTAATTTCTTTACAACAGCAGTCGTGTGACACATCATTTGAAAGGTCTGCAATTGCTTATTCATATTATGGATGTCTTGTGTGTCACCCCCCACTCTGCCCCCGCAGAGGGGCACATTTTTAATTTCTTTCAACACCAGTCTTGTGACACATCATTTTAAAGGTCCGGAACTGCTTATTCATATTATGGATGTCTTGTGTGTCACCCCCCCTCTGCCCCCCAGGGGGCACATTTTTAATTTCTTTACAACAGCAGTCGTGTGACACATCATTTGAAAGGTCTGCAATTGCTTATTCATATTATGGATGTCTTGTGTGTCACCCCCCACTCTGCCCCCGCAGGGGGGCACATTTTTAATTTCTTTCAACACCAGTCTTGTGACACATCATTTTAAAGGTCCGGAACTGCTTATTCATATTATGGATGTCTTGTGTGTCACCCCCCTCTGCCCCCCAGGGGGCACATTTTTAATTTCTTTACAACACCAGTCGTGTGACACATCATTTGAAAGGTCTGCAACTGCTTATTCATATTGTGGATGTCTTGTATTTCACCCCCCTCTATCCCCCAGGGGGGGCACATTTTTAATTTCTTTACAACACCAGTCGTGTGACACATCATTTGAAAGATCTGCAACTGCTTATTCATACCATGGAGTTTTGGCGAGCGTAGCAAGCGGGGGTAGCGTACAACTTGGAATCGCGAAGCGATGTCGCGGGGGATTGGCGAGCGTAGCGAGCAGGGGGCGGAGCCCCCTTAGCTCAGAAAAGTAAATTGTCGTCCGTCTGTCTGTCTTTAAACCCTCAATCTCACGAACAAATGGAGATAGAGACTTAAAATTTTGTATGTACTTAGTAAGTTAGAATAGGACGAAGCCTATTTAATATCAGTAACCTCGATTATCCGGAACTATTTTTTCGGACTCTCGAAAAATTTGCTCTGATGAAATGTATATAAAAAACCTCTATCGATTTTTTTTCTAATCGGAGGCGAAACTGAATTCTGCAATAGCAAAATCGACATCCAACTTGTTTTTTATTTTAATCACGTTTATTCTGTAAAGCTTTTCATGCTATTTTGGCATCACTGACACTATCACGTCATCGAATCACGAGATGAAATTGTTACCAAATTAAAGATAAAGTATTTTAAGGATATTTTTGCATGTCTGCGCTTTACCTTAGTATAAACCTTATTTCAGAGTAAAATTTATAATAAAAAAAAGACGTCATAATGCACAATTCAAACCCAATAAATATAAAAAAGAAGTGATGATTCTTCCGGAGCAGCAATGCTTTCTAGTTTTATTCCCTCCAACTTAACAGATTTTACTTCCTCTAAACCTAAACGTCATTCTTTTTAAAAATGCACAATTTGACGAAATTTTTTAGGCTATAAATAAAGTCTATTTAGAGCCCACTATTGGCATTGGGAAAAGGTAGTTCCCATAGTTAAACATTTAAGGCTTTTTTTTAGACGTATATATAGATATTTAATGCCGTTGGAGGTTACTATAGTAATGGGTTGTTATTGCGTTTGCGCATATCCCTTTTTTTAATCTCTATAAATTATCGATGCTAATCTCACAACTTATATTTTGTATTACTTATTTTGTCTTATGTAATTTTTCCGATCGAAGATCAAAATTAAACGTACCTGGAATTGGTGTTCCTACTGCCTTCGGCAGCATAACCCATGAGGCTTATTCTGCTCCGTTCTCGAAACTAACTTAGTTTCGAGAACGGTTTTCTTTCGACCCGAAATGAAATTAAAGTTATCAGGAACATCATTTACGATATTATAGCAGTCGATTTAGTATTCCTACAATTTAATTTTAATCATGTAACTAGCAAAATTTACAGAAATTGTTTTATTTTTTAATAGTAATAATAAAATAAATAAAATACAGTCGAGCCTCTATATAACGAAATCCCCCGTTCCAGTAAAAAATTCTCTATATAGAGAAATTCGATGTATAGAGAATGATGTTAAAAATCGTATTTAATGTGTGAAATTTGAACAAATATTATTTTTGATCTTTTGAATTAAGAATTTGAAGTGTTTAAAAGTAAATATTAAGCTAACATTTTATTTCTTAATTATTTAAGCTGTTTCAAAAAAGAGAACAGACATTTATTTGAAAGCTTAATCAAATAAGGAAGACTTGCATTAATTTCAGACGAAGAAATCTGTAATTTTTTTTTAATTTTAAAATTGTTACGCTCTCAAAAATATACTCAAATTTTACCAAGGACTGAAAAATTGTAGTTAACATTTTCCTCCATTTGATGGCCTCTCTTATGTGCCTCTCATTGATTCCTCTCTTACATTTGTATCAATCCAATTGACACTGTTTTGAGAAAGATGTGGAAAGGTGTGTGGGAGTTGAGATGAATTCGTTGGATTTAAAGAACAAGGAGAGAAGTAATATACCAAAAAAAAAAAAAAACCTCAGCACTGACGATAAATCAAAATTAAGTGATGGAAAATTGATTCCATGTGATTTCGAAGCTTTTTAAAACTGTTTCTTATGACCAATTTATGAAAAAATTCGTTATAAGAAGATAGATATTTCGCTATATAGAGAGTGTTTTTAATGTAATCATGCGAAAAGGGGACCATTCCTACCAAAAATTCGTTATATAGAGAGATTCAATGTATGGAGTTTCGATGTAGAGAGACTCGACTGTATATATTGTTGCGATACATGAAATATAATATTTTTCGATTAAAACAAAATCAAACAATTTTACTGTCTTAAAAGTATTATGGACTCTTGTTTATCAACACAAAGTTGCTGATTAAAATTTGTGGAATACAAATGTGGAATTATTCCTTCACCGAACTTTATTTTTTTTTATCTCTTACTTCCAATTATTGACTTAAATTTAATGTAATATAATATTCTCTTCTAATTCATTTCAAATCAGCGCCGTGCGAAAGGGGGGGGAGGGGGCGGCGCTCCGCGCACAGAAATTTAGGGAGCACAAAATTTATACTACCAGTGTCATTTTTTTTTTCAGTTTGTCCGAAGAAAAAGTTTGGGGGGAGAGGCGCCAAGTTGAGATTTTTCCCGGCGCAGTTTTCTCTACACACGCCTCTGTTTCCATTTACTGATTCTGCAAAGACTTTTATATTTATTTAGTTTTATGATATTTCTAAAGCTTGATACCTTATTGTAACAATAACAAGTGTATTATTTTTCCTGCATACACATATATAAATAAAATAATAGCACAAAATTCTCGTGGATCATTGTTTTTAAATTGCTGAATATATTCTTTGAAGAAATAAATTTAAAAGTATTTTAGCATGCATTTTCAAGCGTATATCCTTGACAAATACAAATAAAACACGTGGAATTCTTTAATGTAGATAAGCTCCTAAATTTTATAAAATTCATAATATTATAACTCAGTACGTTTGGTTGTAAACGACTGCAAATTTTAAAATATAGCTTACACAAACACCTTGACAAACTTGAGAAGTACAGCTTAATTAACGAAAAGCCTAATTCTCGTGACTTTAAACAAAGAATGAAAGGTTTGAAATGGAAAAAAGCCAAAATTTTTTATTAATGACCATAAATGGCGCTTACCAATAGTAGTATATATAAAATCAATGTTTAGTTGGTAAGCAAATTATATGGGAAGAACGCCAAAAAAGGTTCCATTGGAATAGGACTATAATCAAGAAAACAGGGACTTTTAGGGATGGAGAGAGGGGAGGGGAGAGGAGAGGAGACTATAATTGGTAACAAACTGGAAAAGTACAGTATAATAAAATAGTAAACCAAATAAACAAGCTCAAGGCTATTCAGAGTAATTGTAGAGTCTGCTTTTATTTAAAAGAATAATTCTGCATGAAATATCCATTTAATTAAATTGAAAGGTGATTAAAATCCCCAGCCCCGTTTCGCTCTTTTAAACTTAACTAATGAATCTCAAAAACTAATCAGGGAAACTCCTTATGAGAATAAACATGTATACCAGTAAATCGAATAATTCTGCATAAAAATGCCATTTAGATAAAGAGTGGCGTAGCAAGCGGGGGCGGTGGGGGCGGTCCATCCCGGGTGTCACCCTCTAAGGGGTGACACCCAATCTTTTTTGGCGAATATATATACACTCAGGAACATTGAAAATAGCGACCCAAGAAGAAAGCATCGGATTGAAATGAAATTTAATACACATAATGATACGGATGAGAGATTGACTTGATCTCAAAATAAAGACAATTAAACAAATACAGGGTGTGCAACGACGCAAATACAGGGCAACTTCAATAGCGCGTTGGACCACCTCCAGCTGCAATACATGCCGCCACACGGTCCGGCATAGAGTTGATTAGACACCTGATGTTGTCCTGAGGCAGATGGGTCCATAAATCTTGCACAGCCAACACCAAATCATGCACCGAATGACACGATGGCATCTGACGTTTTAGCTGATCCCACACATGCTCTATAGGGGACAAGTCGGGAGAGCGGGCCGGCCATGGAAGAGTCTGAAATTGACGTAGGAAGTCTTGAACAACTCTTGCTGTATGCGGACGAGCATTATCTTGTTGGAAAATCGCCCCTGGGAGATCATTTAGGAAAGGTCCTACATGGGGTCGAAGCACCTCATCAACATAACGTTGGCCCGTTAAGTTTCCATGAATCACAATTAGAGTGGACCGGCTATCATAGGCTATGGCCCCCCAAACCATTACCCCAGCTGTGCGGGCAGTGTGACGTGGAACAGTGTGGGAGGAATTGTACCGCTCACCAGGGCGCCTCCACACCCGTACACGGTTGTCATCTGTCCCCAAAACAAACCGGGATTCATCACTAAACACAACCTTTTGCCAATCTGTGACATTCCACGTTGATCTGGCTTGGCACCACTGTAGACGCAGTCGCCGATGTTCCGGTGTTAAAGGGAGTGCACGAAAAGGGCGCTTGGATTTTAGACCTGCTTCTGCAAGGTGTCTGGAAATTGTTTGGGGAACAATTGCTACGCCTACGTCTGCTCGAATCGTTGAACGAGTCACTGTGGGGTCCACGAGTGCTTGCCGCACGATCCTTCGATCCTCTCTTCTCGTGGTCTTTCTGGTCGCTCCAGACCCGATTCTCCGCACGTGGGTACCTTCTCGTGTCCACTGCTCCCAACATTTTCTAACGGCACACTCCGAACGATCCACCTGGCCAGCAACACGGCGCGTCGACCAGCCTGCAGTTTTCATTCCGATGATCAGGCCTCTCTCACACTCGCTTAACTGTGAAAAATGTCTTCTAGCACGTTTACCTGGCATGTTTCGCTTACCAAAGTCTTCCTTCAATCAGTAGGTAATCGTCGCGTTTATGAATCTTCGATTTTGCGCTGGCTTATATAGCACCTTCTTCCTGATTGTAGCGCCATCTCGGCGTGTATGAGCATGCGTATTGGCACAAAAATTGCATCATTTGCATATCACATTACGCTGTACTTATTTGCAAAGTTTCGTAATTGTACATAGCTTTCTTCTTGGGTCGCTATTTTCAATGTTCCTGAGTGTATATATATATATATTTAATCTTATAAGATTTTGAAAAGAATTTCTGAAATAAAATGAAAATTCTAGCGCACGACGCAATAGAATTAATTTTCTTTCCTTTGAGAATGTGAAACTTTTTCTAAATAAGATATGCACCCAAGAACAAAAATCAATCTATGTAACAAATGGGTAGCGAAAGCAAACTTTTAAAGAAAGAATTATCTTCTACATATAGACACCGCATTGATTTAAGCAAATTATGGGTCGAGTGATGAGCCGCTCCTGTGGTTTTTTAATGTGGTTTTTTATGATCATTTGTTGTAATAACACAGAATTGTGATTGAAAAAATATGACGGATGGAATGGGGGTGGGGGGGGATGACACCATTTACATCCGCCCCGGGTGTCACTCATTCTTGCTACGCCACTGTAGATAAATTAAGAGGAGAGGGAGATTAGCTTCCCATTTCTATCCTTTATGCTTAACTAATGAACCTCCAGATCTAATGAAGGAAGCGCCTTATCAGAATAAACTGGTATAACAAGTATAAAGCGAAGTGGATAATTCTGCGTAAAAAAAACATTTATATGAAATTAAGGGTGTACTAGTCTACGCCCTTCCTCCCTTTATATGTAACCCATAAGTCCCTAAAGCTAATCAGGAAAGCGTATTACGAGAACGAACCTATATACAAATTTTAAAGCTAATCGAATATTTCTGCATGAAAACCACATTTATCTAAATACTTCTCCCTTTTTTTCTTTTATACTTAATGAACCCACAAAATTAACCTGGGAACAGTCCTATCAGATTGAAGCTATATCAAAATTTGAAGCAGACCGGATGATTCTGCATGAAAAACCCTTTTATCTAATTAAAAGAGCAGCCATAGTTCCACCCTTTATACGCAGCTAATAAACCCCTAAAACTAAATAGGGAAGCATCTTATCAGAATGAATCTACATAAAAAATTGAAACAAATCGGATAATTCTGCAAGGAAATCCTTTAATCTAAATAAGACCCTCCCACGTGTCACCCCCCCTTTATACTTAACCAATGAACCTGGTTCATAATTTTATTTTATGATTAATATAAGGATAAAGGTTTCTATTAGGAATGCTAAATATATTTTGTACCTTTTGTTTTAATGATAACAATTCTCTTACTTATTCTATTTTAGAATAATAATTAACTCTGCAAACATTGTATTTGTTGTAAAGTGGCGAAATTTCAAATGAAGGAAACGTTTTTGTACATAGCCCCTTTTAAAAGTCTTAGGGGCTGTGCATATATAACATTGTCATCTTAGGGGGGAGGGGGAACTTGCGCATGATATCGTAAGATTTCGTTAGAGGGGAGGGGGTATGTCTTTTGTTATCGATATCATTTTTGTAAAATGGTCTTTCGTTCAAAAAGTATGCTATATTTTTTAGTTTGTTAATTATTTTAATGAAAAAACAAAGATATCAAAATCACTAAATTATTATAAAATTATTTCATTCTAAAATATAGAATTCCCCAAATTTTGACAATATTTTTTAATGTGTGTATAAATTTATAATCACGGTCGAGAAACCATATGTGAGGTACATTTGAAAGGAAGCTTGTGTTTGCTAAATTTATTTAGAGTTTACTATATTTACTGAAAGAAAAAGAAAGTAATCAACTTGTTTTGATGATAAGAAATTCTATCTATGCTCTACCACCCCTCCTCCCGTTCGAGGCAAGTGCATCAAGACTTTATTACTGCTAAATGCTGTCGTGTACAAAAAGCTATTATAAAATACTTTTAAATAGTACCTTTTTCTTTTACATGTTATTTGATATAAAGTGATATTTTATTGTTTTTTCTTCATTTTAATCAATAAAGCATGCAAAAATAAATGACACTCAAGACATCCATAATATGAATAAGCAGTTGCATACCTTTCAAATGATGTGTCACACGACTGGTGTTGTAAAGAAATTAAAAATATGCCCCCCCTGGGGGGCAGAGCAGAGGGGGACACACGAGACATCCATAATAGTAAAAGGCAGTTTCAGACCTTTCTAAAGGTATGCAACACGAGTGCTGTGGATAAAAATTTAAAAAGTTCCCCTTTGTGGGGGGGAGGGCAAAGTGGGGTGCGGCGCCCCAAACATGCATAATTGGAATGAGCAGTTACAGTTCTTTTAAACTATAGGGGGGCTCTTCCCCCCTGCTCGCTACGCTCGCTAACCCCTCGCGAAATCGCTTCGCGATTCCAAGTTGACATTAACAGTGGCGTAATCATAAATTAACTGTAACGCAACCCTGACCTAACTTTAATTTTAATATAACCTACTAGGGGAGTTTCGCCCCCTTGATCGCTACGCCGCCAACTCCCCGCGTAATCGCTTCCCGATTCCAAGTTGTAGGCTACCCCTGCTTGCTGCGCGCGCCAATACCCCATGGTATGAATAAGCAGTTGCAGACCTTTCAAATGATACGTCACACGACTGGTGTTGCAAAGAAATTAAAAATGTGCCCCCCCCTGGAGGGGCAGAGGGGGGGGACACACAAAACATCCATCATAGGAATAAGCAGTTGCTGACCTTTGAAATGATGTGTCACACAGCTGGTGTTGTAAAGAAATTAAAAATGTGCCCCCCTTGGGGGGCAGAGTGAAGGGTGACACACGAGACATCCATAACATGAAAAGGCAGTTACAGACCTTTCAAATGATGTGTCACACGACTGGTGTTGTAAAGAAATTAAAAATGTGCCCCCCCTGGAGGGGCAGAGTGGGGGGGTGACACACAAAACATCCATAATAGGAATAAGCAGTTGCAGGCCTTTCAAATGATGTGTCACACAGCTGGCGTTGTAAAGAAATTAAAAATGTGCCGCCCCTTGGGGGGGGGCAGAGTGAAGGGTGACACACAAAACATCCATAATATGAATAAGCAGTTGCAGATATTTCAAATGATGTGTCACACGACTAGTGTTGTAAAGAAATTAAAAATGTGCCCCCCCCTGGGGGGCAGAGGGGGGGGACACACAAGACATCCATAATATGAATAAGCAGTTGCAGACCTTTCAAATGATGTGTCACACAGCTGAAGTTGTATAGAAATTAAAAATGTGCCCCCCTTGGGGGGGCAGAGTGGGGGTGACACACAAGACATCCATAGTATGAAAATGCAGTTACAGACCTTTCAAATGATGTGTCACACGACTGGGGTTGTAAAGAAACTAAAAATGTGCCCCCCCTGGGGGGGGGCAGAGTGGGGGATGACACACAAGACATCCATAATATGAATAAGCAGTTGCAGACCTTTCAAATGATGTGTCACACAGCTGGTATTCTAAAGAAATTAAAAATGTGCCTCCCTTGGGGGGGCAGAGTGGGGGGTAACACACAAGACATCCATAATATGAATAAGCAGTTGCAGACCTTTCAAATGATGTGTCACACGACCGGTGTCGTAAAGAAATTAAAAATGTGCCCCTGGGGGGCTGAGCGGAGGGGTACACACAAGACATCCATAATAGGAAAAGGCAGTTTCAGACCTTTCTAAAGATATGCAACACGAGTGTTGTGGATAAAAATTTATAAGTTCTCTTTGTGGGGGGGAGTGAGGTGCGGCGCCCCCAAACATGCATAATTGGAATGAGCAGTTACAGTTATTTTAAACTATAGGGGGGCTCCGCACCCCTGCTCGCTAACTCCCCGCGTAGTCACTTCGTGATTCCAAGTTGTAGGCTATCCCTGCTTGCTGCGCTGGCCAATACCCCATGGCATCGCTTCGCGATTCCGTTCGCTATTGCTTTGCAATCCCGGTTGGAATCGCTTGGTGATGCACAGACGGAGCCATTTCCTAATTGGTCGATTCGACTCATGAAAGGAGTGGTCCACCCGGACGCCTTTCCGGAAACCTTACACATCAGTATCATTCCAAAAGTCATTCCTTTTAAGGCAATTTTTTTTTACTATAGAAGGAAACGTAAGCTATCTGTGGTGTAACTGCAACCAAATTATAACCTATTACAACCAACCGGAACTTAACTGTTAACAAGCCGTTACCTATGCATAACCTAACCATAAACTATCAGTAACATAACTTTAAGCAAACAGAAACCTAATTGTTACTTAAAAATTATTTTACTGTGGCGTAACGATAACTTAATATTAACATAACTGCGACTTAACTGTAATCAAATTATAACGTAACCGGAACTTAATTGTTATCAAACTGTTACCTGTACATAACCTAATCATAACCTAATAGTAGCATAACTGTAAGCTAACCGTAAGCTAACCGTAACCTAATTGTTACCTAAGAGTAATATAACAGTGGCGTAACCATATCCTGAATGTAACATAACCAGGACCCAACTATAGCATACATATAACCTAATATTGCAGTATAAGAATAATCTACCAGCAATCTAACCATAATCTAGTTTTAACCTAACCGTGACCAAATTTAAAGCTTACTATTACCACCGTCACTGAATTGTAACCTATCCGTAATCTTATATCAATACTCAATAATATATTAATCAATAATCAATATCCGGATCTAAAAAATAACTATAATCTTGCCATGACCTAACTACAGACTAACTATAACCTAATTACTACCTATCGGTAATCTAATAGTAAATCGTCCTGTCGATTAAATGCCCTGTCGGCAAATCGTCTTGTCGGTTAAATCGGTTAAATGTCCTGTCGGCAAATCGTCTTGTCGGTTAAATGTCCTGTCGGCTAAACGTCTTGTCGGCTAAACGTCCTGTCGGCAAATCGTCTTGTCGCTTAAATGTCCTGTCGGCTAATCGACCTGTCGGTTAAATGTCCTGTCGGCTAATCGACCAGTCGGTTAAATGTCCTGTCGGCTAATCGTCTTGTCGGCTAATTGACCTATCGGTTAAATGTCCTGTCGGCTAATTGTCTTGTCGGCTAATTGTCTGGTCGGCTAATCGACCTGTCGGTTAAATGTCCTTTCGGCTAATTGACCTGTCGGTTAAATGTCCTGTCGGCTAATCGTCTTGTCGGCTAATGGACCTGTCGGTCAAATGTCCTGTCGGCTAATTGTCTTGTCGGCTAAATGTTACGTTCGGTCAATTGCCTGTCGTCCAATTGTCTGTCTGCTAAATGTCCATTTCGGCCAAATGTCCTGTCGGCTAAATGTACGTTTCGGCCAAATGTCCTGTCGGTTAAATGTACGTTTCGGCCAAATGTCCTGTCGACTAAATGTACGTGTCTGCTAAATGTACTTGTCGGCTAAACGTCCTGTCGACTATTTTCTGTATGCTAATTCTATGCTAAATGCTTCTGTATGCTAAATGTATTTTTCTTCATATGTAATTGTTATAGTGTATGCTGATTGCTCTGTTCGTCTGGTGTCCCTTGCCTCCCTCCTCGCCATTTTATCTGCAAGGTGTGTATAATATACAAATTCGCCATAATTTAGAATTGACTGATATTAGTTTTAGACTTGAAGTTTTAGTTTTGAAGAATGTGGATTTTATAAAATCGTTAAAGGACGCTTTAAATCAAATAAAAAGGACTCTAGTAAGCGATAGAGAGTGTTTGTTTTAAAATTTGACATTTTCTTCATATGTAATTTGAAATGGATATAGTGTAAGCTGATTGCTCTGTTCGTCTGGTGTCCCTTGCCTCCCTCCTCGCCATTTTATCTGCAAGGTGTGTATAATATACATATTCGCCATAGTTTACAATAGACTAATGTTAGTTTTAGACTTGAAGAAGTTTTTAAAGTTTTAGTTTTGAAGAATGTGGATTTTATAAAATCATTAAAGGACGCTTTAAATCAAATAAAAAGGACTTTAGTAAGCGATTGAGAGTGTTTGTTTTAAAATTTGACATTTTCTTCATATGTAATTGTTATAGTGTATGCTGATTGCTCTGTTCGTCTGGTGTCCCTTGCCTCCCTCCTCGCCATTTTATCTGCAAGGTGTGTATAATATACAAATTCGCCATAATTTAGAATTGACTGATATTAGTTTTAGACTTGAAGTTTTAGTTTTGAAGAATGTGGATTTTATAAAAATTTGGATTTCATATATTAATGTGGATTTTATTTATTAATTTGAACTATTTGACGGTTTTTATACTTTTAAAGTCAGCTTTTTAATTGCTTTAGTTATTGTGTACTCTCTATTAATTATGTATAATGTTTCTGTCTAGTTTGTATTTTATTTAATGTGAATTAATTGACACCTGTTTTTAAGATTTTTTTTTGTTGGGTTACGCTAGTCTGTAAAAGCTTCCCGTGTCATATTATGTTGAACTGCTTCCTTTATTACAGATTGATGCTACGTGGGTCTGGAAATTAAAAGTAGTTTACTTTTATTTATTCTGTCTGTTTCTTAAGTCCATGTGGTGCGACTGTATTATGTACGCATGTATAATGTAAGTGGTTCCGTCTCGTAAGGCTGTATGTTTGTTTTTTATTCTTAAATCTTTTGTTGTTTTCGTTGTTTGCTTGACTTCTTGCTGTCCCGGTTGCCTTTGAGTATCCGGTGAGCCTGATACTAACATTTTGACAGTAGTGACAACGTGTCGGCTTTGTGTATGTGTATTATATGTCAACTTTTTAGACTGAGATTTTAGAAATTGCTTTGACTGACCTTGCGGTGCAGAAGGTCGTTAAATACGACTGCACACATATTTTCATATCTTTATTTTTCTCATTGCATGAGAACTCATCATTCTTATGTGTATATAGTTTCATATTCATTTGTATATATTTTCATCGCGCCTGTATATAGTATCATCGTTTTTAGCTTTTACATGTGCTCTATACAAGCACACTTTTAATGTTTTTAGTCTTTACATGTGTTTTTGTACAAACACGGTTTTAGCACATTGGTTTTTATTCTTTACAAACAGATTCGACATCTGGTTTTTAAAGTATCATTTTCTGATATTGTGATAATTATTTCATATCTTGTGTTGTATTTTGCAGCATGGCTAGCGCTTCCGACGGTGGTGGTTCTGGAGCTAGCGGTGAGAGTAATGAAGATGCTGTGGAAGAAGAGATATTATACGTCCCCCCGAGATTAAATGGGCTTCACCTAACGGTGACCTGGCCTATTAAGTGCCCGGTCCAGTGCATGATAGGTAAATGTACTACTAAAATAAAGAGTGAGAACCAGCACACTGTAGTACATGGGTTAATAAGGCATATGAAGACGATCCATAAAGTCGAGGTATCGGGGAAGACTAATTGGTGCGGGGTATGCCATACTGCAATCGGCAGATGCCCGGCCAATCATTCATGTTTTAAACTCAGGCCTATGCTTTTTCAAACTAATGTTGACTGCCCTTTTGCCTGCGACCAGTGTGATGAGACGTTTCCTAACTGGCGCGGGCTGTCTAACCATCGAATTGCTCATAAGAAACAGAATATACAGGATAACTATAATAGAAAAAATGCACTGCCGATTGCTGGCAGGAATTTAAGAGCTGGTAGGAACTCTCGTACCCCTCCTTCTGTCAATAATAGAAATGCTAATATTAATGTTAGTAATCGGAGTAGTGCTTCTAAGTCCTTTGTCAGTGGCACCGGAGTGAGGAGGAATCCCACTGCCGCGGCCACCAGTAAAAAATCCTCTAATACTGATAAGTCTAATTTGAATAATATTGATAAATTCATACAGGATACGAAAGCGTTTTTAAATGTGACTAGTAATATTGAGACGATTAATGATAGCGCAATTAATGACTCCATTATCATAACTGATGAGGATATCAATCGATTTGTGGAGGTGGTTACTGGTAGTGGAATTGATAAACCTGTTTCGTCTGTCGACTGTCATGATAACTCCGGTGGCCAGTGTGACTTAACTATTAACTCCGTGGAGTATAATACTATTGAGTGCCCGTCCCAGGTGGCCATTGAGCAGTCTACCTCTGTCCCGGTCCCTATTGATAGCCAGTCTGCTGCCACCTCGGGTTATAATTTAGCTAATGTGATTTTACCTAATGAGATTTTAACTTATGATAATGATTTTAATTCTAAGGATTTTAATTCTTATTTCCAACCCGGTGATACTACTAGTTTTAACCATTTATTCCCCCCCCCAGCCCCCTATACAGGTTGAGGGTGAGACCGTTTTTAATCGTTCTGATTTTAATCAACCTATTTTTAATGAATCTGTAAATTTTAATTCTTTTGTCCCCACTGCTGGGCTTTTTAACGATAATAATCGGGGTGGTGGCAGCTGTAATACGTCTGTTGAGCACCCTGCAAATGACAATCAGAATCAGTGTAATGTGAACCATAATAATGCTAATAGTACTGAAACTATACCTAAAGTAATTTGTAATGATTCTGTGGGTAGTTTTGATAATAGTTGCCCTAGCCAGGACCATGAGAATGTTGAACAGTATGTCACCACTGGTAGTAAGGATAGAAATGAATCTGACAGTCAGAATAGTTCTACGAGTACTGTTACTGATAACTTTAATGATAATCTTGCTGATGGTATGGATGGTGACGACGGTGACGATGGTGACGATGATGATGACCCCGGCGGTAGTGGCGCTGGCGACGCTATTCCCGAGGCAATCCCGTCAGATCCCCCCCTCGTTCCCCATTTTTCCAACAGATTTACTCAAATTCTTAATGATAATAATGCCAATTTTGGTGAGTTCTGCTCCGTGGCTGATGACTTCATCAGCGCTATTAAAAAAGAATTAAATTTTAAAAATAGACAGGACGACGGGGCAGCCCGTCCCCCTAAAACTATTGATCCAACTAATGCTACTGATATACAGAAACTTTACCGCAAGAACCGTAAGAAAGCCCTTAGATTAATTTTAAATGACAATAGTGATTTCTGTGATCTGGATCCGGAAGAGGTTGCTGATCACTATGCCGGCCGGTCCTCTGATCCCCCGCCCTCAACTGATTTTATGGCTGAAGGTGATCCAGCTGCCGCGCAAATGAGCTGTGATCCCTTCACGAGGGTGGAGGTTTCGAGGAAGCTGAGATCTTGTGAAAACACCTCCCCGGGTCCAGATGGCTTGACTTATAACCATCTCCGTTTAGTTGATAAAAATGCTGTCGCTTTAACGCCCCTATATAATTGTTGTATTAAATTCAAAGCTGTCCCGCCGTCCTGGAAGAAAACTACCACCATTCTTCTGTATAAAAAAGGCAATAGATCCGACCCTGGGAACTGGCGGCCGATTGCCCTCGGCAATACGATATACAAACTTTATGCCAGCTGCCTGTCAAAGCGTCTCTACCTCTGGTTGGAGAAATATAAGATCTTGTCCCCCAACCAGAAGGGATTTCTGCCCCACGATGGGGTATTTGAAAACAATTACATATTAGACATGGTGATGAGAAACAGTAAGGTGAGGAAGAAAGACCTGTTTATTGCCTCCCTTGATGTCTCGAATGCTTTCGGTTCCCTCCCCCACTGGGTGATTTTTGAATCACTTAAACATGCTGGTGCGGGGGAGGATTTTATTTCTATAGTCAGAGACATCTATTGGGAGGCTATTACGAACTACAGGACAACTAAAGGCCAGTCTACCCCTCGTTTGGCAGCCGCCGGGGTCAGGCAGGGCGACCCACTTAGCGGGGTGCTCTTTATACTGGCTATCAACTTCATTCTGTTTAAGATTCAGAGAGAGGGTTCTGTTAGAGATCCCGGCACGAAGGAGCTATTTCATTTTATCTTAGCATATGCTGATGACATGCTCCTTCTTGCTCGTAGTGCCGAGGATCTGCAGTCCCTCATACACTTAATTAATGTTCTCGCTATTAGAATAGGCTTAAAATTCAATCCTAATAAATGTGTAACCTTACATTACAGTTCCAAACCCCCTGCTGGCTGTCGTGACACCCGTTTTAACCTGGCTGGGTCTGAACTACCCTGCCTTATTGACGGTGACCCCACTACTTTTTTGGGTAAGCCTATCGGTAGTTTCCTTCCTAGGGACTCAGTCACGGTTGACAGCATAAAACAGAGGGGTCTTAAAATTATGTCATCCATGTTAACCCCTTGGCAGAGGTTAGACTGCATTAAAACCTTTTTTTATCCATCATTACTTTTTATGCAGCGAACTGACCAACTGTCCAAAACCGATTGGTCGTCTATTGATAATGCTTTAAAGCCCTTAATTAAGAAAGCATTGGGCCTCCCATCTAATGCCGCCAACGAGTACTTATATGGCGATAGAGAAGATGGATTATTCGGAATACCGTTGGCGGCTGAAGATAGCGATATAGCTTTAATTGATGGGGGGTTCAAGTTACTAACGTCAAATGATAAGATAATTCAGAGGCTAGCCTGGGGCGAGTTAATTGACACTGCAAACTGGAGGTACGAGTCCACCAGTCAGCTGAATGTTGATAAATATCTTAACTCCGCACCGTCTGACCGCACCTCAGACAAGTACAGGTCTCCCTGGTCGCGGGCACGCCAGGCCACTAAAAGATTAGATGTGCAGTGGCAGACAAATGACGCTCTTCAGGTGAATTTAATTATTGGGGGTGAGGCCCAGAGCAATCGCAAGCTGATCTTTAAGAGCATGCGTAAATTTCTGAGGGGGAAGCGAACGCAATCGCTCCGGGACCACCCACATCAAGGCAAGACTAACGCTTGCGTGGCCGCAGCTAAGTCCAGCTGCCACTTTTTCTCCAACGGACAATATACTACATTTAAAGACTGGAGATTTGTCCATCGTGCGCGGCTGGGCTTGTTTAACAAATTAAACGCCTATAATCATGCTCGCGGCCACAGTAATAAGAAATGTCGCAAGTGTCCTCAGGTGGAGACCCTGCCTCATGTCCTCGATCACTGCATGGTGCACAGCACCTTATACAAAAAACGACATAATGCAGTGGTCGGGAGAGTTAAAAAAGCTGCTATTGGTAGGTGGGCTCTGCTTGGGGAAGATCAAGTTGTTGGAAGCGCCAACTGTCGTCCCGACCTGGTGATTAAGAAGAACAAGGACATCCTTATTCTAGATATCACATGCCCGTTTGAAAATGGGCTAAATGCTTTTAGTGATGCTCGTAAAATTAAAGAAGAAAAGTACAAGGAATTAGCACAAGAGCTCTCTGCAAATGGATGTAACGTCAGGGTCGAGGCGATAGTTGTTGGAGCCCTGGGTTCCTGGGATCCTGCCAACGACAAGGTCATTAGACGATTATGTTCCGAGAAGTATGCTAAGATTATGCGTAAAATTATTGTAAGTGAGACCATCAGCTACTCCCGGGACATATACTACGAACATATCAAGGGCGATCCACAGGACTCAGGGGGTCACCAAAGATAGCCATGCTGCTGTTTGATACTCTCTTAATGCTTTTAATATTTTTATTATGTATTTATAAATAAAGTTATTTTATCATGCTTTTAAATAAAGTTTATTTGACAAGGTTCCGAGATAAGGAACCACAGATTAAATTAAGGCCACATGGACACACACTATTAACTTGCACGATTGTAATTCCAGACCCACACGGATTAATATTTACCGTAGTAAAATTTTCTGTATGCTAATTGTCTTGTCGGTGATTTGGTTGTCGGCTAAATGTCTGCGACCGGATTAATATAGTTAAAATACGCACGTGTTGGCTCAAATGTGATGCGCAAAAGCGTGCGAACTGACTTGTCATGAATGCCACAAGTTCTTGGTAGACGACTGAAAATAAATTGTATTATTTGTTCAAGCAGCGGTCATGTACATCTGGGATTTTTTTTTAAATGGTTGTTTTTGAGCTATAATCTGCTGTTAAATGACACGGATTAAGATCCATCGAGTTATGCAACCATTATGTTAACTAGAATTCTGTATTGTTTTCTGGAACCAATAGAGCACAATTTCTGTCATGAGTCATGGAGGTATTGTCTTGTATAAAGACGCTATTATCATTTTGGAACGCAGATAACATGAAGGGTTAGAAATTATTCACAGTGATGTTCGCATAAACAGTGGTGCTCATGGTCTGTTTTACAACAAGCACATGTCCTAGAAACGCCCATGAGAACGTTCCACAAAGCTTAACATCGACACAATTGGCCTGTATATGACCTTAAGAACAGAAACATTTTGCTCAAAAAACAGCGTGCCCAAATGTAGTCATCGACGTGTTGAGGGATGAATAGCGTTTCATTCAATGAGTCATTTCTCTCCCTATGTTTCATACTTCAGGTATTATTTTCTCTGGCCTGTACTTTATTTAAAAAAATTATTTTAAAGAAATACTGACACAAAAAATAGCTGTTGCAAAAACTGCAAACAAATAAAAAATGTTTTAATATTTTTTAATGATTTGAAATTTTAGACCCAAAACTTTAAAGGAATCTGTCTCCTTCAGAAGACATTTGAGACTCTCCGTTTCCTATTTAATACCGTTTGTCTTGATGTACACTATTTTCTCTTAAAGTTTTGCTCAAGAGTTTAGATTCACCCTGCATATTATCATGTTACCTTTCAACCTCAGACATCTTTTGAGAGAAAAGTCAGAAAGGCATTTGAAAAACTGAAAGGGAAACCAGAGACTTGTAGTAACTTCTTACATTGGATTAAAAATATTTTTTTAAATATCTTATCAGAAAGAATGTGGATTCTTATTTAATCTCAAGATTAAAACTAACAGTAATTATGCTATATTATATTTTTAAAATGTTATATAAATCCAAAGGTTCTCAAAACGAATTTTATCATATATTCTTTATTTTATATAATGTATATCCATCATTAACTTTTCATTGTAATCCAATGTAACTGATTTAAAAATAAGTTAATTCACTTATTTCTGCAGAATTTTGTATTAACAGCATTCTGTTCTTTATTTATCTCTCTTCTGTATTTTACTTGGTATTTTACGCGTATGGAATTTTGTCATAATATAAATTAATAAAACGCAAATCACTTTTTTTAAAAAGACTTTTGACAATTTTTTCAATCCAGGGGGAACTCTTGGTGAATATTGGTACCTTATCCCATCTTCTAAACAAAGCTTTTTTTAACTCTTTGTAATATAAGATTCGAAATCTGAGATATTTAATATATTTAAGAATCAAATATTTGATTAAAGAAGAAGGACAAAAAAAATAATTTGAATCATTTCACAAATTGTCAAATTTCTCTGTTTTCTGTTATTCTACACAAGAGCAAAAATAAAAAAATAAAAAAATAAAAAGGATGATTAGAAGGCTGTGAAGCGCTAGTGAAAAAAAAAAGACCAAATAAAGATGTCATAAACCATCTATAAAGCATCTTACTTAAATGTATTTTATTTCTTTTGTCGCATAAAATATTTATCGTAATCTACGGCGTTTTAGAGACCAAAAATGTTCACGCGAGATAAAGTCTGTCAAGATAAAAAATCGTTTTTCACTTTACCTCCGAAAAGTTTATTTGACATTCAACACGAAAAAGAAATTTTATTTGGGAATGTTTTAAAGTTGTGTGAGTATTTATATATTATTAAAATGTTTAGAAGCGATAGTTTTTAAGGTGTGAGGCAATGGTATGTAATATAATTTGAAAAATACATATAGTAAAAAGGGTGATGGCTAATTTAAAAAAAAATCAGAACGAATCGAAGTATCAGTATTTTTTTAAAGGCATATATTACGGCCAGTTTTTTCATGCAAATATCCAATCACATTTTACTCGGGCCAGTATTGACTGTTTTTCACATCTAAATTCGTAAGAAAATAAAATTTAAGTATGCAAAACAGTAGAGCATGGGAATAATGTTTATTTGAAATAAATTTTTACCATTTTATCTTAAAGTTAAAAGGAAATTATATTTCAATAATTCGAAAAATTGAATTCAATTATATTTCTAGAGAACAAATTGAAAAGTAGACTATGAAAATAATTTGATTTCAAAACTTTATTTCTTTGGTATATCCAAAAATTGAAAAAGAAACAAAATTTCATTTAAAAAAATGCATTCTGTATAACATGCCTTATGCATAGAAAAAGATGCGTTTTTTGACATTGTTTCTTAATTTATTTATCATAATATCTATTCTCCTTTTTAGAAATCAAGTATTTAATGTGAATGCTAAAATAGATTAAAAATACGCCAAATTTGTTTTGTAAATCTCTTTACGCAGACTGGTCTAAAACATAGAGAAGAATAAAATTTTGATAAATAAAAAATTGCGTAATTAGAAGCTAGATGCTTTTTCACAGCCCTCTACATCAAAACGGAAGACTTTACTGTGGTTATTAATTGCTTTCGTATTATATTCCTTTTACTTAATTTTTTTATACAAAATAATCAAAAGGATACAAAAACTAGTCTGTGACAAGAATTTGTTCTTAAAAATTCTCAAATTTGTTGCTTCAAACGTAACGTCACAGAAGAAAATAAATTTCGAGAATAATGAATTCTGTACCCAGTTTTCAACATAATGTACAGACAGATATGCGATTTATTTTAGCAACCAAAATTTTGCTGCAAGTATTAATTACGTTTCTGTGAAAAAGTTACTCGAGAGTTCTGTAAAACGACAATCAGAGACGAAAAATCTGATAGTGTTGATTGTTATTGTCTAACTTATAAGAAAAATAAAATAAGAGATGTGAGTCAGTGTTGAGATCGCCAACTATGATTCCATGTTGTTTACGCTGGATTACAAATTCAAGAAATGAATGTCATGTGTAATGTGTAATCTCAGTATAACTTCTTACATAATATTTAAGAAACTGTCAATAATTTCCATAATTTCTATTCTTACTTACTAATAACGTAGATACATATTTTGAATGCAGTTTTCTTTTAACCCCTTGGGGACGAGCGACGCGTATACGTGCCGCAAATAGGCTTAAGAATCCGTCTTTATCGCCACTAGTAAAATGATACGTTAAATTTTGCCTTATTTAAGTGGAGAATTTTGTCGATTTAATAACTCACAAATTTCTGTATTTTAAAACCGGTGACAAAACATTAAAAATTTCGAAAAATGCTCCCATCGCGAAGGGGTTAATCAGTTAAATTGAAACTGTTTATTTCACTACATTTCAGTTCTGTTATTTGTTTGATTGCTTCAGTTATTACAAACTTAGCTTCTAACAAAATTACTTATATTACCCGCTCATTAAAATAGCCCAAGTATTTTGGTCTAATTTTAGGGAACTACGGGTTTAATTTGAAAGTCCATTTTCTGAATTTGGATCATTTTGACAAATTTTTCACATTAAAATAAAAATTAAGATTTTCAAAAAAGTATTCAAAAGATTTATTTAATTTAATTAATATAGATAATTACATTGACCATCTGTAGTAATATTTTGCAGATATGTCGAAAATTATTTCAGTTCGTTTGTAAATATGTGAACTGGTCCAAATTCGACCTATCTTCACTACACTGTAAAAATTTTAAAATGTGCAGGATTTGTCTTCTCAAGAAAGATCTGTAATTTATTGGATCGTGAAAGAGTTATTTTTTAAACGTTATAATCATATTGATTTAGATTGTTCATTTAAATTACTCATCTAGATTTAAATTTTACAAAAAACAACTCGTTTTCTTATTGTCTCGTTTGTTTCAAGAAGCTGACTTTCAAATCGTCAGATGAAAGGATTTCGGCTTAATTTAAGTTTGTTTGTGGATGGGGCTTTAAAAGAGTATTGTATGTTTCGTTCAATACAGAAATCGCGCGAAGTTTTTGTATGGACATTATCTGTCATTTCCTAAGACATATGTTTCATTAAATAATTAAGTTATAAGCATTTACTGATGTACCACGTTTGATAGAAACCTGGACGGAACTACGCATGGGCGAAAAGGTCTAGTCCATGTCGAAAATGGGAAAATCCGTAACATCTCAAGATGAGTTTGTTTATTAAACATTCTAGATATGTCGAATTTTTTTGGCGAATACAATTTTTTTATATCATTGAATTATATGTTTTTTAATAATATTACATTGTAATTCTGTTATATTAAAATAAGTTATAAAAAGTGAAATATAATAAAAAAAGATGACTTAAAGGTGATATGAATTTTTATGATTGTTAAACTTAGTATAATAACTTTTTCCCTCGCACTATAGTGTAATTTAATCTTTTTAGAATTAACGACTGCGTGGCGTGATTTTAAAAATGGTCAAATTGGCGTTTTTTTAATTATGTCTTTACATTATTTTTTATATAATTTGTTACATTACTTACTTATGTTACTGGCATGCATTAGATATA
Source organism: Maratus speculifer (assembly GCA_964019185.1). Taxonomy (NCBI): domain Eukaryota; kingdom Metazoa; phylum Arthropoda; class Arachnida; order Araneae; family Salticidae; genus Maratus; species Maratus speculifer. The sequence continues at coordinate 247,208,650 of OZ025295.1, read as the reverse complement.
AATATGGCACAAATATCATATACGTTTTGTACGACTTTTTTCAACGTTAATTTGGCGAAAACATCGCTTTCGAATACCAGTTATACACACTTTTTAAATTATTGTCTATTATTTTAAAAGGAAAACAACAATAAATAAAAAAAAAATGTTTAAATATTTTAAATGCTAAAAACTAATAACTATAGAGCCTAAAAGCATTTTATATAATTTGAAAAAAAGAAAATTAACGCAAATAAACCATTTATGAATAACGAAACAACAATAACCGAGTTACCATATCAGGCAAAATAACGACATTGTTGGTCAGAATAAATATCCCAGTGAGTATATGACACATATGTATGATCTGAATATTTAGGCTGTTAGAAGTTTAGAGTTTATCGCATAGCCGCCAGAACAGAAGCCAAGCTGTCGTTAAATCTGATGTTTAGCCGTAAATATACATGTAAAATAACAATAAGAAGAAGAAAATAAACATGTGTTTATTAAAATTCTTAGAAAGTAGCTAATATCTATATAGATACTTCGGAAATGCTTAATCCGTGAACTAATGAACGATGCACGATGATTTAATTTAAAATAAAATTTCACTCAGAACGGAAAAAGAAAAAAAAAACTATGTTTATATTAATTAAAACAATACTATATTAAACAATAAAAAACACCGTTCCTTCGGCCACAGAGGGTTTTATCCCTAGAAGGTTAATGGAATCGGCTTGGCATTCTGCCAATCAGAAATCCATCAATTGTGGTTTTACAATACAGTGAAACTTGTACCAGTAGTAGCTTACTAATTTTAAAAGTTTAAAAACAAATCCTTAATGTCTTTCAGAAAATAACTGAATGAAAACGTAATTAAATTTTAACATTCTATAGTTTGTTTGAAATAATCGTTTTTTCCGTTGGTACTTTTATTTATATTGTCTTCAAACACAGTGAGATATTTTGATGTAATATTAAAGATTCCATTAAGAGGTAAGTTTTTACCTGAAATATCATTTGTTTAATATTATGTTTTATTTTGAATTTAATTCATGTTGAGTAACTCTTATGCATTGTAAAAAATGTGATTAATAGATGAACCTATAAAAGATCAAATATGAGAAATTTACTATGCACACTAATGAAACATAAAGGACGCTACCATTTTTTTAAAGAAAATATTTTGAAGCATTACGTGTTCATTTTGATACATGAATGTTAAAAATATATGCATCTTTTCAAGTTCCTTAATACTTTGATAATAATTGAAAAACAGTCCTTGTGAGATCTATTACTGTTCAGTATACCTTATTAACTTTCAAACAAACAACAACAAAATAAAATTTAAATAGAATATTAATGCATGTTCACAAATTTCAAATAACTGTATGTTTTAAAATTTGCTCTCTTAACTGTTGGTTTTAGTCATAATTAATTTTTACATTTCAAAGTAGTAAAGTATGTGTATTTTTACAAAAATCTATTCATATATACATTTACTGACACTATCAAACGTGGATTGAAAGTTTGAATGACATAGCCGTTCTATTTCATTTTATTCTTGCTTCTTTGAAGTCTTGGTTAAAAGCTTACACTTATTTTAGAATAATGCGTATAATGAGGCTTTTATGTTTGACAATAACTTTTATGTGATATAATCATGATAAATGTGTTTAGTTTCCTTGATGGCTTAAAAATACATTATATAGCATATATCTAAAAGATTAAATTTTACTTTTAAAAATAAGACCTCTCATTTTGAAATATAATTCGACATAAATGAAGTATTTAAATATGCAAACATGATATTCTTTTTAATAAATAGAAGAAAAAGAAAACTTTAGTCGTTGGTTGACACGTTTTAAAATATGAAATTAGGGAATAATATATTAGAATAACATTGAACTTCAAAGTAATATTTTTAGAATAAGAAATATCAAGATAGATGTTTAGAAAACTCTCCAAAGATTTTATGAAAGACAATAAATTTTATAGCAAAAGTCCTTCTAATTCTTTTATTTTATTTTTTAATGAATTTAATTTCTTTTCACAGAATTAGTATTTTGTTGAAAGAACAATTCATAATCTGATTAAATGGATGTTTTTGTAATGTTTACTATATAAATGCATCGTTCTTTTTTAGAAAAAAAATAATTACACTATGATAAGTATTTTTAAATACTAAGAAATGGAATAAAAAAACAGAAAATAAATGTTTTTTTTGTGTGCGATAACATAAGCTTTTGTGCTGCCGGCTCTTGGACTAAAAATTGCCCTTATTTGGCCTAAAGTAACCTTAATTACTAGTACTCATATTTAAGTTTAAGTGCATAATCTTACATACACTCTTACATGCTCTCACTAATACGGCTGTATGAAAATCACACACATAATTCTGTGTAGTATTCTATTCTTACCTACATATCTGTGAAATATTCTAGCATACATTTTGCTGTAATATGCAAAATACATAGCTATTTGTGCAAAATGCAATTACATTAATGCACCGATTCTTAAATACCCAAAATTTTCTACCATTTATTTACACTCGTTTCAGTTTTTGAAGCGATTAAAAAAAATACACATTTCCATTAAGGAAATAAATATTAAAGATCGAAGTAGGAAATGTGGTTTTTATTTGAGATGTGATACTTCATTTTTATTACTTTCTTCTATCTTTACAAGAAGAAAGTATTGGATTCATGAAAATTTTCGACTTCCGGTTTTCGACGGATTTATACGTTTTAGAAGGTCCTGAACACGTTTTGACTATTTTTAGAAAATGTCTGTCTGTGAGTCTGTCCGTCTGTCTGTCTGTGTGTCTGTCTGTATGTGACAAAAAATTTGTGGGCGCTCTATCTCAAGAACTAATGCTCGAAATTTAATAAAATTTTATATTCAGTTATACCTTGATATGAATTAGTGCCTATTGGTGTTTGGTGAAAATTGGCCTGCAGGTGGCGCTGCTATACTACGTTTTTCATGATTTTCAAGATTGCTATATCTCAAGAACTAAAGCACAGAATTTCACCAAATTTCAGATTCTGTGACCCCTTGATATACATAGACGCTGATTAAGTTTTGGTGTAAATTGGCCAGCAGGTGGCGCTGCTATACCACGTTTTTCATGATTTTCATGATAGCTATATCTGAAGAACTAATGCGCAGAATTTCACCAAACTTCAGATTCCGGGATACCTAGAGATACATAGCCGCTGATAAGGTTTTGGTGTGAACTGCCCTATAGGTGGCGCTGCTATGCTGTATTTTGCACGATTTTTGCGATAGCTATATCTCAAGAACTAATGCAGAGAACTCCATCAAATTTTAGATTCTGTTACACTAGAATATATTACATAATTAGACGCTGATTACATTTTGGTGTTAACCTTGCAACAGGTGGTGCAGCTATGCTGCATTTTGCACGATTTTTCCGATAGCTATATCTCAACAACCAACGCACAGAATTTCATCAAACTTCAGATTTTGTTACAAATGACATATAACATAATTACACTATGATTACGTTTTGTTATAAATCCTTCAACTGATGGTGCTGCTGTGCTATATGTTACACGTTTATTTTTAAACTAGCTATATCTCAAGAACTTAAACAGAACTAAAGAACTAAAACAGAACTAAAGAACGAAAACAGAACTAAAGAACGAAAACAGAATTTCGTCAAACTTCAGATTCTTTTAAATCATAACATAATTAGACGCTTTTTTACGTTTTGGCATAAATTGTCCAAGATATGGTGTTGCTGTGCTACGTTTTGAAATTTTTTGTTATAACTATATCTCAAGAACTAATGGACGAAATTCCATCAAATTTCAGATTCTGTTAGGTCTTGACATAAATAGATGCTTATTATGTTTTAGTATAAATTACCCAACATGAGGCACTACTAAGCTCATTTTCTCAGAATATTAATAAAATTTTGCGTTTTAGGCTTTTCGGATACCAGAATCTCATTAGGCTAGGTCAAATGTTCGAGGAAATTCGATAGTGGGTAACTTTGGGGTCACCAAGTTTTTTTTTATTTTAATTTATTTATTTAATTTTTTTTTTTTTGAATATTAAAATTTACTTATGAGATAGAAGAAAGTTTTGGGATTGACACATCCAACTAGTTTTATTTTACTATCCTTGAACACGATTTGAAACACAGAAAAAATCTAAAAGGTTGGCGTTTGAAATTTTCTGTTTGAAAAAAAAAATACTTTTTATGGAAAAAACCCCAGAAGCCAAACAATATTGGACCAATACTGGCTACATCTTGGAGCAATATTGGCATATTGTCACAATATTGGCATGAAATATTGCTCTATTATTGGGATATTTACATTTTGCCCTTATATAGCCAATATTTGCAGCCATTATTATGCCAATATTATGCCAATATTATGCCAATATTGGGGTTTCATTGGAAATATTGCTAATAAAATGCCAATATTAGTTAAATATTGGAATTTAATAGGAAATATTTCCAATAAAATGCCAACATGTGTACAATATTGGCGTTTTATTCGCAACATTTCCAATGAAACCCCAATATTGAATAATATTGTCTGCAAATATTGGCTAAATAAGGGCAAAATGTAAACAATCCAAAATTGGAGCAATATTGTCGTTTTATTGGCAATATTTCCAATAGATGAAATATTGGCGCAACGTCCGACCAATATTGGTTTGCTACTAGGGAACTTAGCTTATGTAACCGTCCAAAATATAGCATATAGATTGTGAGTTTAGTTCAAAGCTGTAGAAACCTTTTTTTTTATACAATCTATGACAATATTAAAGAATTTAGTAATTGTAGCTAGAATCTCAACCAAATGATACATAATGTATTTCTGATCATTTGTGAAATATGGTAGTGGATTATACAAAAATTACTTGTCATTGCGATTTAAATTTTTTTTTCAATAACACCAGATAAGAGGTATAACAGTATTTATGAAAAGTTTCTTAAATTGTAAATTTTAAGTTGCTTAAAAATGCCATTTGTATTTTTCACTAGGCAAAATTCACTTTAGTGAAAATCTTTATATTGCAGATATTAAATCAATATCTAAATATTAGTGGAATTTTATAAAATAATTTAAACTCTTTTTATATGTCATACATTATTTTTGTATGGTATTTTTGGCAATTATGATTCGCATGAAGAATAAGGCAATAAAAAAATCTCTTGAAAATAATGACTTATTACAAATAATTTTGGAGTATTATTATTTTTTCTTTTTTACCATTTGAAAATTTTCAAATGTTTATAGAAAATTGTTTATTTAATAATGTTGCAAATCAATTTAAGAAAATAATATAAAAGACTTAATGGTAAATTATCTTGTTCACATTACATTTCTAATAACAATTAATCATAGCATACAGTGTGTTATTGTATAAAGTATAATACCTGTCATACCAGTGTGATAATTAATATCCCCCACTTCATTCTCATATGGAATTTCATACACCTCCGCGAGATCATCCTGTGCAATCGGATCAAAAGCTCTATACAGAAGATGTTCCAATTTAGGAGGTGGTTTAGCAACTAATCCTACCTTAAACCTACTAACTTTTATACGTAAATGAAAAGATGATGTGGATTTGTTTTAGTTTGTTACGAAAACTAACAACAGTTTTTGACATTGTTGCAAATTAGGTTTTGGTGTAAATCGCCCAACAAGTAGCGCTGCTATACTGAATTTTGAATAATTTACGTTGTTTCAGCGAAAGTCTTATCTCAAGGACTAATGAATGGAATTCCATATAATTCAAATTCCCATGATGGGAATAGTTTGCCGTTTAATTTTGGCACTGTGATAAGGAATTTTAAAAATTAAAAATGGATGCAATAGAAGAAAGTTTTAAAATTTCTACATCCAACTAGTTTAAATAGAAAAACAATGAAATGTTGCTTGCATTGAAAGACTTTAAAACACAATGTGAATAATTGTGTAACACATTCCATTATTAGATATTTGTATTTTTTATAATTTTTTATGAATTCTAATATTAATCTATTCTAATATTGATAAATATAAAAGAGGAAATAACTTTTTATAATTAAAACTTGTTTATAGTGAAACAAAAACTTCCTATCGTTTTGTTGTTTGGATTCGCACTTGCGATTGCGAAGAAACAATGCAGGCGTAGCAGCAAAACGATATACTGTTATAAATGTGTGCTTTGTTTTTTGGACAAAATTTCAAGTCCATTTCGTTAAAAATAAAGCAATCGTGGTTGATCCACAAATCGCAAAATCACTACATTTAATTTATTCATTATTATTCAGAGATTTAAGGAGTTTCCACCACTATCTGAATCACATCTACATAACTGAATCGCATTTGTTAAAAAAAAAAATATTGTCACTCAGTCTGAAAATTGTGCATTTAAAAATACAAAATTATTTATTGTGACATACTGTATGTTAAAAATGTCTTTGATAATACATATATCTGAATTGTTTACATAAATTAACCCTTTTATCATACTTATATATCATTCCTTTTATTAATTCATTTTTTGTAAGACCCAGACTAAATGACTCTCATGTGAAAGGAAATCATTGAAGACACAACAAAATAAAGAGCATTTATAATACAGAAAAATTTTCATAGATACTTTAGATGGTCAATCAGACTGTTGAGCATCATCTTTATGCTGCTCACTACTGATGTCGGCTGTAGACGCCTAAAGAACACCCTTAAAATGATTTTAAATGCTTTTAGAATTGTTAAAATTGCCTCTATATATTTTAAATACATGCGTCCATATTATACACAGTGATATATAGGTTCATACACCTATGGAGATGTTTTATAGTATTTTTATATTCTTTTTATTTTATGGTCTCTCGTAATATTTATCTCATTACTGAGGAAGTTAAACTAGACAAACTTGTATGTCCCTTTAAATAAATAAAATAAAAATTATTTGAATCTATATTCAATTTAAATTTAACATTTATCTCATCGATATTTTTTCTTGGGTGTACAATACAGTAAGAATTTACCTATTTTAAATAATTTATGTAGAATAATTAAATTAGTACAAATAACTGATCTATTAGCAGTTACTAAAATGTAGGACATTACGGTATACATTAAAAAGAAGAACAAACGATCAAATACTCAATTTATCCATGCAATTATATTGGCAACATTTTCCTCTAATTTTTTATAAGTCATATTCCTAGTATTCGACAAATTTAGTGATAATTTGCACCTGATACAATTATTTCATTGCTATATTTTAATTCAAGAAATGAAATATTAACTCTGTTTTTACTGGGAGGGAGAAAATTATTCTGTTCACCTGTGTTATTAACTGTAGAGCTAATCATCAATCATTTTGCCAGATTTTCAACGCTACTTACCATCAGTGAAATAGCAGAGTTAACACTGCTTTGAATATTAAAGCCATTTACAATAGAAATAGATTTGAAGAACACAAGTTTCCGTAACAACATTTCGGTTTAATTGCTTTCTCTTTCTCAAACTGGAAACATTAAATAGTTAAGTATTAACTTGAGGTATACATCTATTTTACTTAACACCAATTAAATTTTGAAGAGGATTTTAGTCACGTTTTATCTGAAGCTTATTTTGAATTCAATTCGACAATCCTTCGAAAGTCAAAGAACTGACATTGACTTCATTGTTTGGGATGAATGTTTCATTCATTAGGGCATATTGAGAAAGTGGAAAAGCATTTTGGAGATTATCTCAAGAAACAATATAGGAGTTACAAAAAAATGAATCTCATATTTGAAAAAATTCAAATTAACTTAACTGGGGCTATATAATGTGATAAAGCTAATAAAATGACATATAAAAATAAATGATACAAGCTAAGCCGCCCGGGCCCGTAATTATATTCTAAAACAAACCTGAAATTCGTATTGCAAAATATCATAAAAAGACCCAATCTCGTACCAAATCCCCGCTGCCTACGGTACCGTTATGCAGAAGCTCTGTGCACGCAAGGCAAGAAAAAATAAAAGGGGAGGGTGTCTGTAATTTTTTAGTTTCATGTTTCACCACCAGGGGGCGATCTCCACAAAACTGTTTCTGGGCTTAAGAAAGATATTTAATGAAATTTTTATTCGAAAATAGGGGTAAGTACATTTAAAATTTTATATTAAATAAGTATTTGTCTCTGGGACCTGAAAAATCTGCATCTAAAACGGTACGGTTTTAAATGTTTGATCACGTTCTTCCAAAAGTAATTACTACCTCCCCTACCCATAATTGGACGTACCCTACTCTTTAATATTAGTGTTATAAGCTATCTGAAAGTTTTATATTAAAGAAGTAATATTTATGCATGGGCTTAGTGAAAATTCCGCATTTGAAATGGTAGAAAACGTTACAATTTTAAATATTTGACTGCTCCCTTTAAAAAAACATCCCCGCACCCCATATTTGATGCACACTACTATTTAAAATATTTACTATCTGTTATAACTTTTTTAAAAACTCCAAAGCAATCGTTTTGTTATTATTATTTTTTAATTTTTATTAATTCGTGTTTCAGCATTTCTTTTCCTTTTTTTAGGTAGATTTCGTATGAAATACTACCTATTGCATTGTCTCCCATGTTGGAATTTCTGAAAAATTTTTGCGGATCTACACGAATCATGACTCCTAGACCCCAAAACTACCATCAGTAAAAAAGTTTATATATATATATATATATATATATCGGTGTATATCACTTTCTTCTAGACACGATAACTTCCATAATTATGCTCAGATCTTTTTCAAACTTTTACATAAAATCAAGGAGCTTAAAATCTCGGTCGAGTTTGTTAATGGGCAAAATCGGACCAAGGGGGTGGAAATAGGGAGGGGTTTTGTGAAAACCGAAAAAACGCGATAACTTCTTAATTAAAATAGATATCGAATCAGTTTAAAGTTTATATTACTTCTAAGAAATGGGCAAAAAGTTTATGCATGACAGATTTTTGATAAAGTTAAAAATGGGCTCAAGGGGCGAAAAAAACATGATTTTTGGGAGAAAAAAATTCATAACTTCGTCAATTCTCAAGATATCAAATCCAACTAAATTTTATATAAATTTACTCAATATTATCTAAAACTTTTGTATTTACAAGTTCTTGATAGGACCAATTTTTACCGATGAAAAAAATTAAAAACGAAAAGAAAAAGGGGGGAGGAAAAAGAAAAAAATCCATAACTTACTCAATTCTTAAGCAATCAAATCTAATTAAATTTATTTTACATCTTCACAATAATATCTACAACTTTTATATTAACAAGTTTTTCATAGAACCAATTCTTATAGCAAAAATAAATTAAACAAAAATAGGAGTTGGAGAAAAAATCTCAAATCCAAACTGCTTATATTCTGACTCATTTTAAAATTCATTTTTGATTTTAAACGCATCCAAATGACAGATCCTCTTATTTAGGAACTATATAATGCGACGTATTGGCCAGTTTTTTGATAAAGGCACAATATATTTTTAAAAAGGCTGCCAAAAAGGGTATTTTGAACAGAATTTCCCGAAGTTGTCAATGAAAAATTGAGGAAGTATAACAAATTGCGTTTTTTCTGAGTCATTTTTAAATTCATTTTTGTTCTCAAACCCTTCCAATTTACAGGTCCTCTTATTTAGGGACTATGTAATGTGACGGATTGGCCAGTTTTTTGATAAAAGCAGAATATATTTTTAAAAAGGCTGCTAAAAAGGGTATTTTGAACAGAATTTTACTAAGTTATCGTGATTGAAATTTAAGGAAATTTAAGAAATTGCGTTTTTACCGAGTCATTTTTAAATCTTTTTTTGTTCTCAAACGCATCCAATTTACAGGTTCTCTTATGTAGGAACTATATAATGTGACGGAGTGGCCAGTTTATTGATAAAGGCAGAATATATTTTTAAAAAGGCTGCCAAAATGGGCACTTTGCACAAAATTTCCCAAAGCGATCATGATTAATGAACTGTGGGTATTCAAATAACAAACTGGTTATTTTATGACTCATTTTTAAATCCAATTTTACTCTGAAACGCATTCAAATGACAGTTTTTTGTTACTTAGGAACTATATAATGTGCGTATTCGTCGATTTTTTGATAAAGGGTGAATATATATTTTTTAAAAGCTGTCAAAGTAAGCACCTCGCAAAAAAATTTCCCAAAGCGATCATGATAAAAGAATTGAGGCTGTATTCAAATAACAAATTGTTTATTTTATTACTCATTTTTGAATTCAATTTTCCTCTCAAACGCATTCAATTGACAGTTATTTGTTATTTAGGAACTGTGTAATTACTGTGCATTGGTCAGATTTTTGATAAAGGCTAAATATATATTTAAAAAAATCTGTCAAAGTGGGCACTTCGCACAAAATTTCTCAAAGCGATCTTGATTAAAGAATTGTGGATGTATTAAAATAATAAATCGGTTATTTTATGACTCATTTTTAAATTCAATTTTGCTGTCAAATGAATTTAACAGTTATTTGTTATTTAGGAACTATATAATGAGCATATTGGTCAATTTTTTTAAATAAAGTAAGAATATAATTCAAAATATGTTGCCAAAATGGGCATTTGAGTAGAATTTCGTTTAAGATGATTTTGATAAAACCAGTTCTTACAGAAAAATGAAATTAAAAAATTTTTAAAAGCGGCTGAATAAAGTAGTTAAACTGGGTTTATCTCTAATCTTTTTTTTTTTTTTTTTTTTGAGATGAAAACTTTTCGAAATCTACCTCCGCCTATAGGCCATGCCGAAAGGGATTTTTAATAATTGCTAAATAGTTTCAAAAATTAAAACACACGCTTTTATATAAGATCGGACTAAAAAGTTATTATTGTTTTTTTTTTTGGTTGCGTAGTTACAATTTTCATATGCTTTTCAGTGATTGTCATCTGTCTAGGGTGTTAGGCAACTTTTAATTTTTAAAATTGCTTTTGATCCATTTATCCGGGGATTTATTTTGATCCTTTTAAGCGGCTACTATAGTCTATGTTCACCGGAAATAGCGTAGCTTTCCAAAGGTGAAAGAATTTTTCAAATCCGTCAAGTAGTTTCGGAGCCTATTCAATTCAAATCAACAAACAATCAAATCTTTCCTCTTTATAATATTAGCATAGATAAATTTATAGAAGTATATTTTAAATACATTAATGTTTGAAATTAAAGTCACAAACATAAAATCTGTAAATACTAGTGTATAATCACTGTTTTGCCGCTATATTTGGAACAGAGTTATATTATAATGGGCGAAAGAATATAGCAATATAATAATAACTAAAAGGTTTTAAATGTGATCTAAGAAACACACATAAAGCATTCATCGCGACAGTTATAGGGATCCCTAGTATAGAGTGTGACCACCGTGGAATGATATACGTAACTCTAGTACTGTTTATGAGGATGCAAATATATGTTTGTGTCAACAAAGCCCATTTTTTCAGAAGCAGGAGTTTTAACTCATGGCAGGTCCTGGGACTAGGGTTACGTTGTGGATTATCCGAGTCCATCGAAGTATGTTCAGTAAAAATGAGATCCGTAGATCTCGAGGGCCAATTCATACGGCAAATATTGTCTACTTCAAAAAATCATCAACAATGTGAGATCTGTGTGGCTTCGTGCTATAATCCGTGATAAATATGAAATCTGAGCGTACGGTACCCTGGGGCACACTCACATACTATTCTGAAACCTCATCTCTAATGTTAGATTAATTTTAAACACGGTTATTCAATCGGTAAATCAATTACAGATGTAATTTTTTAGTAATGAAAATATTAAAAATTAATGATTAAATATTAATGAAAATATTAAATTATAATGAAAATATTTTTAATAATGAAAAATGGAAAAAATTACATCTCATCTCCAATGCTTGGCATGCAGTCGTGCGTGACCTTTTCATTGCATTCAACAATAGACCCAGATGTTGTGGATTACAACAGAGCAGTCTTGTACACTACATGAATGGGGACTTGTTCTTTTCTGTGATGAATTGTGATTCAGCACACAGACTGATTCTTGTCAAATCTTCAATTGGAGGGAACGTAGAGTTCGCTATCATCACATCTACGTAAAAGACGTCAACAGATGTGGTGTTAAAAGAATCTTTGTCTGGAGTGGCATAATGTTGTGCAGCCGTACACCATAGCACGTCTTCAATGCGGGTACTGTGATTACTTTAAAGATGAAGCCCTAGAAGTCCATATGAGGATGTTTCGAGTGCTGTAGGATCGAACTTCATGTTTATGGACGGTAATGCTAAGCCGCACAAAATACCGTACAAGGACATTTAAAAAATATATATGCTAAAAATAAGTCAAACATTATTTTAAATCATAATGCAAAATAAACCGAACTTTCCTTTCAATTGTCTCAAACTTAAAAAAAATAAGGTTTTATGTATATTTTTTAAATATCGTAAAAATATGTTAGCTTTTTACTAATAAGAAAAAGAAAATTATTACAGCGAGTTGTTTAGAATTGCATACTGTAGATAGTACCATAACATTATAAAACTTTTCAATGTAACACCGGAACTATTTAGTAAATTTTCGGATATGGATGGATATATTTTCAACATAGAGACACATTTAGTCAATATAGGAATTTTACTGAAAACAACGTCTCTGTAAGATAAGTACTTACAATATTATTTATTTCACTTTCCAAACACAACAAATATTTTTAAACATTATTTGCGGAACTTACACTGTTTTGAGTGCTATACAGAAATATTCCGTAATATTGATGGAAAACTTACTAGGTTTATACTGTCTTGTAATATGAAAATGTGAATTACGGAAATGGCAGTGTTTCATGGAAAAAATGAGATTATTCCATAATGTTTTACGCAAATATTTGTGTATTTTGATGGATTTTTTTCTTTCTTTTTTTTTCTTTTTGTACTGCTAAGATATTTGATTAGATTTTGAATAAAATGCAAAAAACGTTTCATTTTATGTTTTCTACGAATTCGATTCGACGATTCTTCGAAAGTCAAAGTACTGAAATATTCCGTAATATTGATGGAAAACTTACTAGGTTTATACTGTCTTGTAATATGAAAATGTGAATTACGGAAATGGCACTGTTTCGTGGAAAAATGAGATTATTCCATAATATTTTACGCAAATATTTGTGTATTTTGACGGATTTTTTTCTTTCTTTTTTTTTCTCTTTGTACTGCTAAGATATTTGATTAGATTTTGAATAAAATGCAAATAACGTTTCATTTTATGTTTTTTATGAATTCGATTCGACGATTCTTCGAAAGTCAAAGTACTTAAATTTACTTCTTTCTTTGGGATGAATGTTTCATTCGGTAGGATATATTGTGGAAGTGAAGGAACACTGTTGAAATTTTACTCACGAAAGAATTTATGAGTTATAAGAATATGAATGTAATCTTGAACAATTTCAAGTACCCTAACTGTGGCCATATAACGTGATAAAGCTAATGAAATGACTTAATAAATAAGTTTTAGAAATTTGTTGAAGGATATTTTAAGTTACCGTCGATCGCAAAGGGTAATAAATGGATTTATAACTTTAAGTAGTAATTTATTTGTTTAATTATTTTATTTTATTTTTTTGTAGTAGCATTTTCCATAAAAAAATGAAATCCATACAGTTAAGAAAGAAAATTGTTAAAAAATGTATCAAAGTTTGGAATTTAATATTATTTTGAAGAATTTATGTAAATGCATCAATAAGCTTCGTAGTAAGCGTAATACATTGAATATTTCATTTTTCATCTTAACTGAATACGAAAAATGTAAGATTAGTTAATGGCTATAATTAAATTCTATTCAAATTCAAGTGACCTAGTAAATTTGTTAGTAAAATTATGCTGTTATTAATTTTTAAAATACTGTTTTAGTTATATATAACTTAATATTAATCATGTCTTCTAAGATAACTAATTGATAGTAATATAATTGAAGTAAATTTATATATATTTTTTATTGCGATAAATTTATATAAAATCTTTAAACGATGAAAATGAATAAAAAATACGGCAAAATCATGTAAAATAAAGAACACTTAATGTGCTAATCGAAAACCTAATCTTTACTTAATAAAATTACAATATAATGAAAACAGAGTGACCAGGAGAAGGAAAATAATATTTCCTAAAGCGACTAAATGAAAATTTTAACTCGTTAATAACTATTAATTTTATTATAATACCACATCCTCTTGTACTATGTTAGCCACAATTCTTTGTTAAAATAATTAACACAAATTTGAATATTAAAACGAGTTAAGCATCTAAATAAATTTTGATGTCGAAAATTCCACTACTAAAACCTCGTTAAGTGCTTTACCTTTTCCTCACGCGGGAATTTAAGCAATTATGTATTCACTAGATGTGCACATGTCTATATGCGAGTAAATTTTAAAAGGTAATTGTAGGTACTTTTCTATTAAACTTCATTATGATTTTAAGTCTACTATATTTCGAAACTCAATGATCGCGGTTGATTTCAAGTTAGGGAAGAATATCGCGCTTATTACTAAAAATTTTTGAATAAACAAAACTTATGAAGATTGCAACTATAAACCTGTATAATATGAAGCATGTTTTAGAACATGGAACTGAAGGTTGGACAGTTTCAATCGTATTTAATTACTTGTTTGTAACAATAATTTAATAAGCTCGCAATGAAATAAAATTAATAATTAAATGATTCCGATATGTAAAACTATTTCATATAGAATATCTTAAATTAAGAGTTAAGTAAGCGAAATAATATAATATTTTCAATTATAAAAATTGTTAAATTTTATACGCAATTGAATTGTATTGATTTCACTCACATGTATTTACCTCTTTTTATGTAATTCAGCATTAATAATAAGTTTATATTTATTTAAAATAATATATTTTACCTACACTATTTCTTAATTTCAGCGTCGAAATATTAAAATCATTAATATGTCACTTAAAAATTTTAAGATACGTGGTATCAACTTTTTAATTGAATCGAAGACATGTTTGATCTAAAATTATTGTTAAATTCCACTTTACGATATTTCGACAGTAGGTATCGATAGATTTGCTGTACTAATAGAATATTTAGGCTTATTAATGCTGATTAAAACTTATAAAATCAACATTTGGGAAACAGTTTGTTCTAATCAACTTTTTCTAAAAATTTAAAATTTAGATAGAACATTTCGACTTATTACTAAAGAATCATAACGATTTGATGTTCAGATAGAATATTTTATCATTTAACGGAAGAACAAAAATGTTCACGATAAAATAAATATACAAGTCCTATTTAATAATTCAACAAAGCATTAGTTTTTTTAATGTGGTGTTGTGTACATATATAAATACGAAACTTGTTAAAAAATGTTGTTTTTCTGTCCTATAAGTTATAATTTGAAATGTTTCTTCATGCTCTCAGAAATAAAACTGTCCAAATTGTTCTTTTCTACTACCAAAATAAACAGACTTCTATTTTTATTTCTTTTTATGTATTCTTCCACTGTCAAAATTTCTCGGGCTAAAACCCCGTGTCGGCGAAAAACAAGTTATGTAAGGATTAAATGGTACAGCAGTTCAGAATTATTGTTAAAATTCAAATCTTTTGAAGCTCGCTGAAGATTAAGTGATTCACTAACTTTGAAAACTAAATTAAATTAATATAAAGCATTTAAAAATAAAAATATCAAAAACGAGAAATATCCAATAAAAAAATCTTAACCCTTACTCTACTTAAATCTTGCTTATCCTAAAGTAAAAATGTCTTGCGGAAACAGTCCCCAAGGCTTTTTTAAAAACCATAAGCGTGTTTTTAAGAAAAAAAGGAAAAAGAATGAAGCGTATTACTTCCTTGGGATGCAATATTACTTAGATGGTTTATTTTTCATGCACGGACGGTTTATTTTTCTGCTATGTTGCTATTTTGCTCTTGGCAACCGAAGGAAACTCTGGTACTGACATATTTTAGTTACAGATAAAGTTTTTAAGAAAAGAATTAGATGGTTGAAATAATTATTAATTTTCCAGTTCGTTTTCTACATATTACAAATAAACATGCATTGGTGTTTAATCTTTCTACATTTTCAAGTTCAATTTTCTTTGTATTCTAAATGAGCATGCATACATTTAGATCTGTTTGTATTATTAAATTTCTATGAGTTTATATCATTCCTAATATTATTGTGTTATGTGTGTTATGTGCCTTTGCTTAGAATTAAACGCGTTCAAGATATCTGTTTTCATTCAGAGATCAAAGTTTAAGGTTAAAATAAAGAAAAGATTGGTGGAAAAATATAAAATACAAGCAAAATATTAAGAGTTTAATTTGTCTGCATTATTTTGCTCTTTTTAAGCAGATTTTCATGATTACTCCAGAGAGCGCACACTAAGTTCAGCTGAATTTATTCAATTATCTTAGTAGTACATTAGATATCTTTGTTGTCTGAGATCTACGTTTCGGCAATCTCCTAACAGATTATGCAGTCTCTCAAAATATTTTAATGTGTCCCTTATTTAAAAAATATTAACAGTTTATAGAACACTGAAAAATAACCTATTACAGTGTGAGTTATTAAGGGTTTTTCCCATTTCCGGACACCTTTTTAACTCGCATTGTAACAGGTTTCTCTACGTCGTATATCGTAAAAGTTTTGGCATTTTCCTTGCTACCTTATGCTTGTTCTTGTTATCCTCCAAGCTAAAAAAATGCCTCCTTTTATACCTTTATAAATTGTGCCATACATATTTGCTCTGATTCTCAGTCATTTAATAGTGAAATTCAATACATTAAAGCCATTGAAATTGAAAGAGGTTAAAGCCTCATATAACTAATGCTATTTCATTTAAAATTATCCTCGTTCCTCAGACTCACATCAGTCTTTTACTCTTTCCAATATCAGCATTGTCTTATATTAATCACTTAAATTAAGCTTTACCATTGCTAAAACTCTTCGACAATATGAATCAAAATATTTTTTGCCCCTACCAATAAACTCACTCTCTAAACTCAATACCTCAAATGATCCTATACAATTATTCAATTTATTTAATATCTACAGTAAGAGTTGCCATAGTGGTCTTTTCTACATTAGACAAACCAACATTTATTTAAAAAAAAACATATTAAAGATTATAAACAACACATCAAAAACAGGAAACCGATAAATCATGTATAAAAAACATTGCTGGGGGATGAATCATATTTATAAAGGACGCTAGGCACGAAAGGCTTAAAACCTCTTTTTCTTGATTTTTTTTCCTCTACCCATAATACCTAAAGTACCCGTAATAAATGAATAGTAAAAATACTACATAATTGTATTTTCCAATCTATATTCTTATTGGCTGTTACTTGCAATCCTCTGTTTTTCTATTGGTTATTAAACCTTCAACATAAATTCCTAATGCTCCCTATAGATTTGAGCAAGATTCCGGCATTCTTAGCACAGGGAACGGTAAACTGTGGGCTAATGAAACCGATATGCTTATAATTTAATATAATTGGTGATAATAACATTGTTATTTTTACTTTTCTAAATATAATTCAACAATATGGAAATGCGTTTTCTATTACACAAGAAGTAATTCGTAGTACACCTAAGCAGCTTATATAAATTTTATTAATTTTAAAATAGTTTAAAATATTTAAAATGTGCCACAAATAGTAACCCCCCCCATCTATATCTTTATGTAAGAAAATTATTTTATGGTGTCCTATAAAGGAAAAATAATTGTTCTTTGTGCGGCGTATTCTACAAAATGTATATTTTAATGTCCTTTATAAACACATATAAATTTTATTATGTTTCGATGGATGTAACATCATTAAAAAGCACTTTCAATTATTTCGTCCATCGGCCGTAATGTAGCGGAATAGATTTAACTATCCCTGCACTACTGTACTGTTGAACTATATATACTCAATTTTACTAAAATTTGCAATGGCTCTACAAAAATCTGCGACAAATATATATCTTGAAAGTTTCAAACAATTTGGTTGGGTAGATTTTGTGCTATTATATGCGAACACACAGGCACGCGGACAGACAGTCAGGCGGACGGATAGATCAGACGACGGGTATACTTGCTACGCATATATTTAATTACGAACAACCTTAAAAAATGTTAAATTTTAAATTATATGCCGATATTGAAAACACATTTTAAGCAATTCTTATTGAAAGAAAGTATTGTAACATATTTTTTGTGTGTCCCTGTGAATGGATTAAAATTGCTATGAATGTCTTGTTCTAACGTAATCGCTGTGAAATTTAGTGATTTATATCAGTTTTTGTTCATTTGAAATAGCTTAATATAATTAAAATACTCTGCAAACGATTTTTTGATTGTAAATGAGCTATTAATCCCTCATACTTTATGTGCAATACGAAATATGCCTAGGTATGTTTTGTATTGCATATGAAGTATGTGGGATTAATAGTTCATTTGTCCTATAACGTTTATAATTCATGAAAATTCACGTATACATACGGGAGTTACAGCGTGGACAAGCAGCAGACAGTTAGATAGTCAGATGGACGGACAGAATGACTGACAAATTGAATGTATAAACACTTTTCAATTTTGGAAAGTGTACATACAAAAAATATGAAAACCTACATATAAAAAACTACGACCTTACAAAAGCATTAAGAGAGATTTATAAATGTTCCATCTAGTATAAAGATTTTTTTCTTCTGTGAATGCTGAAACTTTGATAAATAAAAGGCAGTTTTATAATTGAAAAAGGATAAACCGATCAAAAGAGATTAAAAACTGTCTAAAGAGTAAAATGGACAAGTATATTGAATATATCTCTTAATCTTTATTTATCTTGTTTCTTTATGAAAAATAACTAAAAAAATTGGGAGTTTAGTTTTTTCAAAAAAGTTTTAATAAAGTATCTTGCTAGTTACTTGATTAAATACTATTAATTTAAGGGTAATTTTTTTACTTTTTATAACAAAACATAACTGAATATATATTTACTTTTTCTATCTTTACAAGAAGAAAGTATTAGATTAAAAAAATAAATTAGAAATCCGTTTTTCGATGCAATTACACGTTTTAGAGTTCAGAGAATCCAAAAATAATGATTTACAAATTTTATGAGAATCTAACTGTCACTCTGTCACTTTGTACATGGCAAAAATTTTGTGAGTGCTCTATCTCAAGAACTAATGCGCATAATTTCACAAACCTTTAGATTCAGTGAGACCTCCATAAACTAGTTAGAACATGATGTAAACTAGTGATAAATAGTTTTCGGTGATTATCGCCCAAAGGTGGCTCTGTCATTCTGCCTTTTTTCACGATATCCACAATAGTTATATCTCAAGAACTTATGAACGGATTAAAAAAAACCCTTCAGATTCTGTTAGTGCTTAATATAATATGGTGCAGATTAATTTTGATGTAAATCACCCAACTGTTGGCACCGCTATGCGGCACTATTCATGCTTATCGCTCTAGCTCTGTCTAACAAACTAATGCATGAATTTCCATTAAACTTCAGATTTAGTTAGTCCCTGGTATTAATTAGTATTCTTTAATTCTGAGGGTACATCGCTGAATAGATATATTATTATATCAAGATTTTTTTTTTACGATTTCTGAAATAAATATATCTCAAATACTTACGCACGGACTTTCATCAAACTTCAGATTGGGTTAGAACTTGACATAAATTGAATCGCCCAAATGTTGGCGCTGTTATGCGACATTATTCATGATTTTCGCTTTAGCTTTATCTCAGGAATTAACGCACGAATTTTCAACAAATTTCAGATTCAGTTAGTCCCTGATATAAAAAAGTATACTTTAATTTTTGTGATGCATTTCTCCACAGATGACGCTTTTATCTAGATTATTTTTTATGATTTCTGTAATAATTCTATCTGAAAGATAAACTAAAAAAAGATTTTGGTGAAAATAACCAAAACCGAGACACTTTTTTTCTGAAATTATTAAGATATAGAAAAAATTAATGATATAGAAAAAAGTTTGTGGATCGCCATATCCTGCTCGTTTAAATTAAAATGACTGTGTTTAAAATGGAATATATTACAATAATAATACACTTTGAACGTATTGTTAATAGACATATATATATAAATGTGCGTGTGTTTATGTATTTTGTAGAACACTTATACCTATTAAAAATACTTAAAGAAAAGTAATAAAAATGTTTCATTTTTACAAATGTAAAACTAACGTCACAACTATATGCTTTATTTTCAATAAGAAATATATATTTTAATGTCTACAATAAGGAAATGAAACTTTACTTATAATATAATAATACGTACACCATTTTACTTTTTACATTTTACACCTTCTTTAGAAATGAATAACATACAGTGTCATAAAATAAATACAAAACACATTGTCAAATATTGCACTTAAATTAAATATCGAAAATATCTCTTTCTTACAGTTACAGACAACTTATAAAATATTGCTGCTTAATAAAAGGAAAAAAAAGAAAACATTGTTTGACATGCTATACTGCATTATAGTTGAATATGCAATAGATTATTCACGAGGTTTTTGAAAGCGTCTTGAAGTGGGAAAAGAAAAAAAATAAATAATACATCTTGAATGCTTTGACAAATACGAAATATGATGCTAAATTGAAAATAGATAAAACAGATCAAATGGGTTTAGAGGCAGACACGAAGAATCAAATATAAAAAGCATATTGGGAATAACGTTCATTCTTTGATTATCTCATCTCTTTTGTAATAAAATATTCTTTTAAAAACTGAAAGTTTCCAGAAATAAGCACCTATTTTATTTGATTTTTAAATTTATACAACTATTTATTGCAAAATACTTTTAAATTTTATGTGTAGCCAAACTCTAGTGAATTATTTTATTTTAATTCAGTTTTCAATTACGTATGAAAATAAAAAATTCATGCCAAAATTCAGGTATAACGAGTCTCATTTAAGAAAATGCGCATGAACTCATAAGATTAACAAAGTTAATTAATAACAAAGTTTTTTCTTCTTTTTTTAAATAATTCATAATAAAACTCAAACTAATTTTTTTTTGTTACCAAATAAAAATATTTGTAAAATATTTACTATAATGAGAGAATATTCTTGCACTCTTTTGCATTTACACTTTTTAACTTTCTATAATAAAAAATAGTGAAAGAAGTCTAATATTTCTTTCGTTTTTTTCCTTTTTGTACGTGACAAATAACGCAATTTTCTTACTTATTATAGCTAAACTGAGTCAATTATCGATTATATTTTTAAACAAAAAGAATGTCAAACTTTACTTTAAATACATTAATATTTGCATCTATTTGACTTTAAAATTTCAAATTTTTTTAGAAATTAATATTATATTTTGTCACAAAATAAATACAAACTACACTGCCAAATGCTGTATCTAAATTGAAAATTGAAAATTTCATTCTCTTTGAGTTACAAAATAAGTTATAAAATATTGCTACATAATAAATGAAAAAAATGACACACTTTGACGTTGAACACGGTATGATGGTAAAAAATGCAATAGATTATTCATGAGGTTTTAGAAGATGTTTTCGATATAAAAAGAAAAAGATCTTTTTACTTTGAACCTTGAATGCTTTGACAAATAAGAAGTATGATGCGAATTTGAAAACAGATAAACTTATCAAATTGGATTAAGAGCTGAAACGAAAAATAAAATATAAGAAACATATTGGAAATAACGTTCATTCTTTGATTATACCTTCTCTTTTGCAATAAAATATTTTTTAAAAGCTGAATGTAATTCAGAAACAATTAGGTATTTTAATTTATTCCTAATTTTATACATGAAGTAATTTTTGACAACATGTTTCTAAAATTTTATATGTAGTCTATACGTTATTTTCGTATGATTTTAAATTACTTATTTAATAAAGAATCCATAAGGAAATGCAGTTTTAAATATTATCGTTTAATATAAAGTGTTAGTGCTCATAAATTATTATTAATAACAACGTTTTTTTTTCTTT
This sequence comes from Maratus speculifer, assembly GCA_964019185.1. Taxonomy (NCBI): domain Eukaryota; kingdom Metazoa; phylum Arthropoda; class Arachnida; order Araneae; family Salticidae; genus Maratus; species Maratus speculifer. The sequence goes on along the minus strand of OZ025295.1, from coordinate 247,186,661 downwards.
TTTTATATACATAATAAAGCTCAAAATAATTCTATTTATCAGAACTAAACAAAAATGTTTATGAAATATTTACTTTAATCAGACGCTAAAATTCTTTTTGTACTATTTTACATATACACTTTTTAACTTTCTGTTATAAAGAATAATGAAAGAAGTATAATTTTTCTTTTGTTTTTTTTTCTCACAATTCTATTACTTATCATAACTAAAAACTAGTCGTTTGGGGCCACTGTAATACTTACCCATCATGGATATGTATATGAAAATAAAACATGTGAAACTATTTATACAATGCATTGCAAGTCATAAACAAAATGTAAATATTGTAAATATACGTAGTAATGCTATATTAAAGAACTGCTGATGTACCAATTTCGACAAATTATATAAAACACCAAACTACTCAAGTAGTACCGAACTGCGTAAAAGAAACATCCTTATAACTCCAAAAATAATAATTCTATTAACTAACAATTAACTGCGTCGGATTAAGCGTCTCATTTCCAATTAAAATATACTTCTGAATTGAAATTTGAATGAAATACAGGATCATGAAAAATCGAAGAATGTGGAAAACAAGATTACAAATATCTCGGCAACTAATAATCCGATCGACTTCGTTCTACATGCCAAATGTGTGTTATTTTATTGCCTTTTACGTCCACTCCTTCGAACAAAAAAATTCGAAAATTTTTATATACCTTTCATCAGAACGAATTGTTCGAGAGTCCGAAAAAAATAGTTCCGGATAATCGAGGTTGCTGATATTAAATAGGGTTCGTCCCATTCTTACATACTAACTACATACAAAATTTCAAGTCTCTATCTCAATTTGTTCGGGAGATAGAGTTTTTACAGACAGACAGACAGACGGACGGCAAATTTTTTTTTCTAAAAATATGTTTTTCGGAATCTCCACTATCTAAAACGTGTAAATCCGTCAAAAAAAATTTTCGATTTTCAAAACGATTGCAAGACTTACCCTATACTACGTATGATGGGTAAGTAAAATGTTAATCAAACATTTACTTAAAATACTAGCAGACCCGACAGACGTTGTCCTGTCACCGACAGACGTTGTCCTTCCTGGCACCGACACCAGAAAATCAAATAAATGTACTTAAATATAGTAATACGCACGATAAACACTACGCTCTTAATTTAATTTCTTATTACAATTATGTAAGGAAATTATTTTTCACTCTTTAGAATTTTTTGAAGTCGGTTCAATTTTTGATAGAAAAGTTTATTTTTCTCTTTTTTGTTAAAAGTTAACGATTTTCTGAAGTCAGTTAATCAAAATTATAATACAGGTTATATTACTGTAAAGCATACACGTTTGACAAAAGCGGGGTTCGAACACGCGATCTCTTTCTTCGAGAAGCAGAGCTTATATCTGGCGCCTTAGACCGCTCGGGCATTCCGTCCGCACTCTATTCATCGAACTTATTCAACACTTTTAATTAGCGAAAAATCACTAACTATTAGTTTTTGCCTAGTTACTAAAAAAGTACTGAATCAATTTCGATGAAATGTGAATCTAAACCATTCTCGAATCCACTGGAAAACACACACAAAATTCCATTAAAATCGGTCCAGTCGTTTAGAAGGAGTTCAGTGACATACACACGAACAGAAGATTTATATATATAAAGATAAGGATTCAAAATTTCAGGTTTTTGCGCCGAAGATATCGCCAAATTAGGAAAATGTGAATTATCTCACGAACTACTGGATTTAAACAAATTTGCTTAGTACCATTCGATTCAGAATGACAAAATGCACTAAAATATGTTATCAGTTGAAAAATAACTACAAAAGCCGATTTTTAAGGACTTTTTTAAAAGTTCGTTCTTTTTTCTACTCATCTTAGGGGTGGAATTTTCGAAAATCCCTTCTTAGCGGCACTCGATGTTATAAGAAGTATTTTCACCCCAATTTTCAAGATTTTTGGTTCGGTATATTTTTTTGTGCTGTGATTAATACGAAATCCAGACTTTCTTTTATATATATAGATAAGCATTGAAAATTTCAGGTTTTTGCGCCGAAGACATCGCCAAATTAGGAAAATGTGAATTATCTCCCGAACTACTGTATTTAAACGAATTTGCTTAGTACCATTCGATTCAGAATGAAAAAATACACTAAAATATGTTATCAATTGAAAAATATCTACAAAAGCCGATTTTAAAGGAATTTTTTTTTTCAAGTTCGTTCTTTTTTTTTTTTTTACCCTCCTTAAAGGGGGGGGGGGATTTTCGAAAATTCCTTCTTAGCGGCACTCGATGTTATAAGAAGTATTTTTACCCCAATTTTCAAGATTTTTGGTTCGGTAGATTTTTTTGTGCTGTGATTAATACGAAATCCAGACTTTCTTTTATATTTATAGCACTTTTAATTAGCGAAAAATCACTAACTATTAGTTTTTGCCTAATTACTAAAAAAGTACTGAATCAATTTCGATGGAATGTGAATCTAAACCATTCTCGAACGCACACACAAAATTTCATTAAAATCGGTCCAGTCGTTTAGGAGGAGTTCAGTTACATACACACGCACAGAAGATTTTTATATACAGGGTGTCCGAAAAGTCTGGAAACGGCCGAATAACTCGAGAAATACATATGAGATTGAAAAACGTAAATATACGTGTTAAATATTTTTAAATAAGCTACTCTGTGATACCAAATTTGACCTTCGAAATCGACCCCCTGGGGGTCAAAGGGGGTCCAACTTTGAAATCTTAAATTATAACCCCATTTTTTATTGCAGATTCGGATTCTACGGACAAAAATACGTAACTTTTGTATTTGATGTTTATTTCAAATCTTCGTTTATCACGGTGTAATCGAGCATATTAAATCGATACATATTCCCGCTTTTCCAACGGGATTTTCCCTAATCGAAACTGATTGGGCAGAATTTTTGACGTCAAATTCCTCGTCTTTTGTAGGAATAGCGTTTCCTGAAAATCAGCCGTGGCGATTATTTCAATAGTGCTACACTGTTAAAAATTTGACCCATTTGCTGCAGCGTCACTCCACAGCTATTATAGAATATCTCTTTTGTGACCAATGAGAATGCTCCATAACACAGTAAAGTAATCGTTTTCTATAAAAGCTGTGGAGTGACGATGCAGCAAAAGGGTCAATTTTTTACAGTGTACTTTACTGTGTTATGGAACATTCTCATTGGTCATGAAAGAGATATTCTATAAAAGCTGTGGAGTGACGCTACAGCAAATGGATCAAATTTTTAACTGTGTAGCACTACCGAAATAATCGGCACGGGTGAGTTTTAGGAAACGCTATTATTGCAAAAGACGAGGAATTTGATGTCATAAATTCTCCCCAATTAGGTTCGATTAGGGAAAATCCCGTTGGAAAAGCCGAAATATGTATCGATTTAATATGCTCAATTACACCGTGATAAACGAGGATTCGAAATAAACATCAAATACAAAAGTTACGTATTTTTGTTTGTAAAATCCGAATCTGCAATAAAAAATTGGGGGTTATAATTTAAGATTTCAAAGTTGGACCCCCTCTGACCCCCCAGGGGGTCAGTTACGAAGGTCAAATTTGGTATCACTGAGTAGCTTATTTAAAAATATTTAACACGTATATTTACGTTTTTCAATCTCATATGTATTTTTCGAGTTATTCGATCGTTTCCAGACTTTTCGGACACCCTGTATAAAGATTTAAAGGAATTTTTTTTTTCAAGTTCGTTCTTTTTTTTTTTTACCCTCCTTAAAGGGGGGGGGATTTTCGAAAATTCCTTCTTAGCGGCACTCGATGTTATAAGAAGTATTTTTACCCCAATTTTCAAGATTTTTGGTTCGGTAGATTTTTTTGTGCTGTGATTAATACGAAATCCAGACTTTCTTTTATATTTATAGCACTTTTAATTAGCGAAAAATCACTAACTATTAGTTTTTGCCTAATTACTAAAAAAGTACTGAATCAATTTCGATGGAATGTGAATCTAAACCATTCTCGAATCCACTGGAACGCACACGCAAAATTTCATTAAAATCGGTCCAGTCGTTTAGGAGGAGTTCAGTTACATACACACGCACAGAAGATTTTTATATATAAAGATGTATCTTTTGATTAATTATGTATATATATATATATATATATATATATATATATATATATATATATAAGACCATTAATAGTAAACAATATTAACCATTTCAAATTATCTATTGAATTTAATAATTTATATCACAATGAATATGGAAGGAAAAATAATAATATGAATACAAATTGAATTTGTAAAACCAAAGCAGAATCTTCAGGTCCCAAATACTTTGGAACTACAAATGGATCTTCGATTTCATCTTCGTATTTGCCATGAGAAAGCAAAATGATACGAATTCGGGACTACGAACACACATAAAACCATAAGTAATTAAAGAAATACCAAGTAATCTATAGTGGATGTGGAGAAAATAAAACAGTTATGAGCTATAAAGTAGAATGAATCCCAAATGCATATATATATATATATATATATATAATTCATCAAAAGGTTTGATTCAGCCTGAACTAGCACCCCCCCCCCCTCCAACCTCCCTCACAAAACAAAAACTGTGTTAAAAGTTAAGAATTCAACAAGAAAAAATACAAAAGAAACAGGCTGCGGCCTCATTGGCGAAGTTTTTTTTTTTTTTTTTTTTTTTTCAAAAAGCAGCCGATAACTCAAATGTGTATATAAAATACGTATTAATGGTAGTGGGTTTCGGCCGGACCAGTGAGTAGCAAAATCAAATGTTAAAACACTCGATGGCTACATATCACATGTTCCTTATGAAACTGTTTCATAAGGAACTATTTCATTTTAAAAGTAATCTACATTATAAAAACAATAACATCTTAATTTTATTTTAAAAATATACTGATTTTGCAGATTCTCTTGATTATTGACCGTTTGCTTTTTGATGTCAGTGAATGACTCGTATTCCCTAAAGCTTGTTTAAGGACCGTTATATGATGATGTGCTATGTTCATTGACAACAGACTTGGAATAATTTTGGATTGGTTGTTTGGAAAATGGATTCTGCTTCTTTTAGTTTATTATGTTTAGGGTTGTGGGAATGTGGATGAGTTGGGGATGTGTACTTTTTTTCAAGAAACATATTTTTTTGCATCTTTTACTATGTTCCAGGTGAGGTGTTCATTTACTAATGTGGCGTAGGGTTCGGTGGATGAATGTATGATATGTAGCCATCAATTGTTTTAACATTTGATTTTGCTATTCACTCTTCTGGCCGAAATCAACTGCCACTAATACGCAATTTACATTCATACTACCCGCCTTTGACGACCAATTTGGTCTCCCGTAAATGTATACTATGCATTAAATAATATTGCTTTTATTCATAATTTATTTTAATTGATCATTTTTGTCAAATTACTAGATTCTGCTAGAGAAATAGACACAGAAGTCATCTTCGCACCACTCTGGCGCGATTGCAACAATTGGCAATTATATGTGCCTCACATTGTAACACGGCTATTGTTATTTATTTATTGATTGTGCGTTTACTTTTATTTTCTTTTATAAAATGATATAAATTGGTTTATTTTATAATTTTTAACTAACTTTTTAAAAAATATATTATTTCCAATGTAAAATAATAGAATTTTTTTTAAAGTATGGATGTAACTGGTATTTGAAAACGAAGTTTTGGCCAAACTAGCGTCATAAAAATAACGCGCCAATGTGGTGCATGTATGACATTTGGGCTGAAAAATCAAGAAATCAGTATTTTTATGCTAGCCCGTCTCTGATAATAAAAATTGCCAAATATTGTACCCATGGTATTTTTTCGTATTTCATTAATTATTTAAAATATCAATCCTTTAACTCATTTCGTTTATAATACATAACTTTAATTTGAAAGTGAAAAGTTTAAAATTCACGACTTTTATTTATTTTTTTGAGTAAAAAGAACAGAAAAAATAAAAATATGATATTTTGAAGCTCTATAATTGCAGCGAAGGAACAAAACATAAAGACAACCAATTTACTACTGCCTAAATCTTACTAAAGGACTTTTGCGCAGTAATTCATAAGATGTGTTTCATTTACATTTTGCCATTAAACAATTAGCAAATAATCGTGATTATTGTGCCACATATATTAGCGCATTATATATATATATATTTGAATGCTTTGAGTTGCTTTGCAAGAAAAACCGTCGCCGATGAGGCCGCTGCCTGTTTCTTTTGTGTTTTTCTTGTTAAATTTTTAATTTTTAAAAAGTTTTTGTTTTGTGAAGTAGTGTGCTAGTTCAGGCTAAATGAAGTTTTTAGTGGATCATATTAAATTCATATGTTTTACTGCAGTATTTTGGTGCATTTCATATAAATGTATTTTTTTATTAATGATAAGTAGGCATATTACACACATACATAAATATATACTCATATATATATTTCTATCTACAATAAAAAAAATCAAACTTTGTTTATAATATATCACTATTGGTACCTTTTTGCCGTTAAGCTTTCAAAACTTCTTCAGAGATGAATACCATATACTGTCACAAAATAAATACATATTACACTGTCAAATGCTGTATCTAAACTAAATATTGAAAATTCCATTCTCTTTCAGTTACAAACAAGTTATAAAATATTGCTGCTTAATAAATGGAAAAAAAAGATAACATTCTTAGACGTTCTATATCGCATTATGATAGATTATGCAATAGACTATTCACGAGGTTTTAGAAAACGTCTTGAAGTAAAAAAGAAAAAGTATTTTTTAGAATGAATCTTGAATGCTTTGACAAATAAAAAGTATGATGCGAAATTGAAAACAGATAAAACACATCAAATGGGATTTGGAGCTGACAGGAAAAATTATACACAACAATATTGGAAATGGCATTCGTTCTTTGATTATCTCCTATCTTTTGTAATAAATTATTTTTAAAAAGCCGCGTGAAACATATATTCATAATATTTAGTTTTAAAATAAGTTTTTATTTTCTTTTTGTAAGGGCATAATAATGGTCATAATTTTATTTATCATAATTTAAGAAAGATATTTATCGAACATTTATTTTAATGAAGCATTAAAATTTTTCGCGTGCTATTTTACATTTATACGTTTCAACTTTCTGTAATGACAATTAGTAAAAACTTTACAGCATTGTATAATGCAACCAGTAAGAAAAATCGTGCATTAAGCATTTTTTATGAAACAATTTCAAACACTTTTTAAAATCTGTAACAAAACTTCATTATTTAGGAAATAAGTTAAATAAAATAACAAAGGAAAAATTTTATAAAACATATAAATTATTTCAAAATGTTATTTCCATAGTTACCTTCCATAGCCATACAGGATTCCAATTCCTTTGAACAACTCTGTATTTGATCTGTAGGATAATGTAACGGGAAAATTTAGTTTAACTACCAGGGCGCATAACAGATGTAAATTTCTCTTTCAGCATTTTATACTAAAAGACGAGACATATTTAAACTTGTTTGTTTAGTCATGTATTTTACCTAATAGCTTTACTACTCGTCACTATTTAGCTAAAATTTAATTCTCACTAGTGGTCCTGTATACCATTTTATCTATATTTTACGGACATTTCTTAGTAAATTAAATGCCGTTCAGCGTAAAAATACATAACACATACAAAAACCTCCTTTAAGTAACTTATTATACTCTGTGATGTTTATTAATTCATATTTACAGCTCTTTTAATCAATTATAGCTTTTATGCACACCGTATGGCACGCATAAATGTAGTGATACTTAATATCGCATCTGAAAGTTAAAAATGTATTTTTTCCCATCATTGCTAGTATCAGTATCTCAGATAGAATACACTATCTGAAATCTTATGCACAGCCTTGTTAATACTACGCACTTCTGATTATGCATGAAGTAACTGATAATAAGCCTCAACGATATATAAGAATTTAATTATGTTAGAAAATTTTCAACTGAATTAAAATAAACTGCAAATAATTTCCCCTTTACCGCTATGTAATGGAATTCTTTTTGTGATCTGTAAATGAATAGAAGCTATTATTTTCACTGTAACTTCCGTAGAATGCATACTTTAGTAGACTTCGTAAATGCAGATCAGTTTGTTTATGTTCGAATGTCTGTAAAATCGTTAAATTTATTTAGAACGATTTTTTCACATTGGTCGTAATGTAATGGAAATGTTTTGACTCTCTTTGTAGATAAACTAAATATGCTACTAACTTCGATCGAGTTAGAATTCGTGCTAGGGTAAACATAAATAACATCCAAAAATTTCGCGGCAATCCGAAAATATGTACAAGATTAAAGGGTGGACATTTCGAACAGACGGTCAGACAAACCGATGTCATGTACATTTTTCAACTGTTTTCAAACAATACTGTTAGGTATAAAATATATATTTCATAGAGTTTTGAAAAAAATTCTTAAACTGCAAAAAGGTAAATGATACTACTTGATTATCCCGTCGATCAAAAATGATCGCCAAACTATTAAATTAAATGCCAATAATAGTAGTTATTAATGTCACTTTCATTTCACATTAAGCACGATACATGTGTTCGTTACGTCACAAATAATTTTTAATTCAACTATTTATTAGTATTTTTATTATGTTTTACTAATTTCTTTGGTTTTTTATTTTTGAGAAAACATATATGTGTCAATTTATGTAATTTATCGAAATATTTGAAAATTTGTATAACTTGGGGAAATTGATCAAAGGAATAACCAAACAGCACCAGAAAAATAAATGTTTGCAAAGTAGTTTCATAGCTTTTTGTAGTATCGTCCTTACGACCTAGCAAATGGGTAATGAGATAGCGCCTCATCTCTTCCCTAGACCCTGACAGGCACATATGACTCTCGCCAAGGGTCCCAGCTTGCAAACTGCTAGGCAACCCGATCCGTCCCCCTACCGTTCGATGTCTACGGACTTATTGTCAACTCCCTTGAGGAGTCAACCACCATTAATTGTAATGCTGTTTTCCCCGTAATTTTTTATATAAAGTTTTTTTTTTTTTTTTTTTTTTTTCAAATATGATGTAGTATTTTATATTTCGTATAGACATATAAACCAAGCAAATGGGTAGGTTGTCCACAAATCAGTCAAGTAGTACCGAATGGCGTAACAGAAACATCCTTATAACTTCAAAAATGATAATCCTATTAACGAACAATTTACTGCGTCGAATTAAGCGTCTCATGTCCAATAAAAATATATGTTTAAATTGAAATTTGAATGTAATACCGTGTTATAAAAAATCGAAGAATGCGGAAAACAGGATTGGAAATATCTTGGCAACTATGTATCCGATGGATTTCGTTCTTTATGAAAAATTTGTGTTATTTTATTGCCTTTTACGTCATAAAAAAAGCAAATTTTTGTATACCATTTATCAGAACGAATTTTTCGAAAGTCTGGAAGAAATAATTCCGAATAATCAAAGTTACTGATATTAATTAGGCTTTGTTCCATTCTTAGACACTAAGTACATACAAAATTTTAAGTATCTATTTCCATTTGTTCGGAATATAAAGCGTTTACAGTCAGACAGACGGTACAATTTTTTTTTCTAAAAATATGTTTTTCGAAATCTTCAATATCTGAAGCGTGTAAATCCGTCATTTTTTTTTTTCTTTTTTGGATATTTTCAAAAAGATTGCAAAACTACACTACACTACGAATGATTGATAAATAAAAATAATTTTCTAAATTATTTGTTACTTAATTTCATTTTTTTTAAGCTATGTTGCTAAAATTTCATATGTAGCCAAATACCATTTAATTAATTTTTTTCCACATTTAAAAGAATTTTAGAATGTTTGTTGTAATAAATATGATGATTTAAACATTTATTACTTAATAATTAAAGAATTTATTTAGGAGAAATTAATGAAAAATATGATTTTCTCTCTCCCTCCTTTTTTTTTACCGTACTTAGCGATAATCACAATTATCAAGTTTTATATTGGTCCAATAGTTTTTTATTATTGGACAATTAGTTTGAAACTCAAAGTTTTCTTGACGTATGTTAGCATTAAAATTTTATAATTATTTTAAAGAAACACATTAAAATGAAACGTTGAAGTGCTATCCACATAATTTGAAATATCAACTTTTTTTAGAATTTTAGTATTTAAAAAAATATATAGATGTACAAAATATGTATATCTGGAAATCTTTCAAATTCCCCTTATTTTTTTATTTTCAGTATAAAAAAACTTTTTAAACAAAACTTTAAAAAACTGTTTTTGTTTATTATTTTTAATCCTGATAATAATAAAGATATACTCGAAAGTTCTAGGTTTTTAAATTTTCATACTGTAATATATATAGTATATATATACTTATTACTTTCTTCTATCTTTACAAGAAGAAAGTATTGGATTCATGAAAATTTTCGACTTCCGGTTTTCGACGGATTTATACGTTTTAGAAGGTCCTGAACACGTTTTGACTATTTTTAGAACATGTCTGTCTGTGAGTCTGTCCGTCTGTCTGTCTGTCTGTCTGTATGTGACAAAAAATTTGTGGGCTCTCTATCTCAAGAACTAATGCTCCAAATTTAATAAAATTTTATATTCAGTTAGACCTTAATATGAATTAGTGCCTATTGGTTTTTGGTGAAAATTGGCCTGCAGGTGGCGCTGCTATACTACGTTTTTCATGATTCTCAAGATTGCTATATCTCAAGAACTAATGCACAGAATTTTACCAAACTTCAGATTCTGTGACCCCTTCATATAAATAAACGCTGATTAAGTTTTGGTGTAAATTGGCCAGCAGGTGGCGCTGTTATGCCACGTTTTTCATGATTTTCATGATAGCTATATCTCAAGAACTAATGCACAGAAATTCACCAAACTTCATATCCTGCGATACCTTGAGATTCATAGCCGCTGATGAGGTTTTGGTGTGAACTGTCCTATAGGTGGCGCTGCTATGCTACATTTTGCACGATTTTTGCACGATTTTTGCGATAGCTATATCTCAAGATCTACTGCAGAGAAAATTATCAAATTTTAGATTCTGTTACACTAGAATATATAACATAATTAGACGTTGATTACATTTTGGTATTAACTTTGCAACAGGTGATGCAGCTATGCTGCACTTTGCACGATTTTTCCGTTAGCTATATCTCAACAACTAACGCACAGAATTTCATCAAACTTCAGATTTTATTACAAAATGACATTTAACATAAATACACCATGATTACGTTTTGTTATAAACCCTTCAACTGATGGTGCTGCTGTGCTATATTTTACACTTTTTTTAACTAGCAATATCTCAAGAACTAATGCACAGAATTTCATCAAACTTCAGATTCTTTTACATCATAACATAATTAGACGCTTTTTTACGTCTTGGCATAAATTGTCCAAGATATGGTGTTGCTGTGCTACGTTTTGCAAATTTTTTGTTATAACTATATCTCAATAACTAATGAACGAAATTCCATCAAATTTCAGATTCTGTTAGGTCTTGACATAAATAGATACTTATTAGGTTTTAGTATAAATTGCCCAACATGAGGCATTACTAAGCTCATTTTCTCAGAATATCAATTAAATTTTGCGTTTTAGGCTTTTCGAATACCAGAATCTCATTAAGCTAGGTCAAATGTTCGAGGATATTCGATAGTGGGTAACTTTACCACTAACCACGTTTTTTTTTAAATATTAAAATGTACTTATGAGATAGAAGAAAGTTTTGGGATTGACACATCCAACTAGTTTTTTTAAGTGTTTTGAATATTTCGTATTTACAAATTTTTAATCTTTTAGAAAAAAAAAGGTTTTATTATTTATGGTAAATTATTTCATACGTAACGTTGTATCAAAAGCATTGTTCTGAACAATGGCGTCATTAGTATTATAATCGTGATTGCTTTTACTTCAAAGCACTTTTATTTTTTATTCCAAAAACAAATGAAATAATTTTCAATTGTAATCTTTCTTTTCAATGAGAGCCTTTTAAATGTCTTTTCTTCTTGTAACTCAAATATATTTTTTCTTCTGAAATAAGATTTTCGAAACTTCTTATGATATCCAATATTTTTACTACTCAAATACTTGACTAAAGAAACTGAAAAAATAAAATTCCTTTTACTTCACCAACTGACAAACTTCTATGTTGCTCACTATTCCAGCGAATAATGAAAATACAAAAGAACATAAAATAATATAAATATAAATTTATTACAGTGACACACTACCGAAAAATAAGTCAAAAAATATTGCAAAAGTCTTCTGTAAGGTAACTCACATAAATTTGTTACTTTTCCTCCATCGAATAAAATATTTATCCTAATCTACGACATTTCACAGACAGGAAGTGTTCACGCGAGATAAAATCTGTCAAGATGAAAAATCATTCTTCGCTATACCTCCCAAAAATTTATTTGACATTCAACACAAAAAGAAATTTTATTTTTCGAAATATTTTATATTGTTAATAAATAATAATGTAAAAAAAGATGTATGTTTAGATAAAGAAAATCTTAGCGTATTTATACAACTTGAATTTAAGCCAATATTTTTTAAGAGTATTTTATAAATCACAATAAATTGTTTTGAATTTGGGTAATTATACCAAATCATAATACGAAATTTACAAATTATTTTAGAATACATTTAGGGGTAACTGGGGCACATTGATACATGGGGCACATTGACACACCCCCTGTACTGCACACAGGGTCATTACAGGAAGTTTTACAACAGCTTCAAAAGGTGATACTAACACACTCAACTACATACAGAAAGTCTTGGAATGATTCAGTAGTTTGATGAAATGGGACGGGTGATTAATTGTTTTTGTAGGTCAAAGTAAATTGAAGTTATGCAATTGAAATGGTATTATACATCTGTTCTAGTATTTTCAACCGAAAAAAATAAACTCCCTGGCAAATAAAGCTACTCTTTATCAGCTCCTCATTCTTTTTTGTTAGATAAATTATGAAGTGTTGGATTTTAGACTCATTTTATTCAAAATGATTGTATGGGGCACATTGATAAAACCAAAATCCTTTTCTAGTTCCTTTTTTCATTGCCTTTTATCATTTCTTCTACCATACACTTCTTAATCCAACCATTTTTCGCAAAAAAATTCTAATATTAGTTTTTATTGAAGTGAAATAGATCTAATTTTTTTATATTAGAACTTTTATAGTATTTTTGCAGACAGAAAACGTACAAAATTACCCAACATCTAGTGCTAGTAGAATTAACAAAAGAAAAGTGCGACAGCCTGGAAAATCTGAAATTTACATCGATTCTCTAGAGAAAAATGCATTTTCGACATGAGAAATATTAAGAAAGAGGAACAAGCTGCAGATTAGCACAGGTTAATTATACTATACACAGAACTTTTAACATAATTATCCTTTATTTTCTGTTTATAAATCGATTTGTAAACAGAAAACCTGGTAATTTTTTCACCTTTCCTCAGAAAGAAGATAATGCTGTGATTGAAGTGCCAGATATAACAAAGTTACCACAGCAAACAATCAGACAAAGAACAGCCAAAACATCAGGTCATTTACATTTCATTTTGATTGCTTTAATATTGCTTACAAATAAATTGTGGGTGATTTGAATTTCTACAAATAAATATAAAATGGTTTGCTAATTATTTTTCTATAAAAAATATGCATTGGTGTTATTTTTTCTCGATTTTCCCAGTCATATTAAAGTGTCCCATGAAGTGTATAAATCTGCCCCGAGGATGGGGCACATTTATACAAATGACTTTTTTTTATTTTTTTTTTAATTACATGCAAAAATAATATGTAAAACAACGATTGTACATTTTTATAACACACTACACAAGTTTTGCTGACACCACATGGAAAAATAACTTGAAAATTCTGCTTTCTGGACACCAAAAACTTTTTTACAAAAAAGCTGTATTAATGTGCCCCAGTTCCCCCTACATATTAAAAACTTATAGAAACTAATAATTTATGTTTAAAAAATAACATTAACGCCAAAATAATATATATATATAAATATTTTAAAAATCTAAAAATAGAACAACGTTACCTCAGTGTCTTACACTCACAATACTACCGCAAGAAAAAATCTTTCCTTTGTAAATCGGTCATCGTCCATCTTGTTTTCTTGCATTAGGCTTGTATTATTTCGTATAAAAGAGTAAAATCTCCTCATTATTTTGTGAATGGGAAAAGTGTGATCATTCCTATTATTTAGGAGTACAAGATTTAAAACCATTTGGAAATTTGCCATTAATGTATGCAACTTCGATTATCTTCAGGCATTATTCAGTTTCTAAAAATCGGATAGTAGTGAACGCCAAGTCAAACAATGTAGGCGTCACCGGGTTACAAACAATGACATTCATCTCCAGGTCACTGTTTTAACCCTTTATCAACACAAGGCACATATAATTACCATTAAAAATGCTTATTATAAAATTATTTTAATATATCAATGAGTTGTAATACTGCTTAAAATGAGATACTGGTACATTACTTTATTTTGTTCCAAAAGCATTATTGGTTACGCAAAAGAAAAATTATTTTAAAAGGATTGTTTGTTTTGCTTTTGTATCTTTTCAGCTTTCTTGGCACTGAGAGGGGGGGGGGGATGAGGATTTTTGAATTCGGAAATATTCTTATATTTATATTGTAAGAACATCATACTTGTACATTTTATAAATCTGCAGAATATTAAGAAAACAATTTAAAATAAAAGACTTAAATGTGGTTATAAATATTGCACAAAACCCCTGTAAATGCAAATTTAATTAATCCTTCTAAAATCCTTCAAAAATAAATTAAATTATTATGTATATCTTTTAATTTAGTTTCAACAATTTACGTAAAATGCTTTAGGATGTAAAATTTTCATAAACTCATAATTCGGTAGATAAAGGGTTAAAGATTGCTTGATTTTTTTTAAATGGTGTGTTTCCGCATGTGCTCCAATAGAGATAATTTATCGGGCCAGTCTTTTTCCGCAAAATATTTCTTTTAGATAATGCAGTCACTCAAAAAGACTGCATCTCTTGCCAAAATATTTCACTTCATCGCTGAGTAGGAAATTCGTTCTTTTGAAATTTTTCTTTAAGAGTGTTCTTCTTTTAGAGTGTCTAATTCGCAAAATAAATATTATGCAACTACATGAAGTTTTAACAGCAGTGTACATAATAGCTTGTGATTATATTTAATTTGTAAATATTACTCTTGAGATATGTAAATAGTGTTTATTCTGCCTCTGCATAATTATTAATATATCTAGGATTAATTAAGTTTAAGTTGATACTTTCAGAGATAATGGATATCAGTCATGGTGAGATACTTTCAATTGAAACGTAAAAGATTTCTGGTTTGCTTCTTATTATGTGAGGTATTAAATTTCGAGAGAGATCATTCATTAGGGGTGTTCTAATAATAACGTAAAAACTGCAATGCGCGTAGAAATGAATGCTTTATTTAAAGATATGCACCATAGACCTAAGCACTTTGATCTCTTTTATCGACGAGCAGAAGCGCCAATTTCTCCCAGTCTTCCTATGGCCGTGACGATTCCCAATCCTTCACTGCGTCCTTGAGTTTGTCGTCCGAGTTGAAGGCTCCCTTTTCAGATGCTTTTTTCAGGGGAACAAACACACAGAAATCGCAGGGCGACATGTCCGGACTATAAGACGATTGGTCAAGCTTCAACCACATTATCTTTGAAAGTTCCATGTGTGTTACCATGGAGATGTGCACAAAAGTATTTGCATACCATTATCCTCATTTGAGAACATTTCTGAAAGTCAATTTTCAACAGAATTGTATGTATCTTTTAAATGAACTAAATTATGAATGCATGTTGATAATAAACACAAATTTTCATAATATAAACAGTGTTGCTGAATTTTCCAATTGTAGATGGGAACAGATGAAAATCGATTTTCAAATGCATTATACATTTCCATATGATAAAATGAAATAAAATTTTTAAATGATGCAGTTTTGTTACATTATTCTGAATGTCTTGGAAATTGTTTCATAATCTATGCTTGACGCATGAGTTTTTTCTTTATATTATTGTTTCCTAGATTAAAAAAATATTTTATCGGAAAGAATTAGTTAAAAAGTTCCGTTTTCCTTAAAAAAATATTTAAGCGGAATATATTGTATTTCTATAGTAAGACAATAAATTTTTGCTGACATAATCACGATAGCTTAAAATGTCTTAGCATTTTATTTAAAGATTAGATTTTATTTGTAAACGATAAACCATCCTTTCTTAAGTATAATTTGACATAAATGCGATATATAGGCACGAAGGCATTCTTTTATTTTTAATAAAGGAAAGAAGGAAAAAAATGGAGTTGGCCTGTTGAATCGTTTTTAAACATAAGAAGATGGAATACATTAAAATAACATTGAATTTCAGAGTAGTATTTGTAGAAGTTGTAAGTTCAAAAGATGTGTTTAGCAAAGTTATAAAAGACTTGAAAAAATATGAGTACATTTCAAAATCATAAACTTTTTTTTCTCTTCGTACGTGATTTTATGTCATTCTGCTTTTAAATGTTAAAGAATTATTTTTCGTTTATTAAATACGCAATCTTAATAATTGATTTTTTTTCTGATATTTATTATTTATTTCGATCGTTCTTTTTCAGAAATTAAAATAAATGGTCGTCTTATGCGAAACTGAATTTCTCATACGAAAGTGTTATAATTTTTTAGAGTGACTCAAAATTGAACTTTCTCACTTTAGGAAACAACCGTAACCTTTTGCAGAAAATTCACATTACTGTTTGTCTAGGAATTTTAAGGATATTTTTTTCGGCATATAAGCAATAAATGGCAGTTTGAATATTCGGATCCTAATCATGTATGGGGGGAATATACTGAAAAAAAAAATAGGTTCTGAAACTTGAGTTAAAAGTATTCAATTTTAAGTATTTCACATACTCAAAATAGCTCTGACCGAAATGTAATAAAAAATGAGAAACGTGTGTACTCGTTTTGATTCCATGGCTTTGTTCAAAAATAAATTGCTAAGAACTTCCCCCTGAACTAACAAACTAAATTAAAGTAAAAATATTCTAACATTTATTTCTTGCTCAAAATTATTAAGAATAAACGTTTAATTGATTATTTATTATAAAAAATAACAAAAGTCTTAGTAAAATACCAAAATCGAATATTTTTATGACCAGAGCATTATTTGCAAGTATTTTTAAATTATTTCATAGTATTGTACACAATTTAATATTTACATTAATAGGCATCTTTTCTGCTTTCACTAATGAAAAAAAAAAAAAAAACAATACACGGTGAAACATTACCGTTTGTTTTAATTTGATGATATACGATGGTTCAAAATAGAGAAAGAAATGTATTCATTTTTTATCCAAATATACTCAATCTGATATGAAAACATCGATGTTTCTATTTTTGAGTATTTCATTTTTTTTTTCAGTGTATTTATATGCTAATGCACAATGCGACCATGAAGGATGTAATGATAAAGTGTTTTTAGGGAAAAAGTTTGTTTATTGAGAACTTGTTTCTGCACCTCCTAGAAGCATGTGGAAAGAAGATAGTTATAAATGTTTAATAACTTTGAACAAGACAATAAAATATTGATGAATTATTAGGACCGTTTAATTTTCTTTCATTAACAAAAATTGTTAACCTCATGCTTTGATATCTAGGCACATATCTATTCTGATTATGTTTCAGAAAAGAATACATGTTTCCTGCATTTCAACTTTCTTTCCTGCACCTTTTTTATCCAAAGAAACTCAATCTGATATGAAAACATCGATGTTTCTATTTTTGAGTATTTCATTTTTTTTTTCAGTGTATTTATATGCTAATGCACAATGCGACCATGAAGTCTGTTCTCGATTACCCAATGTTTTCGATGCAGGTGGATTTTTAGGGAAAAAGTTTGTTTATTGAGAACTTGTTTTCTGCATCTCCTAGAAGCATGTGTACAGAAGATAGTTATAAATCTTTTATAACTTTGAACAAGACAATAAAATATTGATGAATTACTAGGACCATTTAATTTTCTTTCATTAACAAAATCGTAAAGCTCTTGCACTGACATATGGGCACATATCTATTCTGATTATGTTTCAAAAAAGAATACGGGTTTCCTGCACTTCATTTTAACCCTTGGCGGCGCAGTGGTTTCATAGATATACCACTTAATTTTAATTCCCAAACGCCACATTGGCACCAGAATTTTGTTAAAAAAATTACTGTTTTTTGAATGCGTGAAATATAAACTTTTCTTATTTACAAATAAAGCTGTTTTCTAATTCCGGTGTCAGTCATTAATTTCAACACTTAAGCAATGACTTTGCCCTGCGCCGCAAAGGGTTAATCCAAATACTTACAAGGAAGATCTCCATAAGGGCATACCCCGAAAAATCTGAAAAAAATACAGAATGTTCTTCTCGTGTGGATATATACGTTTATAAAAAAATTTCGGCGGAACCTCCATTCTGTATCCATAAAAAAATAATGAAAATTTCATTATTTGGCGATTTATCGCCGGTTGGCGAAGGAATGTAATTTCAAAAAATACTTTATGTCAAATACACTTCAAGAAAAAAAAAGTTTCCTGTTGAACTTGTTTTGATGAATCTAATTTAAATAAATTTATTTTTATAAGTTTAAATTTGTTATAAGTATAATTTAATGTCATATCGATAATTATATGTATTTATACACAAATTTAATCATCAAAATTGGAGATTTGAAACGAAATCCATAATTTAAATTAATTAAATTTGTTTCCTGCTCAAAATCCAATTGATAATTAGATTTTTTTGCTATGGAAACATGTGGCTTTTATTTTTGAATACGCTTAAATTGATGAAGTTAATTTTTCTCAATATGATTTTTTTATCTATAAAAACCTTTTTTCCAATGATTAATTAAATAACTACTTCAACAAGTAATATACATATGTAATACAATATGTATATATATATATATATATAAAGATAGATATAATATATTAAAGTCTCTCATTGTTTATGTTTAAATTCATTAAATACGATTTACACGCATTCTAAATATCTAACAGTTTTGAATTGCATAATAATCGTTTGCTTTTGGCGAGGAAAAGAGCTGCTGTGCTAATCGAGTGACTCTTTCGTCTTTTCACGCCAAATATTCGAAAATATTTTATTTTTTTACATAATTTCTAAATTGATTCCGCCGCTAATTTTGACTGATCCTTTATTACATACATAAGTACTTTAATTAGTATATTTTTCATAAAATTCTGAGTATACCCAGTATGGGGAACTTCCTTGTTAGAAGTACGATATCACCAAAGAAATGTGGTTAATTGAATACACCACTTTAGTAGAATAAAAATAGAGAATGATATAATTGACGGATATATTTCTTGTGGGCGAATGGCTTCAGGCGAAAATAAATATTTGTGAAAATTACGTCTAGTTATGTTACTTGTAAAAGCTTGGTTGCAAAATTTAAGCGTAATAAAACTGGGTGAAGATAAAAATGTTTCGGATATTGAGCGACTGTACTTTTCGAACAAAACTCTATCAATTGCAAAGATGCCGCAGAATCGGTAGACATTCTGTGATGTTCAGCAGTAATCGAAAACCGACAAAAAGAATAATTTCTTAGCGTAAATAAAATTCCACGAGCTGTATGGGATTTGCAATACACATACATTTAATGTCTGAATTTACGATTGTTTACGATCGCCAACTCTAAAGAATGCTCTTGCTGTCCTGAATGAATATTATCTTTTTCTAAAATATAATAATTAATTGTAACTGTCTTTATTTGTTCCAATGTTTGTTATGCAATGAATAATTATATGTACTGATGAGGTCTTGTGTGTAGCTTCGCGAAACGTTTATTCTTGTATTTTTAAATGCTTTTTAATGTTTTACTTTTTTTTTTTTTTATAAATTTTATTTATTTAAAAAAAATGTATTAAAGTCTGTCTTAGTTTATATTATTCAATCTTTTAATGGTACTACTCTGTTATCCCGTCGACCAGTTTCGCCAATTTATACAAATCGCCAAACTAATAGCCAAATTATACATATTGACATAATTTTAAGTTTAAATAACGAAAAAACAAATAATTACTAGAATATTATTAAAAATATTAAAAAAAATATCGAAATAAAAATCACTTAATGACATTTAAAACACATGAATCGTATTTAATGTCATTGAATGTTACATTCACGATCGTCCATTATTGGCATTTAATTTTATAGTTTGGCGATAATTTTTTGGTCGACGGGATAACCTAGAAGTACCCTTTTAATATATGAGATTGGTATTATGAATACAAGCATATAAGGTATAATCTACGCAAAATCGTGGTCCTATGTGCATCAAAGAATGCAAGAAATACGTCTGCTTCTGTGATTAAATGGGATAAAAATGGATAAATAGATAAGATGAAGAATTTTTGAAATAAAAATTAAGGTCAATCAGATAACGATGAGATTGAATATTTAATTGTAAAAGAGATAAACTTTCAACTATCTGAAAATAAATATATCTAAGCGACAAGATTAATGTTACTTTTGACAGAATTAATTTTATACTGGCGGCGTGGCCTAGCAACCAAAATGTACCAAATTATATCAAAATGTAAAAAGATTTTTGTGCAAACGATAAATTGCGAGTGAAATACATTATGTTTTCCTTTCTACAGCTTTTACCTAAATATGTGAAAAAGTATTATTTTTGTTTTTGAGTGTAAATCGAAAGTTTTTTTTTTTTCAGATTATGTGTTAAAATATTACGGTTTATAATGGTGTTGTTTTTTGTTAATTTATCTTTTTGTTAATTTATCGAAAGACATTAAGATGTGTTTTTTCATTAGAATAAACCGTTTAAAACGAGAGATGTGTATTTCATTTTAATTTGAGAAAAAAATGATAGTAATTTCAAACATTGGATAACTATTGCTCAAATCGTTACTAAGAATTATACGTAAGAAAAAAATGTTTGTATATGCACGAATTCTCCGACATTATGAAGGGTGTTTGCTACGAATATTCTGTCTTATTTCTCTGATCGAACTTTTTGACTAGTTGTCTTTAATCTCTGTACTTGTTGATATTTATCATTTCGAATGAATACATGAATTCTGAATCATTCCTTCAGATCTCGATCCTTTTAGAAAGATATCAGCAATAAAGCATTTATAATGAGACGTACATGTTTTTTAAATAGTGCATTTATAGGTTTTATATTTTCTTTTCTCTATTGTTTACATTTTATTTTTGCTTGTTCATCAAAGAATTTTTTTAAAAAAATGTACCCATTTAAACATTATGTTGGCTGTAAATATAATTCTATTTAAGAGTATGAAGGTAAAAAAATTCGTATTATAGATAATTTTTTTTTATATATCAATTTGATCCTTTGTTTTCTTTAAAACTTAAAAGAAAAAAAAATATACCGAGGCTTATAATTTTTTTTATGATGATCGACAAACTATTTAAAAATAAATTAAAAGGCTCTTAGTAAAACATTATTTTCTATGCATTATATTTTTCAATAAGAATTAATCATAGTAATTGTGTGATATACCATTAAATAAGGAAATTTAAAAAATAATGTGTTTTTTTACGGAAGGCTACTTTTAATGTTAGAAGTCACTTAACTGTAATGAAGTTTTATAATGTTCATTTTACGCATTCTTTTAATAATGAGAATGAGGATGGTTAGGCATTTTTCATTAAGAAAGTCATAAGCTTTTATAATACGATCTGTAGCTATTTAAATCATCGCCCTGTTAATTTTTTTGACAACGTTACAAATTGTGCAACAAAAAATCTGTTTTTAAGACATGTTTCTCCCTTCAGTTACAAAGACGTGATACTAAGAAGCAATTAATATAATTAGTTCGAACAACAATCTATGGTAATTTCTTCTCTTTCAAAAAAGATATATATATATGTGTATATATACATTAGATTGTTAGATATATCAGTTATTCAAATTTTTTCTTAAAAAGCCAGATATTATTTCATTATGATACAGCAGAAAATAATCATTTCTCAATTTGACTTTTTTGTACTGAAAATAATCTTATAATTTTAATGGTTTGAGTAACATTTTCATGTGAGTTTAAAATAAAAAATCCATGTCGGCTTGGCTTATAAGCAGAGGTAGATTTCGAAGAGTGCTCATTTCAACAACAAAAAATAAAATTTGATTACAGATAAATCAAGTTTAAACACTTGATTTGGCCACTTTTGAACAAATTTTAATTTCCTTTTCCTTTAAAAACAAGTTTTATCAGAATCATCTTAAGCTAAATTCGACTCAAATGTCCATTTTTATAACTTATTTTGAAATATATTCTGACTTTATTAAAAAATCGACCAATACGGCACATTATATAGTTCCTAAATAACAAAAAAAAACTGTCAACTGAATGCGTTTGAGAGCAAAATTGAATTTAAAAAAGAGTTATAAAATAACCAAATTGTATTTAAATACAACCTCAATTCTTTATCATGGTCATATATATATATTTTAAGAAATGTTTCTTCCTTCAGTTACAAGTACGTGATACTCAGAAACAATTAATATAATTAGATCAAACTACAACTATGGAAATTTCGTATATATATATATATATATATATATATATATATATATATAATCCAAAAGTCTTTTAAAAAATTTAAGTGAACTTAAAAATCACAAAAAATTCATATGACCAGCGCTAATAGCTGCAACTATCACATAGATTACATATATGTATAGCACTTAATGAATGTATCGTATTGGCAGATCCAGAGTCCCGTGCCGTAATAAAACTGAAGTCTAAGAATTAAGCATTAAAGGAGACAAAATTAGAGCAAGAAAAAGAAAATAAAGAAGCTGTGAATCTCATCAGCGGTGGGTATTTTTAAAAACACAGCAATACTTCTGAATGAATATGAAAAAAAACTATTATGATGTAGTGACAGTGGGTTCCGATTAGAGTGTCACAATGTAAAAAATAAAATGTGCAAAAACATTCTATATTATAACACTCCCCCACCGGACCCAACGCCACAAAAAAACAGCTTATAACTCATTCAAAAATATACAGCCAAAATAAAATAATGTATAATATATATTAAAACAGCAAATAAAGTTGTATTACCCAAGCTTGAGAGACACAGCCACACAAAACAACTAAAATCCAGTGTTCCAAAATCAATCCATGTTCATTCCATGTCGTTTGTATAACCTTTTTGGACGGTTTTACAAGGATGTCTGCAATCGTATGGCAACGACATGAAATAAACATGGATTGATTTTTGGAATGCTGGATTTTAGTTTTTTTGTGTTGCTGTGTCTCTCAAGCTTGGGTAATACAACTTTACTTGCTGTATTAATATATAGTACACGTTAGTTTATTTTGTCTGTATATTTTTGAATGCGTTAAAAGCTGTTTTTTCTGTGGCGTTGAGTCCGGTGGGGAGTTCTATAATATAGAATGTTTTGTGCACATTTGATTTTTTACATTGTGACACTCTAATCGAAACCCACTGCCACTACATCATAATAGTTTCTTTTTGCATAATCATTCAGAAGTATTGCTGTGTTTTTAAAACTGCCCACCGCTAATGAGATTCACAGCTTCTTTGTTTTCCTTTGCTTGCTCGAATTTTATCTTCTTTAATGCTTAATTGTTTGACTTCAGTTTTGTTATGGCACGGGACTCTGGATCTGCGAATACGCTACATTCATTATATGCTATACATATATATGTATATATATATATATTTATCTGATTACAAATAATAAAATCATGTATTACATAAGAACCTAGACATACATAGAAAGGTACTCTATTTTTTAATTATTCCTTTTTAAACTTTTATCGGATGAATTCTTCTTATCAAGTACATTAGAATTTATCTGCTTTGTTCTTTTTAATTTTTTTCCCTTATAGAATATATTTCTGAAGAATAAAGAAAGGAATTTATTCTTGAGGTACTTATCAGCACTTGAAATTGAAGTTATATTCCATTCTTGAGTTTTTCAGTTTAACCTAAGGCATAACAGTAACTCCCATTCCAAATATACAGAAAAATCTATTCTTATATTGGAATGTGTAAGCATGTAATAAAAAATTGCCAGTGTAAAAAATAATCTTTTAAATGAAATTCTTTGTAAAGTAACAAAGAAAAAAATTATTATTTACCTTTTCATTTTGTAGTATTTCAGTAAGTAATCTATCAAACAAATTGAATTCAGTAATTTTTAAATTATCTTAGAAAATATGGTACATAATAGAAATAATTAATATGAAAATCCTATTTTCAGTTATTCTAAATGAAAGAAAACAACAACAACACAATTGGATTGTAAAATTAAGGATAAAGAAAAGAAGATAATGTTTTAAATTAATCTATTTATGAAAAAATTAACATTTATACGCAGATTATTTTAGATTTTATCTTTATAATATTTGAATTAATAATCTAGAAATAGGAACTGAATTGTATACTTATAAAATCATTTTATCAAACAATCTGAATAACATATACATGGTGAGTCATAAATATCGAAACAAATAGGCTATCTCCTTAAATATTGCCCCTAGACTAGAGGTCTGCACGGGCCGGAATTTCCAGGCCCGGCCCGTAGGAAAAAAATTTCGGCCCGACCCGGCCCGTACAGAAATCAGTGAAAACAGGCCAGGCCCGGCCCGGCCCGTTTTGGCCCGTTACAATTTCTACGATTTCTAAAAAATTCAGATTTTTTTTCATATAATTAAGATATCTTTAAAGAATACTGCATACATTATGGAATGATTTTACAGTATATTTTACAGGAAATACACATTAGCTACATTAGTGATTACTAAGATTCTTAGGCTTTCAAAAATCAAATAGAGATTCATCAAAAAATTAATATGGCTTAGAATAAAAGAAAAAAGAAAGAAAGTTAAAAACATCGTAACTTTTGAAGCTGTTTAATAAAAGAAGATTTATAAAAATATTTCTATATCATTTTATTAAAGATTTTAAATCCAAATTCATTCGTTAACTCAAATATACGCCTTTCTGATACATTTCTAAATTCATTATTTTTCTCAGAAACGCACTGCAGGTATATTTATTCAGAAACTATATAATCAAATAGCATTAACCGTTTTTTGATACAAGCAATTTAAGAATACTGAAAGGAAATAAATTATTGTTATACTCAGCATTTTCAATAGAATTTCCGGAAGCGACAGCTTGGGAAGGAAGAAAAACCTGCAACCATTTGAGAAATTATTGTATCTGAACAAATTTATGCAAGTATTTTATTCATCAAAAATGAAAAATGCTATTCGATTCCAAATGCCTTCAATAGTCAGGCTTATCATTTTTATGTTTTTACAATTAAAAATTAATCAGAAAATGTGTCAAAGTTTTGCGTTATTGAGAAATTAATTTAAAAGCCATCAAACTTTCGCGTTATTGAGAAATTAATTTAAAAACCATCAAACTTTCGCGTTATTGAGAAATTAATTTAAAAACCATCAAGAAGTATATAGCCAAAGATTAATCTAACATAAGTTCTTTATCGCTGTTAATAATTTTACAAATCATGTTGTCTGCCCTACAGATCTTGAGAACAATTAAGTCTTGTTCCTGTCCTGTAAGTCTATATGTAGAAAAATGATGCAAGCTTGATCTCGGCCCGGTACGAGTCAGCTAAAAAAATATTAAAACGGGTTACATGCAATTCAACTGTCCGATGCTGATCTCACATTGTACAAGTTACATTTTTACATTGATCTGTCAAACTAGTATGGCTCGTGACGCACATTTAAATTTATTCTCGTTAAAACCATTTGCGTTGAAAATAGATCATATTTTATCGTTTCTGCATAAATCTTCAGAACGGGCCGGCAGGCCCGAAAATTTTTTTATCGGCCCGGCCCGTATGGCCCGTTCAATTTTTTTGCCGGCCCGGTCCGGCCCGTTTATTTTGTTTGTCGGTCCGGCCCGGCCCGTTGAGAAAACTATTCTAATTCTGCCGGCCCGGCCCGTTAGAAAATTTGAAGCGTTTCCTCCGGGCAATGTAAGGGCCACGAGCCAGGCTCGGGCCCGTGCAGACCTCTACCCGAGACCCATACTTCCAATTACAAAGTTTCATAAAAAAATGTGAATTTTTTAATAAGATAAGTTGCAGCTCCATGGGGGGGTCTATTTTAAAAATTACGAAAATTAAATTTTTATACGGCCCCCAGAGGATAAACTTCCAGTTAGAAAAATTTTCCTTATCCATTCCTGAATTGAACAAAAAAAAATCATTTCGATATCTACAAATCCCCGAAAGATATTAAAATCCCAATTTTTCCAAAATTCGTGACTTACACCACTTAAGCATACCTCTGATTTCAGCGACATCTGCTCATTTAATATGCAATTTAGGGATCGACCATAAATTTACGCATTATTAAATGTCGATCAAAGACAATACTTTAACTTTTAGATATAAAATAAAAGCGTATAGGTTTTTGCTTTAAACTTCCTTGAAATATGCTACATGTCTGCAATATCTCGCGCTTGTCGCCAGCCTCGAAAGTGGCACGACCCATTGGGCGGACCGTCTTATTAAACACTTATTAAAAATGTTATTAAATTAAGTGATATTAATTAAACTCTCATTAAAAGTGACTTAAAAACTTATTGCTGCAGGCAATAAGCTTACTAAAAATAGCAATAGCGATAATGATACTTCTATGAACGGAATCATTGAAAATATATTTTAATAAATTGCACAGAAATATTTTCAAAAATCTACTTTTTACTATTCAATTTCAAAATTTAAGATGGTTTTAAACCTATTTTTACTTTCTTCTATCTTTACAAGAAGAAAGTCCTCGATTCATGAAAATTTTGAATTGCGGTTTTCGACGGATTCATACGTTTTAAGGATCAGAGATACCGAAAAATATTTTTTACAAAATGTCTGTCTGTGAGACACTTCTCCTATATCTGTGTAGATGATATAAATTTTGTGGGGGCTCTATCTCAAGAACTAATCAATGGAATTTAATAAAAAATTATATTTACTTGATTCCTTGATATAAATTGGTGCTGATTAGTTTTTCGTGCGAATCGCTTAACAGGTGGCCCTAACTGTACAAGCTTTTGTGCGATTTCCGCAATAGCTGTATCTCTAGAATTATACGCCTAGTGTCGCCTGTAATTATAGGCACCTTTTACGTATCGTGTAATAGCGATTTTAACAAGAAAAATATGAAGTTGACAGGGCCAAAACAATGCAAAAAAAATTAAATCGACGTGATAAAAAAAATGAGGTTTAAATCAACTGACGCATTTAAACAGTAATCACAGAAGGCGAGAATGGCAAAACTTAAACAAAATCTGAAATCGAAACTATACAGGACAGAGTTAATCACATAGAAACTTTTAAAAAGCATTTAAACGTTAGGAGTCCATCTTTGTTTAAAACTAAATGCACTTTTCTGTATCAAATGTTTTTATTTCTGTATTTTTCATTTTTAAACTGACATAAGTCAATAACCGTCGGTTACGGTAACAGTCCTGCGAATTCAATAGTTTTTTAACACCACAAAAAAAAATGCCCAACGCGCCGAAAGAAGTTTTTACCTCAGAAAAATTACTTTTAAAAACATGATTTGTTTACAAAAAATTGCATTTTTTAAAAAATTGCTATTTTAAATATTTTTATTTTTTAAAAAATATTATTTAAAATGCTGAATCAAAATTGAAAATTAAATATTTCCATTAATTAAAAGAAAAAAATTCAACGCGACAAATAATATTTTGAGTTATGACTATTTTAATTTACTTTAAATTTTTTGAAAAAAAAATATTTTATTAAGAAGTTTTATGATGTTATAATGCTTTAAAATTATATGGTTAACCATCACAAAACATTCAAAATTCTTACTATATAAATAAATAAATAAAATAAATGTTTACTGGACACATTACAGCAATATTGTTTCTTGAATTACACGCATTTCAATTTGTGTCTGATCCCTTGAAATCTCACGATTTATTAAAATTGTCATAACTCTTGAAGTTTTGAAGATATCGAGATGAATTTTTGTTTTCTTCGATTCAGGAATGACTACGGAAAAAAATTTCTAATTGAAAGTTTTAATCTCCGGAGACCGTATAAAAATTTAATTTTCGTAATTTTTAAAACAGACCCCCCCCCCCCATGGAGTTGCAAATTATCTTATAAAAAAATTCACATTTTTTGATGAATTTTGCAATTGGAAGTATGGGTAGGGGCAATATTTAAGGAAATAGTCTATTGTTTCAATATTTATGACTCACCCTGTATGTTTGAATAAACAAGTCTGTAAACATAAACTGAATTCAGTACTTTTCAAATTATTCTAACAAATATGGCTTATATGAGAGTAATATTTTAAGTAATTTTAAAGAAAAATCAACAACACTGTTGAAATGGCACATTATAGATAAGTTTCCAATAAACTTGTTATCATAAACTAAAAGATCCTGCACTATATAAAAAGACATGTTCCTTCATCTTGAAATATTTAATACTCTACCACATTCAATAGGAAAGCTGGCCTTGGCAACAAGGAGTGTTATTAGACTACCGCTGACATTTTCAATTGAAAATTTGATATTTTTAACCATAAATTCTCCAGAATGATTTGTCATTTTAGCTTGATTTGTGTTATTTGCAGTAAATTCAAAAACGCGTCTTGTGCAAAAAGTGAAATTGATTCGTGAACATTTTCATGGGATCATTTTTCAAAACATTCGACGTGGATTATTAAGATAATAGTACTTCCATGAACTTCCACGAATTCATTCGTGTTCCATGTTCGCTCAAAGACGCATACCTTGAAGGTCTATCAAAATCGGTTGTGGTGCCAGAAAATATCGATGTTGTATCTGATGCTGATCAAGCACGATCGTAATGTGACATACCGTGAGATTTAGAAATTTTTGGTCATTAGTATGACAGGCATATATATTGATTATCATATATTGCTTGAACATTTGGTAGTAAAAAATACTTATTCTACACTGGTGTCCAAAAGTTAAGCATAATTGGTAATTAAGTAATTATTTTTAAGTAATGAAAGAAATATAAATCGAAATGTGGTGAAACTCCAGGTGTGTAAACAAAATAGTACGCGTCATATATTTTCCCGAAGAGTTTTCCCCGAAATCAAACAGGGGACCGTCAACAAATTGAAAAAGAACGAAGATCTTTTGGATAACCCTGTCAAAACTAATACAGCAAAAGTGTTCAATCTGCACATTATGATTAATTGGCTTATTGTAATGTACTGTGTTTATTTTTACAAGGATAGCATGTACACTCGTAGAGAAATTAAGGCTTTTATAAAAACAGTCCTAAATTTTTCCAAGTTTTTTGCTTATAATTTGCAGACGCCTTATTATAAAATAATGCTCTTTTCTGAAATTATGACAAACATCAATGTACACAATACCCTGTCATCAGAATTTAAAAATAATAAAAAGTTTATGACAGATGAGTATGTTTAGTAAATAATTTTTCATTGCGCATGCGTCAACGATATCAAAATGTCATTTACATATTGTGTTAGCTAAATGTAAAGAGCAACTTCTGTAAAAGTTTCAAAAACATAGCTTGAAAATTCTGAAAATGGTCGCCTATAGAATCAACTGAAAATCCGTTATTCCTAAAGGAAGCATAAAAATCAGGGGTTTTACCTAAATATAGTTGTACGTGCAATATTGTGTAGGCACAAAACAATGGAATATGGATACAGCCCCTCATCTTTTTGTTTCATTTAGGGAATAAAGGATTTTGATCTCATTCTAACAACGATAATTTTCAGAATTTTTAAGCTATGTTTTTGAGACTTTCACAAAAGTTGCTCTATACATTTAACTAACATAATATGCAAATGAAATTTTAATAGCGTTCACGCATGCGCAGAAAAAAGTTATTTAGTAAACCTGCTCATTTGTCATACAATTTTTATTATTTTTAAATTCTGATGACAGGGCATTGTGTACAATGATGTTTGTCATTTTTTCAAAAAAGAACGTTATTTTATATTAAGAACTCTGCAAAATATAAGCAAAAAACTTAGGACTGTTTTTATAAAAACCTTAATTTCTCTACGAGTATCCATGCTATCCTTGTAAAAATATACACAGTACATTACAATAAGCCAATTAATAATAATGTGCAGTTTGAACGCTTTTGCTACATTAGTTTTGACAGGGTTATCCAAAAGATCTTCGTTGTTTTTCAATTTGTTGACGGTCCCCTGTTCGATTTCGGGGAAAACTCTTCGCGAAAATATGTGACGCGTACTATTTTGTTTACACACCTGGAGTTTCAGCACATTCCGATTCATATTTCTTTCATTACTTAAAAATAATTACTTAATTTCCAATTATGCTTAACTTTTGGACACCAGTGTAGTTGGAGCCCGCATAATCTAGCAAACGATAAAAAGAAAACTTTTTTCGATTGGGGCAAGAAAATGTTAAACAAATACGTTCAATGTTCATCAAAAGTTGCATATAACATCTATACAGGTGACGAATTATGGAGCTATGCATATGAGCCAGAAACAAAACAGCAATCGACTATATGGTCTTCCAAGATGAGCCATATACAACAAAACTTGTTCGAGGAATAAGCACATCGAAGCAAATGGTTGCCTGTTTCTTCGACATTACCGGTCACGTGGCGACAGTGGCATTAGATTAACGCAGGTCTGTAAGCTCTGAAAGGCACTCAGCCATTTATTTGCCAGAAATCTTTCTAGAAATTTGAAAAAAACAGATTAACAGGCGAATAAATTTTTATCATGACAATGTGAGCTCTCACACATCGGCTAAAGCAAAGGAATTTCTGAAAGCCCAAAACATCGACTTGATTGGTCATCAGCCATAGAGTACTGATTTGTGACCCAATATTCTTTTAATTCCCACACATCAAAAATAAATTACGTGGATAATGATTCTCGACATCCGAAGGAGCGGTTGATGCGTTCAAAACGCATGTTTGGAGTTACCTCCATAAGGGAGAAAACAGTGCTTCGAAAATTGGTTCAAAAAGATGTAAAAGTTCAATGATCTTCATGGAGAATACTTCGAAAAGCAATAAATTCTATATTGATTAGAAATATTTGTGTTTTTATTACTAGGACAGAAATATTTACAACCCTCGAATATGTTATAGCATCTTCCATGTTACTCACTATTCCAAAAAAATCTGTATGTCATTAGAACTTCCAGATAACAATAAAATTAAAAAAATAATTGAAGCATTTATAAAAACAGATTTTATTTTCACACCTTAAACTTTAAAAAACATTTCAAAATGCATTTTATAGTGCAATAAGTACCAATCTAAACCACGCTGAAATAATAAATTTTTAAAATAAATTAAATGAGTTATAGACATTATTCAAGAGACTGGAACGTTTGAGTAGAATGAAGTGGAGCGTAACTTAATGCATATTTTTTATATTCTAATCGGATAACACCCATTGCAGTTTGATTTGATAATTTGCCGCAAAAGGTACAGCGCTTTTTTATTAAATGTCGGAGAGTTTCTATACTATTGGGCACATATTAAATACGTTTAAAAAAACATCGTCTTTATATCATATTAAAAATCGCAAACTTCTAAAATGTTTTTAAATTAGCAATTATTGAAATCAGGCCATGAGTCTGCTTCAAATCATCTACGTTCTTTGTATTAATAAATATGTATTTGTTAAATCAATCATGAATCTGTATTTATAAACATTGTCGCAAATTTGTAAAGATTGATCTTATAGTAATTTAAAAAATGTCATTCAATTCAAAAATATGAAATACATCACAAACAACACCCCACTTGTATTATAAAAAAATTAATTTCCCCTTTTTTATGTTATGCTGTATCCAGGCGTTTACTTTTTCTTCTTACTAAATTTTCTTTTGTCTTGCTTTAAGAATAAAATTTCATTCTTCACTTATTCAATGGCAAAATGTGTATGAAGATTAAATATATTTAACAAAAAGGAAACACAATTCCAAATGTAAAAATTTTCCAAAAACAACATACATTTTTTAACCTTGATTCTTTCCACTTTTTGTACATTCTATTTGTATATTCTACCTAAAAAAATCCCCGACATGACGATTTTTCTTCGGTAGATGCTGAGGTATACACTAAATAGTCAAAGGTGATCGGTCACTTGCTGGTCAGTCGTTTTTTAAACATCTAAAAAAATACATGAGGAATTATTTTAAAACTAATTGTGTAAATAGAACTGTACAAGTCATAAATTTCCGTAAAGATTTTCCCCGAAACATCATAGGAGTCCGTCAACAAATAACGAATATATCTCGGATAATCACAAAAAAACTAATGAATCAAAATCTTAACTATAGATTGTGATTATGTGGCTTACTGTGATAAACTGCGTTTTTTATGAGTCCAAATTTGGCCAGGTTATTTGATTATTATTTGCCAAATTCTTATTTTTTTTATGTTCTATTTACAGAATTTAACAAACAGCACATGTGCATGGAATACTCTGTAGTCCGAATCACAAAATAATAAAAAAAAGCATGAAAAATACCATGTTTATCAAATCAACTTTCACTGAGCATGCACGAATGCAATCAAAAGATAATGTAAATAATGAGTTAGCTAAATGTAACGGTCTATGTTTGTGACAATCTCTAAAACATAGCTTGAAAATTCTGAAAATTATCGTCGATAGAATAAATTCTAAATCCGTTATTCCCAAAAGGAAGCAGAAATATGAGGGGCTGTATCCAAATATGCATTGATTAATATCAATATAGCATACACCTTAATACACGTACATTCGGATGCAGTTCCTTATCTTTTTGCTTCCTTTTAGGAACATCGGAATTTCGACCTGTTCTATCGCCAGTGATTCTAGGAATTTTTCTACATTTTTGAGACTTTCACAAAAGTTGCTCTATACATTTACCTAACACATTATACACATTATATTTTGATAATCATAAAATAAGGTTTGAATTATTTTGCTAAATTATTCTTGACAGGATTATCCAAAAGTTAGTCCTTGTTTTTAATTTGTTGACGGTCCCCTACTGGGTTTCGGGTAAAAAAATCTTTGCGAAAATATATGATATATACTATTAAGTAAACATCCCAGGAGTTTCAGTATAATTCTTCATACAATTTTTTTAGACATTTAACAAAGCATCTAAAATCGCAAGTGTATTATCTTAAGTATTAATAAATTAATTTTTCTTCATAAAAGTCAAAATGCCATAAAAGCAATTAACAAATCGTTACTAAAATATAAAACAACAGACCATGTATAACTTCGGAAAACAAAATTTGAAGACAGCCGGCATGGCAAATGATATGCATCGCCGAGTTTAACCAGATTTATATGCTCATTAGCCCACTCCCTCTCACCTGTCGAGACCAAATAAATGAAAACCTAAAAACACCAAACATTCCATACCCCCTACTCCTTAAAAAAAAATATGAACAATTATACAACAAAACAGTTTTAAATGAGAAAAACACAAATTTTACGAAATGGTTTATATTATAAAGTAGGGGGACCTGGGGCACATTGATACGCCCCTTTTAGCACACAGGGTCATTACAGGAAGTTTCACAACAGCTCCAAAAGGTGATACTAGTGAAATTAACTACATACAGAAAGTTTTGGAATGTTTCGATAGTTTGATGAAATGGGATGGGTGATTAATTGTTTTTGTAGGTCAAAAGTAAATTTGACTTGTACAATTGAAATGATATTATACAACTGTTCCAGTATTTTCAACCGAAAATAATACTCTCCCTGGCAAGTAAAGCTACTTTTTATCAGTTCCTCATTCTTTATTGTTAGATAAATTATGAAGTTTTGTATTTAAGACTCATTTTATTCAAAATGGCTGCATGGGGCACATTGATACAACCTAAATCCTTTTCAAGTTCACTTTTTCATTACCTTTTATTACTTTTCTTTTACCATACACTCTTTAATCCAACCATTTTTAGCCAAAAATTTCTACTATTAGTTTTTATTGAAGTGAAATAGCTCTAATTTCTTTATATTAGAACATTATTTTTGCAAACGGAAGACGTACAAACTTACACAATATCTAGTGCTAGTATAATTAACAAAAGAAATGGACGGCAGCCTGGCAAATCTCAAATTTATATCGATTCTCAATAGAGAAAAAAGTATTATCGACATAAGAAGTGTTAAGTAAGAGAAACAAGCTGCAGAACAGTACGGGATAATTATATTATAAACATAATGTTTAATATAATTATCCTACATTTTCAGTTTGTAAACCAATTTATAAACAGAAAACCTGGTAATTCTTTCACCTTTCCTAAGAAAGAAGATAATTCTGAGGTTAAAGTGCGAGATATAACAAAGTTACCACAGTTAACAAACAGACAAGGAACAGCCAGAACATCAGGTCATTATACATTTCATTTTGATTGCTTTAATATCGCTTACAAATAAATTGTATGCGATTTTAATGTCTATAAATATATATAAAATGGTTTGCTAACTATTTTTCTATGAAAAATATGCATTGGTGTTATTTTATCTCCATTTTTCCCAGACGTGTCAAAGTGTATCAATCTGCCCTGGGGATGGGGCACATTGATACAAATTACTTTTTTGATTTTTTTAAAATTACATGCAAAAATAATATATAAAGCAACGATTGTACATTTTTATAACACACTACGCAGCTTTTGCTGACATCACATCGAAAAATAACTTGAAATGTTTGCTTTCTAGACACCAAAAATTTTTTTTGAAAAAAGCTGTATCAATGTCCCCAGTTCCCCCTACTATTAGATTATCTAATATGAAATTTAAGTAATATAAATTAAAGTTTTCTTAAAACTTGCTCGAAATTATTCCATTTGATTTTAATAAAGAAATATACATACGAAATAATTACTTCTAATATATTAAAAAAATTGTGTAAGATTCCTAGAAGATTGTAACTGATTTCATTTGTGTTAACCAGCAGATAATCAGCATAAATTATGCAATTCAAAGTTTCATAGCTCTTAAAATATTAGTGTTAGAATACTTTGACTTTTTTTGTCTTATTTGTTAGCGTAAGAGGAAATTTTTACTATATGTTACTTATAAGACCGTGGGATCGTATAAAAATGTAAATTTCATAACTTAAAACAAAAAATGTTCTTATTAACAAAATTGCTTTTGAAATAATTTTTTATCTTATTTAAATCTTTTTTTTTTTAATTCAATTCTATGTCTATTACTGACTGTTTAGAAATTAGGCACTGATCACAGTTGAGAGTAGGCACCTTGTAAAATTAATACATTTTTTTTCTCTTGATTACCATTGAAAAATAGAGTTCTTATAATTTTGACTACCAAAGTAAAATATTTTCTTATGTATTAAAATCGACTAAATTGGCCATCAGTAGATGTATTTGCTTAAAATAATTTTGAAATAAATAACGGAATTGATAGTTTCGTGATGTTAAATTCATTTAAAACCTTTTCAACTTTTCGGTAATTTTATCATTTAAATTGATTTCACAAATAAAATGTAAACACACAATGTAATACACTAATAACAAAAGTAAAACATTTTAGTCGTGATGTTCAATTTCAATACATTTATAAACAAAACAAAATGTCTAAAAAACAAAACGATAATTCTTTTCAAATGTTTTCCTGTCTTTTGTTAATGTTAATCAGGACGTCTCAAGCTTTTTTGCTGTTTAACATTTTTTATATTTGTGTTAAACACAATTCTTTTCTGATGATAAACAATTATTTAGTTTTCATTATAAATTCAATAAAAAATAGTTGAAAATTTGAATTAAATGAAAACAATCACATTTTTATACATCTGTTTTTGTTTTTAAAATCCTTAAATTTTTTTTTAAATACTTTATATGTTGAATTGGATATACATCAAGAATTTTAAGTAATTTGTTCGCTTTCTATAAAGGGAAACGAATAATTTTTTGCTAATGTATCTTGATTTTTCAAGATCTTAGTTTCTAACAATTTCCTTTTAAAGGAGGATATTCATCGGTCAAACGTGCACTCATTCAAAGAAAATCCTATTTAATAGCTTACATTATTTTAAAATGTAGTTCATTTCTAATGTATAAATCATATATATTCATTTCGTTTTCCTGACTGGTTAAAAAATGTTTTATCATTCAGTAGAAAAAAAGTTTTTAAATCTACTATATTTACAATCAAGAGCCAAATCATTATGAACACCTACCAAATAACGCATTGGCTCACCTACAACCGCCATGGCATGGGTGCCACAAGTTCTTGGTGAATAACGATAGATAAATTGAAGTAGTTGTTCAAACAGCGGTCATGCACATTCAGGATATTCCAAAATGGTTGCTTTTGAGCTTTTGGCTGCCGTTGAATGACACCCAAAATTTGCTTTGAAGAATTCAGATCCGTCGAATTAGGCGGCCAAAAATTTGATCGATATTCAGTATTATGTTCTTTTAGCAAATGAAAAACAATTCGAGTCACGTGACATGGAGCGTTGTCTTTCACGAAGACTCCATTTCAATTTCAGAACAAAGGTAACATGTAAGGATGCAAGAAATCCGCAATGATGTCCACATAGTCAGTGGTGCTTATGGTTTGTTCCACAACAAATACAAGTACCACAATTACAAGTACCAGGGACGCCCATGAGATCGTTCTCCATAGATTAATATTTCCAGAACTGGCTACGTATGACCTGTTTTATAAAGGAAAGTAACAGTTCACATAGAAAATGGTGTATCCAAACACCGCCATCGACTCATTGCAGGATGAATCGAGTATCACCCGACAAGACAGCTCTCTCTCTCTATGTTCCGCAGTCTGGTCATAATGCCTTTTGCCTAGTGTAGGAATATTTGTTGATGATGCTTGGTCAACAGGGGCACATGATTGAAAGATAGCCTCGCAGTCTCACATTCAACAGCGTCAGCTAAATTGTACACTCCGAAATAATTTCACTTGTACCTGTATTGTCTTAGGATGTAAAATGAGCCAGTCTCCCCTTGTTTTACTAAGGGGGAATTTCCAAATTACATTTTATTCGGTATCACATTTTATTTGGCCTGGGCGTCCAACGTGGTGGCTTCTACTAATGGTTTCATCGCCGTTCATCCACTTTGTACAAGTACTAACAACAATATGTCCCCATGAGACGTGCATTTTCAAAGTTACTCATCAGACGTCTGAATTCTGCTTTCTATCAAATTAGCTTAAATCAGCAGCCTTTTGTTAAGCGCAAAAATGATTCTTAAGATTGCTTAGTAGCATTTTGATACCATTTCCACAGTATTATGGGCCTTTCATGTCATCTAGGCGAGTTCATTGCAAAATGTTGGGGTGTCTTAAAGTTTTGGCTTTTGAGTATGGCTATGAAATTAATATAAGGTAGGTTGGGGTAACTGGACCGTAGGCTGTTTTACAAAAAAAAAAATGTTTATAACTTTATATGATATAAATTATTAGCTTTTGCCATAAATGTACCACCATCTCTACATCTTAAAATAATCCGTGCCAACTCAATCATATTTCAATCTTTGTTGGGATACAAAGTCACCAAAAATTCAGTCTTTTTTTTTTACTAAAATACCACAAGTACTTTTGATAAACAGACACTTTTTTTAATTAGCCACAAAAGTACAGCAATTTTATTAGATATAGTTACCTATTTACTTAATATTTCAAATTTATTTAAGTCGGCTTTTGTGTTATACCAGAAAATATTCAAGAATGGATTTAACTGGACCATATGTGGTCCAATTGCACTGACAGTTATAAATAGTTTTTTTGGTGTTTTTCTTACGAAAAAAAAATCCATTTAATGGGAAATTTTTGCATTTTATTTTCTTGTAATAAAGAGAAAATATATAATATATTATTAAAATTATCTACTTACTTGATTTAACATATTTTGTCTGTGAATTATCAAGAAATTGAGAACATTGTACTATGTTTCCAAATTTTTGGCTTGTGAAACAGATTTTTATGCGAGACAACTAAGTTTTGCACAAACAATTTCTTATTACAAGTAGTACTTTGTTTTACTTTTTATTCTTGAAATAAGGTTTTCACTGCATTCAAATTAGTCAAATTATTTTTTTATCTAAATTTTTCCACATAAATTTTTATTATTACATTGCAAAGATGGCTTGTTTAGGTAAGAATAAACACATTTTTTCATCGTGCATACGTATCTAGAAATTAAATCGGAAACGTAATTATTCACATTCTTGCTCAATGGTTAGCTTTGTAAAACACTATCATCACATTTAAAAGGTACCCGAGACAAAAAAATTTCATCTTTTCTAAAACAAAATGATAGTTTATATTTTTTCTGATTTTTATGTTTAAAATGAGGTTATAATTATGTTTCTATCTTAATTTGAAGAGGGAATATTATTTTTTTCATTTTGATTTATTTTCAAAATCTAGATTTCAAGGAAATAGTTGTCTTTTTTTGAAAATGCGTTTTTTTATGATTTTTTTTTCAAATTTTTTACCCTTTAAGCGTTTTGCAGAATTTTACATGCAAGTTAAACGATTCATAAAACAATAGTTACGAAAAGTATTGATACGAAGATTTGTATTTTATAATCTTGAATATTTATTTGTCATATGCAATTCAAAATATTAACATTAATATCAATTTTGAATTAAATAAGCCTGTGAATCCAAAAACAATGTGACGGGAAAACCCGGTTAGGCCGCTAAAAGGGTTAAATTGTTGAAACTCAAGAACTATTAAAAATAATTGTTGCAAACTTAAAACATAATTTATTATTATTATTATTATTATTATTATTATTATTATTATTATAGTTTGAATTTCATATTGAATCAGAAAATATGAAAATAAAATTTATACTTTTAAAAATATGATTTTTAAAATGAGAGCTACACCATTTTTTTTAATTTTTAGTTTAAATATTTTTATTTTGATAAAACTTAATGTTTTTAAAAAGGTTGAAATAAAATTAAAAATTAGATATTGCTCTTTATTTATATGTAATAAAATACCATAAATAATGTTTGGAGTTAAAACGATTTTAAATTACCCCACATTTTTAATAAATTTTAAATAAAAAATAAGTAAATAAAAAAATTATAAGAATTTTTGTCACGTGATTTTTTTTTACAAATAATGTGGTTAGCCACCACAAAAATTAAAAATTTTTACTCTGTGTGTCAAAATTATTTTAAAATGTGTCCCCCACTCCCTTAACACCTAGGGGACGGGCGACACGCATACGTGCCGCAAAAAGGCTTAAGAATCCTTGTTTACTCCACCAGTAAAATTTTACTATAAAATTTACCTTAATTTAATCGGAGCATTTTCGCGATTTAATAAGGCACAAATTTCTGTTTTTTAAAACCGGTGACAACACATTAAAAATTTCGTAAAAGGCTGCTGTCGCGAAGGGCTTATGCAATCACTAGTGTATCCTCATCAAAGGTAATTAGTTATTTGTCACAAATTCTGTTTGTAAATAAGGAAGAAATAAATCCATAAATCATCCACAAATAAATTTGGAAAACATAATACATTTAAAAAAAATATTTTTTTCTCTAAAAAAGAAAACATATTAATCAAATGCATCATTAAATTTATTCAAGCTAGAGATAAATGATACATAAAGATCTTAAATAAAATAAACTTTTAAAAAATATAGCTTAAGACGCAATTTCCATAATCAGTAATGTGAATTAATCCCCACCCCCACCCCTCTCCTTTAGATTGTATCTCTACTTTCAAGAGCAAACAAAGTTAGAAAAAGTAATTAATATTATGGATGTATTTTTAAAAAGATATCGAGAAATTTGAGATATTGATTAAAATTGGAAAAACTTCCTAAACTTGATAAAATTTTGAATTATTCATGAAATTTAAAATGTAAAAATGTTAAGAATATAATAATAAATTAATAAACTTAATCTCTTAATGAATGCATACAAATTAAAAAATACTTTTTAAATTTAAACTGTATTGACATTGTTATGTGTTCTGTTGTAGCATAAAAAATAATGCTTATCAAAAGATAAATTGGATGTAAGAAATATCTATAAATGAATTTTCTGTTTGTCAATGAATAGTCAAATCTAAATTGTTTAAAATATTTTAAAAGTAAGCTTAATTTTTTTAAAGATGAATCAAAATAATAATAATAAGTTATTTTATAAGAAAATTTTTCTAATGCAGAGAAACTTAGTCTGATGAATATTAAGCGTGTATATCAGCATCAAAGTAAAATCGCAATTTATAAATAAATATTGATTTATTTTTTAAAAAATAATGCTAATACGACTTCAGTTAGATATAAAAGTTTCATGGAATCTTCTTTTTCTTAAACATATGTACAATCTTTTATGTAAGGCTTTATTGGAATCCTGCTACAAATTTCAGTTACTTCAATTTAAAATCCTACTCATCATTTATCACTTATTATGAAGCATAAGTCTCAATTAAAAATAATCATTTTCAAAACTAGTGACACATAACCTTGATTGCTTCCTCTATTTAATTACTAAAATTAATTGAGACCTGAACTAGGTTTCCACTTTCATGAATCTTGTTGTTATAACATAATTAACTTTAAAGTAAACTTCATAATAACATTTAAAATAAATTAAGGAAATAAAGAAATAGCCTGAAATCACAGCAATGTAAATAATAAAAGGCAGTTTAGAAATTAATTATAATATTCTCATTATGCATATTAATAAAATATTAGAGACAACTTATAAAAAGAACAACAAGATTCTCAACCGGTTCAAATCTCAATCTATCTATAAATCTGTAGCAGTGATCCCAACTTTACCAATGCTGTTTTACAGAATGTTATATGCATTTTAATACTTAAGAGAGAGTAATAAGTGTTTATTAAGTTTAATGAAGAGAAGGGAAACCTGAAATCTCTCAGATATTCAGAGAGCCAAGAAAGACAAATTTCCAAAATAAACTAAGATATTAATAACATTTATAAACAAACACTCTACAAAACAAGCAATGGCATTGGCCTAAGACGGTATAGTAGTAACATTCTCCTCTATCTTTCTAATTGCATTA
The DNA here is from genome assembly GCA_964019185.1 of Maratus speculifer. Taxonomy (NCBI): domain Eukaryota; kingdom Metazoa; phylum Arthropoda; class Arachnida; order Araneae; family Salticidae; genus Maratus; species Maratus speculifer. The sequence goes on along the minus strand of OZ025295.1, from coordinate 247,145,494 downwards.
TGCCTTATTAATTCGTTTTTTCTTTTCATGTAAATTAATCAGAATGACTTAATGTGAATTTTTATTAGAGAATTCCTGGGTATATTCCTTTTGGTTACTTTCTTCTTTTTCTTTAAAAAATAACCAATTAATTATTTCTATTTTAATTTAAAATTATGAAAAGGATTTTACAGAGTAGGCATAAAATTAACTTATCTATATCTATTTTAAAATCTTTAAGAAGGTCTTAGAATTTGAGTAAACACTTCATTTAAGTTTTAAATCTCAGATAATCATTAAAATGGAAAACATCTCACTTTAATCTAAGGACAAGGTAAAATTATACCCAGGTAAATTTTAACTAATAAAAATTTTTTAACTTGAGTTAGAGTTTCTTAAACTCCATCATTATATAAAAAAAAAGGAAACGAGGATAAAGTAATAGGAAGCATATGTTCACTTTAACAAAAATATTCTGTTTATTAAACCACACATATAATATATATTAAACAAAAACATAATTTGCAGAACAAATTAAAAAAATAAAATTTATTTCCTGCACTATTTAAGCCCGAGAAGGAACAGATATTAAGATATTTGATTTATTTATTTCATAGTTTAGTATTAAATTTTTGTATCCAATAATTTAAATTATGTGAACATTAAAAAAATAAAAGTGAAATTCAAACAATATGATACTTAAAACCCCCAAATCTTAGATTTCGTTCAAACGAAATCGAAATAAATCTTAGACTTTTTCTGAAAATTTGCTTTTTAGATGTGTCTATTCTTTTTATCTATACCTACCGTAAACATTACACAAAATTTGCAAAACAAATATTTGCAAGTTAAGTTTAGAAAAAAGTCTAAGATTTATTTCGATTTCGCTTGAACGGTATCTAAGATTTAGGGTTTTTAAGTACCATATTGTTTGAATTTCATTTTTATTTTTTTAATGTTCACATAATTTAAATTATTTGATTCAAAAATTTAATACTACATCATGAAATAAATAAATCAAATATTTTAATATCTGTTCCTTCTCGGGCTTAAATAGTGCAGGAAATAAATTTTGTTTTTTTAATTTGTTCTGCAAATTATGTTTTTGTTTAATATCTCAGGTTTTTTAATAACTACTGCATTCAGATGAGCTCATTTCAAAATTAACTGAGGGTACCATCATCAGGACTTCATTTATGCGGTATCGTATCACAATTACTGATGTAATTTACCCAGGGAATTTACCCTAGAAGTAAACTATGGAAGGGGGGGGGGTGCGCCCAAGAGAACGCCTGAGGGACTCACTTTTGTCTCTCTCTTCCTCTGACGCAAAAAAATATATTAGTGCATGTTCACATTGTAAGTTCCATGTTTCTTATTAATTTGTCGTAATAGGTCCATTTTATGCTAAAAAGGAATATGGTGATGAAAAATTTGAGTGTATAACTAGTTCAAGATTAAACATCATGTTGGCTTCATATGTGCAAGCAGGATAAGCCAGTGTTGAAGCATTTTTGTTAGAATTTAGCAATTCTGCAAAACTGTGAAAGAGCCTCAAAATTAAATTAAATTTTTTAACAAAATTTTATTTGATGAAATACAAACTATTACGTTCTCCCCTACGTAGGAATTTCTGATTTATTTTTCCAGATCTATACCGATCATGATACCTAGACTCCAACCCCCCCCCCCACCTCCCCCCAATTAAAAACTATTTATGTACCTCCGCGGTATTTATGTAGATTTTCATTTCTCCATTGGGTTTTGCACAGATTTTCATTGATCTCTTTCCAAATCGTCTGCCTCATTTCCTAATCGTTAACTTTTTTTTTACATCTAGAACTGAATTCTGTGCATTCCAGAACAGAGGAGTAGGCAAGCATGAGAAGGTAACAAAAAAAAAAAAAAAAAAAAAAAAATTGTCGCAAAAAATAGTTCGCAGAAAGGACCTTCTTCTGCAGAGTAAAACTCTCGACGGCCTAAACTTATTGCACATTTCGCTCACCTCACTCCATTCCCCCCTCTTTTCGAGAGGGAGAAAAACTTTCTAAAAAGTGCCTACATCCTTCTAGCGAAAAATCCTTTTCTAAACTAAAATGTTATATACCATTGCCTACGATCAGTCCTTTTCTACAGGGTCTTCTGCCTGAGTCCAGGGTTCTTTTCCCTCCCACTGGGATCAGAGGGTGGACTCTGATTGGATTAAACACCCTCGTAAGCATTCACATCCAAATACGGTAATGCGAGACAATAAAATCATGTGATATACACACACCATTCTCACAAGAGCAGGTGCAAACACGCGCCCGCGATTCCCACGCAAGTCCCATATTGTTCAATTTCCTTCTTTTATGACAGTCATAAAATTTTACACAGTACTGCATACTTTAAGGCGTTCTACTACTTTGGGATATTATTGAAAAGCGAGCATTTAAAACCCTGTCGTAATTTTCTATAAAGTGACATTAACCAATTTTTCACGCGGGTCATAAAACTATACTCTTATATTTTTAACAACCTCTTTTTACAAAGAGCCTCTGTGTGGTCCAATTTAAGTGGGAATCTGTTGCTTTTCACTACAATAATACTGCATTCGTGGGAACGCATCTTTACAACAAAAAGGCTTTTACTTTTACCTTTATTTATTTATTTAATGGAACAGGGGTGGTATGAGCATTTTAAGGGAATGTTTTTTCACACACAAGAGAGTGAGAAAAGGCAGAAAAATAAATAAAAATAAAGAAAAAAATACGAGAGCATGTGTTTTAATTACAGAAAATGAGGGGATTTTAATTTGGTATAGTTTTAATTTTAAAATAGAGATAATTGGCATAAGAACTCCTACAGCTTCTTTCTCATTCAATTCTTGAAAATATTTCCGTGCTATTCATAAAGGGATTTTTTTCAAAAGAATATTCATTAACATTTTTATTAAATTAAAATGAATATTGTAAAATTACATAAGATATATCAAACAAAAAGCTGAATTTTATTTCGGACATTTTTTTTTTTTTTTTTTTTTTTTTTTTTTTTTTTTTTTTTTTTTTTTACAAAATAATAAAACTTTATTTTTTTTAATAAAACTGTTGAGTTTTTTAATACATTTCAGCGAATAAAATGTCTTTAAAAAATGCCTTGATTTAAATATCCAATAAAAAAGAAAGAAAGCTATATATACATAACTGCAGATATTTTAAAGAAAAATTAAAATAAATATGTCATTATATTTATAATTATTATTTATTACAAAAAAGGATTGGTTGTCCATATTAAAAAAATCCTTTCCGGTTCATCCTACACGTGCAGGTAAATTTCGAAGTAAAGTGCTAATTTCACCAACAATGAGTAAATTATGTTTACACGCTACAAAAAATAGGAAAAATTACACTTAAAACCAGGTATATCGATGATACAAAAACGATTTGTCTATATGTGTAAAGTGGCGTGTAAATTGACAAAAACACGCCTAATCTGTAAATTTAAAAATACATATTTCAATGTGTAATTTGGTGGTAACACTAAGTGTGCAAATGTTATCATAATCACTCATGAATAACCCACATGTGTAAATTGCGCAAAAATGCACATATATTTGTGTAATATTCTTGCTCATTTATCTGTGTAATCTTCTGTGATCACACGGATAAATGTGCATTATTCATAAAACACATTATTATGTTAAACACATTATTGTGTTATATGTAGTTCATACAATTCTTTGCGTAATATGCAAAATACGCATGTACGAGGTAGATCCAATAATTATTGTGTCTAGTGTATATAAAATATCTCTACTGCGATTGTTGATGTGTAAACTCGAAGTCTAATGTATTAGTTGAGAATATGCTTAGTTTCAAAACCATAAGTGTTATATTCATATAGTTTTGGAGGGAGGAGTGAAAGGGGGGGGGGGAATGTGGGTGAAAGCCAGATTTTTAGCTTATAAGCTAAGGGCTAGATTTGTGATAGCGGATGAGACGTAACTACTGTTGTTTGGACTCGGGATCATACTGATTTAGCAACTTCTCATCCACTGTTATAAATGTAGCCTCGTAAGCTCCAAAACAGCATTTCTACCTTATCACCCCTCCTTAAAACTCCTTCTAAATCGGTTTTTAAACGTCATATCTCCCTCTAAAACTATGTTAATATAGCAGATACTGTTCTAAAATTCAGCACATGGACATTTAAGACATTAGGTTTTGATAAGCCTTAGCAACATCTTACTACAAATACTACTTCCATGTTAGTAGAAAAGTATGGGACACATATTGAAATTTGCAATTTCTTTAATTATAAAATTGTTTCTGCAAATTATGTCTCTATATTTTTCAAGGACATTACAAAGTGTTTCATTTTGTATTCTATTAATTAAAATTTTTGTATTTCTGACAAAGTTGATTTTATTATTTTTGTAAAATGTGCCCCACTCTCTTCTATATATATATGCATAAAAACTGATCTTTTATTTCCTATGTTCCTCCCTGCTTCTTAATTTTATATTTTGCCCTCATTCAGATATCATTTCATAGATGGAATTAAAAAATTATTTAAGGTAAAGAAAAAAATCGGAGATTTTCTTATTTTTTACATTAATTAAATGATAGATTCTAGACCAGATAAGTGAAACAATGATTGTTGGTAAACTTAAAAATTAATCGGATTTCATTAATGGGAATTTATATAATATTACATTATGTAATTATAAAGAAATTAACATTTTTGACTCTGAATTAATGGAAAAGAACAAGCACTCTATATGCCCTATCCTATCCATGTCTCTCTCCCTCCATCCTTTTTTATTTCAAAGTTATAAAGTAATAAATGTAAATACAAAACGTTACTCAAGCTGCTGTGTTACATAAATTAATGAAAATAAATTTTAAAGTACCACCAAAAATAGAAGAAGTTTATGGAATCTTCATCTCTCTCGCAGACATATTGCTTGCGAAAATTTTAGCTGATTTGTTTATATATGCATAAATCTTCTACATTATATGCTGAGTTTTTTTTTTTTTTTTTTTTTTTTTTTTTTTTTTTTTTTATAAATATCCACCACAGCAAAGAATTTTTTCCTTAAAAATAATCATTATCAAAAAAACTGAAAAATCACTATAAAAATAACAACTTTTGTATTTCAGATGATTTTTAGAAATTTTTGTCTTAAAGAATTAAATAAATTCAAATATATTTTAGCATTAATAAAATGGCTCGTGTTTTCATAAATGAAAATTTCAGATTTTCTAGTTAAAATTTGAGATATCAGACTAATTAGCATATTTTATTTATCAGCTAAAGTAAAAAATAAAATAAGAAATACTGTGATTATATCCAACTATCAATGGACTCCTACACATTTTTGATATTAATACTCGTAGAATTTATTTGAAAATTACATTTGCGTCTTAAGTGTGCATAACTCACCCGGGGGAGGGGGGCTGTTTGTATAAAGACTATGTATGAATAAAATCAATATAAGGGAAGGGATTAAGTTCGATTTGAATATTTATTATGACACAGCTATTAGAATATGTTTTAAGTCAAATTAGAATGTGAAAATGTTTATATGAAGAAAGAGCCATTACTTTAGTACAATTTCGCCTAAGGATTTTTGGTGTGGGGTTATTTTTTAAATGAACAATTATTTATAAACGTATTTGTGCCCTTTTGTAATTTATTTCTGTGTACTTTTATTAAATCAATAATTAACAAGCAAAAATTGTGTGTTTTTTACTATTATTATTTTAGTGGAACATTTCTTATGTAATATTTTCTAATTAAAACACAGCTGAAAATTAAATGTAATTAAAATATATAATTATTTCAAATTTTGAAAATTAGGTAACGTAAAAAATGGTATAGTTTTAATCAATGATACAATTATTTAATTAATATAATAAGTTTCATAACTACAAAATATAATTAAAAACCTTCAATAAATAAGTAAAACTCACAAGGACTGTTTAACTTACAAATAAGAATGTATAATTTAAAGATATTATATACATTTATTTAACAGTTTGTGCATAAACTATAATATATTTCAAACAACCGACCCAAAATTTAACTCATCCCCCCAGAAAAAGAATTTATTCTGATGTTCATATTTATTTCGCTACCGTAAAAAAACATTCGTAAATTCTTTTTATGGTCAAACTTCCAAGAAATAAAGAACCTTAGATACAACAATTATTATTTTAGTGAAAATTTATCAGGAGTTAGGTATTATGGAATTTTTTAAGACAAATAAGTTCATCGTGCCCATATATGTAAACAAACCATCCAACATGTGTCATATACATTTATACATAAATATAAACAAATCAGATAAAAAGAATTGTTGATAATACATACGTATGAAATTGCATATCTTTACATATTTATCTTATAGTTTATAAGAGTGTAACTTCTAAATTTTTCTCGACGCCAGCGCCTTAATTCAGCATGCCTTTTTGGCCGCCACGTTGAACCTGATTTGCTCTCTACGCATACTCAATTGAAAATTTTCAACTTCGATCCCTACTGCATCAAATTCAAGTTACTGGACCCAGTTAGTTTTCAGCTCAAACCTGATTAAGCGAGGTCGACAATGAATGCGATTTTAGTTTTTGACCCGGGTTTCCAGCCCAACTCGGAGTTGAAGTAGTTCGTGAATACGATCGTAAATTGTTCTTTGAACTGAAGTTAAACTGAAAATACAAGTTAAACGATGAAAATGGGCAAAAAGTAGTAGTTTGTGAGACGGCTAAAAGAATTTTGGGGCTAATCTAAAGCTACAAGGGTAAAATGAAGCATTCCTAATGAAGCGTTTACTCTTTTACCTGTGTATTTATTATTATGTGTAAATTACAATAACATACCAATTCGTGTAAATTTAGGCATTTTTTCAGAATTTACACAATTTTCGTTTTTCAAGTGAAAATAATATACACGCTTAGTTTTATAAATTAAAATACACGTAAAAACAGCCAAAACTTTGCAAAAAGTGAGTAATTTTCATGACAAGTCTGAAATTTCAGGAATTTACACACATATATATGTAAATTGTCTAATTTGCTCATCTAATTTTTAGAGTCTAGAGATAAACCCAATTTAATAATTTTATTTGGCCGTTTTTGGTGAGTTTTTAATTTCATTTTTATGTTAGAGGCTGTTTTTTTGAAAATACAGGGTGTAATACATACAAATGAATCATCGGGTTTCGATACGTTACAACGCGCAAAGTGGGAAATGTATATGTTTCCATGGCAACTCAAATGAGAGGGCATTAACTACAATTTTGCGCTGTGTATGTGTCATGTGTGTCTCGTTGCCTTGGTTGCTGTACGAACGTCATATACAAAATGACAACTGGACAGCAGCAAGCGTTTTATGTACTAGAATTTTCAAAGTGTGAATCACTTATAACCGCTCTGAGAGCATTTTGAAAGGCATACCAATGCAACCCAACAAAGCATTTTGCGCTGGTATCGACAGTTCAAAGAAACCGGTTGTTTATGTAAATGCAAAAGCTCCGGCACACCAAGTGCTACTGAAGAAACAGTGAACAGGGTTAAAGAGAGTTTCATTTGTAGTTCCAAGAAATTGAACTGATGACGAATTGAAATTGAAAGAATGCATTCACGACCATGGACGTCAATCTTGTATACTTTCGGTTTATTTTCATGCATAACACATTGTTGTAACCCAGTTATATTCCGAAATAAACGCTTCGGAAACCCGATGATTCTTTTGTAATAACCATGTGTTAAAGACAATATTAAGAAAAATATTTTTCTGTGCCCAGCAATTCAAAATTTGCACTATTTCGGATTTATTTTTAAAAGAAAAAAGGTGAAAATTGCTGACGTGATTTTTCAAAATACTTTTGAAGCAACCTAGTTTTTTTTTTTTTTTTTTGCTCTATTAATTACAACTTATACTTATAAACGATTATTTTCTGGACCAAATTTTCATTTCCAACATCATCTCTTCAGAAAATTTGATTCAAAATACCGAATTTGACAGCATTTATGGAAATATATACTGCCTATATCAAAAATTAGACTTATAGGGCAAATTAGACCGTTTCTGAATAAGGGAATCAGCCACGTACTTTCATTTGAGAACAAAAATGAATGTAAAAATGAGTCAGAAAGGAAGCATTTCATATTTGAGTGTACTTTTAATACTTCCAGTTCGATCGCTTTGAGAAATTCAGTTCAAAATGCCTGCTCTGGCAGCATTTTTTGAAATATATTTCTTATTTATCAAAAAATCGACGAATGCAGTACATTATATAATTACTCAATTCAAGAACCAGCCAAATGGATGTGTTTGAGAGAAAAAATAAAATAAAAATATGTCGTAAAGTTAGTAATTTGGATTTTAGTGCACCTGTAATACGACATATTTTTCTTTTACTTTATTTTTTTTCCAATTTAGTTTTTTATATTGTAAGAGTTGGTTCTATGAAAAATATAAAAGTAGTTGATATTACTGTGAAGATAAACGATAAATTCAAACTGATTTGATGTTTTGTGAATTAACAAAGTTATCGATTTTGTTCTCTCTCAATTTCCCCGCCCTTTTTTTTCTCAGTATAAAAGGTGTACTTTATCGAATAATCAACATTCTGTATATATAGTTCTTTTTTAAACTCACTTGTCTTTATATGATTGATAGTTTTTATTTTGTTGAAATTCATGAATGTTGTGTAATTTAATTATTTGTTTTAATAATTTTTCTTATAAGAATACAAATTAAGATTTATTTCCTCTTCTAGCGTTCAATTACTTCATTTTTAGCCGTTTAATATTACTTTTTTATTTATACATGTTTCTATAAGGTTTGTTTTAATTATTTCAAATTGGATAAAAACTAATATAAATTTAATGATTCAAAAATTATATTTTAAGTGATTTTTGCATTTTTAGCTACATTCTAATATTTCTAATTAAATTAAAAATTTATAAGGACTATTTTTACATTATAAAAATAATATGAATTGTTGAATAAATGTTATAGATTACATGCAATGTTTTCGTTGTTATGACAATACAGTAAAATTCATGTATTAAACATGTATTACACACTTTGAGATTTAAAAAAATTTATTTAAAGAATATTTTACAAACATAAAGTACATAGTCTGATGAATAAGGAATGACAAATTTGATATATCATACATTTTACATTAAATAATTTTTTTAAAGTATTTCAAAAATATCGGAAATTTTTTTCTGTTCCTGCAATCTTTCTCATGCCTGGAATTGCCTCTTACATCTTTAGCTTTATGTGTTTCATCATGTGAAATATAAAAGAAAGATATTTTTATTTTATCTATGTCTATATCTTTCTATTCATTTTTAAAAGTAACGAAACTTTATTTCTGCACTATCTCATTTTTTACTCGAAATACGAATCAATACAGAGGTAAACAGATCCCTTAAAATTAGCGTAATTTTTTATTTGATGAGGAATAAAACGTAAATAGGAATATTAAAAAAATTAACTCGTATAATTTTTCCCTAATAAAGCAATACAAGTTTTATTTTTTTTCACGAAAAAATACTTTAAATGCGAAGCTTAAAAAACAGGACAATCCTTGAAGTGACAACTCTAGTAGAAATAGCTCAAAAAGAAAAGAAAAATACCATAGGTTGAATGCGCCACAGGAAATGTGGCGCAGAATGTGGCACAGGAAGTGGTGTGGATAATGTTCAATGTGGATAATGTCACTGATAGAAATCTCCTAGTTTGAACGAAATTTTGGTGCTCAAGTGTTGCCACTGTGAGACGGGGAAATCTTGAACCAATATTTGGAGCCCTTGTTGAAGCATACTTCCAATAGACGATTTCCTCGTGACGTCACAAGATTTAAAGAGCAACTGGCGGTAGGCAAAACAAACGGACTCTACGAATCACTATACATTGTACAGCATTGAATTTTTCGTTGTCATCGTTTTTCCTTTTAAGTTTATACATATACACATATATTATTTCCTGTAATTTTAGCCATGGTAACAAGTTGTTGTGCGATCGGTTGTACATTCAGATATAAAAAAGGGAGCCCGATAGGCATATTTCGGATTCCAAATGATACTTTAAACTGAACTGTTTAACTAATTTTCGAACTGGACTTTAAATAGCACTTTCTGGTTTTAAAATTTCAATTTTAAGCCTTATTTTTAACAGTAACATCAAAAGCAGACAATTTATCAAACCCAGCATCTATTACTAAATGATTTATTGAAATAGGTACCAGTAATTGGTGGGAAAAAAATGTAAAACCTTTACTCACCAGAAACAACAAAATCATAAGTAGCCACCGATTTTGTATTAAAACCGGGGCAATTTGTTAAATAAGTTGCTATATTGGCCGCAGTAATATTTGGCCATTCGGACATGTCGCCAATCTATTTTTTTAATTAAATATGGGTCGGAAAAATAAAAAATACTCCCATTCGGCAACAGAATAGTTAGTTTTTCTCTGTATCTATTCTTAGATACCTCATCTAACTTTTCTGCGTAAACAGATAAAATTAATGGTAATTTGGAATAATTATGTTCCGCTAGCGCCATAGTTTTAAATGCTGGTTCCGTTGTGTTTCTGCCTACCACAGCTAGAAGTTGAGTTGTTTGTTGATGCTGGAGGAAATGGCCTATAGTTGGAACGAAGTTGAAATAGACTCCAAATGTTGCTACGAGATTTTATTATCTTATGGTGGCAGCTACTGAGAACCAAAATTTGGTTGAAACTAGAGCAAACCTTTTAACAATGTATGTTATACAAAGTAAAGTGGGGACGCTTAAAATGCCAGTGATAAGTTGCGTAGTGACTGGTGGCCATTACAGAATTTTATCATGTTGTTACCGTTTACATAAATGAAATATTTTTAAAGATGGTGAAAAATGTTATAAATATAAAAAAAAAAAAAAAAATGAAAATATTAAGTATTTAAACAAAAGAGAGCTATTTATCCACATTTTTCAATTCTTGAATTAGAGCCCAAAATTATTAATTTGAAAAACGCAATAAGTACAAGATGTAAGAGTATTCTTTTCGCTCTTTTGAAAATTTTCGAATGTTGGGCTTTTAGCGTTTTTCGTTTTTGTCTTCATTTTTCCATATTAAAATTTGTTTATATTTGTTATCTTTCTACTAGGCAAAATTTGACATACGCACATTGCTAAATAACTTTTTTTTTAAATCTTAAAAATTATTGTCACATGTATAATAAAAAGAAAAGTATAATATTTGTTAGATAATTATTATATTGATTATAATAATCGCATCTAGAACTGTATCAATTGAAAAATTAACTCTTTGTATTATCGTGTTAAACATCTGAAACATACCCAAAAATTGATAGTACTCACTCAGTAAATTTTAAATCACGATTTTATTTGTTTAGCTATTTCCTAACACACCAGTTAATACAAATTGATCATTTGAATTCTCAACAGTCAATGATATTGAGTTAATTTCTTGTGCCAAAGCTTTGTTTAACATTTGAAAAGCTCAGGTCTATACTGCAAAAAATAACTTAGTAAATTTTGTCACATTAAAAAAGCTGCAGAAGTAAGAAAGCAGATTTGTAAAGATAATTTTGTATATTCTAAAATTTTGTATTAGAAAACGTACAATATTTATGAAAACTACATGATTTTCTGTTTAGTGTAGATCTGAAAAAGCACTTTTTAGTCCATAATTATTTTATTGTCCTGTTAAGTTATAAAAATTATTTTTTAAGTGCTTAAAATGATGAATTCTTACATCTGAGTCAGTATTTTTCAAATCGAAGTTGTTTAGCAACAAACAGTTATCAGTATATCTCGAACAGTATCATTTAGTTAGGAAACATTAGACAGACTTTAATACAATTATTGAAAAATATATACACAAACAATTAAAATGAGAACAAACGTTTCACTATGCATCGCAAAGCCTCATCAGTATTCATATCAACTCACAACAAAAACAATGTGCATATACCGGACTCAGTCAAAGTTGAAGTAGAAGTTAATGATTTAAGAAAACAAAATATTCATTCGGAACAGGACTTGATTCGTTCAAGGTTAAGTGATGTAATTTAGTAAACCACGCCTCCATAAAAATTCTGTAGTGATAGTCAATGCAGTTACTTTTCAAAATAGAACAATCAGTGAAAGATGGAGTGTGATCTTTGTCAAGTGCATGTTGCACTAATCTGGAATTCAATCTACCTTTTTTAAAAGCACTGATATGTTCTTTAAGCCGTATTTCCAGGGATCTTCCGGTTTCACCTATGTAAACACTATTGGAATCATTACATGGAATCTTGTATACAACGCCGCACAATCTTTCTTTTTCATATTTAAACTTGTGACTGTTCACGAAAGAACTTAATTTGTTTAGTGGTTTATAAGAAATCCCAATGTTAAATGATTTCAAAACTGATGAAATTTTCTCCGAAACATTAGCATAATATGGTAAGCAAACAAAAAATTTTGGTTTAATCTGTTGAAAGGGGGCGGGAGTTGAATTAATCAAATCTAAAGTATTCTTGAAAACTTTTCTAATGAGATTTTTAGGAAAACCGTTATTCTTTAAATCTTCATAAATTTTATTTCTTTCAATTTCGAAAGCTTCAATGCTGGAAATACGGCTTAAAGAACATATCAGTGCTTTTAAAAAAGGTAGATTGAATTCCAGATTAGTGCAACATGCACTTGACAAAGATCACACTCCATCTTTCACTGATTGTTCTATTTTGAAAAGTAACTGCATTGACTATCACTACAGAATTTTTATGGAGGCGTGGTTTACTAAATTACATCACTTAACCTTGAACGAATCAAGTCCTGTTCCGAATGAATATTTTGTTTTCTTAAATCATTAACTTCTACTTCAACTTTGACTGAGTCCGGTATATGCACATTGTTTTTGTTGTGAGTTGATATGAATACTGATGAGGCTTTGCGATGCATAGTGAAACGTTTGTTCTCATTTTAATTGTTTGTGTATATATTTTTCAATAATTGTATTAACCACTTAACCGGCTACAGGTATGGGAAAACAGTGCTTTTACCCCCGACTTATCTCGGGGCAGACGGTTAAGTGGTTAAAGTCTGTCTAATGTTTCTTAATTGAATATTTTAAATTCAGACGTTAAAATGTATGTATATCTTAGTATCATTTAGCGTATGAATAAGGATTACTTTATCGAGTAATCAAGAAAATTTTATTTTAAGTGGTTTCTAAATATAAAATATTTTTTGAAATCTAACATGCTGTATTTTTTTAAACGTCTGTTTTATAAACTCTTTCAATTTAACGTTATCTTTATATGATTGTTAGATGTTTTATTGTTGTAGTTCATGAATGTTGTACAATTTAATTATTTTTTACAAAATACTTTTCTTATTAGTATGCAAATTAATATTTATTTCCTCTTATTACACTTATAATATTTAATTACTGCACTTCCACCTAGCTAATATTACTTTTTTGTTTTTATATGTTTTTGTAAGTTTTGTTTGATTAATTTGAATTAAGTAAAATCTAATATAAGTACAACGCTCTAAAAAATTATTATTTTACGCGATTTTTGTGTTTTGTATACATCCTAATATTTATAATTGTCTGAGCGAAGCGAAGTCTTATACTCAGAGTATACGTAACGATATTAAAAGTCAAAAAAATTCTTTCGTCAAGCAAATCTCAAAAAGTACTTGTCGGATTTTGATTCTGTTTGTACCATTAGGTACCTATGAAGGTAATCTGGTGAATGCACTGCCAACGAAAAATTAGTTCCAAATAGTTTAAAAGTTATATTAAAAAAACTGATAAAAAAGCACAATTTATTTGCATACGTCACAGAAATTTGCTGTGCGTCATTTTTCACCGACTGGATATTTTTGTAGAGAACCGAATCAGAGTGTATGGAGTAAATAGTAATTGTTTGAGCGAAGCGAAGGCTATAATACACATAGTACGTAATGATATTAACAATATAAGCAATTATTTAAATATAAGCAATTTTTATTTAAATACAATAAAACATATTTAAATTTAAGAAACGAATTGGAAAAGAAATCTATTATTATATTATTTATTTAAAAGAAAAAAGCCATTAGTGACTTAGTATTCGGGCTTTTGCGATAATTTTTATAATAACATTTTGTAATCGCATCTTTTGCTTGGCATCTTATATATTTCACGTGTGCAAATTAGAAAAAAATTCTTTCGTGTTTAAATAAAATACGAGTCTGACATGAGTCCTTTAGATATTACTTTAATCATAGATTATATTCTGTTATTTTGTTTACATAGATTACTTAATATTATTTCTCACTAAGCAACGTGTGTTCCCCGGCGATTATTGCTCTATTGCATGCATTTTATTATGGCTACATTTTATGAAAACATATACATGACGCAGATGTCACACATGCGCCAAGTTGATGCGATTGCAACAAAATGGCGATCTCATGTCTCACATGGTAACCCATTTCTTTTGTTTCATCACTTTATTTAAAAAATAAACAATGGTGGAAGCAATACAGTTATAAATAATAAACATAATAATAAATAGAATAAAAAGTATAAATATGACAAAAAATCGTATTAGAGAAATATTCAAAAACTTTCACCGAAACAAAGTTTCTACCAATTTACGGGAGAAGAAATCGCGCCACGTAGTGCATGTATGACATCCGTGCTATATTTATACGTAAAAATAAGTATAAACGTTCATCAGGTGTATTTATGCAACTGTTCACATCTACAAATATCACTTTCTGAAGTTTCCACAGGACGAAGGATTATAAAAACGCCAAGGTAAACGTAATATTGGAAAAGTACTATGAAATTAGAGTACGTATATCATATTCGGATCGGGTTTGGGGCAAATTTTGCGAAAATCATTTTTGAATAGGAGTTACAAATATATTTAATTAGCCTCCGATGCTATTTCTTTCAGACAAGCTGAAAAATGTCGTGTCATCAGCCTTGAATTTTCTACTCGACCGATTTTGATAATTATTTTTTTAAATGAAAGCTATTTATTTGTAGTTGTGCCCATTTTAGCTATTTTTTAATTTATTTCCATTTTTATATTTTATTTTTAATTTTAAATGCTTTTTACGATATTTCTTCAAAATGGTAGCAACTTAGTTTAGCTTTTCTCTCGATAATAAAAATTTATTTTCTAAAATGATTGCGTATAATTATGCACTAATTGAGGTAAAAAAATATATTTACTGAGAAATAATATTAATAATTTAAATAAAATAACACTAAATAGTGTATGATAAAAATTAATGTCTAAAGCAAAATAAGAAAAATTTCAAATGAGGAAAATGATATCATTCAGCAACCAGATAAATGGGAATTGCAATATTATTACGGATCCCTTTTTCATATTACTAATAACAGTAACTTTTAAAAAACATTTGAAGAGAAAATGACCTCACTATTTAAAACATCGTATTTTTACTCATAACGATATTAGGTACTACCGTTATCTCGTCGACCAATTTCGTCAAACAGGCCTCGGAGCGACTCGCTAAACTCGCTTTTCTCGCTATTTTTATTGCATTTGTCTCTTTTAGTCTATATTTTTCAGATTTAGTCTCTTTTTTCTCTTTTTTTTTTTAAATATTCCTAACCCATCGATCGATCGCAGGAAAAAGGTCGTAACTTTATTCATTTGATAGCGGGAAAACATCGCGAAATTCAACAATTTGTCGTGAGGAAATATCGGAAAACTTGCTGAATTTGTCGTAAGAAAATCTCTAAATTTGTTAACTGTTCGCGGGTAAAAAACGCAGAATTTTTCAGTCGGAAACTGGCGGAAAAATCATGGATTATGTTTATCTGTCGTAGTATGAAATCATGAATTTCTGTGGAACTACAGTGAAACTTAGTCACGGAAAAAAATATACCAAATTTGTCTCTCATTTGCAGGGGAAAAAACTCTAAATTTTGTCCCTCTATCGTGGAAAAATGGTTACGAAATTAGCATATCGTTCGCGGCAAGAATCGCAAAACTTTTCTGTCGGACATTGAAAAGAAAGTGAATTTGGTCAATCTGTGGAAAGATAAAAACGAGAAATTCGATAACCATTCGAGCGAGGGGTAAAAAAAATCTTAAACTTCGTCATTCGGTCGCGGGAAGTATATCACGATTTTGTCATTTTCGCGAGAAAAATAACGCGTATAATCCGTGAATCGGTGACAGAAACATATTGCAAAATTTGTCAGGCGATCTTGTGAAAAGCAATTGAGAAATTCGTCAGTGGGTTGCAGGAAGAAATCGCAAAATTCCTCGTTCGGTCATTATATATACGGGAATCACTTTTTCGACAAACGGCAGATTTTCACGTTTTTTAATTTTTAAGAATCTGCGATTTTCATAAAATGATCACGGGCAAAACTGCGATTCTAATTAATTATTCACCGGAAAACAGACGATTTTCATTAAAAAATCGCGAAATCAAACCGCGATTTT
Source organism: Maratus speculifer (assembly GCA_964019185.1). NCBI lineage: Eukaryota > Metazoa > Arthropoda > Arachnida > Araneae > Salticidae > Maratus > Maratus speculifer. The sequence goes on along the minus strand of OZ025295.1, from coordinate 247,129,040 downwards.
CACCAGACGATCTTGAAATAAAATCGCTGTTATTTCCAAACAATCCCGAAATAAACTCGTGATTTCTGCCAAACGATTGCGGGAAAAAAAAAAAAAAAAAAAAAAAAAAAAAAACGAGATTTTTCTCAAGCGATTCCGAAAAGAAATCGAACTTTCATCAAATGATCGTAAAATCAAAAAGCGATATTCATAGATGCCAACTTGTACAGTTTGGCCGTACAATGTACGGATTTTGTTCGAAGTGTTCGGTTGTACTAATGAACAATACGATTGTACGATTTTACGCGCGGAAAAAGTAATCGCAGTGAAATGCAACTTTCGTGAAAGGATCGCCAAAAAAGCGTACATTTCGTGGAAAAACGACGATTTCGTCAGTGTTTTTGTCAAGGTGCTTTGTCAAAAGATCGCTGAAAAACGCAAATTTTCCATGCAGATCGCGGTAAAGTTTGAAGTGCTGATTTCGTATGAAGACCGCGGAAAAGCGTCGATTTGCTCTAAAGATTGTGGATATGACGCATATTTCGTCAAAAAATCTCGAGAAAAAACGCCGTTTTCGATAAAACATCGCTTAAAAACATTTTGTCAAAAGATCATTGAAAAAAATGCCGATTGCATCAAAAGCTCACGGAAAAAAACGCCGATTTCGTCAAAAAATCGCGGGGATAAATCGCCATTTTCGAGAAAAGATTGCACAAAAATGCAAATTCTGTAAAAAGATCGTCGAAAAAGTGCCGATTTCATTAAAAAAATATGAAAAAACGCCGATTTCGTCAAAAGATCGCGGAAAACCCGCCGATTTTGCTAAAATATCTCAGATAAATCACCGATTTGGTCTAAAGATCGCGGGAAAACGCCGATTTCGTCTGAAGATCGCGGATAGAACGTCAATTTCGTGAAAGATCGCGCAAATTTCGTGAAAGGATCGCGGAAAACTGTCAATTTTGTCAAAAAAATGTGAGAAAAACGCAGATTTTGTCAAAAGATTGTTGAAAAAACGCCGATTTCAACAAAAGATCGCGTAAAAAAACGTGAATTTTGTGAAATGATCGCTGAAAGATGTGTTCATTTTATCAAAGATACCCAGTAAACTAGTCGTTGGGGGCCACCGTAATACTTACCGATCATGGATATGTATATGAAAATAAAACATGTGAAACTATTTATACAATGCATTGCGATTCATAAACAAAATTTAAATATTGTTAATATACATAGTAATGCTATATTAAAGAACTGCTGATGTACCAATTTCGACAAATTATATAAAACGCCAAACTACTCATGTAATACCGAACTGTGTAAAAGAAACATCCGTATAACTCCAAAAATAATAATTCTATTAACTAACAATTAACTGCGTCGAATTAAGCGTCTCATTTCCAATTAAAATATACTTCTGAATTGAAATTTGAATGAAATACAGGGTCATGAAAAATCGAAGAATGTGGAAAACAAGATTACAAATATCTTGGCAACTAATAATTCGATCGACTTCGTTCTATATGCAAAATGTGTGTTATTTTATTGCCTTTTACGTCCATTCCTTAGAACAAAAAAATTCGAAAATTTTTATATACCTTTCATCAGAACGAATTTTTCGAGAGTCCGAAAAAAATAGTTCCGGATAATCGAGGTTGCTGATATTAAATAGGGCTCGTCCCATTCTTACATACTAACTACATACAAAATTTCAAACCTCTATCTCAATTTGTTCGGGAGATAGAGCGTTTACAGACAGACAGACTGACAGACGGACGGCAAATTTTTTTTTCTAAAAATATGTTTTTCGGAATCTCCACTATCTAAAACGTGTAAATCCGTCAAAAATTTTTTTTCGATTTTCAAAACGATTGCAAGACTTACCCTATACTACGTATGATGGGTAAGTAAAATGCATAATTAATGCCGATAGATATATTCTCCCTCCCACCCCCTCTATTGCTGTAAAATTTCAGGAAATATAACCCATTAACAGGCATTCTTGATTTTTTTTTTTTTTTTTTTTTTTTTTTTTTTTTTTTTGTGGCTTTATGCTACGAAATTCGTTAATTTTTTTGGCTACTAGTTGATAAATTTCACTATTTATTTCCGTGACCTTCGACAAAATTAGCAATTATTTGTATGATTACTCTTCGAATTTCGCAATAATTTAATGAATTTTGTGATTCATCCCTCTCTTCGAGATCCATTTGATGAATTTTACAATATTTAACACAAGATCCATTTGACTAATATCGTGATTTTTTTTCGAGACCATCTGATGATTTTCGTGATTTTTATCCTAAGAACATTTGACTCATTTGGAAATTTTTTTCCCGAGATCATGTGACAAATTTTTTGATTTGTTTTTTGTAGGCAATTTGATGAATTTCACTATATTTCTTAGAATTTCATGATTTTGTCCCCGTGATCATTTGGTGAATTTTTGATTTTCTTCCATGATGAATTGTTGTGATTTGAGATATTTTTCAGCAACCAATCAACAAAATTTCCAATTATTTCAAAACTGATTGAAATGCATTAAAAATGTATTCCGCAGATGGTGTTAAATCTTATAGTGCTTGTCTGTATACCAAAAACATTTAGATGAAGAGAAAAATTGTTTTTTATTTGGTCTCCTTTTAGTCTCTTTTTTTTAATTTTGGTCTCTTTTAGTCTCTTTTTCTTGCAATTTAGTCTCTTTTCTCTCTTTTTCAAGAGTAACTTAGCGGTCCTAGGCCTGGTCAAATTATACAAATCGCCAAACTAATAGCCAAATTATACATATTGACATAATTTTTATTTTAAATAACGAAAAAACAAATAATTAGTAGAATATTAATAAAGATATTAATAAAAAGTCGAAATAAAAATCACTTAATGACATTTTAAACACATGAATCGTATTTAATGTCATTGAATGTGACATTCACGATCATCCATTATTGGCATTTAATCTTATAGTTTGGCAATAAATTTTTGGTCGACGGGATAACCTAGCAGTACCCGATATTACATTTCAATATTTCTTTTCATTATGGACACTGAGATTGAGATTTTACTTTCAGATGACTTCAGTTAGTGAAAATAATGTCACAGTAAAAATAAAATTAGTTTTTTTTTTTTTTTTTTTTTTTTTTTAATTTATTTATTTATTTTTTTGTGAGTGCATATAAAATAAAATTTCTGGATTTCGCCGGCACTCAGATTACAATTTTAACTAAAGATGTGCGAATATTTGTATGCAAAAGTGTAACTGGCAAACTTGACATTTAGTTTGTAAATGTATTTATTATATATTGATTCAATAATGTAATTACTTTTTCTTTTTTTAAAACCAAATCGATCGGGTCTTTTAAACATTTCATTCGTCGAATTCGACGGAATTCCTCTCTTTTTATTGTTAAATTGCATTTCCTTTTACTCAGAGTCTATAAAAAAGCGTTTAAACTAAAGAAAAAATCCGTTTTTGATGAATCTAGTCAATGAAGAAGTAGCACGTTAAATTGTATCTCTTTATTATTCCGCAATTCCAATGTCTCAGAGAGAAATTGTTATTCAATTGGGTATTTCACGTCGTTCTGTTTGCTATTATATTGATAAACACAAGAAAAATGAAGTTAGTTCATTGCAATCTAAACGGGGTCGCCCTTCTAAAAAACCTCTATCGTTTTTTCCCTAATCGGAGGCGAAACTGAATTCTGCAATGGCAGAATCTACATTCAACTTGTAGTAAATTTTTACCCTAGCTATTATTTAATATTTTGCGATTTTTAATACTATTTTCAGTACAAATTTCGGGCTTTCACAGTCATTTTTTGTTATTTTTCAGAGGAATTCGATTTAAAAATTCTAGCCTAACAGGAATTTAGTTTCAAACTTTTAGTCTTTATGTTAGTTGTTTCGCTCTCTTATTTTGATCTCCAGTCATTTTAAATGTAATGTTTTAGATTTTTTTTTTTTTTTTTTTTTTTTTTTTATACGGAAAAGGAATTCAGTTTTAAACATCTTTCTAATATGAAAAATTTTCTCCTGTGCGATTTTTGCTATATTAAAGGTTTTTATTGCGATTTTTTTAACTTTTTTATTCGCATTGCACTGCTTGCTATTTTATTACACTAATTAGATTTTTGAAATGTTTGCCATTTTAATGCAATGCTTACTTTTCATCGCGATTCGCTTCAATTTTTTAGATGTTCAATTTTCAACCGAATGTAGTAAATTCTGTCCTCTTTTCTTCTAAGTTTATTTGAATTTTGAAATACAATTTTTTAATTCTGTTTTATATTTTTATAAACTTTTTAATGCTTTCGCAATTTTAAAAGATTTTCCATGTACTAATGTGGAAAAAGCATACAGTTTCAATTTTCTAGCCCTTCTCTTTTCGATGAACGTTAAACGAAATTCGTGCAACAATTTTTAAATATTTCGAGTTTTTTTATTTTGATTTTAAAGTTTTTTTTTTCCTAATTCTTGATATTTTTGACGAATCTGAGCAACGCCGGGCAGATTAGCTAGTCTATAATAAAATAATACATAAAATAATATATAAAATGTACAAATAAAATAATTTATAAAATGTACAAAAAGTAGAAATTAAAATATTCATTTCTCGAGGAGTTATTTTAAATATATGAATCAAACACTCATAGACTTTACATTAGAGAGGAAAAGATGAATCTAATGGAACACAAGGTCGAATAATAAAAAAAAAAATATTGTAATTTAAGAATTTACACCAACCATTTGAAAAATGTTTCACTCGAAACATTCATTTATCATTTTAAGCTAAATACCTGAGTTAAAGTTGTTTTATTGTGTACTCTTCGTGCAACTGCTATAAATGACTTTATACATGCTGCAATTTGAAGGTACGTTTCGTTTAAGTTACATCACTCCATTGTCGCCAAGCATAAAAGTTGGCGACGAAAGAAACATTTCAAACTATGTAACATTGTTGGTGCGAAAGTAATCATTATTAAAATACAGCTTAGGCATATACTGTTATGCTTGTAAGACTTTGGCATATAAAGTTTGATTTTACAGGCAGAATTTTGGTGATGGAGGTTTTAAACCAAAATCGATCGCAGCATATGCATCTGTGAATGGGTCCATCAGACATTGAATCAAAAAAGTTTTTTTCCCAAGCCGATTGCTTTTTAGTTTTCTTTTTAGGTGGTGGAAAATCAAGAGTAATAGCTATAACATTTTCCGGCTTGTTATTTTGTATTATTTTAAAAATAAAATAATAATAATTAAAACACAATTAATTAATAAAGAAAGAAAAATTATTTATATAATTTGATAAAAAAAATTAAACAATTTATTAATAAATAAACATTAATAGCCGGGTTACCAGTCCATGCAAAATAACGATATTTTGGCGCCAATCATTCGAAAGCAGCGCCATGCAAAAGGGGGGGAGCGAAGAGGGGGGCAATCTACCTGGTCGCGGAAATGTATGGTGCCAAATTTGTACTACCAACGTCATTTTTGGCCTGTTACAAGAAAAGGTTATGTGGGAGGGTGCCAAATTGAAAGCTTCCTGGCGCAGCTTTCTCTTCGCACGCCCATGTGCGGAAAAGTTCTATATTCTTTTCTAGCATTTTGGCGAGCATTTTAAATTATTTATTTGGCATTAAATGAATCGATGTGTTTTCAATATTCAGCTTTGGGTTTGAATTTTTAATACTTTCCAACAAAGTTGAAAATTGTTTTAGCATTTGGTTTGTCTGTCCGTCTGTTCTCGCTCTAATGCCTGTAAATATAAGCTTATTTTAATGCAATTGGTAAACCTTATTAACGTCCCCCAAGCATTTTTTATATTGTATATGATGCATGTTAGATTAAAATTCCTTTAGAGAAGCACCCTAAAGAATTTGATTACATTATGGTCTATGGGAAGAAATGTTTACAGAGTATTTTAATGACATTACCCCATTGAGATGAATTGAATCTGATATAAATCACCGAGTTTCACAACGATTACGTTAGAACAGGACAGTCATAGCATTTTTAATCCATTTGTTTGGACACAGAAAAGAAATCAGCTACAATATTGTCTTTTAGTAACAATTGTTGAGATGAGTTTTCAATTTTGGCATGTGCTTTTAAATTTAACTATTTTTAGGTACGTTCGTAATTATATAAATACGTAGCATCTACAGTCGTCGACTGATCCGTCCGTCTGTCGAATTATCCGTCAGTATGTCCACATACAACAGCACAAAAACTACCCAACCGAATCATTTGAAATTTTAATATATATTTGGCGCCGAACTTTATTGAGTCATTTAAAAGTATTCCGTTACATTATGGCCGATGGGTGTATTTAATTCCAAGTGCTTTTTAATTATAACACTCGTAGAAACATAAAGAAATCGGTATGCATTTATGAAGGGAAATAGAATATAAATTTTGTAGAATATGCCACAGAAAGAATAATTATTCATTTAGAGGGTACCGTAAAAGAATTCCGAAGCATAATGTTATGGGGGGGGGGGCATTATTTTTTTCCAATCAAAAGATTTGTATTATAGAATCATTTTCTCATTTGACATTACAAAGTCTTTTAAATAGTAATATATTCAGGTAAAACTGCATAATAACTTTGGCGTATTGAGCCTGCATGTTATGCTGAAAAAATGTGTTCAAATATCTAAATCACTTGTGATGACACTTTGACAGCTCAAAGATTATGCAGACGAGATATTCAAATCTCATGTCGTATATCTTATACTACAAATATTGCCAATTCCTTTTATTTAACGAATGCTAAAGCGAAATATTGCTCAACTCCTTGAGAATGGGTTTGAAAAGAAAACAAAACAGCGTATGTAGTGGCCAAAATGCATTACCTATTTAAATCCAATTGATCATATCTGGAACACATTCAAACGACACATCGCATTCCTTTGTTGGTGTTTTGAGGATTTTTATGTACCACTTTTAAAGAGAGCTTAAATTCTTATCGAGAACCTCATTGCATCAATAGAAATCAGATGTAGATATTATACTGTTATATATATTAACTATTCTATATTAACTATTTAAGGAATTCACACACCATATAAAAAATTCTCTCTTTCTTTTCAACCATCATGATTTGTGCCATTTTTACGTACTAAAATTGATGTGTGGAGTGTCTGATATCTTCTTGGCGTAATTTTAAAGATTTCAAATTCCGATACAAGATATTTTAGTGTTTTATTATGTGCATTACTTTTAATATATTGCGTACGTTCAATTTTATAACCACGCATGGCTGTTTTGCATAGTTTGCTTCCCTCTTTTTTAACCGTGTATACGAATTTATATAGAATATTTTGTAATTGTATAGTTCAATTTGGTCATTTTCGTCATTTGAACTTGTGGCAGTATATGGTCAATTAAAGGTAGCATCGTATTTTTTTTTCTTTTACTTTTTGCAAGCTATTATTAAATCTATGTTCTCAGCAATATCGCTCAGACTAATCCCTCTGAGGGAAGTCCTAGTTAGAATATAAATTTATATGCATATTTTTACATAATACAAATAAAATGAATTTTTGAATAAATAATATAGCTTAAATTCGTTGTTTTCGTTGTTTATTGCAACATATTAAAATCCATGCATTAAACACATAAAAACACACTTTGGGATTTAAAAAAAATTATTTATAGAATATTTTTTAAACATAAAATACATTTTCTGAAGAATAAGGAATGACAAATTTGGTGCATCACCTTTTTTCTATTAAATAAAAACTTTTAAATTATTTCAGAAATATTTGAAGAATTTTTCTACTACTTCAATCTTTCTCATATGTGGACTTGCATCTTGTTTTATTTTTGTATGTTTCATCAGGTGAAACATTAAAGAAACTATATTTTTAACTTAGCATTGCTTATATCTTTCTAGTCCTTTTCAAAAGTATCAAAAGTTTATTTCTGTAACATATCAATATTTACTTAAAATACGAATATACATAGAAAAGTACAGTTCCATTAAAAATAGTCTACTTTTTTTCTGATATGGTAAGTAATAAAAAATAAATAAACTGGAATACTAAAAAAATTAAACCCGTATTATCTTTTCGTTAATAAAATAATACAATTTTTTATTTTTTCATGTTTCTTTTTCTTGTATGGAATCTTAGAAATATTTCTTTGCTGTCATTTTGTTGTTTTTATGTAATGTACAATGCTGTTTATTCACGTTTTATTTTCATGTTCAACGTTACATTTGCAATGGTGTTTTTCAAATATATTTTGATGCAGAATAAAAGATGTTTGGCAGAGTATTATTTGATATTATACGGTTTATAATATTTTATTTTCTAAAACATCCACCACTCCAAAAATCGTTTCTTTCCTTTTTTTCTAATTTCGTGAAGCAATAGATTTCAGAGATTTAAAGACGCATTTTTGAAACAAATAATATTTTCTCTACTCGCAATTTAAGTAAAATTTACAAGCAGCATTCAAAGTGTTTTTTCATTAGTTTTTTCAGCGTAAAATATAAGTTTTTTGGATGCTACTAATTCTCAAGTAAATATTTTCATTTGTTTAACAGAGTTCCTAAAAGTAAAGGTAACAAAGTAATATTCAATTTTAACGTTAGTGTTAATGTCATTTTTCTATACAATCATTCTGTTAAATATGCCTGTTTAACATGAAACTATTTACTAAATTACTGATATTTTGCGTAGAGGAGACCGGATAATGATACTCGGAAACTTATCCGAAAGTTAAAAGCACCGTCCCTTTTCTTTTTTAACAAATGTTTTATTTTATATCTAACAATTTCATTCCTTTTATTATTTCCAGTAAAAACTTTTCTTGAACATAGTAAACATCAATGTTGTTGTACTTTTATCAACCGCATAACTTAGGCTATTTTTTTTAAAACATCAGTCTTTTTTATAGCGTAAATAAAAAATCCTTTTACTGTAATTAATTTGATTTAAAATGATAAGTTTTGTTCAGTTTTTTAAATTTTTAAATTTTAAATATAGCGCAGTGCTGTTTTAAAAAATGTTATAGATTACATAGTGTCAAAATTGTAAGTAGGTGTAATGAACCGAAAACGTCATATTCTAAATTTTTATTTTCCTGTTACTTCGAAAATACTAAAATAATAATTTTTCCGTTTCAGTTACACTAGCCACAATTAAATACAGATAACTCTATATTCGATATTTCTTTAAAAGTTTAGTTAAATATCGAAAATCTCATTTTCAGTCACAAAATAATTTACTATGTGAATTTTAACGTAACATTATTAGATAAGTTTTTATCGCACGAAAGGTTTGTTTTTATTATCTTGTCTGTTAATACACAGAGAAGGTTTTCAAAATATAATTTTTGTTACTCACAATCCATAGAAAAATTTACAAATAATATCTTTTAGAAAAGAATTATTTTAACGTTATTGGTTTTAATATGATGAAATTTAACATGTCAAACAGTTTTGTAATTCCAACAATGCCGCCAAAAGTTTAGAAATTAACTTTTTAGGTGCGTCCATAAGTATATGAATACATAAATTTTACAGTCTGTAAATTCATAAAACTTACAGTCAATATATGCATAAAACTTACAGTCTTGTTATAGTGCTATAACGTAAACCTTAAATTGTCTTCTTTTTCGACCAGTATGAGTTTATATTATTTTAAAGACTAGAAAAACAAATCAAAACAAAAACATTTCGTCACCCCCCCCCCCCCAATATATATATATGTTACAGGCCAAACCCGATTTTAGGCCAAACTAGATTGGCCTAGGCCAAACTAATTTATCCTAATACCATTTGGATAAACTAGTTTTTCGCAGGCCAAACCGGTCTATCTTAACGCCCATCGGATAAACTAATTTTTCCTAGGCCAAACCGGTTTATCCTAACGCCAATCGGATAAATTAGTTTTTCTTAGGCCAAACTAGTCTATCCTAAGGCCCATAGGACAAACCAATTTTTCCTAGGACAAACTAGTTTGGCCCAACTCTTATAGCATAGACTAGTTAGCCTGCTGTATATTGGTCTGAACTAGTTTATCCTAGGCCGATCTGGTTTATTCTAGACCAATTCAATTTGGCGTGATTTTATTGAAATCAATTACCGTCTCAGCGCCAACATTCTATTTTGACCTAGGCTGATCTAGTTTATTGTAGGCCAAAGTAATTTTACGTGTTTTGATCTCACAGGCGACAAAGCCTGAGAAATAATGGGCTCGCAGGTTCTGTATGTAAGTACGTATGTACGTACGTATGTACGTTACGCGATATTTCTTGATAAAATATTGGATTTGATTCCAATTTTGGATGTAGGTTCATTCTGATAAAGTACTTTTCTGATTAGTTTTGAGAATTCATTGAATAAGAAAAAGGGCGGACGAACAGGAGGCTAATCTCCCACCGTTAATTTAGAGAAATGGATTTTTCATGGAGAATTATCAGTTTCATTTAAAATTTTAGATATAGGATCATTCTGACAAGGCACATCCATGACTAGTTGTGGATGTTTATTATTTAAGCGTAAAAGAAAGGGCAATTTAGGTAACCGCCCTTTATTTAGATAAATGATTTTTTACGCAGAATTTTCGGAATTGTTTAAAATTTTGGATGTAGTTTCCTTCTTATAAGGTGATTCTCTGAATAGTTTTGAGGGTTTAATGGTTGAGTATGAAGGAAAAATGAGGGATTGTCCTCTTACCTTGGAAAAACTAGTTTATTCTATAGGTATTTAGATAAACAAGTTTGGCTTAGGAAATCTAGTTTATCCATTTGGCGTTAAGATAAAATAGTTTGGCACAGGCCAATCTAATTTGGCTCAAAATCGGGTTTGGCCGATAAAAGCATATTTTTCACTAGAATAAGTATAAATGTGTGTTAAGAGTCATTGCTTATAACATGAGTACAGAAATTTAACATGTCCACCGTAGAGACATGATTCATTGGGCATGGTATATGCTTATTTAATTTTTTTTCTACAGACTCGAGCCGTGCTGAGATTGGGCTTGCATTTATTACTATTAATATTTTTTGAATATTTGAGAGATGCGAATTAGATTTGGCGTGACAGAAAACCTCAAACTAAACAAATTTTTTTAAAGATATCAACTCTGAATCATTTAGAATATACTGTACAGAATTAAAACTTTTTAACAAACTTTTATCTATCGGAATGTAATTTCTTTTTGACACGAACCACCGAAAAACATTTTGATTTAACCAAGAATAAAAATGTTTCTTCCGTTGACGTTACTTATTTTTAACATCTCTTAAAATTTGTTAATATGTATTTTACAACACAAAATAAATGTTTTTAAGTGCGGATATTTATGTGCTTGTATTTAACCCGGCAGTAGTCACGTGTCGTTCTTTTTGGCGCCCATAAAATTTATTTTTTCCTAACTTATACCTCCTTAACAATACAATGGAGAATTATCAAGTAGCTAATTTTAAATATTTCTTCCCCACCATAATGAATTAGCAAGACATCTCTGTTTTTCGTAAGTTTCATTTTTACAAGAAAAGTTTATATTGCTGTAAAAGTCTACGAAGCAATCCCTAATATCAGTAAATTTTTACTTATATCCATTATTACAAATCTATTTAATAAAATATATAATTTAAATAAATTCCAAATGTATAACTTTATCGAAATAAAATATTCGAATATTAAGAGAAAAATAAATATTTTACATTTTCTGTAACCAGGGGGCCAGCGGCAGAAAAGACCGAGCTCAACTAATAACATTCTGAAAAAAAGACATGACAATTCCGGATTAATGCTTGGATCAAAACGGTAATAATGCACACACTTGCTGAGCTAATGCTGTAACGATCCCACATATAGTGGAGCTTTACAGTGTCCAGCTGAATGTTTGACCAATGGGATTGGTTAGGAAGCCGATAAGATATTATAAAACAATTGTCCGAATAACACATACTCAAATTCAGCTTTGATACTATGACGCAGGTTATCCGATAATTTATATAGTTATAAAGCATTTCGTAACAGTCAGACTAACGGAAAGCGTCAGCCAATAGTGGATATAGCTTTCTTATACTCTGCAATTAAACATTTAAGAAAAATTTAAAAAAAAACTTTGCTAACTTAACGTAGATAAACAGCATTAACAGGCACCTTTAATACCTATTTCCAGCCAATAGACCTCTCACTCAGGTTAGCAATATCCGCTCATTCTTATCTGCTTCAGTATATAATATGTCCACATAAAAAAAAATCATGTTTGATACAATTAATGTAAGTCAGGCGGCTCTAGTCTCTTTGCTGTATCATTATTTATATAACTAAAATAGGTCATGAAAGGAACATACTAATTAGTGTAGTTACTAAATAGTTTCATCATAGTTTCGGATCATCCCAATTAAACTCAGAAGAAACTGTCGTTCATCAGTATTCCCTTTCTCTTAAAATATAATCATTGTGAATACAAGATTGTCAATCACTCAGCTTTATTACTGTTAAATATTCTGCCAATTGATTGCTAAATTTTACAGTTGTCGTTTTTAGCTTATCAGTATGACTATCCATTGTAGAACATCCGATGGTACAATTGCTGAAGTAACTGCTATCTATATCGATTATTAATTTATTATGTGGCAATTTTTTTTATCGGTAATCAAATTTTCTGCCAGCATTAATATTTTGAAAGTAAAAAGAAAACTTTTTTACTGTAGTCTGCCAGTGTGCTTGCATTATGCACCATTTTCAGAAACTAGTTTATCATCAATAATTAAGTCGTTGTTAGAGGTTTTTTATTTTATATTTTTAATACAATACCTTAAAATGATCTCTTTTGTTTAAGTAGTATATTAATAAATGAATATTTTTATCCTTATTAATCATTTTTACACATCTAAACACTCCAAATTTATGCATCTAGTAATAATTATTCTTAATGGAAAAAAATGTCTTTTTAATGCTTATATAATCTAGCCACTTTATTTTGTGTCGTTTAACCACTTCTCCTTCCACACTATCTAATAAGCGATTAACTGTCAAACTTTTTTTTCTTTTTATCATTATAATGATTTTTTTAGACACATTTAATACTCCTGTGATTTATATCTCATTATTTTACTTTCCTTAATTAAGAGCAGAAAATTAGAATTGAAAAAGGAAAATATACATATCTTAGTGATATTTTTATCAGCTAATGATTTCGGAATGAAATCAAAATAACAATATTTTCCTTTTTCTTCGTGTACATTTTTAATGAACAAAATTAATTTCACGTGGAATTATGCTGTCATTTGTATAAAAATTAATAGACTTAAAGATATATTTATGTGACAGTAGGGGGGGGGGATCGCTTCCTTATTTTTGCCATAAATCTTCTATGACGTCGCTTTTATCAGAGACATTTTAAAATATTACATCCTTTTTCTTTCTTCCATAGTTAATTATAATTTAATTTAGAAGATATATATATTTCAACTCTTAATTTGAATAAACTTCAATCATTCTGAAATATGGTTTAGAATAAGGTGATTACACTACAAAATGTGTATGCACTGCGCCTAGTTATAAAATCATTGTTGAAATCCTATTATATGAAATGCAGTATAAAGTATAAATACTATAAATGTTTTCAAAATTTTTCTGTAGTAAAATTTCGTTTATTAAAGAAGAAACTCTTTTTTAAAACAAATAAACCTAAAAAAATAATAAGTAAAGAAAACCGAGAAAGTTTGTTTACAGCAAAATGTTTATATAAAACAAAAATTGTCCGTTTCAAAAATGTTAGAATAAGAATTGAAGAAAATATTATGACCATTAAAGTTAAAAACATAAAACAACAATTACATCTATTTTTTAATGCGTTAATCTTCAGTCTGTAATCTAAATCATTGCAATGAAGACATGGTTGAATTCTTCCTCATTTTTTAATTAGCAGAAGTTCAGGATATTCATCTGATAACATTCATTATTAAGTATTTTTCTTCATGATTCGAGGGATTATATTGTAATTTATTTCCTTATACTTTTCCGTACAGAAAAAATTGCATCCGAAAAGGGAATTGTTTAAAAACATAGCTTTGGAAAAAAAGAATTGAAATAATTTGGAGGCGTACCTCATTAAATAATAGATTAATCACTCAAAACCTATGCAAAAAATCACTTGTTTTCCATCATTTATCTTCTTCTTCTTCAGCATATTCCCCATATATGAGACTCACCTTAACTAAAATCCATGCATAATTTTTTCTGCCATTCACTTTTGTTTTCCATCTCTGCTTCTCTCAGTCCATAATTTACTATATTCTGTCTCAGGTTATTGCTCCAGCGTTTTCTCGGTCTTCCTATTCTGTTCCTTCTATCCGGTTGCCAGTTCGTTAATAATCTTGGCAATCAGCTCCTATCTATCTTTTTCACATGAACAAGCCATCACAACCTTTTATTCATCTATCTTCTGCGTAATATTTGTCTTCACATTTATTTTATTTCTTATTGTAATGTTTGTCTTTCTTTCCTGTGTCCGGGTTCTTGCTGCTCTTCCCCGATATTCTATTTCTATTGACAATAGCTTCTTTTCATTTTCTTTATTTTTTGTCTAGCTTTCTGCATGAAACAGTTAAATACTTTCAATGATTGCATTATAAATTATTTTTGCATCTTATTTATTATATTACTGCTCCATAACATAGAGTTTAATGCTGATATTGCTTTCCTTGTTATTACTACTTGTTTATAAGTTTCCACTTCTGTTTCATTTTGTTCTTGTAGGTCAAATCCCAAATATTTAAAATGAGATGCACTCTTCATCATTTTGCCTTCGATTATAATGTCATTCATATGAATCATAGTATAATCATATTCATATCAGACTGGCTAAATGGTACATTAGCTATATTTTATGCAATGCTTTGCAATAAAGTTTAATATCATGCTTATTAATGAAATATTCTTATGCAAACTAAGTAAAACGATTACATTCTTTCTAAGTAATGTCATTTAGATGCACTTATAATATTAATTTGCTTGTTGCACTTTTAAAATTAATATTAAATTGAAGTGATTTTGAAATTTCGGACAAAGCATTTTCTCGGTATCAAAAGAAAAGTACTTGTATCTTAACATTGAATTTCTAAATCCGAAAACTGCTCGGATTTAAGGCTAGTCTACGAGATTAAAAATCTGCCATAGTAAAATTGCTACATTTTTTCCAGAGACTAAAAAGATATTTTTTCTTAGAGTAGTTAGTCAATTTATACTTGAACATAACTGAAAAGTAAATTTTCACTTTAATGTGGCTAGCAATTTTAAAATCATGTCACGAACATTTTGCATTCGGTAACGAAAATGACCCTTTGAATTATTTTCACAAGTTTTTTAAGTTGTTGCCAATTTTGCAATGGAAATATGGCTTCTTATGAATGTACGTGCACACTATGTTTGCTGATTTTAGTTAAAAAAAAAAAGTAGAAAAAGAATATTTCCTGATTCTTGTGGGAAAAAGAATACCTCATGTTTCTTGATTTCCATAAAAAAACAAAGAATTTAAAGTGCTGAGAATATTATACGCACAACAATTTTATTGCATCATCTATAGGGAAAGTTGGGTAAATTGATGCCAAGTAAATTATTTATGCTTCATTTTCAGTATCGTGATCTTATTGTATGGTATGACTTATAAAATAAAATAATTAAGTACTCACACATATATTTACTGTTTAATTTTTTTTTCAATCGGTAAATTTCTCACAATTCTGCATCTTATTCAGATTTTTTCGAAAATATAACTTTTTATTTTATACTGTGCACATAACTTATAATCCATTGCTTATTCTGATCATATGATATATATTTTCTTGACACATAGGGAAAAACATCGATTATCAAACATACATGAACAGCTAAGTGTTTGTTCATCTCATACGTCCTGCTGATTTAATGCGTATTGCCACAATGTCTTCAGTGTAGGAGCAAAATGTTATTTTGGGACTTCCACAGTCGTTCATGAAACCGCGATAATAGGATAAGGATCCGACTAAAGTTAAAATACATTGGTAACCTTCGTCCGACATTTTCAAGAAAAGTAATACATCTGCGCGATCCCCTCTGCACCCTTCCCTAGTGACTTGATTCATTATGACTAGTGAAATTTTATACCGGATGTCCCAAAAATGACTGATGGATTTTAAAATTCAATAACATGCAAACGGTGACAGCTTGTGAGGGAGTGACCTTTTGTCATAAAGGCACTCTAGTGTTTCTGAGATCGTGACGTCAATAATTTAACATTTTGTAGGCGTAAAAGCGACACCTATCCTCTCTTTTACTTTAACTTTCTAGAGTGTGTGTGCTCTTTCGAATTCCGCAGTTAGCTCGCGGTTATTAGTGATATGTTAATGTGAAGTATCTCAGTTTGCAGCATATAAAAGCTTGGGGGTGAGTTTGGGTGTGTGTCTGGCATTAGCCAGCAGCCAGCGAGTGCGGACCTCTGCCATTAGACAACGAAGTGGACGATTGTTTAGCGAAGTGCTGACGAATAGAAAGTAGCAACGGCCTCCAGTAAAGTGGAAAGGAGTTTGGATAGTGGATTTAAGAGTCGGCTGTGGTAAGAAAGTTTAATAGTAGTTCCATTCTAATTATTGGTGAAATAAAGAAATATCCACAGCCACGGGCTGTTTAACTAAGCTTTGTTCAGCAGCTCAGCCAGGAGACAGTGTCAAGTGTTAGGCGGTGCCACGACTGAGCTAGATTGGGCCCTGTGAGTATGATTTTAGCTGTTCATAGTGTTCTCAGTGTGTAAAATTTTAGACTTGCTCCACTTCCCTTCGGCCATTATCACTTGAATAAACTTTGTTGTTTTAACCTAAACTACTGAGTATGTCTGCATATAACGTTACAAACAGCACCCAGCATGCGTGCACCGTTACAAATGGCGCCCAACGAAACATCGGACAGTATGAGATTGTGCCACGTGTGTATTTCACCGGTGAGGGTGATATTAGTGAGTTTTTAGTTAAATTAGATGATTATATTTTGTTCAATAATATACCTGAAAAAAGTAGATACGTAGTGCTTAAATGCTCGTTAAAGGGCGAAGCACTTTTGTGGTTGGAAAATATAGGAAAGTTTTTGATTAATGAAGAAGCGAAAAGATTTGAACAAACTGTGATCGAGTTAAAGAAGGCATTTCCTCCCGTTAAAAATAAAAGTATTTTGAGAAAAGAGTTCTATTGTAATAAGCAGAATATTTATGAGTCGGCGTCAAAATTCTATCTTCGTAAGCTTGAACTAAAAAATAAATTAGATTTAGATATCACATTTGAGGAATTGTTGGACATTGTTTTTCCTCTTTTTAATCCAAATATACAGGACTTTATTGAAGTTAGAGCACCGAAGAATTTTGCAGAGATGCATCAGATATTATCGAAGTACGAGACTCGGCATAGCTCGGATCAACGGGATTTGCGTAGCCCTCGGCAGAGACCTGTCACGGATAGTAATTTGAGAAATGAGGGGAACGTAATTTTGTGAGAGGGGGACAGCGATTTCCGGATAATAATGTGCGTAATAGAAATGATGGATTTGGTCGTAATATGTCGAATACGAGTAATGGTAATAGGAATGGTGGTGGTACTAATAATTTTAGAAGTGGTGAGAGAAATATGTATGGAAATAGACAGAATAGTGGTTATAATCGTAGTGGGGGAGTACGGGACAGGAATGTTTCTTCGCAAGTAAGGAGATTAACTTCGGATGAGAATGTTGAAAGTAAGTCAATGCAAAACAAATGTGTTCAGAGGTCGGAAATATCTTCGGTGTGTTTGAATAAAATTACTATTAATCCGGTTGAGTTACCTGAAGTGTTAATTGTGTTAGATGGTATTGTCGTTAAAAGTGTCTTCGATACAGGGGCAGATAAGTCGTTCATTTCTTTTGATTGTTATCGGAAATATTTTTCGCATAAGAAGTTGAAAAGGTCAAGTCTTGTGGTTCAGTCAGCACAGGGAGTAGCTTGCGATAATAAAGGTTCAGTAGAATTGGAAGTTGAAATTCGTTCGGTTAAGACATGTTGGGAGTTTTGTGTGTTAGATGGATTAACAGTGCATTGTATAGTTGGTGTGGATTATATGAAGGATAGAGGAATTAGTTTGGATTTCTTTAAAAAGTCGTTAATCGTGAATAATGATGAGAATGTGAGTAAGAAAGAGTCTGTTTCAGTGTCAGTTAATATGGAGGAATCTAGTTTAAGTGAGGTTAAGAAGGTGGAGTTTAATAAGTCTTTAGTCGATTTTGGTAAAGTTTTTTCAGATAAACCGAGTTTAACGAATGAAGTTCATATTGGTTTTGACGCACTAGTTGCTAGTAAACCATTTCGTTATGATTTTATATCTAATATTTTTAAATCTTTTTGTGAAAAGTTGGAGACTGAGGTCGGTATGGAACTTACTCAGTCTAATATGGCTGAACGTGTAAATCGTACATTAATTCAAATGATTTCTTCATATGTTGGTTCTCATCATGCAAATTGGGACCAGTTTCTTCAGCATTTTGCGTACGCACTTCGTACAGCAGTTCACGAGTCGACGGGGAGAACACCTGCTGAATTGTTTTTGGGTAGAAAAGTCATTACTCCATTCCAAAGGTTAGTTATGGTGTCGGATGCGGAAAGTCAGTACATGTGTCAGGATATTGAGAGGTTGGTTGAGGAAGCTCAGGTTCAAATGGGAAAAGCGCAAGAAAAGCAAGCTCAGTATTATAATATGCGTAGGGGGGAGTTAGAAGTGAAAGTTGGAGATTTTGTGTTAGTAGAAAAGCATTGGTTAAGTTCAAGTCGTCAAAAGAGAGTAGCTAAGTTTGGTCCGATGTTTGTAGGTCCGTTCGAGGTTTTAGAAGTTCGAAATAATAATTTGGTTGTTGATGTCAATGGTGAAAGAATGACGGTTAATTTGGATCAGGTTAGACTTTATAAGTTTAGAGAAAATGGTAGTGAAGGTTCTCATGTGTCGAGTGGTGTTTCGCGAAATTCCCGATCCAATGAGTGTCCCGAGTCCAGCACTTCTTCATCTAATTCTTTTCATAAATATTCAAGAAGAAAATTTGGTCAAACAGTTCCAAAAACTGTTCTTGAAAGTCGAAAGCCTAGCAATCCGAGAGCAAAGTATGATAATAAAAATAAGAGAATTGTGTCAGATACATCGGACTCTGTGTGCCATAAAAGACAAAAAATTATAAACTGTCCATTTCCTCCACCCAGTAGACAGCAACCTCACAAACATACATTATCTAATAGTTCACCATCTTCAGTGATTAATCCCCGGAAAAGATTTCGTATGGACACTCGACAAACTGTTAAAAGGACTTTAAAGTCGGAATTTTTGCCCAATAAGAAACAGCGTAGGTCTGGAAAGAAACGTGGTCTAGGATCTTCAGTAACTTCGGGTGCATCTAGAAAGAGGAGACAACGCTCAGATTACCGGCATCAACAGTGTGAATCTCGCCATGGAGTGACCCCAGCAAACCGGCCAGAGCAGAGTCGTCGAGCGGAACCTACAAGTATCCCGCGGCATCCATTCCGAACCAGGCTGCAGGCACGACAGTCAACTGTGGCGTCACCGTACAGTTCTGATGACGAAAGATCCTTCGTACAAGGTTTCTGGGACAGGAGGAGAAAACCATCCTGTAGTATGAAGCCAGCCAGCAGCGAATCATCTCTATGATTGGGTGATAATGTTCTTTATTAAATTTCTATTAGAGTGCATATATGTGGTAGCAATGTGAAAGAATAGAAAGCAGAAAGACTGTTTTTTACTTTTTGGCCATTTTTGGAATTTTTTTGACGGACTCACGATTAGTGCTTAATTGTGTTCAAAATTTGTTTGCAAAATTGTTAGTTTTATGTATGTTTGAGATTTTGGTCTTAACTGCTTTTAAAAATTCTGGATCTATTGTTAAATTGTTGTGTTATTTGTTAAAAATGTTACTATATTGTTATATTGTTCATGTGTTATAAAATGTATGTTAATGTATGTTTAAATTTTCAGAAAGTACAGATAGTAATTTGGGTTATTTTGTACACGCGCCGCGGTTCAGACGCGCACGTGTTTTGCGGTCAAGAAGTCCTTGACACGCGTTTCTATCTCTTATACTAACATTTAATGAATTAACTTTCTTCTTATCGTTCGTGTTTTATGAGTTGCGTTTTGTACTTTAGTTGGGAATGGTTTCCGCAAGTTGCGAAGTTTTAAGCCGCGTTTGAATTTGAAATTGTATTGTATTAAAAATTGAATGTTAATGTGATTTTCTTGCAGGGAAGTATACCTGTGTTATGTATTGATTCTGCTATTTTTCTTTTAGTTAATACAGATGAAGAGCATGATGACGTCATTTTGTAAATTTTTTTTTGATTGTTGCATAAGCACAGCGATATGCCGCTGTACGTATGTGCCCCAATTATTGTTAAAGTGGAATTAAGTTCTGAAGAATTTTGGGAGTTAGTTCATTGGCTAATGTGTTTGTAGGTATTACGTAGTAGCAGAGTTATTTTAGTATGAAGTAATTGTAATTCTAGATGAAGTCGGAATTTGGATGAGGAAAATTTTTGCGCATTGGGTTTTTTGGACTTGGTGCGAATTCTAGTATATTAAAAGTTGTGGAGAAATTTTTGGTAAAGTTATAGTTGTATTGCAATATTGAGGAAAATTTCGGAAGTTTAGTATTTTGAGAAATTTTAGCACTCCCAGTGGAGTGGGCTGTTTTGAAAGAAGTAATTAGTTTTGAAAATTTTACGAGTTTTTGGAAGTTTTACGGAGGCTATTTGTAAGATAGAAGAATGATTGGATTGAATATGTGAATATTTGTGGCAAACTGAGTTTTTTTTTTTTGGTTGTGATGGGTTAAAGTTAATATTTTAAAAGTTATGTTTCGGCGCTAAATTTCACCCATCACTGTGTTTTATTACGGCTCGAAATTTATAACAAGAAAAAGTTCTGGGCATGCATTTGGCCCAGCCCTTTTTCTCTGCGGAATCCGAGGGGGGGTTGTGAGGGAGTGACCTTTTGTCATAAAGGCACTCTAGTGTTTCTGAGATCGTGACGTCAATAATTTAACATTTTGTAGGCGTAAAAGCGACACCTATCCTCTCTTTTACTTTAACTTTCTAGAGTGTGTGTGCTCTTTCGAATTCCGCAGTTAGCTCGCGGTTATTAGTGATATGTTAATGTGAAGTATCTCAGTTTGCAGCATATAAAAGCTTGGGGGTGAGTTTGGGTGTGTGTCTGGCATTAGCCAGCAGCCAGCGAGTGCGGACCTCTGCCATTAGACAACGAAGTGGACGATTGTTTAGCGAAGTGCTGACGAATAGAAAGTAGCAACGGCCTCCAGTAAAGTGGAAAGGAGTTTGGATAGTGGATTTAAGAGTCGGCTGTAGTAAGAAAGTTTAATAGTAGTTCCATTCTAATTATTGGTGAAATAAAGAAATATCCACAGCCACGGGCTGTTTAACTAAGCTTTGTTCAGCAGCTCAGCCAGGAGACAGTGTCAAGTGTTAGGCGGTGCCACGACTGAGCTAGATTGGGGCCTGTGAGTATGATTTTAGCTGTTCATAGTGTTCTCAGTGTGTAAAATTTTAGACTTGCTCCACTTCCCTTCGGCCATTATCACTTGAATAAACTTTGTTGTTTTAACCTAAACTACTGAGTATGTCTGCATATAACGTTACAAACGACACCCACCGTGGGTTTACCGTTACAAATAGCGCCCACCGTGGGTTTGCCGTTACAAGCTATTTAAAAAAAATTGCAGGAAGGTTATGTATAATGTCAGGATTTTCTTTTTACCGTATTTTTCTATTTTAGTTCACATCTCAAACAATAGGTGGCGCTGACGGCGATTGAAGGCCAGGTGATTAGTGCTGAGTGAAGCGTCGACCTGGCCTTCAATCGCCGTCAGCGCCACCTATTGTTTGAGATGCGAACTAAAATAAAAAAATACGGTAAAAAAACTCCTGACATTATACATAACTCTCCTGCAATTTTTTTTAAATAGCTGTCACCGCTTGCAAGTTATTGAATTTTAAAATCCATCACTCATTTTTGGGATACCCGGTACATATTAAAACCGCATGCATACTAAAAGTTCATATTTTTCTGAATTCTTACGAATCAAATTTTGGTTTGTTTTTGTACCTTAAAACTAAGTGATTTATTATGTATATATATATTTTTTTATTTGATGATCTCACATCAGAAAAATTCGATATGAGTGATAGCTTAATATCCTTATTAACTTTATTTATTAACATTTTTATCTGCTCATATTTTAACAATTAAACTCATCTATTGTGCTTAATGTATATGATAAATTATATTATTTATTTTATAATTTTAATGAGAAAATTCCTGTAAAAACAAGGGAAATGGGATCGCGTAAATTTGCTTAAAAGATTAATTTTATATTTCCTAGTATGTGGAATGAAGATATGAAATTTAATTATATCTTATAGCGCTAAAAATATTAAAACAAAATTCTTTAAATTATTAATGTAAGAGAATTAAAAAATGTTTAGTTGCCTTCCAATTAAAAAAAAATACAGCTCAAGGATTTGTTATATAATTTTCACAGTTTTAAATTATTGAGTGGAGATAATTCTAATAAATATATAATTTATTTTAATATAAAATTTTATCTGAAATCTTTTGGTAATTAGCATTTAATT
Source organism: Maratus speculifer (assembly GCA_964019185.1). Taxonomy (NCBI): domain Eukaryota; kingdom Metazoa; phylum Arthropoda; class Arachnida; order Araneae; family Salticidae; genus Maratus; species Maratus speculifer. Next base: position 247,106,385 of record OZ025295.1, on the reverse strand, counting down.
AAAATATGTGAAAATACTTACGACCTTATTTCTATTAAAGATTGCATTATTTCAATTGCATATAATTATACTAAACCATTAAATGATGAGATTTTTTAATTACATACAAACATAGCTTTGCCAGATTTAAATACTCTTTAGCTTGTTCTTTCAATAATGTAGAGTATAGCGATTTTATTAATAATTATCATATTCATGCAATTACAGGCAATCTTGTAGCAGGATAGATCACTGATTCCTGGTTCATGTAAAATAACTTCATCAAAGCTTTATGCTTTGCACTCACAAGACTTGTTCAAGTACACGAGTCTCAACTTTGACCTAATTGTGGATTAGCAGCGTAAGTTTTTAGAACCATCTTATTTGCATATTTCTAGCGAAGTCGAACATTTTCAGTGCCATCTGTCGGATGTTTTGAGTTGTTAATTATTTGGAAAATAATTGTTGTTCTCGTCAGAGAATTGGGAAATCTGAAGTATATCTGAATGTTTCTATTGGTTGAATTCAGCATTTTATTCTTTTTCTGATTCGTTTAATGTCGAAAAATAGAATACTTCTGTTTATTATTATTATTATTATTATTATTAGTTTTCTGATTGGTCTATGCTTAAAGTCTAGAAATGGAATACTTCTGTTGCCACGATCACTAAAAAGCATTAAAATCCGCAAAAAAAATTATAACTCAATAACAAATTTAGGTACAGGTTTCAATAAGTTGCATTTATAAGAAAATTATTTTCTGTATACGACGGTGTAAAAATTGAAAATGTGCGATGTTTAGAAATTGAAAAATTTACAGTTCCAAAAATTGTTAAGCTGAAATTTCATTAAATGTTTGTTTATGATTGGCCAGGAATTTTAACTGGACTCCAAATGCCCAGTCATATTAATATAACTCTGTTATTGCTTAAGCTATGATTTGCACATTATAAAATGATGTTATTATTGTTTTTTAACTATAGAAATCATTTATGAGTCTAAAACTATAGTCTTAGAAAATATTATTTTCGAAATAGTCGTTGTAATTTGCTAAACTACATTTTTTTGTATTGCTGTCTTATAAAAAAAACCGTTACATATAGATGCTATCCCTGGAAACCGTTTTTTATTTTGGTTATTTTTCAGGCTGTTAGGAACTTTTAAAATTAATTTCATAACAGAAACCTCAAGATAAAATAAGAAAAAAAATATATTATGAAAAGTCGTATGAAATAAAATTTCTACATTTTAACCTTTTCGTTCCTTGGGAATAAATGTGTGGATCTCCATTCTTTCGATTTTTTGTAATGGTATTTATTGAAAGATCATTTCAGTTTCAATCTTAGAATGATATGCTTCGATATCTATGATTTGAAATAATCCAAATTGACTAAAACGTTTGCTTTGAAGCCATAGTGGAGAATAAATAATTTAGCTATAAATAATCATAACACATTAATACTCAATAACGAAGAGGTTACAGAAAATTATTTAAGGGCTAAGATTGTTTCTGAGTTCTCGTGCCATGATATACGTTACAACAACACAAAATATATGCTATTGCAAGCAGATTCATCTTTCTTTATTTTAAATACTCTAAATAATTAGATAATTTAAGGCAAGTAATTTTTATCTCTAACAATTTGCATGTTTGCTATATTATTATGATACAAGTACCAGCATTAATGAACATTAATTTAGAATTCTTAATTTTTTTTTTCAGCGTTTAAAAAAAGCTTTATTTTTTTCTTATTTTTTTTTTTTTCATCTGGGATAAATATCGCGGAAATACTTTTTTCCAATACTTATGATGATTTTTTTTAAAAAGTGTTAAAATATGATTTAGAGCGAGATACATGAGTACGATTTTGAAATGTTTTGTTTTTGAAGGGCGTAGGATATGTATTTTTCTTAACTTTTCAATAATCACATATGATTCATGATGAACAAAAGTGAGGATATTTATAACAATCCACTTCTGTCCTTTATAAGATCTTTGTAGTTTAAAATCCATCATTGTAAAATTACAGTATTGAAAATAACTGCAAGTTATTTATAAAAAGGTGAAATTTTTTTGTTAAACATTTTCTTTCTTTAAAAAAAATGCCATTTATTTTTAATCTTTTTATACAGAAACTCACAAATGGTTATGTAAATGATAGATATCAAGGTTTTTGTTTTTTTTTTTCTGTTTCTGTTAAACTTTTCAATTCATAGCTCTCTTAACTGAAGCTATATAGAAAGTTCCTTATTATTATGTGGATCGTTATTGAGGTTTTATAAAAAACAAATTTGTAGTTTTAGAATACTAAGCTGATATTGGATAATATTAGAATTAGAGCGTATTACTTACCCATCATATAAGGTAAGTCTTGCAATCGTTTTAAAAATCGGATTTTTTTTTTTTTTTTTTTTGACGGATTTATACAATTCCAACACTAGAGATTTCAAAAAGCATATTTTTAGAAAAAAAAATCCCCCGTCTGTCTGTGTGTGTATCTGTCTGCCTGTCCGTACGTCTGTCTAACTGTAAACGCTCTATCAGTACAAATTGACATAGAAATAGAAAATTTTGTTTTATTTTAAGTAGTAGCTGCAGAAGACTATTAAAAATATAAATACTGCATAACGAATGAAATCTTACGGAAAATTAGCTGTCGAGATAATTGTAATCATATTTTCCACATTCTTCGGTTTTCATGACCCCGCATTTCATTCAAATTTTAATTCCAAGATATATTTTAATTTGAAATGAGACGCTTAATCTAACTCAGTAAATTCTTGATTAATGGGTTTATCATTTTTGGAGTTATAGGGATATTTTTTTTACTATCTTATTAATACTTCGACCAAAAACTATCGTCAGACTATAAGATTAAATGCTATTAATGGCTTATCTTTAATGTCACATGTACTTGATATTAAATAACATACATGAGTTTCTATATCAAACCTGAGTTTTAATTTGAAGTTTCATTTGTAGTTTTTTTTAATCTTTTACAAAATTACTTGCTCTTTTGTTGTTTGAAATAAAAATTGTGCCTATCTGTATAATTTACGTGTAATTTGGTGATTTATGTAATTTGTGGAAATGGCTCGACAGGATAATCACGTAGTATCCGCAATTCCGTAACAGAGAAATACTATGTATAAAAATTATATGTATAAATATACGATTAATTTTTTTTGGAATTGTGATGCATTTTATAAATAGCTTATGCATAATTTATTTTCAAATTTTATATCATGCATATCCATGATCGGTAAGTACTATGGTGGTTTCCAGCGACTAGTTTAACATTGTATTCGTGATAAATAATTATTTTCCTTATTGCAGTAATAACGAAATACATACTTAACGAGTTCAAACGAAAGTAAGTAATAAAAGCTATCTACCTACATATTTATTAGTTTTAAACTATTCAAAAATATATTTATGAAAAATATAGGCTGGAAGTAATTAATTTATTTGAAGATTATTTTTATACGTATCGTGTAGGGTATCGTGTGAAAATCCTTGTATTGAGGAACTAAATATTATATTAATTTTAATGTTAATTTTATAAATATTTTAATTATATTTTCAATGATATCCTCAAAAATGTGAATCAAAAAATATTTCTTCCTGCCTGTATTTCCACATTCACTGAAATTAAATTTATGAATAGGGTAACATCCGCAGTAATTGGCACATTAAGAATTTGTCGTTAAACTTACTTAAATTTTCATTACAAAGAAATAAGCTATTTACTTGGAAATATTTTTAAATCAAAGAATGCATATCTGTGCATCTATTTTGCTCACTAAAAAAAAAAAAAAATAATAATAATAATAAAAAAACACAATAAAAATAAAAATAAAAAAAGGTATTTTTATAAAAATATATTTATAAAAGTTGCTGAAATCACCAGTAATTGGCGCCTAGAGCACCAATGTATGACACCTTGTGATCCAGTAATTGGCATATGTCTGTATTTTAAAAAAAAAACTTTACATTTTGAATTGGGTTTAATCGCTTTAAATTAATTTACTGTTGATAAAGATGCCATATTTAGACTTTTGAAAGTAAGAAATCAGCATATTAGTCTGAAATGTGAACACTTTAAAACAATACAATATACTTACATTAATACCCAGCAATTGTCATGCTGTCCCCAGTAATTGTCATATGAAGCTTTAATGGATTCCAATTACTGATAAAATTTATATTTTCAAATAAAAACAAATGATAAACAAAATTAGTCTATAATTTTAAAAGTACTTCCAAAATAAATGGTTTAATCTCAAATTCCTTGCGAATTCCTTGTAATTGGAATAGGTGCCAATTACTTGGAACTAGCAAAATTGAAGCATCATTAATTGGCAACTACCATTAATTCAGAAATCCAAATATTTGTGTCGAAAATACTTTTACAAAATTAAAGTAATCCTTTTTAACTAAACAAAACTGTTGTCAATTAAAATTTAAAATATATTATAAATTAGATAATAATGAACTGAAAAGCATGCCTTTCTTAAACCAAAGAAGAAGAATTTGCAACAAAATGGCTAATTTGATACAAGCCATACTTGTTTCTCTTTCCTAGGCTCTATTGTCATCTTGTAAAATAAATCAAAGTTATAATCTTTAAATGAGCATATAACTGATATATGGTCTTGAATTTTTAAAAGACTGGATATAAATCTTTTTTTAGGACATGTTTGTAAAATGTGCCAATCACTAGTGCATGCCAATTACTGGGGGTGTTACCCTACATTACGTTTAATCGAAGTTCATTTAAAACCTTGCAAGAAAATTATAGGAATCAGCTTTAGGTTTGACATTTTATTAAGAAATCGTAATTTTTCGTTACAAACGTATTTCACATCGCAGGCGTTCAGCGATGGTGCTGAAGTGGTCAAGGTAGCTATTCTCGCAGAAATAATAAACAGTTGTTAATTATGATTTGAAAAAAAATTGTCATTAATTAGAAGAGGCATTAACATTTGAAAACACAGTCAGTTTGGAATACGGTTATAGCCTGCGTAACTCTATGAGCTAGTGGTTTCTATAAAGATTGATATCAACCTTTAATAAAGTTTTTCTGAAATACAATGCCCTGTAGTTACATAAAATATATTAATGAAAAATTGGGGAAAACAGACTAAAATAAATATAATAAAATGTTGTGTAACTATTCCGATGCGAACTCAACAGTTCAGCCACGCTTCTCCGCACTTAAACATTTCGCAACCCATAATATGGAATACGCTATATGGCGGAGGAAAGATGTATTCAATGGCACTTTAGTATTAGTTAAAGGGACATTAAACAGGCAATTTTCATGCATCGAATCTATCTAAATATAATAACATATAGTGTAACGATTCCGGTGCACTCATCTGTTCAATCATCCCTCCTCGCATTTAAACATATAGCGATTCAAGTGGTCGAATACACCATCTGGCGGAGGAAAGATGTATTTAATGACACTTTAGCATTAGTTGAAGGGACATTAAATAATTAACTTTCCTGTAACGAATCTATATATAATAAGACGCAGTGTAACGATTCCGGGGCGAACTCATCTGATGAATCACGCATCTTTGCATTTAAGCATTTGGTGATCCAAGCTCTCGAATACGCCATCTGGTGGAGGAAAGGTGTAATTTCTCTTTTCAAGAAAATCCCATGTATGTACTGTACATACATGGGATTTTCCTACAATGCATTTCAATTTTTTTTAATTTGTTCAGAATGATAATATTTTGCATTATATTAGAGTTCATGTCATATTTTGATTCGAATTATATAACAAATAAAAATTTACCCTACTTTGTATATTGAATGCTTTCAGACGCACTAACAATTAAGAATTATTTCAATGCAAGAATTATTTCTGTTGGATTAGTTAAACCGACATTAAAGAGACAATTTTCTCTTAAAGAAGTCTGCAGTATACATGTCTGTAGGCCATTTTAAATCCCATTTGCACGCAAAGTGCTGGAGGATTTATAATGTCGCACTAAAATCTTGCGTCAACATCGGTGCGTATGAGACATCGGTGTCAATATATTAATTAAATTTTTCAAATTTTAAGTTAAAATCACGATTTTTAATCATCCTCCAAGGACGGGCATTTTCCCTTTCAATAAGTAATAAACCCATAACTACTTGAGATTTGCGACTAATTTGCATTGGTGAGTGCTAAACATACGACGCATGTGTCTTTAAAGGTTAGTTAAAATTGTATTTGGAAAAACACGGCGAAACTCCAGATATCTTTGCGACATTCAAATTTTCTTTCGAAACACGCTTACCACAATGCCGAGATTAAAAGTATGAACAAAGTCTTTGTTTAAGGTACACTGTAAGTATAAAGAAAGAGTATTACTATGCTGAATTATGTAGACTGCCAAAGTGCTTCATAAGCATCGCTATTGAATGCGTAAATATTGTCTTATATAAAAAGCATGGGTGAAGAAACTGTATGTGGAAATTTAATAATTGTGGGTGATTTCAATGTAAAATTCTGAAGCAAATCGAGAAATTAACTGTCGAAATATATTCGAAACTTTTGGTCTAAATGCATTCTTTCAAGAATCTACTACCATGGAGAACAAACTTTTTGACAATGTTTTCACCAACAACACTGTGCAGTCTGGTATCTTTCATGCTTTTTTAAGTCATTTTAAACAGATTTGGATAAAATTTGTTTTTTTTAAGTTAATAATAATATTTTATAATATCTAGACTTCCGAAATCTCTAAAAATTATAGTATATCAATCTATATTACTATTCTAGCACATTCATCATACTAACATTGTATATATTTTTTATATGTCATATATTTATAGCAACGTTTTTTTGTAGTATACTGTAGACTATCAAAAAACGGACGATTTTACGGTGAATGTACTTATAATCGCGACACCAGTACAATTCACTGGTTTTAAACGGAAAATTTCCGTAAGTTCCAGAAAATATTCCTTTTTCTTTCTGGAATTTTCGAGAATATTTCCGTTAAAAATCAGTAATTTGTACTGTCGAGTCGTCTCGATTACCAGTACAATATCTCGATTACCAGTAAAATTGTCTCTTTACAGTGTTCTAATAAATAAGTTTTATATACAAATCCCTCTCCGCATGAGTAATACTTGTACTTGAACGATTATTAAAGATACAGCGAAAAAAAAGTTAAAATAAAACATAAATATTTATAAGAAAACTTCCAATGTATGAAAAAATACACCATAGTTTTAACAATAAAATATAAGTTTGTTCTTTTTCGGATACCTTTCCAGAAAACTTGTTCTGGCGAAACATAACAATTTTAAAGAAGAAATGTAACCGCAGTGCATACTAAGTTTATAATATTACCACTAAAAAGAAAAATGCATTTCAAAAAGAGAGGAATGAATCAAAAACATTATATATTCACTACCCTTGTTGTAGTTTATTTTCAAGTAAAATAAACATGTATTGAATTCATATAACAAAATATTGTATCATAACCAAAACCATATGTATTGTGGGCTTCAAGACAAGAATTTGTAAAATAAAATGTTACATTTGTATTTTCTTCGTGCGATAAAAATATAGTTCAAAATTTAAATTTTTTTGAATGGTTCTCGAAGTATGTACTTCTTGGAGAAAGCTCAAGAATTCTTTTGCATGTATTTACATTTATCTGTCCAATAATCAGAACTATGTGAAATATCATAAAATATTTTACGTGATATTCCAAAACTAGTATTACAGGTTTACATTTACATATATTCAAGTAACATATTTATTAACATTTATCACAATTTAAAACACGGAAACCTTTCTAATTTTCGATGAATCATATAAGTGTTTTTATTGTGCAGATTTTCTGTCATTTAACAAACAAATACACTTGTAGTCACTTAATGACTGTCTTTTTATTATTTTTTAATGAAATCCTTTTTTGAATGTGTTTTGTAGTGGTGACCACAGACAATTCAAGACTCAAAATGTTTTTTAATTTTATATTTATTGTATCTAATATAGCATATATAAATAGATACATATAAAATTATTTCATAACAATTTATAACAATATCATAACATCATTAAAGTATTTTTGTTCTATTCTAAGAGATTCAAAATAAGTAACAATTTTATAGCAATGAACAATGCGAAGTTTAGAAAATTTCTAAAAGCATCATGGGTGGCGAGAATCATAAGTAGAGAGGAACGGTCGAAATACAATAACAATTTTAAACACCAACTATCTTCCCACATCTCGTACAGTATGTTTCAAAAATCTGTCGTCAATTGCTAAAAAGCATTATTAGCTACGTAGGGGAAAAGAACATCAAGCCCAATAGAAAAATATCGATTTTTTCAACTGTGTGTAAACGTAAGCAGTACAAATACAAATGCAGTTGTATTATAAAGTTGTATACAGTTATAAGTTGCTATAAAGAGAAAAAATATGAAAGAAGATCAGATAACTTCAAATTTGTTGCAGACCGATTGGAACAAAATATGGAACGAAACGGGAACTTTAAGAAAGGCATATAAGTGAAGAAGTTAAAGTAAAGAAATCTGAAATTTGAACGAAAAATTAAATGAAAAAGAAATAAATATAGCACAAGTTTAGTTAGTGGTGGTTAAAGGGAGCTTAGTAAATAGGTGGTATTAAAAGCCACAGAATCACAAAAAGCACTTTTCTGTTTTACATATTTATATTTAAGTTAAAACATATTTATATTTTTTATGAATAGATTTGTTTAATTAATCTTTGAAAATAATTAAGATTGATTTGTTATAGTGGATCAATTAGACATCAGTATTGAATGTTAGAACTTATGAAATAATCGTTTTTAATCAATATTTGCAGACTGCGCTGTTGATTTTTTCATGATTTTCTACATATTAGTTGTTTTCCAATTCAGTTTAACTGTTTTAAACGATGTCGGAAATCATGAAAATATATTTGTAAATTTTCTAAATAGATCAAGAATAAGGGAGTGTGTATTTGTTTTACTATACGAACATGAGGAAAAAGTTTCATAGTTTTTCCACAGGGGGATTTTTAATTGTACTAGTAGTTTGAATATTATTTCTCTTAAAGTGTAATTTAGTCGTGAATTTTCCCAGTTATTCCAGTTGGAGTGATGACATAGACAGCAGATAGAATATTTTTGGAAGATAGCGTAATTCACCTAGAAGACAATCTATGAAGAAATATTTTCTACAGAAATCAATGAATACAGGGTAACAATTAAATTCGACTCAAAAAAAAAAAAAAAACTCCTGAGAGCGGTAACATTTTATTTCTTTTCTAGCAGTTTTAAATTTTTCGATTTCAGTTCTAATTTTGAAAAGGAATCAGACATCATAGATTTCACATGACGCTTCATTTTGAAGGGTTTTAGTCACTCAGCGGCCAAATTCCCCTCTATAACTTTAAATATATGCGCATTTGATGCCTTCTTATATTCAAAATTTCTCCCCAAGGAATTAATGTTATAAAGATCTTTTTTTCAGTGTTCTCTTCTTAAAGACTCTCACAGTTTTTCTTAGTTTTCAAAATATTTCTAAAATATATGCTTAATTTAATATTTTATGTTTTAAAGACTAACAAACTGGAAATAAACTTTTAACAACTCATATAAAGCTGTGCATAGATTTTAGAAATATTTTGAAAATTAAGAAAAAAGAAATATCCTTTAAGAAGAGAATACGGAAAAAATAAGTTAAAAATATTAATTTTCCAAAGAGATATTTCAAGTATCAAAATGCATCAAACGCCCATAGACTTCACATTACCGGTTGGTATTCGTCCGCTGAGTGACTAGCTCTCTTATGTAGCTCAGAGAGAGAAAAAGTGGTTGCCATCTACTTTGTGCTCTTTATTTGAAAAAAATTCAATTAATACTGAATCTTTCCTAGAGATATCTTTCATTAGTTTAGTAGAGTTGATCAAGGGAATCTTCTGATGTCTACTTTAATGGGGATCGCTCTGACAACAAAGCAATGTTGTACGGTCTTCTTGTTCGAATATTCAAAAACAGAAAATTATTCATGGAGTCTGGTCGCAAAGAGTTAGACATAATTACTCATAATGCTCACTTCGAAATCAAAATTCTCGCTAGACGACAGTTACTTATTAAACATGACATTATTCCGAAATTCAATTACCATGATGGATTTAGATTTTTCTTTTCGGGGTTTTTTGGAGTTAATTATATTGAACCGGTGAACAAGTGGTATCGTTTACAGGATACCCAATAGCAGTGCTACTTCACTCCCTTTAGATAAGTGCATGTATATCACATCATAGAAATGCAATGCAGATAATGTCTATCCGAAGCATAATAGTTATGATACAATACCGCAATAATGTAAGAATGAAGTAATTAGTTGGATGTGCGAATCCCAAAATCTCATACAGAATTTTGACTTTTAAAAAAATAGTTGCACAAGTTAATGCTATAATATTATTAATTTAATACTATATCAACTTTGATTTTCATCTTAAATTTCTGCTTTATTCTATTATTGGAGTAAAACGAGTTAATGTGGATCTGATACTTATCAAAATTTAGAGCTTTTCCTTATTTTGTTACCATCATCTGTTTGCAAATAGCCAGTTTACCAGGACGCGAATTTTCGTTTCTGAATGAACCGATGGACAATACAATGACGAACAATCAAGAAAATAATACAAAAATCGCTATTATCATGCTTCTTCCTAAGGAATATATCCAAATTCAAGAAAGATCTGCTGGCCATAGTAAAAATCATACACAAAACTTTGGTTCAATTCTATACATAACTTTATACACTTTGGTACAGTACACGATGATACAGTATTGAAAGAAGTACGGAAATCGCTTTTACAGTGCACACTTCCTCCAGATTTTTCACAAATTCAGAGAAGACCTGCTTACCATACTTATAAAAAGTCATTCGCAAAAGCAATTGTTCCGTTTAATTCAGTTCAGTATAAATTCATACACTTTTGATAGCACAGTATTGAAAATGACACAGACATTGCAATTATAGCACCCCATTTCGGTGGATTTTTTTCAAATTCATAAAGGACATACTAGCCATACCCAAACACTTACAAAAAAAAAGTTGGTTCAATTCTATGCATACATTCATACCTTTTCGGTGGTATAATGTTTAAAATAGCACAAAAAACACTACTACATCGCCTCCTGTCGTTGAACCTTTTTCAAATTCAAGGAAATCCTATTAGCTACAGCCAAACACTTACACAAAAAAATTGTTTCAATTCTATGCATATCTCCTTACACTATTTGATAATACAATGGCGACATACGGACACACAGAAACACCCACACACAGACAGACATTTTATAAAAACAGATTTTTTGGAATCTCTGACCCCCTAAAACATCCTAAATCCATCAAAAACTGGAAGTCGAAAAAAATTTCGGTTACAACACTTTTTTCTTATGAAGATAGAAAAAACAAAAAAATTTAAAAAAGTTGTTTGTAGAGTAACAAATATGTTAAAATGCAAAGGAAAGCCTAAAAACTTTGACTTAATATATATTTTTTAAAAACTGTTTAATCTATTGCTGGGGTTGACAAATAAAAAAAAAATGTGAAATCTGATTAATTTCCAATGACAAATATTCCAATATTTAAAAAAATTATTACACTAAAACAAACTTATTTAAATACAAATCTTATCGTTCAAAGTCATAAGATATTTAAATTTGTTAAATTCTCCATCTTTCTAAAATATTAGTAGCAAACAACGACTTAAGTACGATCTAAATAACATTCTTCTTCTCAGCAATGCATTCTAATTAATTAAATGTTATCTTCAAACTCAAACTCACAGTGGACTTTCGGAAGTCGCCAGATTATGAAGTTGAATTAATAATCAGCTTTTGATGCAAACTGAAATGAAGTAATGTTATTAGATTGCAAGAAACAAAATAACACGATTGAACATGCAATATGAATATTGAAGATTATTAATTCCCTCTTGGAAATGATAAAAGATAATTAACGAATTCCATTTACATAATTTTTTGTACAGTTAAGCGCGTAGATATGAAATAAGTAAATTACTTAAATGAGAGTTAACTGTATTGTAATATCCAACAAAAATGGGAGTTCTGGAATTCGATTTTAACCCAAAAAGTGTGCTTTTTTAGGAGAGAGAAAAAACGTAGACACTTCTAATTTGTACACATACATGTTTTCAGATGCATTTAAAAATTTCAAAATAATTTTTCACATCAAATGTGTTTTTCCTTTTTAAAACGGAGTCTTTAAATAAATGTATTCATTTCTAATCTATAAAATGAAATTTACAATACTTCAAACATATTGCATCTATCAAATACTCGATTTTTTACTGTCTTTATTTTTTTGGAGATTTTCAAAGGCTTACAAAATATTGATAAAAAAGCGTTTTTATTTTTTCCCTCGTTATGTTTTATTTACCAAAAGGATAACTCGGAAATAGGATAATGTGATCTTGATAAAAAAAAATGTTATAAGATATTAGAAATTTCAAAAGGTAATTCTTCAAAATGTACGATAGTTTTTCATTTAAAAGTTGCTTTTCGTCAAAATAGTGATATATGAAAATCTTTTTATGTAATATAATATGATCTTGCTTCTATTTTGCATATTGCATAATGTATTTTAAATATATATTTATGTACGTACTAAGACACAACACAAATATATTTTTTGGCAATTTTTAATGAAATGTAATACACAAAAGTAAACCCAATTTTTATTTTTTGTTATTTGGAAATTTGTTACTGTCATCGGTAAAGAACTGGAAAATCTGAAGTATAACTGTTTTTTTTTATTAGTTGAATTCCGAAACTTACTTTATTTTATTCGTTTTCTGACTGGTCCATATTTAATGTCTAAAAAAAGAATACTTCTGTTACCACAATGGCAAAAATGCAATAAAAATTTTTAAAAATAATAATAATTTGAAAAGAAATTGTGATAAAATTATCAAAGAAATTTCAATTAAAAGAGCTTTTTTTTTCTACTCAATGGTGAAAATATTTAAAATGTGCGATTTAAAAATTTGCAGTTCCATAAATTGTAAAGCTGAAATTTCATTTAAAATTCGTTCAGGATGGCTACAGGAATATTAATATTTAATCCATGCCGCACGTAATATTAGGCGTTCAGAAAGCGCACTCCATCCACTAGGAATGCACATTTTAAACAATTAAGGTAGTGTATCTATAAACTACTTTTTTTTATGATTGGTCTATGGATATTAATGTTTATTGCTTGGCGTACGTAATATATGAGTCATTATGATCATCCTAAAAATGATGTTTATTATTATTATTAATATAAGTATAGAATTCATTTATAAGTCTAAAATTTTAGTCTTTGAAAATATCATTTTCCAAATAGTCGTTGTAATTTGTTAAAGTACTTTTTTTTTTTTTTTGTAAAGTGATTTATAAAAAATGATTCGTTTTTTACTTCCTGGTATTTTTGTAAGTAAGACATACCCTTTTGGTACAAACACAAACTGAGGCTCCGGGTACACCCCTGTTTTGCCCGGTCAACTGAATTCTATCGAAGCCATTTGTATAGAACCTTTTTGTGGTTTATTCACATTAGATAGGTCAACTATAATGGTTCAGGAGATAAAGAGCTCAACCCTAGTTGACGGAATTGTTCTTGTTTGCAGGACTCATTTCCCTTCCTTTAAAAGTCATTAAAGATCCGAAACATTGCGTCATGACAATAAAGGATGTCGGTACAGATAAGAGTTAGTTCGTATGTGTGTTGTCACCTTAAAATTGCTGGTTTTACACATAAAACTTTTTTTGCACTGCTTCGCTTTCTTGCCTCAGAATCTACCTTCTCGGTGCGTATCTTTAACTGGCATTTTGTCGACGTTACGATGACGGATGAAATTACAACACAAGAAAAAACAAAACTTCTGGGGTACATTTCAATGTTTCTGAGAGATCTCAACCCTGGGCCACCTACTGGATTCAATGCTGGGTTACACCTGATTTCACAGAAAAAATAAAAATCGTAAACACAGAGGCTTTCACTATCAAGATTTTCACTTGTTTAATAAGAGAATTGCTGACGGAGCAATATGTTTCAGCTCATGGTACAACCCACGGTATCTAGAATAAGACATTTTATTCTAGTAATAAGATATTTATTCTAAACACCGTGGTACAACCCATTCTATTGAACGATTCTACGTAGGCTTTCTGTGTAGGAAATTTAAAATATTATATAATAAATTGTTTAATTTATAGCCAACAAAATAAATTATATATTTTTTTTCATTTTAGATTTTTTTCCTTTATTATTATTATTATTATTATTATTATTATTATTATTATTATTATTATTATTATTATTATTATTATTATCGTTTTAAGTGATTTATAAAAAATGATTCTTTTTTTACTTCCTGATATTTTTGAAAGCAAGAACTTATCCTTTTGGTAAAAACACAAACTGGGACTCCGGGTACACGCCTGTTTTGCCCGGTCAACTGAATTCTATTAAGGGGTCTCAGGAGTCTTACTTTTTACCTGGTCGTGCGATTTAGTAACATATACATTTGATTTTTTTCTCTGTCCCTATTAAACTTAAATGCAAAAAACTTTTTATATAAACAACTTAATATCTCTTCTATTTAAAATAACCTTTTTAACATTCCATATTGAATTTTTATTATATATTTTATATTTAATTTTGATTTAAAACGTAAATTTTTCTTTGATTGCGCGCAACATTTCTCAAAAAAAAAAATAAAAAATAAAAATAAAGAAATTTGTATGAAACTTTGTAAATATCTTCATTTTAAGTTTAAAAACAACTTATACCTCAAATTTATAATTTTAATTACATTGATTATTGATAATTGGCATTTTTTAAAATAAAAAATGATTTTTTTTCAAATTTTTTCAATTTAAATTTCAATTTTAAATAAATAAATGCATAAATTGTTTTAAAATGAGGTATAAATTCAAGATACATTAATTTCACACCATTATCAACTTTTTTAGCGGTTCTTGAACTAATAGTTTTGCTAGAATCCTGTGCGCGCAATGGATACAAGTCTACTTTTTTAATCAAAATTAAACATTAAAAATATAAAATAGAATTTCAATGTAGAATATTTAAAAAATTATTTTTAATAGAAGAGATAATCAGTTGTCTATATTAAAAATTTTATGCATTTATGTTTTATAGGGACTGAGAAAAAAATCAAATGTGACATGTTGCTAAGTTGCACTACCAGGTAAAAAGTAAGACTCAAGAGACCCCTTAAAGCCTTTTGCATAGAATCGTTTTTCCGGTGTATTCACAATAGAAAGATTAACTACAATGGTTCAGGATATAACGAGCTCAACCTACTTGACGGAAAGGTTTTTGTTTTGCAGGATATCAGTTCCCTTCCATTAAAAGTCATTAAAGATCATAAACATTGTGTCATCACAGTAAGTGATGCTGGTACAGATAAGAGATAATTGATCTGTTTGTTTTCACTTTGAAATTGCTGCTTTTACACATAAAACTTTTTTTTTGCGCTACTTCGCTTTCTTGCTTCAGCATGTACATTCTCAGCGCATATCTTTAACCAGCGTTTTCTCGGCTTTACGATAACGCATAAAAAACAGAACTTCGGGACATATTTTAATGTTTCTTCGAAATCTTAACCACGGGCCATCCTGTGAGTTTAATGCTGGATTACACTTTATTTCCGCAGAAAAAAATTTAAAACTTTAACATAGATGTTTTCACTGTCACGATTTTCAGTGATATAATATGAAAGCAGCTGACGACGAAATGTTCCAAATCATGGTTTAACACACGGTGTCTAGAATAAGATATATTATATTTGTAATAAGATAATTTTTCTAGATACCGCGGTATAACCCATTTTATTGAACGATTCTGTGTAGCCTTTCTGTATAGTAAATTTATAATATTATAAAATTAGTTGTTTAAGGTATATCCAACGAAATAGCATATATTTATTATTATTATTATTATTATCATTATTATTATTATCATTATTATTATTATTAATTTGCAAGCAATTATCTCTTGGTGTCACAAAAAGAATTAGACAAAATTCCTTGGAAATATAAGGTTTTATTTATTTCTTTAAGTGATTTATAAAAGATGATTTAACTCTTATCTTCCTGATATTTTTGAAAGCAAGCTACGCACTTTTAATAAAAACACAAACGAAAATTGTTGGTTCTACTTATAAAACATTATTTGTGCGGCTGAGCTTTATTGCCACAGAATGCACATGATCTGCGCGTATGTTTAAACGGCATTTTCTCGACGTTAAATCAACGCATTAATTTAAAACGATTCAAAAAAGAAAACTTTCAGGGAACATTTTAAAGTGTCTGAGGAATGTCACTCCCTGTCCACCCTCTGAATTTAACCCTTTCGGGTCTCGTGTTATTTAAATTGTACATGTCTTTTAATGGAGTTATTTTCACAAAAAATACTTTTGCTACTATTCACATGTAACAATATTAGTATATGACTATGCATTTACTATATGACTTCATTTATACTTGGGTTTTTTAGTAATAATAAAAATTACTGTTATTTGCTTAGTTCTCTTTGCACCATTTGCGATTATTTTATTTTTAAGATATATTTCATTCTTTAAATTGTAAATAAAAGTTATTTTCCTTAAGGAATCATGTAAAATAAAGCACAAAAATTATAAGAAAATTGTAATATAAGTTTAATATTATTGTAATACAACATTTTTTAAACATTTCCCAAATATTTCTAACATTTCTAAGCATTTCTCACATTTCTCAACATTTCTAAAAATTTTACTTCCTTAGCCAATAACCATATGGATATTAATTGAATAATACGCAAAACAAAAACATTCCTTATCTTTCTGACATTGAAATATTCTTTAAGCACTAATTAATCTATTTGGATAGTTAGCGTTAACATTATTAACATAAAACTAATTTGTTTTAAAAATTGAAAAATAAAATTCGGACTTGGATGGGTTAAAACTGGGTTACACCTAATTTCCTCAAAGAAAACAGAAATACGTAAACACAGATGCTTTCACTATTATTATTTTCAGATGTATGATATGAAAATCGCTGATGGCTCGGTTCAGTTGGTCATTTCACAACTCAAGGCATCTAGAATATGCAGTTTCATTCTACAGGGATGGGAATTTTCCGCTTTTTGGCGGATTTCCGCTTTTTTGTTATTTTAAGAAATTTCGCGGATTTCCGCTTTTTTGTTAATTTGATAAGTTTCAGATTTTTCACCCCAAAAATTCCGCTTTTTCCGCGGATTTCAGAAATATGTAACAGGGATGCCGCGGACGCGCTATAGCGCGTAAATTACACTAAAAATCAGCGACGTGACGCTGAAAAATGGGGCTTACGCGTCCCGCGGGACGCGTAATTTTCATCAACGAATCGCAAAAAAGGCATGTTTCGATAAAAAAAATCCCGAAATAACGAATAATTTCCGGCAAATTTCGTCAAAAAAATTCGTGAAAAAAAGGCTAGTTTTGTTATAAAATCCCGAAAAAAAGTCGGTTTTCTTAGAAAAAATGACAAAATTTGTCCAAAAATCGTGATAAAACGGAAAATTTTGTCGAAACATTCGCGAAAAACGGTAAATTTTATTTAAAAATAACGGTGCATTTCGTCAACGAATCGCAAAAAAGGAAATAACGAATAGTGAAATAACGAATAACTTCCCGCAAATTTCGCCAAAAGATTCGTGAAATAATGGCTAATTTTTTTACAAAATCCCGAAAAAAAGGGCAGATTTCCTCAAAAAATTGCGAAAAAACGACAAATTACGTCCAAAAATCGCGATTAAACGGCAAATTTTTTCAAAAAATTTGCGAAAACCTCAATTTTCATCAAAAAATCGTGATAAAACGGTAACTTTCGTCAAAAGATCGCGAAAAAACGGCACATTTCGTCAAAAGATCGCGAAAAAAATGGCAATTTCGCCAAAAGATCGCGAAAAAACGGCAAATTTTGTCGAAAAATCGCTTTAAAACGCAATTTTCGTCAAAGGGGCAAAAAAAGAAAGTTAATACCTTGATGATAGAATTTTTCTGTTCCAAAAACTAACTTTCCTGCTTCCAAATTATTCTTTTTGCTGCTCCAAAAACAGATTTTCCTGCTTCACAATCTTTTTTTGATTGTTTCAAATCTTTCAAAGTGAATAAAACTTCTGATAACACCTATTCATTAAACAAAAAGTACCCCCTTACTTGTGGTGCAATTTTTCATTCGCGCGTGTGATCAAAATGTGGTGCGAATTTTTCATTCGCGCGTGTGAATACAATATGGTGCAATTTTTCGTTCACGCGTATTTTTAGTCTTTTTGCTTTTTTTGCAGTTCCCATCCCTAATTCTAGTAATAAGATAATTTATTGTAGACACTGTGGTTCAAGACATTTTATTAAATGATTCTACGTACATTGTAAAAAAAATCTGTAATCCTACAGATTTAAAGTTGTCGAAATTTCTATGTTTACTAATATTATATCTGTACACTGTACAACGAAAGATATAAATCTACAAAATTTTGGTAAAGCAACAGAAATCTGTAATTTTACAAGAGAATCTACAAAAATTATAATTATATTACTAAAATTTTATCTTTTATCTAGGTTGCAATTACATAATATATTCTAGGCACCCCAAGCTTCCTAAAAAATTCTTATTAACCTTACAGATTTTTTTTTCAGTGAAAATCTGTATGTGTTACATGAATTTTTGCTGTTGCCGTTACATAAAAAGTTCTAGGAATATCAGTTTCTTAGAAAACTTTTAGTAACGTTACAGTTCTTTTTACTGTGTATGCTTTCTGTATAGTAAATTTAAAACAACATAAAATAAGTAGTTTAAAGTATAGCGAACAAAATAACAGAATTTTTTTGCAAGAAATTATCTCTGTGTCACTAAAAGAATTAGACAAAATTCCTCGGAAATATAAAGTTTTGTTATAACTCATCACAGGTAAAACCTGTGCATGGGGTGGAATGTTGCTGCCATCTATCACTTTATTTAGGAAACTCCATTCGCATTTTGACGTGCGAATCAATTTGAATATTCTATGACAATGAACACTGAACATCAAAGGGTTAATGTATAATGAACAATACATCATCTATCGACAAATATATTTTGCCCCACCAGTGGCCGTGAGGTTCTGACCTCCAAACTGGTAGACGGTAGGTGCTGGGTTTGATCCCAATCGCTACCGTCGGCCTAACCGTTCGGAGTTTTTCTTGGTTTTCTTCGAACCTTGCGTAAATATGCGTTAGGTTCCCTTAGAAAGACCCCCACGGAGGGCATCCCACCCCTTAAGGCCTATATCTCGCAGTGTAGATAATTGGCCAACATAAATACAAACAAACAAACAGACAAATAAATTTTATTCCTCGCAGCGTCCTGCAAAAGGGTAAAATTTTAATGTTGTTTTCTAATCATTTTGTTTTAAATGTTAAAAAAATCCTTTTTTCAACATTATGTAAATAAAAAAATAATAATTACAAATATGAATGCAATCTTGAGAATATGAATCATTGTAAAACGTATTCACTAAATTTATGGAATTTTATTATATTGAATTTTGCTTATATTGCATTGAAATCTGGAGCTTAAAAAACGGAATATTACATTCCAAACACTTAGAGGGTTTCAGTACTTTAATTAGATACGATGCCACACCAGTCTTCTCTTCCTTTGTAAAACCCATTTACAAATCTTAATTGTTCGAACTATATTCTTGGCATGCAGGTTTGAAATTTAAATCATTCAAAAAAACTTTTTAACTGTAACAAATCTAAACTCCATTATTTTCTTAATCTAGAATTAAGAATGCAACGTTCAAAAATCAATCGGAAATAAAATATTTACACTGTAAAAAAAATCTGTAAAGATACTAAACTTTTTCTAGGAAACTGGGATTCCTAGAACTTTTCCAGTAACGGTAACAGCAAAAATTCTAGTTTTAGAATCAGTTACATGGATTTTTCCTGTTATCGTTACATGAAAAGTTCTTGGAATCCCAGTTTCCTAGAAAATGTTTAGTACCTTTACAGAATTTCTTTTACAGTGTAGGTAATCATTAGCAATTTAGAATAAATAAAAGGAGTTACTAATAAATGAAAGCAATTTTTAATAAATAAAAATTGCTTCTTCATAATTTATACAAGACAATATATGAAAAAATACGGTTGATTGTAATTTTCAGTAGAATATATATTTACTCATATTTTTTTTCAGCTTCATTTATGTATCTATATTTTCCCTGTATTCATATAATTAATTCTCAAATACATAAAAGAGATTTCGCTAATTGCTAACATCTAGTATGGCAGGAAATGTTAAAGATGGGTACTAATAAAAAATACATTTCAAGAAAAAAAAGGAGTTTTACTGCTTATTTTTGTTCTCGAAACAGCTTTCATTATTTTAACGCTGAAAGAAGCGCTTATAAAAAGCGAACACTTTACATACAGTCAATCCTAAAAAGCAATTAATCTTTAAATTTAATTTCTATCTGCAAAGTTCTATTAAAGATACAGTTATTTAATCCTGTTGATTAAAGTTTAGTCGTTTATCAAGATTTCCATTTCCTCATTACCACATTGCAATTTTATATGAGCGGCCAAACATCGTCATTTATATCATAACGTCATATCATCATAGTTACTTTTAAGCAATTTAAAATAAATAAAAGATGCTACTAATAAATAAAAGGAATTCCTAATAAATAAAAAATTCTTTATAATTTATATTAGGCGTTTTATGAATAAAGATACTTGATTGTATGTTTTCAATAAAATGTATATTTATTCACATATTTTCAGCTTCATTTATACATTTTTTTTAAAATCTGTATTTATACAGTTAATTTTTAAATACATAAAAGATAGTTCGCTAATCACTATCATCTATTATGGCAGGGAATGTTAATTATGTTTTCTGATAAAAAATACATTTCAAGAAAGAAATATATATTATTTACTGTTTATTTTTGTCCTTAAAGCAGCTTTCATTATTTTAACGCTGAAAGAGCTTCTAATAAAAAGCGAACATTTTACATATAACAATCAGTCAATCCTTAAAAGCAATTAATCTTCAAACTAAATTTATATTTGCATAGTTCTATTAACGGTACAATTATTTAATCCTGTTGATTAAAGCCTAGTCGTTTATAAAGATTTATATTTCTGCACCACCACATTTCAAATTTAACAGCGTGCAAACATCATCATTTATAAAAGCACATTACTTGTCCTACACATAATTTCAAAAATAAGGTTTTTTTTCATATGTTTCAATTCGAAAGATAATCTAGTTTTTTTTCATTATCATTTAATTCTATGTAATCTCTTTGTTACTAAGTTTTAAATCAAGATTATTAAGTATTATTTAATTATTTATTCTACAATTAATTTCAGAGCAAGTGAATTGGACCCGGGTAATTAAAATGTTATATAAATAAAGCTTTTTTATTAAACTCATTAGTTTTATTGTACAAATACTGTTTTAGCAAATGAAACGTAATATTTTATTAAAATAAATTTTCAAAAACTATAAATTAACGCTTTAAAATCAAAGGGAAAGAACTTCTTTAAAACACCATAAAATATAATAAAATGCGCAAGGTCTTTCGAAATGACTGCGTCTTTCTTCGTCAGATAAAAAGTAGAATTGTGCTTTCTATAAATGTAGCGCCACCACTGAAATGGAAACACAGGAAAGGGAGCAGACTGAAGGAACTGCCAATAGTAAAGTAGAAAGCAACAGCCAATCACGGAAGAGTATAATCAAAACGTTTAAAGATGGAAAATCAACTATTATAAATGCATAATAGTCCAGTCATTTAAGCTTAAATTAGGTAAGAATCTCGGAATTCGAGATACCCAGCTGTAAGTCTGTAAATACTTGTATATTGACACCCTAAAAGTTGTCTCAAAACCTACATATGGTAGGGTGTACGCAACTATTAAATTCCAAGGTCAAAGGTCACAAAAATCGGTTTTTTGCGCTTTTTTTTGTAAATATCTCATTTCCTATAGGTTTTTTGCTATTTGTATTTATTATCAATATTGTAGAATACAAAATTCTCTACAAATTTTGTTTGAAAACATTTTTCATACGTCGAACCGTTTTCGAGATAGAGGGCGGAGAGCGCGCGGTCACAGCATCACTTCAGGTCAAACGGTGCCTCCGGCCGAAAACTCGCCATATATAGTTGATGAACTATCGATAAATCAATGATTATAAATATTTATCAATTTTTATTAACTATTTTATTATATTTTATCTTTTTCTTTATGCATTGTGTAGTATAGTTACGACAGTCTTCTCTTTATTTCAAGTAACTGTTCTTGGTAACTACGTACGTATAATTTCAAGAAATATGGCTGATTAGTGTTTTCTATGTAATAAGTCAGATTCGGGAGGTGAATCGCTTATTGAAGTAGTGCGCGGTATGAAAACTCTACGAACTGCAAGTGTCAAACGAAACGATGGAAAAATTGATTATTTAAAATCAGTAACCTCTGTTAAAGTGCATGAAAAGTGCCGAAGTGTTTACATTAGTAAAAATTGTATCCAAGCAGCAAAACGGAAACAAGAAGAAGGAGAAACTATAACTTCTTCATTAGTACTCCGTAAAAAACGAGGTGCAGTGTTTGATTTTAAGAATCAATGTTTATTTTGTGGCGAAGTTGCTGATGAGGCTACAGAGAAAAAGAAAAGAGAAAAATACAGGCGGAAGATAAAAAATGTGAGTACTCTTGAGTTCAAAGATAATGTTATCAAAAAAGCAGAAGAACGTGCGGAAGATTTCGGAGAATTGGTGAAAAGTCGTATAATTTTACAGTATGATTTGGTCGCTGCTGAAGCGAAGTACCATGCTGCTTGCTTTACAAACTTTTCAAATAAATCATCATCATCGCCTCTTGAGAAACTTCATCAAGATAATCAAGTTACAGAAGCTATGTTAGAGATTTTCAATTACATCGAAAATAATAATGATTCTCAATTCACACTAAAAGAACTTAAAGATGTCTTGACAGGGTATGTGCCAGATGATAAAACTATCATTACAAGACTACAACAGAAGTATTTAACCGATATCTTAATTACGAAGAAAGTTGGAGCTTTCACAATCATTTCTTTCCGTGATGCACAAGCTGATATTCTATCAAAAGCTTGGTACGAAAGTAAAAAAAAAAATAGATCCTGAAGCAGAAAGGCTAAGAATTGTAGAAGCTGCAGCAGCAATTATTAGAGAAGATATCCGAACATCTATAGTTGAAACTAAATCTTATTCAACTCCTAATAAAATTTTGGATAATGTTAATCAAGAAATTCCAAAAACTTTATTACATTTCTTAGAAGAAGTCATCGTCAAAAACAGGAAAGGACAAATTGATCATTTAAAAACAAAATGTACTTCAATAATCCATGCAATCGTGGCTGCCATACGGGAACGTTCTTTTTCATCACAGTTGCATTTGAGACTTTCTGTATTTCTTCACAGAAGATATGGATCTAAAAGACTATTGGATATTTTATCTAGTTTGGGATTTGCAGCTTCTTATAGTAATACAGTACAGTATGAAGTTTCAGCAGTTTATCACCCACAGCCTCGTATTTTATCATCTGAGTCAGGTGCACTTGTACAATATGTTGGAGACAATGCCGATATAAATGTCCAGACTCTTGATGGTAACAATACTCTTCATGTTATGGGGATTATTAAGATAGTAACTCCAAAAAATGCTGTTCTCTACGATGAACGGATACAAAAATGTACAACCAAACCAAAAGCGAAAGATTTGGCAGCCATATCACATATATCTTTACAAGTTTACGATAAACCAGTCGTACCTGGATACAGTAAAGTTCAAGTTTAAAATCTGCATGACGGTCGAGCACTAACAGAAAAAACAATGAACGGAACTGATTTTTTGTGGTTATACGGAAAATGGAGAGATATTGCATCGTTGCCAGGGTGGAACGGTTATCTTGAGCAGCTCACTAAAAATGAAATGAATTTTTCAACATCTCAGGTTATGTTTCTTCCTTTTATCGATCATCCTGCCAGCAATGTAGACACAATTTACACAACTTTACTATACGCTCTCGATTAATTCATAATTTGTTTTTTTTTTCATCATGTAAGAAGTTATTAATATTATATTAATTAGGTTAAAATTCAAATATAATTCCTATATTTTCATTAACAATTCTGCAATTACATGGACAGGTAAGTGTTGTTAAATAATTTAATACTGAATAAAAAGTATATAGGTTAGGAAAAAAATGATATATGGCACGTTTTCGACCGGAGGCACCGTTTGACCTGAAGTGATGCTGTGACCGCGCGCTCTCCGCCCTCTATCTCGAAAACGGTTCGACGTATGAAAAATGTTTTCAAACAAAATTTGTAGAGAATTTTGTATTCTACAATATTGATAATAAATACAAATAGCAAAAAACCTATAGGAAATGAGATATTTTCAAAAAAAGCGCAAAAAACCGATTTTTGTGACCTTTGACCTTGGAATTTAATAGTTGCGTACATCCTACCATATGTAGGTTTTGAGACAACTTTTAGGGTGTCAATATACAAGTATTTACAGACTTACAGCTTGGTATCTCGAATTCCGAGGTGAACTTACTATAATAACTGGACTATAAATAATGTATGAAAAGGTATTACATTATATACATTATTTGTGCATTTATAATAGTTGGTTTCCTATATTTAAACATTTTTGCCCAAAGGCTTTATTTGCTGTTTTAATATAATCAAAACGTTCAACGGATACAGTAGTGAAGGGGAAGGAAGAAGAAAATGGTAGCAAGAAGAAAAAGAGACTATATTAAAAGTAAATACACGCAAATAAAAGGACTCAATAAAAAAAATAAAGTAAAAATAAATAATTAAATAAATAAAATACAAAATACATAAAGAAACAAAATAAAATAGAAAATACATAAATGAATAAATAAATAAACAATTGTATGTAAATTTTTATAAACACACATATGTATATCTAAAAAGTATGTGCATAATTAATACAATAAGGCAGTGCTAAGAAGATTTTTGCATGCAATGAAGTGCGTTTTAGAAAAGATATACCATTAACAATAACTTCACGATTAAGATAAATAGTTAAATTTCCAAGAAAACCCAATTCAGAAGTACTATTGGCATTAAAAATAATTTTAGCGGTTTGAAAATTTAAACTGTTGCCGGAATCCAAGAGTGCTTGGCAACAGAAGATTTAGGAATTTCTTGATTAATGATATAACAAGAGTGCTGTTTTAGGCGTTTCTTTCAAATTGACATTAAAATTGAGTTAAAAAATTCTTGTTAATTCATTAGTAAATTAAAAGTATCAGCCATCGAATTGTTTTATGCTTTTACTTCATGTCAAATCTTTATTTACCTATGTCCCGATTTCTAGCTTGAAAAAAAGATTACTTGCATTTTATTTCTCTGATATTGAAGTCCAAGATTTTGTTAATTTAACTAATATTTGCTTAACTCTAACTACTTTTCAGTTTGATAATAAATTTTTCAAACAATCAGACAGCTTAAGTATGGTTATTCCATTATCTTTTATTCTTTGTGATATTTATATGCATTATTTAGAAGAAAAATTGCTAGATATGATTTATTGTAAATGCTGGATGCATTATGTTGACGATACGTTTGTCTCAATCGGTAATCCTTTTGATATTTCTATCATTCTTAAACTTGACAATTCTATCGACCCACATATTCAGTTTACTTTTGAATTAGAAAATTGTAATAAACTTCCTTTCCTTGATGTTTTAGTTACCAAAAGTGAATCTTCAATTCTTCTATCATTAATACTGCTGTGAACAAATTCAATGACAACATAATAAATCTACTCTTTCTAATTCTGTCCAAAATAATCCTGATAATTTGCTTCTTCTCCCCTTTTTTCCACCTTTATGTTTCAAATTAGCTAAAATCTTAAGACGCTTCCATTTTAATGTTATCTTTAAACCTGTCAATAAATTCAAATTTCCTTCTATTAAATCCCATGCCCTGACCTCAAAAAATGGGTAATTTATAATGTTTGTTGTAATGGGTGTGATTTATATTATTTTGGTCAAACTGAAAGAAACCCAAAAATCCGCCTAAAAGAACTCTCGTTATGTCATTAATCAAGAAATTCCTAAATCTTTTGTTGCAAGACCTCTTGGGATTCCGGCCATAGTTTCAATTTTCAAACGGCTAAAATTATCTTTAATGCCAATAGTACCTCTGAATTAGATTTTCGTGAAAATTTAGCTATTTATCTTAATCGTAATGTTATTGTTAATGCTAAATCTGCTTCTAAATAGCTCTCCGTTGCCTGGAAAAACCTTTTCAGCACTGCCTTATAATTAGCTTTTTCTATTAATTATGCATATACTTTATTAGATTTATATATGTATGTTTATAACAATTTCCATATAATTTATTTATTTATTTTATTTATTTTTTATTGGGCCCCTTTCATTTGTGTTACATATAATTTAAAAGTTATAATCTTTTTTTTTCTTGCTACCATTTTATTTTTTCCTTCCCCTTCATTACTGTATTCACTGGGCATTTTGCAGTGCTATAATTGGAAAAAAATGTTTCTGGAAACTCAAATTTTCATAGATTATAAGGCTACAGGAACTTTTGCAGTTCAGATTTCAGATTTAATTTTGGATTTCAGAACCCAAACGCCTATTAGAAACATTTAACCAAAAGCCGACTTTTTTTAACGGTTATAATTATATTATTGAAGTTTTTATAGTAATGTAATTTGCTTTCACTCAGTAAGAATAGGGCAACTGGCGTCAGTTCAGAACCTCCGTCCCCCAATAGTAGGCCTCAGCGATGACAAAGAAATGGCCGCTGAGAAAGGCGGATTGTTTTCAGCGTGTGTACAAGTCCCTTTAATTTTGGTACCAATATATTTTTTTTAATTTTCCCGCTTTATTTTTCTGAGATTAAAGAAGTCTAAGAAGTATTTTATAAAATTCTGGAGTCAAAACTTAGGGAACCGTGCACATTTTTAAAAAATCTGTCATCAGCAGCCGCCATTTTAGAGTCTATGCCCAGGTCTAGTCTTCAAAAGGCGGTGGCAGCACTACGGCTTCAAAGCATCTGATTGGTCGAAATATCTTCTTTCTCGATAAGCGGATATCCTTAAAACTAGCAACAATTAACGTTTTGCTTGAAGAAAAAATAGATTGTGCTGATACGCAATTCTTTTATTCTTTTTTACAGTAACAAACCAAATATTTTTGGAAATGGCGCTCCCACGTGTTCCCGCCCAATTACAACACTGGCGTTTTGATTATTCTCTTCCGTGATTAGCTGTTACGTACTACTTTCCTATTGACTGTTTCTTGAACTTGCCCTCTTTCCCGCCTTTTCATTTCAGTCGTACCACTACATTCATAATAGACGGACATCTTCTTTGTGCCTGATGAAGAAAGACTCAGTACTTGCGAAAGGCCTTGTCATTTTAGTACATTTTATTGTGTTTTAGAAAAGTTTTTTTCATTTCGATTTATTTACACCTGTTTCAACTTATTATCTTTCTTTAATTCAGTAAAAATATGTTTATTTTGACTGATTGTATGTTTTATCTCTACCCGAGTCATTAATATATATGTATATATATGTAGAAAATATAGAAATATATTTTAAATACAGAAAAAAGGTGCATATACATGATATTAAATATAATTTAAAAAAATTTAGACTTATTAAGAGTATATCAAGAAAAAAAAACACACAAAGAAATTTTAATGACAGTAATTTAATATACTCTTCAAGCCAATACTATCTATTCATTATAAGAGAAACAATAGAAATTCTATAAGCTACAAATACAATATTTAATAATATGCCATCATTCAACATACCAATAATTAATGCTCGAGATACTCAAGGTTTACGGTAAATAAATAAATAAATAAGCATCCAAATAAAATAAGAATAACGTGAATAACGTGAATAACATAAAAACTACATTTAAAGTTTAATGAGGGATTTTCAAAAACAATATCAGAGCTGTCAAATCTCCGGCTTTTTAAATACCGGTATTTTAATAAAGAAAATTTTGTTTTACTCAATCGGAACATTTTAATGATTTAACAGAACAACATTTTCTTTAAAATTACTAGCTGCACTCGCTGAAATTCGATGGAAAAGAAAATATATTAGATATGATATACCGGGTGATCCAGAAGTCTCGGGACTTTTGAAATGCTAATAATTAGAAAACCATAAACAATAGAAGTATGCGGTTTTCACAGAAAGGCTGAGAAACTTGTGGGATTTGTTTTTTCGATGAAAAAACATATTATGTTAGTTGCACTTTTTGACAGCAGGTGGCGCTAAAATTGATAGTATTGTTTTTATAGTATGATACAGCTCATTTAAAAGAACGAATTACTGTCCAAGGGTTACAAAGTTTAATCATGACGCCCATGGCTTATAAGTACCGCCGTGAGCCGATGCAAAACAGCGTGCACAGTATCCTCAGAGCAGAAAGAAATTCCAGAAAGAAATTCCCGCTCATCGTGATATCACAAGTTTACTGCACTCACCATGAACTGGTGATTTCTACAGAGTATTGGCATAGAATCCTACCTAATTTACGATTATAACAGACATTTGGGATCTCTTGTTTCTATTACGATCTTCAAATGAGCCTTTTTCTCAAACCTAGCTTACCATAACATTTCACATTTGCAATGGCCATCGATTCTTTTGCAGTTTTAACTTGACGTATTGTACGATATGAAAACAACGCGACATGCAAAGATGTGTCTAAACATAGTCTAGACAATGTCTAAACACTGCAGTTGCTCATGAAATTTTGTATCAAATTTCCCTTACAATGCAATTTCATTTATCTTACAAAAAATGTTTGAACATAAACCACCCTTAAAACGAAATCTCATCAATATCATAGAAAAGAAGTTTCGCAATGAACTCATGTGTCTATATAACGCATGGTATAGGTACATTCAGTCTTATACAACAGCGCCACCTGTTGCTAAAAATGGTAACTATATATATTTAAAAAAATTCATTCTTAACAAAAATCCCACATGTTTCTGAGCATATATCTGAAAACAGAACCTTTGTATTATACATAGTTTCCTAATTATTAACTTTTCACAACTCCCGAAACTTCTGGATCACCCGGTATATCAGTTTTGTATAACAATAAGATCCTGAGCGAAAAAAACTATTGTCACCTCTTAAAATAGGGATAACATTAGTTTTCATGATGAAGATACACAAAATTGAGAAAATAACAAAAAATAAGAAAAACAACTCAGAAATTATTATCATGGACTTAACTTCAGCTACAAATCTTTTTTAATGTGATTTCTAAAATTTAAACATTATTTAAATGCCGAATTATTTAGGAAGTTAATATGACCTCGGAAGACAAATACAAAAATATCGGAATATTTTATTTTTTTTCCGTTTAAATATCGCTTGGTAACTGTACAATAATTATAATATCAATAAGACATTTTAATCATAATAGAAACAGGGAGTTACTAAACTGCATAACCAACCCACTGCACATTTACAGCACTTGCAATAAATTTAATTTATTTATTTATTTGTAGCCTCCATGAACTTGTCAAAATTAATTTTATTGTTATGGCAACGAAAAGAAAAACAATATCTTTGGAATTAAAAATAATAAAGTTTTTGTGTTTGTTGCTGATATGCAGAAAACATTTTATTTATATTTATTTTAAATAATAACTTAATACAACGAAATGATTTTTTTATATTACGCAAAAAAGAAATATCGCAATATCGTCATATCATAGGTTTTATTCCTTTTTTCTCTAATATGACATCATTTACACCTTCAAAAACACCCATCTTTTCCGAAATAAAAGTGTGATTTATGAAGTTATTTAAAAATTCTTTAGTTTCATAAAATATTTATTATAATTATGTATAAATGGCGCAATTTATAAAAAATATTTTCATTTGTGCATACCATGGAGCTTTAAATAAATAGATGTTCAGTTTATTTAAATGCAGGAATAAAAGTCAGTGACTATGACATCATCACTAACACAGCTATAACAATGTATGTTACATTCATGGAACAAATTTATCTGGATTCTGAATTATGACATTTTCTCTGTGGATAAAATTTCGTTTTAGCCATTACATTTTATTAAAGTTTATTTTCTGTTATCTTATTTACATAATACATAATAATATTACTCAGTAAATAATCTGTGAATTGTAAAACTATTAACGAATATTTATGTGCAATCATTTTATTAGGATTAAATTTTAAGAAAACCATTCTTTTTTCCTTTTGAAATGCGATTACACATTCACCGATGAGATCAAGCTCCTGATTGGTGGAAAGTAATAAAGCAAAATAAATTTAATTATAGTGATAAAAGCTTAACCTGTTGCCACTATTTTAAAGAAATGTCACGATAAAGCTTTTAAAATTAAAAATAAAATGTAAAAATGGAAATAAATAAAAAATTATCCAGAATGGGCACAAGTACACATAAACAGTTTTCATTTAAAAAAATAATTACCAAAATCGAGCCAGTAGAAATCTCAGAGCTGATGACTAAAAAAACAGCCAGGTCTTTTAAATGTATAGATACTGGTGTGCAAAAAGCCGAAGAATTAGCAACTCTTCAATATAGTTTTGGATAGCTTGTATTTGCTTCGATAACGATTCGGGTGGGGTTAAAACAAATAAATAGTCAAAATATACATACTTTTACTGGTTCTGAAATATTCTTTTGCACAATTGAAATTAATGAAATTCTGCTTACTTTTATCTTTGCTATTTTGCATGCGTAGATGTCCAAAAATAACCGTCTAAATTTCAAGATATAAAATCTTTTTAACTATAAAATATAAAAAGATTCATAAATGACATTTTATTAATAAATATGAGTGTTTATTTATTTTTAATAGAGGATACATTTAGTCATACATTCCTTACTTTCAGTAATATTTTTTTATCTTTATTTATGCAATTAATTCTTAGTTACACAAAACATAGTTAGTAATTCATCAAAATCTTTCTTGAGCAGGAATTGTTAATTTTGTTTACTGGTAAAAAATTGCAGTTCAATAAAAAAACAAAAAAACAAAATGTAGTCTTTAATTTTATTTTTCCCAAGAAATAGCTTTCATTATTTTAACGCTGAATGACTGGGATATAAAACGCGAACGCTTCAGGCACCGTTAATCCTAAAAATCAATTAATCTTTAAACTTAATTTCTAGTTGAAAAGTTTTATTAACTATATAGCTGTGTAATCCTGTAGATTTAGTCATTTATAAGGATTTTTATTTCCGCACTTTCCAAATTTTAGGGCACTTGGATAGTAAAATGTTTAAATATTTTCAGTATTTAATTATCAGCTAAAACATTAAGCTTTATCAAATATTATGCTCCTGGAAGATTTTAAAATAATGTATTTTAAACACTATCATCTATTATACAGGGTGTCCGAAAAGTCAGGAAACGTTCGAATAACTCGAGAAATACATAAGAGATTGAAAAACGAAAATATACGTGTTAAGTATTTTTAAATAAGCTACTCAGTGATACCAAATTTGACCTTCGCAACCAACCACCTAGGGGTCAGAGGGGGTCCATCTTCGAAATCTTAAATAATAATCCCTATTTTTTATTGCATATTCGGATTCTACGCATAAAAATAAGTAACTTTTGTATTTGAAGTTTATTTCGAATCCTCGCTTATCACAATGTAATTGAGCATATTAAATCGATACATATATCGGTTTTCCCAAACAGGTTTTGCCTGATTGGCCAGAATTTTGACGTCAAATTCCTCGTCTTTTGCAGGAATAGTGGTTTCTTGAAAATCACCCACGTCGATTATTTTGATAATGCTACACTGTTAAAAATTTGACCCATTTGCTGTAGCGTCACTCCACAGCTTTTATAGAATATCTCTTTTATGACCAATGAGAATGCTCCATAACACAGTAAAGTAACCGTTTTCTATAAAAGCGGTGGAGTGACGCTACAGGAAATAATAATAATAATAATAATAAAAACTTACACCCACATCAGCCGTATTTAGAAACCATTTACTGGATAAAATAAAAATCCAAAAAGAAAACTAAATTAATATATTTCAATGAATTTTTGTAGAGAAAAACATAAAAAAAAACCTATATACTGTAAAAAATTTAACTCATTTACTACAGGAAATAATAATAATAATAATAATAAAAACTTACACCCACATCAGCCGTATTTAGAAACCATTTACTGGATAAAATAAAAATCCAAAAAGAAAACTAAATTAATATATTTCAATGAATTTTTGTAGAGAAAAACATAAAAAAAAAACCTATATACTGTAAAAAATTTAACTCATTTACTACAGCGTCACTCCACCGATTTATAGAAAACGGTTACTTTACTGTGTTATGGAGCATTCTCATTGGTCATAAAAGAGATATTCTATAAAAGCTGTGGAGTGGCGCTACAGCAAATGTATCAAATTTTTAACAGCGTAGCATTATCGAAATAATCGCCACGGGTGATTTTTAAGAAACGCTATTCCTGCAAAAGACGAGGAATTAGACGTGAAAATTCTGGCCAATCAGGCAAAACCTAGTTGGGAAAACCGAAATATGTATCGATTCAATATGCTCAATAACACCGTGATAAACGAGGATTCGAAATAAACATCAAATACAAAAGTTACGTATTTTTATGCGTAGAATCCGAATCTGCAATAAAAAATGGGGGTTATTATTTAAGATTCCGAGTTGGGCCCCCTGTGACCCCCAGGGGGTCGGTTGCAAAGGTAAAATTTGGTATCACAGAGTAGCTTATTTAAAAATATTTAACATGTATATTTTCGTTTTTCAATCTCATATGTATTTCTCGAGTTATTCGACCGTTTCCAGACTTTTCGGACACCCTGTATATATATATATATATATATTGCCTTTTTTCAGAATGTGTTTTTATGCATTGTTACACTTTTATAAAATTTTAATTTAGGTAAACAGTTGTAACTTTAAAAGTTGTATAGTATCCGCTAGTATATATACATATAATAAAGCATTTTTTTTTCGAAATGAGTTTTTTTATGTTTTGGTACACTTTTCTGAAATTCTATTTTAGGTAAACAGCTGAAACTTTCAAAAATTGTATAAATGAGGTGTTTCTTTAAAAAAAATTTACCTTTTAGTTTTGATTTATAAATTCTTTAAAATAATAAAGGGTAATCTATTACAATTTTTTTTAAAATTTAGTAAATTCTTCTTTATTTTATTTCTTTTGATTTATACATGGGCTATAATGTGTATATTACGTGCAAAAAAGTCATTTCTATTTCTATTTTAAGCTAGATAAGTAATAATAAATAATTTGCAAAATCTGCTTAATTTTACTCTTTGAGACGTTCCATATTCCTTTCGATGTGTGTGAGTAGATCAGAAGCATTATTACGATTTTTTTAAAGAAGCTATAAAGTGCTTGAAAAATGAGGTTTATATACAAAGTAAAATTTCTATTAATGGAGGTGTCTCTCACCAAGTCGGTAATAAAGTTTGATTTTTTTTTCCTTTGCACGATCTTCTGCAAGATTTTGCATAGACCTGCATGGGTTTAGCCCTGCAAAATAAGGACAGTATATTCCAACGTTCGGGCCGGCAGAAAAAAGTGAATGGGCCAGCCAACCCTACTAAAAATAATATTAAGATTATCTGAAGAAATATCTAGTTTATTCAGAAATTCTAGAGAAATCTGAAGAAATTTTACAGATGTAATTTTACCTGAAAAGAATCAGCCGATTTTTGGAACATATCCATAAAAGTATCTGCAGAATGTTTTAAAAATGGGCCAATTCCCAACAAAATACCTAGAGATATTTTCTTAAGATTTTCTTGGTAATATTTCAAGTGGGGAAGCTGAGACAATAAAACATTAAGTAGAGCTACTGATTCAGTATAAAAAATTAAACGAAAATAATAAAATATGAACCATTTTCAATAAATATCACTTATGTGCGAATAAGTATAAATGTTCACAACTAGCCGATGGTAGTTTACATCATCGATACAGAAGTGTAACGTTTCACGTTTAGGGATTGGCATCGGATAGTTAAATGATATTTAAACCCAAGGCTTAGTTTTTTCAACAGACTCTTGCCAGACCGACATCAGCATTGCATTTTTAGAATCAGTCTAATAAACTTCTGTTACCGAAAGAGTTAGAAATGCCTTTTATTTGTAGAGATGGGAAACAAAGCTTTATTATACGATTATACTTCTCATTTAAAGAACATTCTATTGTTTTGTATTCTAAAAGATATTAATTTCACAAGCAGGGCGATTTCTTACCCAAGGTTACTATTAAACGAGATTCTTGTTACCCGAGTTGCTAGTGGTTCGTTTTAGCTCCTATATTCGATGTTGCTTTATATTTCACTTAAAAAAAAATGTACCCGTTTTCAATGAGGAAAATTTTGTTTACGGTGAATTCTATTTAAAGCGGAATTGCAACTGAGGCCATTTATCGTCCGATTTATTCAAAATGTACATTAACTAATGTATTTAAGAGCACAAAATCTGAAAAAAAAAACATTTTCGGACTTTATTTTATTTTTAATTTAAAAAAATTCTGAACAGTATATATAAAAGGAAGATTTAAAAATCTATATTATTTCCTAAACCATAATAATTAATTGAAAATGTGAACAATTTTAAGTCCGTTGATATTGAAATATTAATGCGCCATTTTTCAGATTAAGAAATTTGGAATTTGCGCGCATTTACAGTTTCAATCCATATAAACTACATCTTAAAAAAATAACAAACTATGCATTTATTTATAATCTTCATGCTAAAAAAATAATAATGATGTCACATATTTTAAGTATTTATAAATTTAACTATAAAAAATTTGAAAATTTTCTGAGAATTTTGTATTTTTTATTTTGCTCTGACATTAAATACTAAACAAAATTTTTGAATACATTTTAATTTTTATTTAGACGTAGGTGAGTTATGCTTCTATTTTGTTCAAAAACTGTTTTGTATAGGGGAACTGGGGGACATTGATACAGCTTTAAAAAAAAAAAAATTTAGTGTCTAGAAAGCAGAAATTTCAAGTTATTTTTCTATGTGATGTCAGCAAAACCTGTGTTGTGTGTTACAAAAATGTAAATCGTTGTTTTATATATTATTTTTGCATCTAATTTAAAAAAATCAAAAAAAGTAATTTGTATCAAAGTGCCCCATCCCCGGGGCAGATGATACACTTTGAAACGTCTGGCAAAAATGGAGACAAAATAACACCAATGCATATTTTTCACAGAAAAATAGTTAGCAAACCATTTTATATATATTTATAGACATTAAAATCGCACACAATTTATTTGTAAGCGATATTAAAGCATTCAAAACGAAATGTATAATGACCTGATGTTCTGGCTGTTCCTTGTCTGTTTGTTGGCTGTGGTAACTTTGTCATATCTGGCACTTTAACCCCAGAATTCTCTCCTTTTTTATTAAAGGTGAAAGAATTACTAAATTTTCTGTTCATAAATCGGTTTACAAACAGAAAATAAAGGATAATTATGTTAAAAATTATGTTTATAATATAATTATCATGTACTGTTCTGCAGCTTGTTTCTCTTACTTAACATTTCTCATGTCGATAATACTTTTTTCTCTGGAGATTCGATATAAATTTGAGATTTGCCAGGCTGCCGTCCATTTCTTTTGTTAATTCTACTAGCACTAGATATTGTGTAAGTTTGTACGTCTTCTGTTTGCAAAAATACTATAAAATGTTCTAATATAAAGAAATTAGAGCTATTTCACTTCAATAAAAACTAATAGTAGAACTTTTTGACGAAAAATGGTTGAATTAAGGAGTATAAGGTAAAAATAAAAATAAAAGATAATGAAAAAATGAATAGAAAAGGATTTAGGTTGTATCAATGTGCCCCGACAAAGACTGTATCATTGTGCCCCATGCAGCTATTTTAAATAAAATGAGTCTCAAATCCAACACATCATAATTTATCTAACAATAAAGAATGGGGAACTGATAAAGATTAGTGTTACTTGCCAGGGAGGGTATTCTTTTCGGTTGAAAATACTGGAACAGTTGTATAATACCATTTCAATTGTACAACTCAAATTTACTTTTGACCTACAAAAACAATTAATCACCCATCCCATTTCATCAAAATTTTGAATCATTCCAAAACTTTCTGTATGTTGTTAATTTCACTAGTATCACCTTTTGGAGCGGTTGTGAAACTTCCTGTAATGACCCTGTGTGCTGTACAGGGGATGTATCAATGTGCCCCAAGTATCAATGTACCCCAGTTCCCCCTACATAAAATGTAGATTTTTTCATGTGAGCATTATTTAATTAGTTTTATTTATGCATAACACTGCACATAAAAGCTTCGTAAAGTTAGACACCTATTTGATTGAAGAAGAATTTCAGGCACTTAATAGGTTTTATCTAAAAATGAAGATGTTATACATGCTTTATTTTAATAATATCATAAGGTTCATAAGTGTCTTACTATAATCATAGTGTAAAATAACTGTGATATGTATCTAAAATATTCGCGAACGTCTGATTTTAAGACACTCCGGCACTTCAAACGTTTCTTAATATGTATGATTGTGTTTTTTACGACAAAATCACCTTTAGTCGATAACGCTAAATCGGGATATCACCAAAGAGGATTATTTCATCTAAAAATTTTAACTAATTTTAAGGGATCGTGTGCAAAGTGCAGGATAAAATATTGAAATTAAACACAAAAAAATATCAATTTATTATTATGTTATAGAACGGTCCATTATGAAAAAGGATACATCAAATACTGGAATCTACTAAAGATACTGTCGCTTATTCAGATGTACATTGTCACTAATGGATAACGCTTTGAGCAGTATCTCCAGTGGATTCCGGTATTTTATTTATTCATTTTTTTATAGTAGACAGTTTTCTGATATGGTAATAAATTGATATTTATAAATATATTTCAGTATTTCAGTCTTTACTTTGTATATGACCCCTAAAAGTCGGTTCAAATTTTTAGATGAAATCACTCTCATTGGTGATATACAAATTTGGCGATACCGGCTAAAGGTGTTTTCGCCGTAATAAGGACATCTCACCCTGATTTTGATCTTGAATTACTTTAATTCATTTTTTAACTTATTCCTGAATGAAAGGCAAAATCATATGGAAAAAAATCTCAAACTTCTAAATTTAAGAAATGAGTCAATTTTTGTCATACTGAAGTGAAACTTTTTCGGTTATTTCTTTTATGATATGTATGAAATTTTACTAAACATAACTATAGGGAGTAGGAAAGGGTATAAAAATTAGTTTCGTAATTTTTATAAAATTAATTTTTTAACTTAAACTATGCCACAACATGAATATTTACCTCATTTGAAACATTTTTGTAACTATAAATATACATCAATGATCAACGGTCGAGAAATTAAAGGTCGGCGGTAGTTAGCACATTGCACTCTGTAAATTACAATTTCAGAAATGTTTTATTAAAAAAAATACCGTTTTATTTTTCTATTTATTATATATATATATATATATATATATATATATATATATATATATATATTGAGAAAAGTTCTTTGTAATGGAAGAAATAATTTTTTAATGAAATGGAAAATTATTAATTCATTAAAAAAAGTTATAATTTCTCATAGAACTGCTAAAGCAATTAAAGTTTCATTTAGAAAGTAAAAACCAAAATTAAGAAATGTAATATAAACAAACATGCTAATTATTTCACAGAACACATACAGAATTAAAGTTAAATTACATTCTGTCAGGGAATTTTTAATTTAAAATTAAATGTAAAACCGAAAATGTAAACGAAATCTTTTAATTTATAATTTGATGTACCTTTAATTTCATCACTTAATTAGAAATTCAAAAAATAATCATAAAAATTATACTTTTCCTTTAATTATAATTAAGTTTGAGACAAGCAGCGTTCTGTTTATAATTTTTATTTTGTGTGGAGGGGGATGGATATTTGCAGCCTAAATCTATATTAATAAATGTTAAAAATGAACAATATTTCGGAATTAAATATATTTAAATGAAACATAAATATGCCATAAATTTACTTATTGCAATATTTTTAAGCCCAAAGTGACAAAAAATCACAGAACTGAGAATAATTGTTTAATTAATTTGTAGAATATGTGGATTATATTAATTTTCAATATATATATATATATATATATATATATATATATATATTGCTATTGTAATAGTCATGAATAATAATAATAATAATAAACAAGCAAACAAAGGAATGCAAAAATTAAGCATACTTACGTTTTATTTTATACAAGTTTTAAATTTGGTTGTTGTGCAAAAACTTTTCGCACACTTCTTCAATATATTACATATATTAAACTGGTTAGGTATTCTGTAAAATCTTTTATATTTTATATGTTTTTAGAGGTAATGTACAAAAAGTCCCCAGTAAAAGTTTAAGTCATTTACCTCCACCCTACAGTATGTTATTTATTGAATATTGAAAATGATAGACATTTTTGAGAACCATAAATTATCATTTGCATCGTAAATTTTACGCAGTCTCCTACTTTTAAAAACACCGATCTATAATAGAAAGTTTGAACATAATCATGTCAATTTTACGTCTAATTTCACGGTATTACATCAGTGATCACAATATCACATCACGATCTTTAAAAGTGAAAGCAAAAAGAAATTTAAAAATCTATTGATGTATATTTATATGAAATATACTATAAATTATGAGAAAAAGAAAATGATATTTCAATGCTATATTATTTTTCAATAAACAATCCATCATTAATATTTTAATTTCAAATGTCTATTATGATCATATATTATGTAAGGTAATATGCGGTAACGAAACCCAAGATGTAACTGGACTATTCGCTATTTTATAAAAAAAAAAAACTTCGGTGCCATTTAAATTTTAGCTTTTATGAACAATACATCCTAATCTCAATTTCTTCACAAAAGTTGTGTTAATTCAATCATAACTGTATCTCTGCTGTTAGTCATTATCCAGTTGTATAATGAACATCCATGATATTGCAATGTTATTTTTAAACTATAATCCTTTTGATAGTTAGTTATGTAAGGACTTCACAAATATAAATAATTATTTATGAATTATTCAGAAATATAGACTTTCAGTTTTTTATTATTTGATTACAACATTTTATTTTTCATACATAATTTTCATTATTTAAAAATAATCGTGATGTATTTCCTATAAACAATGAGTTTGTGGAAAGAGTTGATCGCTTGCAAATATATCAGCTATTTTACAGAGAATTTACATAATAATAAAATAATATCGTTAAAGAAAAAACACGTAGATTTTAATTAAAAATAAAATTTTAAAATTAATAAATAATATTTTGTCACGTATTGAGGAATATTGTTTTTAAAAAATACCTACTTTAAGAGTGTAAATGGACTCTTTTTGTGGGATCCTTCTTTATTAAAATTGTTACAAAAATTCATAAATACTTACTTGATTTTAAATGGATATGTGATACCCCATATCGCATTATGAACGCAAAATCATTTAAATTCTTTAGAGTTGAGAGTTTTAGATTAAAAAATAGTTTTTCCCCTACATTATTTCTCAAATTATTAAGTAAACCATCAAAAATCATACATACGTAAGATGCTCTATTTTAATTATGAGATTAATTTCCTTTTGAACTGCTGAAGGATTTAGAGATTTACATCTAATTACCGATTGCCTTTTTCTTAGATAAATATATATTGTATATACATAAAAATATTGATATATTTATAAGTTATATTAATTTAATAATATTTATATTCATTATTTTTATGCTATTTATGCTTCCAAAAATTAAATCGTTTATAAGCGAATTAAATTATTATATTAATGGTACTACTAGGTTATCCCGTCGACCAAAAAAATATTGCCAAACTATAAGACTAAAAGCCAGTAATGGATGATCATGAATGTCACATTCAATGACATTAAATACGATTCATGTGTTTAAAATAACATTAAGAGATTTTTTATTTCGACTTTTTTATTAATATTTTTATTAATATTCTTCTAATTACTTGTTTTTTTTTGTTGTTAAAAAAAAATTGTGTCAATATGTATAATTTGGCTATTCGTTTGGCAATTTGTATTGTGAGGGAGTGACCTTTCCATAAAGGCACTCTAGTGTTTCTGAGATCGTGACGTCAATAAGTTAACATGTGTAAGCGTAAAAGCGACATCTATCCTCTCTTTTACTTTAACTTTCTAGAGTGTGTGTGCTCTTTCGGATTTTACAGTTAGCTCGCGGTTATTAGTAATATGTTAATGTGAAGTATCTCAGTTTGCAGCATATAAAAGCTTGGGTTTGAGTGAATGGAGGGTGTCTCTGGCATTAGCCAGTGAGCGTCTCTGGCGTTAGCCAGCGAGAGAGCATCTGTGTGTCTAGCGAGTGTGTGAGGATCTCCGGTATTAGATAGCGAAGTGAAGTATTGTTCAGCGAAGTGCTAGCCGATTGAAAAGTAGCAACGAAGCCTCCAGTGAAGTGGAAAGGAGTTTGGATAGTTGATTTGAGATTCGGCCGTGGTAAGAAAATTTAGAGTAGTTCCATTTTTGATTATTTGTGAAATAAAGAATCACCCACAGCCACGGGCTGTTTAATTAAGCTTTGTTTAGCAGCTCAGCCAGAAGATAGTGAGAAGTGTTAGGCGGTGCCACGACTGAGCTAGGTCGGAGCCTGTGAGTATGATTTAGCTGTTCATAGTGTTTTCAGTTGTGTAAATTTAAGACTTGCTCCACGTCCCTTCAGCCATTATCATTTTAATAAACTTTGTTATTTTATCCTAAATTACTGAGTATGTCTATATTTAACCTCCACCACGACCAACCAAACGTTACAAATGACGCTCAGCATGCATGTAACGTTACAAATGACGCCCACCGTGGGTTTGCCGTTACAGTATAATTTGGCGAAATTGGTCGACGGGATAACAGAGTAGTAAAATATTAACAATAAAACCTTAAGGCTACAGTGGACTCTCAAAACTAATTTTTTTTAATTTTCAATGAATTTTTTAAAAAAATTCTGGAAATAATCATAATATATATATTTCTTATTTGTCAATTTTTTAAAATATATATTCAATAGTTTTTGAGAGACAGATTTTTCTTTTTTTAAATTAACAAAAAATGGCAATATTTCAAAATGCTCCATGCGAAATTCTTTACGCACAATTTTTCTGATTTTT
This sequence comes from Maratus speculifer, assembly GCA_964019185.1. NCBI lineage: Eukaryota > Metazoa > Arthropoda > Arachnida > Araneae > Salticidae > Maratus > Maratus speculifer. Next base: position 247,065,001 of record OZ025295.1, on the reverse strand, counting down.
TTATTTAAAATGCTCTCTATGTATGTGTTAACAAATGTTACTAAGCATTTTTAGCATATTACTTGTAAAACATTAAAAAAAATATTTTAACTTAATTCTTTTGTATTTTCCGTTAAAAAATCATTAAAAATTTCATATAACTGAAATTTAAAAAAATTACATGCGTCTAAAATTTTTTTTTTCTAGTAACATTTGTTAACACATATATCAAAGCCTTCAAAGCCTAAAAAATGCGATTTTTGAAATTTTCGACGAATTTCGGAATTTTTTTCGGAAAGAGAAATCATTTCCCAGATATGGGACTTGGTGTATGAGTACACACACTTCTGAACTATTTGTAGAAAAAATTGTGCAATGTTGACAGTCTTGTTGAACAATTACATAGTAGGTTTACAATAGTTTGACAGTATTGTTTTCACATATTTTGCATGTCATATCTCAGATTGTAGTCAAATCTCCTTCTTAAAATTTTTTGTACATAACGCTACTACACAATACTATCATAGGCCAAAATTTTAGATTTTTATCTCGTGCCCCACCAGAGATATCAAAGCCTAAAAAGGGCGATTTTTGAAATTTTTGACGAATTTCAGAATTTTTTTCGCAAAGAGAAATGAACTCCCAGATCTGGGATTTGGTGTATGAGTACACATACTTTTGACCTATTTGTAGAAAAAATTGTGTAAGGTTGACAGTTTCCCTTGCATGAAAATTTTCCTCTTGCAAACGGATAGATTTTGGAAAAAATCGTACATTTTGTGCTAAAATTTCACCTGTAAAAATTTATTTTTTAAAATTTTTCTTCCACTGTATATTTAGCCTATTTTATTCTGAACAAAATGCTGCAAACCCCATTTCAATTGGGAAAATAGAAGACGAGATATTTACAATTTTGTGTATCCAAGTTTCTGAGAAAATCGCTGCACACGATGAAACAAAGATGGCCGCCATGCACAAACAAAAAATAGTAGAATTAAAATAATGGTCATTTTGAACTTCCATCATGTTAGGGTTGTTGTATAAAAAATTTCAGATTTTTTAAAAATAGTCGAGCGACCAGTGCTGGACCACTTGAAATGGATTGACCCTTAATATTTCTTTATCTAATCATTTGCTTAAACTCGTTGCTAAATGCGTGCAAATATGATTCAATTTAAGGTATATATAAACACATAGAGTCGAAGCTCGTTAACGTGAACCTCAAGGGGAATTGAAATGCTTACATTAATCCATGTTATTAGTATAAAATCTTTGTATTCGTTTTTATAGGGGATTCTGAAAACAATTCATGATAAAAGTAATTCATGTTAAGCGTGTTCATGTTAACGACGTTTTACTATACTAATAAAATTAGATATTTCAAAAGTTAGTTCATTCAGATAGTTAATTTATGATCATATGGGCCTGATATGAGGGCATATAAGTATTGTGTAGCAAAAAATAGAATAAAATAAAAATACAAAAATCGCCATTTATTTATTGATATCTAATTTTTGATAGACAGCTAGTAGGTTATAGCTAGCATCTGGCACAATAACGAAGTTATTTGATTTACAGTTAATTAGAGTTAGTAGCACAATAATATAATAATGAATAATACTAAGTAATAATGAAAAATAATTTATGAAATAAAAGGCTTTTTTAAAAAAAATTTCCATGAAGAATATGCTATAAATCTCCACCATCGAAACAATTGTCAAATACATAAGAGCAAACAACCGATGGTGTGGAAACATTGGGACTGCTTAACAAGCTAATTAAATTTTCTTATAAATTTTACTATGTTTAAGCTATGTGTTAGCTTTCATAGTAAATATATGTCTCTTTTATAATGTTACAAATCTGTAAGCTGTTTGTGGCGTGTAATGAATTTTCTCATAAATGCCTTCGAAAATTCGCAATTACTAAAAATGCAATTTTATAAAGTCAAATTCAATCCTTTAATATGCAAATCTATCTCAAACGTTAAATGCATTTCTATTCAATATCATTTTACAACATTTTAAAGTTGAAATAAAGATTAAAAATAAACATTTCTGACAAATATTTCGAAACTCTTCTTTCAAAGAATACAAAATAATAAAGTATGACGAAATTTGTAAACATATCGGGAGAATAAGCTGAATTTTTTCATTTAAAATCTTCTCTTTTGTATGATGCAAACGAATCTGTAGCTTTTATAATAATGAAATAATCTAAAAAGATAGAAAAAGCGGATATATACCCAGAGCATTATTCAGTTAGCAAAATTCAGTTTCTTGATTTTTGCAAAATTCAGTTTCTTATCATCCTTTACTAAGTGATTGCATTTTTATCTATCTTTGTTGTACGAAAACTCTTTCAATAAGAGAATAAGAGGTATTCACATTTTCATGCTTCCAGCATAGTTTTTAGCTCACAGGCTATCATAGACTGAGAGCTTATGTGCCCGCCCGTTCTGTATGTATGTGCGCACGCTCGTACGTACGTAACGCGATAACTCATGATAAAAATATCCCATCCACTTGAAATTTTGTCTATAGGTATATCCTGATAAGGCGCTTCCCTGATTAGTTTTTGGAGTTCATTCGATATGTATAAGAGGTGGAACGGAGGGCTTATGCCCCTCCCTTTATCTATATGAATGGGTTTTTCACGCAGAAATATTAGTTTTTGTTCAAAATTTACACATAGGATCATTCTGATGAAGCGCTTCCGTGATTGGTATTAGTTGTTCATTGGATAAATATAAACAGGTAAATGGGGGTTCTAATGCCCCTCACCTTAGTTTATATAAATGGGTTTTTCACGCAGAATTGTCAGATTTCGTTCAAATCTCTGAATTTTTGGAAGTGTAATGATTAAATATATAAAAGAGAAGAATAATTCTTCTTAAATTATATAAATGGGTTTTTATTAAGAATTTTCCGATTTGCTCTAAATTTTGGATATGGATTTTTTAATTGATAAAGCATGTCCCTGATCAGTTTAGAGGGTTCAATGATTAAGTATAAAAAGGGGAAAGGGGAGAGCTGATCCCCCCTCCTTAATATATTTTTCGAACGGAATTAACCCTTGAAAATATAAGGTGTAATGTACAATTAGTATGCGTAGCCTGTGAGCTCAATGCCGTCAGTTTAACTGGACAATATTCTTTTTATTTAGTACACTGATACACACACACACACACACAGATATATATGGGTGATTCTCAAAATAGGGGACGATTTCAAAAGTGAAATCTTAAAAAAATTACTGTTAGCAAAATTTCTGAAAAAAATAGGTGCTGTTAATATAGTATTAGGTATACTTTACATGTAGTCAGCAGAGCTAAATATTTAAAAACTAACTTTTAAAAAAATAATTAGTATTTTTGAGCCATGCTAATGACAAAACAAATTGTATGGAATAAATATATTAGGAAATTTTTATTTTCTTCCTGTTTAAATATTTTTTTCTATATTTCTTAGCCTTCCTTTTCAGCAAATGGTTTCTATTTTTACATATATACATATAAGGAGAATAAAAACATTACCAAAGATCAAACTTTATTTACATGAGCAACATTCTAACACTAAGAATGTAAGAAGCTGTCTTAGTGATTTTCTGACAGATTTAATTCATGTTTTAGGGATAATAGATGTAATACCTAAATTTATATGTAAAATTAAACTTTGTAAAAGATACAACATGAGCAATGGTTACATTTATGCACAGAAGAGTCTTTAGCATGGAGAGAAAAACCATGCCAATGACACTGATATTTGTCCATGCTAATGACAAATTTTAATTTAAATAATATTATGAGCCATAATATAATCACAATGCAATAGTCCTTTCTGGGGCTTTTTAAAACACAAAAGTTCTATGGAAATAAGTAAAATAAAAATTTTAATTATAAAATAAACATGAAAATTATTATCCATTCTAATGACATACAATTGATGTACTCTCCTAATATTCAACTTTTATTCTTAAAATACAATTCTTGCTTCTATTTTCAGGCTGTGATAAAATGGCTACTTGTTGCCATGAAGAAACTTTATATTTTCAAACTATTGTCATATGTGAAAATGAAATTTTGATTATTAACCAGCTGTTATACTATGACCTTGTTCTGAAAATAGAATATGGAGGACAATCTTTAATTATTTTTTTATATACTATAATTTTATTTTTAAAAAGAAATTTATTGGATAAATCCTCTCCTTGATTAATTTAAAGAAAGAATAACATTTGTTTTATTTTATAAACATGATATTCACTCTTTAAAAAGCTAGTATATACAAGGCACAGCTGATGTGGACATCCATGCTAATGACATTTTGAACATTTATTCTGTTATTTTAAGGTGTTTTTAACTAAAAAGTGAATAATTCTTGAGTGCAAATAATGAATAATATTAAGACAAACATATCTAAATATAAAAACATGACAGAAAACCTCTCAAATTTTTTTGTATGCCGAAAGACATAAATTGTCCCCTATTTTGAGAATCACCCATATATGTATATATATATATATACATTGAAAAAATATGATAAATCATCTGAATTATGATTCTGAATAAATATTCTGGTAGACTATTTAAAACATTTCGACTTTTTAAATATTTATACAGAGTGTACTGACATCTACTTATGACTATGCTTCGGATTATCACTCTTCTCTAGAAAAATTAACAAAGTCAATGGAGTAATTAGCTTTTTGTGACCTTTCAAGGCTAATATTTAGAAATATTGCATAATACAAATATGAAAATTGGTAATTTTATAGAGAAATGGCACATAAACATTCTAATGTAGACAGTTTTTAAACCGAAGAATTATTTTAAGCGCTATTTAATACTGGCCGGTCATAAAAGTTCAATTAAAAAGTTTTATAGAAAAAAAATCTATCATTATTTCCAACATAGAAACACGTGTCAAATGCATTATAAAATATAGACGATGATGAAAACATTAACGATGCTTAACAAGGTAATTAAATTTTTTTATTAAAGTTACTATGTTACAAAGTTTACAAAATACTTACTATGTCTTAGCTTTAATAGTAAATATCCGTCTGTCTTATAATGTTACTCTTCTGTAAGTAATTTGCGGCATGTAGTGGGTTTTCTGAAAAAATAGCTGATATTATAATGCCCCCGAAAAAGCGCAATTAATAGCATAAAATTCTGATAAAGCCAAATTAATTCGTTTAATTTCATATATAATGCAATCAGTAAATACATTTCTATTCAATATCCTTTTATAATATTTAATACTCAAACAAAAAATTAAAAAAGAAATAATAATTTTTTCTTTTGGAAATTTTCTCTTTTGTGTGCTGCAATAAAATATGTTGCTTTAACAAAAATCGAAATAAAGCTAAAAAGATAGAAAAAGCGGTTATATCCTTAGAACATTTAGCAAAATACTATTTCTTATCATTCTCTGCTAAGTGATTGCATTTTTATCAATCCTTTGAAATACGAAAACACTTTCTGTAGTATGTATTCATCTTTTGATGCTTCCAGCATATCTTTTCAGTAAACTGATATGTATATATAAAATTTCCATTGGAAAAGATAATAAATCTTCTCTATCTAAATCAAATTAATAAATACATATGTATGTATATATTGATTATTTAATTATTTAATTATTAAATAATGAAAAAAAATATAAATGCGTGATTTGGAAAATTTACATAAATTTCTTAATATTAAAAAATAAAAATGAAGGTCATCATGCTTAGATAAAGTATATTTAATTTCAAGAACTTATGAACAAATCTCAGTTAAAACACCAAAAATTTCACTCATTTCTGTTACGGAAATTAATAATACAAAAAAGGTGAAGTGCATAACAACAAATATGTATGGGATGTTATCAATATCACAAGGATTTCTTGATTTCTCTATAAAAATCTTTGAATTTAGTGAAGTATTGACTAAGTAAATAAATTTTAAAATGAAAGTGGTATGATCCACTGGTTGGCACTCATTTAATGGTGATCAAACTGATTTCCACTGGTGCCTAGGTAATAACAAAAAAATCTGATAATCTGAAATTCATTCAATTAATTTGCAAAATAGCGTAATCATTAAATGCATTTTAATTCAATATCCTTTTATGATTTTCAAAACTTGAAATACAAGTTTAAAAATTTGAAATATTTCGAAACTCTTCTTTCAAATTTTACAAAGTAATAATGTATGACGCAATTTGTAAACATATCAGGAGAATAAGCTCAATGTTTTCTTCTGAAATCTTCTCCTTTGTATGATACAACACAATATGTTACCTTTATAAATATGGAGAAAGCTAAAAAAGACAGGAAAAGCGGTTATATCCTAAGAGCATTTTTTACAATTAAGTTTGTAACGGTTGGGTGCTCGTACTGGGTGTTAAATGCAGACATAACTCAGTACATAACACAAAAAACAATTTATTTAAAACAGTAAGGGCTCAAGGGGGGTGGAGCAAGTCTGTAATTTTCACAACTGAGAATACTACTAAAAGATTAAACTCATACTCACAGCTCCGGAACTAGCTCAACCGGGGCCCCTCAGACTACTTCTCAGCTATCTTTCGGCTAAGCTGCTAGATAAAATCTCATTAGACAGCCCATGGCTGTATATATTTCTTTATTAACTTTGAGGTGATCAACGTAATTACTATTAAATTCTTACCACTGGCCAACTTCTCGAGTCAAATTCCAAAACTCCTTAGCAACTCACTGGAGGCTCGCTAACACTCGATATCGCTTGCTCTGGATCAATCAACGCAGCTAGACACACTCTGCTAGACACCAGCGGGAAATCGCCGCTAGAGACACTCTGCTGGCTAACGTCGCCAGAGACACACTCCACACACACTCAAACTCCAATATGTTGCAAACTGAGGTACTTCAAATTTACATATTACTACTAACCGCGATCTAACTGTAGAATCCGAAAGAGACACACAAGCTCTAGAAAGTTAAAGTAAAAGAGAGAATAGATGTCGCTTTCACGCTTACACATGTTAAAATATTGACGTCACGATCTCAAAAATGCTACAGTGCCTTTATTACAAAGGTCATTCCCTCACAAGTTTCTTATCCTTTTTAGCTATAAAATGCATTTTTATCAATTCTTTGACATACGAAAACACTTTCTGTAACATGTATTCACATTTGTATGTTTCCAGCATAGCTTTTCAATAAACTGATACATATATAGATGTATATTCCATTGGAAAATACAATAAATCTGGTAAATTATGATTCGGTATAAATATTCTAGTAGAATTTTAAAAACATTTCTTCTTTTTAAATATTTTTACAGAATGTATCGACGTCCATTTACGACTATGCTTCGGATTTATATTGCTCTATTTTAGAAAAGGTAACTAACTCACCGGAGCAATTGACTTTTTCTGTCCTTTCAAGGTTAATATTAAGAAATATTGCATGATGAAATATGAAAATTGGTACTTTTATACCGATATGGTACATAACAATTCTAAAGCAGACACTTTTGAAACCTTAAAATTAAGAAATTGAAGCTAAATAATGTTTAAGTCGGACAAAAAAGTTCAAATAAAAAGTTTTATAGCAATAAAAAAATCATTATCTCCATAATTGAAACATGTGTCCAATGCATAATAATATATGGTCGATGGTGAAAACGTAGAGAATGCTTTACAACATGATTCAATTTTATTATTAAATTTGCTATGTTTATACTATGTGTTAGGTTTAATAGTTAAAATATACGTCTCTTTTATAATGTTACTAATCTGTAAACAGTTTGTCGCGTGTAATTAATTTTTTCATAAAATGGCTGACATTGAAATGCCCCCGAAAATGTGCAATTACTAACAATGGATTTTGATAAAGTCAAATTCAATCGTTTAATTCGCAAATCTATCTTAATCGTTAAATAAATTTTTTTCAATGTCTTTTTATAATATTTTAAAGTTGAAATAAAGATTAAAAATAAACATTTCTATCAAATATTTCCATACTCTTCTTTCAAATATTACAAAATAATAAAGTATGATGAAATTTGTAAACATATCGAGAGAATAAGCTCAAATTTTCTTTTAAAATCTTCCTTTTTGTATGATGCAACATAATATGTTACTTTTATAAAAATGAAAAAAAGCTAAAAAGATAGAAAAAGTGGTTACATCATCAGAGCATTTAGCAAAATTCAGTTTCTTATCATCCTTTGCTAAGTGATTGCATTTTTATCAATCCTTTGTTGTACGAAAATTCTTTCAGTAATAGATATTCACATTTTCATGCTTCCACAATAGCTTTTCAGTAAAATGATATATATATATATATTTTCCACTGAAAAATATCATAAATAATCTGAATTTTGATTGTGGTAGGCTATTTAAAACATTTCGACATTTTAAATATTTATAGAGAGTCAGGGTGCGTAGTTTGGAAGTACTTGCAATTACTTTTTTACCAGAATTTTTGTGACATAATATTTATTTTATTTAACGAAAAAGAAATCCATTTTCAGATGTAGCAATCACTTCTTTAAGAAATTTCTGATAGTAAAACGATTAAATTCCTTTGAATTCCTTAACGGCTACGAGCACTTACAGTGTATCGACATCCATTTCGGACGATGTTTCGGATTAATATCCCTCTATTCTAGAAAAAATAACAAAATCACCGGTGTAATTGACTTTTTGCGACTTTTCAAAGCAAATATTAAGAAATATTGCATAATACAAATATGAAAATTCGTACTTTTATACCTAAATGGTACATAAACATTCTAATGTAGACAGTTTTTAAACCGAAGAATTATTTTAAGCGCTATTTAATACTGGACTCGGTCATTAAAGTTCAAATGAAAAGTTTTATAGAAAAGAATATTTTCATTTTTTCCACCATAGAAATACGAATTGAATGCATGATAAAATGTAGAAGTTCGTGAAAACATTGAGAATACTTAGCAAGGTAATAACATTTTCTAATTAAAAGTTACTATGATTACTCTATGTATTAACTTTAATAGTAAATATCCGCCTGTCTTATAAAATAATCTTCTGTTAGCAATTTGGAGCGTGTAATCAGTTTTCTCATAAAATAGCTGATATTATAATGTCCCCCAAAAAGCGCAATTAATAACATTAAATTCTAAAAAAAGTCAAATTAATTCATTTAATTTCAAATATAGCATAATCAGTAAATACATTTCTATTCAATATCCTTTTTTAATATTTAAATATTGAAACAATTTTTTTAAAAAAAGAACTAATAATAATAATAATAATAAATTTCTATCAAATATTTCGAAATTCTTCTTTCAAAGATTACAAAATTAATAAATTATGATGGAATTTGAAAGCATATCAGGAGAATAAGCTCAATTTTTTCATTTGAAAATCTTCTTTTTTGTATGAATGAATAAAATATGTTGCTTTTAGAAAAATCGAAATAAAGTTAAAAAGATAGAAAAAGCGGTTGTATCCTTAGAGAATTTAGCGCAATGTAATAATTGGCTGAAAGATTCATAGCAAAAGTTAATTGAAAAAAAATACTCATGATACAGTGTAAAATATGAAAATTTTTAGTGATAGAACTGGCTAAAAGTAACCGTTTTATAGTGGTGAGTGTCATTCAGAAGTTCCATTTTAAAAAATCAAAATTTTATAATTTTAATAGAAACACTCTTTCATTTAAAATCATCCTTATTATTTCAGTACATTAAAAAAATCCGTGATTTGATTTTTTTTCTTTTTTATATAGAAAATATGTTTATTAAAATAAATGTTGTTTTGTTATAGAACTGAATGAAAATTTTGGATTTCACGAAGGTATTCAAATTTTCGGTATATGTGATAATACTAAAAATTTAGGTTAAATCTATAATCTACTGTATTTACTCTTCCTCGTCACTTTCCTCTGCATCTCTTCATCTCTCCTATATTTTTGCATTTGGTGGAACCAAGTTTGGACAACCTTTTCTTTATCTTCTGTCAAATATTTTTCTAGATATATAAATTCTCTAGCTTTCATGTTAGTTACGTCTCTATGTGTTCTAAATTCTAAGTGTTATAAAAATATATTTATATCCCGTTTGTCAATATTAATGTCTTCATTTTCTTTTTGTTGACATATTAAATAAATTTTGCTTGATTTTCTCCTCATTTCACTTTGTAAACAAATATGAAACTTTACCAAAAACTGCATTTTTTTTTCCTCATTTGGCTTTTAAACGGCTGTTGTATTTAGAGGTCATACTAATGTTAGTGATATGGACCATGTTTCGTCTCAATAACATATGGCCGGTATTCAGAGGTTGTTGTTGCTTAAAGGTGACCGTTTAAGAAAGTTCCTCTGTATATGAAAGTTAGTTAAGTTCTGCATGCTTTTAAAATCTTTGCACTGGGCGAAGGATCTATTCAGATTTTCACAAAGGTTTCTTTAGAGATAAGTCCCATTTTTGCAGGTATTACAGCATATTAATTAATCTGTGAGTATTTTATGCTTCAAATTAATAGTATTCGATCAACACTGTTTTCTTTACTTTTAAGAAGTCAAACTTTTCATTAACCTTAATAACAGTCTCATACAAAAGAGAAAAAATAAATAAAAATAAAAAAAAGAGTCGGTGAAAAAAATATGAAAAGAATATTAGTTTTTTTTTTCAAAATTATATCAATCTTAATTTTCAAAATTATATCTGATGGTCTTTTAAAAGACCATCAGGGATGCTAAATGAACAATAGCTTACAATTTTATACTTGTTACTGCAGATTGTATAATGAACGCGGTGAAATTTTAAGCATTTTATTTTAAAAGTTTTCTTTTATATTACAAATTGAGCATTTCTTTTGATAAAGTATAATACTATAAGCAACTTATTCACAGCGCCTTACACATGGAAAACATAGATAAATCCAAACGCTTCTAGTGTTGATAAACTGGTATCTAATTTTCTTAGAAGCAAGAAATTCCAAAGCACTTTGAAAAACGATTTATCTTCGCAAGAGATTTACTGTGAATTTTTGTATGATATTTGAGTATCAAGGGATTTATATATTTATCTTACAATCCTAAAGAAAGTTTAAAAGTCGAGCGATAATGCATGTTTTGTTCAATTTCGATAAAGACATGTACAATTTTTGTAATAAAACTAAACTTAATAGAAATTACTGATTTTTTTTTATGAAAGTAAAATGTTTTTATGTTTTTTGGTAATATCTAGTTCTAAATTAATGGAACATAGATTATGAATGATAAACATCAAATAAGACAATTTAGTACATGAAAACCAGGGTTGCAATATAATTACTAAAAAAAATGTATTTCACATTTCAAGCTGAACATGAATTTTCATTTACAATTTTAATAAAAGTAAACATATTATTAGATTTTCACATCTGATTAGCTTTTACGAAAACTGATGGCATCACGGAAATTCATCTGAGTACCTTATCCTTTAATCGATAAATCGTATGTACAAGCAATATATATAAATTAGAACGAAAAATCATGTGTTAACTATAGATAACGAAACACTTCCCAACACTTTTAGAATATTACAATAAAATTACTGTTTTATAAAGCAAAAAATGATGTCTTTGAAAAGAACATTGCAGTAAATAACATCAATAGTACAAAAATATCAGAATTCCTTTGTGTAGCCATATACATGATATACGGAGTTTTAATACTATATACTCTTAGAAATATTTCTTAAATTAATGGAAATGTTCTTAGGAGCACTGCATCCAGGAACTTCCCATTAACTGAAGTGTAGCGGTTTATTTTTTCTCAGTTAAAGAAGTAAAATAGCCTTCAATTAAAGAACGACTGGAAAAAAAATCGTTAATATTGGAATCTAACCAGTCATTCCAGTGTTACGGGACATGTACGGTAACGACCGCGTTGCAATTTGATAATGCTTAACTACTTTGAAGTTAACATGCTTATTTCAATTGTTAATGATTTGATTAATTTCTGTAAAGAACTTTGAAGTTAAAAGTTAATTTCGGGAGGATTTCTTCTTTAATCAGATTTAGATAAAGTTTTAATACTTCAGTATTAAAATGGGATACAAAATATGAATTAGAAATATTTTAAAGTAGATTGCTAATGTCTACTATGAATGTTATGAATCTAATATTTTTATTCGGTAAAATTATTGTTTTTGAGTAATAATTTTTTTTGGTCATTTAACATTTAAATTGAATGTGTATATTTAAAATATATTTAAAATGCGAATATTTCTTATAAGCAACTTTATAAATTTATTTTTAAACGTCTTTTACCTGGGTAAAACTAAAAAATAAATAAATTGTGAGTGCTTTTAAATGAACAAGAAGATTAATTCCTGCCTGTTTTTAAATTCGAGAACATTTCTTTTTTTAAATTAAATTAAAAATCGTAATTCATAGAATGTTTAGTTTTTCCTTTTTAAATAAATTCGGATACTACTAATAATAGAGTCCATGCGTCCTGGAAATGAACGGAATTTTCCCCTCTGTTTCAGGCATTTTGGAAGCATTCACGGATAAAACATGGTTTCCAGGAGTACAGAAATCATTTGTTCAAAAATGAGGAAAATTTTACTTGACAAGATTTCTGACAATGTAGCATAGTAAAAGTTAGATTAGGATGAAAACGTGCAGCAGAATGGAAAATTCCTTTTTAGCAATCATCATCAATAAACAGCATAGCTGCGAACTTTTCTGATTTTTTGGGCCGGAAAAATTTAATAGAAATAGTTATCTTTTCAACCGGCTGATTATTGCTATTTGCTATGATAAAGTTTATTATAAAAATTTTCCGGCCCAAAAAAGGGGAAACTGTTGGTAGTTATGGTAAAGAGAAATGTACTGAAAGTGTTTTGTGTAGCCCTTCATATAAGTTCTAGAGATTATAATGTTTTTGTCAAGTCATTTCAAATTTTATGCAAACCGGATGTATAGTTTAATTTCAGGGCTGATCATAACTATTGCATTACATTACGGTCAATGGAAAAAATAGTTTCAAGTGTATTTTAATGACATTAATCTCTTTTGAACATGATAAAATATATATGCATCTATGAAGTACATACTAAAATATATATTCTATGGTGCAAAGAGTATTTTTTATTAATTTATAGGGCCACACAAAAGTGTTCCATTAAATAATGGTATACGGGACGCATTGTTTAAACCGCGTTTTAATTATATTAAATTATTGTGCATTTTATGAAATTGATATAAGTTGAAGAAGTTTACTACAAGTTACCTTCTGTATAATATTAAACAAGTAGTATTTATAGAGTCACATAAGAGATTTCGGCTACTTTACTGTATTACTATATCTGAAGTACTATATACTATTACAACAAATTATGTATATTTGTAAAACTTTGTTAAAATACGAATGCACCTAATTTGCTACACTTGAAGTACAATTTCTGATGAGTGAAGAGCAACATCTTCCGAAATGTTCCTATCGCGATTGACAAGTTCAATTTTGAATCAGCCCCTTTCATGTATTAATTCGAGGCAACTTTTTTGATATGCATTCACCTTCCACATATCACACCTGCATACTATAAAGTGTCACTTTCCCTCCGATAACGTGCCAGAGGAATGCAGATTTAACATTTGTTTGGAAAAAAATATCAAATGACAAGTTCAATTTTGAATCAGCCCCTTTTATGTATTAGTTCGAGGCAACTTTTTTGATATTCATTCACCTTCCACATATCACATCTGCATACTATAAAGTGTCACTTTCCCTCCGTTAACGTGCCAGAAAAATGCAGATTTAACATTTGTTTGGAAAAAAATATCAAATGACAAGTTCAATTCTGAATCAGCCCTTTTCATGTATTAATTCGAGGCAACTTTTTTTAATATGCATTCACCTTCCACATATCACATCTGCATACTATAAAGTGTCACTTTCCCTCCGATAACGTGCCAGAGGAATGCAGATTTAACATTTGTTTGGAAAAAAAATATCAAATGCGCCATCAGTTTTGCATTTTATATCAGACTATATATAATCTGATGAAAATTGTTTATTTTGGTTGCGTACTATCATCACTTATCTGAGTAGTCTTATTTTTTTTTCCTGGTGGTGCAGTTTAGCAATAGGTCACATATATTATTTTTTTCAGTCCCTATGATACATACAAAATGCATACAATTGCATACAAGTTTGTAACAATGCATACATTTTTAATTATAGACAACTTAATATCTCTTATATTTAAAATATTTTTTTTATATTCTACATCGAAATTTTTTAATCATATTTTACGTTTATATTTGATAAAAAATTTAATTTTTCCTTTGATTTGCAGCGAATGCGCTCAACATTTCTCAAAAGCTAATAAAACAATTTGCATGAAATTTGGAAAATATCTTCATTTAAAGTTAAAAGATAACTTATACATCAAATTCTGTATTATATTAGCACTGATTATTGATAATTCGGAGTTTTTCAATGAAAAAATAGTTTTTTTTCAAAATTCCTAATTTAAGTTCAAATAAATAAATAAATAAATTGCTTTTAAAGGAAATATAAGTTCAACCTAAATTAGTTTTACATCATTATCAACATTATTAGGGGCTCTTGAACCAATGATTTTGCTGCAGTTTTTTGTTCGCAGTGTATGCAAGTAAAAAACAATAATAATATAAATTAAATTAAATTTTATCACATTAAAAAGGTAAAATGAAATGTCAATGTAGGATATTTAAAAATATATTTTAAATCGAATTGATATTAAGTTATTTGTATTAAAAGTATATGTATTTTTGTTTTATAGGGACTGAGAAAAAAATGTTGCAAAATTGCACTACCAGGTAAAAAGTAAGACTCATGAGACCGCTTACCGTTTTGCCCATGTTTTACGAAGCACCATGTACGAAGACTGTATGATAAGTATCTGGCCTTGACAAAAAAAAAGTGAAAAATGTACTTTACTTTTCGATCAGTATTGTTCTCTTTTTAGCTCGATTCACTTAGAACAATGTTTTTCTATTACTAGCAGCCTTCGCCCGCTACGTTGGTCAGTTTATATAAAGAAAATTTGAAGAACACGAAATATATCTGTGAAATGGGTGATGACTTTCAAAGTAATAATTTTTTAAAAAAGCAGAAATGAAACTCAAAACTCCCCTGGAATATTTTGAGTTCAGAAGAGAAGTAACTCGCTTTCACTGTAAAAAATATGAATATTTTGCTGCATCGTCACTCCACCGCTTTTATAAAAAACGACTACTTCAGGCTATCATGGAGCATTCTCATTGGCCAAAAGAGTGATATTCTATAAAAGAGGGGGAGTGAAGATGCATCAAACTAGTCATATTTTTTACAGTGTTTGGTAAGATGCCAAAAACTGTTCAATAGATTTCTTGTAAATTATTTCACTTCGTCATCGCATTCATTAAAATTATTTTTTGAAGTATTCAATCAATTCATTCAAATTTTTGAATGCTCTTAAATCATGTTTAAATAAACTACTAAAAAAATGTTTACAAAAATACCAAAAAGTCAGCGAGATATAAAATTTTTATTCTTAATCGCTTATCTATCGTTTTCCAACCAACCACACAACCGATTTTTTCTACCTTCAACAAATAGTTAGCCAATGTTTAGACACACATATTAAAAATAAAAGCTAGTCGATAGTGAAATAACTTTGGGAAATATAAAATATTTACTTTTGGAAACTGTATAATAATAAACTTTAGATTTTTTATTTTTATTTATGCTCTCACTGTCAGAACGAAATAAGAATTTAGAATCCGGCGTCGTTTTTGTCAGATTTTCTTAGAACTCTCAGGATTGGAATTCAAAAATCCATTCCTCGAAAATATTGAAAAAAGGACTAAAATCGATGTTTCGTAAAAAATTCGAAAAAAATCGAAAAATTTTTAAATAAAAAAATACACCTTTAGTCCAAGAAAAGAACAAAAATCTATTTGACTCTGTTAGAAAGCCCGCAAGACAAAAAATATTCTCCTTATGTCATTTGTTGTCGGTTGACTTCGGGAGGGATATTTTTTGACCTGTGCGAACACTGTGCAAACATACAGGGGCAAAGTTATTAAAATTTTAACGTTTTAAATTAATAACTTATGAACTAATTGGAATTTCGGGATGTGAATGGCCAACTGGGGATCCCGAGATTTCTTCCCTTCAATTCCAAACAAACATGACGTTTCTCCATTTCCGGGGTCCGAGGAGATAGCGTAACATACAAACAACATACATACGGTCGGATTTTAATAGTGTAGATTTTCAATCCATTCTAAAAAGTGCGATTTCTCCAACCTATCGAAATAGGACTTTGTGTTAGCAATAGTCTCATTTTTAGAGCCAATTTTTTTTTTCCACTGGGCTATTTTTTTTCAATTATGGAAACATAATAGCAAAAGGCTAAATCTTGCTAATATAGTGAATGCATAAGCAGCTTATATCTTTGATATGCTGATATTACAAGTGTGCACACTTGCATTCTCTTGTTGAAAGAGAAATTTTTTTTCTTCGCCAAATGCGTACGTTTTTCTATCGCAAAATCATTAAAACGATCCAGTAAATTCACATATTCTCCTTTGATAATTTAAAATTTTTCAAAGTAATCGACGAGGATTATGCTGAATACATCCTAAAACACTGCAGCCATGATTTTTTAGCGCAGGTTCGCCATGAAAAATCGGTTTGAAGTTTGCTTTAGTTTCTGGTACACTGTGATGAATCTATGTTATGAATCTACACCAAAAATCATTTGAATTTTGTTTTAACGTCCCAAATATTCTTTTGAAATTGACAGACGAGTGTGTTTTATGTCAACGTTGAGCATTTGTGGCCCCCTAATACTTTTTAGAATTTTCCATTTAAACTCAAAATATTTTGTTTTAAAAAACGTTTTTCATTACTGCTGAATGTTCAATTATTTACATTGATGAAGAAATTGCCAGAGTTGCTCTATTCAAATGGCTTCCATTTACATACTAAAAAAAAAAAATATTGACTTGTCAGATCACCATGTTTGATGTGAAATGTCACCTTTACGAAATTTTTACCATTATTGTTTTTTAAATTCTAGTAGCACCACCTCTGGCCAAGTCTAGGTACTTATACTGCCATCATATATTTAAATGTTTAAGTATAAATGTCTGCCTTAATTTCTCTCAGGAGATAAGTATATATAAATATTAAAAATAATGCCATACATTTAAAAGTATAAAGTACCATACATTTCAAAGTTTTCTAGCTTCAAAGAAAATTTCAAATAAGTTTTAAATTATTTATTCCCAAACTTTCTTAAAGATACGAAGATATATTTAGCATCCCATATTGTATTTCAGAGAAAGTCTGAAAATGATAAGATTTAAATGCTCGTAAATTGTATTTTAGAAAGAAAATAGAACTTCATTTTTCTGTTTTTGTGTTACTTATCTTATACTTTCATAAATTTTTGTCACTTCCTGTGTTTCTATTTACTAAGCCAACTAACGTTGTCTTCGGATTTTAAGAGAAGTTTTTGCAGTATTTCCTTCGTGATTCTTTATTGCATTTCCGTTTGCTGAAAAAGGTTTTATTTGAGAAATTTCGTATACTTTTCTAACATAAAATTACTAAAAATTATTTAAAAATTGGTATTTTTAAGAAGCTAAGAAGAAACAAAAAATGTCAATAACTTCTAAGACACATAGGGGAAACTGGGGCACATTGATACAGCTTTTTTCTAAAAAATTTTTTGGTGTCTAGAAAGCAGAAATTTCAAGGTTTTTTTTTCTATGTGATGTCAGCAAAACCTGTGTAGTGTGTTATAAAAATGTACAATCGTTGCTTTATACATTATTTTTGCAAGTAATTTTTAAAAAATCAAAAAAATAATTTGTATCAATGTGCCCCATCTTCGGGGCAGATTGATACACTTGGATACGTCTGGGGAAAATGGAGACAAAATAACCCAATGCATATTTTTCGTAGAAAAAAATGAGCAAACCATTTTATATTATTTATATAAATTCAAATCACCCACACTTTATTTGTAAGCAATATTAAAGCAATCAAAATAAAATGTATAATGGCCTGATGTTCTGGCTGTTCCTTGTCCGATAGTTGGCTGTGGTAAGTTTGTCATATCTGGTACTTCAACCTCAGCATTATCGTCTTTCTTAGGAAATATAAAAAATTACCAAGTTTTCTGTTTATAAATCGGTTTATAAACAGAAAATAAAGGATAATTATATTAAAAATTCAGTTTTTAATATAATTATCCTGTGCTGTTCTGCAGCTTGTTTCTCTTACGTAACACTTTTCATGTAGAAAATACTTTTTTCTCTGGAGAATTGATATAAATTTGAGATTTTCCAGGCTGCCGTCCTTTTTTTAAAATTAATTCTACTAGCACTTTATGTTGGGTAAGTGCGCACGTCAACTCTTTGCAAAAATACAATAAAACGTTCTAATAGAAAATTAAAGCTATTTCACTTCAATAAAAATTAATATTAGAAATTTTTTGCGAAAAATGGTTGGATTAAGGAGTGCATTGTAAAAAAAATAATAATGAAAGGTAATGAAAAAATGAACTAGAAAATGATTTAGGATGTATCAATGTGCCCCGACAAAGACTGTATCAATGTGTCCCATACAGACATTTTGAATAAAATGATCCAATAATCAAATCCAATCAATTCCAATACTTCATAATTTATCTGACAAAAAAAATTAATATTGAATTAAAATATTACTGATAAATAATAAAAATATAAATGTTGTTTTTATTTATACCGAATGCAATTTTGAAGTTATGTAGTTAGAGAATTTTATAATTCTAAATTATATAATTATTATACAATTTAAATATATATATTTTTAGAAATTATATAATTTTAAAATTTTGTTCAATATAAATAAAATGAGTATTAGAATTAAAGTTTAGTTTTATTAATTTTTAAGAGCGTAGCATTTATCCGCTTATTTTTAAAAGATTTTATTTGCATTATAAGTAAAAAATCGTTTTTTTTTCTTACTCCAATATAATATAATTATGAGAGCGCATTTGTAAGACCAGAAACTATTTTTTAAATTACTATTTTATTATCACTTAAAATTTTTGTTCGAATGTTTCTACATTTAAAATTTAACCTTTATGTGCATTGATATAATTAATATATGTATTACATGATGGTATATATTACTACATGGTGTTATATATTACATTTTTCAAAGAAATGTAAATTTCATTCACAATGCAATCAAATTTCAAGTTGATGTAAGCTAGTCTCTCTGTATAATTATTTCATTAATTATTGAAGAATAGTTTAAAAAATTATCCTCATCATTTGTTTTTTTAGAACACTTTTGTCATTTCAAAATCGTACTTTTGTACAATACAAAATTTTCAACAATAAAATTTCCATTTATATGAAGTCATTTTTGACGGGTATTATATACTACTTTTAAAATAATTTTCATAAGGTGTAGTTTTGAACACTTCCTTACTTTCAAAAGAAAAGATTCCTACACGTATTCTTGTATCGTATTTTATACCAGAGAAAAAAGAATGATTTGCGCTGACGGAGCTATTATGACACTTATATTCCTAAAAAGTTTTTTTTTTTTTTTTTTTTTTTTTTTTTTTTTTTTTTTTTTTTTTTTACTGTGTGAAAATTATTCTTTTTGGGGGATCATAAATTTTGTTTCTAAAGCAAAATGCAGTTCCTTTACTCTTGATAGAAATCCAGAAAAGAGCGATAATATCAAGACATGGAGAAATTTACGAGGATTGGGTGATTTTCTGCTGAGAGGCATTTTGATACGTTTTCCTATACCAATAAACAACATAAAACTTTGAAATATATATATATATATATATATATATATATATATATATATATATATACTAGCAGCCTCTGCCCGCTACGCTGGTCAGTATCTCTAAAATAATCTTGAATCAAACGAAATATATTTAAATAAACAATCTTAATATCGAATCAAATACCCACAATTTTTGTCTGATTTATGTAATCTTACATTGGTCAGTTCAAAGTTCATTTTGACGACAAAATACCTCTAAAATGACTAAATAACTGACAAATTACAAAAGTACTGTAATTAAGATTTTTTTAGTAGGTTTTTTTTATCTTGAATTCCACTTGAATTGCTTCTACCTGAATTTGCTTCTAAAGGTATGGTGAAACATGTTATTATTTTAGTCCATCTGATGAACTTCCTAAAGGAAAGATTTATATATATATATAGATAAAGATTCAAAATTTCAGATTTAAAATGTGAAGTATCTCACCATGTACTGGATTTAAAAGAATTTGCTTAGTACCATTCAATTAAGCATGAAAAAATGCACGAAAATATGCACACACACACACACACACACACAAAAATAATAATTAGTAAAATATTAATAAAAAGTCGAAATAAAAATCGTTTAATGACATTTTAAACTCGTGAATCGTATTTAATGTCATTGAATGCGACATTCACGATCATCCATTATTAGCATCTAATCTGATAGTTTGGCGATAATATAATTTTTTGGTCGACGAAATAACCTAGTAGTACCGTTTTTTTATTAGAATGAATGATAAATTAATTGCAAATATTTTTTCATGATAATGATTTTTCTTTCACATTCAAAATATTTCTTTTTTAGGTATTCTAGGTTATCCCGTCGACCAGAAATTATCGCCAAACTACAAGATTAAATGCCAATAATGGATGATCGTGAATGTCACATTCAATGACATTAAATGCGATTCACGTGTTTAAAATGTCATTAAGGGATTTTTATTTCGACTTTTTATTAATATTTTTATTAATATTCTACTAATTATTTGTTTTTTCGTTATTTAAAATAAAAATTATGTCAACATGTATAATTTGGCTATTAGTTTGGCAATTTGTATAATTTGGCAAAATTGGTCGACGGGATAACCTAGAAGTATCCCTTTTTAGTGATGGTAAAATAATTGCAGATGAAAAAGATATAATAGTAAGGCTAAAACACGATTTAATGGCTGCTTGGCATATGACTTGGCGGAGACTCGATAAGTACGCTAATTCTATGAACCTAAATATCCATATAGAATGTAAACAAACAATTGGTACCATTTGATTATTTCGTCGATCAATTTCGCCAAATTATACAAATGGATATAATTTTTATTTTAAATAACCAAAGAATTAATAAATTACTAAAATATTAATAGGAAAAGAGATAAAATATAGAATTAAAATTAGTTGACGATGTAACAATTTGCAAAACATATTTAATGTCAAAAGAATGTGACATTTACGATCATCCATTATTGATATTTAACCTTATACTTTGGCGACAGTTTTTTGGTCGATGGGAGATCAAGTATTGCCAAATAATGTAATATTGTCAAAAAATTTAAACAAATTATATAAACAATAATATTGCCAATAATATTTAGATGCAGATATTATTTACGGATCACGTTGGCACGATTACAACAAAATTGCGAGTTTATGCCTCACGTGGTAATCCAGTAATAGTCGTTTATTTATCAGTAAACTATTTCATTATTTTTCTTTTCTATTTTAAAATCATACAAATTGTTTTGTTCCATAATTACTAATTGAATTAATTAATTTATTATTAATATTATATAAGATTACATTTTCTTGGCAACGGGAAAGAAAAATGGTTATTTTTTATCGGAAAAATTTTAATTGATTCTGCATGAAAAATAATGAAATTTTGAATTATTAAGAAAAATATTTTATTAAATCAATTAAAAATTAGCCTATGTTCACCGGAAATAGTGTAGCTTTCCAACGGTGAAAGAAATTTTCAAATCCGTCAAGTAGTTTCGGAGCCTATTCAATTCAAACAAACAAACAAACAAACAATCAAATCTTTCCTCTTTATAATATTAGTATAGATATATATATATATATAATGTATATACAGCAGTAAACAGCATAAAACTTTGATATATATATATATACATATATATATATATATATGTATATACATATTATTATTATTTTGCAGAGCTGCCACAGGAGACTATTTTTTAATTCCTACTGGTACCACTTTATCTTAACAGAAACACTTTACAAATACTTTGACAACATTTGCAAGAAATATAAACTAAAAAGTATATATTAAAAAAATACTGGTGCTAACTGAATAGAAAAATAGTCGCCTGTTGTAGCCCTGTTTTAGTAATCACAAACTACAAAATATTTTTGTTTTAGAAAAATTAAAGCTTCTACTGCATAAATTTCACTTAAATGTATTGTAAAATTAACACTTTTTTTTATTTTTGAAATTCTGGTGTCTTTAGGGACATTCTGTCTTTAAATATTTATGTTCTTTACAACTCCGGTATCAAAGTAATTTTTCTCTATAATTCCTTATCTTTTTTTATACATCTTTCTGTCTTTTTTGTTATAATTCCTTTTTATGAAAGCAACCGGTATACTAAACATAATTATTTGTTTCTATCGACTTATGGAAACTTGTAAATCATCCAAATGCTTTTATTGTGCAGACACGTGTTCCTGTAAACAGAGATCCTGAAATTTAAATGAAACGAACACAATGATTTGTCCTCTGTTTCAGGTAGAAGTGGATATTGATCATATACTATATATAAATGAGCTGGTTTGATGGCTTTCTATTCATAAAGCAAGCGGTTGTTATACCATTTAAGTGATTTGGTGTGTTGACACCTGCTACTGATAGTAAAAATCCTGCAAATTAAATGAAACGAACACACCACTTTGGTCTCTGTATCAAGTAATGAAGAATATTCGTCATATAACTATCAATTGACAAATCATTTGACTTTTTATTGGTTTGGGAGCACGCAAACGGCTGCTTTTAAGTCATTTAGTTAAGTATAGAGACTGGCATAAGAATCTTTTGTGAGCATATACAAAGGCAGTATGATAACTGCCCTCGGTCAGAAGTTGTTCTATTAGTTTTTACAAAATGATTTATTTAGCAAAGGTTTACTTTCTTCTCAAACATGGAAATCTGCCAAGTCAATACGTAGTTTTGTTTGAGAATGGAAGCCGTTTGAATAGAGCAACTTTAGTGATATTTCAAGTATGGAAAAAATTTAGTATTGAGCAATGATGAAAAACCTGTTTTTGAAAAAAAAAATATTTAAAAGTTAAAGGGGAGCTCAATAATGTTTATGCGGACTCCGCAACTTCATTATTCTCCCTAAAATATTGAACAGATGAATTCAAACGATCCAGGACGTCCAGGTCGTGCATTTGAGGTTGCACAGAATCAATCATTTCAATCATTTGGCACCATAAATGATTGAACAAATCCACGGTAATGTGATAAACGATCAAAGAGAGAAAATGCGTGAAACTGCTGAGATTGCGGGCATCTCAAACGAATAAGTGTAAAATATTTTAACAACTCTCTGGAGATGGAAAATTTTTCCGCAAAATGACTGCCGCAATTGATATGTATTGACATTAAATACACTAGTGTAACAATTTTAAAAGTATGATTGGCGAATTTAAAGCGAAATCCAAATGATTTTTGGTGTCGTTCCATAATGTGGATTCATCACAGTATATCAGAAACGAGTGAACAATGCAACCAGTGGATTTTTCATTGCTAACCTGAGACAAACTAAGATTGCATTTGGGGGTGTTTAGGGACTAGTGTTTGGGGATGCTTTCAATATAAATCTTGTTGAGTACCTTGAAAAAGGCAAATCAATCAAAAGGTTTCTAAAAGAAGAATATTTTGTCAACTTACTAGATCATTTCAACCGTTTTGGGAAACAAAAACTCCACATTTGGTGAAGAAAAAAAAATTCACTTTTATCCAGACGTGCACACCTCTGACATCAACCAGAA
The DNA here is from genome assembly GCA_964019185.1 of Maratus speculifer. Taxonomy (NCBI): domain Eukaryota; kingdom Metazoa; phylum Arthropoda; class Arachnida; order Araneae; family Salticidae; genus Maratus; species Maratus speculifer. Next base: position 247,041,178 of record OZ025295.1, on the reverse strand, counting down.
AAAATTCTAAGAATCGGGATATGAACTGCTTCTGCATCCACTATATTAACACGATTTAGCCCTTGGCGATTATGTGTTGTTTCCAAATTTGAAAAAATAGCTTGGGGAAAAAACGATGTTGGCTGTAACGATGACGCCATTTCTGAAACAAATACCTATTTTGAAGAGTTGAATAAATCGTATTTTTAGAGGGAATAAATAAATGAAAAAACGTTCGGCTGAGTGAATTGAACTAAAAGGAGATTATATTGAAAAATAAAATACACTTTTAACATAAAAATGTATTCTTCTTGGCAAGGCTAGGTACTTATATAATTCTCGTATGACGAGATTAGCAAAATGTGCATGTATCCTAATATGCAGCTGGGTATAGGATATTGCGATTGCAATTTAAATATTTGTTTATATTTTGGATGGAACTACTTTAGTCTTTTTTAATGCTCTTCTTTGCGAAATGAAACAAATTATACTAAGCATTTCTATCATACATGTATTTATCATCCATTTCCCCATTAGTATTTCAGATTGTTCATTCTACTTTTTTTTTGTCTTGGATTATCCCTCTAACAGGAAAATGCACTTTCGTGACGTGCTGAATGCTTTGCTGTCCAGTCCATTAGAATTATTCTCAAACTGCACAAAATTGGTGAATTCACTATTTCAGATGAATTAATTCAACTGTGAGTAAAGTCATGGTGTAATAGTTGACTATAATCGATTATATTCCACAAACAAAAAAAATTGAATAAATTAAGTTATCCAAATTTTATTGCGTGTATGTTTAAACGTAGTCTCTAGTAATGACAACATGTATCCTTAAATGCACCTTATTCCGAGATTTTATACCAATCAAATGCAGAATAGAAGCATAGGAATTTCAGACTAGGTCGACCAGCTCTAAGAAATTTTACATATCATCATAATTAGTAAGAAAACAATTTTTGGGGTGTTTATATACCCACTGTCCGCTGTTCAAATCCGATCCCGTCCTTTAAAATTATGCAAAATTTATGACATCGTTAAACACGCAAATAAGCAGAATACAGAACTTGATCCAAATTCTGTTCACATTTTATTTCTTATCAGATAAAAAAAGAAAGATTTATTTCATCTAAAGAAGAAATGGAAAAATCGTTTTGGATCATAAATTTTATTTTCAAAAGTAAATAGTATTTTCTAAATGACTTGTGTGAAAACTGCAGAAAAAAATCAGTCAAATACCAATAGAAGAGGGAAGAGGGAAGAGACTGAGATTATGTCCATTTTTATTACAAGTTATTTTATTCATGAAAAAAGTCATATATATATCATATAAAAAACTGGTGGAACCAGAGAGAAAAATAGAGCTTGATTTAAAAAAATGCTATAGTAAAAATTGGGAAATATTTTCAATCTAAAAATGTGCGTAGAAAACAAATGGAATAAGATGATCTGTAAAGCTCATGAAATAACCCAAATTGTTGTTAGCTGAAAATGTGCACTGAGCTTTACTGATGCTTTAAAATGAATGTGGGAAAAAGACGCATTTTTAACTCACTCCGTATTTCAATCATCCATAACCACTTTAAATATTTGAATTCATAACCATACGTTACAGGCTGATGTAATGAAGTATGAGAACGGTTCGTTCAGTACAAACTGTAGACACAATTCCATTCCAGCTGTTTTGAAACGTGAAAGATCAAAGCTCCAAGTAAACTCAAAACTTTCAACAGATACGATTCAACGATATACTAAATATTTGCTTTCATACATATTTATCGACATCAGTTCCTCAAAAACCTAATTATATGAATGTTATACTTTATTACTTCATGGTTTATATTCATTTAGAGTTGTGGAGCTTAACTGATTTGAGACAACATAACAATATATTATATTGTCTACTTTCCTCAGAAATTATTTTGAGTGGATAACAGTATAATTCTGAATGTAAGGCACCAGTAAAGGTCATTCCACATTTTCAGCTAACAAAAAAATGGATTATTTCATGAGCTTTACAGATCATCTGATTCAATTTAGTTTCTACGCACATTTTTAGATTGAAAATATTTCCCAATTTTGGCTGTAATATTTTTTTAGATCAAGCTCTACTTTTCTCTCTGGTTCCACTAGTTTTTTATATGATTTCATAGCTTTTTTAGATCCTTTCAGGAACTTTATCAATCAACTTCAACTAACAAATCTGAACTATTATTAGTATTAGTTTGAAGTTATTAGTAGACATATTAGTTTGGAGAAATACCGGAAATAACGCCAAGTTGGCTTCAATTTTGGAGAGTCATTTTGGGCGCCACATTTGACGAAGAACCGCTCTTTTTCAGATGGTAGTCCCACTGCAGTTTTTTGGTATCTACGCAGATTTTCTTGTGATCATAGGTATTTACACAGATTTTCATAGCTTCATTTTCAAATCGTTATTTTTATTAATATAGAAGAATTTTTTTTTCTAAATTATCCCTTTTTAATTGAAATATCTGTATTGTAGCAACAGTTTTAACGTCAAAAACACTGACATAAAGGTGTGATTTTTTTAAACATACATTTATTTACAGTTTATATGTATGTTTATGAAAAATATGTATTTTCTGATTCGAATGACGTCAATTTCAAAAATTCAAAAATGTATCAGGAGAATAAGAATTTTTATTGATCTATAGAAAAGAACACGTGTTATCATTTCTTTTTAAAATTATTCAACTGTTTTTTATTGGTGACAACTCGAAAGAAATAATTGAATTAACAATTAAAAAGAAGAGATTTCTGTAATGTTAAATTATGGAAGGTATATTCCTAATGTAAATTTTAAATGGATGCCATTTCCTTAATAATGGATATTTTTTACAAGACTTTCAAAAGACACATACCCAGCGTAAAAGCTTTCGGACATTCTATTACACGTTGCTGAATGTTTGCTTGTTCGGGTTATAATTGAGTTTGTCTTTTTTTTTCTTGTTTCACGAGAAAAAAGTGACAAACAGGGGTTCTGGATCTCCGTAACTAATCGGTGGATCTGGATGATTTTTTGTAAACGTTGAGGTATAGAATAAGACACTTCGTCTTTTCAATTTCGTTTCGATTCGATTATTGGGTTCAAAGTTATTAAGAGGGAAACTTTGGACTTTAACATTAGAGATTCATCTGAGCTCTACTATACAGCACTATCGTGCTGTATGATATATATATATACAGGGTGTCCACTCTCAACGGTGGCCAACTGATAAATTGTAAAACGTTAGTCATAGACATATAGTTCCAATTGCAAAAATGTTTTTAAAAAGTTAAAGAATTGTTTTTCAAGCGATTTAGGTCAAAATGAAATTTTATTAAAAAATTACGAAAATTAACTTTTTATACGGTCCCCCGGTTCTATTAGTGATATTTAATAAACATTTTCCATCACCCTGTCAAGCAATAGGAAAAAAGGTCCCATTCATCTAACATTAAAATTGACCGAATTATGAAACTTTAAATTTCATGACTTAAACCACTTTTCTGTAGCTGAAAACGAATGAGTTGGACTAAGTTTTCAGGGATCGTATACAAAGTGTTTAAATTGTTATAAAGGGCGTCCATTTCCAACGCTGCCCAATTGCTAATTCCTAAACCATTTATAACAGATATGTAGTTCCAATTACAAAAGTCTTTTAAATGACATAAAGAAGTATTTTTTAAGCAATTTAACTAAAGGTGCTATCTCCGTATAAGTTTTACGGTAGTGTTAATTTTTATTAATTAACTTCTAAATTGGTTGCAGTAGTTGAAGACGTGAGTTTTAAAATTCTCTTTATCGAGAAAATAAAATATTGGTAAATCGCGATTTATTTTTTAAAAGAGTGTTATTTTGATGAGCTTTTATTTTGCTTAAAACGTTTGTATATATATTTCCCTAGATCAAAATTTCTACTTAAATTTTAACTCATTTCCAAATATCCGATCGAGTTTCGATTTGCACACTTTTTTATATCCAATGACAATTTAATATTAACACAATTTTAGGTCCGTACCATTCATTTACTTTACAGGACTACACCAAATTCTGTTAGGTTAAATAATCTAATAGAATTTTAAATAAATGTAATTTTTTAATGATTTGTGACTGTTGCTTTTCATAATTTAAATTAACAAACTTTCTGTTATTTTTTTACTTATATTTTTAATAAAAATTTTACTTTAATACGTAATCATCAACATAAATTTAAAAGTAATATTGTAAAAATTATTTTAGTCTCAATGTTTAACGTTAAATTTTGTATCTCGTGTTTTTTTTTTCTTGTAAATTTGTGACTGACACCTAATTTGCAGCAAAAGATAACTTCAACTTTAAACAGCTATTACTCGGTTAGTTTTAATCGCAGAGGAATGGGACTTTTTTGCATTACTTGTTAGAAAAGTGGTAAAAATTTACTAAATATCACTTATAAGACCAGAGGGCCGTATAAAAATTTAATTTTCGTAATTTTTTAATAAAAGCAATTTTTGACCTAAATCGCTTGAAAAACAATTCTTTACCCTTTTTAAAGCATTTTTGCAGTTGTAACTGTATGTCTATGACTAACGGTTTAGAGAATAGCCATTGGCTACCGTTGAGAGTGGACACCCTGTATATATATATATATATATATTTACTTCGGTAATAACAGAAAACTTCACAATAGATTTGGTTTAATAAATGGGAAAAACTTTTTTTGTAGATTTAAAATTTTATGATAGGTCTATCAATTTTCTTAATTAACAATGTAGTATCAGTATAAAAAATAGGATATATTTCAAATAAACTGTTGATTTCTTAGAACAATGTGTTCATGTTTTCAAGGCTAGATTGCTTTTCTCAATCCGAGGTTACTAAAGTTGTGAAATATTTTCCCTGAAGAGACTTTCACAATGTAAGTTTTAAAAAAATAAATGGTTTTAGGTACTTGTGTAATTATATAAATATGTGGTACCTACAGTCATCGTTCAGTCCGTCCGTCCGTTTGCTCGAATATAACAGAGCAAAAACTACCCAGCCGAATAGTATGAAATTTAAAATATATAATTGTTACATAGTTTTGTCGAGTCATTTCAAATTTCATGAAAATCGGATGAATAGTTTAATTACAGGAATAATTAAAATATTCTGTTAAAATGCGAAATTCTTTTAATACAGCCAATGGAAAAATGTAGTTTCAAGTGCATTTTAATGATGTCACACTCTTTTAAACATGATAAAATTGATATGAATATATGAAGTATGAACTAAAATATACTTTTTGTTTTTGCAAATAATACTTGTTAAAAATTTACTGCCCACAAAAAAGTATTCCAATACATAAGTGGAAAAAATGTTTGGAGGTGTTATATTTATATTAAATTTTTTGATATTTTATGAGAAAGACATACGTTGCTGAGGTTTACAACAAGTTACTTTCTGTAAAATAGAAAGCAGATAGTACTTACAAGGACACACAAAAGATTTTGGCTACTATGCTGAAATTGTATCTGAATTTCTGTATACTACTATACCAAGATTTACTGATTATACCAAGATTTATTGAATCTTGGTATAATAGGGAGACCCTGAATATTTTTAAAGCTACGTTATAATACGAACGCAACTCATTTTCTACGTTTGGCGTGCAATTCCCGACTTGCTCACATTCCTTTTGAAATTTCTAATAATGTACTTTTAAGTATTCCACTTTTATAAAAGTTCCTTACGCCTAAATATTATGCACCTAGCTGCGACAAGATTTTTTTACTTAAAATTTTAATGCAATATCAGTACATAAATGCTGTATAATGAGGCATCTGATCTAAAGCAAAAAGCCCAGAAACATTTTTCTGCATTCAAAAATTTTTAAGAAAACATTTCTCATTAAAGTACACGTAGTTCATTAGACAGTGCCCCAGTCTTTCTTAAATGCTTCAAAAGATACCGAAAATGGTTCATATATTACCTTTTTTAGCTTTGATGATCTAATAACTTCATGGACATCACCCGTAAAGCATGGTGACGTCACTGCAACGTTGTTGTGAAGTCACATTGTGACTTTATGACCATCGATTGTCGATGTGACGTCACGTGACGTCGATGTGATGTCACAGTGACTAAAATGTAAAGTCGTTATGGCCGTTTTAGAGCTCTTTTGTGACGTTTCAACAGTGACGTTTCATTGTGAAGTGGTCACAATGTGAAAAATTTGTGAAAAATGTGTCATTTGAGACTAATTTGACATTAACTTGTGACGAAACTGTGACAAAAGCGACGATATTTAAATTGCCGGAAACATGTTTTTAAAAGTAAATAACATGTTTCAAAGGATATGTATAAATTTCTAAAGATTTTTAAGAAAGTCACATCTCAGTCACAATGTGACGTCACTGAGAGGTGGCATTTTGGTCACAGACGTGATGTGACCAAAGTGACTCACAGTGACGTCACTGTGCCCATGCATGCTATTAGGGCAAGGGCGACATAATCTGTTTCATTTAACTGAGATCCCTAATAGCATGCATGGTGACAGTGACGTCACTGTGAGTCACTTTGGTCCCATCACATCTGTGATCAAAATACCACCACTCAGTGACGTCACATTGTCACTGAGATGTGACTTTCTTAAAAATCTCTAGAAATTTATAAATATCCTTCAAAACATGTTATTTACTTTAAAAAACATGTTTCAGGCAATTTAAATATCGTCGCTTTTGTCACAGTTTCGTCACAATGTTAATGTCAAATTAGTCACAAATGACACATTTTTCACAAATTTGTCACATTGTGACCACTTTGTGAAACGTCAAAAGAGTGCTCTAAAACGGCCATAACGACTTCACATTTTAGTCACTGTGACTTCCCATCGACGTCACGTGACGTCACATCGACAATCGATGGTCAAAAAGTCACACTGTAACTTTACAACGACGTTGCCGTGACGTCACCATGCTTTACGGGATGTAATCTTAAGTTTAAACAACCTTTATTAAGATTAGAGTTATCAACTTTACTGCAAATTTTGGTAGATAGGTGACTTGAGATACTTATTTTGGAGGTCTCAAATGCTATAAATTCTGAGAAGATTGTAATGTATTTGTTATATATTGCGTTAAAATTATATTTAGATCAAATATTATATTTATGAAGCTGTGTTGAATTATGAATCTTAGCATGATCCTCAAAATAATAATTTCAACTTTTTAATTAATTATGGGTTTAAAATCATTAAAATAGAAAACTAAAATAACTTTAAAAATTTTAATTAAAAACTGGAATAAGGATAGCTGTGTATTTTGAGTTAGGAAATATAGATAATCAATTACGGGATTCATATTCGCAATATTTTTATATGGTGAAAATTCTGAAAAAGAATAAAAGAGAAATATTAGATAAAGATGGAATCAACCATTTTCTTTATAATTTTGAAAGTTCAGAAGATTCCAACAAGTAAATTTCTAACTATTCACAAAATGTTTAAAATTGGAAATGTTCGGTCATTAATGACCATATAGTGTACATTGAAAACACTTAAATTGTGTTTTTTAATGGGATATTTTAAGATAATTTCATAACTATTGTAACTCTTGGTATCTTCAATTAGAAGATGAAGCACCCGAGGTCCTCGGTATTGTTTTGCACATTTCTTAAATTTGATATTTTAAATCTACATTCACCGTTTATTAAACAAAAATTAACCTTTTGAAATTTTAAATTGGAATAAGATCGAAAAAGAAAAGAGTGTTTATCTAAATTTATATTTCAGTCTTCATATATGTATTCTAAAAGATAGAAAATGTTGCATTTTTAAAAATAGTGACAAAAAGGAACAAGTTGGAATATCAGAATATCACACGCGTTTTTCTCTTTATTTAACCATTAACTGATTTTAATTGTCTCACAAATCACCGTTTCATTTTTTTATTCAAATTAAAAGTTTAACTTTAATTTTTCAATTTCACAAAGACTATCAAAATTTTGTTTAGAACTTTACTATTATTATCATAGACTTTTAAATATCTGAGTTTAAATTATAACAATTCTGCACAAAAAATTACTACAAAAACACCATTCTATGCGTTAATCGTACCTTTTATTCATATTTTACTAAAGCGGTCTCACAGACTACTTCATAGTAGTTATATGATAGTTTCTGTTACACCATTGTTAAAGGCTAATAAGCCCACTTAAATTGAATTATTAGAAACATTGCAAGATTTTAACTTTTTTTAAGCCTAACATTTTTATTATAAAATATTTTATAATATCTTGTGTTACATGTAATAAATAATTTTGTTAAAACTGTAATAAAGGTTTTTTAAATACGTTTTAACCCATGTACTCCCCAATAATGCGGATTCGCATTAACAAAATATTAAAATGTCGGCATTATTTAAAACATGCTTTAAATATTATACAATTTGCAACTAACAAATAAGATTTCTGATAAAAATAAATATTCCTATTAAATCCCTTATAAATTTTTATGTATGGTTCGTGAGACTATATTTCATTGTTACTAAATTGCCAAACAAATTAACTACTGATTGAAGTTAGCTTTTTCAGAAATCATTGCTATTCAAATTTTTACATTTCAACTTATAATTTCCAGTTTGATTATAGTTACTACTGCAATAATGCATACTTGTTTGAAGATTTAGTAAGATCATTAAAAGTGTTTGAATAGATAAAGTTTAATTATAAATAATCCTGCAAGAAAACTTTAGTGCCAAAACGGCATTATATAAATTAATCAAACATTTCAATCATTTTTTGATCGAGCGATTTCACAGATGATTCACAGTTGCTATGTCTCAATTTCTTTCCCAGCAGTGATTCGTTCGAGGTGTATTTTTACATGAATTCGATGTACAAAACACATTACCCCATCTAGGACACGTGCTTCTCATTTGGGTTTCAATTGCCGTTAATGCCACAATAAAAAAATATTTGCATAAAGATTGCAGATAAAAATTCAGTTTCAACAAAAAAGAGATAATTTTGAATTCAAAGACCAGTATCCGATAATTTTTTGCTTACAACTATATACATTTATTTAATAAATGAAATTTTTTATTTATTTAATAAATGAAAAATATCTTCTTCAAATGTGACCCTATGGGGAACGCTCCCCAGTTAGGCACAATAATTTTACAGCATTTTGGAAAATTAATTTTGCGTTATCATAATTGATTCTACTTTCCAAATCAATTTGTTGGATTTGTATCACGTTTTAAAATTTCTCGCAACTTCGAAAAATTTTATTATATTAAAATTCCATGTTGAATAGAAGCAAATGCGTGTTTATTGATGGATAATAAATATTTATTGGAATTCATAGCTGTAAGTAACTGGCAGAGGTCACATTATTATAACATTACATCGTATATATAGCCAAAAAACGAATAAAAAATTTCAAAATTACACAAAAAAGTATAAAACTAGTCGTTGGGGGCCACCGTAATACTTACCCATCATGGATAGGTATATGAAAATAAAACATGTGACACTATTTATACAATGCATTGCAATTCATAAACAAAATTTAAATATTGTCAATATATATTAAAGAACTGCTGATGTACCAATTTCGACCAATTATATAAAACGCCAAACTACTCAAGTAGTACCGAACTGCGTAAAAGAAACATCCTTATAACTCCAAAAATAATAATTCTATTAACTAACAATTAACTGCGTCGGATTAAGCGTCTCATTTCTAATTAAAATATACTTCTGAATTGAAATTTGAATGAAATACAGGGTCATGAAAAATCGAATGTGGAAAACAAGATTACAAATATCTCGGCAACTAATAATTCGATCGACTTCGTTTTTCATGCAAAATGTGTGTCATTTTATTGCCTTTTACGTCCATTCCTTAGAACAAAAAAATTCGAAAATTTTTATATACCTTCTTTTGTTTGTGTTAAATGTAGTTCGCGTTATCCACACTTTAAAAATACTATGCATTTCATGTAACAAGAATAAAAATAAATGCGTTATCTTCAAAATATACCATGTTTATGGTGAGGATTTTGTTTCCTAACATCGATCTGTCAAAAATATAATGTTGATGGTTTATCCAGCATACTTATTGTGTACTATATTTTAAATTACAAACTGCCTCACGAATACATCCAAAATCTTCCACAACATTCTGAAAGCACCTAAAGTACACTACCATTTCGGTAATAAACAATGTGTTTCCTGATTGATTTATAGCCTCCAATCACTCAACTCTCAAATCTTAGATCTAATGTTATTACATGCTTTGTCCAGCGATAAATGTCTACAAAAGAAAAAAAAAATTAAATTTTAGTAGTTGTTTGCAATTCAAGTGACTTAGAACCCTTCGGCGCAGAATGGTTGTGCCATTTAGGTGATTTCTTCATAGTTACCCGTAATATTAGCACTTTGTGTTATTATTCACTCTAGTGTTAATTCTAGAAGAAATATTATATATATAATACGGTATATATATATGTAAACTACTTTTTTAAAATTTACCTAAAGGAAATTATTTCTTATGTAACCTACACATTAATGATTTATTAGTTCTCGTATGTTACTTTATTATATATAGATTGTAGATGAATCAAAAATTCTTTCCGTTGACCAAGTTTTTTCTATATTTAGATAAAATCTAAGAATCGGAAAATTTAGAGAACTTCTCTAGTGAAATAATTCACTTTTGAATCATAAGGATTGTTTCAGAAAGAAAGGATTTCTGATTGGAAGTTAGAAAAAAAGACATAGTATAAAGTCTAATAAGAAGATATAGACCGAAATTCGATCGTTTTTTCTTATAAGATATTTTATTCATCAACCATATTTTTTGTTATCCCATTTCAAGACAGGAAGTGTTTCAACATTTTTTGTTCGGTATATATAAAGTGAAAAGTATTTATATTTTATTAAACACAAAATGTTGCATAGAGTTCATTTATATTGGTAATTAAGAGCCATTATTTTAAAATTCAGACAAAAAGAGTGATGTTTGATAGTCGTATTTTTCGATTTGCTTGATATTGTTTTTTGTTAAAGTAGGCGATAGTTGATGAATATTGTGCATTTCTGAAGTCCTGAAAAAAGTTTTCCCTTCCGGATAGAAAATGTCAAATTTCAAGGTTGTACATGACGTGAAACGTCAGTATGTTTGGAGAGTTATATCTCAAAAAAGAAACAACTTCCCAAATTTTTTTTTTAATTTGTAAACTGTTAATATAACACTGCCTGCTTGGTAAAATTTAGGGGGAACTGGGGCACATTGATACATGGGGCACATTGATACATCCTCTCTACAGCTTACAGGGTCATTATAGGAAGTTTCAAAAGAGCTTCAAAAGGTGATGTAGTGTACACAACTACATATAGAAAGTCTCTGCATAATTCAGTAGTTTGATGAAATGGGAAAGGTGATTTATTGTTTTTGTAGGTCAAAAGTAAATTTGAGTTGTACAATTGAAATGATATTATACAACTTTTCCAGTATTTTCAACCGAAAAGATTACTCTCCCTGGCAAGTAAAGCTATTCCTGATCAGTTCCTCATTCTTTATTGTTAGGTTAATAATGAAGGGTTTGATTTGAGACTCATTTTATTCAAAATGGCTGTATGAGGCACATTGATACATTATAAATCCTTTTCTAGTTCATATTTTCATTATATTTTATTATTTTTTTTTACCATACACTCCTGAATCCAACCATTTTTTGCCAAAAAATTCTAATATTAGTTGTTATTGAAGTGAAATAGCTCTAAGTTTTTATATTAGAACATTTTATAGAATTTTTGGAAACAGAAGACGTACGAATTTACTCAACATCTAGAGTTAGTCGAACTAACAAAAAAAAAAAAAAGAACGGAAGCCTGGCAAATCTCGAATTTATATCGATTTTCCAGAGAATAAAAGTATTTTCAAGATGAGAAATGTTTAGCAAGAGAAACAAATTGCAGAAGAGCAAAGGATAATTATGTTATAAACAAAATTTTTTATATAATTATCCTTTATTTTATGTGTATAAGCCAATTTATAAACAGAAAACATGGCAATTTTTTCATATTTTTTAAGAAAGAAGATAATGCTGGGGATGAAGTACCAGATATGACAAAGTTACCACAGCCAACAATCAGACAAGCAACAGCCAGAACCTCAAGTCATTATTCGTTTACTTTTGATTGCTTTAGTATTACTTACAAATAAATTGTGGGTGATTTGAGTTTCTATTTGAGTTGTCTTCAATTTCCCAAACGTATCAAAGTGTCCCATCAGGTGTATCAATCTACCCCGGGGATGGAACACATTGATACGAATGATTTTTTTTGATTTTTTAAAAATTATTTGCAAAAATACTATATAAAACAACGATTCAACATTTTCATTACACACTACACACGTTTTTGTGACACCACATGTGAAAATAACTTGAAATTTCTACTTTCTAGACACCAAAAAATCTCTTAGAAAAAAAACTGTATCAATGTGCCCCAGTTTGTATTAATTTACATTATTATGTTGCCACAAAAAACAATCAAAGTGACTTTTTTGACCATTTTTCGTAAATATTATACTATCTATGCAACTGCATCCCAATTGTTTTCTTAGAGAATATGAAAGTTTACTACTAAGACTAACTAAACAAGTTAGAACGATGGCGATGCCAAGATACTGCTGCTGTTAGCAGATATAATATATTAAATATTAGAAACTTTCAAAATCTGCAACATTTCAATTACTCCTATTCCAAAAAGACGACACAATTGAATAAAACAAAATATATCATGTAGTTGGTGGATATATGCACAAAAGTATGGCAAAAAAAAAGTGGGGTCTCATGATATTTTTAGGGGGTGAATTACAAAAGTTACAAAAAGAGAAGTGTCACTTCTCCAATATCAGAAAATCCCATTTCCTTTCTATTTCTCAATAGAATTGGAATGTTTCATTTTCTTATAAGGGAGAAGTGGCAATGATCTTTTTGCAACTTTTGACCCTTTTTTTCCTAAAAATATCATAAATCCCCACTTCTTTCTTTTCGATGTTTTTGTGCATACACTGCTCGACATTCAAAATACAATACCAAGAAGGAGTGGTCAGAAAGTGATGAAATTTGGGAAAAAGACAGAGACAGCTTAGACTCAAGTGATCTTTATTTAAAAATGATAGTCAGAATACAGAACGAGAACGGCGTCGGCTTAGTAGGATGTTGGACCACCACGGACAGCGATGAACGAAGAAACACGTCTACGCATAGAGTCATTAAGAGTGCGGATGGTGTCCTGAGGGATGGCACTCCATTTCCTTTCAATCATTTGCCACACATCGTCTTCTGAGAGGGGATTGCCACCGGCTGCAGTACATTATCCAATTATCGTTGGGCTTTCATAGTGCCCTGAATACGAACTAGAGGTTACATGTAATTATACGCAATAGCGCCCCGAAGCATTATGCCACGTTGTCGCACGGTGGGGACATCGACAAATACTTCCGGATTCGATCTGTGTCCACGTAAACGCTACACACGTATGCGGCGACTGTCACTGGATAAACAGAAGCGTGACTCATCTTAGAACATGACGTGATAAAAAGTGCGGAAAATCGATAAAAATGTCATTTTGATTGCATTTTGTGGCAGCAAAACAATGTAAATTAGCAATGTCTCATAGAAACAAGTAAATTTGTTTAATAATATTTTTATTTTAATATTATTAATAATAATTATTTTTAATACAATAACAATGTAATATATATATTTGGTTATTGTTATTATTTATTTTACGAGTTACAATTAACTGTATCTCATCTGTTAACTGTTAGTGATATGAGATTGCAAGTTTGAATTTTTTTTTTCTACATGTTGCTGATTTTATAATGTAAGATTTTGTCTTTTCTCATTCGAATTTTATTGGTCTAATAAATGGCTTGTTTTTTCATTGAGTTATATTTTGTTTTACGATTAATCGGATGATTTAGATATCACTTTTAAGATATTCCTGATTTCTAATCAGAAATTAATCGTAATTGCTGTGTCTACTTGGTGTTATCCTTAAAAACAAGCCACGTACTACAGTATCCAATAATTTGTTTTGTTTCAATATTGGTAATTCCTCTTGGCGTTTTTAAGTTTATTATTTATTTGGTTTTTATTTATTAATTGTAGATGTTAAATAGTTGTATTAAATAATGTTTATACAAATGCATATATATATATATATATATATATATAAATACATGTGTGTGCGTGTATGTATGCAGCAATTATTTTTCTTTATCAGCTATTTCTGTAAATTCAGTCAAATTAATAAATAAATAAAAAGGAAAAATAAAACAAAGTTTTCGCCAAGAGGAAATGGTTTCTCTTTTGGGAGCATAAGTTTTGTTTCAGAACAGATATAATACTTTTTGTGCAGCTTTTATAGGAGAGCGTGAGAAAAGATAAAGAAAATCAAGACAAGAAGAAGTTGTCAAAGATTGGGTCATTTTCCCTTAAAGGGCATTTTTATCGCGAGCAGTGCTTTTTCTTATCTCAGCGAAAAAATATAAAACTTTGATTTTTCTTTCCACAAATAAAATGCAAGAAATAAATAATTCTTTAACACATTATTTATCATAAATGTAAAAATTTTTAATGGTATGCATTCAGTATTTTAATGTAGATTATATCTCTCTGTTTTTCAGATAAATTCATTTTCTAAAAGTATGACAAATATATTAATTTTGATTTATCCTATATATTTATATATATTATGAAAAATATTTTTTAAAATAAATTATGTTTTTGAATATCTTACTCAACATCGGGCGTGGGAAAGTACTATAGACTGTATAGTAATTTTTTTAAACAGACTATTCAAATTACATACTTGTTTGACAATGTTAACAGAAGGAAATTTTCAATTTTCTCAGTAACAATTATTTAAATATTTTTAATATTATTTTTAATACTTGTTAAATATTTTTTTTGACAACTATTATTATTCTTTAGAATGGATTAATTATTCGGTAAATATAATTTTATCAAATAAAATATTATATAGTACATATTAAGTCTTTTGTTACAATATATTAGTGTTACAAACTCATTTTAAAAGGCATCCGAAACTCTAATTTAAGGTTATACACACATACATATGCATATATATGTGTATGTAACTTTAGCAGAGTTTTTTTCATCATAATCTTTAATTAAATATTCTGAACTATTCTAGTTGATTAACACAGCCTATTTCGTTCGTAACAGTTTTATAATTTGAAATGGCATAAATATTTTCGTATTAGTCTTACTAAAGATAGTTTATAATATTCAAATCAATAAAATTTTGGAAAAATGTAGTACAATGATTAACGTGGAAAAAATTGCTTTACATATTTAAGGATTCCTTTAGCTCATAATGATGCTACATTTATCCTTAATATTTACATGAGTTATACGAATTACTAAAAAAAACAATTCTCATTTTGTTACAAATAAGAATAATCAATAAACAAACAGAAAATAAAAAAAAAATCTTAAATTGATTGTTTCTTGAGATATGTAATTAACCGAATATTTGATTATTTCAAAACTACTGATTACAAATAATCAATTACAATTTTATTAACCTAATAGAGGGTATATGATATAAATTAATTTAGTCGAGATAAAAATAATGATTATTTTAGAAACGTTAATCAGCACTTAAAACTACCTATTTCTGACATGCAGTAGAATTTATTAAAAAACCAATATGATATTTGAGATTCATCGTTTTCTGAGTTACTTCTTTACGCTTCGGGAAATGCCATTTAAAATATAACTGAACATACATCATATGAACTTTCTTTTTTATATGAATCTTAAATTAAATTGTACATTTCACTTTAAAATATTTTAAAAGTGTATAAAAATTATCACAGATAACACATTATTTTCAATTAATATAAAAAGGTTAGTCAAGGTTTAACTTGGCTTAAACTTATGTATTACGACGTTACTTAAAAATATATCAGTATAGAAATTTTGATAAAAAAAAAATAAATATGCTTATTAATATAAATAGAATTTATATTTAATCGAAATAGATTTGTTTTATTTATGTCACAGCCAATTTTTAAACATCAAATATTTTTAACTATACAGCATTATAAATATTACATCAAAAATCAAAACATTCAAAAGATGATAATATCGCTCACTTCCAAAGAAGGGAAACATCTGGACAAAAATAAATTTCGCGAGGAAATATGAAAGGCGATTCGTACGTTTTTACTGTAAAAAGAAATTATAGCACTTAGTTGTAGATGCAGCAGAAATTTCGCACATAAAAAAAGTAAATACCCGAAAAGTAAAGACGTAGTTTATTTTTGGAGATATTAGTCATTACACTTAACTCCACTATTCCCCCCCCCCTCCTGTTTTCACGAATAAACATATAGTGTAATGAAGCTGTTTTTACAGACAACTACCCATAAAAACTTTGTCTACAGTAGGACACCTATAAGACAGACCTATAAATGAATTAAAAAGCAAAATGAATTTTGGCGAGTTTTGTCACTTTTCTTTTACGTAAAGGGTATATACATTTACCATATAATTGTGTTGTCAAACGAAGAAGATAATAATAAAGAAATTATCAATAATCTATATAATAAACAAGGTGAATCTTTAAAAAATATATATAGACATTTTAGATAGAAAGGAACAACGTTAACACAATTATTACAATTTTGCGGAAGAAAATTTCTAAAGTACAATCTTTCTAGACCCTATCTTTATCCTTAAGCGACTGCAATTAACCTTACTTCTTTCGCATAATTAAGCCTATTTCGTATTGTTGGGATCATTCTTCGAGATTCCAATGGCAACACCATCAAGTATTAGATTCTTTTCTTGTGGATTATTATCCGTTAAAAGAAAAATATTGCTACGGAATTTTTTCTTCTGGAGAATCTTATAAGAATATATTTTTCTTAAAAAAGAGCGTCACTTTTATATTTATAAAAAAAGTATTTGTAAATTTTAACAGAAAATAATGCATTCGTTAATATAAAATACTATCATACCATTTTTTTTCTTTCACATATTTTTCTCAATATTTATTTCCAGAAACTATACTATCCATGGAAACGGAATGCCACATTGGTTAAAAATATTGGGTCAAGAATGGGTTAAAGATGAATAATGGAGCTCTTACAGTTAAGGTTTTAGCGAAAGTATTTAGGAAATTTGAATTAATAGCACATATTTTTTTCTGTCTGAAAAAGGATCGACACAGTGAAAAAATCATAAATAACTGAAAAAATAATTGCATCATAAGGCATTGCTATTCAAAACAAGCACACACAAAAAAAGATTTTAGTACTTCACTACTGCTGAAAATAGCGAATGAAATAGATGAAGTATCAATTTAATTTACTTAACATTTTAAAGGACTTTTTTATAATTTAGTTATATTCAGTGTTTCTTTACATATATTCAATTTGTATTTTTAGCAAATATAAAGATACCAAATATCTCATAATGTGAATAATAAGTAAAAACAACCATTTTCGTTTGTTAATTATAATAGTAGCTGTCGATAGGTATCTATAACTCTTCAATTTATTCGGGTTGCAAAGGTTCCTGTGATGTCAGATCAAATAGATAAAGGCCATACACTATAATAAAACCCTGTAACGTTACTTATGTTTTCCTTGGAAATTGGGATACCTAGAACTTTTAATGTAATGACAACAACAAACAAATCATGCTATAGATACACGCTTATTTGCGAATAAAAAATCTTTAAAGATACAAAAAATTCTTTAGAAAACTGGCATGCTTAGAACATTTTATTTATTGTAAAGCAGGAGGCATAAAAAATAGTAATATTACAGTAATTTTAGCTAGTCATTTATAAATCTACAGATTTCTGTAGCTTTACAAAAGCTAGTTTTGTAGATTTACATCATTTTTGTACAGTGTACGAATAGAACTTTAGTACGTACAGGTTTGACTAACAATCTCAACTAAAAGAAGAGATTTAACATTATTTGCCATTGCTGACAAGAGCATTGAATTTGGAGCATTTTTAAACACATTCGGAATAATGTATTAAAACGTTGCCGTTTTATAATGAGAAAGACTATTTGTACATAGAAACAATACCAAAAACGCATAACATATTTGAACAAATTTTTAATAATTACCATTATTGTAGCAATATAACTTTTTATAGCTCTTTACATGACATATAGTATTTTATATAAGCTTAATAGCATGCGCAAGATTTGCTCAGTTATTAAAACTAATTTGTGCAGCTGAAAATTCAGCTAACTACACCAAGTATTACCGCAAGGTATTTTTACTATATACAACGAATTATTTTTATTACGTATCACGAACTTTTTTTGTAACCTTGAATACAATCTCCAGAATTTATACTCATAAAATAAAATGCAAAAACATTTGTTAAATTTAAAGAGGGATACTGCAATATTAAATCCAGATTTAAAAACTTTTGTCCCCAGCCAGAATTATAATAATTATTAGTATATTTTGTTTCTCTGTAAATGAACTATGAATATAATATACATCTTATTCTATAATATGTATCTTCTAATGCACTCCACAGATAAATATCGATACAGGGTGTCCGAGAAATAATGGGGCGAACTTAAACGGGAGATAGGGGACATCACAAGGATTCGGAATTGCATAGCAAACCCTTGGTCGGAAACGTCTTCGTTCGTCGGTTGGTTTTGTTGTTCACGAGAGCATTGAAGAAACACAGCTTTCTCAGATTCGGGAACTTTTAGCTCTTCTGATTTAAACAGAATCGATGTCTTTCTTTGAGGTGCGCTGAAAATTGCTGTGTACGCAGCGTCTGTGGAATCTTAAATAGATCTGATTGTAAGACTTATCTGTGCTACTGTGGATTAGAGATGAGTTTGGGCTCGTTTTTTGGGGCCCGGGCCCGCCCGAGCCCGATGAGTTTTAATCCGAGCCCGCCCGAGCCCGTCCGAGCCCGATACTGAAAAAAAAAGAAAAAAAGTTCCAAGACATTTAAAAATTGTTTCAAATATGATGTCTCGCTTTTAAAAATTTCTTACATAAAAATTACTGTTAAATAAAAATTTTAATTCAATCTTATCAAAAGAGCAATTTAGTATGAAATAAAAATATACTTCATATTTAAAAGGTTTCCCATACTCTTTGTCCTTTAATGAGAAAAAAAAATGATAGATACAAGTGAAATGAATAAAAATATGAAGTTAGCAGAAATTACTATTTGTATGCTGAAGAATCGGAAAAGGTTTCAATCGAATCAAATGAACAATACTGACAGTCTTTACTATGCCTAATCACTGTTTTATATAATCATGTGGCTATGGGGATGAATGGGACAGTGTTTATGGGGATGAATGGGACTGTCGCATTCATCCCCAAGGCTATTCCATAATAAATGGAATTATATTTTGTCATTACCTAGAAACCAGATGTTATAAGGTGAAAACGAGGCCACTGTCGTGTCCTAATTGATACACCAGAAAAACAATATTTGGAAAAGGAAATTGTAAGAAAATCAGAAACCAAGAAAAAGGAATTGCCTGCCTTCAAGAAATATTTTTAGTAAAGGTATGGACAATAGTGATGAATTTGACAATTTATCTCTTCATGCTGAAAGTGATTTGAACACGATTTCAAGTGATATATGGACCATCAATTTTGCAGCTTGGATAATATAATAGAAGACGAACTTCTCCTAACAAAGATATGTGGAAAAAAATATTTATCATTACGTTGCTAGGGTTTTAAAGAACAATAATGATAACCTTCAAGTACAATTCTTGAGAAAAAAGGATAATAAATCCTTATTTTACTATACCAAACCATCAGAAATTTATTTTGTTAATCTGGAGGATATTGTTAACTAGAAAACTACCAAAGCCTAGACCTCTGGGAACTGCCAGAACCAAAGGACTGTTGTCATTTGATTTTAGCTTCAGTCAATATGTAGTAAAAGAAAATGTGTTTCGAATATTTTTTTAACCTGCCCCATTCATCCCCACCATGGTGATGAATGGGACAATATGCATGCATGTTAAAAAAATTATTAAAAATAAAAAAAATACAATTGTTTATTGAAATTAATATGTAAATAAGTTGCTAAATGCTGAGGTACTCTTTAAGTAATAATTTTCAAATTAACAACTGTATACAGCCCAAGTTATTAGTAAAAATGTAAAAGTTTTCCCATTCATCCCCACTCTCCCCTAAATGACACGAACCTCAAAATCTATGCAAATTAAAACTTTGATACAGTTATCTTAAAGGCCTGATGCTTTTATAGAAAAAGAAGAAACACTAATCGATTGTTTTCTATATGTCTATTAGAATTAGATTATTGTTATTCGTTATTGTTGCTATTAGATTGTTGTCTATTCGGTATAATATGGAAAATATGTTTACTTACGAAGGAAAATCCTCCGTATAAGTAGAGTTCTTGGTGAAAAAGAGAAAAATTAATCACTATGCTATTTTCATAAATTGAATGATATTAAAACGCACAATTAAATAATTTGCAAATATCAAGCTTTTGGTCTACATAAAAAAACCAAGAAATCATTATCTAAGTTTTATATAACTAAGTAAATAAATAAATAAACGACTGAGTTAAAAAATATCCTCTGTTACAAACGAAAATCAAACCAGAAGCTAATTTATTGTTCGTGCTTGTTTTGATTGGCGCCATATCAGTAATAGATTATCGCAGGAAATGCAGACATAAATTTCCAATCATCACATTTTTTTTGCAACAGCAATCAACTATTAAAATATAAAAACACGATTTCTGTTCAACTTTCACTTTTATATAAGAGCATTGAAATAATGTGAAAAACAATGAGCACTTACAAGGGGGGGAGTTCTTTCAAAATTTTCTATACTCAAATAAATAATTTTCCGGTTTCAGAAAGAATGAGTTCGAGCCCGCATCGGGCCCGGACTCGAGCTCGGGCTGAGCCCATCATATCTCTACTGTAGATATCCAACCCAGGTGTATTTCGGCGAATACTTCAATCCATGGCTCGACGGTGTAATGCATGCATCACTAGCAATGCCGGAAACTTTGAACATCTTTTGTAACATTTTCACGTATCATCTACCCCAATAAATGTAATATCATGGACCAATAAATTATTTCAGATGGTCTAAATCTTGTGTTTGTTCGTCACTTGTACCTGTCATACTACCTTCCCATGACGTATCCGACCATAGTTTGCTATGCAATTCTGAATGTTTGTGATGTCCCCTACCACCTCTTAAAGTTTGTCCTATTACTTCTAAGACACCCTGTATATTTTAGATACTGTGATATTATTAAAATACTTTGCAAAGAATATTCATTTATAGACATTAATATACAGACATTCATTTGAGTGGCATTGTGAACGGTTGTAAGTGCTAGTAATGCCATTTTCAGTAGAGAGTATGTCATGTAAAATAAAGAAAAATGCTTATTGCATAGCAGTCCTATTGCATTTAAGCTAATTAGAGTACGGACAGACAAACCAAACACACACATTATAAACACATTCAACTATGCCGAAAAATTTTAAAAAGAGATGCATTCCATTTATGCATTTTATTGAAGTTCCGCAAATTTTAAAACAAAGCTATTTATCAACTGACATACAATTTACACAGTCACTGTGAAAGTCACTTTCGTTATTAATATTCAATAATATTGAAATTTATTAGCTTATTGATAAAATGACACGTGCACTGTGGAAATATTCGAACAATAGCTAAATATAAATGGCTATTGACTGTAAGTGATTATGCTCTTGTTAATGGTTCTAGATTTAATCAAAATTTAAAACTATCTTGAACTTTGTGTGATATTTTAAATAAAAGTACATTGTTACAAAGTAGTGCAGTTGTTTTAACTAACTGATAGTTAGATGTATGGCAATGTGAAACCAAATTTACATGAACATTAAATGCTCACAAATTTAGTATACATAATATATAAGAGGTAATAATAATTTATTATTGGCAAGTCTTAAAAATTAATATCTTTTTAATTTAAATACATATTCTTTCTAGATTTATATATACATATTTCTCATAATTGAATCCATTTTCCTCTTTTTTTACATTATCTTATTTAACGTCATTTTATTATTTTTTTCATATAAGGATGAATTTCTTTTTATTGATAATAACTCGCAATAAAATAGGACGCCTACTTTTTTTTTAAATTGCAACAAAGAAATAATATAAACACTAAAAAAGAGAAAATATAAATAAAGAAATGTTTATCATTTAATGGTTATTATTTTTTTTCTTATACATTCAGAAAACAGCTTAGGATTCCTAAATAAGAAAAAAAGCTTAAATTATGTTTTCTTTCTTTCCTGTATCCCTTTCTTATATAAAATCCTTTATCAGTCAAAACCATAGACTTTTACCAAATAATAACATAAAACACAATATCAAAGATTTGAAATTATAACAAAAATTTGTTAACCTTAGTATTTCTAGTCTGAGGTAGTCAAAGATATACAAAGTGTTCCAAAATTCGTGGTACTAACTTTATTTACATTGAACCCATGTAAATAAACAGGTATTGCTTTAAAATGCATTCACGTTTCATGGAATAAACATGTGTTTACTGATTATGGAAGAATCTGTATTAAAACAATACTTGTATAATTACTGAAATTGGCTTTATGTAATATTTCCTAAAAAAGTTAAATTTAAGTTAAAGAAAAATAAAACGGAAATTTCTGAAAAGAATTATCTTCATTTTAGATTAATAAAAACGCATTTATATAGTACTTAATACAAAGATTAAATACTATATAGCGCCCTTCTTTGGAAAATGCTATAAGTAGTATAAAATTCTAATAATTTTATTTTCTAAAATACTTTCCTGAAGATTTAAGAAAGTTTTAGGACAACTACCCTCGTTATTTAACCCCTTTGAAAATCGCCTCTCTTTCATTTTTCTGTTAATCGTAGGATTTTTTTATGAAATATTTTTTTTTTTTTTTTCACAAATGAAAAATCTTACTTTACAATTTCTTCATTTCTTTTTTAATTGAAATGCAAATTAGGTTAATACATACTCATTGGTATAAATAATATGTATAATACAATCACTAATCATTTAACCCTTTCCGGCGCAGTGTTGCTGGGTCGGCAACACCTAAAGTTCCCGTGTTTAGAGACACAAAAACTCCGTGAATATTTCAAAAACTACTCTAATGGCTACTTTAAAACTTTCTTATGACTTCTAGATGACAGCACCACAGAGATAAAATTCTACTGTTTTTAAATAATAGGTAAAATATTTTACTCTAATGCGCGCTTTACAGAAATGCTCTTCTCACTGCGCTTATCAATGCTGTCTGGCACGGATTTACCACTTCGACAACAGCTGTATAATTAAAATGGTTTGTGCAATCTTTACAAAATTATACCTGTGTACTCCTCTAGGCCTAAATAGATTGCCTATTTTTTTTCTTTAAATTCAAACTTTAAAGAGTAGTGCGCCGAAAAGGGTTAAAATCTATAACGTGTATATGGGGGTTTTGTATTTTCTGATCACCTTATCACTTCTTATGATCTTGCTTGAAAGTTTCTCTCGTAATATTTGAACACAATGTATGCACAAAAAATTCGTTTAAATTTTTTAAAATCATTTTGCTTTTAATTTAATGTCATATCAATTTAAATATAAAATAATTAAAGACATATTCGAATTACATACAGACATTATAAAGACATAAGTAATCTTTGCCAGTACTTTCTCAATATTATCTCTTAATAAGAAATAATCAGTACTTTATACTAAGTATCCAACGGTACATTTAAAACCATAAGTATCTAATTATATCAGCTATCAGATCTCCGTTAACGACTAAATAGCTTTTCCTTGCTAAAATTAGATTATTATGGGCCACAAAGCAAATCACTTTAATGGCTTTCTTTCATAACCATGAAAGGAAATTTTCTAAATTACCCTATCATTTTTCTCTGCGATTAAGTCAACCATTAAAAAGATAAAAGTTTTAATTTTTTCTTTGTAATATGTGGGTAGTTTATATTTCTTGATTACATTTGATTAAAATTTTAATACGTATTTACGTCAAGTTAATCCAATATAAAATAAAATTCAGTCATAAAATTTGTCGATTAAAAATATGAGATTCATAAATATTCAGAAATTTAATGGTAATATATTTAAATCAAACATTATATTTTTGATCGTGTTATTTCGAAATAAATTATTTAAATGAGAAAATAATTTAAAATATTTTGCTGAAAATATATAACACATATCTGTCTATTTTTAGAAGATGAGTTATCTGCAAAAACCTTCACATACAGCTAACTCCAAAACTAGAATTACCCGTCTATTTTTACATAGGGGTATTACATTTATTTTTATAACAAATTAAGAATCAATACTTTGTTAAAATGGTAGACCTTACGAAAATGTTATATGTTGTTACCTAAAAAATCATTTCAATTACTTTTACAAAATGTCAACATAATATTTAAACATACCGGGTTTCCCAAAAATGACTGATGGATTTTAAAATTAAATAAATTGCAAACGGTGACAGCTATTTAAAAAATTTTTGCAGGAGGGTTATGTATAAGGTCAGGAGTTTTATTACCGTAACTTTTGACTTTAGTTTGCATCTCAAACAATAGGTGGCGCTGCCGGCGATTGAAGGCCAGGTCGACACTTCACTCAGCATTAATCACCTAGCCTTCAACAGCCGTCAGCGCCACCTATTGTTTGAGATGCGAACTAAAATAAGAAATTCCGGTAAAAAAACTCCTGACATTATACAAAACCCTCATGCAAAAACTTCTTAAATAGCTGTCACCGTTTGCAAGTTATTGAATTTTAAAATCCATCAGTCAATTTTGGGACACCCGGTATTTATTCTTCAGGAAAAACATCAATAAGCATAGTTTTGTTAATAGA
Organism: Maratus speculifer; assembly: GCA_964019185.1. NCBI lineage: Eukaryota > Metazoa > Arthropoda > Arachnida > Araneae > Salticidae > Maratus > Maratus speculifer. The sequence continues at coordinate 247,016,235 of OZ025295.1, read as the reverse complement.
AATTGAAGAAATAAATATTTCAGTTGATTTTACGTGATTTCATTTACTGGACAATAAATTAAAAGCAAAATTTTCTGCAACATATCAATTATGGGAAAAAAAAAGAATTTAAAAATAATTATTTCTTATATATGACGAGAGCTGAAATTATTTTCACCCTACTTGCTCTCAATTTAGGAAGGACATTTTTTTTTTAAATTGGGCAATAAAAGATTAACTATAAAATATTTGATAATAAAAAAAGGAGTAGATGGATCTTAATACATGTGATAGTAAAATGTTTGTCCACGATTTCTGAGTCTCATGGATTTCATTTACTGGACAATGAATTAAAAGCAAAAGTTTCTGCAAAATATCAATTATGCAAAAAAAAAATTAAAAATAAGTATTTTTTTATATAGTATGACGAGAACTGAAACTATTTTCACCCTACTTGCTCTCAATTTAGGAAGGACATTTTTTTTTTAAATTGGGCAATAAAAGATTAACTATAAAATATTTGATAATAAGAAAAGGAGTAGATGGATCTTAATACATGTGATAGTAAAATGTTTGTCCACGATTTCTGAGTCTCATGGATTTCATTTACTGGACAATAAATTAAAAGCAAAATTTTCTGCAAAATATCAATTATGCAAAAAAAAAAATTAAAAATAAGTATTTTTTATATAGTATGACGAGAACTGAAACTATTTTCACCCTACTTGCTCTCAATTTAGGAAGGACATTTTTTTTTTTAAATTGGGCAATAAAAGATTAACTATAAAATATTTGATAATAAGAAAAGGAGTAGATGGATCTTAATACATGTGATAGTAAAATGTTTGGCCACGATTTCTGAGTCTCATGGATTTCATTTACTGGACAATAAATTAAAAGCAAAATTTTCTGCAAAATATCAATTATGCAAAAAAAAATTAAAAATAAGTATTTTTTATATAGTATGACGAGAACTGAAATTATTTTCACCCTACTTGCTCTCAATTTAGGAAGGACATTTTTTTTTTTAATTGGGCAATAAAAGATTAACTATAAAATATTTGATAATAAAAAAAGGAGTAGATGGATCTTAATACATGTGATAGTAAAATGTTTGTCCACGATTTCTGAGTCTCAAGGATTTCATTTACTGGACAATAAATTAAAAGCAAAATTTTCTGCAAAATATCAATTATGCAAAAAAAAAAATTAAAAATAAGTATTTTTTATATAGTATGACGAGAACTGAAACTATTTTCACCCTACTTGCTCTCAATTTAGGAAGGACATTTTTTTTTAAATTGGGCAATAAAAGATTAACTATAAAATATTTGATAATAAGAAAAGGAGTAGATGGATCTTAATACATGTGATAGTAAAATGTTTGTCCACGATTTCTGAGTCTCATGGATTTCATTTACTGGATAATAAATTAAAAGCAAAATTTTCTGCAAAATATCAATTATGCAAAAAAAAAATTAAAATTAAGTATTTTTTATATAGTATGACGAGAACTGAAACTATTTTCAGCCTACTTGCTCTCAATTTAGGACGGACATTTTTTTTTTTAAATTGGGCAATAAAAGATTAACTATAAAATATTTGATAATAAGAAAAGGAGTAGATGGATCTTAATACATGTGATAGTAAAATGTTTGTCCACGATTTCTGAGTCTCATGGATTTCATTTACTGGACAATAAATTAAAAGCAAAATTTTCTGCAAAATATCAATTATGCAAAAAAAAAAATTAAAAATAAGTATTTTTTATATAGTATGACGAGAACTGAAACTATTTTCACCCTACTTGCTCTCAATTTAGGAAGGACATTTTTTTTTTTAAATTGGGCAATAAAAGATTAACTATAAAATATTTGATAATAAGAAAAGGAGTAGATGGATCTTAATACATGTGATAGTAAAATGTTTGGCCACGATTTCTGAGTCTCATGGATTTCATTTACTGGACAATAAATTAAAAGCAAAATTTTCTGCAAAATATCAATTATGCAAAAAAAAATTAAAAATAAGTATTTTTTATATAGTATGACGAGAACTGAAATTATTTTCACCCTACTTGCTCTCAATTTAGGAAGGACATTTTTTTTTTTTAATTGGGCAATAAAAGATTAACTATAAAATATTTGATAATAAAAAAAGGAGTAGATGGATCTTAATACATGTGATAGTAAAATGTTTGTCCACGATTTCTGAGTCTCAAGGATTTCATTTACTGGACAATAAATTAAAAGCAAAATTTTCTGCAAAATATCAATTATGCAAAAAAAAAATTAAAAATAAGTATTTTTTATATAGTATGACGAGAACTGAAACTATTTTCACCCTACTTGCTCTCAATTTAGGAAGGACATTTTTTTTTAAATTGGGCAATAAAAGATTAACTATAAAATATTTGATAATAAGAAAAGGAGTAGATGGATCTTAATACATGTGATAGTAAAATGTTTGTCCACGATTTCTGAGTCTCATGGATTTCATTTACTGGATAATAAATTAAAAGCAAAATTTTCTGCAAAATATCAATTATGCAAAAAAAAAATTAAAAATAAGTATTTTTTATATAGTATGACGAGAACTGAAACTATTTTCAGCCTACTTGCTCTCAATTTAGGACGGACATTTTTTTTTTTAAATTGGGCAATAAAAGATTAACTATAAAATATTTGATAATAAGAAAAGGAGTAGATGGATCTTAATACATGTGATAGTAAAATGTTTGTCCACGATTTCTGAGTCTCATGGATTTCATTTACTGGACAATAAATTAAAAGCAAAATTTTCTGCAAAATATCAATTATGCAAAAAAAAAAAAAAAAGAATTTAAAAATAAGTATTTCTTATATAGTATGACGAGAACAGAAACTATTTTCACCCTACTTGCTTTTAATTATGGAAAGACATCTTTTTGAAATTGGGCAATGTAAGATTAACTGATAATATTAATTGATAGTATGAAAAGGAGTAGATGGATCTTAAAACATGTGATAATTGAAATTTTTGTCCACGATTCTTGAGTGTCATTGACTTTTCTAAATTAGCCTATAATTCTTAGAATAACCAGAAGTGCATCCTAAATGCTTTTTTAATGGTTTTTCTATTATAACATATTCTGATACCATATCAACAAATCTTTGTATCTCAATGGTAGTATCAGTTGTTTCCAATTGACCCTGATCTTAGACTTCTAGTCCAAGAGCCGACAGCACAAAACCCTGTGTTATCGAGCACAAGAAAAAACACTTTATTTTGTGGAAGTGTTGTAATAAGGGGATCTAATGACCCATGTCTCATGGAAGTGGTGGATAAGCCAAATATTAATACCACTAGTGGTTGACTCGTAGTGTTTGACCTACAATCAAAAGAAGAAGAAAACAATTAAAACTGAATACAAGAAAATATAATGCTAAGCCTACTAGTCAACCACTAGTGATATTCATTTTTGGCTTATACACCACTTCACTTCCGGCAGACATGGATCATTAGATTTCTCTATTTTCATTCTTCCATAAAATAAAGGATTCTTTCTTGTGTTCGATAATATAGGATTTTGAGCTGTCGTCTCTAGGAATATTTAGACATAAATAGTTAAGCCACAGCCTTTAATTTTATAAAATGTGATGGCTTGTTGCAGTTTTCTGGATGTTTTGAAACTTTTTACATAATCTATTATACTTGACACGTGATTATTTTTGTTCTTGTTAATTTTATATAGTGATTGAATATTGAATGTAAAATTTTTAAAATCATATTGCTTAATAAGATCGATTTTTGGGGGAATCAACTGGATAAAAAAATGCTTCTTTTATATTAGGAAATTTTGAGGCTAAATAAAAACCTTAAAATATGAAAAATAACAATAAGTGGTGGAAATGAAGAGGTTCATAAGCCAAAAATTAATACCACTAGTAGTTGACTCGTCGGTTTAGCATTGTGTTTGTCCTACAATTAAAAGTACGAAAGCATGGAAAACTGGATACAGAAAAACACAATGCTAAGCCTACGAATGAGCCACTAGTGCTATTAATTTTTGGCTTATGCACCCTTTCGCTCCCGGCAGACATAGATCATTAGATTCCCCTATTACTAGTCTTCCATAAAACAAGGAATTTTTTCTTGTGCTCGATGACAGAGAGTTTTGTGTGGTCTGGTCTTGGACTATAATTTTCACTGAGAAAAAATATGGTTCTGGCATATAGAATCTAAATAATGGCTCTAGAAAAAATAGTTCCACGTCATCCTTATAAATTTTAGTTCCATTTCTTAGAGAGTTCCAGAGTCTCTTACTAGAATTCAAGTACGTTTTCCGATATTTTTGTTGTCAAATCTATCTAAAAATCTCTTCAAATAGATGCGAACACAAGAGATTTGATTTAGTAACTATAATTATAGCTTAAGAAATCATTCCTAAAATCAAGCGATAATTTCTCGTTACTGAAACGGTTCAATGTCGTTTCGTCTCCTAGAAAAGAAGAGACTAGAAATGTCAAGTCATTTCGCCTATTCAGCTTAGTTGTTTACCCTACTCGCATAGTTTGGACATCTATATTTCTAGTTTAGGTATTTAGAAAGTGACTAACTATTCGTTCTAGTTGAAGGCGGCATATTTTTTTTCTCAGTGTTGACTGCCAGGAAATGAGGAGTTCCGGGAGGAAGCAGATTTTTTTTTTCATTTAATTTATTTTCATCTCTGCATTGCGCTGTCCTCTGTCTAAACAATAACTAAACATTAATAGATTTCTCGACTGGCCCTTTATCATCCTACTAAAATCTTTCTAAAAACAAAATGCAAACAAGAATTCACCAATATCTTAGTGGAAAAAGGTATGTCAAAATAATCCCAATTCGCATAAAACTGTATTATTAGGTTATGAATGCTGTGCGCATCATTTTGATCTCCGCATCAAGTTTATAAAAAGACAGTCATAAGGCAATCTCTTTTGGTGTTGCTCGGACCTAGGATCGAGACTTGGTGCATTTCGTAGCTCTATGAATAAAAGTTAGAAAACCAATAAACATTCTTAGTTGAAATCATTTAATATTTATATTTTATACTTTGTAACATTTTTTCCTTAAAAGAAAAACTATGCTAATAGTCCGGTAAGTCGCCACGAAAATAACATTTTCAGAAAAGTATGCTGATGCAATAAAAAAAATATTACTTTAACAGTTTTTTTTTTCGATTCTCAACTTCCTAATACAGGACTTTAAAATGCACAAAGTGTCAATGGCAGCCGCTCACTTTAGTGTGCGAGCAACATGAGAAATATTATTCTTGTCAGTTTCTGCATTCGGAAAAAATCCGACAAACAAATCTGAGGGAAGGTTCCTGACAATTAATTTTTTGATTATAAAGATGTTGCGCTGTGCCTCTAAAAATTATTGTAAATGTTGAATATTAAATTTCAATTTTGAAAATTTTGGAACAACACATACCGAGAAGGCATGAAAAAATAGTAGAAAATTGGACATTATATCACAATATTGCTCGCCTGTATGTCACTATACTTCTGTTCAGTACCCTAATTTCCTGCGTATAATCCGCAGATCAAACAATTCTTTTTTGACCCAGACATTTTATTTAGTGATTGAAGACAAATATCTACGGCGATCTAACAAGTTACATTTCTTTTCAAACAAATTCTGGGTCGAAAAAGAATTGTTTGATCAGCGGATTATACGCAGGAAATTAGGGTAATTTATATACAGGGTGAGTCATAAATATCGAAACAATAGGCTATCTCCTTAAATATTTCCTCTAGACCCATACTTCCAATTGCAAAAACTCTTGAAAAAAGGGGAAATTTCTGATAATATAAATGGCAACTCCATGGGGGGTCTATTTGAAAAAATACGAAAATTAAATTTTTATACGGCCTCCGTAAAGCAAAATTCCCAATTAGGAAATTATTCCTTATCCATTCCTAAATTGAACAAAAAAAATTTCATCTCCGTATCTGAAAACCTGACAGAGATATTAAAATCCAAAATTCTCAAAAATTCGTGACTTACACCACTTTACCATGCTTGTAACCGAAGTCTTTTTCATCCATTTTCAAAGCAAATAAGGGATCGTCCACAAATTGTCCGTTATTATATGTCGGTTTAAGAACGTGCCTCTTATTTGGACATAATAAAGCAGCGTATTGATTTAAAACAAAATTTGTTTTCAAAACATGTTGATCGTTAGCACAGGAGGTCTGAATAGATCGAAATATGTAGGTCCGGTCCTAAACCGACCCATAGAGAAAAAAGTTTCAGCCCGGCATGAAATAATGTTAAAATCATAATCCGAACCAGCCTGGAAAAAAAGCTTAAATCATAGCCGGCTCAGCAGTGAATTTCTACATAGTTTTTTTTTTACTTCAGTATAGTTAAAAATTGTTTCGCGTGGAGGAATTCTGACCAAAAATACTTAATATAGAATTTCGTTTTTTATATTTATACTTTTTATTATTAAAGAGGCGCCAAAGGCTGTGATATATTAATCTTATCAATGAATCTCTGTTTATATGTAAATGTTTCACTTATATTTTATTATCGCTAATCCATATCCCGTGCGTTGGAGGGTTTGAAAAATGTTATACAGTAAAACCTTTTAAGACGGAATCACATAGGAAAGAAAAAATACGAAATAGACAAGGGAGGGTTAAATGGAGTTTATTTTTTTCTCAAGTATTATTGTATTTATTTTGCATGGATCAACGCATTTTCTGTTTAAGACAGAATTCCGTCATAGGCAGTTTTTTTATTCTTCCAAAAAAAAAAAAAAGTTTTTTTTTTTTTTCTATTTTTTGTAAGATGAAAGCGATTTTAGAATTTTGGATTTTGTAAAAATATTGATTAAACTAAATTTTACTTATTTTATACACGTATTAGGTCTGTGATTTTAATACGAATTGTTCGAGAACGGGATTGAATATTACGTCCAGTACAGGCCGGGGAAAAACGAAGCAATCCCCTCCAGTATGAAAAATACATTAGACCCAGATAGGCAAGTCTTCAGAAAAAAGTAACGTCTCGGTCCTGTTCTGACCTGAGCCCAGAATACAGATTTTTTAACAGCCTCTCCAGGACGATAAAAAGCTTGAAGTTGTGAGAGCAAAATTTTAAAAAAAAGACTTAATCTCCATCTTAGGAAAGCATTCTTTTAAATAATTAATTTCATTTTTCTGTATAATAACTTTTTTTCCCGACTATTTCTTGTCTTTAAATTATTAAAAGTTAAGAATTGTTAAAGAAAAAAGTACAAACTTGAACCATGTCATTTTTAATTATTTTACATTAGCTTTGTTTAAAAAAAATGAAATATGATTTACTTTTGAAAATATAATTTTTTAAAGTTATTATTTTTTAAATAAATATTTTTAATAGTTCTAAAATAAATATTGAAAACCAAAAACCCCGAAACAAAACTAAAATCAGATTTTCATTTTTAATTAAATAGAAAGAAATTGAAATCCGATAAATAATGTTTGGAGTTATAACAATTTTTAATTATTCCATTTAAACCAGTACTAACCATTTGAAGATTTTATAAATTTTATGATAAATTTTAGGATGTGATTTTCTTAGCAAATTATATGGCTAACCATCACAAAAAGGAAAAAAATCAAAATTCTAGATCAAAAGATTTTTTTATGCGTTTCCTACAACTGTTAAAGTAACATTGTTTTTTGAATTGCGCGTATTTCAATTTTTGTCTAATCCCTTAAAACCTGATGAATTATTCAAAAGGTTATAACTCCGCGAATTTTGGAGATATGAAGATGCAACTTTTTGTGTATTATTCAGGACTGGATAAGGAAAGTTTTCCTAATTGGAATTTTTATCCTACGGGGGCCGTATAAAAAGTTAATTTTTGTAATTTTTCAAATAGACCACCCATGGAGTTGCAACTTATCTTATCAAAAATTTCATCTTTTTTATGAATTTTTGCAATTGGAAGTATGGGTCTAGGGGCAATATTTAAGGAGATAGCCTATGGTTTCGATATTTATGACTCACCCTGTATACATTACGCTAACGTATGTGGCACGAAAATCATGATTATTTGTAAATTGTTTAATGGCAACATTCAAATGAAACACGTTATGGGTGTTAAGTTTTTAAAGCAAGAGCTAAGTGACTAAAAAAGAAAAGTTTATTTACAATAGAAGAACAATTTAGAAAAAAAAACTTTCTAGAGTAACATTTTTACATCGAATCTAAAACACCGTTAACGCAGCTTACATCGTTTTTACATGTTCTTGTTGTTGTTGAGGCCCGTGTGGCCCCCGATGAGCAGCTGTATATTTCTTTATAGCTGTCTTAATCCGCAAGAGATGTTATACATGTTCTTAAGTAACAACAACATAACGTTGCCAAACCAGCAATACAAATTTGGTGTTGCCACCAACATTATTAATAATTATTTCCCAACACACTCCCTTAATTATTAATAATACAGTTAAAAAACACTCCCTTAAAATTATTCTAGTTTAACATATACTACATTTACAGATATAAAGTATTACATTCTAACCAAAAGAAATATTTTTACACATACAAAATAAGCTAATAAATTTAAGTAGATATATATAGACAAACAAACACAGTAAATTTTTAATTCAAACAAACATATTACATTACCAATTTAGCTTTAATTTTTTCAAACTTGTTTGGTCCCAATGCTTTAGTAAATATATCGGCAATTTGAATATCTGTTGGGCAATATCTTATATTAATTAAACCTTCATCCACTTTCTCTTATATAAAGTAAAATCTTACATCAATATGTTTACTTCGTTTACTTACAACCCCATTTTTAATTATATTTATAGCACTTTGATTATCTATATTTAAAGTTATAGAAATCTTATCATTTGGAATTTCCTCATTTAAAGTTTTGAGATAAACAAGTTCTTTACACCATTCAGCCGCTGCAATATATTCTGCTTCAGTACTTGACGTAGCTACTATAGGCTGTTTTCTCGAGCTCCAACTTACTGGACCTCCAGAAAGTATATTACATATCCAGTGGTGCTTCTACGAGTATCAGGATCACCTGCATAGTCTGCATCACAATAGGCAATCAGTTCTGTGTCACTACCACTTGTTGTATAGACTACGCCCAAGTCCTTGTTTCCTTTGAAATATCTTAAAGTTCTTTTGAGATTAGAAATATCACAGTTTGATGGATTTTCCACATGGCGACTTTCATAAGCAACAGCGAAGGACATATCTGGTCTTGTTCTACATGATAAATAAAGAAGACTACCAATAGCTTCTCGATATGGAAACACATTTTCTTTTTCTTGAATATAATTTACTGTTCCATTTTGTAATAAAGGTGTATTTGTTTGCGTCCAACATTCGAAATCTTTCTAATACTTGTTTTGAATATGGTTCTTGATGAATTTTCAGTGTGTCATCCTTTAATTCTAAATTCATACCCAGAAATGAATGCGGTTCTTTATAAGTTACATCAAATTCCTTTTTTTAACTTCTCAAGAAAATCTGTTAATCTTGCATGATCACACCCAATTAAAATTCCATCATCTACATAAATAGCTAATATTATGCTTTTGTCTTCAGTTATGAAAATGCACTGATCAGATTTAATCTGTACAAAACCACTTTCTTTCAAAAATCTGTTAATAATTTGTTCCATTTTACAGGTGCTTGTTTTAAACCGTAGAATGATCTTCGAAGTTTACATATCTTAGATTTTTCATCATATCCTTTTGGCATGTTCATATAAATTTCTTCATCCAATTTGCCGTAAAAAATTGCTGTTTTAATGTCAAATTTCATCATTTTATATTGTTTTTTCATTGCTAATCCAAAAATAATTCTCAAAGGAGTAATGCTTACAATTGGACTATAAGTTTCTTCATAATCACAACCATATTTTTGTTCACAACCTCTCACAACCAAACGTGCTTTGTATTTTCCATTATCTTTAATTTTAAATATCCAGTTGTTACTTAATATCTTTTTATTCTTTGCTGTATTTCTGTCAACTACTTTCCAAGTTTCATTTTTTTCTAGGGATTTCTTTTCTTCTTCTATTGCTTCTTTCCATAATTCTTTATCTTCTCCACTAATGGTTTCTTTATATGTCAACAAAGCATAGTCATAAAGATAAACAGGAGGTTTCTTTGTTCTTTTGCCTCGTCCAAGTTCTTCAATGTTTTGATCTTCTGATGTAGTTTGTTTCATGTTTTTAAGATTCTCCTCATCTTCACTACTTTCATCTTGAAAATTAAAGTATTTAAATGGTGATATCAAGTCATTTGGTTCATTAACTATAGACTCAAGAAATAGCACATCTCTTGCAATTTGTATTTTCTTAGTTTTTGGATCCCATAATCTGTAGCCATTTTCAGCATATCCGACAAAGATTAGTTTATTACTTCTACTATCCAACTTCTTCAGCCCACCAAGTACTTTAGCATAAGCCACACTGCCAAATATTTGCAATCTTGATAAATCTGGTTTCTTTTGGAACCACATTTCAGCAGGTTTAACACTAATAGATTCTGTTGGACTTCTGTTTAGGAGATAGGCCGCAGTTCGCAATGCGTCACCCCACATTTCTTTTTCGAGTCCGGAATCAAATATTAGGGTTCTGACTTTTTCAAAGAGTGTCCGATTCAACCGTTCTGCTTTTCCATTAAGTTGTGGCGTATGTGGAATGCTATAATCTAAAACAATCCCTTTATTTTTGCACCAGTTCACTAACTTATGAGAAACATATTCTCCTCCATTGTCACAGCGTAATTTAGAGACACGGAGTGACCACTTAGCTTCGACTTCTTCAATATACTGTTTAAGAATGTCTGCAACTTGATGAGTATAATCATCCAAACATGTTAAGATATACCTTTTTCTGTCCCATGTACTCACTTCTATTGGGCCACATATATCGGTATGGATCAGCTCCAATGGTCTAGTTGCTCTTGTTCTTATCGATTTAAATAGAAATCTAGTCTGCTTTGCTTTAAGACAAATTTCACACAGATCTTCTTCTAACATTTTTATGTCTTCAACTTTTAGATCTATACCATTTGAATTTTTCAACAATATTTTTACATTTTTACTACTTAAGTGTCCAAGTTTTTGATGCCACAATGTCGAATTTTTCTTCTCACAAATCAAGGCTTCATTTTGTTGATTTAAATCAATTTCGTAGAGTCCCTTGTTGTTTTTATATCCTTCCAAAACAATTTTTCCATCTTTAAATTTTTACTTTATCTTCAACAAATTTTACTTCTCCATTGTTTTCTGTAATTGCATTAACAGATAATAGATTTTTACTCAGCTGCGGAACATAGAGTACATGTTTTAATGTGCAAGTATCAGCTTTAACTTTTCCACAATATTCAGCTTTCATTATTTCAGATTTCTTTGCTAATCCAATTTCAGTAGAAATCTTCACAGGATTTTTCAGCATTATTTTATTATTTACCATATGAGAAGAGGATCCTGAATCTACCACGAATTTATCAACAAAACTTGTTTTAATAGATTCTTGAGCAAGAAAGAAAACATCTGGTTTTCCATTTTTACGAAAATAAGTCTTTTTCAGAATGATTATCCTTTTTACAGATGCCACACCGGGGACGATTATTCTTACCTTTATTACAGTCTTTAGCCAAGTGAAATTTGCTATCACATTTAAAACATCTCTGTTCTTTAACACTTTTTACAGGGTACTTAGCTTTACCAGATGATCTTGCTAAATGATGTGCACTGTTACATTTGAAGCATCTCTTTTCCAATATTTTGAAAGCAACTGGTTCTTCATCTTTATTTGCACCTCTTGTACACAACTCTTCATTCAATAATCTTGCTGTTAAATTTTCTAAGGTTTTTTCTTCAGCATTAGTAGAGTCCCATGCAGTTCTAAAATGCTTATATTGTTCTGGAAGTTTGGAAAGAATTTTAGAAATAACCATTTCATCATCAATTTGTTTATTAAGGGCTTTTAGTTTAAAAGCAATGTTTTCTGATTTGCTTATATGTGTAGCGATATCAATTTCTGCACTAAAACTGTAGTTGAAAATATCCTGTAGCAAGTTACATTTTTGTTGTTCCGTATCTCTTTCAAAAATTTTACATAATTTCTTGTACATCTCATGAGAATTTTCGCAATTTATAATATGCACCATCACTTTTTTATCTATAGTTGTTACAATTATCTGTTGAGCTTTGGCATCTTTCTTTTCCCACGCCAATTTGGCATCCGCCGTTAGGCCTTCTTTATTCTTAGTTCCACTTACTACTTCAAACAAGGAATTAGATTTTAATATTATGCTTACTTGAAATTTCCTAATCGGGAATGAACTTGAGTCACGAAGTTCTTAACTTGCGAAACATCTTCAAACATGTTCGTCATTTTTACTTATTTTTTTTTTAAGCGATTCGACTTTTACAATTTCCTTTTCTTCCGTTTTTACGTTACTTCTATTGTTCTTAGTCACAAGCTCGATTCGAAACCGCGCTCTACTGCCATGTTAAGTTTTTAAAGCAAGAGCTAAGTGACTAAGAAAGAAAAGTTTATTTACAATAGAAGAATAATTTATAAAAAAAAAACTTTCTAGAGTAACATTTTTACATCGAATCTAAAACACCATTAACGCAGCTTACACCGTTTTTACATGTTCTTAAGTAACAACAACATAACGTTGCCAAACCAGCAATACAAATTTGGTGTTGCCACCAACATTATTAATAATTATTTCCCAACAATGGGTCCCTATGCAAAAGTTTTTTGGTAAGTTTTAGGCTGCGGTAAATTGGATTTATTTATGCTTTGTTACCTTCGCTGCAATTATGGAGCTTCAAAATATCACTATTTATATTTTTTCTGTTCTTTTTTACTTAAAAAAATAAATAAAATTCATGAATTTTTATCATTTCAGTTTCAAATTAAAGTTATGCTTTGTCAATTAATGAGTCAAAGGATTATATTATTGTATTTTAAATAATTAATGAAATACGAAAAAACGCCACCGGTAAAATATTTGGAGATTTATTATCTGCGCCGGACTAGCATAAAAATACCGAGTTCTTAATTTTTCAGCACAAATGTCATATATGCACCACATTGGCGCGTAATTTTTCTGACGCCAATTTAGCGAAAATTCCCTATTCAAATACCTGTTACATACATATTTTTAAAGTAATTTCTAATATTTTAAAAATGAAATATTAATTAAAAAATTAGCTAATAATTATAGAGCAATAATTATTACTTAATAATTATAAAAACAAACAAACACTTTATCCTCTATATAATAAAAGCCTAAGTCATGTGACTGTCAAAACTTCCAGGCTTACTCACTTCACTCTTTATATGCTATGCAGCAAATTTCATGTTAGCCAGCGCAGGTGATAAGTAGCCAATCTATATTACAAAATCCCAATGTCATTAACATTTTCAGGTCTCCCCACTTCACATTTTTATATGCATGATTCTCATTTTTGTACTTTTATGCTAGCCGAGTGCAGGTTTGCCAAATTTTATGCCATATGCCAGTTTCCTTTGAAACCTAAAACTATAACTTATTTAATTTAAAATACATAATTTTATTTATAACACAGATTAAAAAAATATGTATATCAGATTCATTCATCTCATTTAAAATACAATACTAAATGTATTTTTCCGGCATAGGTGACTGGCAAAAGAAAGTGAGGGCTTGGCGAGAAAAGAAATTTGACAAAATCTTTTCTCGCAATCTTTTTACTTTTACGTATGTACAATTACATAAATAAATAATTAATAGTATTAATAATAACCTGAACCAAAATAATTTATTGCAACATAAAAGCATTGTTTCTAATTTACACTGTTAAAAAAATATGTAAATTTTGAGAAAACACCCATTGAATTTGAATTGACATTGACATTCATAGTTTAATATCGCGTTCCTAAAAATTAAATAAGCTGCAAAAGATTCATTCAATCACGAACGGGAAAAAAATAATCATGGAGGTTTGTAAAGCAAGTTTTCCAACAATAAATGGACAATATTTTTATGACATCATTGTTGATAATGACGTGATAGTTTTGTTATGTCTTAAGACATCATACTAGGTAAAATTGCGGCGTTGTTTACAGTTTGAATTCACGTTTCTTTGTTGTTATATTTATGAACTCAGAAACGAAATTAATGAAAAAAAACATGCTTTTTCATTATTAAATTTTGAAATAATGAATTATAGAATGCTACCATGATTGCAAACAGTTCTTAATTTCTCTGGTCGGAATCTTCCGATTTGGATAATGATTGCAGAAATAAATTAAATTAAGAGTAAAAATAACATGATGGAATGCGTAGAATACTTTTAATGGAGACCAAACTGGTCGTCATAGGCGGCTAGTAAATAGATAAATAAGAATAGTCGGGTTATTATGTGAAGCACATATAAATGCCATTTGGTTGCAATCGTGCCAATGTGATGCATATATGACATCTGTGTCTATTTCTTTAGCAGAATCTTGTAATTTGGCAGTAAAATGAGCTATTAAAATAATTGATGAATAAAAGGAATATGATTTAATGCATTCAAGGGGGACCAAACTGGTTGCAAAGGGGGGCTAGTATTTTACAAAATGTAAAATTAAAATTATGTCACACCATTACTAAACGTGCAGATCTCAATCTTGTGATTTCTGAATTCTTACGACGTTGTATAGGAAGCTCCGTCGCAAAAAATTTCACATTGATTCTCAGTTTATTTCAGTAGCGCAATCATTTTCTATCATTCTACTCTCACTGTTTATCTAACGCCCTCTTTGTACATGGAGAGGGAAAAAAAGTTTATCTTTCTTTTCATTTTTTTTTTATATTTCTTTTTACATGCAATGTAAAATTTCAGTAATTGAAATAAATTAATGTACTTAAGAACGCTGTCAAGCTGATTACATGCATCGGAAAACAATAAAAATATGTGTTTGTATCTCCAAAATATAAATATCCTAGTATGTTAAGAAAATATTCAGGACTTAATACTAAGTAGCTCTAATACTTTTAGAACCTTAAGTATGTAATTATATTTGCTCTCACATTACCGTTAAATGACTAAGTAGGTTTTCCTTACTTGAATTAGATTATTATGGACCACAAAGCAAATCATTTTAATGCCTTTCTTCTATATCTAGAGAAAGAAATTTACTAAATATCCATATCATTTTCTTCAGAGATTAAGTCAACCATTAAAAAGATAAGCTTTTTAATTTTTATCGAATGTATATCACCATTTTACTACATTTATGATGAAATAGATCACATGTGATTAAACCTTAAATATATAGTACTGTAAATGCCTAAAATTAATTTTTGTTGCACATTAGTTTTGCATTACAAATTTAAGAAGCAAAATTACTTTTGAAAATAAAGATTTTAAAATTTTGTTTTTTTTTCTCTTTATTTTATTCGTAGAAATTTAGAATAATTTTGAGATCGATTGTAAAATATTGTGCAGTACATAACCTCAGATCTCACGTTCTGAAACTAACAAAGGGAAATTAACGTATTGTGAAAGGAGTAATGTGCACTGTTTTTTGCATTAATAGAGTTTTCTGTTTGTATACTAGCACCTTTCGTGCGCTAGGCCAGTTGGTGTCTGTAAATCAACCTTCAATTACACAAAGATATTGGTTAATGGTATTTTTATATATATATTGTTTTTTCTCTACCTCTTTTTTGCATTGCTGAATGTAAAACAAATGCCATTGTGCTATTAAGTTTCCTTTTGTATCTGACAAAATTTCGTCTGTGTAAAAATGAATTATTTATACTGATCATTCATGGTAAAATTTTTGTAAAGAACGATAGAAATACTCTATGCAACATATTAAAACTATTTCTAAAAAATTATATTTAGCTATCAAAACTTTATCAACCCTCCTTTCAAAAGAAATACTTATAAAAGCTAAACTTTCATTATGAGACCCACTTGAATATATAAATTTTACCAAGAACGAATAGAAGAAATATCGAACAATATGTTATGTGCAGGGTTTCTGCTACATCAAGTTATGTATTTTTTAGCAATTTTTGTCTAGATGAACATTCTGTTATATATATTACGTACGACACTTGTTGGCGCCAGAAGCGCGATCTACAGAAAATCTTTCAATAACTTGAGTTGTGTTCGAGAAGCCGATACGAGGAGTTGTCACATAAGGGACCCGTCTTAAGAAACATTACTTTGAAATTTAGACAAAAAAATGTTGTTTTGATAGTTGTATTTTTTCATTTGATTGATTTTTTTATATGTTGAAGTAGATCATATTTGATGGATAATCTGTAATTTTGAAACCCTGAAAAAATTTCCTCTTTTCTGTAGAAAATGTCAAAGTTCAAGGTTATGAATGCCATTTTTTGTGAAAAGTGAAATGCTGGTATATTTAGACGACTATATCTCTCGCAAGCATAAAAAAGTGGGGCCTCGTGATATTTTTATTTTTTTAAAATGACAAAGTTTTTAAATAAACATTGTCGATGATAATATTTCTTCCCTATCAGAAAATGGAAGATCCCTTTTCTCGTGTCCCTTGCTGTGTTTTTTCCCTATTAGAAAATGAAATATCTCTTTTTTGTTGTGTTTTTCGAAAGAGAATGAGGATGTTTCATTTTCTCTTAAGGGAAAAACGTGATAATAGACATTGCTTTTCTGCTAAATTATTTCTTTTTTTTAGATAAAAGTATCACGAGGCCCCTCTTCTTTTTCTTTCCCATGTTTTTGTATATATATTCACCTATTGCGTGATACATTTTGCTTTATTTTACTGTTGCGCTTATTTGAAATAACATTACTTTAAACGTTGCAGATTTTAAAAATTTTGAGTATTTAACAGATTATTTCTGCTAACAGCAACAATATCTCAGTACAGTACTACATTATTTTGCTTGTCCTAGTAGTGCACTTTCATATTCTATAAGTAAAAGTTTGGGGTACTATTGCTTAAATAAGATATTTAGTGCGGAAAATGAACAAAAACGTTATTTTGACTGTACTTTGTGACAACATAACAATTTAAAGTAACAATGTACTGAGGAGATTGGAGCCGGTTGCTTTTGATCTGGGGATCTTGTGATTAAGAAGCGAGAGCGTTAGCGTCAAGCAAAAGGCCAAGCCATTACTTTCCGCTAGTAACTCGCTTTATACTGATCGAGATCGCTACAGGAGTATCCCCGCAGTGAGATAGACGTATTACTGACGTCTGACGAGTGATATGCACTCGTGAATGAATGCTGTCGTACGCATAGTGTGATGCGTGGACAGGCTTTGCGTTGAGATATTTTGTGTGGTGCTGCCATCTGTTGATGATGAGATGAGTTGATTGTTGTGCGCTGATTGTTGATGAGAGTTGCGTGCTTGTCCGGGTCACCAATGAGGAGATTGGCGCCGGTTGGTTTTGATCTGGGGAACTCGTGATCAAGAAGCGAGAGCGTTAGCGTCAAGCAAAAGGCCAAGCCAGTTACTTTCCGCTAGTAACTCGCTTTATACTGATCGAGATCGCTACAGTCCCATGAAAACAAATAAATTTTAATAATTAGGTATGGTTATACTAACAGTTTATGCTGAAAGAATTTTGGGATGTTGTTGCTTGCGAAATATATAGTGCTCTAAATATACCAGCATTTCACTTTTCACGAAAAATGGCATTCACAACCTTAAAATTTGACATTTTCTATACAGAAGAGGAACTTTTTGCAGGGCTTCAAAATTGCAGATTATTCATCAATTATGATCTACTTTAACATATAAAAAATTCAAGCAAATAAAAAAAAAATACAACTACTTCACTTTGTCTGATTTTCAAAATAAGGGCTCTTTTAAATAATCACTGCACTTTACACAATCAAAAGCTCTTCAGAGGACTGTATAACAACAAATTTTAATTCACTAACACATAAAATTATTGAGAGCCTAGATTTATACAACTCCTCGTATCGGATTCTCAAACACAACTCAAGGTATTAAACAATTTATGTAGATGGTCTTCTGGAGGCAACAGATCTGGAAAATAATACGTAACATACCAGATTCAAGATTCTTTATTGTATGTTCATAAAAGTTTTTCTTGCAAATCAAACTTCTCGTGATAACACAGAGCATTGAAATTGAATTTTAGTGGCTTGTGACTTAAAATGAGCGTACTTAAATATCTTTGTAATAATTTCACTGAAAAAGTAAATAAGAAGTCGCGTGTAAGGGAAGCCACGTAAATATTTCTTTTTCTAATTAATATAAAATTATTACATCCATCCCCCGACTATAATCACATTCATAACCGTAATCATTTTGTACTTTACTTCATAACAAACTCTTATTTGATCCATCCTTATTGCGAATAAATTTGTTTCATCTAATCTAAATTTTATTTTAAATTGACTAAAGTAAGTAAATATTTTATTCACTTTTTCATAGAGCAATTTTATTAAATAAAATGTTTCCTTGGTGTGTATTGAATTGTACCAAATAATTTTTAATTTCGTATAAAGTATTTGACCTTTTTATCATTATCTGTTATATTATATGTTTGTAAAAACTGTAATATATTATTATTATTATTTATGTGTAATGGCAACTCTTTGTAACGTGCAGTTTAAAAACTTAAAGCCGTAGCGGCAGTTCTTATATTTAAATATCGCATCTCTTTGGTTGTAACTTATCCATGTACGCTTGTGCCGGTAAAGCAATGTTTTGTATTTATTCTTATTAAATTAATTTAGAAGTTATAAATTTACATAACTGTAGTAATTTGTGAAAATGGCGACGAGAAATTTAAAACAATAAGCTTTACCGTATACTTTTAACCGTCGTATCGACTATGTCGAAGTTAGGCCTAGTTGGTCAATTGTCAGTATTTGACGACAGCAATGAGGATTTTTCTCTTTATGTGGAAAGACTTGAGCAATATTTTTTGGCAAACGATATCGATAAAGCAAAAAAAGTTCCTGTGTTAATTTCAGTATTGGGACCTAAAACTTATAAACTTTTACGCAATCTTATAACGCCTCAGCTACCAAAAGATTTGACTTACGACGATTTGATTAAGAAGCTGCGAGATCATTTTCGTCCGGCTCCTATTACTATAGCGGAACGATTTCGCTTTCACAGAAGAAACCAAAACGATCGTGAAAGTATTTCAGAGTATATTGTGGAATTAAAGCGTTTGGCCTCCACCTGTGATTTTGGATCGTTTCTGGAGGAAGCTCTACGGGATCGTTTCGTCTGTGGCATTCGTTGTGAAGCTACTCAAAAACGCCTACTCGCTAAAAAAGATCTCAAACTTGAAGATGCTTGTGAAATAGCTTTGGCGATGGAATTGGCGGAGGAAGGAGCCAGCAACATTAAAGTTACAGTACCTGTACCTTCTAATGTCAGCAAAGTGAGCAAATTTCAAAGTAAGTCGCTTAAAAATACTAAAAATCCTCAAAAATGTTATCGGTGTGGTGCATCACACGATGCAAACAAGTGTAAGTACAAATTAGCCAAATGCCATGCGTGCCACAAAATTGGCCATATTTCACCTGTGTGTAAGTCAAAAGGTAAAACTGCTAACCCTTCTGCTAAAAAAGTATCAGCTAATTGTGCACAGAATAATTCTGATAAGTATAATCTGTTTACTATTAATGTAAATAAAGTGTGTAAATATTCTAATTATATAGTTCAAGTTGAAATATGCGACAAAATGTTAGATATGGAATTAGATACTGCTGCAGATGTTAGTATAATTTCTGAAAAGTGGCTACAACAAAATTTACCACATATAGTACCTAAATGTATACCCGTTACACTGAAAGATTATAATCAACAACCCATTGCAATCGCTGGGGAAGTATCTGTTAGTGTGAAATATGAAAACCAAATGTGTGATTTACAAGCTATTGTTGTTAAAGGTGATCGACCATCCTTATTTGGGAAGGACTGGATCAGAAAATTTAAATTAAATTGGCACAAAATTTTTGCGGTGCATAAAATATTTAAGGATATGCCTAATGAAGTAGATTCAATTAGTGCATTGACAAACAAGTATAGCAAACTTTTTGAAGAAAGTTCAGAACCTATTAGACATATAAAGGCTTCATTAAAAATGAAAAAAGAAACCCAACCTGTGTTCTTTAAAGCACGTCCAGTTCCATATTCCTTAAAAAGTAAAGTTGCCGAGGAAATTCTAAATTCCAAAAAGAGAGGTGTTTGGGACTTTGTGCAACATTCTAGTTGGGCAACTCCACTTGTGATTGTTCCTAAGAAAAATGGGGATGTACGATTGTGTGGCGATTTTAAAGTCACTGTTAACAAGTTTATTGATCAAAATCAGTATCCCTTACCAACTCAACAAGATTTGTTTGCAACTCTTAATGGTGGACAGTACTTCACAAAATTGGATTTGCGTCATGCTTATCAACAAATTGAATTAGATGAAAGCTCTCAAGAATACCTTACGCTGAATACGCATCTTGGTTTAGTACGTCCTTTAAGATTATTATATGGCATAAACAGTGCATCAGCAATTTTTCAGTCAACAATTGAACAAATTCTGCAAGGTATAGACCGAGTGATTTGTTTTCAAGATGACATCCTTATTACTGGTACTACGTATGAAGAGCACCTAAGCACTCTGGAGAAGGTATTTCAACGATTTAGTGAGTACAATGTTAAACTCAATTTATCAAAATGTAGTTTTTTACAAAAGAGTGTAGAATTCTTAGGCCATGTTATAGATAGTGAGGGCATTCATCCTACAGATGAGAAAGTACAGTGCATTAGAAAAATTAATGCTCCATCAAATGTCACCGAACTAAAATCGTTCTTGGGTCTTCTGAACTATTATTCAAAATTTATACGTAATTCTGCCATGCTACTTGCTCCTCTTTACAAACTACTCCATAAGGACACTCCTTGGAAGTGGACGGCAGAATGTGAAGAAACATTTCAAAAATGCAAAAATTTACTTACTTCAGATGCTGTTTTAGTTCATTATGATGACAAATTGCCTTTGAAAGTCTCTTGTGATGCTTCACCTGTGGGTCTTGGAGTTGTTTTATCTCATGTTATTGATGGTGATGAACGTCCAATTGCTTACGCATCAAGGACTCTCTCCAAAGCTGAACGGAACTATTCTCAAATCGAGAAAGAAGCTGCTGCAATAATCTTTGGAATAAAGAAATTCCAACAGTACCTATTTGGTAGGAAGTTTACATTGGTTACTGACCATCAGCCATTAACAAGTATTTTTGCTCCTAACAAAGCTGTTCCTGCCATTGCTGCAGCAAGACTTCAAAGATGGGCAGTATTGTTATCTTCTTTCAACTACAGCATTGAGTATAAAAAAGGCTCAGAACACTGCAATGCTGATGCCTTGTCACGTGCGCCTGTTGAATCTGAAGTAGAAACATCATCAGAAATATTTAAAATTTCTTATTGCGATAAGTTGCCAATAACCTGCATAGAAATTGCAAAAGCAACTCGTAATGATAAAGTGTTAGGACCAGCTTTGAAGTATGTTCAAAATGGATGGCCACGGAAGATAGATAACGAAGCTCTCAAGCCATTTTTTTATCGTAAAGATCAACTCTCTGTTGATAATAATTGCCTGCTGTGGGGGATGAGAGTAATTGTACCAGAAAAACTCAGGAAGAGACTCCTGGATCAACTACACGACACTCATTCAGGTATATCAAAGATGAAAGCCATAGCTCGTAGTCATATATGGTGGCCAAAGTTAGATGATGACATTGAAAAACTTGCTAGACAGTGTACCGCTTGTAAAAAGAACAGTCGTTCTCCTCCTGGTACTCCACTTCAACCATGGACTTGGGCAAAACATCCTTGGGATAGAGTGCACATTGACTATGCACAAAAAGACAAGAAAAATTATCTATTGCTTGTCGATAGCCACTCTAAATGGTTAGAGGTTATGCAGATGTCTTCCACGACTTCTCCTCACACTATTGAAGCTCTACAGCAGATTTTTTCACGATATGGATTGCCATTAGAATTAGTGTCTGATAATGGTCCTCAATTCATATCAGAAGAATTTGAGTGGTTTCTGAAGTCGAATGGAATAAAACATGCTCCTATTCCAACCTATCATCCACAATCTAACGGTCTGGCTGAGAGAACGGTGCAGACATTTAAAGAAGCATTAAGTAAAATGAATAGTGATGATACAGATCATAGCTCACTGAGTCGAAAGATCTCTCGTTTTCTCATGAGTTATCGCTCAACTCCTCACTCTACAACTGGACTGTCTCCTGCTGAATTGTTTTTATCAAGACCAATTCGCACACCCTTGGCACTTGTACATCCCAGTACACAAGCTCGTGTTGAACAACAACAATGTGCTCAAAAGAAATATTATGACAGAAGCCATACTAGAAACAGAAACTTTGTGTCTGATGAAAAAGTGTTGGTCCGTTCACATAAAAATCAAGAGTGGAGCAGAGGAACTTTAGTTAAACCACAAGGTAATAAAACTTGGGTTGTGAACATTAACAACAAGATGTATCTTGCACATGTTGATCAGCTTCGTCATGAGTACAGTAAAGATGACCAAGAGCCTACAAATCTTGATAATTTAGTCAGTAAAAGTTGTCATAGTAATGTTGACATTCTTGAAAACATTGATGCAGATGACAGACCAGCAGAAACGTGCCCTGTAGAGAATAATACTTCTACCACCACCGAGAAGAACACTTCTACAGTCGCAGATAATTCTGAAATCTCTGAAGCTGATGCTAGTGTAGGTAAAGAAAAAATATCACCACCACCACATACCACCAAACAAGCAGAAAAACAGTTGGTGGATACCACAAAAAGCACACCAGCTGTTAAACATGAAAGAAAAACGGATGCAAATCTTCGTCGTAACCCACCACGCACTCGGAAGAAACCTTTTCGTCTAGACTTATAAATATCTGGACATTCGAAATTTTTTTAAGGGGAAGTACTGTAATATATTATTATTATTATTTATGTGTAATGGCAACTCTTTGTAACGTGCAGTTTAAAAACTTAAAGCCGTAGCGGCAGTTCTTATATTTAAATATCGCATCTCTTTGGTTGTAACTTATCCATGTACGCTTGTGCCGGTAAAGCAATGTTTTGTATTTATTCTTATTAAATTAATTTAGAAGTTATAAATTTACATAACTGTAGTAATTTGTGAAAAAAACTATTGTAGTATTTTTGGAATGATGTTTTACATTTTTCTTTACTATTAATTAAGAGCATAATCACAGATAATATAGTACGATGAAACTCTATGTTTACAATATGTATTTTTGGTCTTCCTTTTTATAAAGGTCTACCTGACAATGACACTTGCGCAGTTCTGTCTGAAGACAGTAAAATTGTGCCAAAATATTGTAAATAAAAAAGAAACAAAATTAGAAGAAAGAAAAACTTAAGAACTGTTGCGCTTTTTTGTATGAGCATTAAATGCTTTACTTTATTACTCGTATTAATTACAATACATTTCTGTATAATAACCGCTAAATTCCTTCTGTATGAAAGTACAATCAATACATCATAGCATAGATTTCATATATGAATCACATTTGCGCGATTTTTTTTTCTGATGCCAATTTGGCGAAAACTTCGTTCTCAAATACCAGTTACATATATATTTGTTAATTATATTATATTGTTTTAAAAAGGAAATAACAGTAAATAATAAAAGTTTATGCACAAATGTCATATAGGCACCACATTGGCACGATTTTTTTAGACTCAAATTTGGCAAAAACTTAGTTTTCAAATACAAATTATGTATATAATTTAAAATTATTTTCTATCATTTTTAAAATGAAAAATTAATAAATAAAAAAAGTTTAATTTTTAAATATAGAATAAAACAGTGCACATCATTTTAAAAATGCATATAAAAATAAATAGTTTACTAATAAATAAACAATAATAACCAGGTTACCATGTGAGCCATGAAATTAACATTTTATTGCAATCACGCTAATGTATATGACATTTGTGCCAAAGTGAAGTTAATAATTATAGAAAAATAACTATTTATATTATTAAAAAAAAGAAAAAAAAATGAATAAACAATTTATTAATAAATAAAAAAAAACAGCTGGGATAAGTGTGAAGTATAAAATCTCCATTTTCTTGCAGTCGCACAAATGTGGTGCGTATATGACATGTGTTCCCTGTTATATGCTTCAGACATACAAACAATATCTTTGTTATTTATAAAATTTGCGTTAAATACAGTTGAGTCCATTTGCACGTTTAAGTGCTATTTGGACACTGCTTGGTTATCTCGTTTACCAGTTTCACCAAATTATAGAAATAGCCAAGCTATTTGCCAAGTTGTACAAATAGACATAATTTGTATTTTAAATAATGAAATAACAAATATATTAGCAAAGCATTAATAAAAATACGAATTTAAAATAACTTGATGACATAAAAAAACACGTGTTTCGTGTTTAATATCATGTAAACTAGCTGACCCTCTGTGCGTAGCCAGGGTCTTGTATACTATTCTTAAATGAATCTTAAATATATAATTTTTATCTCTTTTTAATTTTTCCTTCTTCATTTCTGATTTTATATTTTTAACACGATTCTGTCTGAAATACGACCCACTCACTGTGTAACGTTGCGAGAAGCTGCTAATTGTTCAGATTTGTTTCATGGATATTTTTTCCATAATTTATTATTGAATTTTGTGTGGAGTAATAATGAACCATTTATAAATTTTAAAAAACCTTGAATTGATGGAACAATGAGTTAAGGGGTTTTGACAACTGTTTAGTAATCTAGAGGTCAAAAGCTTTCAAACGTTATGTTAGATGAAAAGATCATTTTTGTCTCCTCTCAAAACAAGTTGGAAATTGCACATGAACGCAGCAAATGAGGTGCGTTCGTACGATAACGAAATTTTGAAAATATTCAGATCTTGCTGATATAGTAGAGCGTACTTCGGATACAGTATAGTAGTCGAAATCTTTGTGCTTCTGTAAATATGCAGAAAGTAATTTTTATTACACCTCAGAAACGTATATCTTATTCATAAAATGTGAAAAAGTTGAATATAATTAAAACACGCCCCAAACAGTGTTTCCCCGTATAGCATTATGTAGTGGAATACTTTTGTGTGGCCCTGTAATTTAATAATAAAAATTCTTTGCATCACAAATTGTACAGAATGTATATTTTAGTGTATATTTCATAGATTCATGCCAATTCTATTATGTTCGAATGAGTGTAACATCATAAAAATGCATTTGAATCTTTTTCCCGAAAGACCGTAATGTAATGGAATACCTTTGACTGTCCCTGTAAGTGATCTATGCATCTGACTTTCATAAAATTTGAAATGACTCGATAAAATAACGTAATAATGATATGTTTTAAATTTCAAACGATTAAAATGCATTTAAAAAGTTTTGCCCAATTGACCATAATGTAACGGAATCCTTTTGATTGTCCCTGTAATTGATCTATGCATCCGATTTTCATAAAATTTGAAATGACTCGAAAAAATTATGTTATAATTATGTATTTTAAATTTCAAACGATTCGGTTGGGTAGTTTTTGCGTTGTTATATGCGGACGGACAGACAGACAGACAGGCAGGCAGACAGACGGACGGACGGACTGAGCGACAACAATAGGTGCTACGTATTTACATAATTACGAACGCACCTAAAAAGGAGAAATATGTGTGGAATGTCCCATAATTGTCTAAGATGAAAATGGACCCCACTAATTGTTGGTCTGCAAGAAGTTTCACTTTTGGCCACGACTTCAAATGAAGTCGAATCTCGTTGTAGCTTAATTAGGAGCTCAGTTGGGATGACAAGAGGACGAAACGTTTAAAATATGAAAGAGTGGTCACAGGATTTTCCGATGATGCGTATATAAAGGGTTTCTGAAAAAGTTTGAAAATTGCAGAGATATGGCGAGATATTTTAGGTTCCCTTCCCTTTAACCCCTTGGGGGCGGAATTTCTAAAATCGCTGAAAATTGTGTTTAATTAATTATAATTAGATTTATTTTTTATAATTTCAAGCTCCTACCTATAACGGTTGCAGAGATATGGCCACATGCACTAAAATGTTCAACCCCACCCCTTTTTTAATCATTTTAGGGAGGAAATTAAAAAAAAATCTTTCTTTAGTGCTAATTAAAGTCATAAGAAGTGTGTTTCAACAAACTTTCACGTTTCTTGATTCAGTTGTTTGGGTTGGAGAATGATCAGTCTGAGAGCTGAACATTACCTCTTATGTATGGAGAATGTAAGGAATACGATAAATTTCTCCTTCAGAACTGTATACCAATAAAATGAAATTTAATGTTTGTTTATCAAAATTTGACTTTTTTTAGGTCGTATAAACATAATATTGTATACTGCATTAGATTTATTTAAATAGGTGCATGTCATTTTTTTTTCTTTTTAACCATTTTGAAAAGGGGTGTTCTTCTCTGTCGAGAATAGAAATATCTGAATTCTTGAAATATCCGTATACTTGATGTCCGCATTTTATTTTTTTATGATTGGTCAAGGAGTATTAATGTTTATTCTAGGGCGTGCGTAATACACGACTACGTTATTACATAAACCCGGTTGGATCATCATAAAAATTATTCTTTTATTGATTTTTATTAACTCAGTGAGAAACATTCAAACATTTGGCTTTCAGTAATATACGACTAAATTTTATTATTTATTTTATTCTTTATCGATAATTTCTATGGGCTAATTCTGTGGCTTACGAATAATTGAACTATTATAATTTATTGAGGTTTGAATTACATATGATTACAAATTGGTTTCGTTTCGTATATAAGAATAAATACACTTAAAAATATAGAGCAGAATTAGCTCTGATTTGAAAAAAAATATCAATTTTCTGACAAATACGCCACATAATCCCCAATAGAGCGTTCTGATTGGCTAGAAAGTAGATCGTCTTGAACAACACAAGTAATTTTTCACGATGCATTCTTTTAATTTAGAATCTTTTTATTGGCGTAAGATAGGTTTACGCTTTTAGATTAGATAAACTTATGATTAGTTAATAAGAATCGATTTCTAAATGACCGATGATAAATTTGTTAAATAGCAATTTTAAGCTATTGCATAGCTTTTATCGCGGGCTTTGAGCGCGGCGACCGAATCCAAAATTTCCGTAACGCGAAAAATCCTAACACATCCGTAACGAAAAAAACCTAACACTCGGCTAACGTCGTTTCAGCTCGGCAGACTTCGGCAGGGTATCCTTCGGTGGACTTCGGCAGACATTGACGCGGTATTTTTCAGATATTTAGAGGATATCAAGCCTCAAACTTATATTTCTTATTTCAGTTACTATAAATCTATAGTTTCAATAATAAAAATTCACGATAGAATGTGTATAGAAAAGAATCGTCTTAAGATAAAACAAGGTAGGATAATGTAGCATTTCGTGATTGGAGACCCGCCCAATGGTGAGGATCGAAAAATTTAAAATGCTTATAACTCGCGATCTAATTTTCGTAGCGCGGCCAAATTTTGTTTGGTAATTTATTATGAGACAGTCTCAATTTTTGGTGACAGGAGACCCCCACGGTGAGGTCGAAAAAGTTAAAATGCTTATAACTCACGGTCTAATTTTCGTAGCGCGGCCAAATTTTGTTTGGTAATTTATTATGAGACAGTGTTAATTTTTGGTGACAGGAGACCCCCCACGGTGAGGGTCGAAAAATTTAAAATGCTTATAACTCGTGATCTAATTTTCGTAGAGTGGCCACATTTTGTTTGGTAATTTATTATGAGACAGTGTTAATTTTTGGTGACAGAAGACCCCCACGGTGAGGGTCAAAGAAGTTAAAGTGCTTATAACTTGCGGTCTAATTTTCGTAGCTCGGCCAAATTTTGTTTTGTAATTTATTATAAGACAGTGTTAATTTTTGGTGACAGGAGACCCCCCCCCCCCCACGGTGAGATCGAAAAATTTAAAATGCCTATAACTCGCGATCTAATTTTCGTAGCGCGGACAAATTTTGTTTGATAATTTATTATAAGACTGTGCTAATTTTTGGTGACAGGAGATCCCCCATGGTGACGGTCGAAAGATTTAAAGTGCTTATAACTCGTGATCTAATTTTCGTAGCGCGGCCAAATTTTGTTTGGTGATTTATTATGAAACAGTGTTAATTTTTGGTGACAAGAGACCCCCCCCCCACGGCGAGGGTCGAAAAATTTAAAATGCTTATAACTCGCGATCTAATTTTCGTAGCGCGGCCAAATTTTATTTGGTAATTTATTATGAGACTGTGTTACTTTTGGTGACAGGAGATCCTTCATGGTGAGGGTCGAAAAATTTAAAATGCTTATAACTTGCGATCTAATTTTCGTAGCGTGGCCAAATTTTGTTTGGTAATTTATTATGAGACAGTGTTAATTTTTGGTGACAGGTGACCCCCACGTTGAGGGTCGAAAAATTTAAAATGCTTATAACTCGTGATCTAATTTTCGCAGCGCGGCCAAATTTTGTTTGGTGATTTATTTTGAAACAGTGTTAATTTTCGGTGACAGGAGACCCCCCCCACACACACACGGTGAGGGTCGAAAAAGTTAAAATGCTTATAACTCGCGATCTAATTTTCGTAGCGCGGCCAAATTTTGTTTGGTAATTTATTATGAGACAGTGTTACTTTTGGTGACAGGAGATCTCCCATGGTGAGGGTCGAAAAATTTAAAATGCTTATAACTCGCGATCTAATTTTCGTAGCGTGGCCAAATTTTTTTTTTTAATTTATTATGAGACAGTGTTAACTTTTGGTGACAGGAGACCCCCCCCCCATGGTGAGGGTCGAAAAATTTAAAATGCTTATAACTCGCGATCTAATTTTCGTAGCGCGGCCAAATTTTTTTTTGTAATTTATTATGAGACAGTGTTAATTTATGGTGACAGGAGACCCCCCACTGTGAGGGTCAAAGAAGTTAAAATGCTTATAACTCGCGGTCTAATTTTCGTAGCGCGGCCAAATTTTGTTTGGTAATTTATTATGAGAGAGTGTTAATTTTTGGTGACACGAGACTCAAACGGTGAGGTTCGGAAAATTTAAAATGCTTATAACTCGCAATCTAGCTTTCGTAGCGCGGCCAAATTTTGTTTGGTAATTTATTAAGGTATTGCATAACTTTTATCGCGGGCTTTGAGTGCGGCGAAAAAATCTAGAAATTCCGTAACGAGAAAAAGAAAACCTAACACTCCGGCTAACGTCGCTTCAGTTTAGCAGACTTCGGCACGGTATCCTTCGGTAGACTTCGGCAGACATTGACGTGGTATTTTTCAGATATTTTGAGAATATCAAGTCTCAAACTTATGTTTTTTATTTCAGCTACCATAAACGTATAGTTTCAATGATAAAAATTCCTGATTAACCTACATGTATTGTAAGATGATAAAAATATTTTAAACGATATTAACGTCTCATTTATTCAATAAAAGAAAAAAAATGTTTGTTATCGGTCAACACGCTCAAAAAGTGTAACTTAAATTAATATTAAAGACAAAAAAACTGCATAAATAAAAAAAATAATTATTTTAATTGCATAAGTTTATAAAAAATGCTATGCAATAGCTTTACCGCGGCAGTCCCCGAGTGCCGCATGTATTTTTTTTTTTTTTCAAGTTTATTCAAATTTACATTTTATTATGCATTTGTATATTTTTTCCTCTAGAAATCAATATTACAGAAATCTTTGATGTCATATGGAAACCGCAGTTTACAGTATAAGTGATGAGCAAATCAAGGAATTTGAATTGGTGTGTCGTGAAGCATGGCTAGAAATGTATTATGACAAATTACATTGTGACGCTGTTTTAAAAACAGAAGACGGAGGAGTTTTTGAAGTACACAAGTAAGGAGTTTTGTTGCATTGGTATCGTAAATAAATTTAGAAAAAATAAAAAATTAATTATTTACAGTATGTTTTTTAAACAAAACAAGACATTTAACCCTTAGGATTATCTGTTGCAGAACGTACATTAAACAATAAATCAGATTTATTCTTCAAATTTAGATTTTGAAATACTTTCCACCACATTCAAAATATTATAACAAAACTTAACAGTTAAATAAGGTGAAGAGTGGTGTCTTATAAAACAATTTAAAAGGTATTTAAAACATTTCAAATATCAGCAGTATCAGCAATTACCTCCAAAAACCGAAAAAAAAAACAAATTTGTTTGTAAAATCCTGTATATTTTTCATTTATTTCTATATGTACTACATAGTACGTTAAAAATTAATTCATTTATAAAACCCAAAAATTCATCTTTTGCAATTTCTATGAATAAACAGAACTGTAATCCAGTTTTTTGTGCAGCTGTGAATATAATCTTTAGAAGTCACAAAGCAATAAGTAAAATAAATAGAATATTGCCCAGTTAAACTGATGGCATTGAACTCACAGGCTACGCATACTAATTGTACATTACAGCCTTATATTTTCAAGGGTTAATTCCATTCAAAAAACAAATTAAACTGGGGAAACAGCTCTCTTCATTTCCCCTTTTTGTACTTAATAATTGAACCCCCTAAACTATAATCAGGGACATCTTTTATCATATAAAAATCTGTGTCCAAAATTCAGAGCAAATCGGATAATTCTTCACAGAAACCCATTCACATAATTTAGGACGAGTTATTCCCCTCTTTTGTACTTAACCATTAATCTTCCTAAACTATTCAGAGATTTGAACGAAATCTGATAATTCTGCATGAAAAACCCATTTATATAAATTAAGAGGAGGGCCATTAGATTCCCCGTTCTTCTTGTTTATACTTATCCAATGAAACTTAATACCAATCTCGCAGGCACCTCATCAGAATGATCCTATATCTAAATTTTGAACGAAAACTCATAATTCTGCATGAAAACACCACTTATGCCAGTTAAAGGGAGGGGCATGAGCTCCCAATTCCCCCTCTTATACATATCGAATGAACTCTAAAAACTTATCAGGGAAGCGCCTTATCAGAATATACCTATATATAAAATTTCAAGTGGATCGGACATTTTTATCATGAGTTATTACGTTACGCACATACGCACGATCATACGCACGTACATATGCACGTACATACAGAACGGACGGTACATAAGTTCACAAGCATTGATAGCCTGTGAGCTAAAAAAATATTAATTATATAAGAACACGTACGACAATTAAAAACGCATCTCCAGCATTTGTTGTTTGTAAATCCTTTGTTGATTGTAAGCAAATTTAATTTTATATATGTGTAAATGAAAGCATAATATTATAGGACACCCCGTGCATATTCTATATTAAGCATCTGGTAATGCATCTGAGTAATGTAGTACATTTTTTTTCTCGATACGACGGTGTAAAAGTAGAAATTGTGTGATGTTTAGAAGTTTGAAAATTTTCAGTACCGAAAATTGCAAACCTAAAATTTCATTTAAAATTTATTTATGACAGATAAAGGAATATTAATATTAAAACCATGGAGTACGTAATAAAGGACTCTGTTATTACTTTAACCACGGTTTCATCATCTTAAAAATGATGTTTATTATTATTATTATTAACTTAAATATAGATTTTTTTATAAATCATTAAAATTTTAGTCTTTGAAAATATCTTTTTCCAAATAGTCTTTGTAAATTGTTAAATTATATTTTTTTAATTATATGGGAAATTAGTTGTTGTTCTCGGTAGGGAATTGGGGAATCAGAAGTATATCTAAATCTTTTTATTGGTTGAATTCAACAATAAAGTTGGTTTATTTTATTCGTTTTCTGATTGGTCCATGTTTAATTTCTAGAAATGAAATACTTCTGTTTTTCATTTTATTCGTTTTCTGATTGGTCCACGTTTTATTTCCAAAAAATGGTATACTTCTTTTACCACGATGACAAAAAAGTATTAAAAACTACAAATAGATAAATAAATAAATAGATAATAACTGAAGAACAAATTTAGATGTACAGGTTTCAAACAAGTTGCATTTAAAAATATTTTTTTTTCTTTATACGACTTTGTAAAAATTGAAAATTTGCAATGTTTAAAAGTTTTAAAATTTTTATTGCAGTACCAAAAACTGTTAAACTGAAATTTCAATAAATATTTGCATATGATTGGTCCAGGAATATTAACGTATCTCTAGTTTAGGCATATTAATATGACTCTGTTATTACGTAATCTACGTTTTGATCATCATAAAAAGGATGTTTTAAATGTTTTTTTAAAATATAGAAATCATTTATAAGTCTAAAATTGTAGTCTTTGAAAATAATTCTTCCCGAATAATCGTTATAATTAGTTAAATTACATTTTTTTTTATTTCACAGATCTGTCTTAGCCTTATGCAGTCCATTTTTGAAAGCATTATTTTCAAAAAGCTGGAGTGATCCTATCCCAGGCATCAGCGAGAACGTTTTGAATGCGATCATAGATTTTGGGTATTCTGGCGTGATCACTGTGACGAACGAAAATATTGTGGATCTCGTGATAGGAGCTGATCGACTCACGGTGACTGTCTTGTTTGAGGAATGCTGTGATTACCTCTTACGTAATTTATCTATTCACAATTGCATAAAAATGAGAGATTTTGCTAGGACCTACTACTGTTTTAATCTCGAAGACAAAGCTGATAGGTAATAGTACCAATAAAATTTACAAGGACATTCATATATTTTTTAATTTTTTGATTCTTTGAAAAGATGTTGATGGTGCTATTAAAAATGAATGAAAGTTTTAGAGTTGAGTATGAATTTATTAATAACTGATATATTAAAGCATACTTAAATATGTACTTCACTGATTTTTAAAATTGTTATCTAAGAAGGTTTAATGGGGTTGTTTGAAGTGTTAGGACATTTCGCCATGTATCAATAGCAATTTTAAGTAGCAGCAAAAAATTCAATATAACAAATCCACTTAAAAAAAAGAAACACATATTTCAGCAATTCAAAAATATATCCTCTCCTTCACCCAAGGAATTCGGAAGGTGGTCAAAAATTGTAGTGTTTTTTGCCATAACTCAGCAACAGTTTTAAGTAGAAGCAGGGAATTCAAAAGAACAAACCTACTAAGAAAATAGTAAAATGCAGTAGGTGAATGATTTTACAGCTATTTTGTCTATTATATAATCAATATCGACTTTGAACTACATAATGTAAGATTATAAGAATAAGACAACAATTATGGATAGTTGATCGGATGATAAGATTTTTTTTTTCATATTTTCTGGATATAATTCGTTAGATTCGAGATTCTTTTAGAAGCATCAACCAGCGAAACTGACGCAGGATGCTAGTAATTACTACGAAATCTATTGAGGAAGGCACTTGCTTTTATGGAGTATGTGGTAATTTAATAAATACTGAAAAGAAAAACACACAATTAAACTGTTTCCATTTCCCACAAAGAAATTGTGATAAATAAATATTATTTTTAGTACATATTTGTATTGCAAAAGATAACATGTGAATTTTGTCATTTACATTGTGAAAAATACAGCAGATATTTGAAAATTGTGATTGCAATATTGAAAATTTACTTTTTTATTAATTTTTTTAATAAAATGTAGAGAGTTTTTAAAAACATAAATAAAAATAATTATGAAAGTTAATGAAGTTGTTATAAAAGAAATTAGTAATTTAACGTGATTGTTCGATTTTATTGTTACATATTTGATTAGGGTAAGAATTGAAAATAGTATATAATTTTAGATTGAATGGAATTTAAATTGTAATGAGCAATTATCATAATAGATAAAAAATATGCACCTATCATCCATAAATCGAATCAATAATTACTTAAAATTGAAGACGATAAAAATTTTAATCATTAATTTACTTTCTAGCGTCCTAAAATGTAAATGATATATACAAATCACTAATCTAAAAAAATTGCTTCGGTTTGTGCTGCAGCTGCTGTCGGTATTGAATCATTTCTGATGCCATGGAAGTGTTAAATGTTGAGTAAAAGTACTAAAGTTAGAAAACACAAGGAGTGAAATGTAATATTCTGTAAATATGAGAAGTGGCAGTTGTTATTTTTTTCTATTTAGCCTTTATGAAAGCTTTAATCATTTGGATTTTCAGCGTTTCCCATTTTCAGTCTTGAATTCATAGTCATTTTTCAACACTATTTGAAATTGTTAAAAAACATATTGGTAATAAGTTAGTTTCGATCTTTTTTAGATTCCTCATGAACAATTTTGTTGAAGTTTCAAAAGGAAGTAAGGAATTCTTAGAATTACCTTTAGTTGATGCTCACAAACTTCTAAATTCAGATCGCATAAATGTAAAAAATGAAGAGCAAGTCTGGGAAGCTTGTTTAAGATGGATAGATCATCGCCCTGAGGAAAGAAAAGCTTACATCGATAGAATCATCCGCTGTGTAAGATTGGGATTGCTTGACAATCAATATTTTATGGACAAAGTGAAGGTGCATGAGTAAGTTGACAAGCATTTGTAATCAGTTTGATACCCTTTGGTTTATAAATACCTATTATATTCTTGAAAAAAATATTATCTAGATACAGCATGACATATAATTTATTTGTGCTCGTGAATAAATCTTATTCATGTTTTAATGGTGTCGATCGGTCGAGTGTTTTGAAGAATTTTGAATGATGAAATAATTGGACATCGCGCCCGCACAGTAAAATCGTGGCATGATGATTAATTGACGGGATTTTTTTATGACATATGATGGAAACCAACATATTTCATTCGCTCATGTTACTGGACCATCTGTGACCATTATAACTTTGCATTAACAGATTATGCTTTGACTCTTTATCTACTGAATCATTTATGAAGAAATTGCTTCAGCTCAATAATTATCATCTTTAATATGTGGCAATATACTTGAATTTTAAATTATAATTGACATCCATTATTTATTAGGTGTTAAATTTGACGATAGTTTTACTTTTTAATGAAAAGCGGTTAACAGGAATAACGGAGAATGCACCCAAAACAATTTTAAAAACAATATTTTGTTTTATAATAAGTGTGAATATCATTAAAGGCTTTTTAACAGAAATTTGACTATCTTAATGAAGACGAATTTTAAAAAGCTTTCACAATTTCTTTTTAAATAACATTAGGATACTTCCTTGTCAATTTAATAAATATTGATAAAAACTTACGTCGCAAGGAGCATTTCAAAAATCTAAAAAAGCTGAAATATTAGTTTTGAGAAAAACAGGTTTAAAGTATATAATTACACTTACCTTTACTTTTTACTTCTTAAAAACTTCATAAATGATATTTTTATAAGAAAAAACCGTTTTGGTACTATTATACCGCAGAAGTAGAACTTTTGCGAATTTTGCTCCAATAAAGGTCCGCTGTCTCCTTAAATTCGGCTATATTATGTGATTTTTCTAATTTAAGTGTCAGTGATGGGTGGGGCATGTTGAGCTCAAACTAATTGATAGACGTCTCCACCTGGCTGAATCTGAAAGTGTCAATGAACTGAAGTATTAGAAACTTAATTTCCTTTTATCGGGTGCAATATGTTTTTTATCACCGATCGTTAGTCGTAGGCATATAATTCAAGTTACAAAACGTTTCAAATGAGAAAAATATTCATGTTGCGGCATTCTTTAAAAAAAAAAAAAATTAAATAAAAACAACGAAATATAACTTTTTATATGGTCTTCCACTCCCTATAGTTATATTTAGTAAAATATTATACATATCACAACAGGCATAACACAAAAATTTTGAGTTCTAAACAACAAAAATTGAGGAGATATTATGTTTCAAAGTTTGAGATTTTTACCTATGATTTTGTCTTTCTCTGAAGGATCAGTTAAAATATGAATTGAAGTAACCTTCTTAAAATTATTTTTTTACTTTAAACAATCCCACAGCATGTATATTAACCTCTTTAGGAGCGATTTTGCAATCGGAACTACATTTCTATGCAACCAGCTGTTGAGAAATTAAAGATTGGCGATAAATAACATATTGCACCATGCATAATAATATAGTTTATCACTGAAACAAATAATAACGCAGATTTATAATCATATCAAATATATATCTATTAAAGTGTATGGCTTTATTACAGGTACGTCGAAAATAATGATTCGTGCAGACAGACCGTGATTCAAACTTTGAAATTCCATTGGGATTTGGAAATAATGCATCAGAAGACGGAAGAAATGGAAACGCCCTTGCTTGCTACACCAAGACTACCTAATTCTATTCTTTTCGCTATTGGTGGTTGGAGTGTTGGCGCACCAATTGATTTAGTTGAATCCTATGATACGAAAGCTGATCGATGGGTCCAGGTATTATGTAACTGAAACTATTACGAACTAATCCCGAGATACCTATTATGAACTTATGAATAATATGACATTTAAACAGGGTGCCTTGTACTGCAATGTTGGATTTTAAAAATCAAAATTAACCTATTCGTGTCCATTTTTTTTTTTTTTTTTTTTTAGTTTTCAGAAAAAAATATTTTAGCTGTCATTAATTAATGCTTAATGATTATTTAAGGATCTGAAAAATAACGAATGCTCCTGTTTTGCGTACTATTCAATTGAGTTTCATATGACAATAGGCTAAAGAAGAATTTTTCGAGCTGTTTATAAATATTGTGCTACAATAATAATTAACTTACATTACACCTTTGGAATACTTTTTATGCTTTATTATACATGATTCTTTGAGGTAAGCAACTTTTATTTTAAATTTAAAGAATGATATATATTTTTAAAATAAAAGAATTGCAAAGGGCGCAAATAGAATTAAGCAAACAATAATAATTATTATTACTAAATGCCTAAAAAGAAATAATGTCATATAGTAAATGCTTAGACATACACTAACATTACTACAGGTAAATTACAGCAAAAGTATTTTTAACCCCTTGGGGACGAGTGACACACATACGTGCCGCAAAAAGGCTTAACCTTCCGTCTACCAGACAAAACACCCATTTATCTACGGCAACACCTAATTTTAATTCCAAACTTGCAAATGGCACCAGTAATATTTTAATATAATTTTGCTTTTACAATGAAAGCTTAAATTAAGGAATTCGTAATATCTAGACAAGTCCTTTATAAATTCCGGTGTCAATCGACAATTTCTCATTTTACCATTGACACCAGAAATATTGCTGTCGGGTCCAATGGACCCGTCTGGTAGACGGAAGGTTAAGAATCCTCGCTCATCCCCACCAATAAAATTTAACTGTAAAATTTGTTTATTTAATCGGAGCATTTTCTCGATTTAGTAAGGCACAAATTTCTGTTTTTAAAAACCGGTAACAAAATATTAAAAATTTCATAAAAGTCTCTCGTCGCGAAGGGGTTACAACAAAATAATACTCCATGACCCTAAGTAGTTAACACCTTGGGGACGAGCGACACGTATACGTGCCACAAATAGGCTTAAGAATCCTTGTTTATTCCCACACTGTAAAAAATATCTGCTAATATACACAAACTTTTCCCTAAAATTTTACGGAATCGTTTGATTTTTCCAAGAAAACAGCAGTATTTCCGTTTTTTGCTATTTTGAGATTAAAAATACAGTAACTGTTCCGTAAAGCTCACCGCAAACAGAACATCTTCCGTTTTAAACAGCACAAGTTATCAGTATTTTTAACTGATAAGTGTCGTGGCGCTATCTGTATGACAAATAGAAAAACATAGCAATATTTCTCTTATTTTTTTCTGTTTTAATTATAAAACGATGGCATATTTTTACAATATTAAAATAATAATAATAATTATTATTATTATTAATTCTTTTTAAGTTTCAGATAGGTAAGAAAAGTTTTTGTTTTTTCAGTTTGATTTTGTTTAATTTATTTACATTATAATATAAAAAGTGCGTATGTTATTTAAAGGGGAAAAAAATCTATTTTTAATTTTAATATATATATTTTTTAATCTATTCAAATTAAGAAGTTTACACATAAAATTTAAAGTATATTAAAAAGATAGCATATTTTTACAAATTAAAAAAAATAATAATAAGATTTATTAATTCTTTTTAAGTTTGAGATAGCTAAGGAAAGTCTTTTTTTTTCAGTATAATTTTAAATATGTTTAATTTATTTATATCATGATATAAAAAGTGCGAAAGATATTTTAAGTGGAGAAAAAATCTACTTTTAATTTTAATATATACATATTTTAATATATTCAAATTAAGAAATTCGCTCTTAAAATTTAACATATATCGAAATATATTACCGAAATTATTATCATTTTGGCAATTACCCAAGTTATAAAAATCAATAAATGTAATTAATTTTAATAACCCATAACCCATAGTAATTATCTTTATTGAGTCTACAATAGATCGTCATACAAAATATTTTTTAAAATACATGTTTTTTTTTTTTTTTTTTTTTTATAAGTGTGTTAGTATTCTTTTATAAAATAAATAAATAAATATGAATAAAATAGCTTTAAAACTCTTCCAAAAAAGAAGGAAAAATTTTTTTTTAATACTTTCATTTATGCATGTAATATTTTAAAGGTTAAACTTTATTTTATAAAGCTAAAATTAAAAAGCTAACTATAGAAATTATAGAAAGAAAATCTATAAAACTTGATTTATAACTGTCCGTTCAATAAAAAAATATTATCTCCACAAAAATAAACCTGCGTTCTAAAATCTTGTCTATACTTCATGAAATGCATCCGAAATAAGTAAAGGTATTTGAAATGGTGCTATATGAAATCATAGCGTAATGGTATTACACTACCGGCTACGACAGACAAGGTCGTGAGTTCAAACCCCATGGAAGGTTAGTAACATTTCTTCTCTGTTTTTTAAATTAAATGCATATAATGTGTCTCTGATATTAACGTTCCTTTGTAAAGTAAAGAATAAAAATCACAAAAATGTTAGTTTGTCCTTGAAAAATTCTTTTAACTTTTCAAACGAAAATTTTTACATAAGGAAATATTAAAAACGAATATATTTTGTGAAAAAACGGAACTATTCCTGGAAATTTTTTTCCGTTAAAAAACGGAAGTAGTACTGGCGTCTAGATTACCAGTACTATTTCCGTTTTTTAACGGCAAAATTTTTTACAGTGCACCGTTAAAATTATACTGTAAAATTTGGCTTATTCAATCGGAGCATTTTCTCGATTTAAGAAGGAACAAATTTCTGTATTTTAAAACCGGTGACAAAACATTAAAAATTTCTTAAAAGGCTCTTGTCGCGAAGGGGTTAACGAATGGAAGACAAATTTTGAAATTATTCTTGTTGGAGAGAAGAGTGTCATATCTTTAAATTATATTTTCTTCCTCGTTTTAATGTTCAAACATTAAAGTTTAAACATTATTGATTTACGTGGTTGATTGGAACATTTAATAATTCTTAAATATCCTTTAATTTCATTAATTCTAAAATAGGTGTTATTTTCTTTTAAACAGCAAAACAGTAATAAAGGTTATAACGCAGTGAACTTTTATGCATTTGAAAAAATATCCTGCAGACTATCGGTGATATTTTCAGTTAAATCAGGGAGATGTAATACCGATATTTTCCTTCCCCCCTTTAACACATTAACCTATTCCAAAACAATTTTTAATACCTGTCCAGTTTGTTATCAAAATTTAAATAACGACAAGCTATTTTAAGGATTGTATAATCTTTTTTATTTAGATTTGTGTTGATCCTTTGAAGATGTATCCGTTAGATCAATTTAGATTTTTAAAAATAGAAAACATGATACTTTAAGGGGGCTCAGGGGTTGAAAACTTTTCAAAAAATTGATTTTTTTATGATCTAGTTTGATTATTCAATTAATTCTTAACTCAACGCAAAAGACCGCATAAAAATATTAGTATTTTTAACGGAGTTATAAGCATTTATGTATCAATACTTCCATAGCCGCATCCATATAATTTCAACTTTAAGTTGCGTTTTCTCAAAACTTGATTTTTGACGACTAACACCAAGATTTTAAAAAAAACTATTTGATGGAATGGTATTTTTTTGCATGCATATAACATCATAATCTAGATTATGAATTAAGGATATAGCAGTATTAAAAAATCTCTCAAAGTTGAAAATTTAAAAATCTCTAAAAAACTTTTAAAAAACTTTTTCCATTAAAAATACTCAAAATATTAAACTATCTAAAATATATTAATTCATAATCTAGATAATGATGTTACATGCATGCAAAAAAAAAAAAAATAAGCCATTCCATCAAATAGTTTCTTTTTAAATCTTGGTGTTAGTCATCAAAAATCAAGTTTTGAGAAAACGCGACTTAAAATTGAAATTATATGGATGCGGCTATGAAAGTGTTGATACATTAATGCTTATAACTCCGTTAAAAATGCAAATATTTTTATGCAGTTTTTTGCATTGAGTTAAGAATTAAATGAATAATCAAATTAGATCATAAAAAATCGATTTTTTGAAAAGTTTTCAACCCCTGAGACCCCTTAAAAGATTTAGTTAGTTTGAATGTCAATAATAAACACTATACATGTGAATTTTTGAACTTTAATGATAATTTAAAATATTATTTAGATATTTATCAATTAAAATGAAAAGTGCTTTTAATCCAACAGTAGAAAGCAGGCATAAAAATCAAGTAAAAATCTTCTATATTCTTCTTATCTGAAAAAAAAGAAGCCATATATATTAATGAAATTGGGTTGAATTTGATGGTACAAATGTTAAAAGGAAATACATTTCCATTTAGTATAATGGCGAGTAAATAAATAATTCTATGTACATTATAGGTAAATGAGACTGATCCTGCTGGACCTCGAGCATATCATAAGCTGGCTGTTCTCGGGAATGACATTTACGTCATTGGTGGCTTCAACGGACATGACTATTTTAGCAGTTGCCGATGTTTCAACGCAGCCACTAAAAAATGGAAAGAAATAGCTCCAATGCATTCAAAAAGGTTCTATTTATTTTCCTTTTACATTTATTACTAAATTTTGACGTTTCTTCCGAAGTTTATTTTATTTGCATTTTTGTTCTTTTGGTTGATATTTTGTAGTAGATTTCTTTTTTTTTTTTTTTTTTTTTTTTTTTTTTGGACTGGAGGACACTATTACGTTTCTGAATTGTTGTTGCTGTCTATAGGTAGCGCCGTAATTTAATCAAAATAAATATTAACCTTGGCAGAATTTTGACTGTCACAATCATTTTTTGAGATATCTTTCAACAGAAACATTAGAAGAATTTAAAAATATGTATATGGGATAGCATACATTTTAACGTAGCAATATTTTAAAAAAGCAAATAGAATAAAATTGCAATAAAAGAACTTTTAAAACTTTCTTTTTCAAAGAATTTAAAAATTATATAACCTTGCTCTTGACCTTGCTCTTGAT
Source organism: Maratus speculifer (assembly GCA_964019185.1). Classification (NCBI taxonomy): domain Eukaryota; kingdom Metazoa; phylum Arthropoda; class Arachnida; order Araneae; family Salticidae; genus Maratus; species Maratus speculifer. Next base: position 246,974,877 of record OZ025295.1, on the reverse strand, counting down.
ATTAATGTCTACAAAAACCACTTAAAAGAAAAGAAAATTATAAAATGAGAATACTGAAGCTGATGCTTCCAGATGACTGACTCCTTTACATATCTTTATGTATGTACTTCTATAAGACTTTTTTTTTTAGGGTTTTTAAACGTTAGAAGTAAATATGTATTTCAATGCTTTTGTTTTATTAATTTAGATGTTACGTAAGCGTAGCTGTGTTAGATAATCTGATCTATGCCATGGGAGGCTATGATGGTCACCGCAGGCAAAGCACAGTAGAAAAATATGATTACCACAATAATCAAGTGAGTTTGAAATGATAAATATTTAAAATACTACTCATAGAACTTTTGCGAATTTTAAGCGTAATTTATAGTGTTTGTTTCATATTCATCACAATTGATACACTCTGAAATACAAATGTGTTAATTAGTCACTTTTACATGCATACAGTGTCGGTCAAAAGTTTCCAGCCAGTTAGTATCTTTGATTTATTTACCAGAAGATTTCATCAAAGAAGAAACACAATTCCTTCATAAGTTAGGAATATGGCAATGATATCTGACCACGTGATTATATTTTGATTGGATACTGAAGACGCTTCTTGCAAAGGGGGAAAAGTCGAAGCTCGAGTGTGCAAAAGTTTCCGGCCACTCATCATTTCTTAGATTTTTTCTATCGGTAAAGTATTTTTGGTCGTGTTTGTGAATGAATCAACGTGAATAGCATAGTTTAAGTTCAAACTTGAAAAGTTCAACGATTATTGTTCGTTAATGAGTACTTAGTTTGTCACTAAAGAGCCAATCTTCTCGGGATTTCGCGGCAAAGTTCTTGATCGGAAAAATCGACTGAAAATTATATTTAAAAATTATATAAAGATGGTCATGGCATTTAGGACTTTCTGAGGTCTGGGAGTCTCCGGAAAATGACTATTCTTCTGGACAGAATTATCAGGAGAAAAACATTTTATGACCCACATAATCATTTCATTACAATATTCCACGATATTCGGAATGAAAATATTGTTGAAATAAGTTGGTCTACGGTGTCAAGATGCTGACGTGCTGTGGAACTTCATGGAAGAGTCGGTGTTTAATACTTTTTCATACTTAAAAAATCAACGTTCCCGACTGGCGTTTTCCAAAAAAACACAAAGTCTGGTGAAGTAAAAACCGCAGAAAAGTATTTTTTTCATCAATTCAATTTAAAATTTTTTTGTGAGTGGGGTCAGACACTACGTCCGATGGCCTAACAACAAAAGATGTGATACGATCTTTCTTATTTCTACAATGAAGCATGGTGGAGGACATGTTAAGCTGTGGGGCGTATTTTCTTCAAAAATTATCGGTCTGTTATTTGAATCATACCACAAGATGAATGATGCAATGTATAAGGATATCTTGCAAGATTAGTTGCTTTCTTATTAGAGGAAAAATTGTGATAGCAACTATTTGTTTTAAGATGATAAGGACTTAAGAATGTGTGCAAGTCTCGAAAAGCAATGTCTTTCGCACAAACAAAATCGCTTTTGAAGTGGCCAGCCCAAACACCTGACATGAAACCAATAGAAAATGTGTAGAAACAAGTTGGTAAACGTGTGCAGAACTATAACTATTCCAGCTTAGCCGAAATTTCCAAAATATTGCAAGAATGTGGAAAAAAAACGTACCATTGACGATCTTTAACCGTTGATTCTCTGAATGTCACGTTGCTGCACCGTAGTACTTATTACTAAAGCTATTGTGATAAAATTGTAAAGGTTGTTGATCACTGTAATTTTCTATTACAATACTATTTTTTGCAAACTTTTGAAGGTGGCCGGAAACTTTTGAGTGCACGCGTTTTTCGTTGTAGTTAATTTTATCAATTAATTTTATTAATATTTATATGTTATTCCATAAATAAGTTCCTAACTAGTGTGTCAATAAAATGTATAAGTATGACTTTGAGATTTCTTTTCATTTGGGAATTAACAACAACAACATTTCTTACAAATTAACTAAAACATTTTTACTGGCCGGAAACTTTTGACTGCCACTGTGTATGTATAAATTTGTAAAACAACACGTTCGTCATAAAATTGGTACACAATCATATTCGTCATAAAATTTATACACACCAGTTACAATTTACCTGCATCAATGTACGTTTTTTGCCTCAGGATCAGTGTGTAATGTAAGTGTGTAATTCGTCATGAAATTTATACACTTCCAGTTAAAATTTACCTCTATTAATGTATGTTTTTTGTATCAGGATCAGTGTGTAATACATTATTTCTTCAAAATCCGAAACAAGAGTGCAAATTGTAGAAAGTTATTACAGATTTACCCGAATTGTTGTGTTAATGTAATTTACGTTTTTTCATTATAACACAAATGTCCGTGTATTTTGCTTAGTATTTTGAAATAAGTTCAAGAATGTTACACAGATATATGCATAAGAAAAGAGTAGTATACAGGTGTTTATGTAAAAATATTACGCAGAAATATGTAATAGAATGGCTTTTTATGAAAAAATATGTATACTCATGAGAATACAATTGATAGTGTGTCTTGTAACCTTTTCTTGGGTAATATTAGCTGAAAAGTCAAGTTAATGGTTCAGAATTACGCAGGTCATGAGTTCAAGTATTGCTAATTTATTGAAGATTGAATTAAATTGTTAATTTCCCCTCTTAATGTAGATGTTTCTTTGAAAATATTTGACTGAAATCGAAAAAGAAAAACAACAACTAACAGCTGCAACACAATTTCCGTATTTTTCAAAATTTTATTTTACAGTGAATTTATTTATACTATAAAAATATATTCATAAACAAATATCTAAAATATTTTGAGTTTCAAAACAATTTTACGAACACTGACATGCAATAAATATAATTTCATAAAAGTCTCTTTTTTTCTTATTCTTCTTTTTGTAAATTAAGGTCACACTGTTTTAGGTCTAAAACAAATCTTCTGGAAACAAAACAAGCGCTCCTAGCGCATGCAAATTGTACAAACATATAATATTTAGTTCAAAATTTACATCTGAGACTACAAGATCATAAACTATTTATAAAAAAAATCATCTTTTTTATATATTACAGAAATATATTTATGTACAATTTACACATTAATCTGTGTATTTCTGAGTTATGTTATAACATTTGGCATACAAAAGCCGCTTAACGAAATGGTCAAGCTATTATTTCAAGCTATTATGAAATGGTCTATTTTCAAATTGAGATAGCAGGGCACGTATTTGACTATTTACACTTCTTTTTACACATGAGACAAAACTTTTTTGTATCATCATACGGCACGATAGTGCTGCATAGAAGAGCTCAGATACATCTCTAATGTTAAAGTCCAAAGTTCGTCCCTTAATAGCTTTTGACCCAGTGGTCGGATTGCGACAAAATTGAAAAAGCGAAGTGTCCTAATCTAGCCCTTTAAACGTCCTACAAAAATTTACGTGCAAGTTTAACGATTCATGAAATAACAGCTACTGAAAGTATTGATATGAATATTTCTATTCTACAATCTTAGATATTTATTTATCATATGCAATTGAAAAAAAAATAGCATTAATGTAAATTTTAAGTTAAATAAGCCTCTGAATTAAAAACCACGTGACGGAAAAACCCGGATAGGCCGCTTAAAGGGCTAGACCCCAAAGTTTATCAAATTTCATCCACATCGACCGGTAAGTTATGGAGATCCAGAACCCCTGTTTGTCACTGTTTTTCTACATGAAGCAAGATAAAACGGCAAGAACTCAATTAAAACGAAAACCAAGAAACATACAGCGATGTACAATAGCTTGTTCAAAAGTATGTACCTTTCGAAAGTTTTGTCAAAAATTTCCAATATTAAAAGAATGGCATCCATTTAGAATTTATGTACTGCAATACCTCCCATAATTTAACATTATAGAAATCTCTCCTTTCTAATTACTAAACTAATCATTTCTTTCATAATTGCCATCAACTGAAAAACACCAAAATAATTTAGAAAAAAAATGATAACACGTGTTATTTTTTTATAAGTCAATAAAAATTCAAATTCTTTTGATATATTTGCGCATTCTTACTTGTTTCTATCTTCAATAGAAGACTGTTTTGTAATCGAAAAATTTTCGACTTCCGGTTTTCGACGGATTTACACGTTTTAGAGGTCAGAGATTCCAAAAACCATGTTTTTACAAAATGTCTGTCTGTCCGTGTGTCTGTGTGTATGTCGCCATTCTACCACCAAAAATGCATGAAGTTATGCATAGATTTGAACCAAATTTTTTAATGTTTTTGGATGTGGCAAGCAGGTCCTCTTTCAGTTTTGAAATAGTCCGCCCGAAGGGGGCGCTGCAATCGCAATTTTTGTGCCATTTTCAATATTGAACCGACGAAAATTACATGAAGTTATGCATCGAATTGAACGAAATTTTTTGTGTAAGTGTATGGCTATGGCTAGTTGGATAGCCCTGAATCTGAAAAAAATCCGCCGGAAGGGGGCCCTGAAATAGCGAATTTTATGCCATTTTCAATATTGCATTACATAAAAGTGTATGAAGTTAGTTCCAGCACTGACCTAAAGTTTTTGTGTATGATTATTTTTTTGTAAGGCAAGTAGGTTTTCCTATAATTAAAAAAAAGTCTGCCTATCATTCTATTGGTCATCGGCTCGTGCAGAGACGGAAATTCGTTTTTACTCCGATTAATTGATTGAAGCAGAAATTTAAGATGAAAATCAAAGTTGGTATGGTATTGAATTAAAATTATTAAAGCTTTAAAATGAGTAACTATTTTTTAAATAATAAAATGTACGTATCAGATAGAAGAAAGTTTTGGGATTGGCTCATCCAACTAGTTGAAATAGAAGTCATTCTAAACAAAAAGATGCATTTTTTTCTTAAACAAATATATAAACTTTAACTAAATTTATGTTAAAACTACATCACACCTTTTTTTGAATGTTTCCGAAGTCAAAACCATTACTATAATACAGATATTTCCGTTGTAAAGGGATAATTTAGAAAAAAAAATCCTCATATATATATATATATATATACAGGGTGATTCCGAATTTTTTTTACAATAAAAGAGGGGTGGTAGTACCCATCAAGACAAACAATACTAAATAGGAGACCAAGGGTCCAAAACGTTTTCCTAAGGAAATAGCCGCCATTAAAGTTTAGGGACCAAAATTTCAAATAAACATAAAAAACGGAAAAATCGGTCGATTGATTTGCGGTTTCACTAAAATTATTCTTTATGTCGGCATTTTCTTGAAATTAAATTATAAAGATGAATTTCAAAAAATGCCGATAGAGGGCGCTTTAGACTTTGGAGTAACGAACAACTATTTTTTGCCGGTATTTTTTGCATCTCATTAAATGTTTTCGTAAGTTTACACTCAAACTTAAATTTTAAGCTCAAAATCTGTAGTTGGGAGTGGTTAGGTAACACAAACTGAGCTGTGTTCAGAGAGTTCAAATTTCAAATGATTAAAAAAAACGGAAAATTGGTCGATTAATTTGCGGTTTTCACTAAAACTATTCTTTATTTAGGTATTTTCGAGAAAATAAATTATAAAGATAAATTTCAAATATTGCCGATAGAGGGCGCTTTAGACTTTGGAGTAACGAACAACTATTTTTGCCGTTATAGTTTGCATCTCTTTAAATGATTTAGGAAGGTTAGACTTAAACTTAAATTTTGAGCTGAAAATCTGAATAGTAGGGAGTGGTTAAGTAGCACAAAGTGAACTGTGTTCAAGGGGGAGGGGGAGGTTCAAATTTAAAGTAATTATAGAAAATGGAAAAATTGGTCCATTCGTTTGCGGTTTAAAATAAAACTATTCTTTAAGTCAGTATCTTCTTGAAAATAATTTTTAAAGATAAATCAAGGGCGCCTTAAACTTCAGAGGAATCAACAATTCACTTTAACCATTATTTTTTGGTTCTAATTAAATGCTTGCAAAATCATTTTAAATGTTCTCGGAAGCTTAGATTTAAACTTAAATTTTGAGCTCAAATCCTGAATCGTTACGAGGAGTTAAGAAGCGCAAACTGAAGTGTGTTCAGGAGTTAAAATTTAACCCTCTTTCCTTATCGAGCACAATTCAATTTTTCGCTACTGAAACACTCCCAATGATTCAGAATTTCAGTCCAAAATTTAAGTCTATGCATTTGAAAGCATTTAATGAGATTAAAAGAATATCAGTTAAAAATAGTTGTACGCTACTTCAAAATCTAAGGCGCTCTCTATCGGCATTTTGTGAAATTTATCTTTAAAAATTATTTCCAAGAAAATACTGATTGATCAAAAAAACTGCTGATTTAAAAATTAGTTTTAGCAAAAACCGCAAACGAATCGACCAATCTTTCCGTTTTTTACAATTATTTAAAATTTGAACCCTCTGAACACAGCTAAGTTTGTGTACTTAACCACTCCCAGCTATTCAAATTTTGAGCTCAAAATTAAAGTTCAAGTCTAAGCTTACGAAAGCATTTAAAAAGATGCAAAAAATAACGACAAAACAGAGTGTTTCGTTACTCCAAAGTCTAAAGCGAACTCTATCGGCATTTTTTGAAATTTATCTTTATAATTTATTTTCACGAAAATACCTAAGTAAAGAATAGTTTTAGTGAAAACCGTAAATCAAACGACCAATTTTTCCGTTTTTTATAATCATTTGAAATTTGAACCCTCTGAACACAGCTCAGTTTGTGTTACTTAACCACTCCCAACTACAGATTTTGAGCTCAAAATTTAAGTCTGAGTCTAAGCTTACGAAAACATTTAATGAGATGCAAAAAATACCGGCAAAAAATAGTTGTTCGTTACTCCAAAGTCTAAAGCGCCCTCTATCGGCATTTTTTGAAATTTATCTTTATAATTTAATTTCAAGAAAATGCCGACATAAAGAATAATTTTAGTGAAAACCGCAAATCAATCGACCGATTTTTCCGTTTTTTATGTTTATTTGAAATTTTGGTCCCTAAACTTTAATGGCGGCTATTTCCTTAGGAAAACGTTTTGGACCCTTGGTCTCCTATTTAGTATTGTTTGTCATGATGTGTACTATCACCCCTCTTTTATTGTAAAAAAAATTCGGAATCACCCTGTATATTTCACTATATATATTCCACATTATGAAATGAAAGTCCAAAATTTCAATGATAGAGTGTATGTCAAAAAAGTAAACAATTAACGAAAAACAAAAAACTATAAACAAGATACAGGCAATAAAAAACAGTCTGTTCTTCTTCAGAGGGAGGACAGACGAGACTTAACCTCACCCCTCTTTAAAAAAATGGAAATGTTTCAGGTTTCTGAATATATATACATTTATATATATATATATATATATATATATATATATATATATATATATATATATATATATATATAAACAAGTGGGTAAGTGTGTTGGCAGATCACACAGAGAGTTTCTTTCAATATCTCCTTCGAAACACTTTATCATTAAACTAACAAACGAAAATTGTCGATAGAAAATTAATCATTCAGTGCAAGTAAATAACATTATGATTAAAAGTAAAATCTCGCAAAACCTACCATAAATTCAATGGAAACCAAAATAAATTCAAGGTTTACCAGAGGCGGGTAATAATGCAAATGAATAGGAATTTAATAAGTAAAGAAAATATTTCACTTCGCGTGTCAAAAGAGATGATAAATACAATGTAACAGGATGAAATAAAAACAAATGATACGTTTTTCACGTGTTTTTATAAATCATTAATTTGTGTTACATCTATTTATATATTATATTAAAATCTGGTGGAACTAGAGAGAAAAGTAGAGTTCGATCAAAATAATGTAACAGTAAAATTATCAAATATTTTCAATCTAAAAAATTTCATAGAAAAGAAATGGAATCAGATTATTTGTAAAGCTCATGAAATTACCCAAAGATTTTTTAGCTGAAAATGTGGACTGTGCTTTACTGGTGCCTTAAAATTAGTCTGAAAAATAGAGATATTTTTAGCACACTCCATATCCCAATCATCCATAACCAGTTTAAAATTTTGAGTTCATAACAATAAGTTACAGACTGATGTAATAAAGAATGATAATCTGAATGGTTCGTTCCTTACAAAGAGTGGACAAAATTCCTTTCCAGGGGGTTTTTAACTGCAAAATCATTCAGGGTTGTTATACTTATTTCCTTAAGTTTTACCGAGAATGTATTATACATACTGTTTTTTTTTTCTATCACGGAATAAACATATTTAATTTTTATTTATTTTTATACTTTTTATCTAATTGTAAATTGTATTAACAGTGGACTCTTGTATCACCCATGAATGTTCAGAGAAGTGATGCCTGTGCCACCGTTCTTGATGGATTCATATATATAGTTGGAGGTTTCAATGGTGTCGAATGTATGAATTCGTGTGAATATTATGATCCTGCCATTGGTCAGTGGACATCCATAATGCCCATGCACCAGCGTCGATCTGGGGTTTCTGTCATCAGTTATCATAGCAAGGTATATGCTGTTGGTGGATTCAATGGAATATCAAGGTTAATGAGTGTAGAGAGGTATGATCCTAGCGCGGCAGTTTGGTCTGAAGTACCTGACATGTTTAATCCAAGAAGCAATTTTGCTATAGAGGTACGAATTCAGTTATTGTAACATTTAAAAATTTGCTCTCTATCTAATATTATCTTGCATAAATATATTTATATATATATCTAAGAACACATGTGTTTTTGATTAAATTCGGTATCCTCCAAGTCGATTATGGCAATAACATAATACTACCTCTGACAATAAAGTTCGGTGAATGAATTTCGTGAATGGCGGATCTAGCAACACTGGAGAAACAAAACGCTGCACCTGCATAGAGGCAAGTGTTGACCATCTTCCCTCACCGTTGTTCAGTTGAGCGTCGTTTATATTCTGCGTAAGACGTGTTTTACAAAGTGCTTGCTCAGTGTGTTGGTTCTTAACTGAGAACAGGAAAATGAAAGAACAAAAGATCAGTTTAAAGTTTGATTTTAAGATTTGCAAGAGACCGAAAGAAATTCATGGGGGGTGGTGCGAATTGAATATCCATCATACTCGCCACACCCCAATCCTCCTGACTTCTTCCTATTTCCACGACTCAAACTCTCTTTGAAAAAGATTTGATGAGTGACGATCAATGAAACGTGATGAAGCTTTTGAACTCCATCCCAAAAGAACACTTCTTGCAAATTTCCAGGACATGTATACCAGATTTCAGCGGTGCATAGTTAAAGGAGGTGATTATTTCGAAGGATGATATGGTAACTTTCGTTAATATTTCATCTACATTAATATTACAAGACTATTCACTGAATTTTTTTTGTCAGAGGAAGTATTAATTAGCATCAATTTGGAAGTTTCTTATCATCTATTCATTGTGAAATTTAACATTTTACGCTGTGAAATAAGCAAAAAATGTACTTTAAGATTCATTAAATTTTTTTAGAGCTGCAACTTCAATTCAGTGATTTTGTTATGATTTTTCAAACAATTTTGATGAAAAATTATAAAAAATTATCTCTATAGCATTCAGCCTGAATAACAGATTTCACTTAAATTGCGCAAAATATATTTCTATCTAATATTCTATATCGATATTATCATTTTATTTTTAAATACATAAGCATAAATGTACTAAAAATAATTAATATGCTTTCATTAAAATTCAGAAAAATGTTGGGAAAATATTTTTAATGCATTAAAAAGTGAGAATTTCGTCCAAATCAACAGTTGGCTTCAAATATGTCAACTGATTTCGTCGCAATCTTAGGCAGAATAATGCCAAATTTGGTGATACGTTGTGAAATTGGTCATAATTTAGTACTGTTGTGATAACTTATCCATTAGTACTTTTCAAAAAGAGCTCATTTTCATGTTGATACTGTTTTCTTTATAGAAAATGTACCGTTATCCCCTTGCCGTAGCTTTCTTAATTAATTTAAAAAAATCATTATCCAATTATTTTATTGCTCTCAGGAATACGAATAAATTTGAAATTTCAAAGATCTTTATCAATAAGAAGTTTGTGAAAACTGAGTCACGAGATTGATTGCCTCACTCATACATTTTTGCAATTTAAAATAAAACAGGTAATAAATAACAAAATATATTAAAGATTAGAAATTTAGTGAATATATAAATAAATTACATTCTTAAAAAAATATATATAACAGAGTTAACCAGCTTTTGATGCTGAAGCAGCTGCAAACATATGATGGTGAAAAATTACTTTAATATTTGAAGCTCCAGTTGAACGTTGGGTACAAATGTTTCATCAAGATTTCACCATATTTATGGCTTCAGGTACTGGAGCAACGAAAAGTATTTCAACATATCACAAAAAGTTTTAACGTTATACATACATACAAAAAAATATCGATTTTTTTAGCTATTAATGATAGTATGTAGCTAATGCAAAAATATCCATTTTAATAAGTTTCGAATATATATTTGAATAGCTAATTAAAATTCGTCAGAAATTTTTTTTTGTTTTTGTTAGGAGATATTTTAAATGCATTTGTTGAACTTGATGGATGCCTTAATCTTGATTTATTTTATTTTTTTGGTGAAAATATACTTAACTTCGAAATCTACCAACAATTATCCAAAAGATATTTGTGCTTCTTCTTTTTGTTGTCGGTCTTTTTCTTAGGTTGCAGATTATTAGGTTATTAGATTAGTTTAAGACAAAGAAAAAATATGTTTTCTTAGCATGCTTGTACTTTTCAGATTATTGATGACATGATCTTTGCTATAGGCGGCTTTAATGGCGTGAGCACCATCTTTAACGTTGAGTGTTTTGACGACAATAAAAATGAATGGTATGAAGCAACAGACTTGAACAGTAATAGATCTGCTCTAGCTGCATGTGTTGTATATGATTTGCCCAATATAAACGATTACATACACAAGAATCGAAAAGGTTTAATTGAAGAAAAGAGACAGAGAATGCTGAGCCTTAGGAATATGGAAATGATGAGAACGCGTTTCAATGGACGTCAAGTTTTTCCACCATTGGTACAAGGTAGAATAAACGCTGACGAGGAAGAAGAAACCGAGGATGATTTTTGAAGTAAAATTTTCTTGTTCTATTTCGAGTTCAGGTGTCTTGTAAGGTAATATATATTTTTACGGGTGGGTACTTAAAAAAACACTTTGAAATAATTTAAAATTACGGATTATTAACAATTAACGAATAAATCTCATTAAAGTACTTATTGTATTCTAACTATTTAAGCTGTTTTCAGAAAATCGCCATTTTCAGATGTTTACAATTAATCTTATACTATAATGCGAGCAAAAATTGTGTGTGTGTGTGTGTGTGTGTGTGTGGGTAAATTTTATTTCTAAAACGGCTCTAACGATTTTCGCAAAAATTTGGATTTTACCATTTTCGGGCACGAGAAGACCATTGGGCTAGGTCCCATGTTCGGGAAAATTCGATTACTGGGTCATTTTGGGTCATAATGGGTCAGGATAAAGCTATTTATATCTATAGAACGGCTGGGTCGATTTTAAGGAAATTTTGTACCCAATCGTTTTTTGGTACGAGAAAACTATTGGGCTGGGTCACATGTTCGAAAAATTTCGATTAGTGGGTCATTTTTGGGTCATTATGGGTCAAGCAATTTTTATCTAAAAAACGGCTCTAACGATTTTGACCAAATTTTATATTGTATCGCTTTGGATTACAAGAAGATCATTGGGTTAGGTAACATGTTCGAGAAAATTCGGTTAGTGGGTCATTTTTGGGGTCATTGTGGGTCATGCTATTTTTATCTAGAGATTTTCTCACGCAATTTTGATTAAAAATTGCATTCTATGGTTTTCGGGCACAAGAAAAACATTGGGCTAGGTTACATGTTCGAGAAAAAATTTTAATGGGTCATATTGGGTCATTAAGGGTCTGGGTCAAGCTATTTATATTTAAAGAACGGCGAGATCGATTTTAACGAAATTTTGTATGTAACAGTTTTTTGACATGAGAAAAGTAATGGGCTAAATCACATGTTTGAGAGATTTCGACTATAAGGGTCATTTGTGGGTCATGATGGGTCATAATGGATCACGTCAAGCTAAATCTAAAGAACAGGTGGATTGATTTTAACAAAATTTTGTATATAACATTTTTTTGGCACGAGAAAATCATTGGCCTAGATCACACGTTCAAGAAATTTCGATTAATGAGTCATAAAGGGTCTGGGTCAAGCTATTTATATTTAAAGAGAGGCAGGATCGAGATTAACGAAATTTTGTGTGTAACAATATTTATACACGAGAAAACTAATGGGCTAAGTCACATGTTCGAGAGATTTCGATTATAAGGGTCATTTGTGGGTCATGATGGGTCATGGTCAAGCTATATCTAAAAAAAGGGTTAATCGATTTTAACAAAATTTTGTATACAACATATTTTTGGCACGAGAAAATTTTTTTGAGAGAATTTTTCACGAGAGAGTTTTGGTCACTTTTGGATTATTCTAATTTTATCGAGACAATGTTTCGCGCAATTTTGATTAAATTTTATGTTCTATCGTTTTCGGACACAAGAAAATCATTGGGTTAGGTCAGGTGTTTGAGAAAATTCGATTAATAAGTCATTTTGGGTCATAATGAATCAAGTTCAAACTATTTATACCTAAAAATTGGCTCACCATTTTGAGTATACTTTCTATTATATCGTTTTCGGTTAAGAGAAAACCAGTGAACTAGGACACATGCTCGTAACAATTCAATTAGTGGGTCGTTTTAGGTCTTAATGGGTTCGGGTCATTCTAATTACATATAACAACGACTCAATCAATATTACATAAATTTTGCAACGAAACGTTTTTTGTCACGAGAAGACTATTGGGCTGAGTTGCATATTAAACAAAATTATATTAGTGGGTCATATCACTTCATTGCTGAATGCCGTCAAGCTACTTTTACTTAAGAAATGGCTTAAAAATTTTGATTCATTTTATACTCTGCTGTTTTTGATTACCTGAAGACCAATGAGCTAAGTCACATGTTTGATCACATTTGATTAGTGGATCATTTGAGTAATAAGGGTCAGGATCACGAGAATATGGTAAATGCCAATAAGTTGGCGATATTTGATAAAATACTGGCAAAATTTGGCCAAAAAATCGACTATTAAGATTACGAAATCAAAACACGTATTTCGCATCAAATGAAAGAATGTGTCCAAATTTGGCTATATCTGGCAAAAAAAAAAAAAAAAAAAAAAAAAAAAAAAAAAAAAAAAGTATTTCAGAATGTGAAGAAATTTCTTTTATATTCGAGATGCATAGTTAAACTAATCAGAGTCGAGTTAAAAAAGTTATTTGGATTGATGTCATTTCGTTCTAAACTTTAAAATAAAGTAAAATTTATGATCATGTGCATACAAACATATAGTTTTCTTATTGATTGTTTTTGTAAATAATACTATTATTAATAACATGTTTTACAGTAATAATACAGAGTGAATGATACAGGGAAAATGCTATATCGAATTGAACACAAAGTTAATTTGAATGAATTGAATATCGAACTGAACACAAAGTAACCCCTGCTAGTGAAAAATTAATGATAAATTAATGAGAAATTAATGAGAAATACTTTCTCACTTTTTTAATAAAACAACGTAGAAGGAATTGAAAAAAATGAAAAAAGAAGAATTTCTCAAAAATATTAATATATAAAATTATCGGCAGTCAAAATTTTATCCCTAAAGTAACCAAATTGTTGTAAAAAATTGAAATTACTGTAGATTTTCGTACATTGCATTGAAAACCTGCATAATTACATGAATGCAAAAATATAGAATTCGCACTTTGTACACATACAAAGACTGAAATCAGAAAAAGATCTCTGATGTATTAGTTTACGAATCAATAATTTCAAGTTTTAGTTTTAGTTATGGACAACTTAAGTTAATTTTTACATACTGATTTCTGACTTGTAAAATCATTCAATTATTCTGCAAAGGTATTATGATTGCTTGATGGAAACTGTCGTGGCGACAAAATATTTTGAAAATATTTTCTTTTTTCTGCTGAAAATCGTGAAAGATAAGCATCTAATAGTATTAGACACATGTTCAGAACAATAATTAATCTTTGTGTAATGAATGCATAGTACTTTAAGTAAATCTTCTTTTAATAACTGCTATATGTGTTATATAAAATGATTTTTAAAGGATTTTTGGTCAACTATCTTTCCAAGGAATTAGTTAAAATTGGTTTAAAGCATAGCTTGTGTATTGTGTAAATATACAAATTTAGTGTCCACAATTTAATTTAGTTTCTCTACACATGACATAATAATACTTTTTATGATCATATTGTGAAATGATAAATGTGTATTTTGTCAGGTAATTCGAATAATTATAAGAAAATCACGTTCCCTTATCAGTTTTCCTGAGTACTCTCAAAGCAACTGCCTAGATGGGTTTGGCCCTTAAAGAACTAAGATTATTTCCAACATGATAGAATTGTTTTTATAAATATCAAAAAACAATAATTGAATACACCAAAAATAATTTTCTTTAGAATAGCATTTGTGACTTAAAAAATCCTTTTTGTTAAATAGGATCACTTGAGACATCTAAAACCACTATTTCCATGTACAGTTTGAGTTTCATTTTATACTCTTTTCTTAATGGCTATATTTAAAATCCCTTAAATGAGAAATTCCATTTTAAAACTATAGTGCAGTTTTTTTAGCATAATAAAGCTACTTAATTCAGCTGACCACATTGCGAAATTTTAATAATTTAGAAAAATATTATTCAAGTACTGAAAGTTGAAGTTATATACATTATCACATATTTTGATAGTAAATACTCCATATTTCTCAAATACATGGTTTGTTTTGTCAGTTTTTTTACTATAAGCAGCCAATTGGTAGCATGATTTCCAAAAGTTATAATGTGACAAGTTACTTTAACAGTTGATATCTGAAATTATATGAATATATATGTTGTGTGTCGCTTATATGTAGTTCTTACCAGTATTTATAAGTTTAATGAAGTATTTAAAAAGAATATTTAGAATGCAATAAAAAAGAATATTTTGAATGTCATTTTAAACAAATTGCGTTGCATCGCATTTTATCAGGGAAAGTATGCAGCAACAATGAAACTAGAATAATAACTAATTAAAATATGTAAAACTTACGATACAGAATAAGTAAAAGAATGTATAAGTATTCTTCTAAAATTCTGCGTAAAACTTTTATAATCATTAATTATATAATTTTTTAATTTATTTATTTAATGTTATAAATAATTATATACATAATATTATAAATAATTATATATAAACTAGGGGGCCCCGCCCCCCTGCTCGCTATGCTCGCCAACCCCCCGCGTAATCGCTTCGCGATTCCAAATTATTGGCTACCTCTGTTTACTGCGCTCGCCAATAGCCCATGGTATGAATAAGCAGTTGCAGACCTTTCAAATGATGTGTCACAAGACTGGTGTTGTAAAGAAATTAAAAATGTGCCCCCCTGGGGGGCAGAGTGGGAGGCGACACAAAAGACATCCATAATATGAATAAGCAGCTGCAGACCTCTCAAATGATATGTCACACGACTGGTGTTCTAAAGAAATTAAAAATGTGCCCCCCTGGGGGGCAGAGAGGGGGTGACACACAAGCAGTGTTCTCGCTGTCGCTCGCCAATGCGCCAAATTGCGACTAAATTCTTCAATTGGCGAGTAATCAAGCAATTAGATTCGCCAAATTGCTAGTGCTCAATATTCGCTTTTTCTTTTTTCATACATATGCATATATATTTAATATATACATACTTTTTATATTTGTAGCGGATAGTTGAAATTAGATTAATAACAAACGCTGTCACAGTTATAAAAACTTGGGTTATTTTAGAACATATTGAAAAAAAAGGGAATACATTAAAAAATTAAAGTTTTTTTTTTGTGTGTGTGTGTGTGTGCAACACGACGAATCTATTTGGCTAATACTTTTCTCATTTGGCGAATGTTTTTTATTCTTAATTAGCCAAATTACTAATGTTGGTCAAATGTCAGCGAGAACACTGCACACAAGGCATGCATAAAATGAATAAACAGTTGCAGACCTTTCAAATGATGTGTCACACAATTGGTGTTGTAAAGAAATTACAAAATGCGCCCCCTCTGAGGACAGAGGGGGGGGGGTTACACACAAGATATCCATAATATGAATAAGCAGTTGCAGACCTCTCAAATGATGTGTCACACAATTGGTGTTGTAAAGAAATTAAAAATGTGCCCCCTGGGGGCAGAGTGGGGGATGACACACAACACATCCATAATATGAATATGCAGTTGCAGACCTTTCAAATGATGTGTCACACAACTGGTGTTGTAAAGAAATTAAAAATGTGACCCCCCCCCTGGGGAGAGCAGAGTGTGGGGATGACACACAAGACATCCATAATATGAATAAGCAGATGCAGACCTTTCAAATCTTGTGTAACACGACTGGTGTTGTAAAGAAATTAAAAATGTGTCCCCCCTGAGGAGCAGAATGGGGGATAACACACAAAGACATCCATTACATGAATAAGCAGTTGCAAACCTCTCAAATGATGTATCAAACGACTGGTGTTGTAAAGAAATTAAAAATTTGGCGAAATATTACAGTTATCGCCAAATTGGCGTCACTTTTGACAACTAATTTTGGTCGCCAAATTTGGCGATATATCGCCAAGTTGGCGACAAACATGGCGATTGTTGGCGATGGTAACCTTTCCTCTCCTTATGGTAACCCATACGGCGATGAATAGATGAAGCCCTTTCCTGATTGGTCTATTCGACTCATGGAAGGAGTGGACAACCCGGATTCGTTAGTTCCGGAAATCTTCCACATCAGCATCATTCCAGGAGTCATTCCTTTTAAGGCTAGTTTTTTTTTACTATAGAAGGATAACATTATAAAGTTATAATTTGTTATTTATTTATTTATTCTTTACTCGAAAATAAACGATAATATTTGGCGTGTTCAGTTTATGCACGATATTCTTAGAAGGCATCATAAAGCTTCTCATCTAACAATAGTAATTAAATTATTTTTAGCTTATAAACATTTAAACCTGGAGGAAAATACTACAGCAATTTTTAACATTTAGAAAAATACCTTTGTAAAATCCCAGAAATATAAAGTTTCAAAAATTTTTTTTTAATTATTAATAACAATGGAAATTACTTTTAAAATATTTCTAGGCAAGCTTTATAAAAACTAGCATGGATACACACACATATATTTATACATTTATATACGTACGCAAACGTGTAATTTTGTGTACAGATGTTCTGCATATAATTTTTCCTTTACGCAATGTGAAATACCAAAATAATTAAATAAAAATATTAAATATCTTTACAAAATTGCGTAATAACTATTTAGTATTATATTTGCATACATACAGGGTGATATTTAATTCATAGTACAAACTTTAAGGGTTGGTTACTGGACACTTTAACAATCATTCATTGCATGGGCTCAAGTCAGGCGATGAGGTCAGCACCCTGGGAGCAATTTGGTCTTTTTTAATTTCAAAATTTCTCATTCGTACCAAAAAATGTCTATTCTGATGTTTTGTTTATTTAAGACAGACCATTTCATTATTACATGAAAAAAAATTCTTTAAAATTTTCCAGTATGAAATCGTAAATTTTCAATAACAATAATAATAATAATAAAATTGAAATTCATATACTTATGGTGTTTAACAGATTTGTCATTTTTGCGGGGATTTTTTAATACAAAAATTTCTATTTCAATCCAGTAATTCTGAAAAAAGAATATTTTTATTGTAAGTAATAATTTCATTTTTGATTTTAATAAATAAACAAGTAGGAAAAATCATGCGTTAAGATTATGAAGCACTTTCCAACACATAATGAAATCTTTAACAAAACTTTGTTATTTATGGAAATAATAGTGTATAGCCAAATATACCCAAATATGTATTCCAGTACTTTTGAACAGTTCTGTATTTCATATGTCAGTTGATATAATGGGAAAATTTAGTTTAGCAAGAAAATACTCAGTAGCTTGAAATTTCTTTTTCAGCATTTCATACTGTTAGATGGAAACATACTTGAATACTTTTGTTGAGCCCTGTAGTTTACATTCTACCTTTATTACACGTCAACATTAGGTTAAATGTATTGTAAACTAAAACACTTTTAAAACAACTGAAATCACATTCTCATAAATTATCATTCATAGGCGTGTATTTACCGAATTCTTTGCGTGGCCTGTATATCCTTTTACCTATATTGTGCAAACATTTCTCAGTAAATTGAATGAAGCTCAGCGTAAAAATTTATAGCTTATTTAAGAACCACGTTTAAATAATTTACGCTCATATTCAGTAACGATGGTGAGCTCCTTTGGGTAGCCCTATAACAATCATATCAACATCACCATAATATATATCAACTATAACATTTATACACACCATATAATGTGCATATAATTAGCGAAATATAAACGCGCATATCATAATAAAAATGCATTTCATCCCTCCATCAGCCATCATCGGACACCTATACGATACTTCGGAAAGAATATACTATTTGAAATCTTTTGTATGGCCCTGTAAATGCTATGTATTTCATATTATGCAAGACAGTAGCGTATAATTTATATTAAGCTTCAATGACATATATCAATTTTATTATACATGAAACAGCTTAATGTATTTAAAATATGTCACACACAATTCCCCCTTTTACCATTATGTAATGGAATTCTTTTGTGTGGCCATGTAAATGAATATACCTACATTTTCACCTTATATTTTATAGAATGCATTTTTAATATGTTTGACAGGGTATAACATCTTTAAAATTCCTTTGAAACGATTTTTCCATATATGCTGTAATATAGTGGGAAACTTTTTATTCGTCCTGTAGATAAACTAATCACGGTAGAAACTTCATTTTCAATAAGGTTTGTGCTAGGGTAAACGTCAATAACATCCTAAAATTTCATGGCAATCCGAGTATATTAACGATTTTTCCCCATAGGCCGTAATGTAATGGGAAACTTTGATTCGCCCTGTAGATAAACTAATCATGGTAGAAACTTCATTTTCGATAGGACATGCGCTAGGGTAAACGTCAATAACGTCCTAAAATTTCATGGCAATCCGAGTATATAAATGATTTTTCCAATGGGCCGTAATGTAATGGAAAACTTTTGATTCGCCCTGTAGATAAACTAATCATGGTAGAAACTTCATTTTCAGTAGCGTTCGTGCTAGGGTAAACTTCAATAACGTCCTAAAATTTCATGGCAATCCGGGTATATTAACGATTTTTTCCCATAGGCCGTAATGTAATAGGAAACTTTTGATTATCTCTGTAGATAAACTAATCATGGTAGATACTTCATTTTCAATAGTTATCGTGCTACGGTAAATATCAATAAGGTATAAAAATTTCATAGCAATCTGAGTATATTTACGTTAGTTAGAGCGCGGACAGACGGACAGACAAACCGAATGCATAAGCACTTTTCAACTTTGTTGGAAAATGCTAAAAAGTGGTATAAGAATTTTTTGCTATGAGTGAAAAATTTATAAAATAAGAAGGGCCAGATAAACCCCTTGGTATTTGCACCTCAACGCGTCACTTGTGTCCATACGTTCCTATACAAAGAGTGATTATCACAGTGTCTTGAACCAACCCTAAAAGTGTGTAGCATCAATTTAGATTCCCCCTTTGTATATAGATATACTAGCAGCCTTCGCCCGCTACGCTGGTCAGTTTTTTTTTTTTTTTTTTTTTTAGAAATTTTGAATCAAATGAAAATTTTATATCATAGTAATTTTTAGTTTTATATCGTACTTTAGACTGTCTGTCATAGGTGAATAATCAGTCATCTAAACGGAAAGTTCAATGTTTGTCACCAATGAATGATGTAGCACTCAACATGTTAACAATTTTAATCACATAAAAATTCATTCAACGGAACTATTAAATAAAGCCAAACTTTTGTAATCGGGATCATCTGATTAAAAACATTTCCTAAGTATTCAATTAAACAACGTAGAATGCTACATTTCATTTGTTACAAAATTTCTGAAAAATTATCCAACTAACAATGTAAAATACATTAAAATCTATCTTGTAGAACTTAAGCTATAAGGGGCCGCAATGAAATTTCACTTTGCGTTTTATATATACAAGGTAGAACCCGAATTTCGACGAAAGAAAATGTTTAAAATGGGACTGCTTAATTGATTTATTGTCTGAGCGAAGCGAAGTCTTTATACTCAGAGATACGTAACGATATTAAAAGTCAAAAAAATTCTTTAGTCAAGCAAATCTCAAAAAGTACTTGTCGGATTTTGATTCTGTTTGTACCAATAGGTACCTATGGAGGTAATCTGGTGAATGCACTACATACGAAAAATTAGTTCCAAATAGTTTAAAAGTTATATTAAAAAACTGATAAAAAAGCACAATGTATTTGCATACGTCACAGAAATTTGGTGTGCGTGATTTTCAACAGCTGGATATTTTCGTAGATAACCGAATCAGTACATGGAGTAAATAGTAATCATTAACGCACTCAAAAATATTGACTGCAATAAAACATTTTAAAATTTAATCATGCAGGAAAATAAAACTGTTATTTTTTTATATTAAAAAAATGTCATAAAAACTTTGATTTTGAGATTTTGTGATAATCTCTTAATAGCATTTTTTGATCGCTAAAAGAATGTTTTATATATTTCACGTGTGAAAATTAGAAACAATTACGTTTTTAAATAAAAAGTTTCTTTTATGACATCATTTTTCCTTTATATTTATTTTTATTGCATGTTTTCTTTTAACTTATATTTTGTTTGTGTGTGGAAGTCAATTCTGGTCACTAATTTTTCGGCACGGATACCACAAGCGCATCAGATTTGGCGCAATTTTTTTCAAAGCCCATTTGGCGAAAACTCCGTTTTCAAATAACGCTTACATACACATTTTAAAATAATTTTCTATTTTCAAAAAGAACTTACAGTAAATAAAATAATAATAATAATTAATAACTATAAAAAGAAATATTTTATATAATTAAAAAAAGGAAATAAAAGTAAATAAACATTTTATGAGTAAATAAACAAATAATAAATAAATAAAGCCGGGTTACCATCTCAGGTAAAATAATGCCATTTTGACGCCAATTATGTACCCTGGTGCATATGTGACATCTTTTCCCATTTTTCATCCATTTCCTGTTGGCATACAACTTTGAAATTTGGAATATGTATGCATACCTGTTAGCAATACTGGAATTAGACATTGATTTTTTTTTTATTCGATCCAAAAAGGGGCAACGGGGGCTATTTTTTAAAGATTTATACTGCATAAATGAGCCACTTACCTATTTTTATATACAAGAAGAAGTAAGTGGTATGTAAAAACAATTATAGTATACATAAATAAAATTAATATAAATATTAATATTAATTAAATAAATATAATAAATATTAATATTAATTATTAATATTAATATTAATATTAATATTAATTGAGATAATATACTAGAGATATAAGCACCGGGTTTGGCGAGATATTTTATGCCAATTAGACGAAAACATCGTTTTGATTACCAGATACATATAGCATGCTATAATAACACGTTATTTATTTATTTCAAAATGAAAAAAAGGAATAAACGAAACATTTTCTGTTATTAAAAAAAATAACAATCAATAAATGATAATATTTTTAGAACAAACAATTTATTATAACATTTATATGATAACCAGCATGTTAGGCAACTGAAGGCCATTTTGGCACCAATTAGGTACCTCGGTGTGTATAGGGCATGTATGTGCCATATTTATTTGTAAAACTGAGCATGAACGTTTACCAAGTGTGTTTTCATAGTCGCTTATATCTTTTTGCAACATAGCGCACCTTCCGAAGCCAAAACTGCACAAAAGAAAAAAAATCAATATTTGCAGTTTTTTTATGTAATGCACATTTTGTAATCAGTAGGCTCGATAATCAGACCTCGTTTTTTTGCTTTCAAAGATGATATTTCATACGACGTCTTTTTTGGATTCGTCGTTTTTCCATATTTGATTGTATGCGTCTACTCGTTTTGTAACTTTTTTTGTAACTTTCTTCTTTATTAACAGCGACATTTGGATTTCCTATTTAAATAAAAATTCTTCTCAATACAAAGAATTTTGTTAAAATAAATAAATAAAAGAAATACGGACATCTATTGCTCAAAGCACAAAATTTTTCCTATTGAGTTAATAAAAATCAGTAAAAACATAATTTTTATGATAATAAAAAGGTGACATATGTAATAACAGAGTCATATATTATGTACGTTATGGATTAAGTATGAATATTTCTCCACCATTTATAAATAACAATAATAATAATAATAATAATAATAATAATAATAATAAAATGCGGACAGACCAAAGTCTATATTTGACTAAGAACAACAACCATTTTCTAAATGCTTTAAAAAGATGGCCAATGAAAAGTGATATTTCAAAAGTATTATGAAATTACTTAAAAACCATTTATTTTAAACTAAATGAATAAAAAAATTATATTTTTAATGAAATAAATGGGATTTGAAAAATTATTGGAAATTTATCACCATAGATGTATCAATATTACAATCAGTACTTTGTATGCAAAATGGAACAATTAGCAATACTTTTTGAACCCGAAAAATGGTCGTTGCTTTTTTTAAGGTTAAAAAGGAGGTTACGAAATATTCCTATACAGAGATGCCAAGCCCCCGCTTATTGCACAGCAGAATTTTCTTATAGAAAAAGTTATTTTTTAAATCCGCCGAATGTTCCTATTTAATAAAAGATTTTCTGTATTAAAATACCGGTATCCAAAATGCCGGAGACTTGGCAGCTCTGCCTATAACATTTTAATTAATCACGGTACTTTTTTTAATCGGATTCAAATTTAGTGAAGACAACGTTTTTTGACCAAAAGCAGCTTTTTTCCACATGTGTAACTACGATACAATTCCTTGATGCTGAAATAAAATGTTTTGACTTATGCTATTATTGCTTCCTCTTATTTATTTATTTGAATTTTAAATAATATGACTCAAAATCGTGTTTTTTAAATGTACGGAAAAAATGCATTTCGAGAGAGGGCGAAAAGAACAATATTTGGAGATTTATTACCTGCGTTTGGCTAAGTTTCTTACTACCTTGTATTTAATACTCTTCAAAATACTTCGCTGGTATATGGACTTAGGCGCTTTTGTAAAAAGTTTGACGTAGTTCGGGCTTAAGAAAGTGAGTATTTTACTGAATAATACAAATAAATGCAAAATGAATACTAAGAAATAGTAATAAAAGAAAAATGAAGCGTTATATTGATCTATGTATATTTAAAAATGCATCTGCTAGCACTAATTAGATAATTTATGTGTATATAATAGGAGATAAATAGCTTTTGATTCTGTATTTCTATGCGCTAAAGCATTAACGTTTGTGTGTTTTTCGTTATCATTGGCAGTATCTAGCCGATTTAAAAAATAATGTGGACAAAAAATGTTGGTAACTATCTTTGCTGCAAAATATACTATATGTTGCGTAGGAACAATAATCACCATCAATGCACGAGCAAAAAAAGTTCTAAAATTGAGAATTCTTTGATGTCAATATGACTAAAAATTTAAAATCTTTTTTTTTTTTTTTTTTTTTTTTTTTTTTTGGTGGCAACTTTTAGGATATAATATTCTTGTTATGAACGATTTCTAAAACATTCGACAGTTTAATTTCACAAATTAAACATTTTTTTTTTCTAGAAAAAGTTTTAAACCCAATTTATTGAGAATATTGCAATTTCCAGGATACTGTTGGGGTCAGAAACTATAACTTTGGCATCACAGTAACTTATAAGATGTAAGTGCTCGTTTAGAACAAATTTTTAAAAAAGGATTCCTTAACTCTTATCGACAACCTCATTGCATCCGTGGAAAACAGATATTTAACATTATGAACTATTCGGACGGATTTCACACCGTATAAAATACACTCCATTCTCTTCAAACATAATAGTTTATGTTATTTATAGTTTCTCAAATCGGTGCGAAGCTTCTGTTTATGCTCATTACATCATTTCAAAGAGTTATATTTAAAATATAGGAAAATTTGGTGTTTTATTTTCTGTATTACTTTTAACATTTTGCATATTTCCAATTTTATATCCATGCATGGTTTGCTTTTCTTTTATAAAAATAGTATATGCAACTTTATATATAAGATTTTGTGATTCTATGATTCAATATGCTTATTTTCATCATATTTTATCACAATGAATGACCAATTAAAGGTAACATCTCATTTTCTTTACTTATCGCAAGTTATTAAATGTTTATTCTCAGCAATATCGCTCAGACTAAACCCTCTGAGGGAAGTCCTAGTAATAAACCTACAAAATTAGCTACAATAAAAAAATGCACTCTTTACTGATAAGTTTAACTTTTAAACAAATAATATTTAACCAAAATTTATAAGAAAATACTACTTTTATAAAACTCATTTGTAGAAACTATTAAAATTAAACTTTAATCATACATGTAAGAGTAAAAAATAATAAAGATCTGTTATTATGATAAAATTGTCAATTAAGGCTCTTATGCCAGTGTTCCAAAATGAAAAAACCTCAGTAATAGAATTTTTTCCCTGTGAAATTTAAATCTGACATCATTTTCACAATATCAATACTTACATATGCACCTTTCATATCTATATTCACCTTTTTTTTAAGAATTGTATTCTAATGAAATCATTTTGAAAAAAATTTAATTCAAACCTTGAAGTCTAGATGCTATTAGCTGAAACAGACACTAAACTATTTATGTTCTTTTAAGTGCAAATGAAATTTTTAAATGAAACCGAAATTCACCGGGTTTTAATAACAAATGATATTCAGCAGCAAACAGCATGTATTTTAATTTCAATTTTTTACAATTTTAATGAATAAATGGCAGCATAAGGATACAAAGATACAGTAATCTGCTATTTTTGGCTGTTTTTCTTTTCATTTTAATAAAAATGGAGTACTTCTGTTGCCACAATTAGAAAAACAGTATTAAAAACTACAAAAAAATTAATATCTCAAATTTAAATTAAGGTACAGTTTTCAAACAAATTGCATTTATATACACATTTTTTTCCCATTACGATGGTGCAAAAATTGAAAAGAGGAATGGTAAGAAATTAAAAAATTTGCAGTAGCAAAAACTGCTAAACCGAAATGTCAAAGTCTTGCAATTCGTAAAATGATGTATGCGTTACACACAGATACGTTTGGCCTTTATAATATAGATAGAAATAATTAAAAATAGCTTACATAATCATGTTAACCTGATTATAGAATTCTATTTCAAAATTGTAGGCTCAATAGATATTTTTGTGCTGTAATTAATACGAAATCCAGACTTTCTTTTATATATATAGATTAGGATTCAAAAATTTCAGGTTTTTGCGCCGAAGACACCGCAAAATCAGGAAAATGTAAAGTATCTCGCGAACTACTGAACTTAAAAGAATTTGCTTGGTACCATTCGATTCAGCATGAAAAAATACACTAAAATATGTTATCAGTTGAAAAATAACAACAAAAACCGATTTTTAAGGAATTTTTTTGAAGTTCGTTCCTTTTTTTAACCCGTTTAGGGGTGGAATTTTCGAAAATCCCTTCTTAGCGGCACTCGATGTTATCAGAAGTATTTTTTGCCCAATTTTCAAGATTTTAGGTTCGGCAGATTTTTTTGTGGCGTGATTAATACGAAATCCAGACTTTCTTTTATATATATAGATAATGTAAATGTGAATGACAAAGTATTATTATTTGTCTTATTTTTTTTCTTTTTCTCTCTCATAGTTATCAGAATTCAACAGATCAATGAATACTGTAAAGTTTTTAAGGCTTGTACAAGACGACACAGTGGTTTGCGTTCTGTTCTTGGTTGAAAAATATGTTTCAGCAATAAGCCTACAAAGACAATATCAAATATTTGTAATCAGCTAAATTCAAATCAAATAAATTTTAAGTAATAATCCTTGTTTTTTTTTTTTTTTTTTTTTTTTTTTTTTTTTTATTCCCGTCTGTTATCAAAGATATAAGATGAGATACATTTTAAATAAAATTGTATAGCTTTTCACAATTCTTACCTTCTAACACGACTGATGCACGGATCAGCAATAAGTGTTAAAAGAAGACAAATCGTTAGAGACCTCATTGTAAAAAAAAAGTTAAAGCTACTAAATTTTTTCTAAGAAACTTGTCATATTACGGTAACAGGAAAAAAAATCATGTAACCGATTCACTTACAATATTTTTTGCTGTTATTTTTACATGAAATATTCTAAGAATCTCAGTTCCCTACAAAAGAAACAGTAACAGATTTTTCATTACAGTGCAGATATTTTATTCTAATCCATGTAGAATACTCCGTAGCATATGATATTCCAATTCCATTTGACACCCGAGACAAATATTTTATGTTTCAAAAAATTTTCACACGCCAGCAAACTGAGTATAGCGTGTCAGAGCTAGACAAAGACTACACAAGTCATCGCGCAGTCATCATTTAAGGATCCCTTCTATTATCAAACTATAGAAATTGTTCATAATTGCATATAAATAACTGGTGCTAAAATTCATTCATTTTGTATCTAACATAAGTTTTACACTAGGAACTAGTTAAATCTATAAATAGTGTGCCACAACATAGACAGTCTCAATTTACAAAGAAGTTTTATTACACTGTAAAAAAATCTCTAAAGTTGCTAAATATTTTCTAAAAAACTGAGTTTGCAAGAACTCTTCATGTGACGATTACAGCAAAAATTCATGTAACTAATTCTGTTACATGAATTTTTACTTACCCATCATACGTAGTATAGGTTAAGTCTTACAATCGTTTTGAAAATCGAAAATTTTTTTGACGGATTTATACGTTTTAGATAGAAAAACATATTTTTAGAAAAAAAATTTGCCATCCGTCTGTCTGTCTGTCTGTCTGTCTGTCTTCTATCTTCCGAACAAATTGAGATAGAGACTTGGAAATTT
Organism: Maratus speculifer; assembly: GCA_964019185.1. NCBI lineage: Eukaryota > Metazoa > Arthropoda > Arachnida > Araneae > Salticidae > Maratus > Maratus speculifer. The sequence continues at coordinate 246,947,784 of OZ025295.1, read as the reverse complement.
GGGACGAAGCTTATTTAATATCAGCAACCTCGATTATCCGGAACTATTTTTTTCGGACTCTCGAAAAATTCGTTCTGATGAAAGGTACATAAAAATGTTCGAATTTTTTTCTTCTAAGGAATGGACGTAAAAAGCAATAAAATGACACACATTTTGCATACAGAACGAAGTCAATTGAATTATTAGTTGCCGGGATATTTGTAATCCTGTTTTCCACATTCTTCGATTTTTCATGACTCTGTATTTCATTCAAATTTCGATTCAGAGGTATATTTTAATTGAAAATGAGACGCTTAATTCAACGCAGTAAACTGCTAGTTTATATTATTATTATTACTGGAGTTATAACGACGTTTCTTTTATGCAGTTCGGTATTATTTGAGTAGTTTGGCGTTTCATATAATTTGTCGAAATTGGTACATCAGCAATTCATTAATATAGCATTACTATATCTATTAACAATATTTAAATTTTGTTTTGGAATTGTACTGCATTGTATTAATAGTTTTCACATGTTTTATTTTCATATGCCTATCCGTGATAACTAAGTATTAGGGTGGCCTCCAACGACTAGTTACTATTACAATTACATAAAACGTTTTAAGTATCCCAGTTTCCTAGAAAAAGTTTAGTAACTTCAGAGATTTTTTTCAGCGTAGGATAAAATTGTAGAAAAAATAACTGATGCGTTGATCGGAGTGTTTGTTTATGTACGTATATCATAAGATGTTTACAAGATAGAGGACCCCACTGTATCACCCTAAATTGTTTTAACTTACTTATTTAAGAAGAAACAATGAACAATTTATCTCGACAATAGCTATTTTTTTATAATAAATATTTAATTATTAGTTTTCTAATGATGTGCCTTGTTCTTTTTATGTTTTTAATTTTTTTTTTTTTTTGAAGAGTAGAGAGGAAGGAGCGATGAGTACAGGGAGAACATAAGATAAAGGAAGTAGCCCACTTTTCTTTTTTTTTTCACTCTAAATTTATTTCCCTGTTCGTAAAAAAAATAATAATAACATCAACGTAAATAAATGCTTATTTTATCATTTATCAACGCCCTTTTTTTTTATTCGAAGTAAAAAAAGTTGTTATTTAATCAAGATAAAAATTAAACATGCATGCACAGAATGAAAATTAAACTAAAGAATAAAAAATATAAGCATGGGGAGGGAAGGGAAATTACACAATACATAAATAAATTTTAAAGTAATCAATAAATTAAAATTAATAATATGAAAAATTTTACAAATGGAAAACAAAATTTAGAGACATGTGAAAAGAATGCATTCTGTTGATAAAATATATTAAAAAGTATTTATACCATTTAGTTCAAGTGTCATATGGTATGTGTTTATTATTTTTTGTTTGTTTTGTTGTTGGTTTCGCAAGATAACAGAATTTAATTAGAAATTCTATTTGAGTGTTCTGTTGTTAGTTATTTTTAAGCATTTAATTTAGAGTTCCTGATATATTGTGAAATAGCATTGAATATGATTTTCAAAACAGATTGAGTAAGTTTTGCATTTATTTATTTTTTTTATGAAATAAGACTTTCTTTTCTTTTAAAGTTATATTGAAAAATCTACATTACGTAGTCTTGTCTTGATAATATGACAATAATATTGATTGACATTTTAATTATTCAGATATGTTTTGACTTATTTAGAACATTGTTTATGAATGTTGCCAACAATTCAGTACTAGTTTTATATCAGTTAAAATAATGTTTTGATTAAATGACACGTAATGTCAAACTAGTTTATTTATATCACCAATAATTTAAAGTATATTTTCCTTAAAAAATATAAAGTTTAAATTTTAAAGATACTTTAATGAAGTTTTATGAAGTTTAATGAAGTTTAATTATTTTAAAAGTATATTTTGCTAACGTTAAAGTTCACTGTTTTGTTTTATTGATATCTTGTTTTATGAGTTGTAAAGCAAAGCTCACGTCTGGGGAACAATTTATTTAAACGAATTTTTAGCATTTGTGGGTATATATCTTGTTGTTTGATAAATTTACAAATGTCCGAACTGAATAAATCACGAAAAGAAGATTTGTTTCAGGTCGCTTTAGAAATGAATTTAGATGTACAACCCTCTATGACTGTTGTCACATTGCGTGATAAGATTAAATCCTCTCCCTCGTACGAAGTTGATTTCGTAAATTCGTTAGTCAGAAACCAAATTGCGACTCGCGAGAAAGAACAGCGTAGAAAAGACTTAGAGGAAAAACAAAAAGCAGCTGAGTTAGAACAGCATAAATTAGAAGAGAAGCGTCGTTCGGAAGAACTGGAATTAAAAAAGTTTGAGATGAATTTTGAGCTTGAGAAGCTTAAGTTACAGGCTCAGAGCCAAAGTGTTTCCAGTGGAGCGGTAGGTGGTAATGCGGCAGGGATAATGTCTCATCCAGAGAGTAAAATAGATATCCAGAAGCTGTTGCCTACATTTAAGCCAGAGACAGATGATGTAACATTGTTTCTGCTGCTCCTGGAACGACAGTTAAAGCTTTCGAAGGTACCAGAACACCTCTGGGTTTCTTATTTACTAAGTGTTGTACCCTCTTCTATATCTACGCTTATTGCTCGTGTAAAAGAAGAAAACGCTTCAGATTTTTCACATGTTAAAGGTCTACTTCTAAAAAGGTTTAAAATTGGCGCTGAAAGGTTTAGGCAGCTGTTTTTCCCACATTGCAAAGATAAAGAAAGTACTTTGAAAGATTATTACTTCGAGTTACGTGCTTACTTCGAAAACTTGCTTAAAGAGTTAAATGTAACGTCTTTTGAAGCTCTTCAGGATCTGATCATAGCGGATCAGATGAAAAGGCGCGTGCCTGTCGAATGCAAACAACATATGCTAGATGATTGGGAACATTTAAATTCACCAGTCGACCTTGCCGGAAAATTAGACGCGTATTATACTATCAGGTCTACATTTTCTAAAAAAGATTCGGTTGCACCCCAGGAGAAAAAAGAGCATTCTCGACGAGAAAATACATGGAAGCAGAGTAAGCCTCCAAAAGAAGACAGATCTTCTCCAAAGTTTGCTAATAAACGTTTAGAATCCGATATATTTTGCTACGGTTGTGGCAAAGTGGGATTTATAAAGAAGAAATGTTCCACTCCGGTTAAGAAGCAAACAGTGCAAGCTCATCGTCTTCAGCTATATAGTTTAAATACATCAGCAGTTTCAGCTCTAAATGTACCTATTACGACCTGCAATAAGAAGGTATTAGTCTGTGCAGATACAGTAGCGAATCGTTCTATTGCAGGAGAACGTATGTATAAATTATTTTTGAAAGCTGGTGTTGCAATGAAACCTCATACTCATGAAGTAACATTAGCTGATGGAACTGGGATGACTAGAAAAACTCTGTCTGCCACTGTGCCCGTAAAGATTGAAGACCGAGTTTACAAAACAGAGTTTATTGTATTCCCAAATGCCAAAGGTAATAGAACTCTTTTAGGAATGGACTTCCTGTGCAAAACTAACATAGTGTTAGACATAGCTAACAAAAAATGGCATTTTAGGGACAAACCTCTTAAAAAGTTTTATTTTGTAGAACATGAAGTACAAAATAGTACGTGTACCGAAGCGGTCGAAGTCTGTCCGTATGCCTTACTTAAAGGTGTAGGCAAAAATTTAAATTCCGATGAAAGGAAGAAACTTAAAGATATTCCGAAAAAGTATGAAAAATGTTTTCAACCAGGGGGAGCGAAGACCCCATATCTTAAACATCTTGCAAATATTTCAAAAGATGTGAAAGAGCCTGTTGAGATGAAACAAGGTAACCGGAAGAGATGTTACGATAAAAATCATAGACGAGTACATTTCTAGCCTGGAGAAAAGGTATGGATCAACCTACACCCAGTTAGCAATGCAAGTAGAAATAAAACATCAAAATTAATGCCTAAGAGAGATGGCACATACATAATTTTGACTCAAAAGTCACTAGTGACATATGACATTGCTAGTCTGGAAAATCCTACTGAGAGAATTGGATCTTACCACGTTTCTGCCTTGTTGCCTTTCCAAGAATTTGAAACTATTCCAGTTGCACCCTTACGAAAAAGAGGACGACCCAAAAAGCATCCTGTTTCCTCTCCGAGCCGTAGATCGGAAACAGAGGGGAAGGATGTAACACGCGCATTCCAAAGGAAAAAAGAAAGAAAAAAAATTAAGAGTGTCACGCGTCACGTGACCTGAGTTTTGCTAAATTAAAAAATGTAGTTGTAATATTTTTAGTTTAAAAAAAACTGGCAACACTAGTTCTATTAAAAAATTTTCTATTCTTAGTAATGTTAAAAAGCTGGTTCATAGTGGCTTGCGCCAGAATTATGTAAAAAGTTTTATTTGTATGTAATGTGTGTGTTAGTCTACTATTTGTGAGTGTCGTTCTCTTCAAGTAATAAAAAGTTTTTTTTAATAAGAATGCAGCCCCCGAGATATCTATATCTAAGTTAAGTAATGTTCTTTCTTTCTTCTCTTGTACATTTGTAAGACGACTTCTTACAATGTCTTTTTGCTTAATTTAACCATATGCTAGGTATATAACCATATGTATGGTGCTAGCTTCTTAACCTATTAGTGTCTAGCGTCACTTTTTAGGGACGATTATAAAAAAGGCAAAAAAGCACTTTTCACACCAGTAAATAGAAAGAGACATAAGCATTATTTTTCACGAGACAAATTCCTCAATAAATTAAGATAAAAGTTATTCGTCTTTTAAAAGTGGTGGGAAACCCAAAATTTCATTTTTAATGAAGAAAATAATTTGGGCATTAATGGGTTAAGAGAAGCTCAACACTGTTTAAAATTTTGCTATATTTTGGTGAACATTAGCTGCCACCATACGATGGTGAAATCTCTTACCAAAATTTGCAGCTTCCTATTTCAACCACGTTTCAATTATTGGAGATATGCTTCAGCAGGAGCTCAAAATATTGGTTCAAGATTGCATCATCTTCAAGTGGCAGTTATTGAGCATCAAAATTTGGTTCAAAGTCGGACCTGATTTTTAACTATGTAATTATTCCCATTGTGGACCAAGGGTTGCTGATCAGCTTTCTGCCGCATTAGTCAGACTCTGGAACGATGAAATCGCATGTAGAAAAAAAATCGATGTAGATGTATTGTATCCAATAAAAGAAATAAACTGAGATAGTTCCACATCTTTTGTCGATAATGTTATCAAGATAGGTTAGTTTCGAAAATTTTCAAACTAACTTGTGATCAAGATTGATAGAAATATAACCGATCTTGATAGAGTGCAGCAATTTGTTACAATCATTGTGCGCGCGGCAGCGCGCAACAATAATATAATTGAGCGATAATGCACACGGATTTTTCAATTTTTCTTTTTGCAATAACTAACTAAATACTTATCCAATTTTGATGATTTTTTTTAAATGTTCGTCTGACCAAGAAGCACAACATTGCACAATTTTTTTTTTTTTTATGGCATACTGTAGGGGTACTGTAGAGTATTCTGAAAATCGGACAAAAATTTTGTGTCACAGCACTTTTCTCGAAAACTACTAAAGATAAAAACTTAATTTTTTTTTAAACAAAAGACAAACTTTTTATCCCGAGGTAGTGATCGAGAAAACGTTATTTCGCTGGGCGGTTTTTCTGAAATTGCGTATTTTCCAAACTTGGTCATAAATGGGTATATCTAACGTTCTATTGCAGATAGAATGTTGCGGTAAAGTTTATTTTAAAGATTTTGCGATGCTAATTAATCCTGCAAAAATTCATAGCTTTACGTTAAACAGTTTTTTTACAAGATGAAATAAAAGAATAGCAGTCATCAATCTAAGGTACTTGTGATCATCGGAGAGAAAAACCAGTTATACCATTCGATTAAGCATAAAAAAATACAGAATGCGTTTTTTTCTCTTATTTTTAACTTAATTTTTTAACGAATTATGAAATTTTTTTAAATTTTTGACATGCTGATTTTTGTTATTTCTTAATGAATCATTTACTGAATAATTATGCACGGTGTCTAGCCCTGGTGGCTGTCAAATTTGATTTTTAATTTTAAATTAGGCAATTTTTTGCACCATGCCAAATTTATATTTTATCCATTTTTTTTTTTTTTCATTTATTAACCATTTGAAAAATGGTTGTTGTTTTCGGGAGAATGGACCCGATGATGTTACCACTTTTGAATGATGTTACCACTTTTGAATGATGTTACCACTTTTGAATGATGTTACCACTTTTGAATTTAAATTAAATTCTTTATTTTTAGAAGAATTTTTATTTGAATTTAAATTAAATTCTTTACTTTTAGAAGAATTTTTATTTGAATAGTAAATTAAAATGGTTAAAATCATTGTAATAAAGGAGAAAACTAACAAATTTAAAAATGGGTAGACGGAAATTAACAGATACGGAAAAAGCCGAAGCCAAAGAAATGAATGAACGTGAATATCGCATTCAATGATATTAAACACAGTCAACATGTATAAGTTGCTTATTAGTTTGGCGATTCGTATCATTTGGCGAAATTGGTCGACGGGATAACTGAGTAATACTGTATTTGGTTTGGCGCAAAAACGTCTTTCAATGCAGAAAATGATAAAATCAAAAGATTATTGAGCCGCTGAAAACCAATTACGTGTTGAAAGGCGATCACGAAAAAGGAAGCAATTTAATGCCGAACCGATTAATTGTAAAACATCATGTCGCCAGGGCGACCAATCCACTAGCCATGGCGTTTTACTATCGGTCGGTTCTAACCAGGAAAATTTGAGTGCCAATAGTGATTCTAACAAGCCGGAAAATGTTATAGCTATTACTCTTGATTTTCCACCACCTAAAAAGAAAACTAAAAAGCAATCGGCTTGGGAAAAACTGGGAAAAAACTTTTTTGATTCGATGTCTGATGGACCCATTCACAGATGCATGTGCTGCGATCGATTTTGGTTTAAAACCTCCATCACCAAAATTCTGCTCTGTAAAATCAAACAATATATGCCAAAGTCTTACAAGTATAACAGTATATGCCAAAGCTGTATTTTAATAATGATTACTTTTGCACCAACAATGTTAAATAGTTTGAAATGTTTCTTTCGTCGCCAACTTTTATGCTTGGCGACAATAGAGTGATATAACTTAAACGAACCGTACCTTCAAATTGCAGCATGTATAAAGTCATTTATAGCAGTGGCACGGATAATACACAATAAAACAACTGGTATTTAGCTTAAAATGATAGATGAATGTATCGAGTGAAACATTTTTCAAATGGTTGGGGTAATTTCTTAAATTACAATTTTTTATATTTTGTTTTTAGCACAATGGCACCAATGGCAAAAATGCCTGGCATACCTTTCAAATATTGGGGCCCTGTACTTTAACAAAGTGTATTTATTATAAGTATATACCGTATTTATTCTAATAGAATGCGCCCTCTAATAGAACGCGTCTTCTAATAAAGTGCGCACCTTGGTGCTGATTGAAAAAATAAATATACGGAAACGATATAGTAGATAAGTAGAAAACGATTACTTAAATGCATTATCGAGGATTCTCATCGATCAAAATAGAAATATTCTATCAAAGCGATGGAGTGGCGATGCAGCAAAAGTTTCAAATTTTGAACAATGTACCACTCCTGTAAACTATAGCGCCAAGGATATGCACACTGTTAAAAATCTACTGCATTTTGCTGCAACGCACTCCCCTGCTTGTATAGAAAACGGTTACTTGGCCGTGAAATGGCGCTTTATCATTGGTTGGAATAGAGATATTATATACAAGTGGTGGAGGGCGTTGCAGCAAAATGCAGCAGATTTTTAACAGTGCACTGTTAAAAATTTGACCCATTTGCTGCAGAGTCACTCCACAGCTTTTATAGAATGTCTCTTTATGGCCAATGAGAATGCTCCATAACACAGTAAAGCAATCGTTTCCTATAAAAGCGGTGGAGTACGTTTTTAATAAGTCCGTAATAAATACGGATTAAGAAAAAAAGAAGCATGGTTTTTGTATCAAACTTTACTCTTGCATAAAAAAAAGTTCCTGTTTTTGGCAAAAATAATGGATATTTGAATGAAAAATTTATTCTTTGAAAGGATTTATTATTTTATTCACTTTAGTAAAAAACTAATTTTTTTTTTTTTTTTTTGAAAACCACCGTAGAATTTTGGTATAGAAAAACCTGTTTAAAATTTTTTTTTAATTTGTAACACCAGAAAACTCACTTCAATGTCAACTTTGAAAAAATCATATTTGCGCTTTTTCCGTGAAAACAAATCAGTCGCAGTTACTATAAAAATGTATAGTGTAAAGACGTAACCAGTAAAGATGCAGCTTAATTAGACATAAATGTAAAGGAAGGCGACATAATGCCAGATACCTAGTTCCTGCAGGTATCACATTCATGCACTGCCACCAAGCATACCCAAAGTGTATAATTGCACAGAAAATTGATTTGTCGTATAGTGCAGAGTGAACAGTGCAGTTAACATCAGAGATATAGTACAGGCTATACGCCGTACACCTTCTGGACTTTTTAATAGAACACCATATACCCTCTGTTTTTCAAGAAAGCTTATAGTATACACATTCTAGAATATCCCTCTGCTTAGAGCATATATCTTATGTTATTTTTATGACTACACCCTTGGTTAACATCTAAAGCACGGTGGAAAATTCTACTAAAGAACCGCAAATTTCTTTTATATGGAAAAAGCGCAAATATGATTTTTTCAAAGTTGGCATTGAAGTGAGTTGTAGCCAAGAAGGGATCCCTTATCCTTCCTCATGCTCAGTAATTAACAGAAGCACTTGTCCATTACTTTTTAATGCTCAATTAAAATCATATTCTGCTTTTGCACTGCTCCTTGGAGCATTTTTCACTAGTCTCAGATTGAATGTTTGCAGTATAATATGCTACATATTTAAGTATGACTACACACGTATTGTACGCGACAATAAAGTAATCTGTATATCAAAGTAGTTAAGTAAAATAAGCAATTTAAAATTTTTTCGTGCATTCATACTTATGTTTTGATAGTCATTAGATAGACATATATTTTGTATATACTATTATGAATTATAAGGTCAATCAATAGAATTTGTTGTTTGACCTAATATGTGACATATTACAATACTCTAACTCGTTCGTGACGGCGGCGTGCGCATTTTGAAGTGCGCATCTGAGGACGGAGCGGTGAAATTCGATTTCACCTTCTGTGCCGGAGGATTTCGCGCAGTTAAGCCTAAGTCAAAAGTTGTCAAAAATTCTTTAAAAATTAATAAAAAAATAACTTTTGCATGAAACTTTTTGAAATTCACATACATGAAATTTGATGTTATTTTATATATTCATTCAAAAAATTATGTATATTGTGTGATATTTTAATTGGAAAAAATGTTTAAATGTAAATAATGAATAGTTAATATCCTGTTTTTAGCTTTTAAAATGATATAACATGAAAGAAAAATACCTATGAAACATTTTGCTATAATAGAAAAACAAGCCTAACCATCTTGATATTTAATAATTTTTAACACTTTCAGTAAATAAAATAAATGTTTTACAAAAAACGATTTATTTAGAAATGAAAAATATTAAATAAAACATACAAACAACCTGCTACTGTTGCTTTGTAACACTTATACACATATATATATGTGTGTGTGTGTAAGATTGGATAAAAAAAAATTAGTTTAATTTTATAATATTTTTGAAATAAAAAAATATATATAACACATAATTAAAAACAAACAAACAGTCTTGAATAATAATCAGTAATGATGTGCAAATCAGAGTAAAAATTAAAAATGTACCTTTCCAAAATATGTTTATGTTAAAATTATTTCAGAAATAGAAAATATATTTCCATATGGTATATCGTATAATAAGATATATCAAATAAAAATTATTGGATAATTATGAATAAAATTTAATAATGATTTGAAACTTTCAAAACTTTCGTTGATGTTAAAATTATCATTTAAAATCTATGTTGACATATCATCTAATATATAAGTAAGAAAAAAATCTTTAATAATAATGAATAAAGCACAATAATACTTTAAAATACTCTTTAAAACTTAAAACTCTCTTTAAAAACTTTTGTTCATGTTACTAGTAATTTTTAAAATGAAATGTATATATATGCAAGCATGTAATCTAAAACATATTAGATAAATATATAGAATTATAGAAAAAAACTGGTCAGTAATTTGAAATGAGCAATATATAAATTATGGAATGCAATAGTTTTATATTTTTAAAAATCTTTGTGAGTATGGTAAATTGTAAAGCAATCCTCTGCGCAAAGCCCCACGTCGCATTCTTTGCATTGAAAATACGATGTTTTCCTCTTTGAGTGTTTGCTACACACAACAATCAATTGTAGTATTTGAGTCGCTATCACTCTCGGAAAATTCACTTTCCGAAGAAAAAGTTTTATTCATACTATCCTCTATCTCATCAGCAGTCAAATACCGGTGTCTTTTAGACATTTTAATTAGTTAATAAACGATATCACTTAAATATGTATCATTAATTTAAAACGAATTCATTTAAACAAACGTGAAAAGTAAAAATTAATCAAAAGAAGAACGGAGAAAAATATTCTTAATTTAGCTGCACTGAGAAAGAATGTTATCAGCGTATCAGTTCCCACAATCAGTATGTAACACTTTTCTTTCTTTCTTATTATTTTTTTTTAAAACTGCGAAGCACTCCTGAAATAAAATAAAAATATAAAAAATATATATCTTTCCTTCTACTAGAAAGAAAACACGAAATAATAATGACGTCGGTTTTTTCCACTATTTCTGATCGAGATAAAAGAGCGGGAAAAAAAGCAATGAATCAGATATTCATGTTATCATTCGTAATCGTAAATGTGCTTACTAATACGCTTACTTACGTGAATTATATGCTTTCTTATGATCCTATTCTTTAACCGCAAATTTCTCCCTCTGAAGTTCAGTAGCATTATTTCTGATAAAGAAAAATAAAGTTTTACTAAATGCGTAAAAAGATTTATGAAACACAAAGACGTGATGAAAAAATAATATTTTTCCCATTGTAGTATTTCCATAAAAAATTATATTCGCGTGAATTAAAAAAAAATGTTTTCATTAGCTTTCCTAGTTTGAATAAGAAGTCTTCTTCTTTAATATACATTCAAATAGAATTAGGATAAATTTTTTATATGCTAAACTGTGAAAAACAAAACGTTCCGTTTGATCGGCATGAATGCTAGTCTCGCGGGATGTGAGTACAAAGAGCGCCGGCATGAATTGTAGTCTCGCGGGATCTGAGTACAATCGGTGCCGGCATATATAGTGATCGCTCGTCCCCAAGGGGCTAAATCACTCTAAAGGATGGTGCAGACTTATAAAAATTTTAAAAAAAATTGTTTCAGGACCGAAAATTGTGAAAAAGTGTGATCTGAAGAGAGTCGATTTTTGTATCAAATACTTATTTATTTTTCAGTTTGTAAATTACACCAACTTCGGGTAGTATCTTCTAAAAATGTTATATGCGTAATTTATGAAAATTACCGTATTTGTGGCGAGATTATCTGCTTAAATTTCTATATGTATGTAATGACCATGGAGATTTCGTGAACTTGTTTGTTGAAACATCTGTGAAAATTGATATTGCTTATTATAAATTTAATTTCTGATATTCGAATATAATGATTTGTTACAAAGAAATGCTGTATAATATGTGATAAAAATAAAACACTTGTCTCATTTGTTGTCATATTTGTTTTGTAATCATCATTTTAGTTAACAGTACCTAAATATGAAAAGTAATATCAAGAATTAGTAATTTTCGAAATTAATAATGGCTCATTGCAAAGTAATAATGATAAAGTATAAATGATTTCGATAAAGGTAAAGAAGTAAAGCTTTCTAATTTTTTACCTTTTTAAAAAAATGTGTTATTAGGGGAATATTGTTATAACATTATGTCTAATATTGAAACTAAAACTTAGAATTTATTTCACGTCATATAGATATAAATTCCAAGTATGGATACGCCATAGTTTGTCTTTGTATGTAATCGAAAAAATGTTCAGAAGGTAATTATATTTTTTAAAATATGCCATGAAATTAATCTAAGTACATCATGACTTACAGTAGAATGATATGAAAATAATTTATTAGAAAATCAATGCGCATATAAAAAATATAACAATAAAAATATTCCCATTTTTTTAATATTAAGAAAAAATGGTCATAAAATATATAGAAGTAAGTTAAATGAGATAAACTTGCCTCATTATCAGAGCTCCTAAATGGTCCGCTAGCAGAATACCATTTTTTTTTTAATTTCTTTTTAGATTTTTCTTACAAATTATGCAGAAATCCACCTTTGGAGGTTAATTAAAGCGCAAATATATACCATGAAATTTTCTGTTTAAAATGAGGATATATAGTTGGCGGACCTTTTGGGAGCCTTGTATTATCTTTAATGAAAGAACATCTAAATAGTATTATGCACATGTAATTAAAACTATTGGAAAAAATTCCCAATTTATTTAGTTTATTTAATTAATTTATTAAAATTTATACAAAGGAATCATACTTTTATATAAAAAAAATACATTTTCCTTAAAATACAGTGTATTAATATTTTCACCAAGAAAAAAATTGTTGAATTAACAAAAAATTGTTTGGACCAAGAAATCTTTTTGTTTAAATATGTACCAAAGGAAAATTTGTTTGAATAAACAAAAAAATACTTGTTGATTTTCTTTTTACAATTTTACGTCCACAATTTTCATCCAAAATGCATAATAACATAATAATAACGCCATTAATCCGTCTCAATTTGAAAAGTTTTTATTATCCAAAAATTATGTTAATCCTTTACAGTTATGTAAGTCAATAAAAAAAAATTGCGTAAGAAAGTTAGGGCTACTGCAAACCAATTTAAAGTTTGCAAAAACAGCACAATTTTGTTGGAATAACAAACTGAAAATACAAGACTTTAGTAAAACTCAAATAAAATTGATGAAATTTTGTTAAAATTTTTTAAGAGTGTTAACGATATTTTTTTGTCTCAGCAACAAAACTGATTTTTTACTTTAACTAAAAAATTCGCTTAAAACAACCAAAATTTACTCATTAAAACATGTTTTGTAGTTTTTATCAATTCCTTTTTTGGGTGTTAGCATTCTGTTTTATATAAACGGTTCAGCGTTTTAGAGACTACTTTTAAAATATTTTTTTTCAGCTGGGTTATATCTATGACAACAATAAAGCAAATGAAAAAATGCAACAATTTCAAGCATTTTGCAATATTTAAAAAAGGTAATATTGTAGATTACTTCTTTAAAAAGAAGCGGAGCACTTTAAAGTGGCAAAGAAATATAATTATATTTTTCAATGTAAGTTAAATTTTCAAACATTTTACACGAAATAATAAAATTTTAAAAAGCTGCTTCGGAGAATTTCCAATTATTTAACCATGCTTATCATTTCGATATTTTTTATAAAATTTCAAAAAATCTTTTTTTAATTTAAAAATAACTATAAATTTTTAATTACTGAACATTGACTTACAAAGCGCAAAGTTCAAAAGCCACTTCGGCAGGAAATATGCTATAAACAATGCAAAAAAAACGATTAAAAGATTATTAATGCACTTAGTTTGCTGTAATCATAAAAGGCGACAACAAATTTCTGAAGTACCCTGAAAACTTAATAATTTATGAGAAATAAAACTCGTTTAACAATAATTTTTAAAAAGAACGTCCTTTATTGTTTCTTTATTTTCTATTTAATGTCGTCTTTATTGTTGTTTCTTAAGTTATTTTAATTAAAGTAGATATAATAAGTCGTTATAGTGATAATTCTAGCGAAAATAAACTTGAAAGGAGAAAAGTAATAGCAGGACTGCCGCAGGTATGTATTTTTATATTTTATTTGTACCACTATTTTAAAATGATAAATTTTATATTGCATTTTTTTCACATCTTGAAAGAGTATGTAAAAAAATTCTCGTTTCAGAAAGTGATGCATGATATAACTAAGCAAGTAGATAAATGTGATCGCAGATCGCACAGAGGATTTTGTTTAATTTTTATTCGAAACCAACTTATCTTTAATAATTAATACAAATTGTTAATTTATAATTATTAAATCATTAAATTGATGATAGCGCCAATAAATTTATTTTTAAAATAATTATAGGAGGGAATTATTTATTTTAATCAAATTAAAAATTTCCAATAAAATTACTTAAATAAAATCCAAAATTCCAAATTGCAAATGTGAAATAAAAAAAAGCGAAAATATAAATAAAAGTTTAAATTCTAAAAATGAAAAAAAAATATTTAAACAAATTAAAAAAAATCTGAATCATTAATAAATCTTTTTTTTTTCAAAGTAAAAGTAAAATGAATGCCGGAAAATATTATGAATGTTAACTTGTATTTACCACAGTATAATGATAATAATATAATACCCTTAAATAGACAAAATATATGATTTTTTTGTAATTAAATGTATTGTTCCTTCTTAATATGAAAATTCCAATTTCCAGTACTGGGTTTGAACTAAGAACCTGTTTCCTAGCAAAATACTTTATCTCCAAACTATAATGTGTATACGAAAAACGGTGAAAATAAGGTTAATTTTTAAGAAGTAAGTCGTAAAAATGATTTTATGTGTAATTGTAAATGATTTTACCAGTTTCATGTTAATTTTGTAAAAATGTATTAAACATATTTAAGTATTTAAAGATTATGTTAAAAATATTTAAACGTATAATTGTAAAAATAGACGATTACCAGACTTACATACCATTTCCTATTTCTTTACTAACTCTATCTAGTTTATTACATATCTTTATCACATAAATATTTATAAAAGAGATAACAGGAATTTAATATTTGTTTTCTCGATTTTCACAAATTTCCAATATTGATATGCTGCACATATTATAACGCCTAAAAGTTTTCAAGCAGCTTTCAATAGCGTACCTCACTCCAAGTCCTTTGGAAACATTTTGAATAGTGATAGATTTTTACACGACAATCAGAGTATGTACCTATATATCGCTTCTTTGTATTTGATATCACTTCTTTTTATGTCTGACGTTTTAGATTCGCGGCGTGGCGGGGTCATTTACAACGAGTTGATTTTGATGCGATATAACTTATTTTTATAGTATATTTTATTTGTGTTATATATATTCTATTTTAATGTAGAAAAGAAAATGAAAAAAAAGATGGCCGAGACAAAAAGATACTTTAACAGTAATGTTATAAATACTGCAGATCTTTAATATGTCATAATAGACATTTGAAATCATTCAAACTATTTTACAAACATCATATAAACAAACGGAAAGTGGTTTCGTGAGTCATTTGTTTTTGAGATTCATACATTTTCATAAAAGTCATATATTAAAAATAATATTAGTAATAAATTAATGAAAAAAATAACGTTTTGAATATTTAATTTAAATATTTTTTGAAATCATCAGAAATTGTGTTTCACTTGGTAATATATATGTGCGTGTGCCGGTGAAAAAGTTGATATTTCTATTCTGCCGACGTCAACGATTGGTTTATGAGATTAAGCAAATTTCAAATCAGAGTAGGACGATCGGAAGACTCCGTATACTAGTAAATTTATTAATTAGTACCTGTAATATTACAAAAAAAGTCATTGTTAAACGAAAAAAGTTATTTTCTAAGCTTTAAGTGACGATGTCTCATAGAGTTCGTGTCACCTCTGTCTTTATGAAAGTCCATGCCGTCCGTCACTTTAAAGGTTAATACCTCCATTAATTTCGTAAATTTCACTTCGAAAATCATTATCAACAATCCTTTTATTCTTTCTCGACGGCAGGTACCTCGATCTCCCCTTAACTCCCTTGAGGAGTGTTTAAGTTATTTTCGCCGTGGGAAGTGACAAGGATGATGTTATTGCCGAAACATGTTAGTCATGCCTTACAACGGTGCCCAGAAAAGTTTTTGTCTTTTGCGAGTTTGTAAGCTTTTTTGTTTATGTATTTTCATGTCTAGCAATATCTGCCACAAAAAAATTCGATTAGTCTTTAATTTAATAGGTATATTGTGAAGGAACATTACTAGTTGTTAATTTTTTCGTTAACTTTAATTCACCCGTCAGAAAAATAATAAAATATTTTCTTTTTTATCATATTGCTTCTTATTAGAAATCAGATGATTTTCGAAATTTTCATTTTAAAGGAGATTATGGATAATTGAAATAAATATTAAAATATGGATATTAAAACTTTCAAATTAATACCTTAAATCAGACGGATTAGTTTGAAATTTCCCCAATGCTTATATAAGAAATTCTACATTATGTATATTTTATCGTCCAAATCCGATTTTAGGCCAAACGAGTTTACCTAACGTCCATCGGATAAACTAGTTTTTCCTAGGACAAACTAGTTTAGCCTAACGCTCATAGGATAAACTAGTGTAGTCTGCTGTTCTTTGGTCTGAATTACTTTATATTAGGCCAATCTAGTTTATCCTAGTCGATTTCAATTTGGCGGGATTTTATTGAATCTAATGACGGCCTCAGCGCCAACATTCTTGTTTATTCTAGGCTTATCTAGTTTATCCTAGGCCTGTGTAGTTTTACGTGTGTTTAGCTCACAAGCGTCAAAGCCTGAAAATTAATGGGCCTTCACGTTCTGTATATATGTATATAAGCATGTATGTATTTTGTACAAGTCTGTTACACATTTTAAACGGCTGTGATGAGCTTGAATAAAATGCCGTGTTTTTATTGCGAAGTCCTGTCTAATTCTTTTCCCCACTGTAAGCACTCTGTGATCTATTAAAGCGTTTGCATTATATTTCTGAGCTGTAGTTTCTCTGTAGTTATGATGTCATATATAATTTTTCCTTAATCGAAGCCCACTGGCAAGTTTCTATAAACCAGTTTCTTCTCGAATGTGAGGAGGATATTCCGCGATTATTATTATCCACACTAATTCAGATAAAAAACTTTCTTATTAATAAAATTTCATCTCATTATTATTTAAACTGTAAGTTCAAAACTCTTTATCGTACTGGATTCTTAAAAGGGTGTATTATGAAATCAAGAAACATCTTTAATAAAGTGGATAACTGAAACAACGAGCCTTCAAATAAATAAACTGAAATCATATTATCTTTTGAAGTAACAGAATAAGACTTTATTATAGAGATTGAAGTATTGTAAAATCATTAATACATGTTTGTTGTAAAGTGAAAGATTATTTTAAGTGACCCTATAAACGAAATGTAAAAACTTCAATTCCACCTTATAATAGACAGTATTCTTGAATGCAATAACATTTCAGGATACCTTGTCTATATAACCACCTTCACAAAGCTTTAGCTATTTTTCATTGTTCTTCCTCTATGTTACGTATAGGATTTGAGTACTTTATTCTTATGTAAATCAAAACTAATAGGCATTTTTTTATGAAACTTTAAAGATATGAAATACTCATAAAAACAATTTAAATGTCATATAAATCGTGAAAAGATCTGATAATTACACATTGTAGTAGGCCTGTCAAAAGTTTTCGATATGAACAGTTTTAAAAGTGCAAAAAACGGTTATTTTAAAATCACGTTCACTAAAAACCGATTCGCCGGATTCTATTTTACTTTTGTTTCCTGAGTCATGTGGCATGCCCTGTTGCTTCGATACAAAATTTTGTTTCTATCATAAATAGAACTCGAGCTATAGAAGTGTCAAAATCCGAGTTTGGTAAGTCCGTAAAATAACTAAAAAATAAATTAGACTGAGTGCAAATTTTTTTTGAAAAATCGTTTGACATATGTTGGCGGAAATTCTTTTTATTTACGGTTTTTTTTTTATCGTTGTTTCTTTTGCTTGACGAGAAACTCAGTTCAGTGTCTATGATAAATCTATGTTCTCTTCGGCTATATAATACATATCTTATTAAAATATTTATATTTCGCTGTAAAAAGAATAAGTATTAATTTATGCAAATAATTAATAGTCTCAAAAATTCGTTTGAAAGCAACGTTATAATTGTTTATTTGTTATATGTATTCCTGTACACATCTGCACATTTTCGCAAATTACGCCTCCTGCGCAGAAGGTTTTCTTTTAAGGTACGTCCGAAATTACACAATTAGGTAGAATCCATTGTTATTATCTTGTCCGTCCGTCCATTCGTATATAACAGCACTCAAACTAACCAGCAGAATCGTTTGAAATTTAATGTTTCAGAATTTTACCGAGTCAATAAAATTTTGCAAAAATCTAATAAAAACTTACAAATGTGCTAATAAAAATATCCTACATTCTACTAATTCGTTTCATAAGAAATTAATTCAACGATGTTCCATAATAAGTGATGATTCTAAGTAGCCTTGTTGATTATTTTGTTAAATCCTAACAGATGTAATTAAATCAGTGATATCCCATGGTAGATAATGATTTTAGATTGTTATTTTGATTATGTCCTATTATTTCCGTATTATGGAATTTAACTTATGTTATCGTAATAATTTTTCCATTCAGACATTTCTGTATAAGATTTCAATAGCTATTGAGCAGAGATCTGAATGCTTATAAAATTTTTTATACTTTGAAACCATCTTATTTTCTATGTTTGATGTAAAAATTCGGATTTTTTTAAAAGTCATCTTTATTATAAGTTTCATTAAGAGTAATAATTTAAAGACATTGTCGTATTACAGTAATGCATATGTACTATATAATTACAGAAGAACTACGCTAGTAAAGGGACAACAAATTTATGCTGATATTATATCAATTGGAACACGCATTTCAAAATTGTGCTTCCGATCTCAATATTATTATTGTTAATAGTAGTAGTAGTATTTTGAGTAGGACATAAAAGGTCTATGTTGTTTTGTGTATTTTCTTATTTTTCTAATTTTGGGGGATATTTATTTTTTGGGAATATTCTGCAGATTTCTGAAGAAAAAAGGGGAAATTCCAAAATTATTCTAAAAATTATTCTAATTATTTTAAATGAATTTTGTATTATCAAACATTTTGCAAATATTTTTGATGCTATCCCGCATAGCTTTTTAAAATATAATTTTTATACGCATGCTTTGAAAACCGTTTCAAGAGAAATATACTACGAAATGTTTTTTAAATAGTGGTACGAATAGACCAAAAAAATATTTGCCTGTAATTAAAACATTTTCTGACACCCCGGAACAAATATATAGAATAAGAAAAAATTACATTTCTATTTCTCACTGTTATTTCATGCTAAACTGAATGAATAGGAAATGTTTACTGTTTAAATCGTATGTTATAAGGCTTACAATATTAATTATTTGACTTCTTTGAAGCATAAAATTCATCCACGTGTACAACATTCTTTCTATAAAATTTTCTGTAGTCCTAAACATAACAAATTTATATTAAACTTTTCCTTTTCAAAGAATCGAAAAGAATTCGTTGAGCTATGTTGTCCTTGAGGGATATTTCTGGAAAGCTGAAAGTTAATTTTAATTAAATATCGAACTTCTCTCTCAAGCAAAAGTTATGTCAATGACTTTGCTTGTATAGAGTTTAATAAGTTTCGAAATAAATAAAGAAAAACTTTAATTTAGAACTATATATCTTAAATTTAAATACTGGAGGTACTAAAATTATGTGTAACATATCATTAATTTATGGGTATAAGGAATGAAATAATAGCAAATAAGGCATCAATATTATTTGTTCTCATATACATTTATTAGAAAATTGAGGAATAATATATATATATATATATATATATATATAACTGTACTTTGAAATAAAGAAAATTGTTTAGTTATATTTTTAAAACTACATGCAGAATGCTGTTATTGTGTCCTTTTTTACTTTTTTATCATAAAACCATTTTAAAGTTCCATAACATTTCATTATTAGGTTACAAATGTACAAATGTTACAAATGTGCATTCTAATTTTATTCAAATAGTTTTATTTAAAAGAACACTCACTTTCCTCGACATCTCATACACCCAATATTTCTAAGTAAAACAATATTTATAGAATGTAGACTTCGTAAGGAATTCTCTCATTTTTTTAAAGTTAAATGTATATTAATAAACAGATATGCAACACCTTTTTAATGTTCTTTAAAAAATTAACAATCTTTTCGTAAAAAAAAAAAATAACTGAAATAATTAGATTTCGAAACCTCAAACAATAATATTTAAAAATTAATTTAAGAAATGCTATATCATGATGATTTTTATGTCTTACTTTTGAAAATCTACTTTTAAACCATTTACTTTATTTTTTAAATAGAAAATAACATACGAATTCATCTTAATGAGTTTAAATTAATGAGTTCTTTACCTGTTTCTGGAATGTATATGATCTTTGTAAAAAGTATTCAATGGGAAAGAAAGTAATTGATATGAAATATCATAATGAAAATAAAAGTCATTTTAGAAGAAAGTAAAGAAACTGTCAAAAGTGCTTCAGAAAACTTATTAACATGAAACAATGTTTTATCAAGAAAAAACGAATATAAAAGTTCGTTTTATGTTTCCAGTTAAAATAATGTGAAATCACACAAATCACAAATACAGTAAATGAAATTCATATACTACCTCTGACAATAAAGTTCGGTGAATGAATTCAGATAGACCGATCTGGCAACACTGGGGAAACAAAACTCTGCACCTACATAGAGGCAAGTGTAGACCATCTTCATCCACCTTTGTTCAGTTGAGCGTTGTTTATGTTCTGTGGAAGACGTGCTTTACTAAGTGCTTGTTCAGTGTGTTGGTTCTTAACTGAGAACAAGAAAATGAATGAATAAAAGATTAGTTTAAAGTTTGGTTTTAAGATTTGAAAGACACCGAAAGAAATTCATGAGGGATGATGGAAATTGAACACCTACCATACTCGCAAGATCTCAATCCTCCAGACTTCTTCCTGTTTTCACGACTCAAACTCTCTTTGAAAGAGATTTGTCCTGTTGCTGACATCCAACGAAACGTGACGAAGTTTTTGAACTGCACCCCAAAAGAAGACTTCTTGCGAATTTCCCAGGACATGTATAGCAGATCTGAGCAGTGCATACTTATAGGAGATAAATATTTTGAAGGATGGTATGGTAACTTTCGTTAATATTTCATCTACATTAATGCTACAGGACTATTCACCGAACATTATTGTCACAGGTAGTATGATAAAAAATGTAAGGCTTAGTCCGAAGTTATGTGTTTAGCGGTTAACGATAAAAATATTAAAGAAACATTGTAAATAGAAAATGGAAATAGTAAAAAGACGATTTTTAATGTGCTTGTTCATTAAATTGAATAAAGAGGAAAAATAATTATAAATCTTACAATGAAAAAATAAATTCATTTCAAACGAAAATGCAAGTTATTAAAACAGTAATGCTTAAAAGATAATTTCAAAAGATCACATATGTATAAAAAATGTTGCATATTTTTGTTCAAAGTACACCCCCCCCCTCCCACAAATATATATACAGGGTGATTCTAAATTGTTTTTACAATAAAAGAGGGATGATAGTACACATCAAGACAAACAATATTAAATAGGAAACCAAGGGTCCCAGACGTTTTCCAAAGGAGACAGACACCATTAAAGTTTAGAGTCCAAAATTTCAAATAAATATAAAAAACGGAAAAATTGGTCTATTGATTTGCAGTTTTCACTAAAACTATTATTTATGTCAGGATTGCCTTGAAAATAAATTATAAAGATAAATTTCAAAAAATGCCGATAGAGGGCAGTGTAGACTTTGAAGTTACAAACAACTATTTTTTGCCGTTATTTTTTACATCTAATTCAATGTTTTCGTAAGCTTAGACTTAAACTTCAATTTTGAGCTCAAAATCTGAATAGTTCGGAGTGGTTAAGTAGCACAAACTGAACTGTGTTTAGAGGGTTCAAATTTTAAATGATTATAGAAAACGGACATATTGAGCGATTGATTTGCGATTTTCACTAAAATTATTTTTCATGTCGGTATTTTATTAAAAATAAATTACAAAGATAAATTTCAAGAAATGCCGATAGATGGCTCTTTACACTTTTGAGTAACGAACAACTATTTTTTGTCGTTATATTTTGCATCTCATTAAATGTTTTCGTAAACTTAGACTTAAATTTTGAGCTCAAAATCTGAATAGTTCGGAGTGGTTATTTAGCATAAACTGAAATGTGTTAAGAGCGTTCAAATTTCAAATAGTTATAAAAAACGGAAAAATCAGTCGATTCGTTTGCGGTTTTCACTAAAACTACTCATTAAATCAGTATATTCGTGAAAATAAATTTTAAAGATAAATTTCACAAAATGCCGATAGAAGGCACCTGAGATTTTGGAGTAGCGTACAACTATTTTTAGCAGTTTTTTTTTAATCTAATTAAATGCTTTCAAATGCTTAGACTTAAATTTTGAGCTCAAATTCTGAATAGTTGGGAGCTTTTAAGTAGCACGAAACTGAACTGTGTTCGACAGAGGGGGCGGGAGTTAAATTTCAACTACTGAACACACATCGGTTTGCGCTCCTTAAACCTTCCCTACGATTCAGAATTTGAGCTAAAAATTTAAGTTTAAATCTAACCTTCCGAAAATATTTAATAAGCTTTTGCAGGCATTTAATTAGATACAAAAAATAACGGTTAAAATTAGTTGTTGGTTACTCTGAAGTTTAAGACGCCCTCTAACTTAATTTTATTAAATTTTTCTTTAAAATTTATTTTCAAGAAGATACTGACTTAAAGAATAGTTTTATTTTAAACGGCAAACGAATCGACCAATTTTTCCGTTTTCTATAATTATTTGAAATTTGAACCTCCCCCTCCTTTGAGCACAGTTCAGTTTGTGCTACTTTACTACTCTTTACTATTCACATTTTGAGCTCAAAATTTAAGTTTAATTCTAAACTTACGAAAACATTTAATGATATGCAAAAAATAACGGCAAAAATAATAGTACGTTACTTCAAAGTCTAAAGCGCCCTCTATTGGCATTTTTTGAAATTTATCTTTATAATTTATTTTTAAGGAAATACCGACATAAAGAATACTTTTAGTGATAACCGCAAATCTATCGGCCAATTTTTTCGTTTTTTTGTAATCATTTGAAATTTGAAGTCTGTGAATACAGCTCTGTTTGTGCTACTTAACCACTCCCAACTATTCAGATTTTGAGCTCAAAATTTAAGTTAAAGTCTAAGCTTACGAAATCATTTAATGAGGTGCAAAAAATAGTTGTTCATTACTCCAAAGTCTAAAGCGCCGTCTATTAGCATTTTTTGAAATTTATCTTTATAATTTATTTTCAGACAATACTGACATAAATAATTGTTTTAGTGAAAACCGCAAATCAATCGAAAAATTTTTTCGTTTTTTAAGTTTATTTGAAATTTTAGACCCCAAACTTTAATGGTGACTATCTCCTTTGGAAGACATTTGGGACCCTTGGTTTCCCATTTAATATTGTTTGACTTGATGTGTACTATCATCCCTCCTTTATTGTAAAAACAATTTAGAATCACCCTGTATATATATATATATATGTGTGTGTTTGTGTGTGTATATATATATATATATAGAGAGAGAGAGAGATAGATAGATAGATAGATAGATAGATATACATATATACATATACACATAAATACTGCAGGGTATTCCGTGAAGATCTGTGCAATTTTTTTTTAATCGGCTTATAGTAAAACAACGTATAACAATAGATAGAATAACAGAAAAAGGTTTTTTTACACAGATTGCATCTAATAATAAACAACGTAAATTATCTAACCTGGCATGATTTTACAAGAAAATCCCTATTTGTAAGTTAGTTTCTGGTTGTATCTCAATAAGTGAAGCGTTAAACCATAGATTTATTTATTTATTGTCAGTAGTGGGTCTCACATCGTTTCGTAATGTTTTAACTAATAATTCAGTTTTTTTGTA
This sequence comes from Maratus speculifer, assembly GCA_964019185.1. Classification (NCBI taxonomy): domain Eukaryota; kingdom Metazoa; phylum Arthropoda; class Arachnida; order Araneae; family Salticidae; genus Maratus; species Maratus speculifer. The sequence goes on along the minus strand of OZ025295.1, from coordinate 246,923,842 downwards.
TCATGAACATTTCTATACTGTCCAACTATGAATTCTCAAATAGTTTACAGTTGCTGTATATATATATATATATATATATATATATATATATATATATATATATATATATATAAGGTACCCTGGGGTAATAACGCCACGTTAAGGTTCTACCAATTTTCACGGCTTAGTTTTAGATTATATTTTTCAAACAAATATAGGATCTGATACAGCAACTCATTGACTATCTATATAAAATAAAATAATTTAACAGATACGTATTCATAAAATGTAATGGCGTTTTTTCTTGACCAATGCTATTTGGCGTTATTACCCACCTATATGGGTAATAACGCCATGCAAATAAAACTATGAAATAAGATGGAATAATTGCATGTAGGTAGCCCCATTCTAAAAATACAAACTCTAAAAACTTATAAATTGACAAACTGCATTCTAAGCTATTGAAAATGTTAAATTTTTTGTGAAAGTGTAAGAAAAATAAAGGTGTGGTGAGGGAGGGGGGGATGAGGCAAAAGAATATCAGACCGTGATCTTCTTTTTGCTTAAAAAGGACCGCTTAAATAGAAATATGAGAAACATTGCACAGTTTTTACTGTGTTTATTTGAATCAGTATTTAGGATGTAGCTCAGCCACTGTAGGGAATCAACCGGGGTTTTAATGTCAAGGATTGGCGTTATTACCCCGGTATAGTTATTGCGCAGTACATTTTAAATTACAAATTATCTCGAGAAGATATCCAAAATCTTCAACAACATTTTAAAAGTACATGAAATGCACTACAAATTTATGTAATTAATAAAGTATTTCCGGATAAAAAGATAGTCTTCACATCACAAAACGTATCTCGCAAATTTTAGATCAAGCGTTAATTTTATTTGTTTGTAAAAACAATAAGACCTAAAAATAAAACAAATTAACTAGAAGCTGTTTTTTGCGATTTATATGACTCAAAACCCTTCTGCGCAGAGCACATGGGTGTCATTTACCTGATTATTTCATAATTATGCAAAATATAAGCACTTGGCGTTATTACCCCGCCTGGCGTTATTACCCCAGGGTACCTTATATATATATATATATATATATATATATATATATATATATATATATAGGTAGATAGATAGATGGATAGATAGATAGATAGAAATAATATATATACATATATACCGGTTGTCTCAAAAAAGACTGATGGATTTTAAAATTCAATAACTTGCAAACGGTGACAGCTATTTAAAAAAAAAAATACAGGAGGGTTATGTATAATGTCAGGAGTTTTTTTACCGTAATTTTTTATTTTAGTTTGCATCTCAAACAATAAGTGGCGCTGACGACGATTGAAGGTCCAGGTCGGCGCCAGGTCGATGCTTCACTCAGCATATATATCGGGTTTTATAGTACACGATATTTTTGAACACAGCACGTATTTAAATTTTTAAAAAAATCACTTTTAATGAGCAACATAAATGACAACATTCGTTACAGTTACAACAATCATTTATTTTCTTTTTTCTTTTAATAGAAATGGAGTCTTAATGTTGCCACAATTAGAAAAATGGTATAAAAAACTACAAAATAATTAATATTTCAAAAATTAATTAAGATACAGATTTCAAATAAATTGCATTTACGAGTACATTTTTTTCTTTATTCGACGGTGTAAAAACTAAAAATTTGCGATGTTTAGAAGTATAAAGATATGCAGTTTCAAAATTGCAAAACTTAAAATTGCATTTCAAATTTCAATTTATTGCCATACGCAAAATGACGTATGCGTTACGCACAGATACGTTTGACCCTTATAATATAGATACGGTGCAATAACAATAAAAACAATGAATTCAACTTTCTAAACAACAGCAACAACAAAAACACATATCAAAATTCATAGAATGTAACCTCACAGGTTTCGCAAGGCATGGCTAACCTGCATATCCCATCAGTGTATAAAATTGCAAATAACATTTATATTCTCAAACGTTAGAGAATATTACAACCAAGTTAACAATTAAAGTAAATAGAAACAAAAATTTATAATAAAATTATGTAACTGGTAATAACTGGTCACAGCATGCATGGTCACAGTGATGTCACAATGACGTCACTGTGCATCACTTTGGCCAAATCACAACTGTGACCAAAATGCCACCACTCAGTGACGTCACATTGTGACTTAGATGTTACTTTCTTAAAAATTCTTAGAAAATTACAAATATTCTTCCAAACATGTTATTTACTTTAAAAAAACATGTTTCTGGCAAATTAAATATCGTCACTTTTGTAACAGTTTCGTCACAATGTTACTGTCAAAGTAGTCACAAATGACACATTTTTTACAAATTTGTCACAATTTGACGTCACAAACGAGCTCTAAAACGGCCATAACGACTTCACATTTTAGTCACTGTGATTTCACATCGACATCACGTGACGTCACATCGACAATCGATGGTCACAAAGTCACAATGTGACTTCACAACGACGTCGCAGTGACGTCACCATGCCTTACGGGCATACCCCCTCCTTGACCTATGAAGATAAAAGAAAAAAGTTACCGGTTAAAAATACCACATTTCACCACTCTAATATAAGCCGAAGCTATTAGGCCTAAGATTTTAAAATGGTCAGCATCAGAAACATGAATTGTCTTTCCATAATCATATTCTCTAGATTCGAGTTCCAGTTCTAAATGAAACCTGTTGAAGCAGCATTACTTTGATAGCATACCATACGAACTTACACAATCAAATCTTCATAAATTCAACACATTTCTTCAGCTTCTATCATGGTATTTAGCCACACGACTATTGCCAATCGAGAAAGCTTTTCTAAGTTGATTTACATAACGAAAAATAATATGATATGATTATAAATCATTATAAAAAAAGTTTTACTAGAAATTTGAAAATCTGGGAAATCAAAATTTTTTTCCTGCCACATACTTTATGAAATTTCATAACTTGCATCAAAATAATGTTGATGAAAACACTTTTATTTAAATTCGAAAACGAATGCGGCATTGAATGAGTTTTAATCTCGTTTATCAAAATGTTTAACTTGCATATTATTATTACTAATTATTAGATCAAGATCCAAAAAATTAACATGAAGAAAGTTATCAGAAGCTTTATTTAATTTTAAACATGGAGGATAGATATTAATCGATATCAATACCCAACAAACACATAACTGGTGGGCCACTAGAGGCGGCATTAGCGGTGGCCCAAAGTGTTTGATAACGGCCCGCCATCTTTGGCCGCAACGGCTCCGTCAAAAAACTGTTACGCCGGCCATAATGCGCACACAAGATAATTGGACCCGAATACAAGAAGTTGCCCACAAATGTGCCATTAATGTTTTTATCAAAAATATCAGACAGCCACAAACTAGCCACAGTTATTCTTTTAAAGGCCATTAAAAATAAAGTCTGGCCAGGAGATGACCCTCACCCAGCCATTTGTGTTTGTAAGAACTAATATTTAAACATGAATTCAAAATTTGTTCTATAAAAAATATTTGCTGGAAGATTATTTAAATGATAAACTGTCTTTGCATGTAAAACAAATATACTCATAATCTTTATGTACACTTTTCGAAAAAGTTATATCTTCAAATTTTTCAAAAATTTCCAAAGCATATAAGTTAAAAATGAATTTATTTGTTTATTATTTAATTATATGCTTTAAAAATTTACATGTAATGCAATTAAAAATGATTTTTAATGTATATAATTAAATAATAAACAAATAAATTCATTTTCAACTTATAAGTTTTGGAAATTTTTGAAAAATTTGAAGATAAGTAAATTTATAACTTTTTTGAAAAGTGTACCTAATGATTAATAATATATTGTTTTTTATGCAAAAACACCTTATAATTTAAACAATCTTCCAACAAACATTTTTTATGGAACAAATTTTGAATTTATGCTAGTGATGCATGTATTAAATTAAATGCTTTATGTTTTTTTTTCTTTTATTTTCACTGGTTTTTAGACTTAAGAGGCTACTTCAGCCAAGCGAAAGACCCAATAAATAATGCCGATCCTACAGATGGAATTTATAAAGATATCTCGGTTGCATTCCAATATTTTTAAATTATTTATTTATTTTATTTTATTTTGTTTATTATCTTTTGCATTAGATTGCTGAGATCGATTCGTAGGCACTTTTTTTTATTTTTTCGATTTTTACTGTAGATTTTTTATGAGAATGCTTTCACTTTCGTAACCGGCTCCGAAAGTAAAAACATCCTCATTAAAAATATCTGCAAACAAAATAGAAAAAGTAAAAAACGGCCTTTGTATAGATTAATTCCAGCTATCCAATAGGAAAAGTATCGTTTCAAAATATTAAAATTTAACAGAGATATCTTTATTGATTTCTTCTACAGGATTAATATTACCGAACGAATCGTTTTGCTTGACTGAAGTAGCCTGTTAATGGCTGTCACCAATATATTATGTTTATTCATTAAAGAATTATTATGAAACCTGTCGAATATTTTTTGCATCATTTTAATGTATAAAAGAATTTTCATTTAGATTTTATTCGAATAATTTAATAATCAAACATTACAAATATATATATATATATATAACAATAATATTTGCTATTTAAAAAATATATTATTTTAATCTTTTCATATTAGCTGGGAATTATTTACAGTAATTGAAAATGTATCAAAATTTTGAATGCTCTGACAATTTTATTTAATTGTTTAATGAATGAAATATTTTCGATGAAAAATTGTTAATTCTCTTCGCTCAAAATAAAAAAAAGAAAAAAACCATCATTTACAGTCATGTTATTTACAACGTTAAAGAAGCTATTTTAAGAATCTAAAATGAAACCGATAGCTATTTTATCTAAAATAATACAACCAACCTCTACAAAAAGAATTTTTTTAAGTTAAAGAAGCATCTATTAAATGGTATTTTGCACAATTTTATACAAGACACATGAAATCGCTCTTTCTCACTTCTAATATATGAAAAGAAAAATAAATTTTACTTTTAAGAATCAGTGTAAACTTTATATAAATTAAACTATTTTATTTTTTGCAATATTTTTAATGACATGCACGGTAGAAAACAACAATTGTTATATGAAAATATGATTAACTTTCAAACTTTTAAAAAATTCTTAAAAAATATATAATTTTAAATTAGCTGCTTTTCATAATTTATACAAAACTTTAAAATAACGAATAAGCAATGAATAGCGGAGAATAAAGTAAATATTATTTTATATTTGTTAAAATACAAGTGCATTTTTAAAAACGTATGATGTCTTAAAAATGAATATGTTTCCTATATCTTTCTATTAGGTTTCCGGAATCAAACACGCGTAATGTCGATGCAAAGAAACTCAAGAGGTTATAATGAATTATAAATTAATAATTCTTTAATGAATAAGCATAATAAAACATACCTATATTGTGGTAACATATCCTAATTGTGGTAGCATTCGTTAACACGCTTTCTCTCTCTGATGTGACTTCTATAACTGAAATGATCCGCTTATCAGCACAGAGAGGAAAATTCTTGGAAAAACTCCCCTCCCGTACTTGTTGACCTTGAAGGAGAGCATGTATTGTACTAAGGCTCAAACAGATCTGACCACTTTTTGCGGTTACTCGTCGGATCGTTTATTGTGGAGACACATTCATTATTTCCACTATGACCATTAAAATATATCCATGCAATGCTATACGCGCTTGCAGATGAAAATAAATCAAAATACATTCTTTCTTTTTTTTTATAACATCATTTTTTAAATTTTAGAAAGATCTTTCCTAGAAAAAAAATGTGAAACTAATTGTACTTTTAAGTCAATTTTAGAGATACAGAAATCGACATTTTTGGAAATATATTATGCATGCACGCCTAAAAATGATTTTATGCATGTATGCGTAAGTTTTGCATGACTGAGTAATAGGGAGGAGGGGGGTGGAAATGGACTGCTTTAGGCTTAATCTAAAAGCTTTTTTCTGTTTTAAAATTTATTATAAATTATTTTACTATATTTTAAATATTTATTCATTTTTTTCCAACTCTTTTTTATGAATAATGAATGTAAAAATGTGCCGGTGAAGAAAAAACTTGGAATTCTGTATACATTTTGGGGACAATTTTTATTTCTTATAAAAATATTTTCAAATTAAATAAAATATGTCATCTATTTTATTGTTTTAAATATAAATCTCGTAAATTATGCATATGCTTATTAAACCCAGATTTAAAATAATTTTTGAAAGAAATAAAGACCAAAAATATATACATTTTCTCTCTTAAAATAAAAATGCTGGTCAATTTATATTAGCCCTCTGCTTTCTAGATGTTGGAGGGCCATTACTTTTTTGCCCGAAACCGACCATTAAGAGTTTACCGGCAAAGTAAATGCAACAGTTCTGTCATTGCCGAGCCGTTAATGGCTCGGCGATAGCTTCCGCAACTTGTGGCGGCTCACTTGTGGTACAGCACTGTTTTTGTACAAATGGCCTTAACTCTTTTTGGCCGCGACGAAACCAGCTTATGGCCTTAAGTCAAGTGTTTATGGGGTAACTTTTTATCAAAAACTATCAAGACATCGACATACCTTAGAACTCCGAAACTTTTATTAGAATTTAAAATTAAATTAAATTCATAAAAGAAAAGAAAAGAAAAATATAAGTAGTAGAACTAGAAAAATTAATACACATTCTAATGCTACATGTTTGGTAAAAAATTGAATCGTTAAATGCATTAAAATTGTTTTAAAACAAAAATTACACAAACGCAGGAAAAAAATCTCTTTAAATCCCTATTTCTTCTTCAGTATGAAATGTATCAAATGTGTTTTTAAAGTATTATATAAGGAATCAATAGGAATATTAGAAAAAAGATTTTCAAAATAAAATATACATAAACTGGTGGGCGTCGGGGTAGTTTCTAATTTATTTAAAACTTGAATGTTATTATCAATACTCCAAAAATAACTAGTTTAAAAAAAAAAAAAGATACGTTTTAAAAATTCCTGCGATTTAACATTAAAACCTTTTCCAATATCCCTTGAATTACAACAATTAAATCTGAATTTAATTGCTGTTTAGTGATATTTAGGTGTTAAAAACAAGAAAGGAAAACTATGATAATTATGAATAAAAAAATTTTGAGCATACATCTTTTTAACATTCTAAGTATAAGCATTGAATTTATTGACAACAGCAGTATGATTCAATTCATATTTCGTATAAAATTTTCATTGTTTAATTGATTTTTAACTTTACCAATGCAAAATAATTTTCAAATAAATGCATGGTTTGAAGAAGCTTTAACAACAGGAACAATAACAGAATTTGTATATAAAAATTGAATATATTTTAAAGAATCTTTACTATGATTATGATAAATAGAATCATTATTATTTAGTTTATTGTCTACAAAAAATGCACATTTATTTAAGATATACCACTCCCACCCAGAATATGCTTGTAAAGTACATTAAATTTGTAGCATCCCAGCTAAAAATGAACTCTAGTGAAACTGCAAAGAAAATGCAGTTGCCAAACTGTGGTGATTTGGCACAAATCACTGCAGTTTTTTCGAAGTCAACAACTACAAAATCACTACAGTGAATGTGTAATTCATAACTACACATTTTCTGCAGTGAATTTGAAGTTAAATGCCCCTCCCACCCCAAAAAAATTGGCTCTGCTGGCGCCATCTATTGACCATATTGGCAAGCTTCCTTTTTAACATTTCAAAGGCAGATTTTGACTGTGGAAACAGTTGTACTCGAACTGACGATCCCAGGTACAGGAGAGACACGCTTTGACCACTTGCCCTTTGAGACTTGTGTGGTTAGTGTTGTGCGAGGTAAAAAGGGGAGGCATTTCAATTAAAGGTTATCTCTTGCAAAAGCTAAATGGCAGGCAGATAAATTGGATGTTTTAAAGTGCTTTTATTTTATTATTTATTTATTTATTGTAATTCGTTTATATGGGCGTGTATTTTAAAAACAATTTAATATTAAATGAATTAAACAAATACTTTAGCGAATTAGCTAAAGCAAATGAATTGGTTTTTCTTCTGAATTTAAAAATCAGTAAATATTTAATAAAATAATTTTATTTTTAGGCTAATTGCGAAAATAATACTTTTTTTTATTATGAATTATAATGTAATTACATGCGTTGTGTTAATTTTATAAAATATATATTTTTCAGATGGAAGTACTTACTTTAATAAATTATGGGTCGGTAATTAATATTTTTTACTTAGAATAAGAATTCATTTTATGTCGTTTATTGATACGGTAAAACATATTTTTTATTATTGTGTTAGAATAATAATTTGTTATTTATAAACATTTTTTAATTTAAAAATTAATTATATATATAATTTTTTGTAATAAAATTATATATATAATTAATTTTTTGTAATATATATATATATATATATATATATATATATATATATATATATATATATATATATATATATATATATATATATATATATATATATATATATGTATATGTATATATATATATATATTGTAGTGAGTTTTTTAAATAGGGAATATTTCTGAATCTTTCTTGCAAATTAAAAAAAATAAACGAATTTTAGAGGTTTTTCTGACAATATAATTTTTTTTAGGAATTATAATGTAATTAAATGTGTTAATTTAAGAAATATATATTTGTAAAAAAGGATAAATTAATTTTATAAAATAAAAATATAATATTGTGTTAGAATAATAATTTGTTATTTATAAAAAATTTTTAATTTAAAAATTCAATAAAAATTATATATAGATATTTTTTTATTTGTAGTGAGTTTTTTAAATGGGGAATATTTCTGAATCTATCTTGCAAATTAAAAAAAATAATAAACGAATTTTAGAGGTTTTTCTGATAATATAATTTTTTTAGGAATTATAATGTAATTAAATGTGTTAATTTAAGAAATATATATTTGTAAAAAAGGAAAAATTAATTTTATAAAATAAGAAGTTCATAATTAATAACTTTGAATTAGAATAAGGACTCATTTTATATCATTTTTATTTTTTAATGTAGCATATGTTTTTAATGATTCTGTAGATATATTTGATTGTTAACTTATCTACATTTTTACCTAAAAATAAAATAGAAACATTAATTTAATTTTCTTCTTTTTTTTTCTTTGGTAAATAATTTTTTACAAAGGGAAATTTCTGATTTTTTTTTTATTTTAATATAAAAAATGACTAGATTTTTCAATACATTTATGACTTGTAAAATAATTTTAAACACTTTTAATAATTTAATATTTGCATGAAATAAAAAACTTTGATGTGCTTTTAAAATGAATACATAATTAGAAAATACACTTCAATTAACTGATGAAGTATTTTTTTTTTCTTTCTACGATTCATTAAGTTTAGATCGAATAATAATTTAATTAAAGAATTTTAAAGAGCGATTTAAAAAATTATTTGATGATTCAAATATTTTTATGTCGATTTCAAAATGAAGTAATAGTAAATTAATTGCAAGTAATTTTCAGTTATGAAGATGGAGATATATGGGGGCAGAAAGCAGAGGAGCTCGTTGGATTTTAAAATTTAATTAAATAAAATTTCCTCTTTTTTTTTTCCAAAACTTAATGTAAATTTTTCGAATAACTTAGAAAGAAAGAAAAAGAAATTTTCAATTAAGGAGGGGGTTGTAGATACATTGCCCCTCCCTGGATTTTGAAATTTAATTAGCAATTTTTCCTCCAATTTACAAAAGCATAATAAAATTTATTCTTTTAGTGTGATTTAAATAAAGAAAAGAAGAATTTTCCGTGAGGGGTGGGGGAATAGATGAGCCATTTTTCCTCACTCGATTTTGAAATTTAACTAATTTTTTTCTCCGATTTTTGAAAAAATACTAAAATTCAATCTTTTTCTTTAGCTTAAAATATAAGAACTAAGAATTTTCTGTTATGGGGAGGAAGGTAGAGGAAAGTATTTGCCCCTTCCTAAATAATAAAAAAAAACATATATATACATTAAGAAATTTTTTCTTTTCTGATATTTTCAAAAGCATATAGTAAAATGTATAATTTTAAAGAAATTTACAATAAATAGTAAGAAGAAATTTCGCATTAAGGGGCTGGTGAGTGAAAGGCCCATTGTCCCTCATAACTTTTGAAACTTAATATATTTTTTCTCTGATTTTGATAAACCTCGCAAAATTTATTCCTTTAGAGTAACTTAAAATAAAAGAACTAAGAAATTTCCGTTGTATGCAGGGGGCAACAGTCACTACCCCTCACTGGATTTCGAAATGTAATTTAGTGAAATTATTTTTTTTTCTCTTAGCTTAAAATAATAAAGGAACTAGGAATTTTAAGTTAGGGGGATGGAAGCATAGATAGGGACGCCCATGTCTGAATTAAAAAAAAAGAAATGGATTTTAATGTATTAAAACTTGTAATTTCCAAGTAACAAAACAAAGTAGGAACTAATAAATTTTTTACTACGGAAGTGGTTCGGTGGGATGAGAAATCCCTAGTTCGATTTTGAAGCATATTTGAAATTATTTTTCTCCGATTAAATTCTGTGAATTTATCGGACAAGCTACAGTTATACGAGAGATGCATCGGAAATGTATTTCTAAATTAATGGTTGGATAATAACTTCAAATTCACTGCAGTGATTCTACGGTTATAAAGTCTTATATATTTTTTAATTTTTGATTATAAAATGATTTTATAAAAACTACAGTGTTTTCAAAGTTAATAGCGTACAGAATGTTGAAAATAAATTGCTGCAAAATCATCTTTAATTAACTACAAAATAACTGAAGTGATTTTATAGTTGAGATTGCACTACAGAAAGACTAGAGAAATTTTAGAAAAACCTCAAAAACACTTCACTTCTACAAAAAAACTGCAGTTCATTTTTAGCTGGGATAGTTGCATAATAAATTTGTTTAAATATTTTTTTTAATTAGCATAGCATTTTTTTTTCTATTTAATATAAAATTAACCCATCAAAAAATGAAAATCATTATTCTCTTAAAATGTTAAGCTTTTAAGAAAAATATGTCGAGTTATAATTAAATCAAATTGCATTTAAACACACGATTATTCAAAATGATGCACGGCATTTTAAAATATTACAATAAAATCAAACTTAAATATGCACATACCAGAACAAATTTAGAAACAATTATATCCTAGTTACCAGTATTATATCCTAGTTACCAGTATTATATCCTAGTTACCAGTAACCACATGTCTATGAAAACCATCAACAAAATTGACAAAATTAAACCTACAATTTCGAGAGTTTGCAACATCATAAAAAGCAACAAATCAACAATTAAATAGTTTTTACTAAGAGAGATAGCATATCAATAAGTAACTGCAATATCAGTATTTCTAATGGGAAAAAGAATATTAAATTGTCTAATGAATTTCTTAATTTCAAAATCATCGAAAAAATTCTGCAAGAAATTTATAGTAAAGAAAAGCCTTTCAGAACTCTAATTTGAAAAAAATTTCAAAATAAAATTTAAAATGTTTAAAAACAAATCTCTATTATGAAAATTAGTAAAATTATATCCCCAAAAGCCTTTCTTGTTTTGTCTATTGTTTTCAGCTGAAAAATAAATAAAGCATTTTAAACAATACTGACACTATATTCAGCATTAAATTTTTTTTTATTACTTTCAATCCATTCATAAGGAACCAGACTATTTGTTTATTTGTTTATTTTTTATTTTATTTATTTATTTATTTATTTATTTATTTGATAAAATAAGTGAGCCTCTTTTATTTCTATTAAATATTCTAAACAGTTAGACAAGTTACAAAAACTATAAATATTATCAATATTATTAATATTGTAACCATTTACCTTTGTATTAAGACCATACTAATATAGTGTGTTCTGTACTTCAAAATAAAAAAAAAATATTTTTAAGGCTTTTTCATAGTTGTCTGCGGCTGATAAATCGCCAAGTACTCTTTACCATTAAATAATTAACGGGTTACAAAAAAAACTAAAGATTATTATATGACAAATCACGCTAACAAAATTTCACCAAATGGCTGTGAAACGACTACAAAGCAATATTTAAGACATTTAAAGCTATAAAATTCAAAAGAAATTCGAGAATATAATATTTTTTAAATAAACTTTGGTACAAATTATATTTTAATATTAAATTATGATTATATTATGTTTGGAAATAAAATTCACATTTTGGTTAGTTAGAAGTTAGGTTAAATAGTTTAGATAATGTGTTTCTTTTTTTCAGCCTGCAATATTTTTAAAGAAAAATAACAACCAGCATTGTATATTTCTATAAATTCATCAACCATCCGTAAATCTAAATAAATTAATTATACACGGCTGTCAAAAGTGTTAAAAATTACTATACGCCAAACCGCTCTCACGAAAATTTGGAAATCGGCTCTCAAATAATAACGAAACAATATTTTAAACACTAAAATTTATAAAATACGAAAACAATATCTAGTGTGTAAATTTTTTAAAATATACTTTGACTCAAGTTATATTTTAAAACTAAATTATGTTTATAATTGTTTGTTTAGGAAAAAATATTCAAATTAAGAATAAATAGTTTAACAATGGTGTGTTTAAAAATGGAAATATTTAATTAACTTTAACAATAAGACTTTAACATCATTCAAGATAATATCTGGAAATTTCGGAACGTCTTTTATGATACAGATAAAAATATTATAAGATAACGTCATTCCACTTTGTCTGGCAGAAAATAAATTTTAGTGTATTATCATAAACTTGTAAGATAGACTTTGTCATTTCATAAGTTAAATCTTTTCTTAAGACATTCATTAACAAATTTAGATTTGTGAAAATTACAGGAAATTAATTAGATTTCTTATTTCAGAAAAAATAATAATATAATGTTAAGCTTTTAAGAAAAATATGTCGAGTTATAATTAACTCAAATTGCATTTAAACATACGATTACTCAAAATGATGCACGGCATATTAAAATATTGCAACAAAATCAATTTTAAATATGCCAGAACAAATTTAGAATAAATCAAAAGTCACAAATAAAAGATTTTCCAATTTAGTTCATTAAAAATACTTTATATCTGTGTAATTTTCCTCCAGTCACACCGAAAAACATCCAGACGACTCTGGGGGTGCCTTTTCAGGTGAATGTTTCGTCATCTGATCAAGGTTCTAAATTACGACATCAACTTGAGTAGCAATGATCAAATAAAAGTTAGCTTCATTTAAATAGTTAAATAACCAACAAAACAAAGTACATATTAACGAGTAGTAGACACAGCAGATAAGAAGAAATCCCAGGAAATGGCATCAATTTTAATGCCTTTAAGTGGGTTTTAGGTGGAATGCCGCCCCGACAGAAGGTATTAAAGCCGTTCAGCTGGGTCAACGCTGCAAGTAGGGTCCTGGTCATGGCTTGGAATGAACGAAAATCACACAGTCTAGTTCGTGTCGAACTCGATAACTCTCTCTGTGTTAATGATTCCAGAGTAATATATATCCGTGTTTTTAGATTATCTAAGTAAATTAATAACGGTATACGTTGTGTTTCAGATCGACTCACAATTTTTCAGATACAATTTTTATTCACTATTATATTTTCAGTAAAAGTAGGCCTCCGCCATAATCCGAGAGGTTCTGCTCTCTAAAGCAGGTATATGAGAGGAGAGAGGTTCGAACCTAATCTCGCCCGTTTGCTTAACTATAAGCAGTTTTTTCTAACTGCGATTGTTTGCGAAAATACAGGTTAAGTTATCTTAGAAAGACCCCCATAGAAGGCACTTTTCTTAGAGCTTATATCCCTCGAGAGATAATTGGTCTTCATAAACCAACAACAACAGTAACGAAGTAAGTAACCGAAGTAAGTAAACGAAGAGTCCTCATTCAGTGTTCATTTACTTACAGTTTTGTAATTTTTTATATTTAGCTACTAAGTATTAAAGATTAGAGAAATAAAATTATTATTTATGTAGCCAGTAAAAAAGAATATATGGATATACAATATGCATTTCGTTAACGAATTGCTCGATTTGCAAGCAGATTGATTAATAAACACTTTTGCGAGAGATTTTTATGTTCAAATAACGAAGATATGTTCTGTTAATAAATATATCAGAAAGCAAAACCAAGTAGAAGCTATGCTGTATTTCAGTATTACGGGGCTATCTATTAATTATATGAACTGGCGACTTAGAGACCATTTTAACAATTGTATACGCATTGCTTAAAAAGTTCATAGGTATTCTGGCTCTAAATTTTGGGGATCGCAAAGAAGAGTAAAGAGATAAAAATTATTATTTTTTATAGTATGTGTCACTTGTAAAAGGAATATTTCTAATCTCAAATATATTGCTTAATTAAAATTTTATACATATATTATTCCCAGGCTCTATTTTCTGCTTGAGCGTCATTGGGGCCTACCGTAAACACGATCTTTTAAAAATGATAGCGTTTTTCAAATGTCAAAATGGCAAATTGATATGATTTGATGCCATTGCCAATGAATACAATACAAAACGTTTTTACAAAGGACATCTCATTTTTTGGGTTTCGTTCATCTGACAAATAACTATTTGTCTCTGTCTTTGTATGTTTATCTGTCTATCACAGAGTCCGTGCATAAAAAATATATGTCAGAGAGCTCCAATTTTATGTACATAGAGATGAATACCTCTTATCGCACAACAAATCATAAAATTTTGAAAAGGACTATTATTTTTTATTAAAATATTTATCTTAATATCATCAGTTCATTTTTTGTTGTTGTTTCTTTTCTTCTAATTACTACATGCAAGTTTATATAGATATAAAAATAATTATGAATGTAAAACATTAATGGATTAAATAAATCAATTAAATAAATAATTGTCGGCGATTTTATTTTACAGTAAACACGATTCTGGTCAATTAAACTTTGAAAATTTATAAGCTGTATTGTAACATAAATCCGTACTTGCTCTGGCCGTACTGAAGTGCAATTTTACTGTTTTACCTGCTAGAAAATAAAGAAAGTATTTTATTAACACAACATATGGTATTCAACGTTTAGTAAATATAACGTATAGAGTAAAAAAATTAAATTTTTAAATGTAAATATACATTGACGTAAATATAATTTCATTTGATGAAGATTACATTTGAAACATTTTTGCAATGTGAACAATGAAAACTAATTCTCAAGAAATCAGTTACTGATCAGTTATAAGAAGGATGCACTGAGTATTCAATAATAAGTTATCCTAGGGTAATAACGTTAAGGTTCTACGAATTTTCATGGCTTAATTTTCGATTGTATTTTTCAAACAAATATAGGATTTGATACTTCAACTCATTGACTATCTATATAAAAAAATAATTTAAATGATATGTACTCATAAAATGTAATGGCGTGATATCTGGACCAATGCTGTTTGGCGTTATTACCCACCTATGTGGGTAATAATGCAAACAAAATTACAAAATAAGATGGAATAATCCCATGCAGATTGCCCAATTTTAAAAATTTAAACTCAATAGCCCTAGAAATTGACAAATTGCATTCTAAGCAATAGAAAATGTTCATTTTTTGTGAAAATGTAAGAAAAAGAAAGGGGAGGGAGGCAAAAGAATATCACACCTTAAACTTCTTTTTGCTTAAATATAGCCACTTAAATAAAATTATTGGAAATATTGCACGCTTTTAACTGTGATTATCTAAATAAGTATGCATGTTACTATGCATTACATTCTATGCGATGAAAAATATTCAATAAAAAAAAATGTTCAATTTTTTGGGAAAGTCAAAGTAAAATGAGAGAGGGGGAAATTCGGGATAGAGGCTCTAAAAGAGGGTGCCGTCCGTGGAAGGGTGCTTTCTAAGAGAACCTAACCCGTTTTTACACAAAGAAATCCAAGGTTTGAAGAAAATCACGGATAATTCCAAACGGTTAGGCCGTCGCACAGTGGGACAAAAACCCAAAAAGCTGGCCAAAAGTCGAAAAATGAAGTTACGATTTAGGGAATTTCGATTGTACAGTTGGCTAGAATATTGTTTGGAGAGTCAGAATCTGTATTTAAAAAAAGATTTTTGCTTTGCCCTTACAAGCAGCATCATTTCAAAAATGATGCTTGAAGGAATATCATTTAGAGCGAACAAAAACAGCAAAACAACAGTTCCTCTAAACGCGAGCTGCATTTTATAATATTATCCGATTTTAATGATTTGAAATGGACTCACACTATGATAGTATATACTTTATTTGCATGTATTACAAAATTTATATTAAGCACGTAAAAATTAATAAATTCATTGTCATTTTTGATAAAAAATTTTAGAATTTTTTTTATTTTTTTTTGTTTTTAAACATCAAAAAGTTTAAATGTTCCACAGTGTTCCACAACGAAATTTAATGGAAATAATAACTTGGGCTATTGTCTAGTGATTCATAAAAAACCAGCTGCCTAAAACTGCCTTTCTGCATTTTACGCATATTTTAATAACCGCAAGTAAAAATGTCACTTTTTCGGTCGCCTCAAAAATTTTTAAATTGACTACTTTTCACATAATTTAGCTGATAAATATTTTTCAAATTTTTGAATTATTCAATTTTATAATAGTTTATTTCCTATTATATTGTAAATAAATACTATAATCATAAGATTACATTAATTTGATAAGTAAGCTTAGTAATGAAAAAATGAAAATAATTCTCTATTACTGATCCGGTACACTGTTAAAAAAATTCTGAAATTCACGAATATTTTTTTCCTGAATTTCACAGAAAAAGTCCCTTTCTACGACAAAAGGACATTTTCTGTTAAGAATCTGAAAATTTTATCATATTTTCTGAAAATAACGAAACGAACAAAGATAGAAGGAGATTCACCGTTATCTGCTGCGAATTTATTTCGAATGTTTATAAAATGGAGATGTGGCTGCACAGAAATTTTAAAACTCAACGAAAGAAGTCTGTCTCTTTTATTTGAATTGCAACTATATTGTTTTTTGTCATAGAGATTAAAGACTATTATATTTCTTGACTGTGACCCGCATCGCCACGCAGTTTGTTCACAAGTTCATCGCTCGGATCAATCATCAAATTATAGAAGAACTTAGTTCTTGCATTTATGGGATCAAAATAAAAGTTGCTTCATTCCGTTGTTTAACATTATTCACGCCTTGTTTACAGTTTTCACGCAAAATCAGAAGTAAGTATCTGGATTCTTTACTTTTTTAAATTATAGTTTTAGACTGAATTTTTGTGATAATATTCTATTATTTTTTATTGTGATGCAATAATTGACCGTTTACAATTCAAAAGTATTAATTTATGTAATAGAAAAGCAGGATGGCGCCATTGTAATTGAAGCTCAGAATTCTTATTTTATATAATTCTTAATTTTATTCATATTTGTTTTGTTTTCACTGAAATTTTATGATACAAATGATGATATTTTGTCGATTTAAGTTTTTAATGAATTAAATCCTCAATATAATTAAACTTCGCACGCTTGAATAAATTTTATATTAGTTATACAGAATGATCTTCAGTGTTGAATTTAGACATTTTTCTGCGGGAGAGGTTTCTGTGGATCCGGTGGAGGAAAATAAGGCATTTTAGAGTTTAAATTTCTATTTAATCCATTAAAAAGCATTAAATATCAAACCTTAGATGTGTGTGTGTGTGTGGTGGGGGGGGGGGGGAATTCCTGAATTCAACATTGGAGCTGCGATAATCATCATCAAAAGCATGCTTATAACCCTGTATGAAACGTGTATATGTACATGAAATGTTATCTAGTAAAGACTCCTAAACTACCATGCTTTTAAACATATACCACATAAGCTTTTCAAAAAAAGGCAGAGTCCAAGTAATGTACGTCTTAAGGAACTATAAACGAAATTATTTTTCATTAATAATTGTAATTATTGTTTTCTAATGTTTTCAACAATATAGCAATCTATTAATAATATATCAATCTATTAATAATATTTAATCATTTGCATAGTCCACTTTCCCAATATTGATCAATTTTTTTTGCAAATAACAGAAATATATCAAAAGATCCAAAATGTAGTTGTGGACACTTTCTGTGCAAGCAATCCCCCCCCCCCTCATCGCACACACACAACTATATATATATATATATATATAGAGAGAGAGAGAGAGAGAGAGAGAGAGAGAAAATGTGCCGGTAATGAAGTCCCTTAAGGATTTCTTTATTTTTCTAATTGTAGAGTAGGTGGGAGCAAAGATACGCACGGGTCATCGATACTCACTGGCTGATTTAATATGAAGAAATCATGACCACTAGGTAGCAATTTGGTTTGAAATGTAATAGTTGTGTGTTCAAATCTTGTGAAAAACATAGCATTCCGTGACAAGAAAATAGGCAAGTTTAAATTTTTGAATTTTTATCTAATATTTTAAAATTTTCACATTGTTTACCTAGCAATACCTTGAATTTTTAAAAATCCTAAATTTAACACAAACTCATTTGCTTTTAAATGCTGTGTTGTTTATCTCGATCGCATTTGTTTTAATTTGTAGGTAGCCAGTTAAACAAAAATACTGCAGAATAGAGTAAAAGTACACAAACGTTTTGAAGCAAAGATGTTTTTTTATTAATATTATAGCTAGGTGCAAAGCTTTTTACAATTACCTTGTGGAAAGATTTGTTTTTTATATATGTTAGCATTGTATAAAAATAATAGCTATTTAAGTGTTATAAACCAGTTAACATTTTCCTTTTTCTAGTTTGTTTTGTTTTGACATAGAAAGTAAGAATCTACCTTCCTACTTTTAAATACCAATATTCTTCTTTCATATAATGCATTTGTTTTAAACATTAACCTTCAACTTCAGCTAATAGATCTGAAAGACCGCTATATTGAGTTTTCTCAGATTAACTTGTAATTTTCAGTTAAAATATTCATATTAGTGATTTTTTTCTTTTTATTCATTTGGAAATTTAGCAGTATCGTTAGATTTTTGAATAGGGGGATTTCGTCATGTTTATACGTAATGTTTAACACAGAAACACAATCTATGCTAATAAAATCCGTGCGCCTCTGTCTGTCTGCTTGAAGCCGATTACAGTTCGCAACGCGGGCGAGTTGGAAGTCGCGAGAGGTGTCTTTCGATTGGAAAAATTCCGGGGAAGTCATTTCGGGCATTTTCGAGACCGTGGGACCAAAATTAAAAAAGTTATGAATTAAAAACCCCTTGGGAATCGGAACGAAAAATGTCTCAAATCCCAAACGGCGCTCAAACGGAGCTCTGAGGCAGAACACTGCGCCACCTTGCGGTGAAGAACCTGAACTTTTCCCCTTTGGCTAAAAGAAGAAGCAGTCAAAAACCTCTTTTTCTCCCTTTTTTGCGCGTTTTTTCTTAAACTATCATGCAGACAGTTTTTAAAGTAGAAAAAAACTGATTACATATTCAGAATCTGCGTAAAAATCTGCTTTTGATGAACTAAAAAAATACGAAAAAATGTCTTATGGGCGCTTAGTGCCCACCGTGCAAAACCAAATACTTTTAATGGGACTATGGGCGCGAAGCGACCATAGCTCTGATCCACAATCTTTTTTTTTTTTTCAAGTGCACGTGGCCCACCATGCGAAATCACATATTTTTAACGGGACCATTGCTCTTTAATTTACTTTTTTTTGTGCTTGAGGATTCGAACACCAAGACTTTCTTATTAAATGAATTTTTTTGATTATTATATACTGCTTAATAACGAGGTTCGTTTGGAAAAAGTGGCCCAGCTAGCGGGCGTAGCTCGCTAGTCTTATAAAAAAATTGATTATTTTATTCATTCTACGATCAAGGGGTCTCTGAGACCACTCATATTACTTATGCTGAAATTTTTGTCACAACAGTTAACTGCTGTCACAGTGGTTCACTTGTATTTGCGATCTCAAATACCATTTTGTTTCTTTTTTAAATTGTTTAATTTATAATTTTCAATTAAACTATAAATATTAGAGAAATTTACTAATACGTTTTATATAACTTATTCGTTGTATCGGAAATGGGACAAAAGCCGACTGTAATGAAACAAAATTATGCACTTGCATGTTTTCCCCATCACTGCATACTTTTACTCAAGCAAAGGAGTAATATTTTCTAAAGAATGCAGTTTCTCACGAAATAATAATTTGACAGATTTTCGATTGATGTTGGTACTTGCCTAAGTTTCTAACCTAAGATGTTACTCATTCGTTACATAAATTTAGACCAATGTGTTCGTTAAAAATAAAGATTTATTGAAAATGTTTACTTTTACTCCGACCTACTCTATTTTTGTTTCATAAAGATCTTACAGATCTTAAATTTTTTTTTTAAGATTTAGATCTTAAAATTTAACTTTTGTTAACAGACTTGCAGACCGCTGCTGCATGTAGTTTGCATGTAGCAGAAGACCACAAATTAACTTCTAATTTTCAGTTAAACAACTGCTATAGTTTAATTTTTATTACCCCGACCAATGGGGCAAATTACGCTGAGCAATGCCTTTTTAAAAATTAGTTTCTCAGGAAATTATAATTTGACTGAATATCAGTTAATTGTGGCACGGGCCTAAGGTTACAATATAAGATTTTAATCATTAATTACACAAGTTTAGACCAATGTGTTTGCTTAAAAAACCAAAATTTATGGAAAGTGTGTATCTTTCCACTTCCCCTATCTACTTTAGTTATAATTACATTCTGTTTTTTTTTTTCAATATTACTCTATAAACAATAATTCACCATTCTCATTTTCATGTTTTATTAATATGAATTAGATTTAACCTCTTCAGTCCTGAAACAAATATTACGAGGGACAACAAAAACCTGTTTAAAATTACTATACACCATCTCCAAAGATCTATCAATCGATATATCGATACTTGTAATATAGTAGAGAGTGGGGTGAAGTGGGACTGTGGGAGGAATGGGACAGAATGTTTTACTCTTTATGTATCATTTTAAACATTGTATCAATCCCACAGAAGATGAACCATTGGTAGTCTAATCTTCAGTTAGAAAAAAATGTTGATCTGTATAAACTTACTTGTATATGGGTGATTCTACGATAAGAGGTAATTTCTATGGCAATCCGTTTAAAACCCTCCAAGCGTCTTGCAAATGGGTAAAATTGTAATGTTGTTTTCTCTGAATTTTGTTTTAAATGCTAATAAAATAGGATTCTTTCAATAATACATAAGAAATCTTAGTTAGGAATATAAATGTAATCCTTGAAAGTCTTAATCATTCTTCAATGCTTTGAAAATTCATTAAATTTATAGAATTACAATATCTTAAATATTGCTTATATTGCAGTGAAACCTGGAGCTTAGTGTACGGAATATTACGGGACAAACGCTTAGAGGGTTAAAACAGATTTTTTATTCTATATGTTGCTATTTTTTGCAATGAATCACATCATCTTAATATACTTTATTAAATAACATCACAATTGAATGCCTAATTAAAACACATTTTTCTGAATTTTCTTACAAAGTCTAAAAAAGTCTCTCCCCTGGCATGTCCCCTTGCCGGTTTCAATTTAACTTTCAAACAATACATATTTCTTTTCCGTCAGATGCTTAGCTAAAGTATGTTTAATTGGAATTTAAGTAATTATACTTACGTATTATAAAATAAAAAATAAAATATTTTTGTTAATTTCAAATAATTTTTTAATTTAACTTTTGTCCCGCTTTTTTGTGTCTCTACCCTGTCAAATTTCGTTCCGCTGAAACAAATATAAATTCAAGGATGGCTATATTGGAAGTAGTGCTTAAGGACATCTATTGGCTTGAAGTTAGCAATACTAAACGCGCAAGCCATTTAAGCTTCGCCATTTTTAGTTGTTGCAACGCGACCGTGCAGTGTAGTGGCTTCGCACGGTAATCGTGTATCTCCCCTGGTAAGTCATAAAACTTATAATATTCATTTAATTCAATTGCATTTACTGCCCTAATTAAACAATACGGTAATATTTAAAGTGAAATACACAATTAACACAAAAACTAATTCAGTTAGTTAAAAAATTTGAATTTACATGAAAATGTCTCTCCCCTGCCGTATTTCCCCTGGCAAAATAACTGCCAGGGGAGCGAGTCACTCACCAGAAAAAGTTATAAAATATGTATAAAGTGACTTGCCCTTATATGAAAAAGTAAATAAACGGGACAAAAATCATAATTTAAAGGTTTTTGATCAAACTCAAACTTTTCTTTTTGGCCGAATTCTCTATGTTTTTGAACCTCTTATGGTAGAATCACCCATATAAAGGAAAGAGTCAAACGTAAATTTGCTTCATATACTTTTTACGCTTACTGTATATTAACTTATTTATGCATAGATGCAATAGTTTCCCTATTTATAGAACACTATACTGTATATTATCTATAACTTAAACTAACTCTAAAACCAGCGTTTTTGTTTAGATAAGGAATTTAATACAAAAGAAGGAAGTGTCGAGAAATGAGACGTGCCAGTGAAGGGAAGAATGGGACATGATTTGATCAGGGAAATTGCTTCCTTTAAATTCCTATTAGAGCAAAAATTATATTTTAGAATTATGCCTGTTCAATAGCTTAAGTGATGTTTCTGAAACTTTCAATTTTCTCAATGATATTTTTGGACGTAACATGCATAATATTTTAATATGTTTTCATGAAATTTTCAGTATCTTTCATGTCAGTTTAAAGAAATTTTCTTCGTTTCTTTATTATTCAAAAAATATTAAGTGGTTATACTATTGGTTTTCAAAATTGTGTTAGTTAAATACGGTTTTGTATTAAATATAAAAATGCTTTAAATACAAATTTATCCAGATTTCAAGAAACGTTAAATATGATTAAGTGTCACAATTTTTCTTATAGTTGTAAAATATATTTTATAATCCTGTGTTGCCAATTTTCTGCTCGACCAATGCCTCACAATTTGAAGAACAGTATAAGTATTAATTCTGCATCTTTCAATTTTTTTAAGCATATGATATGAACTAACACATCTTTCGTCTCTCAAAATTGTTTTAAATCATTTACAACATCCTATCATTTATACGTTGGTGCAAGGATTGTCTAAAAACGATGCATAAAGTTTCAGTAAAAATTAGATTTTAAATAAATGTTAAGACAAAATTATTCTTAAAATGGTTACGTAACAAGCAGAATAATAAAATATACGGTTCACTTGAATGATTAATAAATTTCTAATTAAAATCTAAAATATGTATATCTAACTTTTAATTTCAGACCATATTTTTTTTAATAGTCGGAAATTGAAGTTCGTTTATGAGCTTGATGTATATCCCTAAAAATAGATTTTGAGTTCCTTGAATCAAGAATATATAGAACCAGATGCATTGGTTTCTTGTGTGTAGTAACAAAGATTTTACAGGTAATCTATTGTCTTTGCAAAAGTCGATTATTATTTTTTTTAGTTTTTCTTTTTTCACCGTTGCATCAAATTGCTACAAAAATTTTAAGATGATAGCATTAAAGCATGCTTTACTTTTGTCATCGTATTCACAGGGTATTTTTTACGTTTTTGGAAACTTCTCATTTCTATGAAATGATATATCTATTCACTTACATGTAGGTTTCCTTGCTATAGACGCATTATTTAAATGAATATAATTATGAAATTATAAATCAATTTAAGAAAAAAAAACAAGTGTAATTGATATTCCTAAGGCTTATATGCCTGTATGGGGGGGGGAGTTGGAAAACTCTTTTTAAGCATTTTTAAAAAGTGAGAGAAAACATCACAATTATGTTCTTATGTTTTGTTGTTAAGGTGTCTTTCTAGAAAAAAAAATTGGAATTTAAAAGAGGAAGGAAGTTTCTGTAAACTTTATTTTGTAATAGAATGTTTTTTCAATTAAAAAAACGTATCTCAACATCTTTAGTGATTAAAAATGAAAACACTGAAAAAACCAGTTTGAATCTTCCAAAACGTTTGAGCGCTTATTGTATTTTGTATATTTGCTTTATTTTTTAGTTTTAACAATTATATGCATATCTATTTCAATATTGTTAATAAGCATTTCATTTTATTATAAATATAGGTGCTATGCCAACATAAATCCACAAAGAGGAACTAAAGCACCCAAGAAAAAAAAAATACTAAACAATATTCTCTTTTTCCTAAAGTATTAAAACTGGTAAACGAATTGAAGTAATTTGAAAGCTTTTTTAACCTTTAAACATTTTTCATTATTGTATACTTAAGTTATTCATATTTGTTTCATTATTGTATTATATAATGTCTTCTAATAAATTGATTTTTGCTATAAGTTTTTGTGTAATACAATTGAGAAGTTTTTATTATTCATTTAAATCTACATGCACAAAACTTTTGCTCTACATACCATCCTTTGCTAAGAAATAGTAAATGTTGAATGGGATAGTTATAAGACTGTTTTACTGTAGATTTTAATAATTAAAAATGATATACCTAGTGAAAATTCTTTACTTATTTTTTCCTTATCCATTTTTAAGTAGAAACTTTGCAATTCCAAGATTGCTATGAAAAAGGAAACACTCGAAAACAGTGAATTTTTAAGTTTAATTTTTTTCAGCCAAATTTTTGTCTCAAATTTACAGAAATAAGTTTTATATAACAAACAAATTTACATTATTATTACAGGGTTCCTACATGAGGATTCCATTGTATATACATTTAAAAAATCTTTTGTTTCTTTGTAGATCTTATAAAACACCACATTTCGTAAAAGTTGTCTGGATTTGTTTGATATATCAAAATCTAGACTTTTAAAGATCTTCTCAAATGGGAATTCTCAACAAAATGTATATCTTAAAAAAATTTGCAACAAATCTGCCTTAAGTCACTTGTACAAGTAGAACGGATTTTGGAACCTTTAACAGAAATTTTTGCCTTACTGTTTGACACATTTCGACAGAACTAAAACTTATTATTAAATTGTAGTGGTATTAAATTTTACTAGTAAGCAGATTTATCAATACTTTATTAGTCTATTTTATTTAGATAAATTTGACTGATCTTTTAGTACGCACATAAAAACATCATTACCTTTCCTATTTCTTTATTTTTTTTAACCATACTTTTTAAGGCTACTATCCTTGTAAGATAAATTATGATTAGACATTCTAAAGTATTCCTACTTCCTAAAATAATTATCATTACACGTATTCTAGATTAAGGCACAATTATTTCTTTAACACTAAAATTAACAATTTTTATATTCTGTAATACAAGTTAAAATGCAGCAAAGGCAGAAAAATCGGAAACAAAAATTAAGTTTTGAGATTTTATTTTTCAGTAATATAGTCGCAAAGCATTCTTAATAGTAGAGAATTATGGTAAATTGTTTAAAACCATAGATCTCAAAAAGAAAAATTTTCGGTGACATTTGTAGTAATATCTACCAGGAATTTCTATGAAATTTTAAAAATGAAAATTTAATTATTTTTCAGACAATTTATCAATTTTGTTTGGTCTACTCAATTTGTTCAAACGAATTCTTAAGCATTTGAAAAAGTTGGATCTAATAAAATGAATTAAATTGAAAATAATTTTCGCTAAACATTTAACATATGCTTATTAGTAATTATAGTTTGAAAAATCTTAAATACAATCCATGTAAATTACACAACAACAGTTTTAAAACCTTCAATTTGAATGTATTCTGTTAAGAACATTATATCATAATATCATATGTATATACTATGATATATATTTAACTTTAAAACGTAGAGCTCTACGCTTTAGTCAAAGCAAAAAAAAGTTCATGAATCACAAATTACTTTTCCATAAATCAGCACACTAATTTGTATTTTGTTAAATTTGCAGCTATTTAAAAGTACCGAGATTTTCTGAAATAAGAAAAAAATTCAATTGTATAAACATCGACTTGGTCTTAAATTACTGTAGTAGTAGGATTTACCACAGTATATACATTTGAGTATTTGATACAGGATATACAAACTGCAGTGGAGAAAATGACAATATTCAGTTTAGATGTCAAAAGAAGAGGGCTTTTCAAAACTTAACTCACAAATTACGGTCTTTATCTGTCATTTAAAAAAAATGTAAAAATTCAGATTCTTACAAGTTTATTTAGGCTTATGGGACATCATCTACAGATTTTTCACTTGAATTAATAGTTAACCTATTTTCCTGCAACAGAAATAAAGAAACGAATACTAACAGGAAAATCAAAAAGGTATAGCGAGTTTCTTTTATAAATTAAAGATGAGTTCAAAGATAATCTCAAACCTCTGTGCTACTGAGCAAGAATGAGCCAAAAAATTTCTTACGATTGCAATTAAAATTATATTTGTAAAATTGCAAATAAGAATATATTTGTAAAAAATTAATAGATACTTTTAATGAACATTCAACTGGAATTTCATGGAAGCGAATGAAAACAGAAACTAACTCCAAACAAATAGATAATATGATGAACTTTCTATTTCATTTGTATATTATAGCTTAATAATTTTTTTACATTATATGCAGTGATAAATTTCTACATTTATGTTAAATGAAAAATAAAACATAGTGGCTGTTTGTTTGAAGTCTGTACCCTACCAAAACATCACAACTGCGAGACCACTGTAACTTTACTCCTCACATAAAACTTTATATACTTTTGAAAAAAATGTGTTCAGCAGCTGAATTTTTAAACTTTAAAATTCTATATTCATTTAAAACAATTGAAAATAACATTTGAAAACATGGCTCTGGATTATTTTCTGTAAAATCTACATATTACGGTTTGAGAATTTTGAGAAAACCTAATGCAGTAATTTCTGAAGTTAATAACCTTTTATTGTCTTCAAAAATACCCACATTTACTTTTAAATTATGCTTTCATTATATTAGTGAGTATATTTTAAAAGTAATTTCTATAAAATAAATATGAAAAACAGTGACCTGAAAAAGAGCTGATAAAAAAGGGAAACATATCCTTGTATATTAATTAAAGGACAGTGCACTGAAAAAGGGCTGATAAAAAAGCGGAAATATACCCTTCTTGCAACATTAATTAACGGACAGTAACTTGGAAAAATAACGGATATATACCTTTTTTGTTGTATTAATTAACGGAAAGCGACCGTTCTGGCGGCAAGAAATAACGGAGAAATACCAAAATTTATAATGGAAAACTACCGCATCTTCAAACGGGGTTTTTTCTTAATTTATTTCCCAAACCGGAAAATCTACTAACGGAACGGTAAAAGTTCGGCTACATTGCTGCCGGTAGTTTCACCTGGAATTCACAGATTTATTTTTAACAGTGTAGAATAACATTTTCTTATCTTTATAGGTAGTAATTTTGTTTGTTCTATTATAATTAGAAGAATTATTTTGTCAATGGCTATATTTGCTGATAAAA
Organism: Maratus speculifer; assembly: GCA_964019185.1. Taxonomy (NCBI): domain Eukaryota; kingdom Metazoa; phylum Arthropoda; class Arachnida; order Araneae; family Salticidae; genus Maratus; species Maratus speculifer. Next base: position 246,896,450 of record OZ025295.1, on the reverse strand, counting down.
ACTACTGAGCGTATTTCATTAAGGCGAGTGAAAATCTTTATGAATATGACTTTCGCCTACATTAGCAATTTGGATTTGGTTTACAAGTGAGGAAGAGATGACACATCTATTCTAAGTACATTTAAACAAATATTTAGCTATGAAGATGTTAGGAGGTTCTAATATATTTTACACTTCTCCCGTGCTACTAGAATACATAAATGTTGCGAATAATTCAGGAATCGTTAATTTGAAAATTCCGAGATCTTCATTTCACTATCGGGCCAATCAAGATCCATTTTTTTCAAGAAATACGGGAGCTACTGTCAATGAATGGTATTGTATTGAACACAGGAGAATTAACTTATTTCTTTTAATACAATCATTGATACAGAAGAAATAGTCGTTAATAACGAATTAGTGTAATACTCGACGTTGCTACCTATGTCAGACAACATCAAAACAGCTTCTGACCGATATGACATTTTAATTAGAAAAGGATAGAGATAATTTAGAATTCAGAATATCTACGTTACATGCTAAGATGCTTAGAGAGGGCTTACACCTCGCAGACAAACTGGATAGAAAAAATGGAAAGCTCGTACTCTGCATGAAAAGAAGAACACTGAAATTGCAAAATAAAATATGCAAAAAATATTTCGTTTACAATTAAGACTTCTTGTCAAGAAACCAAATCTCAGATTTGGAAGCACAAATGATGGCAATACAATTCAACGATTCTTTGAAAACACAACTATTTGTGCTTCTATAACGAGCGTATACGAAGATTTGATAAAACGTTTCTATGTCATAAGTAATTTCTTGTATCCATGTCATTTATTTGATCAATTTCGAAGATTTTTCCGAAGATTTCGATTATTTTGGGGTATGGCAGACAGATCCCTTTTGAATTTGAAAAAAACCTCCGGAAGGAAACTCTGTAAAAGCGATTCCCGGGCTGTTTTCATTATTGTATTATAAAAATATGTATAAAGTTATGTACAGAATTTAACCAAATTATTTGTGCATGTTTTTGGCTGTGGCCATAAAGAATATGTATTAAATTTGGAAATGTTCTGTGGGAAAGGAATATTGTGATAATTAAGTGTTTTTTGTATCATTTTCTCGACTGTTCGTTGTTCTAATGTCCATCGGCTCGTGCAGAGAAGGAAACTTGTGTCCTGCTAAGCCAGATATTTGCAAAGAGCTGGTGATAATAGAATAAGGGAAAACTATTGATTTTAATAAATATCATGATACATATTAACTCGTTTTGATTTCAATAAATCGACTGAAGCAGAGATTTAAAATGAAAATCAAAATTGGTATAGTATTGAGTTAATTGTATTAAAGTATTAACATGCGTAACTAGTATTTGAAATATTAAAATGCACATATGAGGTATAAGATAGTTTTGGGTTTGACACATCGAACTAGTTTATTTTTGCTTTAAAATTAAAAACTCTTTTTTTATCATTTCAAGTTTAATTAATAAGGCTGTTCGTATTTCAGATAACTTTAATCGGGAATTATGTATTCGATAAAAATTGGATAAATTACAAACGAATACAAAAATAAATCACACCTTTGCATTTCTTAAAATTATTTAAAAATTTTTATAATTTAATATATTTCCTATTATGCTTTCAAAGTTAGAATTGAAAAATATTACGATAAGGTTTTCCAATAGTTTAAAGATCTCAAGTTTCTGAACTATTTTCATTAAAATAGTCTAAACTCAATTTTGTACACTGAGTTAAGATCAAATCTTGACTTTGGGGGATAGTAAAGATTTTCAATTTATTTTATAAGAAACATAAAAAGTGTCGAAAGAATTTTTTTTAAATTTTCAATATATAAATAGTTTAAATAAACGAAATTTCTAACTATATATTATGAAAAAATATCATTTACTAAAAATAAATTTCTTAGGTAATTAATTTCTTCTAAGTTTCATTGACTTTTTCATAAATGCAAAAAAAGGGAAATAATGAGTGTTCTAATCACAAAATTTAACAACATATATTTTCAAACAGAAAATTCATCTAATGTTTATACTGTAATAATAAATAGTAGGCATAAATATGCCATAACAATAACTTTATATAAACAACAAAAAAAGGGCTGATAACATAATTGTGATGTCAAAATATTCTAGGTTTTTTGATGAATATCTTTTTTCTCGCTCTATTTTTTAAAGAAAATCTGTTTCCAAATATTCTTTCATTCTAACAACCCTATATAGCAATTTTTAAGGCAATTTATTTAAATGTAACCATACATTTTCAACCCCGTCGATTATCTAGATATTCAGGTAGTATTAGAATTTACATTTTATAAGTACAACAAACATAGTATGAATACAATAACCATAATATGAAATACATGAATATACACAACATAATATGAGAAATTTATCCATACCCGATCTTCAAGTGTTAAGCAATTCAGGTGAAAACCATCATATATATTCTTTCGTGTTTCAGAATACTTTTTCTCTGCACATATTAAAAGCAGAGAAATAATGAAATATTTTTCGAAAGGTTTTGGATGTACTTATTTATGCATTGTTAAAATACGATGTTTTATAAAAAAGAATCGTAGTTAATGAAACTTGTCGTTAAGGGCCACTATAATACATACCCATCATGGACAAGCATATCATAAAATATGAAAATAGAACATGTGTTAAATATTTATAATATGCATTGCAATTACAAATAAAAATTTAAACGTATCTCATGTTAAATTAACTTATGTTATATTCATTTTTTTTAAAGAAATAATTCCGAAAATTTTTATATGCGCTCCATCAAAATAATTTCGAAACTCCGAAAGACGTACTTCATGTTAACTAAAGTTACTGAAGTTTAATAGGTTTTGCTGTAAGTTCAAGCCAAAATTCAAGTCTCTATCTCAATTTTTTTATTCGGCAGAGTTTTGAAAATTAGAACTCGATGCCGTCACAAACTTTTAGCGCTCTAATACTGAATTGCATAAAAGAAATAAGAAAAAGAAAAAAAGTAACATTGAATTCAAACCTTCTTAAAATAGTGAAAAAATCAAAATGCTAGAATTGGATTTTTTTTTTTGGAAATTGGAATTTAATTTTAACTCTAACACTTTGGTTGTTTTACCATTTTTACGTAAATTAGTTCGCAAGTTGCTAAAATTTTAAAACATGTTGTTTTAATTTTTTCAAATATTAATAAAACTGCCTTTTCAAATCTCTAATTGATTGCTTAGATAACTGGGTATTTACAAAATTTCTTGCCAATGTGATTTTTCTTATAATGGTCAACTAACCATGTTTTTAAGTTTCGTTTAAAAGAGAATGAAGGTTATGTTAAAAATCAGGATCTTAAACGTTCTTCTATTGCTCAACATTGTTGGGCTTTAAAACATAGACTCAACTTTTTCCCAACCACCATTAACCAAAAGTATTCTTTTAACCTTAATCTTGATTTATGGGAAGCTTATTACATCATTAAGCATTCCACTCTTTAGTCATTGACTTACGTAGTGCTTATGATTTTTCCAGTTTTTTAATTTAATTCTCTTTTTTGTTCTAGTTTGTTCGTTCTCCGGTAGATGTCTCTGCTTGTTGACCCATTTTTTTCACAACGCTTCATTCTAATTGGTTGTTTTTTTCACGTTCGCTCCCATATCCGGCATGTAAATGTGCTCCTCACTGTTGTTTTGCCCAGCTTTGCTTTTTCTAGCTCGCTGTGATTTAAACTGATACTGGTGAAGAATTTCGTTAGTACATTCCAAACGACAGTTTTCTACTTTTTCATGCATTATTTGTGCATTTCTAGAGGTTGTTTTTTATTTTTAAAGCAAAATATTGTTATTATAATCGGAAAATACTTTATGCCTACAATTTTAATAAAATAGCAGTGTACAGATTTTGAAATATTTGAATGGCAACAGCCTGTTTTTACTATACGAATTCATCAAAGCAGTGAAAACCATACATGTCATTTAAACGATTCATGTATGAAAAAAATCGCCGAAAGAATATCGTGGTCTTAATCTCTTTAAATATAACGTAATATTCATCTCTCTAAAACACATTATGACATTTTTATTTTAATTTTATGTACACAAACAGAATTCAAAAACAAATTTAAAGCAAATTTTATAACATTACTCAGTTTGCAATAGAAATAAAAAAAATCGGTTATTGAAAAGCATGTCTTGTAGCCACGCCTTCGTTTCTCGCCTATTAAAAACTTGTTCCTTCGTACGATAGTGAAGTCAGCCAAACACAAGTTAAAATGACTCCATTTCATGAGCAAGTTCTGCTTTCGTATTGCCTGCTGTATCCCGAGAATATGCAGGCTTTTGCATTTTACAAAAAATCGTGCACTCCAAGTTACGTTTATGGTCGTTATGCCGGCATAAATCATTTGCAAATTGTATGAGATCAATTCTTCAATCTTTTTTTCTTAAGGATCCTCTAGAGTCACTCAAAAAGACCCGGATGATGTCGTTAATTCTATGGGCGCCGTTATTTTCAAATATCTCGCTCAATTTTTAATACTTTTACATCATTTTCTCCTGCATAGGATAGCTGAGGCCGATCTACAACCGGGCTAGTTTTTACCTTCTAAATTTTGGCTATATATCTTCATGCGCGTAGCCAGGGGGGTGCCCTGGGTGCCCGGGCATCCCCCCGCTCGCGCAGATCCAAGATTGATTATTTTAAAAAATCAAAATTTATAAAAGGAAAAAGAAGAAAAATGTAAGCAAAGTTAGTTCAATTAGTTAATCAAAACTATGTTTTGAAATGGGCAGGGCCGTAGCTATGGGGGCGCTATGGGCGGTTTAGCCCCCCCCCCTCCCCCTGGAAAAGATTTCCAGTTCACTAAATGAATTTTTGATTCGAAAATTCAATTCAAATTCTGTTCAAAAAAATAATTTAGTTTTGAGACCCGTTCACAGTTTTGCAGAATTGCTAAATTGTATCTAATATAAGTAATTTAACACTCCCTCATCCTATTTGTACATATGAAGCTAACATTATGTTTAATTTTGCACCCGTTATACATTCAAAATTTTCATTATTATATACTTTCTTTTGTATAGAATGAAGTTATTATAAGTGAATAAAGTTTGTATAGAATTAAGTTTAATAAGAAACATAGTACCTACAATGTGAATATGCATTAATTTATCTTTCTGCGTCAGAGAGAGAAAAAAAATTATGAGCCCCCCCCCCCCCCCCTATGGCTCACTTCTAGCTACGGCTCCGGAAATGTGATAAAAGAAGAGACCTTGATTCTTTCTTTTTTTCTTTTTAAGAAAATTATTTTATTCATCTTTTTTAAAACTAGAATATTTACTAGAATCTGTATTAATCACAGTAAATCAAAAAAGTTGGTTTTATAATACCAATTTGATGTCGTTTCTTTATGGATTTTTTTTAACACCTTTCTATTGCATGCATATTTCCATAAAAAAGTAGAGTAAATTCTCGACAAGGATAGAAACTAGTATTTATATATTTGCTTTTGTTATCTAAAGTCTAGATAGGAGCAAAAAAAATTGAAAGGAAATACAGATGTGAAACGATAATTCCACCATGTGATTAGCCTGGAGAACGGAGTGGGGGGAAGGTTGTACAAATTAGGGATGAGACAGGCTCAGTTCCAGCTCGAAAGCCCGAGACCAAACCCGGGTCTGAAGTGAGCACGGGCTCTATTTTCATTTTAGTGTCCGGGCCCGGGGGGGGGGGGCTCAGGCTCATTCTTTCTGAGAATTGAAAAACATTTATGCATAGAAGAGATTGAAAGAACTACTATTTTCCTTTTAAAATTATTTATTCTTTTTCAAGTCATTTCAGTGTTATTTTGATCAAAACGAGAGAAAAATAAAAATAATTTTTTTATATATTTCAATAGTTGATTGTTGCTTCAAAAGAAAATTTATGATGTATGGAGATTTATGTCTACTGCATTTCCGTCGACGATTAATTGATAAGGCGCCTGTCAAAATAATCATAAATAATAAATTAGCTTCTGGTTAGATTTTCGTTTGAGGCAGAGGATATTTTTTAATTCGATCGCTTATTTATTTATTTTGTTAGAGAATGATTTCTTCGTTTTTAATGCAGACTAGATGCTTGAGGTTTGCAAATTATTTGATTGTGCACGAAACATAATCGTTCTTCATATGATAACATCATTGTGACTCTTTTTTCTGTTTGTCATCATGAATTTCGCTTATACTGAGGATTTCCCTTCGGAAGTAAACATATTTTACATGTTATTCCGATCGAAAACATTCGATTAATGTTTCTTCTTTTCCCATAAAAACAACGGAAATTTAAGATAACTGAATCAATGTATTAATTTGCGTTGATTTTAAGCTTCTCGTCAGTCATGGGTAATTATTAAGAGAAATGAATTGATTATAGAAAAATGTACAGGGGATGTAGTGGAGGTTATACTGCAGTATACGCCGTATACCTTCTGGATTTTTTTAAGGAACACCGTATAACCTTCTGTTTCTCATGAAACCCATAGGATGTACTCTCTAGAGCAGGGGTGCACAACCTTTGGCCCGCGAACCACAGTTTTACCACTATTTTTATGCAGAATAATTTTCCATATACTAATGACAGAAACTTTGCTACTAAAGAAATTAAATTACACTTTTCAAATATTCTGGTGTCAACCGATTTTCTGGTAAAAAGATTGTGCATCCCTGCTCTAGAGTATACTCTGTGCCTTGAGCATATACTCTGTGCATCGATCGTGTAACCTGTGGTTTTTTTACGACTACACCCCTGAAGATGTACTCTTTTTATAGGAAATTGAAAACGTTTTTTGATTCTTCAGTATACAAATAGTAATTTCTATAAACCTTATCCATTTATTCATTACAGTTCTTTAATATGTCCATCAAATTTTCTTCTTAAAGGACAAGAAATATGAGAATCATTTTAGGTATGAAGGATATTTTTATTTGATACCAAATTGCTGTTTTCATAAGCTTGAATTTAAATTTTTATTTAATAGTAAATTTTATAAGAAATTTTTAAAAATGAGATATCACATTTGAAACAATTTTTAAATATCATTAAATCTTTTATTTATTTATTTATTTATTTTTGTATACTTTTTGTATCGGGCTCGGATGGGCCCGGGCTCCAATGTACTAAAAATCTTTCGGGCGCGGGTTTCAAAAATCAAGCCCGAACTCATCTCTAGTACAAATCTGTTTTTCCTCTGAAAATAATAAATGATGCGACGCAAAATTTAAATTAATACGGAGGTTGGTTTGTTGGTTTGCTAAATTTCATTTTTTGGGATCATATTTTGAAATTCGTACGGGCTCATTTTTTTAACGGGGAAATTTTATTTATTCATGAGTAGAAAATATAAGAGCTATTTTTCACTTTAAATTGCATACTACAAGTTATTTTAATGCTACTTTGATCAAAATGACGGGGGAACTAAATTCGCGCTTATTTATTTTAGTATTTCATTGCTGTTTGAAATGAAAACTTGTGATAATTACAGATTTATGACGGATATCTTATTTTATATCTATCATGTTTTATCTATGTTTATTTATCGTTTTCTTATCCATTAGTAGCGTCGTGCGAAAGAGGGAGCGTAGGGGGCAGCTACCCCGGCATGGAACTTTAGGGAGCGCCAAATTTATTATACCAACGTCATTTTTGGCCTGTTACAAGAAAAAGTTGGGTGGAGGGGGCAACAAATTGTAACTTTGCCCCGGGCACAGCTTTCTATCAAGCCAGAATGTTTAGCACGCCCCTGTCCATTAGATTTAGTTTTAAGCAACTTCTCATCCTTCTTCATGCAATGAAAAATTGCGTTTGGGTCTTTTTAAAAGAAGTTCCACACAATTATACCTTCCGCAAAAAACCTGTCTAAAACGGAAATTTGATAGGTTTTATGGGATTCCGTTTTATTAGGCTTTATTACATAAGATGTTGTTTGTACCCAACATGTTCAGGTTAAAAAATTTGGGCACCCCCTCGTTCAAAAGGCTGGCTACGCCTATGATCTTTCATATTAAGATAGTTTTCATATTAGAACTGTTTTCGGAAGTTAAAGTATTCTTTTAAGAAATATTTGAAACAAAAATCGAAAATTAAAAATTATCGCGGTTGTAGTTCGTTTTCAGTTATCCTTTCGTTATGTAACCAATTGCAACAGTTTCAACACTCATCTGATCGTTAATTGTAGTCAGGCCTATAGTGGTTTTTATTGCAACTGGTAGTGATTTTAATAAAGGACGTCATTCAGTAAATTTCGGTCATCTGTACCGAACATTAAAATAAAAAATAAATACTCGATATTTTGTGCATATCTTTTTTCGAAAGTCGTCGATTTATTTTCTAATAACTGATTCACCAGGTATTTTTGAAACATATTCCTTAATACACATATTCCTTGGGAAAAACTGGAAGATATTTAAAACGAATAATGTGAGGGGGATGGAGAAAACAGATAATGGCTGCGTAGTTGAGTGTGAATTGAAAATTCGTTGAATAAGCCCTTGGATATATATTTAAATAAATATTTATTTAATATGTTATGGCCGCGACTTTAAAAAAATATAATATTTAAACATTGAAACAAGTTTATAAACGAAGAACTATGACATTGTATAAACAGAGACTATTAAGTTTTGGGTTAGTTGATATTGCGTTGAGGCATATAATGACCAATTCCTTGGAGTTTAGTAGAACTTTTCTATAATATTTACTAAGATCAATGCTAGTTAAACAACAAAATTTCTATTTAGATTTGTAATTCTCAACTTGCTTTCTAGATCTTTCAAGTTTCATCTCTATTTATATTCGTTAAATGAAAATTTTCTAACCTATGCAAACTCAACAATATTTTGCATTTTTCACATATAGTTAAATTTTACCAATACAAAAACTAGTTTCCAAAAATTAAGGACTGCGCTGATGCATTGAAATTCGAACGGATTGTTAAAATTATTTTGATCACTTATGCAAGACAGTGTTGAATTCAGGGGTGACCCGGAGGGGGGACATCCCCGCGGAGCAATTAGGTGTCCCCTCCAGAAAATTTGAAATTTTGTATTTTCAATGGTCAAAAATTGCAATTTCCTCCCGAAACTGTATGATGTCCCCCTCGAACCCTCAAAAGTCCCTCCCGGTGAAAAGTGCCTGAATTCAACACTGGTCCTAGATTTTATGGTAATGGTATAATTTCGCTCTATGTGGGAAATTTTCGCATTACTATGCATTTAAAATACCACCTCGTCCTTAATTTTTGCTCACCAATATCAGTCCGGGTTTGTTAGATTAGAAGTTTTTTCTAGAATGAAATTCAGAAAGTGTGTTCATTTGCACATATGTGTTTAATCTAGACACAAACTGTTTTACGAGATATTAATTGTGTAAGAAATTAATAAAGTACTTTAAAACTAGTATTATTTTCAACCGAACGACGTTTTAATTACTTTATATATATATATAACAAGACAATCTCTTTTAATTAAATTTTCAATTTTTCGAAGTAAAATTTCTACAAAGGAAAACTGAATGTCTCTTTACATTTTTAATTTATTTTTTGTTTAACGAGAAAAGGATTTTTAAAATTAATGTCAATATTAAATGAGATTAATCCTTATGAAACACAATTCATCAAATGAATGACACAGAATTATTAAAATAATCCTTTTTTATTGAATAGATTTAATTATACATTCAATTTCAATTAAATATAAAACAGATAATTCATTTTGCTTTAAAAAAACTTTAATTGATTTTTATTTTTAAAAAATTGATTTATTTTAGAAAGAATTATTTTTCTGTTAAAAAATTTTGTTTCTCTTAAAATAATAAAATGTCAAGTGTGAATATTACTTCTTACAGAACGGAAATAAATACAATAATAATAAAACAGGGACGTACAATAAATATATTAATTGGCAACGGTATTATACAAAAATTCGTTGTTCAAAGAATAAGACTTCGTAAAAAGCTATACAAAGTACTATAGCTGTATATAATAAAAAAATTATAAATAGATGTTCCGTGAAAATTCAAAGCGATAGAACCCCGTCAGTAGTCGCGTGTAGGTCTTTTCGCCGCCCGTATAACTTATCTTCTCCTAACTTGTATCAGATTAAAAATACAACGGAGATCTACCATGTAGCTGACTTTGAAGGTTTCTCGAACACCTTAGTGAAGTAACAGGACACCTCTGTTTTTCTTTCAGGTACATTTTTAGAAACAAAGTTGAAATTGGCTAAAAAGTCTGCGTAACAACCACAAATGTCAGTTCATTTTTACTTTTTCGAATTATTCCATATCTCATGAATAAAATGCATAATTTAAGAAAACTGCAAATTTATATATTCATTTAAATGTTATCTTCATACATTAGGGGAAATATATTTCTTATTTTATATATTTGGTATGCGGGGGGGGGGGGCAGCGGCGAAAAGACCGAGCGCGACTAATGACGTTCTGGAAAAAGTCGCGACTACTCGCGGGGTACAAAATATTGCTATTCTGTGTAGCTCTTTTTTATTTTATCCTAATCTACCAGACAGCAAAAGGTGTCGGAATCAGTTTGGGCGTTTATCTGAATGAGGAATTTTCACGTTTTCTAATTTTATCTAAAAACAATAGAAAACTAAAAGTTATGACGGACAGTGAAAGCTTTTTTGATTTCGAGCTTTAATTATTGATTTATAACGGTGTTTATATGGCATTATTTACTGTGTCACGAAAATGGTACTTTCCCTGCGCCGTCGGTTGTGACGTCATCGTTCACGACAACACACATCTGATGGACTAAGTGTTGATTCCTGCGATTTTGGTGTATCGACTTTCTTTTTCTCTCGTTATAAAATCCACGTGTATTACATTATTTATTATGACTGACATTACATTCTCATTATAACCATGCATATTTGTTAATATTTTGTGTAATTATTAGTACAGGTATGCAAATTAAGACATATTGTCTAAATTTCTTATTTGAAACAGATGCAATGATTTAATTAGCGGATCATGGTATTTAATTATTCTAAATCCAGTGTTTTTCCTTTATCTGTTATCACAATGACCATAAAGCAATTTTATATGCAGTGGTTTAGTCGAAAAAAAAAAAGGGGGGGGGTTTCTAAGCAAATGATTATACACTCAAGGCGGATTGTATACCCTACAGATTATTTATATATTAATGCTATTGTACGGTGTTTCTTTAAAAAACGAAGTGATACAGTAACAATGAATGTCATGTTTCTTTTCTCTTTTTTTTGGGGGGGGGGGGGGTGAGGGTGTAAAGGCAAAAAATGCAGTTAAATTAATATTTAGAAAGGAATTTCCACACCTTATAAGAGAAGAAAAGAAAAAGACTGCGTTCATAAAACAACAATCACGCATAGATCAAGATTTAAATAAATTATTTAACGAAAAATATGAAAAAATTGTTCAGTTACAAATCGCTTCGGTAATCATGCCTGAAATTGATATATTTTTAGATTGAAAAATGAGTTAAAATTCCTCTTTATTGATTAGGAAAAAAATAATTTTTCAAAATCCTCCTAAATAAATTAAGAAAAAAAAATGCATACACAGCTTTTAGACTACTGACACATTTGATATGAAATCTTGAAATTACCTGGATTTTGTTCAGGAATTCCCATGGAAGGTGTTAAATCCAAAATGGCAACTTAAAGACAAAAGTTTTAATTTATTTCTGTTCGGAAATGCATGAAACTAAACAATGTTTATTACATTAATGCGAAAAAAATGTATTTAAAAAGTTTCCTTTAGCATTTAAAGATTACAATTTTTTTTCTTTTTTATTTTCAATAAACCATGTCAATAGTTTTAATTCTTCTGAATCATCTTAAAAAAAAAAAAAAAAAAAAAAGAAAGAAAAAAGAAAGAAAGAAAGAAAGAAAAAAAGTCACTGCTGATTGTATTTTGCCACTTCTTAAATGCATAAGATCTCAAGTCTTCCGGAGGGGAGTGGGGGAGGGGCATTGTGATGCATGTGTGGGACAGGGCTGTACCTAGGAGTGAACGCTAGGGGGCGGGGGCTCAAGAGATTGTAGGGGGGGGGACTCATAATTTTTTTTCTCTCTCTCTAACACAGAAAGATAAATTAATGCATATTCACACATTGTAGGCACTATGTTTCTTATTAAATTGTTGTAATAATTTCATTTTATGCTAATAAAAGTATATGATTATGAAAATTTTGAGTGTATAACTGGTGCAAAATTAATCATCATGTTATCTTCATATGCAAAAATAGGATGAGGGAGTGTTGAAACACTTATTTTAGATACAATTTAATAATTCTGCAAAACAGTATAAGGGTCTCAAAACTAAATTAGATATTTGAACAGAATTTCATTTGAATTTTCGGCACAAAAATTCATTTAGTGACCTTTGAATCTTTTCCGGGGGGGGGGGTCAAAATATTTTAGGGGGGGGCTGAGCCGCACATAGCGCCCCCTTAGCTATGGCCTTGGTGTGGGAGGTAATGTCCCTCGGACCAACCCCTGATTTTAATGGGGTAGGAGGGAAGGCCCGGGTGGGACCCGGCCGCATTTTAAGAAAGAATCGTTTTGCGTTTTGAGCCCTTTATCGCCAGATCAACAATTGTCGCGGAGATGAAGCCAATGCTACACACCCTTTTTTGTTTGTGACATCAAACGCCTAGCGAATAGCAACCGTACCTTCTGCAAAGAGATCGCTCTCATTGTTCCTTCGTTTTTTCGTAAATTTTATCAACCAAAGACTATAATATGAGGAAATGTTACTCACCGTTATTTACGATTAAAACATAGTTTAAATCAAAGAGCTTTTTCAGACTAAAATGCTTTAAATTTCACAGAACATCTAAACAAACGGGTTTTTTTTTTCTCAATTCAAAATTATTATTTCCTTAACTCACTATGTTCGAAGAAATTGAGAAGTTAATTAAAAATAGTAGTAAAGATTCACTTGTAATAAACATAATTCTATTAATCATATGTTTTATGACACATTTGAACTTAGTTTATTTTGTGTTTGGTGATGCAGCTAGCTGAACTTTATTGCTTTCTCCAACTCGCCAAGGCTGGTGCTCAAAACGTGATTCTTTCTGAAAATGTGACCCGGCCTATTTTTTACATTTATTTGTGATGACAAAATTTAGACACATTGCCCTGACAAATTTAGAGGTTTTTTACATTTTTTTCTTCGTTAAAAAAAAAAAAAAAAACAATTTCTCATACATTATCGCAAAAATTACTGTCCGCCATTCGGAATGTCCGTTATTCAGCGGTTAAACATACAAAAATTTAGATTTTGGAAGTGGGGATCGGTAAACTGTCCGTTAAATAGACGTGTCCGCTATTTGGGAGTGTCCGTTATGGAGCTTTTACTGCATCTTTTATATAAAAAAAATGTGACAGGACTTCTCAAATATGCACATTGCGTTGGTGCAGATTTAAGACAGTTGTTTTGCTTTTTATTGTTATATATATGTATGTATGTGTGTAATTTTTCCGAACTGTAACATTAAAAAAGCTTTAACTAATTTTTTTACAAGGAGAATTTATGTTTTCAACTTGTTATAAAGAAACAGACTAATGCAGCTGATTTTTTTTTTAATCGAAACTTTTCTTTAATGTCGGAAATAATTCCATTTTATTTCCATTAATACGGTAGATTGATGAAATCTATTAAAGATGAAGGAATAAATAAATTTAGATGTAAGAAAAATTTAAAATGCTTGAAAAATACAGGGTTATGAAAACAAAAATCCGCTTGCTTCCTTGCTCCGTTTAGTCTGCTACTAGGATATCGTGAACTATGACGTCACAGCCAATCACGCAGCGTTTTCCAGTCGCGCGCTTTTCCATCAACTTTAAGCTTAATTTAAAAGCTATTGACACTTTTTTTTTTTTTGATGAAATTTTTGGAATCTATGAGTTTGTAATTATCAGAAAAACATGCAGCTGATTGATTTCCCGATGTGTGCAAATTCCTCATTGCCTACGGAGTACCCGTAATTGCCCTTTCTATATTATGATGTCAACATATCACCCTTTTTTCAGGTAGTTCAGTACCGTTTTCGACTGGAAATCACACTAACAAGGAAGGTCTCCATACGGGCATACTCAGAAAAATCTGAAAAAATTACAGAATGTTCTTCTCATATAGTTATATATGTTTATACAAAAATTTCGGCGGAACCTCCTTATAACGTCCGTAAAAAAAAAAATAATAATTTCGTTTATTTGGCGATTTATCTCCGGTTGGCGAAAAAACGAAATTTTGAAAAATACGCTTTTACGCTTCAAATACTTTTTAAAGAAAAACCTTTCTATGTTCAATTTATTTAAATAAGTTTAGTTTAAGTAATTTTAGTTTTGCATTTTTACTTTACTTTAAGTGCAATTTTGTCATAAACGTTTATATGTACTTATAACAAAATGAAATTAATATATTTTATCATTTAAAACACAATTTAAATTGATGAAAATTGTTCCAAACTAAAAAATACACTGTTAAAAATCTGCTGCATTTTATTGCAACGCACTCCCTTGGTTGTATAGAAAACGGTTACTTGGCCGTGAAATGGAGCTTTCTCATTGGTTCGAATAGAGATATTATATACAAGCGGTGGAGTGCGTTGCAGCAAAATGCAGCAGATTTTTAACAGTGTTGCACAAGCTACAACACCGCCAGGGGCGTAGGAAAGGGGGGGGCTCAGGGGGCTCAAGCCCCCCCCATTGGATTTTATCAGAAGCTTAATTAGGCAAAAAAATTTCACTTAATAAACGCATTCAAATTATTTCGTGATAATGAAAATTTTAAATATTTGAAATCCTGTTGCTTAAACTTATGTAAAATAATAAATATGCTTAAGCTCATAATCTGAAAATTCTAATAGGTTTTAATTTGTATTGTTAATTTGTTAAAATTCACAAAAATAATAAATTTGAAACATTCTAGGAAGTTCGAACAAGTTAATATGCAATATTTAATAGCGATCAATTTCAGTAAAAGGGGGAGGGGGACTAAAAGCATATTATAGTAGAATAATAGAACTGTTAGAAACAACATTTGTAATAGGAAAAAAATAGATAAAGTTTTTTTTTTCTTATTTTTTCTTTTTTTTTTTTTTTTTTTTTTTTATCCTCTGGGAACGGCAGTGCTTCGAACTCAGATCCGACTAGTATAGCACGTGAACAAAACACGTGTCCAGCAAGAGGGGGAGATTTTAGTGGCACATCATTGGTCGAATTAAAACTTATTGCTAGCAGTGGATTGCGTCATTCCCCTAATATTTTGTGAATAGAACAGAATTTCTTCCGAAAAGATTGTTTTCAAAATCACTTTGATTTTGCATTTGCCTTTCGTGTTATGATTTGTTAAGGTTTAGTTGAATTTTATCGCCCTAGGTAGCAGTTTATGTGAACGTTATATACGATACCTAACAAAAATAAAACTGCACTATGAATTCTCGTGAAAGACCGAAAAAAACATTGTTGAGTTTTTTCTCTTCTAAAGTTCCAAAAAGAACGGAAGATTCTGAAGTCATGGAAGAAAAACGTGAAGAATCAAGTTCTGCAGTTAAAGATGAAAAAACTGAAGAAGCGAGAGAAGCTATTAGCATTGGACAAAGTGATGTAAATACATTATCTAAATCGTTCTCTGAAAGTAATATGGATATAGGACTATTTATTGGCGATGGCATTTATCTCGATGACTGCCAAAAATTAAAAGTTTTAGAAAATTCGTGGAAGCCAGATCCATCTTTTTCTTTCCCAGCAAACCATAAAAAAAGAAAATTTCAATATCACTGGTTTGAAAAATTTCCATGATTAAGTTACTCTGCAAAACTTGATGGAGCATTTTGCAAAATTTGTGTAGTATTTTCAAATGGGCAAGGTGGTCAAGGAAACCAGCGATTGGGTAAATTAGTTTTATCGCCTTTTTCACAATGGAAAGATGCTTTAGCATGCTTCACATCGCATCAAATGTGCCAATATCATAAGAATTACGTTATTATGGCAGAAGAATTCAAGAAAATTATGAAAGGGCAAAATGAAAATATAGAAATACAACTTCATCGAAACAGAAATGCAGAAATCTGTAAAAATAGGATGAAGCTCCTTTCCGTAATTAAAACAGTTATTGTTTGCGGAAGACAAGGATTTGCATTGCGTGGTCACAGAGATTCTGGAAATATTTCTGTTGAAGAAACAGGTAAAAATGAAGATAATTTCAGAGCTTTGCTTCGATTTCGTTTGGAAGCTAGCTATAAAGCTGAGGACTTAAAGGAAATTCAATCAGGTATGATTTCAAAAAAATATACAAGTCCGGACATACAAAATGAAATCATCAAAATATGTGGAAAGACTATACAAGATGAAATAGTTGAAAAAGTCAATAATGCGAGATGTTTCGCAGTTCTCGCAGACGAGACTACCGATATTTCCGGAAAGGAAGTTCTGACACTTTGTGTCCGTTATATCGAGGAATCTGATTCTTCTTGTATAATAAGAGAAGACTTCTTAGACTTTATAGAAATTGAAAATTTATCTGGGGCTAATATCGCTGATACAATATTGTCAAATCTCAAAAAACTTGGGATCGATATTTCCTACTTGCGGGGCCAAGGTTACGATGGGGCCACTTCTATGTCTGGAAAATTGAATGGAGTTCAAGCAAAAATATTGCAGGTGCACCCAGCAGCATTGTATGTCCATTGTTGCAACCATGTGTTAAATTTAGTTTTATCAAAATCATGTGTTGTCCCTTCAATTAGA
The DNA here is from genome assembly GCA_964019185.1 of Maratus speculifer. Taxonomy (NCBI): domain Eukaryota; kingdom Metazoa; phylum Arthropoda; class Arachnida; order Araneae; family Salticidae; genus Maratus; species Maratus speculifer. The sequence goes on along the minus strand of OZ025295.1, from coordinate 246,879,668 downwards.
AATTCCCTTGCAACTATTCAAGAAATAGTCACCTATTTTAGAGCTTCGCCAAAGAGAAGGAAAATTTTAAAGAGCAAGCTTCTAGAAAAAGAGTTTTTAAACAGTAAAAACACATCCAGAAAAACGACTTGCCTTAAAAAATAATTTTGTGAACCTCTCTGGGTAGAACGCCACGAAGCTATTTTTACATTTTGTGAATGTCTGGAACCAATACTTTCAACCTTGCTGGAAATTACTGAAGACGCCACTTCCTAAACTGAGGCATCAAAGAAAGCTATGCTGTTTTACAATGCTTTATGCCAAAGTAGTTTTTTAGTATCGCTTTTTGTGGCAGAAAAATGTTTCTCAATCACACACAACTTATCAATAGCCCTACAGAAACCGGATATTGATTTAATATCATCTTATGAAGCCATAAGTGATGTGACAGAGATTTTTAGAAAAATGCGTGAAAATTCTAAATCCAAATTTTCAGCTATATTCGAACGAGCTTCCGAAGTCTCAAAGGACTTAAATTTAGAAATTAAAAAACCTAAACTGCTAAAAAAGCAAATGCATAGGGATAATACACCTAGTGAATCAGCAGAAGACTATTACAGAAAAACAATTTTCATACCTTTCATGGATTTTGTAATTCAAAATATGATTGACCTTTTTGAAAATCATAAGAATATAATTACTAGCTTATACGCAATACTGCCAAAATACATAGAAAATCTTCAGTAGAAAATATCATGCAATGTGCTGAATTTTATTCTTCTGATATAAAAAGATTTCCGAATATTTACAAGCTGAAATTGAAATGTGGTTCGAAAAATGGTTATCGTTAGACAAAGAAGAAAGGCCAAGCACTGCGATAGAGTCATTATCAAAATGTAATGCGAATGTTTATCCCAACATCAAAAAATTGTTAAAAGTATTATCAACGCTTCCAGTATCAACAGCCACTCCAGAAAGAACATTTTCTACATTGAGACAGTTAAAAACTTACCTTAGGAACAGTATGTCAAATTCTCGGCTTTCTGGACTTGCACTGATGAACATTCATCAAGAAATAAAATTAAATGCTGAATCCATTTTGAACACAATGGTTTCGAACCGCACTTACCTTGTATTATGACGACAAAATTTGTAAGTATATATATATTTATTTTTCTAAGCACTGTATTTTATCGAAGAAACGCCGCATTCGTCATAATCACTGTATTCGTCAAAACTGACCCCCCCCCCCCTCAATAACCTTTAACTATTGTAATCGCTTAACTCATATGAATGCTTCTTTTGTGGACAGCGTTGCATTGATCTGACTTCAATTAACGTTTTCTGAATAATGTAAAGTAAGAGATGTCTTATAATTTGAGTTATATATAACTTTATTTAAAATATTTAAATCAAATTTTAAATATTTTAATGTAATTCGATTAGGATTTTTTGATCGATCTTCCAGGTTTATAATATCGTTACTTTTAGTGGAAAATTCAGATATATAAAAAGTTCGCGAATTTCGAAAAAAGCGCTAAAAAACGTAAATTGCTCAAAAATTAACGAAAAAACAAATTTCTCTAAAGAATCGCGTAGTAAAAACGCAAGTTTTGTAAAAAAAATCGGGAAAAAACAATCTATAACGTCAAAAAATCGTGAAAAAACAATAAATTTCATCAAAAAATCACGAAAAAGCGACTAATTTCGTGTTATAAGTGCGAAAAAACAGCCATTTTTTTTAGAAGATTACGAGAAAACGGCTAATTTGTGTAATAAAATGAGTCAAAAACATCAATTTTGTCGAGAAAGCGTGAAAAAACGGCAAATTTCGCGAAAAGATCGAGAAAAAAACGACTAATTTCTTCGAATGTTGCAAAAAACGACCGATTTCGTCAATAGATCGAGAAAAAATGACCGATTTCGTAAAAAGATCGAGTAAAAGCAGAAGTAAACGTCGCATTTGGAAAAAAATAAAACAAACTTTCAAACTAGTAAACGCCGCGGTGTTTCTTTTATAAAATTCGGTTATTTTTATGAAAAATTTCTTTCGTATTGTAGTGTCATATTTAACAAAATTGGGAAATTTAGCCTATTCTTTAATGTTTGCTTTTAAATAATGAGCATACACATATTTTTAATTGTGAATAAATATATTTATAATTCTACATAATTACTAATTGAGACGTTTTATCCTTTATAGATTTTCTCAGTTTTGTAGTTATTTTGTGCGTATTAAGTTAGAAATTATTTGAGCCCCCCCCCATAATTTTTAAATTGCTACGCCACTGAACACCGCTAAAAAATCTGTACCATTTTCTGCAGCGTCACTCCACCGCTTTTATAGAAAACGATCAATTCACCGTGCTATGGAGCATTCTCACTGGTCAGAAGAGAGATATTCTATAAAAGTAGTGGAGTGACGTTGCAATAAATGCTGCAGATTTTTAACAGTGAAGTCAATTAAAATCAATTTTCAGATTCGTTAAAATCGTCTGCTTTTGGCGAGGAAATGCACTGCTCGCCAAATCCCGCGTCGCTTTCAGCTTTTCACGCCAATCATTCCAAACTATTTTATTTTTTTACATATCTAATAATGTAATTCCGCCGCTAATTTTCACTGATCCTTTATTACCTATATGAGTAGTTTAATTCGTATTTTTTTTCAAAAAATTCTGAGTATGCCCCCAATGGAGACCTTCCTTGAAAGCCATATATTTGACTTAATGATTTTAAATCAAAAAATAATATCGGTCGATCTCATGGAGTGAAAATTCCCCGAAAATTTCTGTCCCCCACCAATGCCCCCTATAATTTTAATCAATTCATAATCACGTGACTGTCTTACCTTTTTAAGGTTCTTTTGTCTCCATCTTTTTCAATCCCGCTTATGTTGCAAGGTATCTTTTCTCCAGAAAAAAAAGGAACAAAGGTATGTGAAAAAGCCATGTGAAGTGAGGAAGTGAGTATAAACTTCTAAGAAAATTCTTCAGAAATTAATCATTTTTCGAAATTTTAAAATAAATGATCGCTCGATATATACCGCAATGCAATCTAGAAATCAGGAGGAGCTCGTGCACTATTTTTTATAGAATAAAGAATAGATAGTTATTCATACATAAAATCGTGCTTTCATAAATAAAACAAAATAAATTAAATTTTTGGTGCAAAGTCTAGACTGATTTCGCAACATGCGAATATTAAATAATAAATGTAGAACAACTATTTACGTAAAACAATTATTTACGTTTTCTTTTTTTCTTTTAGGCTACAATTAGGGGGAAAGTTAAAAAAAATAGAAGTAAGAATTATTTTTTTTTTTAAGAGCGAGCTGAATACAAATACCATTTTGCGAAACTGTTCAAAATAATAATCAAGCAAGAACAATCATGCGGTTACCATAGATTGTGAAAAACTTTCGAACTTTTGTTGAAATCTAATGAAATATTTCGTTATTTAGGGAAATAAAGTTTCACCATCCATTGGCCAAATATGTATTCTAATACTTTTAAACAGCCCCGTATTTGACCGGTAGATTCATATACATACTTCGCAAGGTGTCCACTCTCAACGGTGGCCAAATGGATAATTTGAATAAAATATCTCAACAATAACACACAATACACGGATCACCTTCATGTTACAATGTGAAAATGTTTATTTGCATATTTTACTCATTTTTAAAATTCAAATCTCATAAAATTTAATGCAATTTATGTTTAATAAAAAAATTAATTTTAAGTACAGATTTACTAAACTTTTATAAACAAAGTTTCAGTTAAATGGTGTTTTAAAACAATTATCCCGTAAAGAATTAATATATCTTTTAATTTAATAAAATTTCATTAATTCGATTTCCGTTTTCCAGTTAATCGCAAAAGGAAAACATCTTATTATAATGCATCCAACTATTATTTTAAAAAGAAAACTCATTAATTTATTCTCTGATTATATCTCTGTAACAAATAGATTTAAGGAAATGACAAAGATAAATTTGTTTTAATCATTTAAAAAGTAAGACATAATCAATATTGAATTGGATTAAGAATTCATTTATAGAATCATATTTGTCTTTCAAATAGAAAAAAGGGAATGATTATTATTTTTAATTAGGACGAGCATTTTAATTTGTTTTTTATTTTTTTTCTAAAATGGCTATTAAGAAAGGTTTGACCCACATTAAATCTGGGAGATTTGGCCCGGATAAAACCTCCTTGTCTCGTTTAATTTATTTTTAAACTATATAACAATTATTTACCGTCATTAAACATTGACGGTTATCCTGTACTGCCACATATTTTGGGTGAAACAGATTCAGTTGAACCAGATTCTCTTGGTTATGACTTTGATTGGTATTGGAAGACGTACAAGAAAGTCAATCCTTGCTGCAAATTGTAAACAACGAAGAAAAGAATTGTTGCTCTCCTGCACTATATGGATTTTTTCGTATAATAAAAGAATAATTCCTTCCTCCTTCAATTAAAATGAAACAATCATCAAATGACATCATTACAAGTGAAGAGGGCGAATTTATAGATTTAAGTCTCCATCTGGCCTTAAATCTGAATATTATAGCAAACGGATATTTAAGGATGACGTATGACTATTTTTGCTCTTCACTAAAGTCGCAGCTCCAACAGTGGCCGCGACGTTCTGCCCTTGAAACTAGTAGACGGTAGGTGTCGGGTTCGAACCCAATCACGAAGCTAACCGTTCGGAGTTTTCGGTGGTTTTCTTCGAACCTAGGATTTTCTTTCCTTGGATTATCTTTCTTGGATTTCCCTTAGAAAGACCCCCACGGGAGGCATCCCACCCCTTTCGGGCCTATATCCCAAGAGTAGATAATTGGCCGTCATAGACAAAAACAACAAAAGCAAACCATAAAGTCCCAATTATCCACAAGAACTTGTGGAATTTATCGCCAATATTATGAAAGTTAGCAAACAGACACAAAAAAATTCAACACAGTGAAAAAGCATGCATTATACGGCCACTAAGAATCGCTACTCGTCCAGCAAATAAACTTATGTACATCGTAAAATTCGTGGAAGATAAGAAAGATTTGAGTGGATTAATAAGGATGAAGTTGATTAAGATTGCGTTTCAAAATAAAAAGAATATTGAAATGAATAATGAATAAAAATTATTATAAAAAGAATATTGCCCAGTTAAACTGATGGCATTGAGTTCACAGGCTACGCATACTAATTGTACATTACACCCTTGTATTTTCAAGGTTTTAATTCCGTTCGAAAAAAAAATTAAGAAGGGGAAACAGCTCTCCCCTTTCCCCTTTTTTATACTTAATCATTCAACCTCCTAAACTATCAAGGACTACTTTATCATATAAAAAATTTATATTCAAAATTCAGAGCAAATCGGATAATTCTTAATAAAAACCCATTTAGCATTTATATAATTTAAGAGGAGTTATCCCCCTCTTTTATACTTAACCATTAAACTTCCAAAACTATTAAGAGATTTGAATGAAATCTGACAATTCTGCTTGAAAAACCCATTTATATAAATTAAGAGGAGGGGCATTAGAACCCCCGTTCCCCTTGTTTATACTTATTCAATGAACACCTAATAACAGTCACGGAATCGCCTCATCAGAATTATCCCATATCTAAATTTTGAACGAAAACTGTTAATTCTGCATGAAAATCCCGTTTATATCAATTAAGGGGAGGGGCATGAGCCCCTTGTTCTCCCTCTTATACATATCGAATGAATTCCAAAAACTAATCAGGGAAGCGCCTTATTAGGATATATCTATGTACAAAATTTCAAGTGGATCCGATATTTTTATCATGAGTTATCGCGTTACGCACGTACGAACGTACATACAGAACGGACGGGCACATAAGCTCTCAGGCTATGATAGCCTGTGAGCTAAAAAGCAAAGAAGATAATCAAATAAAACTAGGCACCGATATCGTAACAGATATGGAAAAAAAAAACAGCTGCGGTCAGCATCGGAATAGATATGAGCACGTTCAAATTTATATTTTACAAATGGCTAAGATCTTCTAATAGTGTGATCTAAGCAATTTTCGTAAACAGGATCGTAAAAAAATAAAAGAAACCTGTATTATTATATTTAAGTCGAATAGAGTTTTCCTTTTATGTGAATTACGTCCTATATTTTAAATTAAATTATTGCTGTTAAAAATTAGTCAGATGTGGCAATCCCAAAACTTTCTTCTATCTTATATGAATATTTGTGATGCATGTGAATATTTCCTGAAAAATGCAACATAGCAGTGTAACCAGTTAGGTGGTTTATACCAAAATCTAGTAAGCAACAGCTTGTGTCAAATTATAAACAAATCTGAAGGTTGATGAAAATTCGTGCACTAGTTTTTGAAATAAAGCTTTTGCAAAATCTAAAAATAAAGGAGAAAGAGAGAATTTGCAATCTGTATAATATTTACAGAATATATACATAAACAGGTTATATTTCTGGTGATGTACACTAACTGAATCTAAAGTTTTATGAAAAATCCATGCATTAAGTTCTTAAAATACGTTTATTGTGAAATGGCGAAAATGCAGAATAGTAGCTCCATCTGTTAGGCAATTTACACCATAAACTAAATAACTTTAATCTATACCGGTACTAACTGAATCTGAAATTTTAGAAACTTCCGTGCATTAGTTCTTGAGATAAAGATATAGCGATAATCACAAATAATGCCCCATGACAGAGTCACTTGTTGAGCGATTTGCAGTACAATGTAATCAGCACCATGTTATATCAAGTACAAACTAAATATAAAGTTTTATGAAAAATCATGCAATAGTTCTTGAGATATAGCTATTGTAAAAATTGTAAATAAAGCAGCATAGCAGTGCCACCTGTTGAGCAATATACACTTACTTAAAACTAATCAGATCTACTCTATATCAAGATCTTAAAGAATTTAAAGTTTTGTGAAATTTAATGTATTATTTCTTGAGATAGAGCTATTGCGATAATCACGAATAATTTACTATGGCAGCGTCACCTGTTGAGCGATTTGCACCAAAATGTAATCAACTCCATGTTACATCAAGTACTAACTAAATATAAAGTTTTATGAAAAGCCATTCACTAGGGGTTGAGATGTGACTATTGTATAAACTGTGAACAATGCAGCATAGGAGTGCCATGTGTAGTGGGATATACACCAAAAACTAAACAGATCTATTTTATATCAAGGTTTAACATAATCCAAAGTTTTGTGAAATTCCGTGCATTAGTTTTTAAGATAGAGTGCCCAGAAAATCTTTGTCACAGACTGACAGACAGACAGGCTGCCAGATTCACAGACAGATATTCTGTAAAAACATGTTTTTCAAGTTCTTTGACCTCGAAAACGTGTAAATCTATCAAAAACCGGATTTTAAAACCTTTCTTTTAAAGATAGTAGAAAGCAAAAATGGGGGGTGGGATTTGCTTTCGTAATTATTAAGGGGGGGGGTTGCAATTTGTTTATTTTTCTGACAAGAGGGGGGTCAAAAATTGCGAAAAAGAAGCTTACGTAATATTTGAACAGCCTCTGTCCATATATAACAACGCAAAAACTACCCAGCCGAATCATTTGAAATTTAAAATATGTACTGATTAATTAATTTTGTCGAGTCATTTTAAATTTTAGGAAAATCTGTTGTATTGTTCGATTACAGGGACAATCAAAAGTAATCTGTTATATTAAGGTAGATGGGAAAATGTTCCAAGCGTATTTTTATGGTGTTAATCACATTGAAGGTAATACAATTGGTATGCATCTATGAAGTATATACTATAATATACATTGTGTATAATATGTGATATTTTTTGTATTCATTTGCAGGGCCGCACAAAAGTATTCCATTATATAATGGCATACGGGGGAATATTGCCTTTGGCGCGTTTTAATTGTATTTAACTATTTAACATTTTATTAAATGGATACATGTTACTGAAGTTTATTACAAGTTGCTATAGTACGGACGACTTTGCTATAGTACGGCACCTTATTCGATATACTTGACGTGCAGTTTCCAACTCGTTTAAACTGATTTTTGTAAATGATCATCTCTTATACTAGAACGTTCTGAAAGAATATTTGAAAAACATCTGCAGTTTTATACTAAACATTTCCTATTACTGTTAAATCTGCAGCTTTTAATCTGCACATGATAATGTTAGTTATATACGTAGCTTGCTTTACTATTTGATCCACGTCTTCATTCAGTCATGACCTAGAATTATAAATAAAAAAGTTCATAGCAAGGAATGTTCTTATCTGAGCCGATACAGGTCAAATTTACGGAATAATGTTGAAAATCTCCTTAGAAAGAAATGAAATTTTTGGAATACAGATAGTTTCGAATAATATGAAAATAATAGAGAATATAAAAGTTTCATTTTCTTTGAAAACGAATTTTTCGCAAAATTCATATTTTCAACCGAAATCAATATTCGGTTGATCTCCTTTTAAAGTGTTATTCAGTATAGTCAACAAAAACAAAGTAATTAAAAATGTTATTTTGTAAAATATGTAATTTAATAATGCTATACGAATATAAAATATCTTCACTAATAAATGATTTCCAATACTTAAACCATTTAAGATGTATTTTTATAGGATTTTTAGTTTTCTTTGTATAACTATTTACATATTTCTCCAGTAAGCTCTTTTCCTATGACAAATGAAATGTAAATCTAATGCAAAACCCATATATTTGTCGGTTCCTTTCTTGTAATGCTCAATGTTCTCGATATTATATTAAATGATTTCTACATTAATAATGAAAGCGAGGATTATTTGTCATACTGTAGATAAATATTAGTGCGATTTAAAAAAAAAAAACATATATTTCATGCTATAAATGGTGGGATTTTTTTTATATATCTTGTATGTTGATCATTGAAAATATTTTCAATACTTAAAAATTTGTTTTTTCTTTCATATGCATCAATACAAAAAAAGATAATTTTATCTAAGCTGTATTTAAATATACTATTTCTTTTATCAAATACATATGATAATTACTTTGATTTGTGTATTTTCTATTTTTTTTTTTTTTTTTTTTTTTGTACAAAGTAATTTTATCTTTTGGTTAAAAAACATTGCAATTTTTTGAGTAGACGAACCCTTTAAAATTATGTTTCACAAGCCACATTTTCTCATAATCTTTTTCATTTTACATTACAATTTTGTTTTGGGGAAAACATTACTGTTGACTAACTTTGACAATGTAGACAAAAAATTTGCTTCACTTCTACGCATCACTTCATATAATTTTCGAAGGTACAATAATGAAAATAGGACAAACATATCTGTTATAGCACCACGTTATTGCGGGGGTTTTTTTTTAGTTCAGGGAGGACTAACTTGCAATAGCTTAATACAAACACAAAGAATTTGGTTCAATTCTATACATATATTCATACACCTTCCGATGATGCAATGATAACACACAGCTATATGGACTTATGGACAGACAAACATTTTGTCTGTCCAAATGTCTGTCCGACAAACACGTGTTTTTTGATATCTCTGGCCGTTAAAATGTGTATATCCCTCGTAAATTGCATGTAAAAATTAGATTAAAATATTTTCTTCTATTTAAGATAAAAGAATTTAAAAGTGATTAAAAGTCTAATCGTTTTCTTTAATTTTTGACAGTTCTGATATGATGTCACTATTATTCATGGACATATTTTAATTTCATTTTCTATCTATCCATCTATAACTAAACATATATCAATATGTGAGGTATAATATACACTATATTGCCATTAATTATGGGACACTTGCGATTTTAGACATTTTACTAAATATCTAGAAAAATACATGAGGAATCATCTCGAAACTCTTAGTGTATAAATATAATAGTATACGTCATACATCTCCGTGAAGATTTTTTACCGAAACGCCATAGGGGACCGTCAACAAATTAAAAAAGAATGAATATCTTTTGAATAACCCTGTCAAAACTAACGTAGCAAAAGCGCTCAAACTCTAGATTATGACTGAATGCCTTATTGTAATACACTGTGTTCATTTTTATGCAAATAGCATGCACACTCGCAGAGTAATTCAGGTTTTTATAAAAATGGTCCCAAATTTTTCCAAGTTTTTCCATTATAATTTTCACAGTTCGTAATATAAAATAAAAAAATTTTCAGAAAATATGACAAACAACATTGCACACAGTACCCTGTAATCAGAATTAAAAAATAATAAAAATTGTATGAAAAATGAGTAGGTTTACTATATAATTTTTTACTGCGCATGCGTCAAAGATATCAAAATTTCATTTGCATATTATGTTACCTAAATGTATAGAGCAACTTTTGTAAAAGTCTCAAAATCATAGCTTGAAAATTCTGAAAGTAATCGTCTATAGAAAAAGGACAAAATCCGTTGTTTCCAAAATGAAGCAAAAAAATGAGGTATTTTATCCAAATGCAGTAGTACATCCCATATTGTGTATTCTATATTGACACTAATCAATGAATATATGGATACAACCCCTCTTGTGTTTGCTTCATTTTGAGAATAACGGATTTTCGACTTATTCAATTGACGATTATTATCAGAATTTTCAAGTTATGATTTTGTGACTTTTACAAAAGTTGCTCTATACACTTATCTAACATAATATGCAAATGAAATTTTGATACCGTTGACGCATGCGCAGTAAAAAATTATTTAGTAAAACAACTCATTTTTTATAAAATTTTCATTATTTTTTAATTCTGATTACAGGGTACCGTGTGCAATGTTGTTTGTCATATTTTCTGAAAAAAATAATATTTTATATTAAGAACTCTGAAAATTATAAGGAAAAAACTTGGAAAAATTTGGGATCATTTTTATAAAAACCTTAATTACTCTGCGAGTATGCATGCTATTTGCATAAAAATGAAAAAGGCTTATTACAATAAGGCATTCAATCACAATCTAGAGTTTGAGCGCTTTTGCTACATTAGTTTTGACAGGGTTATTCAAAAGATATTCATTCTTTTTTAATTTGTTGACGGTCCCCTTTGGAGTTTCGGGAAAAAATCTTCACGGAGATGTATGACTTATACTATTATATTTATACACTAAGAGTTTCGAGATGATTCCTCATGTATTTTTCTAGATATTTAGTAAAATGTCTAAAATCGCAAGTGTCCCATAATCAATGGCAATATAGTGTATATATATATATATATATATAACAGTTTGCCTAATGCAAATAGAAAATACATTTTAAATTAAAAAATTAGGAAGCTACTCTGTATTGTTTGATGATATTTTTATCGCATTTAAATATTCACTGTTTATTAAATATGCCTACAAATTTTACGCTTCAAATATAAAAATACAATAATTAAAAAGAAATAAAACTATTACTTGAAAAAAAATATTTTTAGATTTATTAAACATGAAACAAATTATGGCTTAAAATTATTAAAATAAAAAAGTTTGTGCATGCCTTCAGAGGAAAAATTAACATAAGTTAAGACGTCCAGTTTTTCTGTCTTATGCAAACATTCTCAGAATATAGTCTCTATTTCAATGAGTTACTATGTGTAAATTGCTGAATAAATATTTGCTTGAGGTAAGCTGGGTCTTAAAATATAATTTTTATTTTTACTTTAAGTTATAGGCCTTAGTAGATAAACAAAGGTACATAATATTATACAGCATGCATATTTTTGCTTAAAAATAGTTTGTTTTTATGATTAATTTGTTTAAAATTCCATGTTCTCCTATTTTGAACAAAAAGATGTAATCAAGTCAGCATTATTTTCAAGGAATTAATTAGAAAATTTTCTTTTTTTGTCATGTTCATTTTTTAAATAATACTGTTATTTTAGAAAGATTTATTATTTTTCTCAGAACATATTTGAAACATGTTTTGTGTTACGTACTACATAATACTTTTATAGATTATTTTTTTCAATGTTCGAGACCTTTCAATTTTAAATTAAATATTTATAGAAATTTTTAAGGCTACAATGAGGCATAGTCTTAAAGATTATCTAATTTTTGATTACCGTATAGGGTAAGTGTACCAGTAGTTGGCCAGGTACCAATAGTGTGCCACCAGTTTTCAAAGTTGAAAAACAAGTTTTCTAGTCTTTCCTGTCAGATAACAAACTAATTGCTGATTGGCTGGAACCCTTATCTGTTATCAGACAAAGGGATAACTTCATTATTCTCAAAGTCTTTGAGATGGAAGGGGATTTTTACAGACTATATGAAAAAACTAAATAGAAGCTAAAATTATTTTACGTAATCATCACTACTTCTAAATATGATTTCATTATTGTGTATACATAAGTGTAGAAATGTAAAACAATTTATAATTTCTGTACAGTATGCATTAAACTCAAGAATGGAGAGGCCCATTTCTAGGGGGCCCCTACTGGAGCATCAGAAATTTACTTGGGCCACTACTAGAGCATAGAGGAAGGTAAAATTTTTAATTTTTCATTTTTTCTAGAAATTGTATTTTAAAAATTTGAATGTTTATTCTGATACATGAAGGTAAGGACTAGGCTAAAAATATATATATATGTATTTTTAATTCACTAATACTTTAATAATAATTAGATAAATGTCCTTAAGTGGCCCATTACTGGTGCATTTACCTTATATTCATGTATAAGTCGAGGAATTTCTCACAATTTTTTGTGTGCGAGGGCGTGGAGAGTCCACTTATACAGAACTCAATTAATAAAGAAAAAAAATTTCATTGCTGCAAAAATCTGTCTTTTTATGCGTGTAAATTAAAATAGTATATAAAATATACAAATAGTAATAATTTATTATTTTTTTCAATGATTTATTTTTGTTTACTTATTTGTTTTTCGCATTGGAAAAAGACACCTTTGGTTTGATTTTGTGCAGAATTTACATTCGAATGTTAGGGGGCCGACTTATAAACTAGTGCATACGTTAGTTGATTTAAAAATGATTGTGAACTGATTCATTTTAATTTAACATAAAAAACATAGTTAGTGAATAAGGAGCAGTAAAATATTTCAATTAATTTTTAAAATCTCTTTCTAATCAAATATGCATCATTTTGTGTTACGGCATAGCATAATTAATTGAAAATATCATATTTACCAAGAAAATTACAACAATTTGTTAAAATCTCAAGCATATATGAAATGTTGCAGTTAGTTTTCTTATTAATTAATCGGAAATTGTTCAAGTGTAGGATCTATAAAAATCGCCCAAATGAAAGTGGAATTGCTGCAATATCTCCGCCATTTGAAGAGAAAGATGACTGCGAATTCTCTTATAGAAGGCGCAGAATACTATCAATGAATGCAATAACACAGATACCGCCAAATACCTGTTCGATAGAATGGGTGCACATTGAAAGGTATTGTTCGCATCTTGTTTGCGTCTAAACAGTGTCAAAGCATAGTGATAAAAAGTTATCGTCGAATACAAAGTGTGTATAACATAGATTGTATGTCAGGCAGATGGGTATCCCATGGTGAAGGGATTGTCATGATGGATGAAGACCACACGTGCTTCATGAAGATGTGACCTGTCGTCAGTACTGCTTCTTCCAATATAAAAATCTCCATACCATCGGAATTCCAAACAACTCGACATACACACCATGCCATACACATTTTGCAGTCGACAATAGATTTCACTAGCATTTATATTTTCTGCTTTAAAAACAGCAAGATCACACGTTGACGTGGTTTGAAGGCATCCATGATGCGAACAATGCCTTTCAACGTGATCCTACGCTTTAACACATGCATTTGGCGAAATCTGATGATATTGCATCCATTCCATTCATTCTGATCCTTCTATAGGAGCATGTGCAGTAATCTTTTTCTTCAAATAGCGGAGTTATAACAGCAATGTCACTTCCGTTAGGACGAGCTATATAATACACTGACCTCCAAAAATTAAGGCACAACCGGTTTTTTGCGTGTAATTTGCAAATTTATGAATTTAGAAGCAATAAATATGGAGTAATTGTGCGATAATCTCTAATTTATTAAATGCGACATAGAAATTTATTTAACATAAATGTATAAATTAAATTACAACAAATAAGCACTCATGGTGGAAAATTCCATTCTTGGAGAAATCAGTACATGGCAGCATTATGCAGTAAAATGTGGCAGAAAAATTAAAAAACTGGTTCTAATGCGGAATATGTACACCCCGGATTTGAATACAATTTGCATCGACTTTTTATGCTCTCAATTCAATTGTCGGACACCGAAATAGGTAGCGGTAACCGGGCATAGCGTAAGCTTTGTTAAAGCTTGGAGGAGGACTTAAATCCGCAACCTGTCTTCCAAGATAGTCCCAAAGATGTTCTATCGGATTCAAGTCTGGAGAGTGAGCTGGCCATTCTTGGAGAAATCAGTACATGGCAGCATTATGCAGTAAAATGCGGCAGAAAAATTAAAAAACTGGTTCTAATGCGGAATACGTCCACCCTGGATTTGTATGCAATGTACATCGACTTTTCATGCTCTCAATTCAATTGTCGGACACCGAAATAGGTAGCGGTAGCCAAATATGGCGTAAGCCTTGTTACAGCTCAGTTATTGCCCTTGGAGGAGGACTTAAATCCGCAACCTGTCTTCCAAGATAGTCCCAAAGATGTTCTATCGGATTCAAGTCTGGAGATTGAGTTGGCCATTCCTTTCTCTCCAAACCGTGATCCTCAAGAAAATCCTCAACAATCACAGCTCGGTGTGGCCTCGCATTATTATCCATTAGAAAGAAATGATTGCTAATAGCACCGCCATATGGCTTCAGATATGATTCAAGGATCTCATCCCGATATCTTGCACCAGTCAGAGTTCCTCCCTGAAATACATGCAGGTCAATGTGGCCTATTAGTGAAAAACCTGCCCAAACCATGATTCCATCATTTCTGTGCATGTGTATTTCGACAGTGTTTGATTGATGGTATCAAGTGCATTGTTCTCTTCAGATCAGCAGACTCTTGAATCGCTCTCCAGTATGAATCTGGACTCATCTGTGAAGAGTACAGAAGCTCATTGTTGTCTGGTTTAGGAAACATGTTCTCTTGCCCAACATAAGCAGGCCCTTCTCTGTCGTCTGTTGAGGGGGAAACGCACAATTGATCGCCTTGCATAGAGACCTGCATTGTGAAAACTTCTTTGCACCGCAGTAGCGGAGATTCATCACTCTGATGCTGCAAAGTGGTCTGCAATTAGTTGTGGCACAGTAATGCGTCTTTTCCTTCGTGCCAAAAGAGCTAAAATCCGATTTTCTGCGGGTTTTGTAACACGCGGGCTGCCTGAAAAAGTCTTCTGGACACAAAATCGTCGGATTCATACTGATCCCAGAGTCGTTGGACTACACTTCGAGACACATTGCGCCATCTAGTAGTTTTGACCTGTGACAACCCCTTCTCCATCCTTCCTACCGCACGCCATCTTAATGAATTGGCCAAACGACTTCTTCTATACATTTCGAAACTCTACTGGTTGTTGTGAACAAAACTGACAATAATAGTTCAAATACAAAAAAACTTACACGCGAATTTACGAAAGTCGTATAGCGTGATAGCTAAAGCAACGGGCTTCCGTACTATAGGTCGTGAGTTCGAATCATCCGACGGCGATTCTTTCTTTCTTCGGTCAATAAATATAGGAGATTTAAAACTGTTTGATAGGTGATATCATCCGCCAGTTGTTACACCAACTTTATGGTGGAAAATTAATACTTCTTCATAAGGAGTTTTCCTTCTTTTGTTTGCTAGAACTGGAAATCTACTAATGGGATGGGGAAAATTTGATAACTTTACTGTCAGTAGTTTACCGTAAATTCGAATTTTTATTTTTAATTGTGTAGTTTTTTTTTCAAAGAAATCTCCGTTTTTGTTTACAGCTTCATTCTGCACTTAGAACACTAATACTTTGTCTAGAGCTGAGTTCAGTGTTTTTATTTTAAACCTCTATTACAAAAAATTATAAATATCAACTAATGTTTCTTTCCAACCATTCTGTGGCTATCAACAAAGAACTGGATTCTCAACAAAAGAAGTATGCGGAGCATTTCATCAGACCGATTTCTGAATTCTAGCAGCCTTACGAGAATAATAATATATAAACCACATCTTAACGCTCCCCCCTCCCCCCAAAAAAAATTCAAACTTAAAAAAGCTGACTGTTTGGACGTTTATTTGCGTAAAGTTTACATAACGCAATATAAATTCGTTTCCCATGAGACTTTTTTCCGTTACCAGGTTAAATAGTATTTTTTACTGCGCTGATTATAAGAATTACATACAAAGTACTCTCAAAACTTTAATTGTTTGTTATTATTTACCCATTGAAAGAAAACTATTTACTTCATATTTTTATAATTCAGTTATAATTTTACTCGATAACATTAACAGTAATTATATTTTCATTATATGCTTAGATAAATGTGATTATTGCGCACCCCGACCAATAAAAATTAACTTGTTTTCCTGAATATTTCTTTTCAACACAAAATGTATTTCTGCTAGCAATTTTGAGACCTTGTGTGTACTGTAATTTCAAAATTTTTATATTAATGCAAGTTTATAAACCTCATATTGTTATTATATTTTACCATTAAAAATCCAGAATAACCACATTTATTTAATAATTTAACACCTTTATCTCTTCGTCTTTCATCCATAAAACATTAATCCTAGAGCAAATACTTCAAAGAAAGGCGTAGTCCTTTTAAACTGTCAAAAACTTATCAAATGAATATACTTCATACTTCCTTTAAAATGATGTATATTTAAAAAGACGCAAGAGTTTTTTTTTCTGAAACAAGTTTTATAAAATCATTTTTATCAAATTATCAGATCAGAACTTTTAAGTTTTTCAATCTTTTACTTTAATGTAAAATTTAAGCTTAGTTCTACCAAGCGGAGTTGGTTCTTTAAAAGAAATTTTAACATTTAAATATAGGAAATTCTTACAAATATTCTACTTCATTGTAATAACAGATAAAAGATTATTAATTTTTAATTATTAATTATTAGTACAGAACAAAGAACGCATTACTTACTGTCTTTATTTGCTTTCATAAATAAAAAAATATATATTTATTTATTCTGTTAAATTGCAATAGATGCTGCATTTTATTAAAATAATATTAACAAAAAGAATTAAATATGTCTACTTCTTTATGTTCATAATAAAATTTCAAAATAATGCATAACGCGGTTTTAATCAGTGCCATAAATTTCTATTCCCATGACGAAAAATATATCAATATTAAACATTTTTTAAAAAAATTTGTAGAGACAAAATCAAGCATTGGATATCTCGACTAAATCGTTCTGCATATGATTAAGCTGAAAAATATTCTGCTTTAAAAACATTTTTCGGTACTACTAGGTTATCCCTTCGGCCAAAAAATTATCGCCAAACTATAAGATTAAATGCCAATAATGGATGATCGTGAATGTCACATTCAATGACATTAAATAGGATTCACGTGTTTAAAATGTCATTAAGTGATCTTTATTTGGATTTTTATTAATATTCTACTAATTATTTCATTTTTCGTTATTTAAAATAAAAATTATGTCAATATGTATAATTTGGCTATTAGTTTGGCGATTTGTATAATTTGGCGAAATGGGTCGACGGGATAACAGAGTAGTACTCATTTTTCTATAGAATTATTTTTCATTATTTTGAGACGACCCGGCAAGTGAACATGGATTATGAATTCTATCAAAAATACAAACACATACCGAAGTGACTTGAAAAACATATTTTATTAACAATAAGGTATTTGTTGTTAAATTAGTCAGGTAACCGAATGAAAATTTTACAAATTTGTGTCAAAAGTTGATAAAAAAAAGAGTCTTGTACAAATTAGACAAATTAAACATTTTAATATTCTACATTTCAAGTCTCTTGCTTTTATCACAATTAAAGCGTAAAAAATTTAAACACTTCTTTGTTTAGTAATCATAAAAAGGAAAAGAATAGTTACAGGTCTTTGCTTGTTGCGCAAAAAAATGTCGTATTATGTAAGTGGATTTTTCTCAGCATAAAAATTTTTTAATGCTATTTACCACTTTCCAACAAACTTGATAAATGCTTGTGCATTCGGTTTGTCTGTCTTGTCTGGTCACGTTCTAACTCCTGTAAATATATTTCGATTTACATACAATTGATAACGCTCATTTAGGGTCGTCAAAGCATGTTTGGTACTACATATGAGGTATGTACGATAAATTGTTTAGTTACAGGGACGCCCCAAAAATTTGTTAGCACAAATAGTTACGGTAGTATTTTAATGATACTACGTTCTTTCAAATGCATTGAAACTGATATAAATCACTGAATTTCACTACGATTACGTTAGAACAGAGCATTCACAGCATTTTTTATTAATTTACAGGGACACACTTACAGTACTGTCTTAGCTTAATAATTGCTTGAGCGCTAAAAATTCCGTTTCTTCTTTTAAATTTTATAAGATTTTTGCATATTACTTTATATACAGGGTGATTCAGCTCGTCGGTGACAAACTTTAAGGATCGATAGAGCACACCTAGACGAACATTTTTGAATAGGGAATGTAGGGTCCCTGACGCGATGGTAAGGCGCTAGGCGCTTTCGAAAATTTGGGTGCCGAAATTCGAAACGTCATAAAAACTAGGGAAATGGTTAGATTTTCTTGCTTGTTGCGTCGAAATGATTCTGTTTGTTTAG
Organism: Maratus speculifer; assembly: GCA_964019185.1. Taxonomy (NCBI): domain Eukaryota; kingdom Metazoa; phylum Arthropoda; class Arachnida; order Araneae; family Salticidae; genus Maratus; species Maratus speculifer. Next base: position 246,860,983 of record OZ025295.1, on the reverse strand, counting down.
ACTTTCTTCAGTACCTATTTGATAAGCGTATCTCTTAAAACATGCATAGGGGGCGCTGCAGACTTTGGAGAGCTAGACAACAACTTTAAGCCCGTTATTTTGATAATTTAACACATGCTCGCCAAAGTTTATACTCTAACTTAAAGTTTGAACCCAAAAGTAGAGCCCTGCAAAAAGCGTAAGAGCCGGAATAAAATGTCAAAGTACAGGGTGGTCGAAACTCGAAGGCTCCTAAGAGATAAACAAACAGATTTCTTGACTTATGGCATGCATTTTCATGATTCTGTTTGCTGGGGCTCTCTGAAACTCAGTTGAACGGTACAAAAAGAAACATCGATAGGGGGCGCTTTGGGCAAAAAACATAATTCGTTGACATTTCGGACGCTAACTGGAAACGGGGCGCTACGATCAGTTAGTAATAATGAAAACACATTTTCTACCTCTACTCAACACTTCTGAATAAATTTAGACCAAAAACATCAATGATACTGGAAATTTATTTACAAAAAATAACACTACAGAAGATGCTCGAAATTTCGACCTTGGGCCATGATGCAGGCTTCGCACCTCCGTCGCATTGAGGAGTGTGTGTTTCCAACAATGCCAGGAGTATCTCTGATCTGCCCTGCAGCTGCCACAATGCGCGCCACAAGTTCTTCAGCACTGCTGACAGGTGTATGGTATACCTCGGCCTTCAGGTAACCCCAAAGGAAGAAATCCAAGCAGGTGAGGTCTGGTGATCGGGCAGGCCAGTGAACTGGACCCCCACGCCCGATCCACCGCTGGCCATACCTTGCGTTTAGATGGAGACGCACGTCGTTCGTGTAATGGGCCGGAGCTCCATCGTGCTGGAACCACATCTGGCGACGCGAACCTTCGGGTACGTGCGCCTCCTCCAGAAGCTGCGGCAGCACTTGATCCAGGAAAATCAGGTAATTTCCACCTGTCAGCCGTTCAGGTAACAAATAAGGGCCAATGAGGCAATCCCCCAGAATGCCGGCCCACACATTTACTGAGAAACGCTCCTGGGCTGCTCGGCTTCTGGTTTCATGTGGATTTTCATCACACCACACATGACTGTTGTGGGCGTTCCACATTCCCTCCCGGCTGAAGGTGGACTCGTCCGTAAACAAAATGCTGTTTACAAAACGGGGATCCCTGGATCTCATCGCCAAGTACCATCTTGAGAATTCCACTCGAGGGCCAAAATCCTGCTCTCTGAGCAACTGCACCCGCTGCATGTGGTAGGGGTGCAGATTCCGGGAACATAAGATGCGCCACGCAGTTGCTTGCGAAATGCCAACATGTCTGGCGATATCTCTCGTGCTAAGACCTGGGTTGTCCTCAACCAGGTTAAGCACAGCCTCTTCGTTGTCGGGGGTGCTCACTGATCGCTCCCGTTCAGGCCTGCCTCCGTCGAAAGATCCCGTTGTGGACAACCTCTGGTGTACTCGAGCGAAGAAGGCATGGCAGGGGATTTGCCTGTTGGGGTAACGCTCGGCGTACAACCGCTGAGCGGCTCGTCCATTACAACCAGCAGCGCCATACGCCAAATGCATGTCAGCCAATTCAGAGTTTGTGTACCGTTCCATCCTACTACCGATCTGCAGACAAGTAACCCGAAGCTTAAGTAGGTACCGCACGTTCAAAAGACGTGTCTGCGCATACAACTACGTCATCTCGCGTTGTCGTCTACGCATTACGTATCTTTTGCATATCGATATGGTACGATATCTTTTGCATAAATCAGCAAAAAGCACCTTATGTAAATTTTATTGCGCGCATTGTGCATGATTGAAACCAGCTATGTTTGTTAAAAAAAAAAAAAAAAAAAAAAAACTGCAGTTTTAATAGCTTTTTATGATAAGTAAATTACTCTCTTGTTTTGTTTCTAACTGATCGTAGCGCCCCGTTTCCAGTTAGCGTCCGAAATGTCAACGAATTATGTTTTTTGCCCAAAGCGCCCCCTATCGATGTTTCTTTTTGTACCGTTCAACTGAGTTTCAGAGAGCCCCAGCAAACAGAATCATGAAAATGCATGCCATAAGTCAAGAAATCTGTTTGTTTATCTCTTAGGAGCCTTCGAGTTTCGACCACCCTGTACTTTGACATTTTATTCCGGCTCTTACGCTTTTTGCAGGGCTCTACGTTTGGGTTCAAACTTTAAGTTAGATTATAAACTTTGGCGAGCATGTATTAAATTATCAAAATAACGGGCTTAAAGTTGTTGTCTAGCTCTCCAAAGTCTGCAGCTCCCCCTATCCATGTTTTAAGAGATACGCTTATCAAATTGGTACTGAAGAAAGTCTAAACAAACAGAATCATTTCGACGCAACAAGCAAGAAAATCTAACCATTTCCCTAGTTTTTATGACGTTTCGAATTTCGGCACCCAAATTTTCAAAAGCGCCTAGCGCCTTACCATCGCGTCAGGGACCCTACATTCCCTATTCAAAAATGTTCGTCTAGGTGTGCTCTATCGATCCTTAAAGTTTGTCACCGACGAGCTGAATCACCCTGTATATAAATTTTATACTTTCTATTCAGGGTATACAAAAGTATTGTATACTCTGTGTAATAATACTCTGAGTAAAAGTATATGTATACAAAAGTATGCAAAAGTATTTTTATACTATCCTCCTTATAAGAAGAAATTTCTGATGGAAAATTTTCTGAAATATCAGTGTCTATTAAATAAACTAAATTTTGGAACCCATGCTGTTAATAGATAAAAATATCTACATCATATACAGGACTTCTAAAAAATTCAGAAATTTTTTCTTTTGTAGATAGGAATAGCTAAAATTCGGTTTTGAAATGCGTTATACATTATGGTGTAATATTTTATGTTGGACGTATTTTTTTAAATTTTAAAACGGTGCAATTTGTTACGTTATCTTGAAAGTGTTGGAAAGTGCTTCATAATATATTTTTTTTTCTTGGTCTACTATTATTTCTGATTTATAACATCTGGCTTATACTATTGCGGAAAAGTGTGAAAACTCCCGCAACACTCATACATTATAAAACACACACCTACAAGAATAAAATTAGTAAGAAATTCTATTATTCTAGTCTGTGCAGTAAATTGATGCATCTAAATACAGGGTGTCCAGCAAATAACACCCTGATTTCAAAATTAAATTTCTCAAAAACAAAGATCGATAGTAATATGCTGTAAACGTTTTTTTCACTAGGTAAGCTGTAAAAATCTTATACAGAAATTTCAAAAAGTGTATATTTTAAAAGATTGTGTTCTGATTGCAAAGAATGCTTTGATTTGACATTTTTCTTGCTTTAGATTGCTGCCAGAGCATCGGTTTTTCGGCTTAAAATGCCATATTTCATAGTTTTTTTAAATTAATTTTTTGAAATTTCGAAATTCTAAAAATTTACTTCGAAAAATCTTTAAAATATTGCACTGTAAGCTGAAAAATTATTTCTCTGCAGGCAGTCTAAAACAAGAAAAATGTCAAATCAAAGCATTCTATGCAATCAGAACGCAATTTTTTCAAAATATTCATTGTTTGAAATTTCTGTATAAGATTTTTACAGCTTACCTAATGAAAAAACCGTTTACCGCATATTACTATCGATCTTTGTTTTTGAGAAATTTAATTATGAAATCAGGGTGTTATTTGCTGAACACCTGTAAGTGTTAACGCAATCTAAAAACAGCGAAATTTAATTTCATACAATCGCAGTCCTTACACGCTAATATGTGTGAATTTTTTCGTAAAACCCTGTACATGGTACAAATAGTTTACACACAACATAGTATGCCAAATATCATAATTTTCTTTCTTTTAATACCATAGAGCTGCAATCATTTGCTAGTACTTATTAATGTTGGTCAATCTTATTACAAAATTAATTTCTGCCTCTCTGTACATGAACGCTAAATGACTCTTAATCTATAATCTAAAGAAAACGTGCTATAGTGTAATTCAATAAACACTTTTTATTTCGATTAATTTATTATTATAGCATAATTTTTCAATGGAATCAATCGATTCTCACTGAATTCAAAAGGAAACAATTTTTATCATATATCATAATACAATTTAATTATTTTGTGCAACTCTGTTTTTAAAAAAATGCTTATTATTATACATTTCTATGAAGGCATTTTGTAATCTACATTACTATTTCAAAGTAATTCATTTTCATATAATGTATCATCAATAAAATGCATCAAAAACAATTTTTTCGTCTTTATCAAAAACAATTTTTTTCGTTTTTTATCGTCTATAATGTAATGGAATTTTTTTTTATTGTTTGCGTGTTACCATAAACAAACTGAAAGTACAGAATTGTCATCTTCAATAAGGAGTTTTATATTCTTCAAATGCACAAGGTATAACATGGCAATCCTAATACATTTATGACTGTTATAGCCTCGGCAGACAGACATACAGCAGATCAGATATACCGAATTCAAAACGCATTCAACTTGTTGGAAAATGCCAAAAATCACATGCGGATAAAAATAAAATATTTATTATTAATAATTTTCAATAAATGTACAAATAAACTTTTTTTAAGTAACTTGATTATGAGATAGATTTTAATGAAATACTTTTCATTATTTTTCCATTTTTAATTGAACATTAAATAATATTTGTTCACGCTTTAATATTTTCAACACTCTTAATTAAAACATAGCACAATAGATAGTCTAATAGAATTTCAAACTAGAATTAAATTTACATTTATTTAAAATATATTTATTATTGTCTTATTTACGTTTTTGATTTTTTTCTCTGCATTTGACATTAAGTGTATAAATGAAAAACTCAAATTGAAAAAACTTGTCTGCATGTAAAATAATTATCCTCTTAAAATAAAAATGTTTTTATTAAAAAAACAATATGTGACATTTTAAATTATAGCTTACTAAAAACTATTTGAAAAAGAATAAACGTCAAATTACGTCATGTTTTTTTATGCATTATTTTTTAAAATCTCTTTTTACATAAAAACTTCAAATTAAAATTCCTCTACAAAGTTTGTTTTTTTTTATTTGGAAATTGCGTTTTATAATACAAAAAATTAGTTGATCGTTTTAAATTGTTTATCTAATGTGATTTGTTTCTTATCATTTTTTTTTATAAAGTAAAGGTCTAAATAAATGATCTCAGATGCGTTATTACAGAATGTTTTTAATGTATTATAAAACACAAACGAATAAATTTTAACTGCAGATAATTTATTATCTGTTCTTTGTAGCATAATCATTTCAATATGCTATTACGTATATTTGACTACTGTTTGGTTAGTCTTGATAAAATATTTAAAATTGTATTTTACTTACACCAACAGAGCGAAAATTTGTAGCAAAGCAATTCGTTCTAGAGTCCCAAATAATACTGATGATGGTGCAAGCCTAATGTACCTAGAATACATATTTTTTTTGTATGCGTAACATTTTTAAGCAAAATGACATTTAAGTTTTTTTAAGTTTCTTATACATAGAAAACCACATTTGAAAGTACTTATACAAAAGAGCTTTTATAAAAATGTGATTTTATTGATTTTTAACCGTTTCTCACTATGAATATATATTTACTGTTAAATTTGAATTTAAGATATAGTCTAGATACAGAAAGACAGTGGAACATCGGGAATTCGGCATTCAGATGTCACATATTTGGCATCAAATTCAATCATTGTTTTTTTTTTTCATTTTTACAATATGGAAATGGTTGTTTTGTCAGTCGAGAATAGCGATATATAAAGCATATTTGAAATCTTCTGATGTCTGGGTTTTGTTCGTTTTCAGATTGGTCCATGCTTAATGTTCAGAAATGAAAAACTTCTGTTTCCACGATAACAAAATAATTATTAAAAACTACAAAAAAATTAATAAATTAAAAATAAATTCAGATTCAGCTTTCAAACAAAACCCATTGAAAAATAATCTTTTTCTCTATTAGAGGGTATAAAAATTGTAAATGTGCGATGTTCAGAAATTTAAAAATTTGCAGTGCCAAAAATAGTAAAACTGAAATTTTTGTTAAAACCTATTTACGTATTTGGTCCAGAAATACTAATATTTAATCCATGGCGTACGTAATATATGATTCTATTATTACGTAAGCCACATTTTGATCATTATAAAAATGTTGTTTATTAGTAAAATTATTATTTATAAAATGGAATTTATATTATAAGTCTAAACTTTTAGTTTCTGGCAATAACATTTTCCAACTGGTCGTTGTATTTTGTTAAATTACGTTTTCTTATTCCGAGAGAAAAAAAAAATAGCAAAACTTTATAAATTGAAAACATGGTGATCGAAAAAGATGGGTTCGTTGGCAACAAAATATCTTACTCTGTGCTAAATAGAATGGCCGCTAATGCTGATAGCAGCTCAAAGGTATAAGAAATAGGAACTGCAGAAAAAATGTGTCACTGGAAAAATTTGTAAATTTGTTTGAAAAATAAAAATCTGCTTTATGGAAGACTACATTTCCGAGAACGGAACAGCTATAATATCTTAGAAAAACAATTCAAAGATCCGCTGAGAAAAATTAAGCAAAAAAAATGACATCAATGCTTCGGAAGATACACTAAAAAAATATCATTAGAGTTTTTTTCCATAATCATGAATGCACCAATTAACCTTTCTTTTAAATTTTATTTTCTCATTTTCTCCTATAACTATAACTTGATTGCGAATTAAATTATGAATAAAGGTACATTATGGATATTGTGAGTACTTTTTTATATTCTCTCAGAAAATTTTGAAAATCTCAAAAATCTGAAGTAGTCTCCGTGCCGGATTTTCTAGGTTACACAACATTACCAAAATTTTATTCAAAAAATAGTAGTAACTTTAACTTAAGACAAGCGCACAGAGTTCCCGAACAGTATTTACTTGAGTTGAGAAAACGTTTTCAATTTTGATCCTTTACGTCAACTAGATTGTAGTAGGAATTTTTTCTAGAAATGTCCTATAAAAATAAAATGATATATTAATCCAAATTTTCAAAATAGAAAATATGCGCATACAAAATTATTTATATTATTAATCTGAAATTATTTGTACAAAAAAAAGAACTTAGTTTAACATAATGAACCTAATTTTAAGAGGTATACGAAATTTCTCAAGTAAAGCTATTTTTTCATAAAGATAAATTCTTATCACTAAAAAAAGTCGTGCAAAATATTTCTTTCCCTTTTTCTAATCAGAAGAAAATTAATAAAATGTTCCAATCCTGTCCCTTCTTTAGAAGACTAATTAAAAAGACCTTAAATTGTTTGTAACCTTTAAATAAATCTTTTTATTTTTAGTTCAAGAATTCAATTAAAATTTCTTTGTGAATATGAAAAAAAAAGTTCTGAAATATCAATTAAATTTAACTTATATGAAAATCTTATAAAAAAATTAATTATCCGAGGAAAAGCTAATAACTAAAAATAGTAAAAATTTAATTTGAATCAAATGACTGGGATTAAATGGAAAGCAAAAAATTAAGGTCAGTATTAGTATTCTTTTATTTGCGTTATTCTTTTAAAATTAGTTAAAATGTTTATTTATGTAAAGTCAGGAAAATTTTATTTTACAGGGAAAAAACGGAAGAAGATAACCTGTCCTCATATCTCTTGATACATAAATTGATCTTTTTATTATTCTAATAACGCTGCTTTTTATCAATGAAATTATTATATTTGTTTATCTAACAGTCTAACCACCTGTTTGTCTATATGTCTACCTATCTATCTCTGTCTGTATATATGCACAATATAAACAACGGTGACGGATCGCTTGCAATTTTAGATGTATTGTTAAATATTTAGAAATAGTATGCAAGGAATAATCTTTAAGCTCAGGTGTATAATCAAAATCGAAGATTTTATTTCCCAAAATCCCATAAGGAAACATAAAAAAATTTAAGAAAACAAATAGGTTTTGGATAACCATGTAAATAATAAAGTCGCAAAAACATTGGAATTTTAGAAAATGAATCTGAGGTGTCCTGCAGTACACTGTGTGATTTTTTATGAGATTTGTATACTCGTAAAGAAATGAAGTTTTTTTAATGGAAATGATCTCAAATTTTAGCAAGTTTTTTGCATATAATTTGCAGAATTCTTCATATAAAGGTATCTTTATCGCAAGATACGTGACAAGTAACATTGTACATAATACCCAGCAATCAAAATTTAAAAATTATAAATATTGCATGAAAGACCAATAGATTCATTTAATAATGTTTTATTACACTATGAAAAAATCTGTTTTATTTACGACAAAAACTGCTGGCAGCAATGTTGCTAGCAGATTTTGCCGTAAAAATTGCAGTAATATTAAATGCAAATTGTTTCATTATATCTAATTTACGGCAAAAACTTTTGGCAACATAACATTGCTGCCAGTATTTTTTGCCGTAAACTTAAAGGATTTTTTTATAGTGTATTATTGTGCAAATGCAATCAAAATATAAAGTACATAATGCATTAGCTAAATGTACAGAGCAACTGTTGTGTAAGTCTAAAAAACATTGTTTGAAAATTCTGAAAGTGATTGGTGACAGAATAAACTTAAAATCCGTTTTCCAGAAATAAAGCAATAAATAATATGAGGGATATTTCCAAATATAGTATGTGTTAAACAGAGGAATTTAGTAAAGAGTATACGGAGGTATACACCGTATACATTTTGGATTTAAATAAAGTATAAACTCTGTTTCTGAAAGCGAAAAGTATAATATATAGGGTGTAGAGTATACCCCCTAGCTTGAGAGTATACCGTCTGCTTAGTGCGTGTATCCTCTGCTGTTTTTTCTTTTTGTTACGATAAAACTGGCTACGCATTATTAGACGTACTAATATATTTAGATACAACCCCTAATCATTTACTCATTCTTTATTATAAACCAGCTCTTAAAAAAATGTATTTAATATCTCGTCAAAAAGTAATAGATAAAATAATTGAAGTCTAATCGCCTATCTCTTTTATTTACATCTAATTTTCATGGCACATATAGGGGTCGAAATTCGTGAAAACGTTCTAAATAGCGATTTTTAGACAATCTCAGTAAGTAACGAATCGATCTTAAATTTTACATAGCACTTATATGCATAGTACTTATGCTCATGCTACATATATTATAATACATTTGGATACGGTCATCAATAATTTTTGCTTCCATTTGGGAGCAAAGGGTTTCGAATTTATTCTATCGCCGATCAATTTCAGAGTTTTCAAGCTACGTTTTTGAGATTTCCCTTCAAAATACTCCATATATTTAGCTAATACATTAAGCTTATTATATTTTGACTGCATTAGTGCATGCATAGTGAAACATTTAGTGAACCTGCTCATTTTCTCTCCAATATTTCTTATTTTTAAATTCTATTTGTAAGTTATCGTATACATTGTTGTTTTTCATGATTCCTTAAAAAAGTATTCCAATATGATAAGAATTTTGCTAATTCTATGCAAAACATTTGGTAAAATTTAGGATTGATTTAATAAAAATCAACTTTTTTTTAAAGATTATACGTGCTATCCTAATAAAAAGAAATGCATTTTTCGGCATGAAGCTACGTAATCATTTTTTAAAGTTTCAGCGCTTTTACAACATTAGTTTTAAAGGGTTATTCATATGGTATTCATTTTTAATCAGGGGGTTTTAAGGGGTTTCTGGAAAACAATATTTGCAGAAATATATGACGTCAACTATACCATTTATATGCCGGACGTTTTGGAACAATCCCTTGTGTATATTACTCGATATTTAACTAAACGTGTAAAATCGCAAATGACCGGTCACCACTGGTCATATACTGTGGCCATATAGCGTCCATATAGAGGTCATACAGGTAGGCCAACCTATGTATCTTAGGGAATCACAGTATCATTTTGGCCTCCCCTTTCGTTTGGGAAAAGTTTTCTAATTTCTATCATATATGAAAAAGTCATTTCCGAGGTTCAAAATTGTGTTCATGTAAAAACCATGTTCAGATTTTTCATTAAACAATATTTCATGTTCCGTTATATACTACAGATACAGATAGTTTTATAACGTATAGTTATTGAGTGCTCAATTATTTAAGTCCTTTCTTACTAGCATATAAGGCTGCAATACGATGAATGAACATGAACAATAGAGTGGAGCGAAAAAAATTATTTTTTGAAAATCAAAAACGAGTAGGTGCCAAAAGTTGCCTTAATACTAGTACATCAACCGCGTGAAATTTTACCGCTGAAAAAAAATGACTCTGCGCTTTTGCTCTAAAAATCGAAATTTTGGGTAAAGTTTGTCATTTTTTGACATTTTTTTCAAAAAAGTAAAAAAATTCCTACAGAGCTGGTTATTATTTAAAAGTGTTACTTAAACCTTTATATTTATCTGCTTAACATATTTAAACTATAAAACAGTATGTTTATTCCCTATAGTTGGAGCAAAACAGACAACCTTTAGTAAGAAAACAGCATTACCACTCTATTAGGTCATACAATGAATTGTCGTTTTTAATACAGCTCTTGTTTTCAAAACTACCTTGTACATACGTCATGGAGGTGGCTATATTTCATACACCACCTGGCCCAACTATTCAATCATCTTACTACAGTGTTTTATTTATATATTGATTAGTGATTTTCTTTATCGAAATTTGGCATGTTTTCGATGCTTCCACCTAGTTTATCTGTCATTTGCATACATTTGCTAATATCTGAATTTTACTGTTCAAGACTGTTCTGTATATTTTCTAAACTTTTTACATAAATACAGTAGAATCCCGATATAATGCGGTTGTTGGGAGACATGTTTAACACCCATGTTATACCTTAACCGTGGTATATCGGAATGATGTCAAATAAATGGTAGAAAATGATGAAAATACTTATCCGCTTTGTGAAATGTAATTAACTTTTTACTTTATTGAATGCAGACTGAATTTTACGCTACCTTAAAAATGTCCATAAGTGTTGTTTGGTGAACTTGGGCGTTTCGTTTCTTTTCTGTACATTATTTCACACAAGCAAGATGGAATAGAGGAGCACTATCTGAATCGTCTCACCTCTTTATCCAAAAATTACTTTCGATACGTATGAAATGACTTTATTAACATGTGGAAAGTATGGAACATGTATAGTCTTTTCATTATTACATCATTTTCAATTTCATCATCATCATCATCATACTCACTGTCATTTCTACGCACTACAGCATCAATGACATCTTGATCTGTAATGACCTCTAAAATTATCATAGCTCGCTGTTGCCAATTTCTGTCCAGTCATTTAAATCATCAATAAAGATATCGAGATGTATAGAACTAACCGCAAATTGCAAGTCTCTCATTGTGTTTCATCGAAATTTTAAACGCAAAATTTATCCTTAAGTAGATCTTTTTTCTTCTTTTTTTAGGGGGGGGTGGCATACTTTTTCCCGTGTCATATCCGAATTTGCGGTATATTGGACCGCGTTATTTCGGGCTTCTACTGCATTTTTTAAAACTTTTTTAATGTTTAAAATTTTAATTCAGTTATATGAAAATGCTGGATTTTAACAATGTATGGGTGACATTTGATTTTTCTTACTTATTTTGATTTATTATACAAATCTAATTTCAGGAAGTCCATGTGTTAAATTCTGAAAAAATGCTTATTGTCGGAAAGAAATCTACAATTAAATTACCTTTAAAATTGGCTTTAATAAATTATTATTTCAGGCATAAGTAATGGAAAAAGAAAATATTCTTTTAGAGTGTAATGAAATTAATTTTAGTTTAAAGACGTTTCTTTTTTCTTTAAAACAATAAATGAAATCTAGTTAATAAGAAAAAGATGAAAAGTTTGGTCAGGAAAATGAAAGAAGGATTGAACTCTAATTATTAAATTATTTTAATTTTCTAGAATTTTCAAAAACTCATCAAACAATTAATAGTTTAACTAGTTTAACGATTTTTTAATTAATAGAACTAAGTTTTAATTAGTTAATGTAAAAGATTTGATAGCAGTCATTTTATTAATACATTTAATTAAATATTGAAAAAAAATAAAGCTAATAAACGTTCAACACATTATTTTAATGTATGCAAATATAAACCTAAGACTAATTGTTAATAGCATTAGAGTGCTTAAGGGAATTCGAGACACAAAAATCATCAATCTAAAAAAAAGTTATTGCATTATAATTTTTTCTGCTTAAAATGCCATTTAAATCATGTATCTATCGTAATTGGAACAGGAAATATATTTTTTTCATTTCAGTTTGTTTTTAAAATATAGCTTTCAAGCAATGGTCGTTATAAAAACCACTTTTTGCGATAATAAATTATTTCTTCAGAATGAGGTTTTATCACCATGTATCTTATTTAAATCGTTATAAATCAAGAACCATTAAAGAAAAATGTTTCAAATCAAACTTAAACAATACTTTTTTAATTATTATTTTTTTAATTTTGATTCAGCAAATTTAAAATAAAATATTTACTTTATTTTTTTTTTTTAATGTTACATTTTTAGGTGCGTTCGTAATTATGTAAATACGTAGCAACTATTGTTATCGCTCAGTCCGTCCATCTGTCCGTCTGTCTGTCCGTCCGTCTGTCCGTCCGCATATAACAACGCAAAAACTAGCCAACCGGATCGTTTGAAATTTAAAATATATAGTTATAACATAATTTTGTCGAGTCATTTCAAATTTTATGAAAATCGGATGGATAGATCAATTACAGGGACAATCAAAAGGATTCCGTTACATTACGGTCAATGGGGAAAAAGTTTCAAATGCATTTTAATAGTTTTAAATTTAAAACATGTAATTATTGCGTAATGTTTTCGAGTCATTTCAAATGTTATGAAAATCGGATGCATAGATCAATTACAGGGACAATCAAAAGGATTCCGTTACATTACGGTCAATGGGGAAAATTATGTTCGGTTACTGCAAGAAGATACCTGTACACAATACAAACTTCCGTATTTGCTGAACAGTAGCAAAGGCAATGCCCTTCTTAAAAACTTCCTCCAAAATGGAGGTCCTTCCCATATTGGACAAACTCAAAAGTTGTACATCCCATATGCTACTGTTCAAAAAACTCTAAATAATCTAATTTTATCCGTGTAAAATTAGTTATCATGAGCCTTTGTTACCATGTGACTCGCAGTAGAAGTATTATTTTGTTAAATTTTATCACGAATGAAGGATAGATTATGTCTTTCCGAGGAAATTTTATTGGGAGATAAACCCCATTTGTATATGGAATGGATAGTTAACATTGAGAACTACATAATATGGTCTTATTTAACAGCAAACGTTATTCACGAAATTCCCCATTCACACTCCAAAAATACCTGTGTTCGAAGGCTTTACTACAAATGTCATTCTTAATCCTTTATTAGGACTTATGGCTAACAGTCCCTGTAACGTTGTACCGTTTATCACACAAAAACATCTGAACACGTTACAAACTTTCGCAGTTCCTCAACTGCAGCAAAGTGTCTTGTTGAAACATATTTCATGCAAGATGGACGATTGAGTCCTGTCCTATGTTGAACGATTAGTGCAAGAGTTCTTACGAAACATTTCACAAATGATGGAGTAAGCCGCTATTTTCTTATGACGTGGCCTCTTCAATTCACTGATCTGACACTATATAACATAATTTCCTGCGTATGCGGCACAACTTTACTAAGTCTATTTTAAACCATAAAATAATGACTTTTATTAAAAAATCATGTCATTTATTAAAAAATAAAAGTCAAGTACGTAGTAAGCAGAAGTATGGCGCGCATTGTATAAAATAAATTAATTAATTCTGATAAAAAATCGAATCATCTGAGGTGTGGCGGATGCGCACGAATTTAAGGTAAATTTTGAACTTGGGAATACTTGAAATTTATTATGCACAATGGAGGTATCACAAATCTCAGTGATTTAAAAAAACATATCCCTCCTGATACGTTACATTCCGCATTTCAGCACGTCGCGTCGTCGTATACCGAATGGTTTTGTCCCCTAGCACAATGGTCACGTCAACTTGAAGTTCATTTGCATCGTCACGCAAAGGCGTATCCACATTCCTTGTAACATTTTCCATTATATTAGGTATTTCATCCGGTTTTACGCCTTATCTCTTTGTTCTAATATTACAAATTACATTTTACGTCACCATCAATCGGGATAATTGTAACTTTATTTATTCTTCCATTCTTCCTCCTTCTTCTCATATAGAAAGGCCACTGATGTTCGTTTCATTAGTTTTAATCCTTCAACCTACAAACAACTCCAAATAGGGATACTTCTATTATAACCATCCTGTATACATTGATTTTTTCTAGCATGTATAGTACCAATTTTGTAAGGGTAAAATTTTAATTGAAAATTAATAGCATTGTAAATTCCAATATTCCGCTTTAATAAAACTTTTCATTACATTCTAAAAGCTACTAGACAGAATTTCTGAAAATTTGGGTATCAAAAGAAACTTTGTTATAAAAATTGATTGTTTAAATATTGAAGATACATTTCTTATTCTTGTTCTAATAATATAAGAATGCTCTTTGAAATCTTGGGTATTTTAAAAAAGGATATTGTATTTTCTCGTTCGTGACAACATTTTACTCACGTAAATTAAAAATTGTAGTACTACTCTGTTATCCTGTCGACCAATTGCGCCAAATTATACAAATCGCCAAACTAATAGCCAAATTATACATGTTGACATAATTTTTATTGTAAATAAAAAAAAACAAATAATTAGTAGAATATGAATTAAAATACAAATAAAAAGGTCGAAATAAAAATCACTTAATTACATTTTAAACACATGAATCATGTTCATTGTCATTGAATGTGACATTCACGATCATCCATTATTGGCATTTAAACTTATAGTTTGGCGATAATTTTTTGGTCGACTGGATAACCTAGTAGTACCAAAATTATTTATCTTTTTTTTTTTCCAGTATAAAATTACAATCAATATATTTTCGCAATTTAGAAAATCATAACTGTAAATAAATCTTTTCTGTTACCACAGTCGAGAAAACCCGTTTTGGTTTAAATCTTTTATTTCCTGTTATAACTTTGAAATAATTCGTAAATGGCCGAACTTTTGCAAAATAAAACTGTTTCAGAATAATTCTAATACTTTAATCCCGTTTTCTTTTTTTATGTGCAGTGAAAAGTTTTAAAAGCTTTTAAATATTGGATTTTCGATCGAAAACACAATTGTGGTACGCTATAACTTTCATTAAGTTTCTGTGTGAAGAACATTTATTCTCATTAAGAGCTTAATGAAAATTCATCAAGAACTGAATAGGCTCTTATAAAAAGTTTTATGCGCTTTGAAAGTAGAACGAGCAATTTTGTGCATTTAAAACTGAATATATATGACACTTTGAGTAAATTAAATACAAATTCTAAGAAATATTTTGCGATTATTAAGGAATTACACCTATTAAATATCACTAAAATTATTTAAATGCTAAAATTGTAAGCTTTAATTATCTTTTAAATATATATTTCAGCAATTCTCTTTTACCTTTTTTCGTAAGTCAATGCTTTATCGTAATGATCTCAGGACTCTTATATTTGAAAAAAAAAGTATAAAGTTAAAAAATGTTCATTTTTAACAATGAATATGTTTAACAAGTGTTATAATTAAAAACACAATTTGTTATATATTAAAAAAACACAAGTTTTTTTGGTGAGGGGGATGAAAAATACATCTCATGTACAAGGTAATTCAGAATGAATATAGCAATTATAAACGACCGAAACTATTGAATCAAAAGGCATTTTTCGATAAAGATTACAGAAAATTCAAAAGGAAGTTCAAAATTTTCTTTACATACTTTATAAATATTCTGTGTTATTCTCCTCCGTCACACGAACGAAATTAAAAAAAAATGTGTGTGGCACTCGGGGACTGCCACGGTAAAGCTATTGCATAGCATTTTTTATCAACTTATGCAAAAATACCGCGTCAATGTCTGCCGAAGTCTATCGAAGAATACCGTGCCGAAGTCTGGAGAACTGAAACGTCGTTAGCCGGAGTGTTAGGATTTTTTCTCGTAACGGAATACCTAGATTCAGTCGCCGCGTTCAAAGCACGCGACAAAAACTATGCAATAGCTTAATAAATTACCAAACAAAATTCGGTTCCGCTACGAAAATTAGATCGCGAGTTATAAGCATTTTAAATTTTTCGACCCTCACCGTGGGGGGGAGGGTCTCCTATCCCCAAAAATTAACACTACCTCATAATAAATTACCAAACAAAATCTGGCCGCGCTACGAAAATTAGATAGCATGTTATAAGCATTTTAAATTTTTTGACACTCACCGTGGGGTCTCCTGTCACCAAAAATTAACAATGTCTCTTAATAAATTACCAAACAAAATTTCGCCGCGCTACGAAAATTAGTTCGCGAGTTATAAGCATTTTAAAATTTTCGACACTTACCATGGGGGATCTCCTGTTACCAAAAATTAAAACTCTCTCAAATTAATTACCAAACAAAATTTGGCCGCGCTACGAAAAGTAGATAGCGAGTTATAAGCATTTTTAATTTTTCGACCCTCACCTTGGGGGGTCTCCTGTCACCAAAAATTAGCACCGTCTCATAATAAATTACCAAACAAAATCTGGCCGCACTACGAAAATTAGACCGCGAGTTATAAGCATTTTAAAATTTTTTACCCTCACCGTGGGGTCTCCTGTCACCAAAAATTAACAGTCTCATAATAAATTGCCAAACAAAATTTCATCGCGCTACGAAAATTAGATCGCGAGTTATAAGCTTTTTAAATTTTTCGACCCTCACCGTGGGGGGTCTCCTATCCCCAAAAATTAACAGTACCTCATAATAAATTACCAAACAAAATCTGGCCGCGCTCGAAAATTAGATAGCATGTTATAAGCATTTTAAATTTTTTGACAGTCACCGTGGGGTCTCCTGTCACCAAAGATTAACAGTCTCATAATAAATTACCAAACAAAATTTGGCCGCGCTACGAAAATTAGATCGTGAATTATAAGTATTTTAAATTTTTCGACCCTCACCGTGGGGGGGTCTCCTATCCCCAAAAATTAACACTACCTCATAATAAATTACCAAACAAAATCTGGCCGCGCTACGAAAATTAGATAGCATGTTATAAGCATATTAAATTTTTTGACACTCACCGTGGGGTCTCCTGTCACCAAAAATTAACAATGTCTCTTAATAAATTACCAAACAAAATTTGGCCGCGCTACGAAAGTTAGATCGCGAGTTATAAGCATTTTAAATTTTTCGACCCTCACCGTGGGTGGTCTCCTGTCACCAAAAATTAACATTGTCTCATAATAAATTACCAAACAATATTTTGCAGAGCTACCAAAATTCGATCGCGAGTTATAAGCATTTTTAATTTTTCGATCCTCACCGTGGGGATCTCCTGTCACCAAAAATTAACAATGTCTCATAATAAATTACCAAACAAAATTTGGCCGCGCTACAAAAATTAGATCGCGAGTTATGAGCATTTTAAATTTTTCGATTCTCAACGTGGGGGGTCTCCTGTCATCAAAAATTAACACTGCCTCATAATAAATTACCAAACAAAATTTGGCCGCGCTACGAAAGTTAGATCGCGAGTTATGAGCATTTTAAATTTTTCGATCCTCACCGTGGGGGGTCTGCTGTCATCAAAAATTAACAATGTCTCATAATAAATTACCAAACAAAATTTGGCCGCGCTACGAAAGTTAGATCGCGAGTTATGAGCATTTTAAATTTTTCGATCCTCACCGTGGGGGTTCTCCTGTCACCAAAAAATAACACTGCCTCATAATAAATTACCAAAGAAAATTTGGCCGCGCTACGAAAATTAGATCGCGAGTTATAAGCATTTTAACCCTTTATGTCCCAAATTATCATATTTTCAGAAAACTTGTAAGATATATTTTTTTTATGCTTGATTTAACTATAAAAAGACGCAAAAAAATTGAGATTCATTTACAATAATTTTTTTTTTATTGTAATGACATATAATATTACATGGGACTTTAAAGTCCCGTCGGGATTTATGATCATTATGTTGCCATGATATGTGTTGATATGAAGAGCAAAAAATATCAGTTATAAATTAAAAGTAATGCATTTTTAAACAATTAGTCATGGTATTGATAAAAACAGTTCTTTTTTTCATTTACACAAAGGAATACTTTGCATAATGTGCACTGAGAATGTGGTCGTGACTCAATTTTTTTTGAAGCACAAAATTCACAGCGTCCTCTGTTTTTTACAAATATTGGCCAATGTGCACCTTTGTTTTGTTTTCTTATATCATCAGAAACAGAAAAATTTGCTGTCTTGCGTTTTTTTGGGAGTGGTAATTCATTTATCTCTCCACCATCTGATCTTGGTCTTCCTCTTTTCTTAGAAGGCACTTTTGACATTGTTAGAAGCCCTTGTGTTACTCTTCGTTTGTATTCTAGAAGAGGTATTTTATCCTGTATTTCACAGTAGCAAACATACGAGTTTATCATTGCAATTTCTATAATACCAAAAAAAAGACGATGCCACCACTTTTTTGCTTTTCTGTCTCGATCGTACAGTGATTTTAGCATGTCGCTTTTATCTACGCCTCCCATATGACTGTTATAATCTCCTACTATTGTAGGAGCTGGTATATCCATAATTGAACCATCTTTTTGTTTTCTTTGAACGTTACAAATTTCAGTTCCATGATAATTGGACAAGAAAAAGACACTTCGGTTATCTTTCCATTTGAAATACGAAATTCCTTGGTCTGAAACTCTACTGTCAAAATCACCCCTTTTCAATGTTTTGTCTGCTGCAAGAGCTGGTAAACCTTTGCGATTACTTCTTATTGTTCCACAAGCATATATACCAACAGATTTTAAATATTCATACAATTCCACAGAGGAGAAATAGTTGTCCATCATTATAATATGATTTTTATTTACAAGAGATTTGGTTAATTTTTGTACTATACTCCCCCCTAGACCAAATCTTTTGAATTCCGAATCATCTTTTCCCTGATATACTTCAAATTCATACATATAACCTGACATGTCTGATCGACACCATAGTTTATAGCCTCTTTTTATCGGTTTTAGAGGATTGTATTGCTTGATTGCAGAACGTCCTTTGAATAGTATCATGCTTTCATCTATACTTTGTACTTGATTAGGCATTCTCAATGACTGAAAATTTTTATTTAGTTTATCTATGAGTGGTCTAATTTTATACAGTCTGTCAGTATTTTGTTTTGGTATTGCTTCATTGTCATTTATATGCAAATTACCTAATATTTGGAAATATCTATTTCGTGTAAGAGTATCAGGAACAACAGAAACAGAATAATCAATATCACTGCTCCAATAATTTCGTATGCGAGGTAAGCGATGGTAACTAAATAACATATTTAGTCCCAAAAATCCATAAAATTCCTCTTTAGAAATAGGTTTTATATTTCTTTGTTTTTGGTTTGAATAAAGGTTTGTTTGAAATACAATGTTACTGATTATATCATCATCTAAAAATGTTAAAAAAAAATCAGTAGGCAATGTTTTACTTCCGAAAGATAATGCACATGTTCCATGAGATAAGGTAAATATGGGGATAGTTGATGCACAATCTCTTTTCCTCCATATTCTTTTCGGTGTAACTTCTTCATCCCCAGAATCATCCCTTGGTTCGCTTTCCGAGTCTGAAATTTCATGAATGGCTCTCCCATTCGAATTTAGATTATTTGTTTTATTTTGTTCTGGTGAAAATGATTCATCAGAACTACTGTCTTCCTCTGACGTTTCAATATCAGATGGTAATTCATCCCAGATAATTTTTATTTCTTCTGGCGACAAGCCTTTCCTTCGGCTATACATAATACTGAAAAAAAAAAAAAAAAATAGAAATCAAAATTAGAGCTTTCTAAAAGGGAAAAACAGAACTAAATATTTGAAAATACGCAATGACAAAAAAAAAAAAAAACTCTTAAAATCTGCAATATTTCAGTATAATTGAATATATTATATGTGAAAAATAAATTATAACAAAAAGAAATAACTGTAGAATCCATTTCAAAAAATGTTTATTGGATTTTCACTAGGACCTTGATGGCCCGACGGGACTTCAAAGTCCCAGAAGAAAAACAATGCATAGCATAAGAAAAATTTCACTTAATTGGTTGTATTTTGAATGAAAATTACGATAAATTCTATAAGGAACAGGTAAAAAAAAATATAAAGTACTTACCGATCAATAACTTGTTTGAAGACTGGAAATAAAAGTCAGTAATTTTTCCAACAAAATGGCCATTCAAATTCTGCACACGAGGTTGTTGATTACCTATATTCCTGCGAAACATACAGTTTGTATGGTACTGCCATCTAGTGATCATTAGAAGAAGGTTTAAATAAAGGAACTTAGCAGTCCCGTTGGAAATCTCGGGAGATTTTTCATTCCATTTGACTTTATATTAGGCGGGACTTACAAGTCCCGTCGGGGCATAAAGGGTTAAATGTTTCGATCCTCACCGTGTGGGGTCTCCTGTCACCAAAAATTAACACTGTCTAATAATAAATGACTAAACAAAATTTGGCCGTGCTACGAAAGTTAGATCGCGAGTTATAAGCATTTTAAATTTTTCGACCTTCACGGTGGGGGGTCTCCTGTCACCAAAAATTAGCACTGTCTCATAATAAATTACCAAACAAAATTTGGCCGTGCTATGAAAATTAGATCATAAGTAACATAAGTTTGAGACTTGATATCCTAATATCTCGAAAAATACCGCGTCAATGTCTGCCGAAGTCTACCGAAGGATACCATGCCGAAGTTTGCCGAACTGAAACGACGTTAGCCGAGTGTTAGGTTTTTTCGTTACGGATGTGTTAGGATTTTTCGCGTTACGGAATTTTTGGATTCGGTCGCCGCGCTCAAAGCCCGTGATAAAAGCTATGCAATAGCTTAATACCATTTTTATTCCAACATCCAAACCATATATGTATGCTGTTAGAATTTGGAGGTTCTTGACTGTACCGCTCACGAAATCTTCGCTACACTGATGACATTTCTGCCATCAGTGCAGCGAAGCATGCATACCTCATCCTACCATGTATCCTAACATGAATCCTAACATGCATCCTAACAGCAAGCATAAGTGCATGCTGTTAGGATTTGGAGGTTTTTGATTCTACCGCTGACGAAATCTGCGCTACACTGATGACAAAAATGTCACCAGTGTAGCGAAGCATGCATACCTCATCCTAACATGCATCCTAACATGAATCCTAGCATGCATATATGCATGCTGTTATGATTTGGAGGTTTTTGACTATACCGCTGACGAAATCTTCGCTACACTGATGACAGGAATGGCAATTGTGAAATTCAAATGCACAGAATGCTCCTACAACACATGTATTTGATGTTTGAACAAAAACCATGTTTAGATGTTACAGGTGGGACTCAGGAGAGTCCCATAGATCATTTATAAAGTGTAAAAAGAAAATTTTGAACTTTCATTTACATTTCGGGTAATTCTTATCGATAAAGGGTTTCCGATAAAATAGTTTTGATAATTTGTAGGGTAACATCCCCAGTAATTGGCACATTAAGAATTTGTCTTTAAACTTACTTCTATTTTCATTACCAATAAATAAAATATTTACTTGCAACTATTTTTAAATCAAAGAGTGCTTATCTGTGCATCTATTTTGCCCACTAAAAGCAAAAATATTTGAAAAGTGTTTTTATAAAAATATATTTATAAAAAGTTGCTGTAATCACCAGTAATTGGCACTTAGACCTTTACACAAATAAAATAACCTTTTCTAACTAAACAAAACTGTTGTCAATTAAAATTTAAAATATATTAAAAATCATAATAATAAATAATAATAAATTGAAATGCATGCATTTCTTAAGCCAGAGAAGAAGCATTTGCAACAAAAATGTCTAATTTGATACAAGCCATAATTGTTTCCCTTTCCTAGGCACTATTGTCATCTAGTAGCATGAATCAAAGTTGTAATCTTTAAAGTAAATGAGCATATAACTGGTATATGGTCTTGCATTTTTAAAAGACTGGATATAAATCTTATTTTAGGACATTTTTGTATGATTTGACAATCACTGGTGCCTGCCAATTAATTGGGATGTTACCCTAATCGCTATATTCGTTTTGAATTACCCCATATTTAAAAATTTTCAACCTTCACAAATTAGCATTTAAAATGGTTCCAATCTCTCAGACATTTA
Organism: Maratus speculifer; assembly: GCA_964019185.1. NCBI lineage: Eukaryota > Metazoa > Arthropoda > Arachnida > Araneae > Salticidae > Maratus > Maratus speculifer. The sequence continues at coordinate 246,838,744 of OZ025295.1, read as the reverse complement.
AATGAAAAAAAAGTGTATAACAGCTTACCCAGCAGGCATAGAAATGCTAAAAGTCAACATTGGATGTCAAAATCATCGCGATTTTCAAGTACATCTATTTTCATGTAACATTCTTGCATGTTTTTAACCCTTTGCGGCGCAGAGCTAATTCATTGCTTAAGTGTTGAAATTGATGACTGACACCGGAATTCGAAAACAACTTTATTTGTAACTAAGCAAAAGCTATTTCGCAGGATTTCATTAAACCGAATTTTTTTCTAACAAAATTCAGGTACCATTGTAGCGATTGGAAGTTAAAAATAAATGGTTTCATTGATATACTACCGTGCCGCAAGGGATTAAGAGCAAAATAAAGTTTTATCGTATAAATGGTATCAATAGAACGAAATACAAGTGATAGAAAATCGTGGTGCTGTAAAAGCATTTAATATGTCACTCATGTATGCACTGTACGGTATTCCTTTGAAATCATGAATATACTAATTATCTAACGCGTCACAGATTAGGTATATATTTTCTGTCATGTTATACGTGCACAATTGTGCATACTTTTGTCATAGTGAAGGGTGGAAACACGAAACTAGAGTAGAAATTTCAATAACCAATTTCAATTTTAAAGGATATTAAGTCACCTGAGAATAAGATGGTTCTATCTGGCCAAAAATCAATTTCGAGTTAGATGACTTTGAAAATCAGCATGCTGTTTACGTTTAGACATTAAAGTTTGCAAAAAACTTTTGGCACTTATAGATTTATATGTAGGTATAGACAGTAATTCTACAAAATCAAAGTTTTTAAATAACATTTTCATGGATTTTTTTTTACATTTAAAAAATTCGATGGAACCATCTTATTCTCAAACGTCGTGTTATCCTTAGAATAAGATGCTTCTATCATCAAAAAACCATAGTTTTCATAGTTTATATAGTTGTTTTTTTCTTAGGTTATAATTTTTTATAGTTTAACAAAATGAAATTTCGTTTATTAATTCGAATAAATTTCAGTGGATAGTAAAATATTTATTACTATATATGTTGCACAATAACACCAAATTGCCGCTTCAACTTATTCATACTTATTAAACAATCTTCACAAAACTAATTAATATATGCAAGTTAATTTTATTATTTAACTGAACATAAAATAGCTTAAATACTTTATTTTATTCAATAGGAACTCAACAGTTTTCCTTTTTTAGCGTGCTTTTTCAGTGGGGAAGTATGAAAATTAATACAAAAAATTTTGAGTATATTGATAAATGAAATTGAAGTGAATTATAAATGAAATTTTTCGTATTACAGTCAGGTAAAATCTTGATCAAAAGAAAAGACTTTATAACTCTAAGGAAAAACTTTCTTGTTCTTTTTAAAACAACAAAATAAGTTTGATACTCTTTTGTTAGTCGAAATTTTGGAATGTTCTATAAACCATACTTTATTTTATATTACAGTTAGTTTAATTTCTCTGAAACATATTTTGAAAATAGAACCTTTCATGTCTCGAAAACTACTTTAGCATGCTCTGCAGGTCTTTTATTTTATCTTTGTTAATGCATTCCTTCTTTCTCTGTGCACTTTAGGATTTGGTAAAATCCTTTGTGGAAATCATGTTGATACTCCTAGTCGTTTGAAGGGGTTCCTTTGCAAATTCACCGCTGTGAAATTCTCGTCACAACAGTTGCTTGTCTTAAACTCAATATTATAAAGAAGTTGTGTGATTCATAATTGTATCACCTTGGTCTACGGAACGAGATTATAGGCAAATATTTTCTACACGAGTGGAAACCTAAAAACTGTTCCGATTTCATTCCCAAGGCTGTAAATGGATTACTGTGATTTACTCTCAGCAACAGACGTATAAATGAATGTGGCGGAAAATATTCTGCTATATTCATTGCTCTTTCTATTTGGCTGCGAATATTATCCACTTCTTGCACACATGAAAGTCCAGGTGTACAATATCTTAGAGTAAATTCCATAATATGTGAATGAGATTGTATAAGTATTGCAATTGCGTAAGATATCATTTGGTTTCTTTTCTGAGGAACACAACTGTCACAATATAAAATTAAAATAGCATGTTGAAAGTTTGTCAGTATCTTCCGAACAGTCGTTGATATAGCTGAGCTTATGTCATTCCCATCTCTGCCTGATATTTCGTCTGTCCACAAGCAACATTATGCTCTCTTTTCTTTCTTTCATGTTTCAGGTGATGTCATGTTATGCAAGTTAATTTTCTTTGTAGAAAAAGTTGCTGACATCGCTTTTAGAACATGTTATAACTTTTCTGATATAAAGCAAATGACTGCCTTATGAGGGAAATTTCTTTCATAATTTCTGAGAGTTCCGGTGGATTGCACTTCTTTTTTGTGCAGATCATATTTAAATTGCATGTCATTATTAATTTCTCCCTGGGTTTCAGCATGTTTATACTCATTACAATGATCACAATTATCTTTCTTTGGTTTATTGAATTCTATATTGAACTGCGTATTAAATATGTGCCTATAACATGAATTTTTCACTGGCTCCACATTGTTTTCTCTGTATTTCTGAAAGTACAAGTTATACATTTTCTGTAGATTAAGCCCTGGTTCTAAGTACGTTTTTTTTAGTGCTTCATCTGTTGTAGTTTGACTTAATCTTGGGAAAACTTTCAGTATGAGTTTTTATTTTGTTCTTGATAACATTTGAGTATATTCTGCTTGAAAATTTACCTCGGGTATTTTATTCGCAGCATGAGACAAGGTATTGCCAGTAGGATGTACATAACTACATAAAGGCATTTTTAACTTACGAAAAACCCATAGTCCTGCTATCAATTGGATTTGTAGGAATTACTTTTACTAATTTTTCAAAATTGTTTTAGCATCAAGAATATGTAGAACTGGGGCTTTATTTAAACTGTCATCTAGTCTTCCCACAGGATTATCTAAACCTAAATGAATTAGGATTAGTACTCCATCCCTGCTTGGATCAGGTACATTAATAAAACTAAACACAATTCGTTTTGTATATTGACGAACTAAAAAGCATATTTAAAAAAATTACTGATAAAAATTTCCACTATATTTTACCGAAAAACGATTTATTTATCGAAATAATATATTCTTTCACACAAGAAATAAAAGATTGCCGATTTTCATTATATATTGTAAAATAAAATAATAATATATCATCTTATATGCTGTCTGCGATTACTTTACACATAGAACTCTGTTATTCTGACTGTTTTCAACAATTTCTGATGGAACTATATTATTATCTTTCGCAAGCGGATTTAAATTATATATATGGAAATTTTAATGTAGAAATGCATTCGTTGATACAAATAGAACATTCCTATGCCAAATAGTCAAGTTTTTTCAAAATGTCAGTTAGAACCTTATTATTCTCAGGTGACGATTAGTCTGATCTTTTGTCTATTTGTTTTTTAATCACTGCAATAGCAAATGTGCTGCTGCGTTTTTTAAAATGTATCATAATCAGTAAGTATTTAAGATAGCTTGTATTCAATTAAATAATCTAATTAACTTATGTAAATTCATTAATTTTGTGAAGATGCTATGAATTAGTATGAATAAGTGAAAGTAGCAATTTTCTGCTATTGTATTAAAAGATAGCTAATAATAAATATTTTGTTTCTCTATTGATGTTTATTCGAATTAATCGACGATATTCCACATTGTTAAACTATAAAAATTGTTACAAATTAAGAATAATACTATTATTTTATGATAGAACCCTGTTACTCTAAACACTATACTACATTTGAGAATATTATGGTTCTATCCTTTTTTTTTAAGTTTAAAAATAAAAAAATAACAAAAAAATACACGAAAAATTTATTAACGAATTTGGATTTTGAAGACTTGCGTTCTATACCTAAATATGAACCTATTAATGCCAAACCTTTTTTACAGTCTTTAATAGCTGTAAGTACAGAGGAAGCTGATTTTCAATGTGTTTCAACTCCAAAGTGATTTTTGGACAGATGGAATCATCTTGTTCTCAAGTGATGACTTGCTACATCAGTTTGCTGAATTTAAAGAAGTTTATGTTTAATATAAGTATTTTGTCAATTAATTTGTTTAGAAAATACATAAAAACTTTAAAGAGTCATACTTCATATCTTAAAAATCATTTGATATTAACAAATTTAATAATAAATCGATATACTATAAATTTAAAAAATATTTATTTAACTATGGGCGTATTTATAATCAGTACAGAATTATAATAATTTAATTCTACGTTTAATAACAGAACGACTGACTTCTGGGTTACTTATCATTCAGTTTAATTAATTATTTAAAAGCCTTAAAGAATCTTTTTAAAATAAATGAATTCAAATACATATAGCTTTGCAATAATCAAATGCAATAATCAAATTAAACTTACATATTGAAAATATTTATAAAAATAATAAATGCTTAAATTTGTATGCATTTATAATTAGTCAGAAGTTGTAGCATGTCATACTTTTGTTTAGAATCACAAAGGCGCATACCATTGTTCTTAGACGTTAGACTCAATTAAATTTATTAAATGAAAACTTTAGTCAATGACATTATTTCAAGTTTAAATCAATGAAAATTGAAAGATAGATTTACTGTCAGCAAGGAATTCAATTAATATTTTTCATTATATTATGTATTGAACTATTTCATTATAAAATGTATTGTATATTATGTATTTACTTAAAGAAATGAAAGTTTTTAAACAACTTCCTAAATACAATAAAATACTGACAAAACTTATAATCCTTACAGGCAGAAAATTTGATTAAAATGCATAAAATCGGGAACTGCTGTCTGTATTTCACAAAGTCAGGGTTGATTAGGAATAAATTTAATTTACATCTAAATAACTTTATTTCTGATCAGAATGTGTTTTAAAGAGGTTAAATAGTTAATTTATAAACGCTAATAAGTTTATACAAATTATGAAGCATTTTAATCTGCATTCCAAACTGTATTAAAATGTCTAATTTCTATAATTTAACACTTTGATGGTTTTGGTTAAATTAAAAATGTTACAGTCATGCAGTCAGATATAATTGTAAGTATTTATAAATAACTGTGGAAAAATGATTATTGGTCTTAATTTTATTATAACTTTATAAATAACCCACACATATTCCTATTCATAATACTAATTATTGGACTGTATGTGTCTTTATTCATCAGTATGAACACAAATGCAAAAATCATATATTCATGTTAGTTATTTTTTTTAAACTGACACAACTTGTTTATAAAAAAAACAAAATCTTTAAAGAATCGTATCACATAAATTATTTTAATTTAGCAACTTTTAAATTAAATTGATTTACTCAAAACGTAAATGATAAAAATATTGGATTAATTATGTGCGTATTTTTAAAAGAAAAAAAAATATAGTTACTAAATCCTATGTTTAGATACTTAAAGACACACATGAGGGTTCATTATCATTCTATTTAATTCATTATTAATATTCTGTAAAGTAATTATTTAAAATCATCCAAATTAAATTCATATAGTTTTATAATAATTGAATTAAACATCCATATTGAGAATTCACAGAGTAACAGTAATTGCTTAATTTTGCATACATTTATAATCTGTAAAGTAATTATAATATGTCATACTTTTGTTTAGAATCACAAAGGCCTATATCATTATTTGCTAACATTCGATCAAATTAAATATTTAAAATGAGAAATTTAGTCAATGGCATTGTTTTAAGTTTAAATCCTTGAAAATTTAACTATAGATTTATTGTCAGCAAGGAATTCAATTGATATTTTGATATCTTTATGTATTAAATTCTTGCTATAGAAATGAAAAGTTTTAAACGATTTCACAAATACGATAAAATATTGGTAAAGCTTTTTATATCTACAGACAGATAATTTGATTAAAATGCATAAAATCGTTAACAGTTGTCTGTATTTCACACAATCATATCTGATAACTGATAAATTTAAATAAATTATACCCGAATAACTATCAGATGTCCTCATCAGAAAGTGTCTTACAATTTTTGTGTAGCATATTTATAAACGTTAATTAGTTTATCCAAATTATGAAGCATTTTAATCTGCATTCCAAACTATCAAAATGTCTAATTTCAATATTTATACAATTCGGTGGTTTTGATTTAAATAAAGAATTTTATAGACATGCATTTTATAGACATGCATTGACATATAATTATGCGTTTTTATGAACACTGTGAAAAAATGATTATTAGACTTAATTTTATTATAATTGTATAAAAAACCCCACACATATTTCACAGTTATATTACTAATTCTTCGATAGTGTGAGCATTTATTCATCAGTATGAAGATAAATCCAGAAACCATATAATCAAGATAATTGTTTTTGTTTAAACTGACAGAAATTGTTTAGAGAAAACGCAAAAACTTTGACGAATCTCATCTTATAAATTATTCTAATTTAGATAATTTTGCATTATATCAATTTGCTCAAAATTTATATAGTAATATTTGTTTAATTATGGGCATATTTATGATCTAGACAAATTTACAGTAGTTTAATTATGTGTTAAAACACAGAGTAACTCATACCAGAGTTTATTTCAACTAACTATTTAAAAGCCTCAAATAGTCTTTTTAAAATCATTGAATGCAAATACATATAATTTTGCAATATTTAATTTAAATGTACATATTGAAAATATTTAGAGTTGTGATAATTGGTTAATTTTGCATACATGGATAATCTGTAAGGAGTTATAACATGTTCATGCCTCTGTTTGGAATTTCAAAGACCCATATTATTATTTTATGACATTCGATACAAATAAATTTGTTAATTGAGAACTTTAGTCAATGGCATTAGTTTAAGTATAAATCGCCAAAATTGAGCGATAGATTTATTGTCAGCACAGAATTCAATTAATATTTTAATAAGATTGAGTATTGAATTCTAGGTATAGAAATTAAATGTTTTAAACAATTTCACAAATACAATGAAATATTAACAAAATTTAAAATCCTTACAAACAGATAATATGATTAAAATGCATAAAATCGGGAAATGCTGTCTGCATTTCGCACAGTAAAGACAGGATTATTGATAAATTTAAATTATACACAAATAACTTTATTTCTTGTCAGAAAAAGTTTTACAGTACTTATATAGTAAATTTATGAACATTAATTAGCTTATTCAATTTATGAAGAATTTCAGTCTGCTTTCAAAACTTTATACAAATCTGTAATTTCAATAATTAGACACTTCGGTGGTTTTGCCTAAATCAAATTAATTTAATTTATATTAAAATTTAATTACATGTATTTAGATGTATTTATAAGATTTAATAAATACTGTGTTAATCATAATTTTACAATAACTGAAAAAATAACCCATACATATGTCCCATTTATAATAACAATTCTTGAATAGTGTGAGACTTAATTCATTAGTCTACAGAGAAATGCAAAAATCACATAATCAAGGTAGTTATTTATGTTTAAACTGACACAGTTTGATTAGATAAAGCGCAATAACTTTAAAGAATGTCTTCTTTTAGATTATTCCAATGTAGCAACTTTTGCATAAGATCAATTTGCTAAAATTTGAATAACAATATTTGTTTATTATGGGCGTATTTATGATGTGTATAAAATTACAATAGTTTAATTCTACGTTTATACACAAAATAAATCACACCAGGGTTAATTATCATTCATTTTAAATAATTATTTAAAATCCCTGAATAACCTTTTTAAAATCATTAAATTCATATAATTGTGCAAAAACTTTAATATTGAAAATATTTTGAGTAGTAATAATAGCTTAATTTTGCATACATTTATAATCTGCGAGGAGTTATAACTCGTCACACCTTTGTTTAGATTCACAAAGGTCCAAATCATTGTTTTCTAACATTTATTCAATTATTTTTTTTAATGTGAACTTTAGTCAAAGGCATTATTTTTAGTTTAAATCTTCTATAAATGAATGGTACATTTATTGTCAGCACGGAATTTAATCAATATTTTGAATACATGATATATTGAATTCTAACTATAGAAAATAAAAGTTTTAAACAATTTTACAACGACGATAAAATATTGAATAAGCTTATAATCATTGCAGACAGATAACTTGATTACAATGCATAAAATCTTAAACAGCTGTCTGTATTTCACAAAGTCATAGCTGACTAGTGATAAATTTAAATTCCATCGAAATAACTGTATTTCTGATCAGAAATTGTTTTTACCGTGCTTGTACAGTAAATTTATGAACGTTAATCAGTTTATCCAAATTATGAAACATTCAATTTGCATTCCAAATTGCATTAAAATGTCCAATTTCAATGATTAAATACTTCGATGGTTTTGGTGATGATGAAATTAATTGATGATTGGTGAAATGATTTTTCGCTTGAATTTTCTTATAACTGAATAAATAGCCGATACATATTTCCCATTTATAACACTAATTCTTGGATAGTTTGTTCCTTTATTCATCAATATGAAGACAAAATGCAAAATCCACATAATAAAATGAATTGCTTTTATTTAAACTGACACAGATTGTTTAGAGAAATCACAAAAGCCTTAAAGAATCTTATAAATTATTCTAATTTAGCTACTTTTGTATTATATCGATTTGATAAAATTTTGCATAATCTACATCTTATAAATCATCAATAATTGCATTTTATAAATTATTCTTATTTAGCAAGTTTAGAATTAAATCAATTAGCTCGAATTTTTAATAATAATATTTGTTCAATTATGGTCCTAATTAAGATCTGTACGAATAATTTTAATTTCTTGAGAAAATACATAAAACTTTATAGAATCATATCTCATATCTTAAAAATTATTAGATATTACCAAATTTAATAAAAAATTGATTTACTATAAATGTCAATTATATTTATTTATCTATGGGCGTATTTATAATCAGTACAAAATTATAATAAATTAATTCTATGTTTAATCACAGAACGGATAACTTCTGGGTTACTTATCATTCCGTTCAATAAATAATTTAGAATCCTTAAAGAATCTTTTTAAAATCATTGAATGGAATTCATGTAATTTTTGAAATAACTAATTTGATCTTACATATTGAGTATATTTCGAGCAGTAATAATTGCTTAATTTGGCGTACATTAATAATATGTAAGGTGTTTGGTGTATTTTGTGACGGCCGATTATCTGCGCTAGGGATATAGGCCCGGGGGAGGGATGCCCTTCGTGGGGGTCTTTCTAAGGGAACCTAACCCGTATTTACGCAAGGTTCGAAGAAAACCACGAAAACTCCGAACGGTTAGGCCGACGGCCGCGATTGGTTTCGAACCCAGCACCTGCCGTCTACCAGTTGAGAGGTCAGACCCTCTCGGCCACTGGTGGGGCAATAATATGTAAGGAGTTATAACATTTTATGCCTTAGTATAGAATTACAAAGGCCCATAACATTGTTCTCTAACATTCGGTTCAATTAAGTTCTTCAAATGAGTACTTTAGTCAATAGCATTATTTGAAATTTTGATCTCCGAAAATTGAATGATCGAATCTAGCTATGGAAAGGAAAAATTTTAAAGAATTTCACAAGTACGATAAAATATTAACAAAGCTTATGATCCTTACAAATATATAATCTGATTAAAACTCACAAAATCGAAAACTGCTCTCTGTATTTCACATAGTCAGGGCTAAATTAGTGACAAATTTAAATTGCATCCAAATAACTATATATTTCTTATCAGAATGTGTTTTACAGTACTTGTACAGCAAGCTTATGAACGTTAGATAGTTTATCCAAATTATGAAGCATTTTAATCTGCATTCCAAACTGTATTAAATGCCCAATTTCCATAATTAGACACTTCGGTGCTTTTGGTTAAATTAAGAATGTTACAGATATACATTCATGTATATTTATATTTTTATAAATACTGTGCGAAAATGATTAATGCTTTAAATTTTATTATAACTGAATAAACAACCATACATATTTCCTATTTATGATATTATTTCTAAGATAATGTAAGCCTTTATTCATCAGTATAAAGACAAATGCAAAAAACATTTAATCAAATTATTTATTTTTGTATAAATTGGCACAATCCGTTAATAAAAATTGACGATATTCGCTTAAATGATGCTATGTTCTTGATCTTTATGATGTTTTTCTGCTCACGCAGTTTAGTTTTTATGATTTAGTTCATCTGACAAAACCCTATTAGTATCTGTGTTCTGTTCGTCTGTAACAGAATCCATACAAAAAAAACTATAATTCAGAAACTTCAAATTTAGTGTTCTTATAGCTAAATATCTCGTGTCAAACGAGAAATCATAAAATTTTTAAACAATCTATTATTTTGTTTAAGGATAAAAAAAAAATTTCACGAGAGCTTTATTTGCTAATTTTGTATAGTTTGTTATTTTAATTAAATGAAATTTATAAATGTTATTCGTTTATTTTTCCGAATTAAATTTCAAAAGAGAAACTTCATTTCAACTTTTTTCGTATAGACATCATAGTTTGGTGATAAACCATTTCGTTAGTAAAAAGAAGGTCCTTAGTTCTAACTACTATTTTGTACTTTGAACTCTTCATACTAAGATGAAGAAATTAAATTAATTAAAAGAAATTAAAAATTTTTTGCCATATTAAGAGTTTATACTATTTTTTTAACACTGACGTTCATAATATTTTAGGGAATTAAATTTTCAGTCTATTTTGAAAGCTTTTGCTATTTATAAATGATTTAACATTTTAAATTTCGTTTAAACATTTTTCTTTTCGTTTTTAGAAATTTGAAATTTTATTTATATCTCGGCAAATTTTTCTTTTAGTTTCGAATTTTCAAAAAATTGGGGATTTTGGATTTTATTAAAATAATTTGGTTTGAGCATTTATAATTTGATTAGAATATATAACTTCCTTTTATAATTATTTAAAGAATTTAGTTTATTGTTGCTATCACCAATGTAAGAATCTAATAATTATAAATTAACAATTTGGATTTATTAATTAAAGGATGTGTCGTTTTGATAGAAATGTTAAACGAAAACCTCTGTATGATCTATGATCACACTTATCCACTTGTTGATAGTATCTAGCATGTGTTAAGAACTTTTTATGCATGCTGTTTTAGGAAGCGGGCAATTAAGTCCCATGTTTGTTAGGAAAGCGGTTTATTGGAGACACTAAAATGCAGCGGATTCCAATGGTTCCCCAAAACTAGGTCAATTTAAATGCCTTTTTTTTAAATATAATATCATGCAAACTTGAGTTTCATTTAAGCTGTTATAACGATCCAGATTGTCCTGATAATAAAGTGCTTCTTAAAATCTATACTCAAATTGGACACAAATTTTCTTACATTGAAATTTAAATCGTTACCAGGACAAATTCGAAAAACGAACCTTCGGAAAAATGTCCTTTCTCAAATCTCTTTCCTGTACAAGTACAGATCAAGTAATATATTTTAACATTTTTTTAATTAATGTATTTATAGCATATAGTGTCTTTAAAATATAGGATCAGATAGGGCAATTGTGACAAGGGGGGTAATTATGATCATCCCTATAATTGAGAAAATTGTGAATGGAAAAATTTTATTTTACGCTTAAATATTAACCATATTGAATTTTTGACCATATTGAATTTACCATACATATTACCATAAATAACCATATGGAATTACCCCATACTGAATTTTTTCATTTTAGACATTTTTTATCACTAGTCTAAAGCATATTAGATATCGAAATAGCAATTTTTAAAAAGTTGGTCTTAATTACCCGAAAGAAATGTGTTGGCTGTGAGTATGAAAAAAAAAAAATAAATAAATAAAAATAAAAATATAGTGTTTATAATTTCCCTACTAGAGATCTTAAATACCCCGAACTTTTGCGATTATGAGTTTTTGATGGGGTTATTATAACCACCCATTTAACTTTAAAATAAGGGCAATGAGAATTAAAATGTTAGAGAAGTGTTCTTTAAAGGGTTTTTAAAGAACTACTTTAACTTTAACTCCTACCTATGAACTAAAAAAACACTTTTTCAAATAGACACAAGTAGCAAAAAATAACAAATTTAAAATGTAAAAAGTGGTCATAATTAACCCTCGTGACGTTACTTAATGTCTAAAAAATATATAATATGGACTAACAAAATTCAGTGGGAAAGTTTTTTTATTTCATTGTAATTAATCTATATAAAAACATGATTAACGTGTAAAATTTATTATTTTGTATATTTGAATTTATTTATAATAGAGTAAATTCCACTTATTAAAGCCATATATTCATTAATTTTCTATCTGGTCTTTGAAATTTTAAATGAAGTTATATAATTAACAGTATTTTTTTTTCATAGGAAATTATCCAAGATTAATTTTTTAATTAAAAGATAGTTAATTAGTTTATTTTTTTACGCTTTTGGGAGGAATATTTAATTTTTCTTCACGATTTTATGCATCATATTCGTCATTGTTTAAACATAAAAAATATATTTGTTTCGCTGAACCTTTTTTGTATTAGATAAATAAACTAAGTTATTTTTAATATTTTGCATAAATAAAAATTTATTAACTCTCATGAACTGGGTAAAGACTTTCATATCACTACCGCCTTTCTAAATCAAGAAAAGCAAGTAACACTCACAAAATAATAAAAGGTGTATAAATCATAATTTAAAAAAATTTATTTAAAGAAAATTAGAAAAAAATATCTGAGTGCTACAATAGTAATACTATGCAAGCATAAATGATAATTTATATAGAAGAATGTTTAAAATGTACTGCCAATAACTTGCGAAAGGTAGGAGCTATTAAAGAAATTTCTTACATGAGAATAATATATGATTTCAGAAATTTTTTTACTGTAAATCTCGGTTTTGATTTCAGATGTGAGCGATACATGGCGCTGCAAGGAGTAGGGGCTGAATAGATGCACAGATATAAATCATTATAAGCAATAGTTGTGAGGAATGTGGGTTAAACTTATAAAGTGGATTTCATTTGCTGATATAATTTAGTTTTAAGGAACATATAAAATTGGGATAATAATAATATACAAAGTCATATAGACTAAGTTTCGAAACGGGATCCCAAGTACAAAATTATATCGACGCATAATATCCATTTTATAAGTTTGAGCTTCTTCCCTGGCACCAAGTTTGAGTAATTTCTACTTCTGACTCAAAGGGTTATTTAGCGCTTCCAGCACAATGTTTCGCTGGTAACTGGAACTAAAATCATGAATCACAGAGGAGAAAAAAATGTCTGGCATCATGCTATTCCCTGCAAGAAATGAGAATTGAGTCATCATTTAACTCGGACACGTGAAGAATGATTACAAGTTAGTTACTTCTGTAAGGGAATACAATATTAGTTAGAATTCTATGCGAGCTTTAAAACTTGTTTTTTGAAACTACCCATCTGATTGTGGTGAAATTTTGAATCCATATTCTCAGTATAACGTTAAAGATCTACAGTTTTTTTTTAAACAATAGTAATTTTTGTAAAAAACTACTCTACTACTAAATTCGTTTTCTAAATCTCTCGAGTATTTTAAGAGTTAATGGGTTTGTAGCTGAAAAGACAAATTTAGGAGAGCTAAAGATCTTGGCACTTTTGACTTGTGAGAAATTTTTATGCAATTTTATCAAACACATGATTTAACTTAATTTAAACACATGAATATTAAGTTACATATAATAAATAAGTAAAACTTATTAGGGTAAAATTAACGCGAGTGGACGTGACGTCTTACTCGTATCTCCCCTTAAGGCCCCACAATAGTCCCTTAAAAAGACCCGGATGATAATGTAAAATCTACGGGAGAGTTCTTTTCAAATATCTCGCTGAAATTTTAATACTTTTACATGATTGTTTTGCATAGGATAGGTGAGGACGATCTACAACGGGCCTAGTTTTTACTTTTTCAATTTTGCTTATATATTTTTTTATATTATGATAGTTTCAATTTAAGAACCGGTTTAAACCGGTTTTTTTAAATTTTCAAAGTATGAAATTTAAAGTATTTTTTTTAAAATCTGAACCCAAAATCGAAAAAGTAAAAACAGGCCGGTTGTGGATCGTCCTCAGCTATTCTATGCAAAAAAATCATGTAAAGATATCAAAATTTGAGCGAGAAATTTGAAAAGAACGCTCTTATAGACTTTACATTATCATCCGGGTCGTTTTCTGTGACTAGTGTTGCGCTTTAAATAAATAAATAGCTCCACTTACTAATAAAACAAAACTTGTTTTGTCTAATTACCGTTTTCAACCCAAAAAGTTTTCTACTAGTAGCTTTGAGATATCACATGTATTGAACAGACTAATTCAAAATTACAGATTTAACGAAAATTGTATAATGATGATATTGTTATTTTTTTGTCAGTGTTTAACAATACTGAATGATCACAATTATTTAATAATATATCACATTTATTTCATAATTCATAAATAAAAGAATAATCCATATCAAATATTCCTTTAAATGGTGTAGTCTTTTTAAGCTGTTCTAAATTTCTAAAATAAATATCTCCCACGTTTCATTTTAAAAGAGATTTTTAAAAAAAGAAAAGACGGAGAAATTATCTGAAACACATTATACAATATCATTTTTATCATATTAACAGATCAAAGCTTTAATTTTTTTAAGTCTATTCACCTAATGTAAAATTTAAGATTAGTCACTTCATACGTGGTTTCTGCAAGAAAAGGAATTTTGACATTTAAAAATAAAAAAACTTTTTAGAAATATATTATTGTATAGTAATAGAGTAATAATATACGGATAAAGTTTTAATAACCTCAATTTATAGTTGGCTGAGTTGTGTTTATGGCAGCCAATTATCAACAAGAAGGATATTGGCCCTAATGGGGAGAGATGACCTCCATAGGAGTCGTTCTAAGGAAACCTAACCCGTATTTACGTAAGGGCAAGCAAGGTTCAATTAAAAACACGGAAAACACCGAACGATTAGGCCGACGGGACGTCCAGAAAAAATTCGAACCGAGAACCTCCCGTCTGCTAATTTCGAGAGCAGAACCTCTTAGCTATTGGTGGTCAACCTAAATCTATAAAAGTCACCCTATTGAAATAGTTTAATAACGAATTCTTCTGCGAAGTACTCTGTAAGACAAATTCTGTTTTTATACATTTAATTGTTCGTCATTTTTAAATAAAAAATTTACTCGCTCTTAGAAAATCCTTTTTTTTCGATACTTTTTTTTTAATTTAATAAAGAAGGAAATTTTTCGTTTATTCCTTGGACGCATGCGTGTTGAGTGAGTTAATCTGAAAGTTCAAATTGCTTTTTTAAATTAAGAAAATCGAAATTTTTTTTAAAAAATTTCTAATACGTTAAAAAAAATTAATGCTTACTTATTTAATAAAGTAATTACTCAATTGTTTAAACTTATTCAGAATTTATTTTCAAGAGCATTACAAAAATCGCAGGTGAAATATATTCGAAAAAGAGCACATTTAAAAAAAAATTAATCGCTGAAAAAAAAAAAAACAAAAAAATTGATATCGATGGTTCAGAAATACACGTGAGGAAATTACTTTACAGAATAACAGAATTATACTATTTTATTTTATTGGATCAAAAAAAAAAAAAAAAAAAAAAAAAATGAAGACATTCAAAAATATTTTTTGCTTTTTTCTTTTTAGAAAGAAAATAATAAAAGCCTTTAATCTAGTTCTTTTTAAAAGATTAATTAAAAAGATCTTAAAATGTTTATAACTATTAAATAAATCATTTTTTTTATTTAAAAATTTAATTAAAGTTTCTTTGCGTATAAAAAAGTAAAAGCTCAAAAACATCAATTAGGTTTATCATATATGAAAAGTTATAAAAACAACTAATTATACGAGTAAAAAAAATCACTAAAAATAATAGAAATTTATCTGAATAAAATGTTTAGGGTTAAATGGAAAGTATAAAATTAAGATCAGAATTAATATTATTTTATTTGTATTATTCCAGTAAAATGTATTTAAATATTTTTAAATGTTCTCTATCTCTACTGATATACCATCTTTGTAAGGTCCTCACTTGGCAGAATGTCAAGCCGATTCCATTAAGACTTTAGGGGGAATAGCCTATGAGGCGAGATTACTTCAACGTATTCATGGAAATGATATTAAATATCATTTTCTATTTTTTGTTCTGACTAAAATTTTATTTTAAATTAAATAGATTCTGCACCCTCTATCAGTTCTCGGAATAAGCCTCTCCAAAGTACATATTTCCCCCCTATATTTTTGTGAATTTAAAAAAAAGCATGTCTGGTTTTTTTTCCTTTTTTTGCATTTATATTTATGGCTAAAACGCAGATTTAACGATTGTTTGGCATCTGACTTGGCGGCTATACCAGAAATTCGCCAATTCTAATAACTTAAATGTTCTGGGCACATGTATGTCATATACTCACTGGGATTACTTGACGCCAAAATGGCGTTATTTTGTCTAATATGGTAAACCTGCTATTGTTGTTTATTTTTTATACAATGTTTATTTACCTTAATTTTCTTTTTTCAAATTATATAAAATGTTTTTTGTTCTATAGTTATTACTTTTTAAAATTTAATGTAGTTTATTTTTTTATTTATTTATTGATATTTCTTTTTTTAAATAATAGAATATAATTCAAAAATATATGTGTATCTGGTATTCGAAAACAAGGTTTTCGCAAAACTGACGTTAGAAAAAAAATCTAACCAAAGCCTGTAAATATATGATACCTGTGCCATATTCATATTTAATGCATGCAAATAACATAAATAAATAATGTAAGAAATAATGTAAACAATAATGTAAAGAAATAATATTTAAAAATCGCCAATTTGGCAATTTTTAAAATCACGCCACGCAATCGTTAATTCTAAAAAGATTAAATTACGCTTTATTGCGAGGGAAAAAGTTATTATGTTAAATTTACCTTTAAATCGTCTTTTATATTATATTTGACCTTTTTATAATGTATCTTAATAAAACAGAATTACAATGTAATACATAAATTAAAAATATATAATTCAATGACAGAAACAAAAAGGTATTTGCCAAATAAATTAAACATATCTAGGATGTTTAATAAACAAACTCATCTTGAGATGGTACTAACTTCCCCATTTTCGATATGGACTAGCTCTTTTCGCCCATGCGCAGTTCTGTCCGGGTTCCTATCAAACGTGGTGCATCAGTATCTGTCTTTCTCTATATATGTCGTTGGCTAATTAAGAAATCCGACTCTTTGCAAAGAGCCAAACTGTTAGCGAAGAGGCCGACTAGTTGGAGAATCATCATCCTTTTTTTAAACGGCTTGATATTTTTGAGTCTTATTGCAAAGATCCAATAAACCTTTAGGATAATTGGAAAACGATCATTTGTTTCTCAATCAGCCTGATATTTTTTAGGCTTTTTGCCCAGAGCGTTTGAAGAATAACACTAATTATTATCATCTTAATTTCTCAATAGCTAGATGTTTTTTTTTCCGACTCCTTGCAGCGAACATTTGCAGTTTTAACCACTTCGCGCAGGAAACTTTTATGAAATTTTTATTTTTTTTTCGCCGATTTTTAAAACCAGAAATTCAACTGTGATTGAATCGAGATAATTCTCTCAATAAATAAGGCAAATTTTACAGTAAAATCTTACTTTTGGATATAAACAAGGAACTATAAAACTTTTTGAGGCATGTATACGTGTCGCTCGTTCCCAAGAGGTTAAGCTTATTAGAAAATGACTCAAAATGAGCAACGATGACCGATTGTTTGTCCTAAATAACCTAATTACATGAAACTTTATGCAATATGTTCGTATCAGTGAACATTTAGACATCCTTTCATATGAAAGTTGAGAAAAGGAACTTTAAATGCTTATGAAAATGTATAAAAAACTGTCTTATTAACAGTTGCCATGCATTCGAATGATTTACAAAGTTTACTTCATTTTTTCCCGCTAATACCCTAAGAAATGTCAATACAATGTGTATATAAGCAGGTTTTCAAACTTTTCCCTGAATTGCGTACAGAAAATAGGTTGCTCAATGAAACAATCACATAATGACATCTATCGACCTTTTTCCAGCATTATGAGTAGTAACCGTTGCTTAATTAAGATTATCACAAAACATATATAAGAAAATTTATATATTACCTGAGAGTAGATGTACATTGTAAAGTTACGAAGATTTTTCAAGTAGACTTGTATTCCAAGTACTTTTCATGTAACGGTTAACAGCGAAAACTCATGTAAGAAATAAGTAAGTAAACCTTCCTCGATTACATAAAATTTTGCTGTTATCGTTAACTGAAAAGTACTTGGAATACAAGTCCACAAGAAAAATTTTAGTAACTTTACAGATTTTTTTACAGTGTAGTTGAGGTAATTTTTCTTTTAAGTTTTTACGTGGTGAACCAAGTGAAAATATATTGCTTAGTGAAAATAAAAAAAATATCTAGAATGTAAAATAGCTGTATCAATAAAATTTGCTAATGAAACAAACAATTAGAGTTTTTTTTTTCAATACTAGGGGGGCGCCGCCCCCCTGCTCGCTATGCTCGCCAACCCCCCGCATAATCGCTTCGCGATTCCAAATTATTGGCTGCCCCTGCTTGCTGCGCTCGCCAATACCCCATGGTATGAATAAGCAGTTGCAGACCTTTCAACTGATGTGTCACACGACTGGTGTTGTAAAGAAATTAAAAATGTGCCCCCCTGGGGGGCAGAGTGGGAGGCGACACAAAAGACATCCATAATATAAATAAGCAGCTGCAGACCTATCAAATGATACGTCACACGACTGGTGTTGTAAAAAATTGAAAATGTGCGCCCCTGGGGGGCAGAGTGGGGGTGACACACAAGACATCCATAAAATGAATAAACAGTTGCAGACCTTTCAAATGATGTGTCACACAACTGTTGTTGTAAAGAAATTAAAAATGTGACCCCCCCCTGGGGAGAGCAGAGTGTGGGGGTGACACACAAGACATCCATAATATGAATAAGCACTTGCAGACCTTTCAAATCTTGTGTAACACGACTGGTGTTGTAAAGAAATTAAAAATGTGTCCCCCCTGGGGAGCAGAGTGGGGGATAACACACAAGACATCCATTAATGTGAATAAGCAGTTGCAAACCTCTCAAATGATGTATCAAACGACTGGTGTTGTAAAGAAATTAAAAATTTGGCGAAATATTACAGTTATCGCCAAGTTGGCGTCACTTTTGACAACTAATTTTGCTCGCCAAATTTGGCGATATATCGCCAAGTTGGCGACAAACTTGGCGATTGTTGGCGATGGTAACCTTTCCTCTCTTTATGGTAACCCATACGTCGATGCATAGACGGAGCCCTTTCCTGATTGGTCTATTCGGCTCATGGAAGGAGTGGACAACCCGGATTCGTTAGTTCCGGAAATCTTCCACATCAGCATCATTTCAGGAGTCATTCCTTTTAAGGCTAGTTTTTTTTTACTATAGAAGGATTACGTAGATAAGAATAATTTCTGAATGATATTAATCACAGCAAGGTAAATTACCGAAAGGAAAACTACCATCCTGACAGATTTCGTTTATATTTTTTGCAATTTCAGAATCATAATTACTTTACTTTTAAGTCTGTAAACCACTTAAAATAAACGTAAACTCGAAATACAACTGAACATCTGAGATTAGGAACTCAACAGCATATTATTTCTACGTTATGTGAAAAATAATTCTCTCTTGTCTGCACAATTTTTTGTACGTATTTACAGGTGGTAGACAAAATTTTCTTCTAAAAAATAGTGTTTATGAACTTTCATTATGAACTAGAAGGCAAAACGAAATCTGGCAATAAAAAACATTCTTCTTCTATTTATTTATTTATTATATATCCATTTTATTTTCCAACCAATTTTCTCCACATAGTGCCGGTATAATATCACTTTAACATATATAATATCATTTCCAGATTTCATCTATTTTTTACAATTGATTGCATTTCTCAATAAATCTTCTCTGCGTAATGCTGGAAAAACTTTAAAAATACGTCTCATCTGCATCTTTTATCATTGCAAAAATTTCCTTATAATATAAATTATTTTTTACAATTATTTTCAATAGAAACCTTTTAATCTGTATGTACTGTATCAAAATACTAAAACTCTCTAATATCTGCAGATTTTATTGGTGCAGAAATTATCGTATACATGTTTTAGCACCATTTTTTTTTCTTTTTTTCAATTAGTCCGTGTTTTTCACGTAACATTGGAAAAAACAGAAAAAAATCTGGCTCATCTGTAGACTTTATTAATTCATAAGTTTTCATACATATATTTTTAAAAAATTAATTTGATCTTTTCTACAGGGTACTGTGGAAACATAAAAAATCTTTATCATCTGAAGATTTCTTTACTTAAGATTGTTTTTAATTACTTTTTATAATTATTTTCATAAGCAACCAATTTCTCTACTTAGCCGTCTAGTGCATGATTTATTATTCTTTCTTTTTAAATATATATATCTGTTTCCTTAACGAACATACATAAAAGGAAAAATGCTGAAAAAAATTATCACTCTTATGTCTTTCAGTATTTAAATATTTTTAGCTCACAGGCTATCATAGCCTGAGAGCTTATGTGCCCGTCCGTTCTGTATGTATGTTCGTATGTACGTAACGCGATAACTCATGATAAAAATATCGGATCCACTTGAAATTTTGTATGTAGGTATATCCTGACAAGGCGCTTCCCTGATTAGTTTTTGGAGTTCATTCGATATGTATAAGAGGGGGAACGGGGGGCTCATGCCCCCCGTTAGTTGATATAAATGGGATTTTCATGCAGAATTAAGTTTTCAAAATTTAGATTAGGATCATTCTGATGAGGCGATTCCGTGACTGTTATTAGGTGTTCATTGAATAAGTATAAATAGGGGGAACAGGGGTTCTAATGCCCCCCCCCCCGTTAGTTGATATAAATGGGATTTTCATGCAGAATTAAGCTTTCGTTCAAAATTTAGATTAAGATCATTCTGATGAGGCGATTCCGTGACTGTTATTAGGTGTTCATTGAATAAGTATAAATAGGGGGAACAGGGGTTCTAATGCCCCCCCCCCCGTTAGTTGATATAAATGGGATTTTCATGCAGAATTAAGTTTTCGTTCAAAATTTAGATTGGAATCATTCTGATGAGGCGATTCCGTGACTGTTATTAGGTGTTCATTGAATAAGTATAAATAGGGGGAAGAGGGGTTCTAATGCCCCCCCCCCCCTTAATGGTTTTTTCAAGCAGAATTTTCAGATTTCGTTCAAATCTCTGAATAGTTTTGGAAGTTTAATGGTTAAGTATAAAAGAGGGGAATAACTCCTTTTAAATTATATAAATGCTAAATGGGTTTTTATTAAGAATTATCTAATTTGCTCTGACTTTTGGATATAGATTTTTTATATGATAAAGCATGTCTTTGATAGTATAGGAGGTTCAATGATTAAGTATAAAAAAAGAGGAAAGGGGAGTGCTGTTTCCCCTTCTTAATTTTTTTTTCGAACGGAATTAACCCTTGAAAATATAAGGCTTTAATGTACAATTAGTATTTGTAGCCTGTGAGCTCAATGCCATCAGTTTAACTGGGCAGTATTCTTTATTTAAATTGTTATCAACTTGCAACAGCAAGCATTAACGGCATATATACCATATTTATTGCAAAACACCTTGCTAAAAATATTTAAAATAACTTTTAAAAACATATTCTTTTGAAAAATATTTTTAAAATGAAATTTTGCATTTTATTTTTATTTATTTATTTATTTATTTATTTATTTATTTATTTATTTTTTGTATAAAATCCCTCTATGGCTAGAAAAGTTGAAGGCTTCAAAAGTTCATTTTTATTTGTATCTGATAAACAAATATTATCTCCTATGGTATATTTAATGAACTAAACCGTAATACATGGTCAAAATAAATACGTCAACCATACATTTATTAAGAAGTAATCGTAACTAAACGATAAAGCAGGAAAATTTAATATGTTACCAATTGGCAACAATATGCACCAGAGCGTTAATTTAGTGAAAGCACTAAAAATCTGCATTATGTGTGGATTCCATTGATACGTCATATTGTATTACATACGTTTTAAAACTATAAACAATCTGCATCAAATGTCTTCTTCGAAAACAAACAAAATGTGTCCCATCTGCAAATTTTGTTGATTGTCTATATGGAATATTTGCGAAAAATGTACATTATTTAAAAATGAGCGTCCTTAATTACTTTTTATATATGCCATTGATAAAATAAATCTGTTCGAAACCTTACTTAACAAATAACATGAAAAAAAAACTAATTTTAAATAAGTTACATTTTGCGATAAAAAATGGTTGGAAAATAAAGTTATTTCAGACGCGGCTCATGCATTGATATTTATAAATATTACACACTCAGGTGCGTTAATAAAGCCTATCAATGACATTTTCCCTACACATTTTTACAATTATTCGAACTTTCGCTCCTTTTCTGTTGCATAAAAGACAAACATTTATTACTTTGAACCTATTGAAACATACCGGAATGAAACTAAGATATTTGCACAAACATATTTCGTCTGTGGTCATTTTGGGTCATTTTTAAATTAACCTAAAACTGCTGATGTTTATCACAATGAGCTTGAAAAAAAAGTCGAAAGAGAAATGAATGAATAAATTCCAATTAGCCTAATTTTCCACAGGCTCTCTGCAATAAACCTGACAAATACCATACTGATTTTGAAATGTGTGATAATTTTCTAATTAGATTAAAGTTGCTTAGACTCTTCGCAATAATCCTAAAAAAGTTCAGGCTGATTGTAAAAAATGAAGATAATTCTAAAATTAGCCGGACTCATTCAAAGTAGTCTAGGTTCTTTTCAAAGTGTCCGATATAAAAGTATCAATTAGCATACGGCATATATATATATATATATATGTATATATATATATATATATATATATATATATATATATATATATATATATATATATATATATATATATATATATATATATATATATACATACAGTGCGTGTAAAAACTATAAGGACAGTAAAAAGTAGTCCTTCAGTCCCAAATTAATTGCAACATTT
This sequence comes from Maratus speculifer, assembly GCA_964019185.1. NCBI lineage: Eukaryota > Metazoa > Arthropoda > Arachnida > Araneae > Salticidae > Maratus > Maratus speculifer. Next base: position 246,815,629 of record OZ025295.1, on the reverse strand, counting down.
GAATACTTTTGTACTGATTATTGATATTTATGACTTTATGATTCTGTTTGAACATTTTTCAGAGAGCTATACTATCAATTAGCAATATTTACTTACCTAATATTCCGTCCATCATTCCATAAATAAGTGATTAATTAATTAAAAAATTTCCCTGTTCACGCGCTCTTAAGCCACGCCTCAATTTTTAAAGTCTTTTTAACAATCATCACATAAAATTATCTTCAAGCTAATGAAGCGTGAATTCATTTACGAACATTTTATTGCAACATTTCTAAGAAGTATCTTTTAGCATAAACAAGCTGCAAACAAAATCGAATTCTGCCAAGCTTATTTTTTCTGTTAGACTTTGCTTAATAATGGATGAAATATGATCCGAAGTTTTTTCCGCCTTAAAAATCCTGTGTAATATTGTTTTATGAATTATAACAGCATATGATAATCTTCGCAGTGATCGTCTTCGTTTTATGGAGACATCTTTGATTTTACTCATTGGCATTTTTTTTTCGTCCGCATTTACAATTTTTTGTAAACTTACATTGTAAATTTCCCCATCTTTTATGTTTGACATCTTTTCCTGCTTCTAATAACGGGATAGGATGATATATATTATGATGCACATTGAATTTAATAGCTGCAGCATTTCTGGTATTAAGGCTTAGTTTACAATTTTTCAAATATCGTTCTAAACATTCCAGTACAGCGTTGCGCTCAATATTATTAATATTTTTATACAGAGAATTTCCTAAATTATTATTTCTTTTTTATTTACTTTAAATTCCAGTTAAGATTGCTTCTGTCACCTAGTATATATCGTTATGTTCATTCTAGTATAATTTTACTGGTGTCGATCTACTAAACTGCATCAGAAGTTATTTATGACTCCACCTTCTTGAAATGTAGCAACTAATTTGGGACAGAGGGAGTATTATTTTTTTATACATTTCCAAACAAATAAAACTTTTTCCCTTATAATATGTTTAAGCATACTGAAAAGCTAATAGAAAAAAATTCAACTGCGAAAATTGTACTACGGAAATAAAGTAATTATACGAAAAACCACTATTTCTTCCAATGTAAAAACTATAAGTACAGTAAAATAAATTCAATATAGTAAACGAAGAAACAAATATTTAATATATTATGCACCTAATGGGTTTAATGATTGCAAGCTTTCTATCATTTCTCGACATCATTATTTTTTGGAACTGCTCGGTATTGTTTTTTGTGCTATTCATTTTCAATCATGTACTCTGCAACTGGGGAAAAATGTCTTCCACTTTTATAAACTCGTCTTGCTAGATCTCCCCATAAATTATCGTTAAGGTTTAAACCAGGACTTAGCAGTTATTTCAAAACTTCTCAAACTCTTTAACTTTTATTTATGAGTAAAATAATGTAAACAACGTAGGACCATTGTTCATGATTTCTTCTAGTAAGTAAATGATATAACAGTGGAAAAAAAGGAAATGTACACGTTTGAAACTGAAAAATATTTTAGTCCAAAAGATAAACCTCCTGGAGAATGCGCTACATGTACTTTTTTATGTTTTTTTCTAATACGTAGATATGTTTTTTTTCTTCTTTTTTTTACTTTATTAAATAGCGATGTTTTTTTCCATATTTTTTAAATATTGAAAAGTGTCTGGCAGTGTAGGTGACACGATCAATTTTTTCTTTTACGTTCAGATCGGTTTAGACATCTTCTCTCACCAAATACAAGTATGGAACACAGAAAATGTACTATATATCGGGTAGAAATCTATTATTAATTTACCCTTCAAATTAGTTTTAATTAAATTTCAGGCATAAGAAAAGAAAAAGGTAAAATATTCTGTAAAATCGTAGTGATATTAATTTGGCTTCAAGGCTTTCTTATTTCTTTAAAAAATTTAATGAATTCTAGTTTTTAAAAATTGAAAGGTTTGATCGGAAAAATGAAAGAAAATTTTTGAAGTAATTATTAAAATATTTTTTTTAATTTTTAATTTCTCATCGAATAATTAATATTTTAAAATTGAGTGATCTTCTAATTAAGAATATTAATTTTTAATCAGTCAATTAGAACGGTTTAATGGAGATAATTTCATTTATATATTTGATTAGTTGTTAGTTATTTAAATAAAGAGAGAATGAAGCTATTAAAAGTCAAACTTAAAAGAATTACTGCATATAAATATAAACCTAAGATTAAGTGAAATTAGACTATAAATTACTTTATTATACAGCCCTTATTTTTGTATGAAATTTTGAAAACCAGTAATATCCTATATTTTCTCAATATATTGTAAAAAAAGGTGTAGGTGATTTTAATCTAAAAAAATAGAAGATGTCTTGGTGTTATAAGATCACTTATTATGCACCACTTGGTGTTATAACACCAAGTGCTAATATTACTCGTACTTATTAAAAAATCCGGGAGATGACACAACAGGATGCGCGTAGAAGGGTTCTGAGTCATCTAAATCACAAAAAAAACGCTAAAAATTAATTCGCTCCATTTGTAGACATTTTCTCTGGAAGAAGCATGCAAGAATCAATGCCCGATCTAAAATTTGCAAGGTAAGTTGTGTGATGTGAAAACTATACATTTATTAGGAAACACTTTATTTATTACATAAAGTTGTTTTGTATTTTATGTAGTTTAAGAATGTTGTGGAAGATATTGAATGCGTTTATGAGGTAAATTGCAATTAAAAATGTACTGCACAATAAATAAACGGGGTGATAAAACATTTCACTTCCAGTATTACTCCTGTTTATTCTTTCCTGTGACGGAAATACATCCGAAATTACTTTATTAAATTTGATTATTATATTTTATGCACAGAGAGCATTCTGTTGAAACCCAAAAAGGATTAAAAGAAATTTGTATTACTTAAATGCTGCTATTTTTTAATCCCAGAATAATAAAACATGAAATGAAGTTTGTTCCATCCAGATATCTCAATTTATGGTTAATAAGTACTATTTATCCATCTCTAGGGTTGTAGAAATTGTGTATTCAAAATTACACAATCTACAAGCTATTATTCTATCTTATTTCATAATATTGTTTGTATAATTTTTTTTGTACAAACGGAGGAGGGTAATAACGCGAAAAAGCATTGGTGAAGAAATTACGTCACAACAATTTAGAATACACAGCTGCTAAAATATTATTTCTTTTATGCATAGCCAAAAATTTGCGGTATCAAATCCTATAGTTGTTTGAAAAATATCTAAAACAAAAGCGTGAAAATTGATAGAACATTATTCTGACGTTTTTATCTTAGGACACCTTATATCTAAGAATAGAAATATTTAAAAACAATGTTCGAATTCCCCATGATTCTTAAAAGGTGATTTATTTTTAGAAAAAACCTGAACCCAATATATATAAAATTTTTAATTTTCAGAATTATTTACCAGTATTTCTTTCATTGTCACAGATTTTCTAAAATTCTGATACTAGTACTTTTATAGTAAATGGTGTTTACTCTAACTACTGAACCTTTCCTACACTTCTCTCCAGTCGCATTTTATTATAAGCAGATATCGTGACATGTGACAACAGGTTAAAGGGTAGGGTGAAGTGTGACTATTTGTGAAAAAGGGTTGAGGAGAGTCAAAATAGAGTAAAAAAGTGCGACATCATTTGTGGACAATCTGAATGAAAGTTGTCACATCTGATTTTATTCATTAAAATTAAATGTACGTTACTTGTTATATAAGCCCTTCTACCTACTTGGATGGGCCGTCTAAATTTCTTGTTAATACCTTTCGCATGTAAATCTTAAAATTCTTCCCTTACTATAGAAAGAAAGTTAGAACAAACGAAACATAATATGTTTAAAAAATTATTTCGCCGACGTATTTTTCATATATCACAGGCCTATATTTTAACGCTTATTCGCAACTATAGCATCTGCACTCTTGTACATAAGTTCACATATTTTGTACGTTCATTACATATTTTATAGCCACTCGGCATCTCTGCAGTTAGACACTGTAACTTATAAGTAGTTTACTAGCGCACACGCATGCTCATAAAATTCCTTCATGGCATCCCAATTTAGCTCTACATTTGTAATACCTAACATATTCCTTATTTCCTCGCTATCGGGATTTTGTCCTTGTATGTCTTTTTATCGGCAAATATTGTATGTTCATGTCATTCAGCCGGCGCACAGTGTGCGATTTTGCAAATCTAGTGAGAAAAAAGTCCAAAAACCTATTTTCAGTAATTTAATTTTTAAATTTTTTCAAATAACATCTAACACATGTAAAAAAGTTTAAGTGATAACAGCCTAAATCTACAACAACACAATCAAAAATTGGCTCAAAAACCAAAGTTTATTATTTTTTTAGAATGGCGATCGATGTAGTTATAATTGCCATGGATATTTTTGGCTGAAAACACACTTATTTTGTAAATATTTTTTTTTTATTATAGAATCGAATCTTTACAGCAATGCACATAGTTTGTCTTTTACAGTTACAATAGTTATTTAAAATTTTTAAGTCAATATGAAAATTGTTAGAAAATTTAATAGCATATGTTAAATTTTAGAAATCTACAAAAAAAAAATTATATATATTTGTAATGTAATTTTTGTATGCATATAGATATAAAAAAAATCAATTTCAGTTGCAACTATTTGCAACTCTTGAATAATATATGTAATTTCTTTTCGGATACGGATTTTATGTAATTTTGCATTACATGTAGTTATAGGATAAATATATCTGGTTTTAAGCATCATAAGTCATGATATTAAAATCTCAGTAAATCTATAGAGTGGCTGAAATTTACCCTGAAGTGTTAACATTCCTAATTTCTTACAAATAATAAAATAATAGCAAACGACAATAAATGACAGTGATTCTCTTTATGATAACACTGGTTCAAATTTACTTAATAACACTACAAAATTTTGTGCATATGATTTGGCATGTGCTAATTGTGGTGAATCACACACTTCAGATAATTGTAAAAATGCTTCAAGATGCATTAACTGCATCGCACATAACCGTGCTTACAACAAGTTTTTCGACATAAATCACCCTGCTTTTTCCACTTGCTGTAATACATTTAAATTTTATTTCAAGCAAAAACAAGCTTTTAATCACTCTAAAATATAACGTAAATATTCAACACTTCTTCAGGTATGCTATTTCATGTATATTTAGTTATTTACATATTTTGTTGGTTACCTTCAGGTGATACTTGGATTTCTCCGCTCTTTTACACAGTATTTTTTTTTTACATTGTTAACCTTTTTATTCATAACACAAACATAAAGCATTAATAATTATATTTTTTTTTCATACACTATTCTTTCGTAGATATATATTTTTTCATATGGTGTACACATTTTAATACATTGTTATTTAAAGATTACTTTCAATCATTTCATGATTTACATTTTTCGGGCATTGTTCATATCTCTGATTCTCTTTCATTCAACTGTTTCGTGAGCTCAGGAATAGATGAATGATTCAAAATTTCACATTTTTGATTTATTGATTTCTTCTGATGGTTAAGCCCTAATTATCAGTAAGACTTCTGCGGTGAATCTTAAATGTTTGTTTACACAATTTATTTTTCTTTATTTGTATCTTTCGCGATAGATAAAAAATTGCACATCTATTTTGTCTTAATTCGATGTAGCTACTCTATTTTTAGTAGGTCTGTGTAATTATCAATTGCACTTTTCTTTACACACAGTGTTAGTGCGAATGTTCACTAGTGTATCAATATTACAGTGGTGAAAGTTTTACAAAGTTCTTTTTCTTTTGATATACTTGTGGATATTTGCAACTGACTCACTTTTCATACAACTTCTCTTTGCATGCAGCAATTACAATGTTTTTATACAAAGTTTTTTTACAATGGCAATTTACAAAGGTATATATTTTTTGCTGCATGCTTTGCAGAGGAAGTTATTCACATACATATACATTTACATATGCAATTGTTTAATTATCGGTCCTCTGTGAAGTTTTTTTAGAACATATTGATTATTATCTTTAATACATAAGTCATTTCTTTACATTTTTTTTTTGTTTTGGTTATGGATGATTTAATCCAGTATTTTATACCTTCCCATTTGCACTATTCCATGTTTTTCCGTTTACCCATTTGAATTTCATTACTCTTTAAGCGTAATTTAGATAGATATATACAGTTTTTGCATAATATTTGTTAGTAGTTAAATATCATTTATATTCGCTTCTCCACATTTCTTTATTTTCATTTGGGTATACATGATATACAGTAGTACTTTACACTATATTTACGACCATTAAAAATTAGTTTTCAGTCAATGAATACCTACACATGTAGCAGAGCTTACTCCTTCCTTATTTGAAAATTCTAGCAAGATGCAAAATTTTATATATAGACTAAAATTCACACACTTATTCACTTTAAATTCAATACTCATCCTTTTATAATTTGTACACAGTACTTCCACATAAAAAAATACACTTTAGTCATTTTGTAAATAACGATGAGTGGTATACGACAGTCAAGGTGGTATTTAAAATTGCATACCTGTCAATGTTTTCACACTTCTGGTTCAAAGGATATGAAGTGAAGATAAATTGTAATTTTTTATAAGCAAAGAGGCTGTCATACGTTTGCTTTACTTGTTAATACATGTCTTTTATTGGTCTTTATACCAGTTGTATCTTAAATTGAAGTTACTTTATAGGTCTCCATATTACATTTCCACACATCTTTCCCACAGTTCTAAACTTTTTACACTTTTGCATGAAAGTTCAGTCTCTCCCACTTAACAGTAATTATTTTTGAATAAAAGTATTTTTGGGAAGATACCGAATTCTTTACGGAGATTTCTTCTCTCATGTTACACTAAAATACCATTTTAGATGTCAATATAATGCAACATTGATTTTAAATTTCAGATTTAACTTAATAAAAAAATTCATCAGTTTAGGTATTTAAAAAAAGGACAAAAAAATTAGAAGATAGACATTTAGGAACATTGTTATCACATGGAAGTAAATGGTCAACGACAGTGTTTCAAAATTTTTTTCCATATGTTGCTTGTCTAGCATTTCTTGAACTCTCATCTCAGATATAAGTTTGTAGTAAAATTTATCTTGTAAACTTTTAAAAAAAATAGTGGAAATTTCAAAATTTCATATTATTCATTATTATGGACATTTTTAATCCTTCTATTTACAATATTTTTTTGTTTATTTGTGTATTATGTTTTGTGTTTAATTGCATTATATTACTCCAGTATTTTGCTATTATTATTGTATTGATCAATACACATATTTAATGTTTCTTATTACAAACATTTTGGAATTTATTGCCAATTGGTAAGTGACCTGTAGACTTATACCTGATATTTTGTTTTATTTGTATGTGCACATTTTTTATACAGGTCCTTGTCTAAATAAGACAAATTGAAAAGTGATCACAAATTTTATTAATGAAGCTGCAGCTGTTTCTAAGTAGAAACAATATATGATGTCATTTGTATGACAAAATTTATGGTACCAATATATTTATATCATGATATATATATACTTTTATTTGGGATGGTTGCCTACTTAGAGAGAAGTTCAATTACTGTTTACTTTATTTAGTAAATGTTTAGTTTGTTTTCATGAACATTTTACACATTGTTACTTGTAAGAGCATATGAAAATTGATTTCTCTTCCTGCATGTACCTTTATAGATTTTTTTTTTTTTTTTGCCTGTGAAAGGAGTGATATATGTGATGTAGAATCACATATAGTTTTCTTAAATTTTACATTTTTCTAAATTACCGTTAAAACTAATCTTTAATTAAATGTCCATTTTATCCTAACGTTTATTTTCGATTCCACAATAACTTTCCGTTCAAAAGAAAAGAAAGAAAAACATCTAGCATCTACCTTATTACTGAAAAACGGCTATCAGATAAAGAGAATTCATTAAGATGCGTATTTCACCCTTGCTGGAAACAAATAAAAAAAGAATAAAGTTCGAATGTGTTTGCGGTCAGTGAAATTTCATTTTCCTCTCTGCGTAACTTTAAGTATAACTTATTCGTTGCATATGAGTCTTTTTATGTACATAATGGTTGTTATGTCTTTTGAGAACATTTTCCCAAAATATGCTCCTAACGTACGAATTAGCAGTCGGATTCCTTTTTGGCGTATTTTTTAGGACTGCTGTTTTCTGGTTGCCCTGCTATTAAATTCAAAATCTTTTTATTGTTTAAGCGTAACAGACAATTTTGCGTAGATGATATCAGTCATTTTTCATATGCTTAATGTCGCCAATTTTGTGATGCCAATGTGTAAATTTTTCAGTGAGGAATTGCCTCCCTCTCGTTTCACGGGGCAGTCATGTGAAGACTGTTTTTCTTGATAATGCGTTCAGGCACCATCCCTAGCTTTTTCTGTATGAAAACCTTTAAAATTTATAAGTTTACTGCAAATAAAGAATTTTCTTAAAAAGCATTTATTATCTTAAGCGATCATAGCCTACAACTCCAGCGAATGCATTTTTAAAAGGAACCTGATAAATATACTTAAAAATACAGATCTACACTACAGAAACTATGGAAATTTCACTGACCGCAAACACATTCGAACTTTATTCCTTTTTTATTTGTTTCCAGCAAGGGTGAAATACGCATCTTAATGAATTCTCTTTATCTGATAGCCGTTTTTCAGTAATAAGGCAGATGCTAGATGTTTTTCTTTCTTTTCTTTTGAACGGAAAGTTATTGTGGAATCGAAAATAAACGTTAGGATAAAATGGACATTTAATTAAAGATTAGTTTTAACGGTAATTTAGAAAAATGTAAAATTTAAGAAAACTATATGTGATTCTACATCACATATCTCTTGTGTTGTGAAATTTCCTTATGCTGTCTCGTCCCTATATATTGACGATGACTTATAAGTAGGCTACATGTCGAGCACACAAGTCAGATATATGTTGTTCAATAAATACATAAATGGCAATGTATGAAAATGACAAAAGATCTCTTTCTTATGATTATGATGATGGAATGACAATAACGTAAATTGCAGAATAAAATATGTAAATAAATATTTTTTCATAATAGATAACCATTTTATCTCTAGTAAGATCAACTTTATTACTTTAATATTGGTAATTTTCATAAAATGAATTTTGATCTGCTAGATTCGCAAAATCTTACACTGTGCGACGAGTTGGTTATATATCATGAGGACTATCACTTCTCTCTTGGCTGTCATGATTATCTGACGTGTTGGTCAGAACTCCACTGCCTTTGTTTCTCAGGGGCATCTCTCCTCTTTAACTTCTATATAGAAATTTAATGTGTTTAAATAGAAGAAGACACCTTCGTTATTTAGAGTCTTTTTTTACGCTTGTGCTGTGAACAAGGTACGTAACTATAAAATAATCATGATCACGAATGTCCATTTCAGCACGTTCTATGAAACGCCCTGAAAAGCACGCAAAATAAAAATAAGAATTCAAGTAAAATTGAAGAATATCCTGCATATTGGAACGAAAACATGAAAATATCAGTGCTGCGTTTCCTATATAATGCAATCTTAGAATAGTTTTTTTTCTTTTTTTTTTTTTCAAGATCAGTAGGGTAGATTCGAAATATTTAAACAGTCGAACAAACTTATTTTTACAACTTTTAAAGATTTAATATATACATTTTAGCAATTAAAATTATTATATGTTAATTTGCTATGGAAAAATTTAGTTCAATAAATTTCAAAATAATAATTGGAAATTTTTAAAAAGTAAATGAAATCTTTAAAGATCGTTTGAATTTCTCATTAAAAAATAATTTTACTTTTGCAACATTTAATTTAAATCCATTTACTCAAAATGTATATAATAAGAGTATTTGATTAAATATGTGCGTATTTTAGATCTAAACATAATTATAATTAATAAGTTCTATGTTTATACACAAACACGCACATCAGGGTTCATTATCATCCAGTTCAATTAATAATTTAAAATCTATAAATAAGTTATTTTAAATTATCCAAGTGAAATTCATACAACTTTCCAATACTTGAATTAAACATTCATATTGAGAATTCTCAGAGTAATATAAATTGTTTAATTTTGCGTGCATTTATAATCTGGAAGGATTATAACATAATCAAACCTATGTTTAGAAACACGAAGAGCCATATCATTTTTCTCTAAAATTCGATTTAATTAAATTTCTGAAATGAATACCCATGCCATTATTTTAAGTTTAAATCTTCGAAAATTAAATTATAAATTTATTGTCAACCCGATTTTTTTTATTTTACATATAGAGGTTCTAGTTATAGAAATGATCTCACTAACATAATAAAATATTGGCAGTTCTTAAAAGGATTATATATACTTAATTTGATTAAAATACTTAATTGGAGAAAATATCTACTTACAATCAAATTAATTTGTTTTTGATCAGAAAGTGGTTTAAGGCGCTTGCACAGGAAATTTATAAAAATTAACTAAGTTATCCAAAGAAAGATGAACAATTTAAATCTGTTTACTAATTTGTATTATAATGTCGAGGTCAAATATGCACTCAATGAAACTCTAAAAATGTCAAACAGTTAGAAGCTCCGGTGCTTTAGTTTTAAACGAGAAAAATATAGACATGCGCATTCAGATATGTATGCAAGTATTTATGAATACTGTAAGAAAATGATAAACTGTTTAATTTTAGTATAACTGAAAAAATACGCTATATGCACATTTTCCATTTATAATATTTTTTGGGATAGTATGTGCCTTTATTTATCAAGATGGAGACGAATGAAAAAAACACAGATTATATTAGTTATTTTTATTTTAAGTGACGTAACTCGTTTGTAGAAATCCGCTATATTTGATTATATTAGTAAAACCCTTAAAAAATATGGTTGTTTTAGCAAAGCTTTCAGTTCAATGTGTTGTCACAAACTTGGCCAAAAAAAAAATAAATAAAATAAAAATAAAATACTATAGCTAACTGTGGAAATATGAACTCAACACTCAAATTAAAGTTCATATTATGTACTTTCACATTTTTCAATTAATTATTATATATACTATCCCTTTTTATTTAAATATACATATCATCTCAAACTTTCAGTTAGAAATACTGCATCGAATGTACCTATCAGCCGATTTTTAAGTTATTAAAAAACAACATTTTGATAAAAATCGATACAAAATTTAGAAAAGAATCTTTAAATAACTAAGCATTATTGCAGTGATGCACAACCTTTTTACCAGAAAATCGTTTGCCACCAGAATATTTGAAAAGCGGAGTCTCTTTTCTTTAATCTCAAAGTTTTTGTCATTACTATAAGGAAAATTATTCTGCATAAAAATAGTGGTATCATTTTGGCCCGCGAGCCAGAGGTTGTGCACCCCTGCATTATTGAACTGAGAAAAAGGGATACGTAAATTTGTTTTTTAAAAAAGATTTAGGTGATTAAAATACAAAATTCAGATAATGTATAAAAAAGTAAGAGGTCAGGGGCATTTAATTCTTTCTTTAAATTTTGAATTTTAACCAACAGTTCCAAAAGTTTTCACAGCTTAATTTAAGATTTTTTTTAAAAATAAATATATGATTTGATACATAAACTTATTGATTATGTATACAAAAGAGAATATTTTAGTATGTATGTATTCATAAAATGTAGTGGCGTTATTACCTACCTATATGGGTATTAACATCATACAAATAAACCTAGAACATAAAATTGAATAATGGCGAGTAAATAATGCAATTCTAAAGATAAAAACTCTACAACCGACTATTACTTACCATTAATTGCGATACCAAGATGAAGTAATAATTATTTGATATTTTACTCTTCTAACATGCAAAAATTAGAAAAATGTAGGTTAAATAAATTTCCGTTTATCCTTTTTGGTTTTCATCATTTACAATAATACTTTTTCGTGCTTTAAATAAAAGAGTGAAATAAAATATCAATCTGTTTCGGATGTAACTTCGATATCGAACAGAAACAAACCTGGGTACTAATGCCATTCGATGCCATTATTACTCTGGTATGCATAAAAACAAGATATCTCATAAAAACATCCAAAATCTCCCACAACATTTTGAAAGTTTATGAATTAGGCTACAATATATTACTACAAACAAATAAAGTATTTCCTAATGAATATACAATACATTCTTAACATTACATAATTTACCACGCAAATTATATACCGGAACGTTGATTCTTAGGTGCTTGTTCCAGCCATAAGATCGAAAAATGCACTAATTAAATTATAGCAGATGTTTATGATTTAGAGGATTCAGAGACCTTATGCGCAGAACTCGTTGTTGTGCCTCCTTTTGAAATCATTCATAACTTCGCGTAGTATTATCTCTTGGCGTTACTAACCACTTTCTCGTTATTAACGTAGGACACCTTTATATATTACATACTTTGAACTTGGGGTTTGTGCCTTGTTGTAGAGGATTTATTTTTCGTCTATTCCTGCAAATTTGAAATATAACAATTAAACGCTCCTGACCAGATATTTATAGCTAGATTGTTAGGATTCATGAGTATGTGAGCTAAACTTTGTGAGTTAGATCTCAGATTTTTTTTAACGTTAACATAAACTTTATAATAACGTTAACGTTATTATAAAAACTAATAGTTTTTGACAATTTTTCTTCCAAAAAATACTTAGTTTAGAATGGATTGATTTTTTAAAAAGTTTTACTTATTTTTCTTCAGTATAAATGAACTTCTCATAAAATCACAGATAGGATATGTTACGAACCGTTGCTGGTTACGATAATCTCGTGCATACAATTTGACAGTGTTTGCAAAAACTCAAGACCATTTATGGTAAAAAAAAAATAAATTGAAGATAGAAGCAATATTTTCAGAATAACGTATTTTAGCAAAGTGGGAATTTTTTAAAAACGGTTGGGATTAATGAGGAAAGAAATGATGCATATAAATAACACAATCCGACAAAAATTCTGTTTTTGCAATTTGTGTAGGTCAAACATTATTTGCATTTTACTTTATAACTAGTATGAACATTAAATGTAAAAACAAATTATGTTGGTAAATTTAAACTGATTTCTTAGAAATTAAATAATGTTAAAGGGTGAAATAAATAGCTCTTTTTTCATGATTAAATGAAGGAAACAAGTCGTATAATTTTATGAACAAAAATTTCAGCATTTTGAATCACAAAGTTCTAAATTACAATATAGCTGGTTCTAATTTCTATTTGAAGTAATCAGAATATAATTTTTTAAGCACGTTTTAAAGAATTCAGTTGTATATTTGAAATAACCCTTTGAATCTGATCATGTAAAATAAGGACATGGGATTTTTTAACAATTACAACAGTCTGTTAAAAGCACTTAAAAAGTTTCGAAAAGCAGTGGATCAACCAGATTACTTTCGAAACTTAATAAGACTTCTTGTTAACTCTCAGTTAAAATTCTTGAACATTAATCTACAATCATTATTTAATATATAGGGGGAACTGGGGTACATTGATACAGTTTTTTTCTAAGATTTTTTTTGGTGTCAAGAAAGTAGAAAATTCAAGTTTTTTTTCCATGAGGTGACAGCAAAACTTGTGTAGTATGTTATAAAAATGTACAGTCATTGTTTTATGTAGTATTTTTGCATGTAATTTTAAAAAAATCAAAAAAAGTCATTTGTATCAATGTGCCCCATCCCCGGGGCAGATTGATACGTTTAAGAAAAATGACGACAAAATAATACCAATGCATATTTTTCAAAAAAATGAGTTAAAAAACCATTTTATATTTATTTATAAAAATTCAAATCACCCACAATTTATTTTTAAGCAATATTAAAGCAATCAAAATTAAATATATTATGACTTGATGTTCTGTCTGTTTCTTGTCTGACTGTTGGCTGTGGTAACTTTGTCATATCTAGCACTTCAACCCCAGCATTATCTTCTTTCTTATGAAAGATGAAAAAATTACCAGGTTTTCTGTTTATAAATAGGTTCATAAACAGAAAATAAAGGATAATTATATTAAAAATTCTGTTTATAATATAAGTATCATTTTCTGTTCTGCAGTTTGTTTCTCTTACTTAACATTTCTCATGTCGAAAATACTTTTTTCTCTGGAGAATCGATATAAATTCGAGATTTGCCAGAATGCCGTCCTTTTCTTTTATTACTTCTACTAGCACTAGATGCTGGGTAAGTTCCTACGTCTTCTGTTTTCAAAAATACTATAAAATGTTCTAATATAAAGAAATTAGAGCTATTTCACTTCAATAAAAACTAATATTAGAAATTTTTCGTGAAAAAAAGGTTGGATTAAGGAGTGTATGGTAAAAAAAATAATAAAAGATAATGAAAATATGAACTATTAAAGGATTTAGGCTGTATCAATGTGCCCCGTCATAAACTGTATCAATGTGCCCCATACAGCGATTTTGAATAAAATGAGTCTCAAATCCAACACTTCACAATATATCTAACAATAAATAATGAGGAACTGATAAAGAGTAGCAGTACTTACCAGGGAGAGTATTCATTTTGGTTGAAAATACTGGAACAGTTGTATAATAGCATTTCAATTGTACAACTCAAATTTACTTTTGAACAACAAAAACAATAAATCACCCGTCCCATTTCATCAAACTGCTGAATCATTCCAAGATTTTCTGTATGTAGTTGAATACACTAGCATCACCTTTTGGAGCTGTTGTGAAACTTCCTGTAATGACCCTGTGAGCGGTAGAGGGGGTGTATCAATGTGCCCCATGTATCAATGTACCCCAGTTCCCCCTATCTTTAATGAATAGCAAAATTGCCACTAGATACTAATAACTAAATAGATTTCTAGAGTCTCGATATTTCTTCAAAATCAGAATCAAAATCAACTTATTGCTAAGGCTTACATCCTAATTGTAAATTATTCTTCAAATTTCATATTTACGTAGCACTAAATTCTTCACTTTACCGGTGGACGAGCGCAGTGTCAAGCAGGCGCTTACGATTACCATCAAGGTTACGACAGATTTCTTTTTAATCTGTTTTGCTCCACTTTCTCAAATCAAATGTCTCTGAATTTTTTGACAACTTTTGAAAGAGAAGCATACTACAATTTTTTTCTTAAAATAGTCGTGCAAACAGGATGGAAAAGTAGTCACCTGCGGAAGCCATGTACCAAAAGGTTTAAGGCGCAACACTAGTCACTGAAAAAGACCCCGATGATAATGCTAAGTCTTTGGTGTCTTTCTTTTCAAATATCTCGCTCAAATTTTAATATTTTTACATGATTTTTTTTACATAGGGTAGCTGAGGATGATTTACAACCGAGCTAGTTTTTACTTTTTCGATTTTGGTTATGTATTTTTTATATTATGATAGTTTCCATTTCAGTACCGGTTCAGACCGGTTTCAAAAGTTAAAGTAATAAAACAAAATCTGAAACCAAAATTAAAAAAAGTAAAATCTAGCCCATTATTGATCGTCTTCAGCTATCTTATGCAAAAAATCATATAAAAAATGTTAAAATTTGAGCAAGAAATTTGAAAAGAACGCCCCCATAGACTTAACAATATTACCCTGGTCTTTTTCAGTGACTAGTGTAGAGCCTTAACCAATAATTTCTCAAACCAATGTCAACGAGAGCAAGCGGTATCTGATTGCCTTCGATGCAGTAGCTGGATAAGATCCGTCTGAAATCTTCTGAATCCAGCTAACATTTCAATTTAAGTAGCCATTATATAACTGCAGTTACCTAATTAATATAACGTTACTAAAAAAATATTCAAAACAGAATTTTTGAACAACAATTTGCAGAACTTATAAAATGATCACACATTAATAATTTACGCACAAATGTTAAAGAATTTGTCAATATTTATCGAAAGCAAAAGCACAAAAATTTCTTGCCTACATAAGTTAAATATCTTCTATGCTTTCTACTAGAGACTTATTTAAATTAAATAGTTAATAATTTATAACGGCATTTTATTAAAAACTTATTTCAAGTAATACAGTAGACTCCTTAAAAACCGCATCCCTAAAATCCATAACTCTAAAATCTGCACATAATTTACAGATGTAAACAATACTACAATATAATCCCTACAATAATATAATACAATAAAATAGAATAATATAATCCCTATACAGTTCAGATAAAGGGACAAAATTTGACATTTTTATATCAATTCCATATGCATTTCAATTTGTAATTTTTGTTAATATTATTGAATTCATGTTTTTTCATGAAGTAAGGATAAATTTATTTCAGAAAAAAATCATTATATTGCTTTTATAATTGCATTCACAATCTTCATATTCTTACCAAATATATTTATGTATTAATCAAGTTTTTAGTTTTTTCCAACAAAGTTGAAAAGTGCTTATGCATTCGGTTTGTCTGGCCGTCCGTCCACGCTCTAATTCTCATAAATATACTCGGATTGCCATGAAATTTTTAGTCGCTATTGACGTTTACTATTGCTCAAACCCTACTGAAAATGAAGCTTCTACCAAGATTAGTTTATTTATAGGAACAGTCAAAATTTTCAGTTACATTACGGCCTATGGGGAAAAATCGTTTTGAATGAATTTTAAAGATGTTACACCTGGTCATACATATTCAAATTTATATGCATCTACATAGTTCACTAAAATATGCATTCCATAAAATATGCAGTGAAACGAATTGTTATTATGCATTCACAGGGCAACACAAAAGAATTCCATTAGATAATAATAAAGAGGAGAATTGTTTGCGATATATTTTATTATAGTAAATGATTTTATGTATAATCAAATTAATATACGTCACTAAGGCATAATATGAGTCATTTCAGGCATAATATGAAGAGCATAGCATTCACAGGGGCGCACAAAAAATTTCAAAGCGTATACTCTATCCGAAATGCTGTATATTATGAATGATGCTGTTAGATAGATGAAATTCATTTTAGCACTTTCCAACAAATTGAAAAGTGCTTATGCATTCGGTTTTTTTGCCGCTTGTCCGTCTGTCTGTCTGTCAGGCTGCCGGCTGGGCATCTGACCGTATGGCCGTCTGTCCGCGCTCTTCTCTGATATAACTGATTTTTTTAAGCTCTCTCTACGCACATGACTCGCACCTATTAAGTGCTATTTTTCGTTTTCCACTCTTACTCTTTATTTTATGACCTTTTTAAGAAAAAACATTATTTATATTTTGATAACAATTATTATATTTAATGGCCACCGTAATATATTTGACTAATTATGATATAGACTTATAAAATTGAAATTCATAAAAATATATAAGGTAAAAATACATTGGAGAGTGAAATAAGAGGACATAAAATACAATGATAAACTATCTAAAAATCACTTGGTCCAATTTTCAATGTCAGATTTAACGTATGTTATGGGATATTTCCGTTTAAATCCAGAACTGATTAAGTTTATTCTTTAATTTAAAAGGAAATTACTTTCGCAGAAAACTTTTCTGCAGCTCATGTTTCACTACGACAGAAGTTAAGAGTTTTAATGAAATTCAATACTTCTTATCAAGTATGCCATTTTAAATAGTAAAGTCAAACAATTAACGAATTTAATCAGGCAGATATTAAATTAAAATATTAATTATATTGATTATAAATATTCGATAAAGTCGCTAGATGCTGTTATATTGATTTCTATAAATATCAAAACTAATGAGAGAATTTCGTTTCAATATCTATAATTTACGCATATGTATATATAAAATTCTAAGGAAACGAATTCATGAAAGTATTTTATGAAATGATTTTATGAAATGACTGATTAAACGATTGATTCAGTTTCATAGCTATTTCACCTATTTATGAAACACTCTTCACTGAAATTAACAGTAGTTATTCATATTGATTCACGGGTGTCGAAAATGGTATTAGAATTCTAAAATGTTAATTAGTTTTCGGGATATTATTTTTTCTAATTTTAATGGTAGTGACTCAAATGCTCCATTTTTGTGGAAAAGGGAAGTAAAGGGGAAAAGGATAGGGATTACTATAATTTTTCGTTTTCGTTCTCGAAACTGAAGCTATTTTTTACTTCTAACGCATAGTTCAAACACTGTTGTGATGAAACTTTAGAAAAAAACACATTTCGATCGTCAAGAAGCAGTTTATTTTAGAAATCAAAATCTTCTGTCATCTTTAGAGATAAATAAAAGGAATTTTCATATTTATCTTTTGTCTTCATTTTCAAATTGAAATCCAAAACATAAATTATTAAAAACAGAATTTAAAAAAAAAAATTAAGTAAGAATTAATTATTTCATGTTGAAAGCATACAATAGAGAACATTACCTCAAAATATTAAGGTATAAATATTTAAAAGTACAAAAACTTTACAACTCTTAAATTTTAGACGCAAAACACATCTAAAAATAATAATTTTATCACATATAAAATGCCCGCTACATAGTAAATAGAAATAATTACCAAATGTCATATGTCGTCATATTTAAAATGTCTAAAACAATTAAAGTATTACGTGTGAAATTCTTTTAATAATGAATAGTACATCATATTTTAAAAGCTGAAATAAGAAAAATTCCCAAATGTATTTAATTTATATATTATACTTACCCGTAAATCTTATAAGAGAAAAAAGTTTGGAATAAATAATAATATAATAAATGCAATATTAAAAATTACGTCACATATTAAAGCGATAAATTTAAAATGATTTTCATTAAAGAGAATTTTAATGTGCAGTCACATAGTATAAAATTTGTAGAACTAGCAAATTTGTTTATATATTACAGCATTTTATGCAGCTTAAATACACTTAAATTTAAGCACAAAATATTTTTTATTTATTTTGTACAAATTTTTATACGATAAATACGTAGTGGAAAATTCGCATGTTATTATTAATTGATATAAACAATAAACATTATAAAAATAACATAAAAGTATGCACGATGGTGTATTGAAATAGAAAAAAAGCATTCATGAGTAAACTATACCTGTTATTAAAAATTATAAAACTCGATGAGAACATAAAATTTTATAATAATATTTGGAAACATAATGATTTTCAATGCGGTAGTTCTAGAAGCTATTCCCAAGCTGTCGGAATATCTTAACTTCCAGCCTAAACGAAAAATTAATATTTTTACAACCTCATTATAAAAGTCAAGAATACAGTGACATTTTTAATGAAAACATTTTATACACAATGGTTTTGCGTATCTGAACTTAATTGCGTAATTGCTGAGTCTAGTTGCGTATCTAAGTTAAATGCTTACATTAATATGGGCCACTCAGCGTATTAGCTATAATACGACACCGATTGTTCTTATCTTACCGGGAAAATGTCGCTCGCGGTGACCATTCATAGGTTTTAATAGGTTTCATTATACGGTAATTTGGGGGCCAAATGATATATCAAAGTTATCATATCAAATTTTACCAAATAAATTTCATATAAAACTTTCAAAATTATCATACATATCAAATTTATCATATTTAGCAAATTTATCATATTGCTGTAAAAACGAAGCCTCAAAGACATCGTTTTCACAACAATATGATAAATATTATATGATGCTTGATAGAATTCCCTCCTATTTTGCGCTGCAATGGAAAACTTTCGAACGCATGCAGAAAAAAAACTTGTATTATTAGATTTTTTATGTGTCATTCAAGTTTTCTTTTGTATGACGATGATGTGATGTAAATATTGGTTGCCGCTTTGGATATTCAACATTCTTTAGCAAAATTAAAAGATTTTTCATTGACCTTAAAAAACGGAAAATGTCATCCAAACAATGCCATTGATTTTTTTCACTTATATATCTAAATTAAAAAAACCAAACGTATATGTTCGTAATGCATACGTCATTTTGCGAATGGCAACATTTTGAAATTTGAAATGCTATTTTGGTTTTGCTATTTTTGCTATTTTTGCTATTGCAAATTTTTTAATTTCTAAGCATTGCAGATTTTTAATTTTCACACCATCGTATAGGGAGAAAAATGTACTTTTAATTGCAATTTATTTGAAAACTGTATCTTAATTTGTTTTTGGAGTAATATTTTTTTAATACCGTTTTTCTAATGGTGGAAACATATGTACTCCATCTCTATTAAAAGGAAAGAGAAAAAAGACGAAAAAAGCCAATTACTTTTGTTTATGTTGCCATTTTCTCATTAAAAGAGAAGAAAAAATTAAATTAAAGTATATGTTTGTCTGTTACAAAACCCGGTGAATTTTGATTTCATTTACAAAATTTCATTTATACTTAAAATAATATAAATAGCTTAGTATATGTTTCAGCTAATAGCATCGAGACTTCAAGTTATGAATTAAAATAATTTCAAAATGATCAAATTTAAATATCAATTTTCTTTAAAATAAAAGGTGTAAAACAGTATGAAAGGTGCATACGTAAATTTTGACATGGTGAAAATGATGTGGAATTCAAATTTCACTGGGAAATTTTGTTATGATGAAATCAAATTAGAATAAATTTCTTGCTTTTTACCATTTTGGAATTCTAGCATAAGAGTCTTAATCATAACTTAATCATATCTTCAGTATTTCATCTTTATTTAAATGTAAGTAATTTATTTTAAAACATTAAAAAGATAAATTTAACTTTAAATGAATAAAAGAAGAAAATATCTGAAAGAAGAATAGATTTTAAGAAATTCATCTTTAGACTCCCCTGTGACTCAGTGCATGAAAAAACCATTAAATGAAAATGAGTTAAATTGATTCGTAAATAAAGGATTTTTCTAAAATAAATTTTTTATTTTATCAGTATATTTGTGCTTTTATCATAACATAATAACAGATTTTTATTATTTTTTACTGCTTACATGTTTGTACGGCCAAAGTTGAATTCTAATAATTTCTACAACTGAGTTTTTTAGAAGTAACACTTTGTTAAATTTAGGTTGAATAAAATTTGTAGATTTACCAATATAAAATACATTTTTATTGTAACTAATTTTGTAGGTATATTATAAATCAATAAAATAATTCTTTCTTAAACACTTTCTTTCGTCAAAATTCGACGGGTTCTACCTTTTTTTTTTTTTTAAGAGAATTATTAAAGAATTACTATCTAATTACTAGAAACCAATAATTAGAAATGGCACATGTTTTAAAATTAAAGTATTTCTTTTCTTTCCGAAAACAAAAACAAAAAAATCAACAAGAGAAAACACATAAAATTCTTATTAATGTTTTCATAATATTTCTTTTCAACAAAAAGTAATTTTTAAAATTTAATTTTCGTATAAGAAATTATAATACTGCACGAAACAGACTTCTTCAAGTAAAAGAAAAAAAATAATGAAATTTTCTTATTATTCATTATTAAAAAGATTAAATTATATTTGCAAGTTAAATTAAAGATATCAAATTGGAACACAAGTAGTTTATATTAAAAAATAGTGATTAAATAATATTTATTTTGAATTTTTGTGCTTACTTTGGAATTATTAATTCTGCTTAGTTGCAGTTAGTTCTATTTGAAAGTAAAAGAAATTTAGTAATTTAAAATGCACTGATTTCATTTGAGGTGTGTCAGAACTCTTGGAAAAATTAGAAAAATAACAAATTAGAAAAATCATGCGTTAAGCATAGATTATGAATCACTTTCCAACACTTCCTGAAATCTTTAACAGAATTTCGTTATCGAGGAAAATAATCTGTTACAGACCATAGCCGAATATGTATTTCGATACTTTTGATCAGACCTGTCTTTGATCTGACGGTCGATATATATACTATATAATGTTTAGTTTAGCAAGAAAGCACCTAACATGTTAAAATTTCTCTTTCAGCAATTTTACTAATATATGGAAAAAAAAAACATATATACTTTTGTTCAGCACTGTAGTTCACCTAGTACCTTTATTACACGACAGTATTTTGTTAAAATTTAGCTCAAACAAAAACACTTTTAAAACTACTTAAATCACATTTCCAGAAATTACCATGCATGGACGACCACGTAAATAATTCTTTGGGTAACCCTGTATATCATTTTATTTATATTCTACAAACATTTCTTAGTAACTTGAGAGCAGTTCAAAAATGATACACTTATTTTAAAACCATCTTAAGTAAATTACCCTCATATTCAGTAAGGTTTGCAAGCTCTTTTGTTTAACCCTGCATATCAACTACAGTATTTATACACACCATATAATATGCAGATATTAAGTAAAATTTAAAATGAATATCACAATTGAAAATGCATTTCATCCATCCATCAGCTATCATCGATAATATACAGTACTTCGAACAGAATATACGATTTGAAATATTTTGTGTGTCCCCGTGCATGCTATACCTTTCACACTATGCGTGAAATATTAAGTCTCAGCGGCGTATATAAATTTATGATACTTGAAATCGTTTAACATAGTGAAAATATGTCGCAAACAATTCTCTTCTTTATTATTGTGTAATGGAATTATTTTGAGTGGCCCTGCCAATAAATAATAACTATTATTTTCACTGCATATTTTACAGAATGCATATTTTAATGCACTTTGTTAATCCTTATAAATTTGTATGCATTTGACCAGGTGTAACACCTTTAAAATTCATTTGAAATGATTTTTTCCCATAGGCCGTAATGTATCAGAAAACTTTTAACTATCCCTGTAAATAAACTAATCAAAGGACACTTCATTTTCAATATGGTTCGTGCTAGGGTAAACATAAATAAAATATAAAAATTTCATAGCAATCCGTGTATTTTTACGGTTATTAGAGCGCGGAAAGACGGCCATCTGGACAAACAGCCATACGGACAGACGGACAGACGGACAGACAAACCGAATGCATAAACACTTGTCTACTTTGTTGGAAAGTGTTAATAAAAGAAACATTTTTTCAGCATGTAATATCTTAAAATGCATACGATTTAAAAAAAAAAAAATATTGGTATAAAAGACTTGGATATGCTCTTGTATTTAAAAAATTGTAAGGTGAAGACTTAGCATTTAGAATGGACTCCAAACTGTCAGACATTTGACTAGCAAAAAATTTGTATAACAAATTACGTGCAAAATTATTATAAAATAAATTTTTCAATAATAATTAAAACTTTGGTATCTACTTATATGCCAAAGTTTTACCGAATTTATATACCAAATTACTTATGCACCAAAGATTATAAAAATTACTTTAAACCTAGAAAAAGTCCATTTTCATATTTTTCATACAAAGTTGTATTTAGTCAAAGCAAAAAAAAAAAAAATAAAAATAAATAATAATAATAATAATAATAATATAATTTTTTTTAAAAAATATTTTTAACACCATAAAAAGACGAATTTTTTCAGACTAACCTGTTTTGAAAATTTTATGAATAAAATATTCAGAAGTTTTTGAGATACACCATTATGCTCAAAAATTTCATTCGGTTAAAAATGACTTCCAAGATTTCGAAGCGATGCTTCAGTTAATCAGTGGCTGTAATTCTAAAAGCTATAACCTCTGTTCTATTGGGAATTTCAACAATTACATCAAATTGTTCAGAAATTTTTTTATTTAAACATCTGAAATCTTTAAAATTTGGAAACTTTTGAAGATTTAAGATTCTCGGGTCCTCTAAAAACAGAAAATTCATGAAATATGTTAATTTACACTTTCTAAAAATACATATAAATTGAATTTATTTTTTAGGAGAACTAAAAGAGAGAAAGCGAGAGGGCAATGATTCTAAACTGAACGATTCATTAGTCGAAGTCAATCATTACGGGATAATATTTAAAAATAAGAAAAGGAGTTCAAAAGGATCCCCTCTAGTCTAAAAAATTCCAACTAAATATTATAGCCCCCCCCCCAACCAAAGCCTTGCTGCCATAACGTAATTTATTGTTGTTTTTACTCTTTTGCGATTATAATATTAATAATAAAATATTGTTTATAAAAAGCAATAATAAAACGAAAATAATCGTATAACGAAAATAAGTTATAAACAAGCTGAAGAAACAGTTCTACAATCGAAGAATAATCGTAAGAGCTCTTTAACGTAACTATCAGCCAAAAGACTCCAGCAACATGGTTTATAAGCTCAAAAACTGTGCTTAGCAATATATAGTCATATTTGGCAGGAAGATACTTAATGATAATTTAGTGTGGAGTGTTCAGTAACTTTTTTTTATTTGTTAGTTTAAATTAAAATAACTATAATAATAATTACGAACGTTTGCAATAGAAAAATTTATATCTATGTATAGAGATGATAAAACAAATAACGCTTTAAGATGATTAAAATATTACGTGTTAAAATCCAAAAATGTTCAAAAGTACGTCATATTTTAAAAGATTCTATTTAAAGCTGCTTTTTAGGGCAATATGCGTGTTCTCAGAGTAGGAATCGCAAGTTGAAAACAAAAAGCATCTGGCGTGATTGTTTATATAATTTTTCACAGGATACATCCCAAATAATGCAAATAAATGCATATGTAAAATAGTTTAAATTTAATTTATAAAAAGTGCTGTTCAATAAATACAATATACAATTTATAATAAAATTAATCTATTCATCTCTTTGAAACAAAAATAACAATTAAAAATAAAGTTAATCTCTGGGAACTACGTACGCCAATCTCAGTTAATACTTCGCAGCCTCTAATAACATGGTAATGTGCAAAATATGGTAATAGGCTTTTTAAAAAGGCTACTCAGTTAGCAAAGATTGAATGATAGTATGGCAATGAACTTATGTAATCAGGTTGTGGTACTTTTAATTTTTAATGGTACATTTTTTGGTGGCCATGGTCTCTTTCCCGGCTGTCGCTATAGCTAACAAGTGTTTTGCGGATTGATGAGTAAGACCGATTGCACATATGAAAATCCCCTGTATTAAATGGTAAAGTTAAAAATCTGGTTGACTTCTGCACTGTTAAAAAAAATCTGGAATTCACGGATATATTTTCCTGAATTTAACAGAAAATGTCCCTTTTCACAACAAAAGGACATTTTTCATTAAAAATCTGAGAAGTCCACCATATTTCCTGAAGATAAGGAAGCGGATGAAATTAGAAATAAAAAATGAAAACACTCAGCTATCTGTTGCTATCCATGGCCTAGTGGTCAAGGCGACATGCGTGCAATCGTAGATTGTAGGTTCGAACCCCACTAACGCAATGAAAACATAAAAAGTCCCTTTTAATTATCTTTTTTCTGTTTACTTTTCTCTTAATTCTTCTTAAAAATATTTTAATTAATTAGCCTTCCCAAAAAAATAAATAAATTGTGCGCGATAATTTCAAAAAATTGTCTATAACATTATTTTTGCAAAAAATGAATAATTTTTTTTATACATTCAATAAAAATAAATAGTGATTTTAGGCAGTGATTTTTTTAATTTAAAATAGTTAAAAAATTATAGTTTATTTTAAAAAATAATAAGTATTATGCATCGGTCTAAAATAAAATAAAATAAACCGCTTACGAATATTTTAACGAATATATCGAACGGAAATATTTGAAAAGCTAAACAGATTTTCCTACTAACTCATAAAATGCATACTTTGTATAGATTGGCATCAGCAGCTTTGGCTCAGTCAGTAAAGACCTATTCCGCTGTCCGAAGTTCTCGCGTTCGATGCTCAGGACAGTTTGAAGAAAATTATACAAAAAATAAACCAAATTAAATAATACACCACTGTAACACGCGCATTCAAAAAAAAAAAAAAAAAAAAAAAAAAAAAAAGGACTGCCACGTGACTTGAGTTTTGCTAAATTAAAAATGCAGTTGTAATAATTTTCGTCTTAAAAAAAATCTTGCAGCACTTTTCTCTTAAAAATATTCTATTCTTAGTGATGTTCGAAAATTTAAAAAGTTGTTGGTGAACTGTGAATTCATGTCTTGTGTTGGTGGCGTGCGGCAGGAGAATTATGTAAAAAGTTTTATTTGTAAATAATGTGTGTGTGTTAGTGTTCGAAATGTAAATGCTGTCTTTAAAGAAATAAACAGTATTTAAAGAAGACTGTAGCCTCGAGATATCCATCTTAAAATAAGTAATGCTCTTCTTTCTTCTTGAAAATTTGTAAAACGCATTCTTACACCACCTCAAAATTAATTAGATAGTTCGGATTTTTTATGTTTGGTCGGTTCATTAGTTAAAATTAAATTATTATCCCTAAAAATCAAACCTTGTAACGGAATATTACCGCTTCCTCAAATGGAGTTTTCCTTTCTTTCATTTTCCAAAACGGAAAATCTACTAACGGAACGGTAAATGCCTGGCTACTTTACTGCCAGTAGTTTTACCGTGAATTCACAGATTTTTTTTATAAACAGTATGGGACATATGGACAGTATTCTTCCATTGGATAAGAGTTTTCAAAAATTTGTCTCCTCGGAGATAACATTTAATAGCACAGCATTGCAAAACACTGTCTTTAAAAAAAAAAAAAAAAAAAAAAACTATTTTACATTTTGTGTAATATATTTTCGAAAACATTATTATATAGATTATTCATTAACCTTTTCTGTCTCAACAACTCCGATTTTAAAAAATATTGACTCAGATATTAGATTACAACATTTTAAGCATGTAACATTAATTTTAAAATTTTTTTCGCAAAAATGAAATAATTAAAGATTAAAAGGGACTTTTAACCCATCTACATTAAATGAAATCTATGTACTTCTCATAAGTATTGTCTTTCTTAATATAAAATTTTAAAATCTACAAGATTACCTTTAAAAAATCTACTTTTGGACTTTTCCAGCTGTTTTCATTTGACAAAATTTACTAAGTTATTTTTTGCAGTATCAACTTGAAGTTTCTCAAATAATAAACAAAACTTTGTTATGAGAAATTTACTCAATATCATCGTCTGTTGAGAATTCCAATTATCAATATCATTAACTAGTTTGTTGGGAAATATAAACAACATATAAAATAGTGTTTAAAAACTTATTGTGTAAGCACTATTGGCGTTTGGGTATGATGCAGATCTGCAGCACGGTCATACAAAGGAATAACTCTTTAATTATTTTTACGCATCTTCCTGAATATTTTCATATAAATTTTTAATATAAATTGATTATTTTACTTAATAACGCTGGTAACGATTTGCTTGAAACTATCCAATAACTTGACCATTTCATTTCTCTGAGTGATTACGTGAGCAAAATTTAACTATATTTTGATCAAATTATATTCCAAACAAAATTAAATAAATATTTAATCGTTTTCTGTAACAACGGTCTATTGATTGAAAATTTTGCTGCAAAATTTTAATAGGGAAGTATATAATAACATTCTATAAATTTAATTAGATTTATAAATCGATTAGTACAAAATAAATCTAAACACGACCATCTTTATGCATGCACCTTAACTAATTTGTTTATGATGCATCAGTTGATGAAATATAAATTCTAACTTGCTATCCATGCTAGTTTTATGTCATGTGATTACCACTGTCACGCAGCAGGGATACTGACAATAAAAATGTTATTTGAAATGTGTCATTTTAATATATGACGTAATTTTCAGCATTCGCATGTAATAATTTACGTATTAAAATTTTTCATTCTTTTTTAGCATTTGCGGATAAAAAAATATTTATATGACGTATTTTTTCCCACATCTGATTTTTAACACGTGACCATTTAATTTATTTCTAGGTTTTTATCTCTCTTAATGCATTTTTTTTTAAAGAAAATGTTATACTTTGCGCTCTTTTACAGTTAATATGTATATAGTTAATAGATATGTTTGTAATTAAAATCAAAGTTCTTTTAAAAGAATTAGGACAAATCTGCATTGATAACAAGAAAGATCTAACTAACAAATTGCATAAAAATATCCTCAAAATATAGTCAAACGATAATTGCACATTGAAAACGAAAACTTGTCAAACATGTTAATATAAAAGATTATTAAAGTATGTATTGTTTTTATTACACTGAAAAGTTTTGTAATGGAATAATTTTGATGAATTACAATATTAATAGCTCTTAAGATAAATTATCAATTAAAAATTGTCAATTTTAGTATATTTATCGAAATTTTTAAAAAAGTTGATATTTATTATTATTATTTTAGAAAAGAGAATTAAAAGGAAATAAACTAACTATGGATTAAAATAAAGAAAATAATTTATTTATAATTAAAACTTGTTTTGAAAAGACTTCAACCACCAGATGCAAAAAAAAATATAAACAGAATATCTCTAAACATCATTCTGTTCACTGGCATGTCTCTGACTGCGTTGTCGTTTCCATTTATTTTTGCATCAACAAACACAAAGGAAGTGTATTGTTTAAATAATAATTATAAAAAAACCTGGAAGCAGCAACATTCTTTAAAACTATTTTATTTTATTTATTTTTTTATTTTTTTATTTTTTTATTTTTTTTTTTTTGAAATGCGAAGCTGATCTTGTTTAATCAACTTCTAAAACAGCCACCAGATTTCACGACAGAGCGGATGCTGACTTGAGAGCTGAAAAATTATCCAATCAAAAGGGAATGAATACCAACCCGATATCAGAAGATCATCCCTGGGGCTTACAATATAATTAAATCTTCTGAAACTTCGTGATATTTTTACAACAGAGCAAATTAGCATGATTTTAGAACATATAGTGTATGGAAAGCGATTGGCGATTGCAATTTAGAAAAGGGGGGGGGGGTATCTCCTAATATTCTTAAATAGTTAAAGCGAGTAGAATTAAATTTAAAGATTTACAAACAAAAACTATGTAAAAAACATTATTCAGTTAGAAGTTTAAAAAAAGCGCCTATTATATATCCATGCATTATACACGAAAATTCTCATTCTTCAATGAAATTGCATTCCCTTGTCAAAAAAGATAAAAATGAATAATTTAAAAATTAAATACTAATATATTTTTGACAAAAAATTTAAATTTTTGTTCATGGTCTTTTAAAGATAAGACAACGTGAATGTGGAAATTATTTTTATATGCAAGTTATTTTTTTTTTATGTACCGATTTACATGAAAAAATCATTAAAACTCCTGTAATAAAACATTTTTTTATGTCTTTCATTTTTATTTCTTCATTATTTCGTCTTTATTTACGTGTAAGTAATTTATTATAAAACATTAAAAAGATAAAATTAATTTTAAATGAATAAAAGAAGAAAACATCTGAAAGAAGTTTAGATTTTATCAAATTCATCTTCTGACTCCCCTGTGATGCAGTGCATGGAAAAAAAACATTAAATGAAAATGAATTAAATTGATTCGTAAATAAAGGCTTTTTCTAGAATTTTCTTTTTATCGGTATATTTGTGGCATCGAAATGCAGCATAAAGTAATAAAATAAATTACTTTTTAATGACAGTAAAAGACTCAAATGAAATTACGGACACCTAAATAATTAAACTCAAAGCCTTCATCTCTTCAAGGATATTAAAAACTGCTTTAATATAAATCATCCAAAGAATTTTGCACCATGCAGATGAGTTTAAGGCACTCGATTTAAAAAAATCTATATATTAAAAGTATAGCCAAAAAAAGTCAGCATAGTTTTAAATTTGTCTCTACGCATCGACATTTGCGCCGATATCAGAGAACGTGAACCAATCAGAGAAGAGTACTTACTCTCTGAAAACACATACTTCCAGCAAGCGGTAAATATGGGATTGCATTATCACTGTCGAATGAAAATGAATGCGAAAAGAAGGATTTCTTTTTATTTTCATAATTGTATTGTTCTTGGTTAATATAATGATCTTCATTTTTTGGAAAAATATTTTTTTTCCGTTTCTCACTTTACGTAAGTTATTTTATTTCCATTTCTATTCCATTTTATAGCCAGCAAACAAAGTTTAGGCTTAATGCAGATAAACGATTTTTTTTTCGACAATTTCCTATGAAATTGAAACATTCAATAGTTAACGATTAAGGTTTTTATTTATTTTCTTGCCGATTAAGCATTTTCCGAATTGTAATTTTCAAATTTGTATTAAGTATGTGTAAAAAAAACCTGATTAGATATCACGTTGTTTTTATGTTGTTGTTTGTTTGTTTGTTTTGTTTTTGAAGGGAGAAAAAAGCAGGGATTTTTGAACGATGTTATTGACTTTATGGATATAAACAGATTCGCAAATCATTATTTATTTTGTGCTTCATTTTCTTAATACTCATGTCAAGAAAACTGTGATTTATATATATATATATGTGACGATTTAAGGAGAACTCGAATTATTTCCACTGGTTAAAAAGAAACACGCAGTCATGGCAAGCGAGGGAAAAACAAAATAAAATAATAAATGTAGAAGATCCAATAATTAGTCATGGGCTGCTGTAAATTCATTTATTAAATTCGTAATAATGAGGAAGGAAAAGCTCCTTTTGCAAAAATTCCATCATTATTTCAGCGAGCTGTCCTCATCGAAGAAGCAACCCAAGAAATCTTCTCTCTCATCTCGAGACTTCCACCTTCTAAACTAAAAAAGAAAGTACTGGAACATTCTGTAACCTCAAACCATCATTCTTTTATGTAAACAGAATTCTTGTCCAGCTACGAGGCTATTTTTAAACAGACGATAAATTTATTAAAAAAAAATATTATTTAACCAATTTATAATTGACTCAGAATTTTAAAATATCTTACGCAGACGATTTTTATAAATGATTAATTTTAAGAGAAAAAGAAAAGAAATGAATTTATTAATATGCACACATCAAAGGTTGACGTAGGAAAAATAAATAAATAGATAAAATAAAATAATGATATTTTTTGAAAGGTATGGTTTTGGAATAAATTTAATAAGACTTTCTTAAAAAGGGTTGATAAAAACATAGAAGAAATCAGTTTTATTTGGAATATTAAGAAATAAAGTTTTAATTAAGAATATTTTTAATTTAGAGCCATCTTTTTAAATTTACGCATACTGGAATAATGTTTTTTAAGGCAAATTAAGAATTTATATCGTCTGCATAAGGATTAACAGATTAGATTTAGAAACAAGATTTTAATTTAATAATTTGAAGTAAGTACGGAATATTATTATAAGAAAATTAAGATAGTATAAAGGTTAATTTTGGCGAAAAATTTTTAAATTTGTAATATTATCCCCCCTCCCCAAGACTTTGTATGAAATTGATAGTTAAATAAAACTACAAGTTCAGACAACAGAAATATAATAATTTAGAAAAGTTAAATTTTGGAATAAAACTGTCAAACTCAGGAAGCCAAGAGATGGAAGAAAAGAAAATTAACGCAATACATAAAAAATATTAGCAATTAAAATAAAATAGTTAAGAGAAAATAATTCTGAATTAAATTTAGGTAGGAGCATTTCCCTGAAAGAAATACAATAATGTTACAACATCACTTACCATTTGTAAGTGCAGAGGAGATAATACATATAATAACAGTAAATAAGTTATGAATATTAATAAGCAAGAGATAAAAATATAATAAAAACAATAAAAATTCGTTCTCATGGAAGTTTAAATAATTACAATGACTTAATGCATAGTTTATTTTAAATAAGTCCTTTAAATGAAACAAGTCTTTCAATAGTAGGTATAAAAGAGTCTTTTCCAATGTTCACTGAATACAGTCTCTTTAATAAAAATCTTCAAACCTAGTTTAATCTTTGGTTTTAATGTTATATTGGATCCAACATCTTTCAGTAATATATCAATTTTTCAATAATAAATAGCATCACTCTCAATATCAATAATAAATAATATAGAAAAATTTAAATAATGACAATAACAACAATAATAAGTAATAATATAATAAGACTCCATATCCTAATATTTTTCAATAAGAGTATAATTAATACTAAACTTCATTATAGAAATCATAATAATAATAATAATAGTAAAACAAGAGTATAATCAAAAGAAAATATCACTATTTGTTTATTATTGATAGGGAAAAAACTGGTTGAGGATAAAAATAATTACATAGCAACTAAATAATTTTCTTATCTTCTAATAGCATAAGAAAGTATTTTTTGCTAGCCGAAAGTATAAATAAAAAAAAATCATAATAATTCCAAAATCCAAATAAAATTAAATCTAACTATTTAGAAAATGGACTCTCAACCAGTATTTCCTTACAATAATTCCTCTCTGATACTCTTTTACAAAATTGTCAAATTTGGTTATAAGTTCTCAAATGTCAAATGTAGAATAATGTTTTATCTACACATGGTTTATAAACTTCAATAATAGAATACAAATAGGAATAAAAGGTGTCATTCTTAATTGAGAAATGGAAATAAAAATAGTGTGCTTTTTTGAAAAACTTTTAATAGCTGTAGTTTTCACAATCACTGAAAATCACATATTATGTTATAGATTTGAGTAGAATCATTAGATTTTATAACTGTTATAACATAAATATCTGCTGAATAAATAGAATAATACTAAGGTCAAATACATGAGTAAATATAGTTAGACTTAAACACCCTTAAATTTAATTTATCAATAAATATCTGCTGAATAAATAGAATAATACTAAGGTCAAATACATGAGTAAATATAGTTAGACTTAAACACCCTTAAATTTAATTTATCAACATCAATTTGAAAGCCTTTACAATCAAAGTGTTCACCTTATGCCTGCATAAAGAGCCCAATTTAACCCCAAAAACTCCCAAAAACAAGTAATATTCTTGTAGGCCTCCAAGAACATACCTGGTAATGTTGAAAATTATGGTGATAAAATATCTAAAGACTAAGAATTAAAACTTAATCTAATGTCTTGACTTTAGTTTGATCCAGTGATTGTGATTGTATCTGAGGTTTTGTTTGTTTTTTGGGTTGCTCATGAAACAGTTTAAAATCTTCGGGTGAAAAATAGGGTCTTAATTTAGAAACATGCACAATAACGGAATTCTGTCCTGTCTCATAATTAAATTTATCTATTTCATAAGTTACATCAGAAAGTTTATTTATAATTTTATATGGTCCAGAG
The DNA here is from genome assembly GCA_964019185.1 of Maratus speculifer. Lineage (NCBI taxonomy): Eukaryota > Metazoa > Arthropoda > Arachnida > Araneae > Salticidae > Maratus > Maratus speculifer. The sequence continues at coordinate 246,782,722 of OZ025295.1, read as the reverse complement.
AAAGTAGGTTCTAATTTTCGAGTGTTAGGGTATTTAAATTCTTCATAAATTACAGAGTCTTGTATTTTTAATGGGCATTCAACAAAATTTCGATCATAGAGCCTTTTACTTTTAAGGTGAAATTCATGAGTTCGCGCTTTCTCAATTTTGAGGGCTCTGTCTACTGGAGGGTAATAGTTTTGTTTTAAAGGAGATTCATAAGGCAATTGACCATAAAATAAATAGGCAGGTGGGAATTTGGTGATAGAATGGGGCGTATTGTTGTATTCTTCGATGACTTGGTTTAATAAGGTCCAAGGTATTTTAGAAGAAGTGGAATTAACTTTACATTTAAGCCTGGTAACTATAGTCTGATTAACGCGCTCTACCTTTCCATTGGTCTGAGGATGATGTGCGGATGTAAAACGTTGTTGAACATGATGATTTCTAAGGAATTTCTTAAATCTTGGAGATCTGAAAGATTTATGCCTGTCACTAAGTATTTTTTGAGGTGCTTTGATATTGAAAATTTGTTTTAAACAGTTAGTGTATGTTTCAGTGGTAACATTTTTGGAGGGAAAAGCCCAAACAAATCTAGTTGCATGATCTATTATTATGTGTAAGAATTTTTTTGTTGAGTTGTAATAGTTAAATCCACCAACTGTATCAATAGAAAGACATTCAAAAGGTTGATCTGTTGCTGGCATAGCATGTAATAAGCCGAATCTTTTCTGTTTTGGTTTTTTATTTTTCTGACAGGTATCGCAATGTTTAACAAATTCTGTAATGTCTATTGTCATATTAGGCCAATAATAGTTGGGAGATATTAAATTAAGCATTTTTTGAATCCCTAAATGTCCAAAATTATCATGAGCAATATGGAGTAATTTTTTTCTTAATGACATTGGTACAACAATTTTTTTGAATCCCTTTTTCTGAACTATAATAATTCCATTCTCTTTTTTATATTTTTTGTCACAAACATTGTCTTTGTCTTGCATCTCTATAATTTCTTTCCTATCTAGCAATAAACTAATATGTTGATTAAAATGACAAACAGGATTTCGTGACAACATGTCTGCTTCGACATTTGTTGAACCCTTTTCATATTTTATCTCATAATCAAACATACTAAGTTTGAGCGACCATCTAAAAAGCCTACCTCTTAAGTTTTTAACACTCTTTAACCATACTAGAGATGCGTGGTCCGTATGAATTGTAAACTTGACACCATGAAAGTAATGATAGAATTTGTCAAGAGTATCTATAATAGCTAAACATTCTAATTCAGTTATGAAATAATTTTGCTCATAACTTTTCAAAATTCTAGAATGATACGCAATAGGATGTAAGAAATTTTCTTTATCAGGATGTTTTAGAACAGCACCTACTGCTATCTGAGAGGCATCTACAAACATATGTAAAGGTAATTTAGGATCATAAATTTTGAGGATGGGTTTAGCAATTAAAGAATTTTTTAATTTTTCAAAAGACTCCTGGCACTCTGAGTTCCATTCCCATATTGTGTCTTTTTTAAGTAATCGGTTCAGAGGATATCTAATTTCAGCATATTTATTTATGAATTTATGGTAAACATTAATGGAACCTAGAAATCGTTGTAACTCTTTCACATTTGAAGGAGGTTTTAAGTTTTTGATGGTTTCAATATTGGCATTTGCTGGTGTTATAGTTCCATTAGTGATTTCATAACCTAAGAAATTGATTTTATTTTGGCCTAATTTACATTTAGAAAGTTTAATTTTAATGTTTTCTTGTTTGCAAATGTCAAAAATTTGAGCTAAATGGTTTAAATGTTCTTCTAATGAGGAAGAGAAAATTATAATATCATCAAAATAGTGGCACGCAAAGTCGATTTTATATTTATTAAGGATTCTTCGAATGGTTCTATTGAATATGGGAGGGCCCGTTTTTATGCCAAAAGGGAGCACGAGCCACTCAAAAAGTCCAAAATTGGTTGCAAATGCTAATTTTTCTGTATCGGATGGATGTATTGGTATGTGCCAGTAGCCAGAGGCTAAATCCAAAGTTGAAAAATACTGAGCACTACACAATTTATCTAAAATTCCATCGATACGGGGCAAGGGTTCTGCATCATTTTTAATTATTGCGTTTAATTTTCTATAGTCTATACATAATCGCGTTTTTTTACCTTCCTCTCTTTTCATAACTAGTGTAACAGGGGCAGAATAGAGGCTATTACTTTCCTTTATCAGTCCGGCTGCTAACAATGATTGAATTTGGTTTTTTATTTCTATTTCTTCTAGAGGAGATGTTCGGTAGGGCCTCAAAGATATAGGTAGGTCTGAGTTTAGTATAACGCGTTGTGGTTCAATATTAATCCTACCCACATCATATTTATGCTTTGCAAAAATATCACTATAAATATGAACTAATTCCCTTAAATTTACATCTTGAATTAAATTTATTTCCCCAGTTAAATCTGAATCCGAATTATCGCGAAAATTTTGAAGAGTCATGGAACCTCTATAATCAGGATGCACATTAATTGCGTGATCATATTCAACACAGTCTTCATTTTTCATAATATTTCCACAAGTAGATTGTAACTCTATATCATGATTACTTACATTCAGTGTTTCATTATCATAATTATCTATTGCTACAGTATTACCAGTATTTAATTTCATATTTTTTTATATTCTGAGGTTACAAATTCATTAGATTGATCCCTGTTTTGTTGTACTTGGTCCATATTTACTGTATTGAAATGAAGGGATCTCTCATTATGTATGGATATACTGTTAGTTATAATTTTCCTTCCCTGCCTTACAATACAATTTTTACATTCTATGTTTAATTTAAATTTAGAACATTCTTTTAACCCCAAAATAGCATAATCCAAATTTGTATTGCATACTAAAAAGTTAACATATTTTTTAATTTTACCCACTTTTAGAAGAACACTACATTTTTTATTTATATGTAAAAATCCTTTTGCCTGACCAATGGTAACTGAGGGTATAGTCTCAATTTTAGCATTAAGTTTTTTAACAAATTTAATTGGCAATATTGCAATAGTTGAGCCAGTATCTACAACACATGGCAAATTATAATTATTTGTACATCCATACACAATTAATAGTCAAATATTATGAGAATTATTTTATGAGCTACTTGGAAGAGTATCAGAGGATGGCAATTCACTCCTAAAAATACATTCTCTTTCCCAATGAAAAGCATTACTGACACCCCTATTTGTGCATATCCTACAAGGTCTTGAAGGGTATGAATTTTGAATATAATTATTTTGACAAACTCTAGGTCTTTGAAACTGAGATTGCCTTTGGGGAATCCAATTCCTAGGTGTATTATTGGGCCTAACTGGCTGAATCCAGGGCCTAGTTGGTTGAAAAGATTGAAAATTTTGTCTAGCTGATGGTTGATTTATTACTTGGTTTGAAACTAGTGGGGTGGAAACTTCCAAGAATTGTTTGACAACCCGGTACCATTCTGTGGTACTACTAGGAGGATTTATAATAATATTGTTTTTGAATTCTGGTTTTAAACCATCAGTTAAACCTTGTAATAGTATATTTTCACTAAGATGTAATTTCCTACCAATTTCCACTTTTTTACGAAAATAAGTTTCTAAATTGTCTAAATTATCTAATTTCAGATTTGAAAAATCAGAAAAACTCGGGATTTCTAATTGAATGAATCTTTCTATCAAAATTTTCTTAATTTGTTCATAATCCGTACAATTTAAACAGGCATTGATATAAATTTTTTGCGCTTCCCCTTTCAGATATTGCGCAATAGAATTAAATTTCCATTCTAGATTTTTCTTCTCCTTTTCACATGTTGTATCAAAATAAGTTAACCACGACAAAATGTTCATTCCAGAACTCGGTTCAAACGGTACGAACTTAGTATCTTCCATAATTTTTTGATTCTTACTAATTAGAATAAATGAAGCACTTCTATTTTCTTTATTAAATCCTGATCGTAAAATCATTCGCAATAAATTTCAAAGTTTATAATTTCTATCAATTACATATTTTTTCAAAATTACTATATCAGATCCATAACATACAATAAATAATAAAATAATAAATAAATTAGTAAATTAATAAATTAACTTCAAATTACTCTCATCAATAAAATAATAAATAAATAAATAAATAATAAATACTTTCCATCAATCATAAATAGAATAGAAATAATAATCAAAACATTTAATAAAATAAACTTACAGTTCACGAAAAATCTTCAATAAAATCCATTCTTCATTAAATTCCTCATCAAATACCTTTCGCATACTCAGCACTTTGAAGTAATTAATTTTCAAAAATTTTCCTATGACCATGAATACTCAATCAAAATTTGTGCGCACAGATCAACATCAAGCGTCAGGAAATCCACATCAGACTCGAAGCAAGTACTAATTCTTTCCAAGCATAGCTGTGAAGTTCTTTAGAAAGAGCATTTCTTTTACTTTAATTAAGTAAGAAATTACGGCGATTTAGGCACAAAAACATTCACGAGAAGTCGATTATCGGCGGTTCACAAAGCTATCATCATTTCGTTCCACAGCAGATTTCATTAGCAAGCCGAAAATACCATATAGAATGTCCTTCAATCGAACTTCGGCGATAGCATGCTTTTCTTCGTTCCATCGCAATTTTCTTTAAATATCCAAAAACGGCAGCACAGATAAATAATCCTGTCGGACTTTTCGATTAGTTGTGACGATTTAAGGAGAACTCGAATTATTTCCACTGGTTAAAAAGAAACACGCAGTCATGGCAAGTGAGGGAAAAACAAAATAAAATAATAAATGTAGAAGATCCAATAATTAGTCATGGGCTGCTGTAAATTCATTTATTAAATTCGTAATAATGAGGAAGGAAAAGCTCCTTTTGCAAAAATTCCATCATTATTTCAGCGAGCTGTCCTCATCGAAGAAGCAACCCAAGAAATCTTCTCTCTCATCTCGAGACTTCCACCTTCTAAACTAAAAAAGAAAGTACTGGAACATTCTGTAACCTCAAACCATCATTCTTTTATGTAAACAGAATTCTTGTCCAGCTACGAGGCTATTTTTAAACAGACGATAAATTTATTAAAAAAATATATTATTTAACCAATTTATAATTGACTCAGAATTTTAAAATATCTTACGCAGACAATTTTTATAAATGATTAATTTTAAGAGAAAAAGAAAAGAAATGAATTTATTAATATGCACACATCAAAGGTTGACGTAGGAAAAATAAATAAATAGATAAAATAAAATAATGATATTTTTTGAAAGGTATGGTTTTGGAATAATTTAATAAGACTTTCTTAAAAAGGGTTGATAAAAACATAGAAGAAATCAGTTTTATTTGGAATATTAAGAAATAAAGTTTTAATTAAGAATATTTTTAATTTAGAGCCATCTTTTTAAATTTACGCATACTGGAATAATGTTTTTTAAGGCAAATTAAGAATTTATATCGTCTGCATAAGGATTAACAGATTAGATTTAGAAACAAGATTTTAATTTAATAATTTGAAGTAAGTACGGAATATTATTATAAGAAAATTAAGATAGTAGAAAGGTTAGTTTTGGCGAAAAAATTTTAAATTTGTAATATATATATCTGCGATATCTGTATAACATCTGTGATTTTTTCCCCCTTAAAATTTCATTTTTGAGCTAATTTGATAATGTTTCGAAGTATTTACATCACATTATGTTCGCCGAAGAATGATGAATTGCATATGAAATGAAAAAAAGGCCAGTTTTAAACAGCTTTGTAAATCATTAATATTTATTTAATGTTTCACTTTTTTTGCCTTGAGTTGACTCGAAGTTCCCTTTAAAAAAAAATACCCTTCTTTTAATAGTGTTCCTGTGACGAAATTTGCTGAGTTTTTTTTTTTTTTTTTGGGGGGGGGGGACAGAGAGGAGAATATTTTGATGAAATTTGCTATGTATATATATATATATATATATTTTTTCAATCTCTTGATCTCTCAACAATGTTTTTTTCAAAAATATGAAGATCATTATAATCAACGAAGAAAAATAAAATTATCACAAGAGATCCCTCTTTTTGCATAGCATTCATTCGTGATAATGCAGACCTTATGTACCATATTTACTGCTAGCTCTTTTATTATTATTATTATTATTTGGCAAAATTTGCATTTTTTGTAGTACCTAGACAAATTTTGTGTATTTTCGGAATCTTTTGATGAAGAGCACATTTTTATGATACCTGGAGAAAATCAGTCTTTTTCTCGAGGTCTTTTGATGAAATTTGTCGTTTTTTTCTCACGATCTTTCGATTTAATTTACCGTTTTATCGAATTTATCATCTTTTTGTGAAATTCGTCGTTTTTTCGTTATTATTATTTTTTTTAAAATTTGGCGTTTCTTTTCCTATTTTTTGCAATCTTTTGATGAAATATGCCTTTTTTTCCATCTTTTGACAAAATGTGTTGTTTTATCATAATCTGTTTACCAATATTTGCATTTTTTGATGTACCTAGACAAATTTAAAGTATTTTTACGATCTTTTGATGAAATTCACGTCTTTTATGATACCAGGAAAAAAATATTTGTTTTCTCAGGGATTTTCGGTGAAATTTGTCGTTTCTTCTCGCTGCCTTTCGATGTAATTTGCCGTTTTATTGAATTTATCCTTTTTCGTGACTTTTTTTTGTGAAATTGTATCTTTTTTTTTTTGTTATTTTCAGAAATTTGTCATTTTTTATCACTTTTCTTTTGCAAAATTCACCTTTTTTGTGATCATTTGATGAAATGTGCCTCTTTTTTTCATCTTTTGACAAAATATGTTGTTTTCTCACAATCTGTTTACCAATATTTGCATCTTTTGAAGTACCTAGACGAATTTAAAGTATTTTCACGATCTTTTGATGAAATTCATGTCTTTTATGATACCAGGAAAAAAATATTTGTTTTCTCAGAGATTTTCTGTGAAATTTGTCGTTTTTTCTCGCTGTCTTTCGATGTAATTTGCCGTTTTATTGAATTTATCCTTTTTCGTGACTTTTTTGTGAAATTTTTCGTTTTTTTTTGTTTATTTTCAGAAATTTGCATTTTTTTTCACTTTTCTTTTGCAAAATTTACCTTTTTTGCGATCTTTTGATGAAATGGGCCTCTTTTTTTTATCTTTTGACAAAATGTGTTGTTTTTTCACAATCTGTTTACCAATATTTGCATTTTTTGAAGTACCTACACAAATTTAAAGTATTTTCACGATCTTTTGATGAAATTCATGTCTTTTATGATACCAGGAAAAAAATATTTGTTTTCTCAGGGATTTTCTGTGAAATTTGTCGTTTTTTCTCGCTGTCTTTCGATGTAATTTGCCGTTTTATTGAATTTATCCTTTTTCGTGACTTTTTTTGTGAAATTTTTTGTTTTTTTTTAGTTATTTTCAGAAATTTGTCATTTTTAAAAATTTTTTTTTTACAAAATTTACCTTTTTGTGATCTTTTGATGAAATGTGCCTCTTTTTTTCATCTTTTGACAAAATGTGTTGTTTTATCACATTCTGTTTACCAATATTTGCGTTTTTTGAAGTACCTACAGAAATTTTATGTATTTTCGTGATCTTTTGACAAAATTGATGTCTTTTATGATACTAGGACAAAATTATTTGTTTTCTCAGGAATTTTCGGTAAAATGTGTCGTTTTTTCTCACTGTCTTTCAATGTAATTTACCGTTTTATCGATTTTATCCTTTTTTCGTGATTTTTTTGTGAAATTTTGTTTTTTTTCGTTATTTTTAGAAATTTGTCATATATTCGCTTTTTTTTCTGCAAAATTTACCTTTTTTGTGATCTTTTAATAAAATGTGCCTCTTTTTTTCATCTTTTGACAAAATGTGTTTTTTTTCTCACAATTTGTTTACCAGTATCTGCGTTTTTTGAAGTACCTAGACAAATTTTATGTATTTTCGCGATCTGTTGATGAAATTCATGTCTTTTATGATACCAGGAAAAAATTATTTGTTTTGTCGGGAATTTTCGGTAAAGTTTGTCATTTCTTCTCGCAATTTTTCGATGTAATTTGCTCTTTTATCGAATTTTTCTTTTTTTCGTGAATTTTTTTGCAAAACTGTCGTTTTTTGTTATTTCTTGAGAAATTTGTCGTTTTTCTTTTTTTGCTATTTTTAGCTAAACTTACCTTTTTTGAGATAACCTAGACATGTGCTTTTTGAGATCTCTGGACGAAATTTGCTTCTTTTATGATACCTGGACAAAATTCTTCATTTTGAGGTCTTTCGGTTAAGTTTATCGTCTTTCTCGATTTCTTTCAATGTAATTTGCCGTTTTGTTTAAGACCTTTTTGCAAAATTTATTGATTTTTGCGAAATTTATCTTTTTTGTGATTATTTGATGAAATTTGCTTTTTTTCAAGCCTTTGACGAAATTTGTTGCTTACTCACAATCATTTGTTAAAATTTGTTGTTTTCTCACAATATTTTGAATTTTTTTTTTCACAATATGTTTACAAATTTGCCACTTTTTAGGGATTTTTTGTCAAAATTTGCCTTTTTTTTCGAAATTTTTTCATAAAAATTGCCGTTTTTTTAGACATTTTGGCAGATTTTGATTTTTCGCAATACTTTCGCGAAATTTGTTTTATTTGGGATACCTAGACAATTTTTTTTTTGCAGTTTTTTTGACAAATTTTTTAGAGATCTTTTGATGAAATTTGTTGTTTTGGGCAATCTCTTGACGAAATTTGCTGTTTTTTTTTCTCCACATCTATTTACAAAATTTCCAGGTGATGTTTTTTTTTTGGGGGGGGGGATTTAGACGAAATTTGCTATTTTTTGTAATTATTTGCCAAAATTTGTGTTTTTTATGGTACCTAGACAAATTTTTGTACGTAGCAAATGATTTCTAGCATTTAAAAAAAAAACTTTAACAGTTAAAAAATAATCTTCAAACATTTTCAAAAGTCTGCAACGTGTGTTGCAGCGTTGCACCGATTCTTCGCCGAGGATCATGTCATGTTGGATTTACGTTGGTAAATGGAAAAGCATATTGAAATTTTTAATAAATATTATATTAATCTTTAAAAAAAAATTATAGTGGCAAAATACTTTTTTTCTTTGGTTCTTTCTTATTGTTGCCGTCAAGTTTTGACAGGTTTCACCTAGCCAGAATAAATATCATTAATTTTTTTAATATGTGAAATTTACATGTATTTTTGATTTATGAAAAGGTAATAGAAAAGTTAGTTGAAAACGCAAATGTTTATTTGTTGAATGGGGTGGGTAATGTAACAACAAATTAACCACTGAGAGGATCATTGTTATAGTTGTTACTAAATGGCAAACTATAAATTCAGTCTTATTTTGCTGCGAAGTAAGTGAAGTATGTAAGGTACCCTGGGGTAATAACGCCAGACGAGGTAATAACGCCAAGTGCTAATATTTTGCATAATTATGAAATAATCTGGTAAATGACACCCATGTGCTCTGCGCAGAAGGGTTTTGAGTCATATAAATCGCAAAAAACAGCTTCAAGTTAATTTGTTTCATTTTTAGGTCTTATTGTTTTTACAAGCAGCTAAAATTAACGCTTGATCTAAAATTTGCGAGATACGTTTTGTGATGTGAAGACTATTTTTTTTATCCGGAAATACTTTGTTAATTACATAAATTTGTAGTACATTTCATGGACTTTCAAAATGTTGTTGAAGATTTTGGATATCTTCTCGAGATAATTTGTAATTCAAAATGTACAGCGCAATAACTATAACGGGGTAATAACGCCAATCCTTGGCATCAATACCCCGGTTGATTCCCTACAGTGACCGAGCTACATCCCAAATACTGATTCAAATAAACGCAGTTAAAACTGTGCAATGTTTCTAATAATTCTATTTAAGCGGTCCTTTTTAAGCAAAAAGAAGCTCACGGTCTGATATTATTTTGCCTCATACCCCCCCCCCACACCACACCTTTATTTTTCTTACACTTTCACAAAAAATTGAACATTTTCAATAGCTTAGGACGCAATTTGTCAATTTCTAGAGCAGAGAGTTTGTATTTTTAGAATTGGGCAGTCTACAGTCAATTATTCCATCTTATTTCATAGTTTTGTTTGCATGGCGTTATTACCCATATAGGTGGGTAATAACGCCAAATAGCATTGGTCAAGAAATCACACCATTACGTTTTATGTATTCATATCTGTTAAATTATTTTTTTTATATAGATAGTCAATGAGTTGCTGTATCAAATCATATATTTGTTTGAAAAATAGAAACTAAAACTGAGCCGTGAAAATTGGTAGAACCTTAACGTGGCGTTATTACCCCAGGGTACCTTATATTTTGTATGAAAGGAGTAATGACAGTAATTTATGATTTATTCGTCTTATGTACAATTTATTGGTGTTGTATTTGTAAATGGAAAATTATCAAATGAGAGAGATTCTAATTCTAAGACAGCATGTTTGAACTCTGCCAATTGCGGGTCATTTGCCTGGATGTAAAATTACAGGTTTTTCTTTTATTTATTGAAATTTTTGCTGAAGATAATTCGTAAAAAAATCCTTTAATAACTGGAAAATACCTTTTTCTTTCTTTGGTGCCGTCAAGTTTTTTCGGGTTCCATCTAGTAGTTATAAAATTTATTTCATTTTTTAAGAAATATAAATCTTAAATAATAACTTGACTTCAATTAATAGAAGCTAAGTTTAACACGTTCGTTGCCGCTTTCGTGAAGATGTGATGATAGTTAAGGCCGCACTGTAGAAGTTCGTTTTCCCCAGAAACCGATTTACCTTCTTATAACAAAGAATCAGTAAAAGATTTTCCCGCGCCAGCGCGTGACTGTCTATTGGACATCAGCCCAGATCACGCGCTGGCGCGTGAGGGGCCCCTTAACGTTGGCGCGTGATCGGCAGCGAATGTATTAAGTTTATATAGATTAGTTTCATTTAGTGCATACTTTAAGGTAGTATATCTTCATAAGTTACAGGTATTTATTTTTGTAAAATGAGAAGACAAGTAATTTTTAAGTAGCTTTTTTCTATTGAATATGTAATTAACTATAATTTATTGCTATGCAATAAATAAAAGAAAGAGAAAAAATGAAATATGTACATTTTAAGTAAAATATTTTATATTATTGGAACATATGTATAAAAAATCATCAAAATTAACAGAAATAATAAAATAAAGAATACTGCCCAGTTAAACTGATGGCATTGAGCTCACAGGCTACAAATACTAATTGTACATTAAAGCCTTATATTTTCAAGGGTTAATTCCGTTCGAAAAAAAAATTAAGAAGGGGAAACAGCACTCCCCTTTCCTCTTTTTTTATACTTAATCATTGAACCTCCTATACTATCAAAGACATGCTTTATCATATAAAAAATCTATATCCAAAAGTCAGAGCAAATTAGATAATTCTTAATAAAAACCCATTTAGCATTTATATAATTTAAAAGGAGTTATCCCCCTCTTTTATACTTAACCATTAAACTTCCAAAACTATTCAGAGATTTGAACGAAATCTGAAAATTCTGCTTGAAAAAACCATTTATATAAATTAAGGGGGGGGGGCATTAGAACCCTTCTTCCCCCTATTTATACTTATTCAATGAACACCTAATAACAGTCACGGAATCGCCTCATCAGAATGATCCTAATCTAAATTTTGAACGAAAACTTAATTCTGCATGAAAATCCCATTTATATCAACTAACGGGGGGGGGGGGATTAGAACCCCTGTTCCCCCTATTTATACTTATTCAATGAACACCTAATAACTGTCACGGAATCGCCTCATCAGAATGATCTTAATCTAAATTTTGAACGAAAGCTTAATTCTGCATGAAAATCCCATTTATATCAACTAACGGGGGGGGGGGCATTAGAACCCCTGTTCCCCCTATTTATACTTATTCAATGAACACCTAATAACAGTCACGGAATCGCCTCATCAGAATGATCCTAATCTAAATTTTGAAAACTTAATTCTGCATGAAAATCCTATTTATATCAACTAACGGGGGGCATGAGCCCCCCGTTCCCCCTCTTATACATATCGAATGAACTCCAAAAACTAATCAGGGAAGCGCCTTGTCAGGATATACCTACATACAAAATTTCAAGTGGATCCGATATTTTTATCATGAGTTATCGCGTTACGTACATACGAACATACATACAGAACGGACGGGCACATAAGCTCTCAGGCTATGATAGCCTGTGAGCTAAAAAAATATTGACAAATGCTGACAAAAATTCAAAATAATAAGAATAATTTAAGACCCCTACTTGGAAATTTCATTCTCTATAATTTATCATTTAAATTGATTAATCAAGAGAGCCATTTTCTTTCATCAAATGAAAAACTGAAAATTGCCATAGGAAAGCATTATGTTTAAAAATAAAATGTTTTGTATTTTCCAAACGAATGAACGAAACATAACAAAAATCTATGCAGCTAATTCCGGATATCTCGTAAACGTTCATACTTAATTTCAAGTAAATTGAATTCTTTTTTTACCGCAGTTATCGCGGAACAAATAGACGGACGGAAAGCAGAAAATTTCGTGTCTCCAAAGTAAGCCTTCACTGAGGTTTCGTCAAAAATGGATATTTTTTTTACTTCTTATGCCTAAGAATCCTGATTTATGCGTTTAATTCTAAATAAATTGGTATGTCTGCAACAGTATATAGTTTATTGCTTTTATACTGCTACTGGGTATAACATTACAATATATTATTAAAAGAAATATATTATTAAAAGTTTTTTATCTAGGCTTTAAAAGCCTATGGTATGCAGAGTATGCCGCTTGTGTCATTATTTATGTTTAAACCGTTCCTATATTTAAGCACTAATTTCTCGTCTAATTATTAACATTTTTTTTCAAAAATTGTTATCAACAATGCGTTTATCTTTTGCTGCGATAGGTACTTCCAACTCTCCTCAACGTTTTTGCTCGAAGCTCAAAAATCGAAATTTCTTTGTAACAGAAAAATCTGCTTTTCTTAAACTGTACGACATAGAGTGATCGCTACAGATTTCCTGCAAGGTTAAAAGTAACAAATATAACCTCCAATTTTTTCCTTAGTTTTAGTTTCTGTAGATTCGGAATTAGATGGGAGGAAACATACTTTTGAACTATATTTTCGACGATATATCTGAACTTATAGCACCTAAAATTAAAAGAAATATGTTTTTGAATTCGACGGAATGAAAAGATTTTTCTTTCTTGAAGTAACTTAATTAACCCTTACCCGCCCCCCCCCCTTCTAAATATATTTGTAAATGTTTAAATACATGGGTTAATATTCTTTATTACTTCCTTAAATTTTAGCTTTCCACGTTTCATAGTTGATGAGTAAAATGGCTTCGATAGACGGACAGTCAGACATTGAGGTGAACTTACAATGGTTTCGTTTTCACTTTATATCTGCGGAACTATAAAAATTGAAGCAAATCGATTAACTTTGAAAAAAAAAAAAAAAAAAAAAAAAAAAAAAAAATTAAATTAAGAATGGTAGTATGTTCCCCCCTCTTTGATCATTCATTTATACGTATATGATGAATACTCAAACCAAATCAGAAAAGCGTCTTATCAGAATAAACCTATATTCAAAATTTGAAGCAAATCGGGAAATTCTGCGTAAAAAAAGCATTTTACATAAATAAGAAGGGCTATCCCCTATTCCTACTTTATACTTAACCATTGAACGCCCATTACTAATCATGGAGGCGCCTCACCAGAATTATACTATGTCTAAAATTTGAATGAAATTTAATAATTCTGCATTAAAAACCCATTTATCTAAATTGTGTGGTGGGTTAGCCCCAATCCCCCCCCTTATACTTATCCAATGAATGCTCAAAACTAATCATGTAGGTGACTCATCAGAATGATCCTATATCCAAAAATCCAATCTGATAATTCTGCATGAAAAACCCATTTATATAAATTAATCTTGGGATTACTCCCGCCCCGTTTCTTTTTTACACTTTTCGATTGAACTCCTAAAACTAATCAGGGTAGTGCCTTATCTGAATAAATCTATATCCAAAATTTATAGTAATTCGGATATATTTATCATGAATTATCGCGTTACATACGTACATACTTACTTACAGAACAAGCAAGCACATAAGCTCTGAGGATTTAATAGCCATTGAGCTAAAAGCTAAATGCAAGTTTTCTTCCAAAGCCTATATAATTTTTTATGCATTTGAAAATATATTTTTAATAACAAGATACATTATTAGCTTCATTAATACTTACAGTTTTTTTTTATTAAATTTATCTTAAAGCTACCATACTTAATGAAAACTAAGCCTAACTAAATGCATATATAAAAATATAGTATTTTCTTTTTGTGAAAATGCTATATTAATAATATGAATAAAATTCCTTAAAGATTTCTATTGTATATACAGAAAGATGTTTACAATCATGTACAAGTGCAAAAGCGAAAAATTAACTGCTCAGGATGAAAATTTTACAACTTTTAAGAAGAAAATACGAAAGCAAAATGAAAATTTTCTAAATAAGTTTCTTGTGTCATATTCTTATGACGCTTCAAGACGACGGACGTATTGCACTTTGTTTAACCAATAAGGGAAATTGAACTTTTATTTAAATCTCAGTGATTTTAAAGTTATCTGCTAAATAATAAAATATTACATTTTACATTACATTAAAAAAGAAGATTACATTAGGATATTTTTGTAAGGAATTATTTTTCTTTTAAAGAAAACAAACTTTTAAACGTTACATATTTCAAACTGAAATATATTATCATTGTTATTTGAAATATTTGAAATAATTTTCAGATTTAAAATGCGAAAAATAAGGAATGCTCATATTTAAACATCATTCATCTGTTTTTCAAAACACTTCATCAACTTTTCTTTAAGTTACAATACATTTTAAAACTTTCCCGCTCGGTAATTAATTTTGTAAGAATGATTGTTCTTTCTCAATGGATTGAAATGTCATAAAATACTGAAGTGAGAAACGAATAAAACAAATCATGCTTCATGATTGTAAAAGTTTCAAGAATAAGTATGTTTTCAATAGATTTCAATGATTTTTGAATTTGTGAAATGACTTTAAAGCGGAAAACTTTTTTCAACTTTTGTTAAAATATTTGACATGTATATAGCTATTCAAAAAGTTTGAAAATTATTAATGAAAGTTCCTATAATAAGATGTTTAACTTTACTAAACTCTCTATCATTTAAACAATACCGTTTAATGTATTACGTTAGGTTTGTAATGGAACTTATTAACATACATTATTTAAAGAAAAAAATAAATCTTAAAAATATAAAGTAACTCAAAATATCAAACAGGTATATTTTTAATGCAACTATCAGCATATTTAAAATAAAACGAGTCGAAATTACGTAGATGGGAAAGTAAAAGGCATCATTTATTTCAAAACTGCGTACAGTTCTTTTAAGATTTATCTTAAAAAAACTTAAAACAAAAAACAAAATCTAACTATACATGTATATATATATATATATATATATATATATATACTTCAAAAGTGCTAGAATACTGATCTATAAAGATTTTGAGTATTCAGAAATAAATCTACAATCAAGTAGAAGTTAAAAATTGAAAAATTAACTGTACAAATGAAAATTATCACAGTTTTAAGAAAAAAAAAAACGCACACAAAAGTACTCTTTTCAGAATACGGTTTTTTTTGTAATATTCCCATGATGCATCAAGACGACGGTGAATTGTTTTATTTTGTTTAACCAATAATATAAATTTAAGTTTTATTTAAACCTCAGTGGGATTAAAATTATCTGCTAAATAAAAAGAGATTACATTTTTTAAAAAGTATATTTTATGTAAGGAACTGTTTTTCTTTTATAGAAAAGACTTAAACGTCTTTTTTTAAGTATCTTTAAAACTTTACATATTTTTAACTAAAATCAAATACTTTTTTGATAGTTGAAATATTCAAAATATTTAGAATAATTGTCAGACTTAAAAGGTAAAAAATAAGGAAAGCTAATATTTGTACATCATTCATCCGTTTTTCAAAACCCTGTGTCAAATTTTCTTTAAGATAAAACACATTTTAAATTTTTTCCCTTCCGGTAATTAATTTTGTAAGAATAATTTAAAAAAAATTATTATTCCTTAACGGATTGAAATTTCACGAAATATTGAAATAAGAAATGAATAAAACAAATCATGCTTCATAAGGGTAAAAATTTCAAGAATAAGCATGTTTTCAATAGATTTCAATGAAGTTTGAATTTGTGAAATGATTTTAAAGCGGAAAACTTTTTTCAACTTTTGTTAAAATATTTGACAATTATATTGCTATTCAAAATTTTGAAAAATATTAATGAAAGTTCTTTTCATAATGTTTTTATCTTTATTACAATGTCTGTACTTATGTCTCTACAATCTTACTCTGTCTTTTAAACAGTACCGTTTAATATATTACGTTAAATTTGTAGTGGAATATTTTATCATATTTTAGTTTAAAAAAAAATAAATCATAAAATTATAACACTCTCCTCCTGTAAACATTGTCCTTTACAAATTCCCAGAGAAAAAAGTCCAGCGGCGTTATATCATCGTTGAACATTTATGGCTAAAAATCCAGAATTACAACTGCAATAGCCTCTGTAGGTGCCGACATCCTTGCCGCCACCTGGCATGAAATTGACTGTCGACTTGATATTTTCCATGTGACAAAAGGGGTGCACGTGGAAATTCATTGACAAGGGTCGTGAAACTTGTTGAGGGTATCTAACCATTTATGTTATTAATTTTAATCTATTTTTATTATTTTATGAGTTATTAAACATCAAAATGGGTCCGGGACTTTACAAACAGCCTTTATTAATGAAAGTTCCTATCATTAAGTTTTCAACTTTATTGCTCCTTCTGTCATTTAAACAGTATTGTTTAATTAATGATGTTATATTTGTGATGGTTGATTTTAACATATTTTGTTTAAAACATTTTAAAATCTTAAGATTGTAAAGTAACATAAAATGTATATATATATGTGCATTTCTAATGCAACTATCAGCGTATTTGATAAATATTTATGTAAAATTTGTTTATTTAAGATTTTGATTTCATTTAAATAAAATTACCATTAATATACTTTGTTACCTTTTAAATAGATTGTTGATTAAGCCGAAAACTTGACTTGGCTCTCTTCTTCCGCATAATAGAAAGTAATAACTTTTACTTTTCAATTTTTCCGAAGGTTATATTTTTAAATGTTAATTATGATAAATAAAGGTTAAGATTAAGCTCAGTGTGCATGCAACACACACACATATATATATATATGAATATGTATAAAAATGTACACAAAGTCAAATTTTTCCAAAAATATTTTTTATCTCCTACTCCCATGGTACATGAAGACGACGTATTGTATTTTAATCAATAATGGAACTTTTATTTAAATCTTGATAGGTTTAATGTTTTTTCCTAAATAATAATAGATTACATTTTTTAAAGATGTTTTTTCTTGGCAATTGTGTGTTTTTTTCTTTTTTTTTTTTTCAAGAAAAGTAAATTTAAAACTTTACATATTTAAAATTGAAATCAATTATCTTTGTGATTTAAAATATTTGAAATATTTAGAAAAATTGTCAGACATAAAATTTGAAAAATAAAGAAAGCTAATATTTGAAAATCATTCATCCAATTTTCAAAACACTTTGTCAAATTTTCTTTTAGTTAAAACTCATTTTAAAATCTTTCCCGCTCGGTAATTAATTTTGTAAGAATGATTTTGAAGAATTTTATTCTTTCTCAACAGATTAAAATGTCACAAAATATTGATGGTTGGTTGTTTAGGGTTTTGTGGCACAAAATCCCTTGAGGGACATGCTGCGCCAAGACAAAGACAAAAAGAACAATATCAGGGTGTCTGGATGGGGTACCCCATCCAGATATAGCTAGGCAAGTTTAAAAGATCCAACTATATAGAGATCCAGATAACTAGGTCCAAGTTGTAGGAATAAAAGTAGTGAAAAAAATTCAAATTTCAAAATAAAATCCTGCATGCTTTAAAAAGGCAAAAAGTGCCCCATGGGGAATTTCCCCAATGAGGTTTGTCAAAATAGGTGATGATGAGTTAAAATATATTCTGTACAAGTGCCGGAGGCCCGGACAGTCAGTTAAAAGATGATGTATGGTTAGGCAGTCAAAATGACAATGAGGACACATGGGTGCATCATCCCGGAATAGAAGATGTTTATGAGTTAACCTAGTGTGTCCAATTCTCAGACGAGTCAGTAGAACATCAGTTTTCCGTGGGTAATTTGGAGGCCAGCTAATGATTGTTTGTTTGATACGGTGCAGTTTATTATTAATTTCTGTATCCCAACTACCTTGCCAGTTATGATGGATAAAGTGTTTTATAATTAGTTTAACGTCTGAGAATGGCATCTTATGATCTAAAGGGTTAAGAGCAAGTTTTGCCGCTTGATCTGCATTTTCATTTCCAGGAATACCCATGTGTCCAGGTACCCAGCAAAATAAAATTTTACAGCCACGGTTTGTTAATTTATCATAAAAATTCAGGATGGATGAGACATAAGGATGTTTGTTAGATGATTTAATTGCGTCAATAGCACTATTTGAGTCCGTATAAATGATAAATGAAGTGTTATGATGGTGTGAAATGTGTAACATGGCTCTCTCTATCGCAATCAACTCTGCCGTAAACACAGAAACTGAAGGGTGAAGCCGGTAACTAAAATTGGTATTATCACAGACAATCCCACAGCCAACAACATTGCTACTCTTTGATCCATCTGTGTATATATCGGTATAATTCCTGAATTTTGAGCGATGGGCTGCAAATAATTGTTGAAATATGACAGGTGCAGTGTTCT
Source organism: Maratus speculifer (assembly GCA_964019185.1). Lineage (NCBI taxonomy): Eukaryota > Metazoa > Arthropoda > Arachnida > Araneae > Salticidae > Maratus > Maratus speculifer. The sequence goes on along the minus strand of OZ025295.1, from coordinate 246,763,841 downwards.
TTTTGTCATAGTCTTTAAAAGGATGGAGTGTGGTGATATTAAGAGTTTTCCAAGGAGGAAACTCATGCAATGAACATGAGCTCACCTTGATATTGCTTAGTTGACTATTATTAATAATGTTCCTCATTCTGGCTCCAAATGAAGGAATGCATGATGGTCGATGTTGATAGAGAGTGTCGTTGTCTGTATTTAAAATGTAATTACAAAGAGGATGGCCACGGTGAGAGAGAATACGATAGTACAAATCCAATGAAAGCTTTTCACGAATACGGTGTAGTGCTGGTTCATTACACTCGACATAAAGGCTTAAAACCGGTGATGTTCTAAAAGCACCAGAGCAAAAGCGAAGTGCACTATGGTGCACAGTGTCGATTTTTTTAAGAACGGAATTACGTGCTGAACCATAGACCTGGCAGGCATAGTCAATTTTAGAGCGGATAATCGAACGGTAAATTTTCAGGAGAGAACTACGGTCTGCTCCCCAAGATGTGTTGGAAAGCACCTTGATTAAATTGAGAGAGTGCTCGCATTTTTTTCGTAGCTGCAAAACATGAGGCAAGAAAGTGAGTTTTTTGTCAAAATTTAAGCCCAAAAAGCGGACATTGTCAACAATAGCAATTTGATAAGTTCCGATGAAAATTTCAGGATCCGGATGCAAATCCCTTCGTCTACAGAAATGCACACATGAGGTTTTGTCTTTGGAAATAATAAAGCCATTTTTGTTTGTCCATTGAATAATACGGTTGATAGCGATTTGTAGTTGTCTCTCGATAAAATGCATATCTTGTCCTTTACATAAAATATTAAAATCATCAACATATAGTGTACCTTGAACGCTTGGTGGCAACTGGTTCAGGATGTCATTAATCTTGATAGCAAAGAGGGTGACACTCAGAACACTGCCCTGTGGTACACCCTCTTCTTGTACATAGAAATTTGAAAGAAACCCCCCAATTCGAACTTGAAAAATTCGAACTGCGAGGAAGTTCTTAATAAAAATTGGTAGGTTACCTCTAAAGTTCAGATTAAAAAGATCACGTAGTATGCCATACCTCCAGGTTTTATCATAGGCTTTCATCATGTCAAAAAAGATAGTCACCAGATGATTGCGTTTTAAAAAAGCATTTCGAATATGAGTTTCTAAAAGAATGAGGTTATCAATAGTGGACCTACCACGACGAAATCCGCTTTGGAATGATGCAAGAGAATTATTAGATTCCAAAACATGCACTAGGCGGCAATTAACCATTTTTTCTAAAAGTTTGCAAAGGCTACTAGAGAGTGCGATTGGCCTGTAGTTGTTTGGGTCACAAAATATTGAAATGATAAAAGAATTAAACAAATAATGGTTTCAAGAGGGTAAAAGTTCCAGAAATAAGTACGTTTCCAATATGTTTTAATGATTTATGAATTTGTGAAATGACTTTAAAACGGAAATCTTTTTTTTCAAATTTTGTTAAAATATTTGACATGCATATTGCTATTTATAAGGATTGGATAATATTAATGAAAGTTTCTATCATAATATTTTGTAACTTTATTACACCCTCTGTCATGTAAACATTATCATTTAATAAATTATGTTTGATTTGTGGTGGTATATTTTAACATATTTAGTTGAAAACCTTTTAAAATTTTAAGGATGAAAGGTAACTTAAAATGCGTAAGTAGGTACATTTCTAATGCAACTATCAGTGTATTTAATTAAAAAAAATAAATAAATGAAGCTGTATTGGGCCTGGTACCAGTAGTAAGCGACTATTTTTAAAAGTTGGAAACCAAGTCCTAAATACATTTCTAAAAAAACTACAGAAAGAAATCTAAATAATTTACATCAATAAGTGGCAATTTTCTATAAAGTAATTGGAATTGTTTTGTTTATTCTGCTCATTCATTTCTTTTTTTCGAAACTGTCTACAAAAACAGATTATTTGGCAATTTTTTAAACTTTTCATTAAGAGATAAATTTTTAATTTAAAAATATGTTTCTTTAATATTTTTCTTTCGGTTAGGTTGAATTACTGTTAATATACTCCTTTACATTTTAAATAGATTGTTCGTAAACCTGAAAACTTGCCTTGTCCCATCTTTGAAGCATAGAAGAAAATAATAACTTTTATTTTTCAATTTTTCAGAAGATTATATTTTAAAATGTTAATTATAATAAATTAAGGTTAAGAATAGGCTTAATATCACACACACACACATATATATGTACCTTGTGTAAGTGTATCAGTTAAAATACCTCCTTCCGAGGAGCAGGAAGATTGTTTTATGTTGTTTCTTGTTGATGTTCTTGTTCGAATTCAATATTAATGCACATTTTTTTCATCTTTTACACCACTTTCTTATTTTCATATAAAACTATGTATATATATATATATATATACAGGGTGTGCAGCAAATGGCTAACCCATTTCGAATCAAAATAACAACAACAACAAAAAAAAAGAATACTGCCCAGTTAAACTGATGGCATTGAGCTCACAGGCTACAAATACTAATTGTACATTAAAGCCTTATATTTTCAAGGGTTAATTCCGTTCGAAAAAAAAAATAAGAAGGGGAAACATCTCTCCCCTTTCCTCTTTTTTTATACTTAATCATTGAACCTCCTATACTATCAAAGACATGCTTTATCATATAAAAAATCTATATCCAAAATTCAGAGCAAATGAGATAATTCTTAATAAAAACCCATTTAGCATTTATATAATTTAAAAGGAGTTATCCCCCTCTTTTTTACTTAACCATTAAAATTCCAAAACTATTCAGAGATTTGAACGAAATCTGAAAATTCTGTTTGAAAAACGCATTTATATAAATTAAGAGGAGGGGGGGGGGCATTAGAACCCCTGTTCCCCCTATTTATACTTATTCAATAAACACCTAATAACAGTCACGGAATCGCCTCATCAGAATGATCCTAATCTAAATTTTGAACGAAAACTTAATTCTGCATGAAAATCCCATTTATATCAACTAAGGGAAGGGGCATGATCCCCCCGTTCCCCTCTTATACATATCGAATGAACTTCAAAAGCTAATCAGGGAAGCGCCTTGTCAGGATATACCTACATACAAAATTTCAAGTGGATCGGATATTTTTATCATGAGTTATCGCGTTACACACGAACGTACGAACGTACATACAGAACGGACGGGCGCATAAGCTCTCAGGCTATGATAGCCTGTGAGCTAAAAAACCGGTTTGAGATAAAAATGCGCGGCTTGCTGTATTCTCATTAAAATATCAGTAAATTTTAAAGCATGCACTTTGTTAAAATAATATAATAATATTTAAAATAATATCTCAGTCTCAGGATTGAGGAGGCTAGTTATAATAGACATTGTTCAATAACAAAAATATCATTTTAAATCTCTTTCCAACCAACATACCCTATTTTTGAAGCTGAGTTAAGAGTCGATTCAATGTATATATTCAGATTCGACAACATATAGATTCAGATTCAGCCGAAAAGCTCATATTTATGAAAACTAGAGTCATGTCTTATTTAAACAACCTGCTGCCGCCAGCGGAATACTTTGGCCGAAATTCCGACTATATTAACACAGTGCATGTTTAAAAATTTATTGAATTTCTAATAAGAATGAAGCAAACCGCGCATTTTTATCTCAAATCGTTTTTTTTAATTATTATTTACATTCAAAATGGGTCAGTTATTTATTGGGCACCTTCTATTATATATATATATATAAATATATATACAGTGTGTGTGTGTGTGCGTGTACACAAAGTCAAACTTTTCAGAAAATATTTTTCATGCCATATTCCCATGATACATCAAAACGACATATTGTATTTTGTTAAACCAATAATGGAAATTGAAGTTTTATTTAAATCTCAGTGGGTTTAAAGATATGTCCCAAATAATAAATTATTACATTTAAAATAAAGGGTAATTTTTGTTGTTCTTTGTTTTTCTTTTAAAGAAAACTAATTTTAAAACTTTACATATTTCAAACTGAAATCAATAATTTATGTTATTTGATAGATTAAAAATATTTAGAATAATCATGAAACTTAAAATGCGAAAAAAAAGGAAAGCTAATATTTGAAGATCATTCATCTGTTTTTCAAAACACTGCGTCAAATTTTCTTTGAGATAAAATTCATTTAAAAATCTTTCGAGCTAGATAATTAATTTTGTAAGAATGATTTTAAAGAATTTTATTCTTTCTCAAAAATCTGAAGTATCACAGAATATTGAAATATTAAATCAAATAAAAGAAATAATACTTCAAGAGGAGGAAATTTCCAAGAATAAATAAAGCTTCATCAATACATTTCAATAATATTTAAATTTGTGAAGAACTTTTTTCAACTTTTCTTAAAATATTTCACATGTATATTGCAACGACGTATTGTACTTAGTTAAACCAATAATGAAAACTGAACTTTTTTTCGTCTCAGTGGGTTAAAGGATATCTGGTAAATAATAATAGAATTATTATTATTGTTATTTTTAAAAGATATTTTTCTTGAGAATGTCTTTTATAAAAAAAAAATGTTAAAAAAATGCTGCTTTAAAATTTTACATATTTGAAATTGATATCAATTATCTTTGTTATTTGAAATTTTAGAAATATTTAGAATACGTCGGGCTTAAAACGCGAAAGATAAGAAAAGCTAATATTTGAACATCATTCATGTGTTTTTCAAAATATTGCGTCATTTTTTCTTTAAGTTAAAATCTATTCTTTAATGTTAAGTAATTAACTATTTAAGAATGATTTTAAAGAATATTATTCTTTCACAACGGATTGAAATGTCTTGAAATAATGAAATGACAAACGAATAAAATAAGTAATACTTCAACAGGGTAAAAAGTTTCAAGAATAAGTATATTTTCAATACATTAAAAAAAAATTAATTCGAAAAATTTAAAGCGAAAAACTTTTCTTTAACTTTTGTTAAAATATTTAACATGTATATTGCTCTTCATGTTTGAATAATATTAATGCAAGTTACCATCATAAGGTTTTTCACATTACTACTACTTTTCTGTCATTTAAAAATACCGTTTAATAAATTATGTTAAATTTATGATGGTTCACTTAAGCATATTTTGTTTAAAATTTTAAAACATCTTAAGCACGTAAAGTAAGTGAATAGGTATAAACAGATATATTTATAATGCAACAATCAACGTATTTAAGATAAAAAATAAAATAAAATAACGCAGTTTTATTAGGTCACGTACCAGTAAAAAAAAATTATTTTTCAAATTTTACGAACAATTCTTAAATGCTTTTTTGAAAAACTACAGAGAAAGGGAACTAACTTTAAAACTTTACATATTTCAAGCCGGAAATCAATAATTTGTGTTATTTGAAACATTTAATATATTTAGAATAACTGTTAGGCTTAAAATGTGAAAAAAAAAAAGAACGCTAATATTTGAACATCATTCATCTGTTTTTCCAAACACTGCGTTAACGTTTCTTTAAGTTAAAATCCATTTAAAAATCTTTTGTGCTCGGTAATTAATTTTGTAAGAATCTTTTTAACGAATTTTATTCTTTTTCAACGGATTGAAATGTCACGAAATATTAAAATGAGAAAAGAAAAAAAAACAAGTAATGGTTTCAAGAGGGTAAAAGTCCCAGGAATAAATGTTTTCAATAGATTTTAATGATTTTTGAATTTGTAAAATGACTTTAAAGCTGAAAACTTTTTTCAACTTTTATTAAAATATTTGGCATGAATATTGCTATTCATAAGCTTTGAAAAATATTAATGAAAGTTCCTATTCGAAAGTTTTTAACTTTAACACATCCTCTGTCCTTTAAACATTACCGTTTAATAAATTATGTTAGATTTGTAATGTTTCATTTTAATATATTTTGTTTAAAACACATTTTAAAATCTTAAGAATGTAGAGTAACGTAAAATGTATAAATATGTATGTTTTAAATGCAACTGTTACCGTATACATAAATATATATATATATAGATAGATAGATAGATAAATAGATATAGATATAAGTGCAGCTATATATGACCACATACCAGTAGTAAGCCAATATTTTTTTTATTTGAAAAATTAGCCCTAAATGCGTTTTGGATATTCGGCTGAAATAAATATATTTAACTAACATCAGTAAATGACCACTTAAAAAATAGTTTGGAATAATTTTTTTTTTTTTTAATTTTTATTCTGCTGATACATTTCTTTCTTTCTACAATGTCTACAAACACAGATTATTTGGCATATTCTTAGAGATTCCATTATGAGGTAAGTTTTTATTTTATTTAAAAATGTTTCTTTAATATTTTATTAAATACATTGTTGAAAAAAGTGAAAAAAAAATACTTAGCCCACTGCTGCAGCCTAGAGGAAAGTAATGACTTCTATTTTCTAATTTTTTCGAAGATTTTTTATTTTGAATCTTTAAATGTTAATTAATATAAATGAGGGTTATGACTATTCTAATATATATATATATATATATATATATATATATATATATATATATAGCAGAACAGGGTAAAATGCACATTACAGGTAAGATTTCCACTTTTATTAATTACTAAATGAAGGGAGAAATGGGGCCTTCTTTTAGAATATGGATTCACAGGATGATGTATTTTATGCAGCACAGTCATTTCATGCGATAACCTGTTATTTATTATTAGAAACATGTCTAAGTTTTTATTTTCAAAAAATGGTATGAATTCAATCAATTATTATAAACTCATAAATAAATGCCCTTTTTTTAACAAAAATTTGTTGTTTAAAAATATTTCATTTTGAAGATAAAATTGTTATTATGCTCAATTGTTAATTGAAAATATTATGGTTGTAACAAAATTGTGTAAAAAAAAAAAAAAAAAAAAAAAAAAAAAAAGAGGCACTATGTACTCTATGCACTGCGTATAGTACATACTATTGCACATACACAATAGTGCACGTGCTACTATATTTGTAGGTAGCGCCTCATCTTTTTTGTTTCTTTTGCTAACACCGGATTATAAACTTATTCTATCAACGATCGCTTTAAGAATTTTCAAGACTTTCATAAACATTGCTCTTTACATTTAGATAATTTAGATGTTATTAGACCATTTAGACACTACATTTAATACATTTAGATACTATTTAATCTCTATTATCATAATCATTTAATCTCTTTATTAAATGTTAGCCTATGTTACACTATTTAAAATATATATCATACCGACCAAACCCGATTTTAGGCCAAAATAGATTGGCCTAGGCGAAACTAATTTATCTTAACACCCATTGTTAAATTAAATTTTTCTGGGACAAAATAGTTTATCCTGTTGTCTATAGAATAAAATAGTTTTTCGTAGGCCAAAATAGTATATCGTGACGCCCATATGATAAACCAGTTTTTCTATGTCCAAACAAATTTGACCTAATGCTTATAGGGCAAACCAGTTTAGCCTACTATTCATTGATCGGAACTAGTTTATTCTAGGCCGATCTAGTTTATACTAGGCCAATTAGATTTAACGTGCTTGTACTTATCCCAAAGACCTCTTCAGCTTTATTCATCTTGTTTATCCTAGACTAATTTAATTAGACAGGCTTTAATTGAGGCCAGCCAATGAACAGTACAGAAAGCAACTTTCAGTTAGGAAATGTATGTCTCAGTTGAAAATTCCGCTAATAAGAAAAATAGAAATTGAATTTTTTGTCTCTGCCTGTACATGATGTATAGAATTTATACACAACGAGAGTAATATGCAAAATATTAGTTAAATTTAAAAACACACACTGGAATTGGATAGAATATATATACTGAAAATACCGCATTTCCAGGAATTATCGCCCAAAGACAATACTTTAACCAATTTATTTTCTGTGTTCTTGTAATTTTTTTGTTTGTTTGATTGTATTTATTTCGGCAACTTATCTACACTTGGCATATGGGCCCTAAAAGTGGCGTAGTGCCCTCCGTTGCGGTCTTTCTAAAGAAACCTAACCGGTATTTACGCAAGGAAATCCAAAGTTTGAAGAAAGCCAGTGTAAACTCCGAAAGATTATGCCGACGACCATGAGCCAGCTTGAGCAGCACCTGCCGTCTACTAGTTTCGGAGGCAAAACCTTTCGTCCACCGGTGAGGCCTCTGTAAATGAACGACAAATGCTATGAATTATCTATTCTATCGGTGTTCATTTATGTTGAAATGCAGTCCTTTCCACCAGTTTAAACGCATTTAAATTTGTTTACTATCCTTAAAATATTCTGCAAAGGAGTTTTTCCGTTGTACCGTAATGTGATAAAGTACTTTTGAGTGTCCCTGTAAATGAAATAGGTATACTACACACTTCATATATAATACGTAACATTTCATGACAAGCATTTTAAAAATATTTAAGCAGTACAGACATCCGTATATATTTATTTGAGTTAGGATATGGAGAAATGGGCAGAAAACCAAACTCATGCACAATATTCAAATTTGTTAAAGAAAGTAAAAGAAAAAGAAAAAAGGTTTCCTAAAAGAATATTTTTTTTTGTTAATTCCTTTTACAAAGAATAAAATTCAAATATTATATAATTATTAAAAATTACCCGTTGGTAGCAAGCACTTGGTTCCTTTAGTATAAGACAAAAATAATTTCTAAAACAAGTTTTCAGTTAAAATTACTTAATCATAAAAATATTTTGATAGCTAAAATTGATTGATATTACCATTCATCTTGTATTTTTACTGTCAATTTCTGCAAGAATCTGCTGAAAAATATTTTTTAATTTGTCATCTAAATATTTATTTCGAATAACTTTTATTTTTTTAAGTATTCTTTAGACTAAAAGCAATTAAAAACATGTTCGTTGTTCCCTAAATAAATTTCAGTAATTTCTTTAAAAAATATGTGAATTGGGTTCTTCAATACAGAAATAAGTTTTTCCACAAATTGATCATTTATCAAATGAAATTAAATCTCTACCAGTTAAATTAAATCTCATCTGTATTCCAATAAAGAGTCAGTAAGAAAGAAATATGAACTGCCCTCTGCTAAGAACCATTATTATTAAAATTTAAAGTTTTCTATTGGTTGACTGGATAAATGTTGCTCTTTTATTCATTAATATTTTTAATTAGAAATATTTTCGAATGGAGAATTTGTTTATCATATTTAAAACATTTAATACTTTTTTTTATTGCTAGAAGGGTTTTTGTGAGGCAAATGTAAGAGAAAAAAAGTTTTAAAAGATAATTCGAACAAATAGAAAAAAAGTCACGTTCTAGATTACAATAGCAAGAAAAAGTAGTATGCAAATTGTTTTTTGATCTCTTCGTGTTGATAAAGAAGCAATCTTGAATGAGATTCTTGTGAAAAATTGCGTGGAAATAAATTTTATCTTGAGTTCATTTTGATTCTTTGTAAAGTGAGGGAGAAATATATAAGAAAACACTTTTTCAATTTTGTTATAGGGTTAAAAATCAAATTGTGTTATTTTTAAAAAGTGTTTTCTGTTCTTCTTCTTCTTCTTCTTCTTATTATTATTAAGATGATGCTTTTCTTTTAAACTACATTATTATACTTTTACAATTATCTTGTGATTAATATAAACATATTTTTAATGATACATAAGTATTTTTATTTGTTACTTTTAGAGTTTGACAAACGGAAAAATATTAAAATAAGGATCAAAACAATTAGTTTATAGCTTAACACATTTGACTTCTGACATTTTAAGTGCTGTATAATAATAAAAAACCAGAAATAAAGAAATATGAACTATCCTGATTAGACTGGAATTTAATCAGCATACTTATTACTAAATTTTTTAACTTATTAAAAGTTTTCTGTCGGTAGATTAGACAATGGCTACTCTTTTAGACATTAGTAATTAAAATTAGAAATATTGTCGAATGAAAATTTCTTATCACATTTCTTACATATAATACTTTTTTTATACTATTTTCTGCGAAGCAAATGTAGAGGGAAAAAGTGTTTAGAGATTATTCGAACAAACAGAAAAAAAATCATGTTCTCGGTTTCAATAGCAAGAAAAAAACAGTATGCAAATTGTTTTTTTTTCTTTTTTTGTTGATAAAGAAGCAATTTGAATGTGATTCTTGGGAAAACTTTGTGGAAATAAATTTTATCTTGAGTTCATTTTAATTCTTTGTTACGTATTAAGAAATACACTGCTCAAAACAATTAAAGGATATTGCAGTTTTAGGTGGATTTTGTATCTGGGAAACTTTTTAGCTGATTGATACATGGTCGACAGACTAGTAGGTTATATGAGAATAAATTACACATGTTTGGCAGAAAAAAATGCATTTTATTGCGCATTTGTGTACAAAAGGAAAAAAACACAATTTGTGCATATGAGAAAAAAAGAATAAGAAAAGGTGTTTTCTTCAAAGAAAATCATTTTCAGTAGGGGATATGGTTTCCACGGGCGGGTTTCCACACTTTCGTGCACGAACGCAGGATTATTCCTACTGCCACGGTCCCTCCAAATGAAAATACGCCTATTATCCGGATGCAGAGAAAAACGGGACTCGTCAGAAAACAGAATATTGCTCCATTCATTTCTCCTCCAGTTGACATGCTCGGTTGCCCCTCCCTGCGGTCGCGACGATGCCTTGATGTTAATCTAACACATACCATCGGTCGGCGAGCATACAGACCTACAGCATGGAACCGGTTTCGGACAGTCTGAGTTGAAATCGTGGTGCCTGTAGCCGAGCGAAGGTGTTGTTAGAGAAGAGTAGCGTTCATGTTTCGGTGTATCCGAGCTGTTAACGCTAAATACCGATCTTCATTGGGCGTTGTTGCTCGTCTACGACCTTGCCCTGGTCTTCGGCCTGCACACCCACTCTCCAAAAAACGGTTCCAGATAGTGGAAATGACACTTTGTGACACTCCAATGGCTTGCGCTACTTCGGCTTGAGTTGGGCCCCCTTCTAACCTACCAACAATTCTCCAAGCTTCTGAATCTGTCAAATGACTTCGCTAAGACATCGTACTCATCGAAACAAAGCAATCACTGAATGCCGATCATCCTTGTCTTCATTCTCTTTTATCCAGTTGAAAGTCAAATTTCATTCGCTGCCGCTGAAGTGACGTTTTTTACGTCGAATTCAAAATTTGCATACTCCACAGTTTGAAAACCAGAAAAATTTACATTTGTGATTCTCTCCTTCAATTTTCGGCAAAAAAAAAATTTCGTTTATATATTTATATTATATAAAACTTCAAATATTCTTTAATTGTTTTGAGCAGTGTATATAAGAAAACATTTTTCAATTTTGTCACAGATATAAAAGTCAATTTGAGGTATTTTGAAAAGGTGTTTTCTATTTTTTGTTCAAGATTATAATTTTCTATTAAAAGTTCTTTATTACAAATTTTAAAAATTACTTTTACAATTATCTTGTAAATATTATAAACACATTCCAAATTACATATAAATCTTTGAATTTTTAAAATTTCGTATACGACAAAGGAAAGAACTCTAAAATACGAATTAAAACAATTAGTTTGTAATTTAAAACATTTGATTTTGAAAATCTGCTGAAAAATATTCTTTTAATTTATCAAATAAATATTTATTTCAAATAAGTTTTATTTTTCGAAAGTATTTTTTAGACTAAAAGAAATTAAAAACATGTTAATAGTTTCATAAATAAGTTACAGATTTTTTAACAATCATATAAATAATTATATGGTTTGTTAAATTCAGAAATAATTATTTTCACAAATTATTGTACCAGATAAATTTAATTCTCTAACAGTTAAATTAAATCTCTTCTGTATTCTATAAAGACTCACCGAGAAAGAAATATGAACTGTCCTCTGATAAGAACCATTATTATTAAAATTTTTAAGTTTTTTGTTGGTAGACTCGAGGAAAGCTCCTTTTTTATTCATTAATAATTAAAATTAGAAATATTTTTGAATGAAGGATTTGTTTATTATATTTAATACATTTAATACTTTTTTTATTACTTGAATGGTTTTTTGCGAAGCAAAAATAGAGAAAACAGTTTTAAAAAATAATTCGAACAAATAGAAAAAAGTCACGTTCTGGATTACAACAGCAAGAAAAAGTACTATGCAAATTGTTTTTGAGATCTTCGTGTTGATAAAGAAGGAATATTAAATGTGATTCTTGTGAAAACTGTGTGGAAATAAATGTTATCTTGAGTTCATTTTAATCGCTTCGTAAGCGAAGCGTGGATATATAAGAAAACATTTTTCATTTTTGTCAAGGATTTAAAAGTCAAGTTGTAGTGTTTTTAAGAGGTGTTTTCTGTTTCTTACTCAAAATGATGATTTTCTATTAAACTACATTATTATAAATATTAAGAACTACTTTTACAATTATCTTGTGAATAATAAAACACATTTCCAATGATATATTGTTATTTTAATTTTCAAATTTGACAAATAAAAAAAAACATTTAAATAGGAATCAAAACAATGAGTTTACAGCTTAAAACATTTGACTTGTGTCGTTTTAAGTGCTGTATAATAATAAAGAGCCAGCAATAAAAAAATATGAACTATCCTCATCAGACTGGAATTTAATCAGTATGCTTATTATTAATGTTTTTTCACTTATTAAAAGTTTTCTGTCTGCAAACTCGACAAGGGCTGCTCTTTCAGTCATTATTAATTAAAATTGGAAATATCATAGAATGAAGAAATTGTTTATCACATTTAATACATTTAATACTTTTTTAATTGCTTGAAAGTTTTTTTGCAAGGCAAATGTACAGAAATAAGTTTTTAAAGCTAATTGTAACAAATAGAAAATAGTCACGTTCTAGGTTTTCACAGAAAAAAAAAAGCGCTACGGAAATCGTTTTTTAATCTCTTCGTGTTGATAAAAAAAAAAGCAGTCTTGAATGTGATTCTTGTGAAAACTGTTTGGAAATAAATTTTATCTTGAGTTCATTTTAATTCCTTACGAAGTAGGGAGAAATGCACAAGAAAACATTTTTCAATTTTGTCAGCGATTTAAAAGTCAAGTCGTGGTATTTTGGAAAGGTGTTTTCTATTTTTTTGTTCACGATGATAAATTTCTATTAAAGTGCATTATTATAAATATTAAAAAATTACTTTTACAATTATTTTGTAAATATTATAAACACATTCCATATAACATATAAATTTTTGAATTTTAAAATTCTCGATTACGACAAAGGAAAGAACTCTAAAATATGGATAAAAACAATTAGTTGTAATTTAAAACAGCTTTATTTTTAATATATTTACAAGTATGTAAAAATAATATATAAATGATTTTGTATAAAGTCATTAATCCTTAATTAATCGACATAACCCATAGTTTTGTAGCTTTTAAGGAATATTGAACATTTAATTAAATAAATATTTATTTTATTAAGCTGAAAATAATTGAAATGTGCCTTTAATTCAAAACTAACTGGTTTTGTCAAAATTGAATCGTTATTAGTACTATAAGACAACAACATTTTTCAGTTGTCATACAATGGTCATTTTGTTGTATTTACTAAAGATAAAATCAAATGATAGTCCTAAATCAATTCATCGATCTATCAATGTTTGTTTTAATATTCTAATTTAATTTCTAAAAATTGTTCATGATTAAAAAACTTGTTATTAAACTACAGTGTAAAAAAAGAAGGGAAAAATCCATTACATTTACGGCAAAAAATGCTGGCAGCAATGTTACCAGCCGTATTTGATGTAAAAAAGGAGTAAAAATACATGTAATAAATATAATTACATTTTTTTTATTGCAAATGTTATGGCAAAAACTGCAAGAAACTTTGCACCACATATTTTACGGATTCGTTTAACGGATTCGTTTTAAAGTGTAGTTAATGTACTAGCATTTCGTTCAATTAAAAGTCAAAATAATAAAATTATAACTTTCAGATGCGAAATCTTGAAAATATTATAATTGAATAATGTATATTTTAATATTATAACTTTACAAAATTTTAACTTTAACCGTGTAAAATATAAAACGCAAATAATAAACTACAGAGACAAGTTTTAAAAACATCTTGTTTTTCAGTTTTTTTTATCTTCTTTTTGCTCTCATCTCCATGTAAACCTCAGTTTTTAATTTTAAGTATCTGAAAGGTAGGAACCTACATGAATTTGAGGTGTAACCATGCTTGCAATTTTTGTTTCTCTTAAACATCTACTGCATATTTTAAGACGGCCTTCAAACTGTTCACGAATTTTGTTTTGGAATGCTTTTTTAGCATTAAAAATTTAAATGTCTCTTATTTTATAATTATCTTTATTTTGTTTTTAGACTTTTATCTCATTTGCCTACCTTTATTTAAATCTTTATACACTAAATCTCTGACTGGCAACCGCGATTATAGATGTTTGTGGTTTTAAAATACAGCAGAATACATGAGGAATTATCCTGAAACTCCAAGTGTGCAAACAAATTAGTGTAGGTCATATATTTCAGTGAAGATTTTTCCCCTAAACTCCATGGAGGACCGTCAAGAAATTAAAAAAAAAAAAGAATATATTTTCGACATTCCTATCAAAACTAATGCAGCAAAAATGTGATTATCAAACTGTAGATTACGAATAAGCGGATTATTGTAATAAAAATGTTCATTTTTTGGAGGACAGCATATATTATGGTAAAGAAATTAAAATTTTCATAAAAACAGTCCAAAATTCTGCCAAGTTTTTTTCTTATAATTTGCAAGTCTTTCATGTAATTTTTTCCAAAAACATTGCAAACAACCTGGTAGACAATACCTGTAATCAGAATTAAAATATAATAAAAATTGTATGAACAGTGACGTGGTGTATTAAATAATGTTTCACTTTGCATGCGAGAATGCAATCAAAATATAATTTGCATAATGTCTTAGTTAAATGCATAGTATCAAAAACATAGCTGTAAAATTATGAAAACTATCTTCAATTGAATGTGATCAAAATACGTTGTTTCCAAACAGAACCAAACAGTTGAAGGGCTGTATCAATATATCTATTGGTTAGCGTCAAAAATTGCATACACAATATTGCACGTACTGCTATACATTGCTACAGTCCCTCATCTTTTTCCTTCATTTTGGGAACAAAGTCTTTTGAGTCTTAATATTCCAGAACATTTTTTTAATTTTTTTTAAATTATCCCTCTAAATCCCTCACTGTCTCAATAACTTGTTAGTTGTGGAGCCTACTGATTTAGCTTTATAAATCATCTAACTAAAATAATATTTATCTTTATTGATCTTTTGATAATCACAATAATTAGTTTAAGCAACGAATTATTCTTGCAAATATGTGATTAATTATTGATACCCTAATAGTTAAATTTGTATAAAATTAATTATTCGGTTTCATTAGTATACAGTCATAAAATTCTGGTTTTAAATACGGTCATAAATACAATCATAACTATTACTTTTTGTGGGGTATTTATTACTGGAACAGTGAGTGTCTATTACTGAGACTGAGTGTGTCCATTATTTGTCTTTTGGGTGATTTAATATATTTGTTTCATTTAAAATAAAATTTTGATGAGAGATGAAATGAGACTATAAGAATGGTTAAATATGGTTAATAGATAGATTTAAACCGTGATATGATGTATATAACTATTAAAAAATATTTTTAAAAGGGAATTCTTAAGATTGTCCATTACTGAGATATCTACCCTATATATATATAAATATACAGGGTGTTTCTAAATTCATGGTACAAACTTTAAGGGGTGATAGTACACATCAAGACAAACAATATTAAATGGGAAACTTGGGGTCCCAAACGTCTTCCGAAGGAGATAGGCGCCATTAAAATTTAGGATCCAAATGATTATAAAAAGCAGAAAAATTGGTCGATTTGTTTGCGGTTTTCACTAAAACTATTCTTTATGTCAGTATTGTCTTGAAAATAAATTATAAAGATAAATTTCAAAAAATGCCAATAGACTTTGGAGTAACGAATAATTATTTTTACTGTTATTTTTTGCATCTCATTAAATTTTTTAGAAGCTTAGAAATAAACTTAAATCTTGAGCTCAAAATCTAAATCGTTGGGAGTGGTTAAGTAGCGCAAACTGAACTGTGAGGGGAGGTGAAAATTTCAAATTATTATAAAAAACAGAAAAATTTGTCAATTGATTTGCGATTTTCACTAAAATTATTCTTTATGTCAGTATTATCGTGAAAATAAATTATAAAGATAAAATTCAAAAAATGCCGATAGAGGGCGCTTTAGACTTTGGAGTAACGTACAACTATTTTTTACCGTTCTTTTTTGCATTTCATAAAATTTTTTTAGAAGCTTAGACGGAAACTTAAATTTTGAGATGAAAATCTGAATTGTTGGCAGTGGTTAAGTAATGCAAACTGAAATGTGTTCAATGGGGGTGGGGAGGTTCAAATTTCAAATGATTATAAAAAACGGAAAAATTGATCGATCCGTTTGCCGTTTTCGATAAAACTATTCTTTATGTCATTATTTCATTGAAAATAAATTTTAAAGATTAATTTTAAAAATAATACCGTTAGAGGGCGCCTTAAACTTTAGAGTAACCAACATCTATTTTTAACCGTTATTTTTTTTATCTAATTAAATGATTGCAAATGCTTAGATTTAAATTTTGAGCTCAAATTCTAAATCGATGGGAGGTGTTAAGAAGCGCAAACTGAACTGTGTTCAGGAATTAAAATGTTACTCTCCCCACCCCTCGAACACATTTCAATTTTCCGCTACTTAATTACTCACAACGATGCAGATTTTGAGCTAAAAATTTAAGTTTGAACTTTTAAAAGCATTTAATTAGATACAAAAAATAACGGTTAAAAATAGTTGTTGGTTACTCTAAAGTTTAAGGTGCCCTCTAACGGTATTTTTTGAAATTAATTTTTAAAATTTCTTTTCAAGGAAATATTGACATAAAGAATAGTTTTAGCGAAAACGGCAAATCGAATCGACCAATTTTTCCGTTTTTATAGTCATTTGAAATTTGAACCTCCCCACTCCCATTGAACACAGTTCAGTTTGCGCTACTTAACCACTCCCAACGATTCAGATTTTCATATCAAAATTTAAGTTTATGTCTAAGCTTTTAAAAAATTTTTATGAGATGCAAAAAATAATGTTAAAAAAATAGTTGTACGTTACTTTAAAGTCTAAAGCGCCCTCTATCGGCATTTTTTGAATTTTATCTTTATAACTTATTTTCAAGATAATACTGAAATAAAGAATAATTTTAGTGAAACTCGCAAATCAATTGGCCAATTTTTCTATTTTTTATAATCATCTGCAATTTGAACCTCCCCTCCAGAGTTCAGTTAGGGCTGCTTAACCACGCCCAACGACTTAGGTTTTGAGCTCAAAATTTAAGTTTATGTCTAAGCTTCTAAAAAAAATTAATGAGAATCAAAAAATAACAGTAAAAAATAGTTGTTCGTTACTCCAAAGTCTAAAGCGCCCTTTATTGGCATTTTTTGAAATTTATTTTTATAATTTATTTTTAAGACAATACTGACATAAAGAATAGTTTTAGTGAAAACCGCAAATGAATCGACCAATTTTTCTGTTTTTTATAATCATTTGAATTTTTGGACCCTGAACATTAATGGCGTCTATCTCCTTCGGAAGACGTTTGGGGCCCTAAGTTTCCTATTTAATATTGTTTGTCTTGATGTGTACTATCACCCCTTAAAGTTTGTACCATGAATTTAGAAACACCCTGTATATATATATATATACATTTATATGTGTATGCTTTAACCCTTTATATACCGCATTATAAATTCATGAAAATTTTGCAATCTAAAGCATTTTACGCGAATTGTTTAAACTATATTAAAAGATTTAAAAAATCATTTAATAAATATTTGAAGGACTTTAGAGGCTTCCATACAATAAGCATAAGTATTAATTACAATTTCGGGACGAACGATAAATATAGGGGCCATTTAAGATTATTAATTCCACCAATTATTTTTCGTGTAATGTTTACCTCATTTATTTCGATCATTTTCGCGATTCAAGTACAGAAAATATTCTGTTTTGAAAAACCGGTTGTTAAAGATTAAAAACTAAGCGAAATGCTCACTTCGAAAAGGAGTTAACTGCATTATTAAGAGAAAATTGTTGCTGAAAGAATAAAAAGACTTTCTGAAAACTGAACAAAGTAGGGTTGGTTAAAGCTGTATTTACTAGAAAAGTATGAATGGATGTACTATAAAAGTTCAAAAAGATATGAAGCCTAAATAATATTAAATATTGCTTTTCTGTATAATTTTTACTTAAATCTTATTCTTATCTATTGTTAATGAACTTATTTCGGTACTGAGAGTAAACTTTTGTGCAGATTTAAACTTTTTTTGGCATTTCACAAAATTAAATTCTGCGTAGTAGTTACTTATTCCCTTTCGAGTGTAGCTAACACAAAATCCTTGTTCAATACTTGTTGTATAAACATAGCAATGTGCTAAAGGAGTTTGTGTAGCAAGGAGCTCGTAAATTTGCAAAGAATCTTTGGTCTGTGACACATTTTTCCAGATTTTTTTTAATTAACTTTTAAATACACACGATGTAATTTTTTCCCCGCACAATATCTAAATTACCTGTAACAATATGTCCAGAAAAATCATCAATAAAATCGACAAAGTCTCTCCTACATTTTCACAAATCAGGAATTTCATTAGAACAAGCAAGAGATCTCTAGTTGATTTTTTTTTTTTTTTTTACTACGAGGAATGGCATATCTAAAAACAACAGCAATATCACTATCGCTAAAAAGGGAAAAATACTATATTTTTTGAAAAAAAATTAAAATCATCGAAAGATTTCTGTTGGAAAATGAATCTAAAGAAAACTCTTTCTGAACAAGAATCTGAAATAACCTTTAATCTAAAATTAATAGTGTCACAAAACAGGTCACGAAAACGCATTCCTTATCTTACGAGGGTAAGTCGGAAAGTAACCTCCGTTTATGAATTAAAAAAAAACTAATGAAAGGAAACATGTTTTATTACTACCGTATGAAAGACACGTTCTTCAGCTACTTCTCAACATAATTGCCATATTAATTAAAACAATTATCATAAAGGTAAATCAGATTTGAAATTCTATCGTCACAGACTCCTGCCGTCGGCCTATTCAACTGCGGTTATTTTTAAATTCAACTCGCACAACTCTTTCAATCCAAAGAATTTTAACATATTCTTTTATTCATACTGACAAATTCCGAATTGCTCTCGTAATATTTTACTTGACCCACTATTTTTTAAAACATTTTTGGTAGTGCATTTATCAGAAAATAATATAGAAAAATATGTTAAAAATATTTGGATTGAAAAAATGGTGCGAATTGAATTAAAAAAAATCGCAATTGAATAGGCCGGCGGCAGAAGTCTGTGACGATGGAATTTCAAATCTGATTTACCGTTATGATAATTGTTTTAATTAATACGGCAATTATGTTGAGAAGTAGCTGAAGAACGTGTCTTTCATACGTAAGTAATAAAACATGTTTCCTTTCATTAGTTTTTTTTTAATTCACAAACGGAGGTTACTTTCCGAATTACCTTCGTATTTAAAGTTTTAAGTCTAATAGACCGAGAGGCGGTAGGACAGACAATCACCTCTTCAAGTTCATGGATAAAAAGCTAGGATTAGTTAAATCTTGATTTACATATTAAAATGAAATTCTTGGTGGCAACGTCATATCTTTATGGAAAACACCTAAGATCCCGATTTTAACGGTTGGCTCGCAGGTTTACTATTGCGCTTTCTGCACTCAAAAATATGAAAACAAGGAGAATTGGCAGCAAATAAACCTATATGTCAACCACAAAAATTGGGTTTTTAGGTTTTTTCCCATAAAGATGTGACTTGGCAGACCGATTGTGTTTTAATATGTGAATCAAGATTTAACTAATCCTACATTTTCATCTGTGAACTTGATGAGGTGATTGTCTGTGCTGCCATTTCTCGGCCTATCACTGTTATTTGTTAAAATTGCCGTTTATTTCTCACTAAAACTTATTTTGATTAATTGTAAGAAAATCATAAATTTTTTGGCTCGCATTTCTGACACATAATAGTAAACATCTTTTTCTTATTGTCAAAGTTAGGATTTGTATTTCGTTTTTGGTACTTTTACTGACACTTATTTGTACATGTCAAGAAATTCGATTGAATATATGCAAAGTTAGATGGAATATTCGAAAAATCATAAAGATTTTTTGATTACTGTTTACAGAAGAATTATATTTTCTTGTATTTTAAGAATAAAAACCGAATCCTTTATAGTTTTAACAATACAGTTTATGAAAAGATCGCTTTTAGTACAGTAAATCCATTTATTAGGAATCTCTTTCTATAATTATTTCCATATTTTCAGATAAATTACGCACATACACATACATATATAGTTATTATTATTATTAATATTATTATTATTATATATATTTTGCCAGTATTTAAGAGGAAAAGTTAGTCAATAAAATATTATATATTAAACCATTTTTATTTTCAGCGAAGCATATCATTAAATTTTTTGTCTTGTTTGTTCATTGGATTGACTACAAAAAAAGGTTAAATAATTGAAAAAAATTCAAAAAAGGAAGAAAATTGGTAAAAAGAGATTTTTCTTCTGACTTATTTATCATCAAACAAATTATGGCTAAGTGTTTTAAAATTTTAAAAATTTGGCGCACACATGCCATTGAAAGTGTATGCATTTTTTTATTTATCTTATGTAAACATTCTCGGAAGGTGTTTTCTTTTTGAAAGAGTTAAATTGTGTAATGTGAAGAGCAAATATTTGCACGCAGTAAAGCTAGAATTTTTAATATTTTAATATTTGCTTTTTAGCATAGATCGACGTTTTTAAAGAGAAAATTTGACAAGATCTGTTAATATGCAGCTTATTTTTAATAGATATATCTTGGTGATTAAGTAAGTTGATTTCCAGAAACTAGTTATCTTTAAATGCTTGTAATAACTAGATTTAAATTCTCAGAAGTGGTAAAAATGAAATAAAATATAATGAATGGCAATAAGTTTTCTTATGATTAAAAAAACTAAAACCATTTTTTTTTTGCTTATTTGCATCCTAAATTAATTATTATATTTTAAACGCATTCAAAATAAGTTTCAAGTTTATGACTTTTAGTATATAATTTTATGATTTATTGTAATGTGCTGTGCTTCTCACTACACTCCAAAATAATTTATCACAGTCTGCATATTTTATTAGCTTTATTATATTCAGATTCATTTATTTACTTTCTTTAAAAGATTTTTTTCTTCATAAAACGTCCGATCATTTAAATATTTTTAAGACTTGTAACGTTTTCTAAAAGAATTCTTTTTCGAATATTTTAGAAGAAAATGAATTGAAATGTTTAAAATATATTAGACTGGCATTAATTTGTTACATAAAAAATATAGAACATAGTATCTAAACATAAAAGTGTTTTAAGGAACTGTTACTGTTAAAAAAAATTCAAATTCAGTTATACAGCTGATTTACAAGTAATGTATGGTTCATTAGCATATGCTGAATCAGTTTTCATTGAAACCAATTCCAACGTAGGCAGGTCAAATACATACGTCACATCATATATCATATAAATTATACATTTCGTACGTCATATAAATCACGTATAGTTACAATTAGATCGAACAACTATAGTTTATTTATTGAGTATTTATTTACTTATTTTTCGAAAAAAAAGACTTCGGATAACAATAATAGTTTTTTTATACTAATTATGTATCAATTATGTGATGCGATTAAAATATACATTTAAGGATTTGTTAAATTTCTTAAAGTCAATTGCAATGTATATTTGAGGTATATTTCTTCATTTATAAATTGGCTCGGTTGTAATTGAAACATTTTCATGCGACTTTTTTTGTATTATTAAGAACTGTATAAATATTTTGATAATATTGAAATAATGATATGTTACTTCTCAAAAATTCAGTTATCATAACGATAAAAAAAACAATTTGTATATTTAAGTTCTAATATATAAAATGAATTCTCACTCCGTGAGAATCCTACAAAAAAATAAGTGTTTCTAATTTGTAAAGAACATCATAATTACAGGAATGGCAGCAGTAATTTTAACATAATGCACATAAGACGAAAAAAAAGTATCCATTAATTTTTTTCTGAATTTGATTCAGCAAAAAATATACAGCACATTTTTCCTTCTTTGTGCTAGAATGTTTTTCGATTGATTTCTTTATCAGATGTGTTTTTAGAATTAAATAACGCATTAAAAAGGAAAAACGAAAATGCATAATAAAATAAGACAACCATAACATGTTTTGAATTAATCTTATCTTTCGCAATCGGGTGAAAAAAAATATGCTATAAACAGTCTGAAAGTAGGAGCAATGTTGAAACAAAATGATAGACAATGCGGACAAACAATGAAGAGAAACACAACGGATGGAGATCATGCAAAAAATGTCAGAAGATGTACATCAAAGTTGAAAACGTAAAAAAGGAAAAATCATGGAACTCAAAAAGAAGAAAGAAAAAAATTAAATTAGATGAAAATTAAATAAATAATAAAATACATTTAAAAATCAAGGTACCAAATGACAAGATATTATAAAGTTTAGTTAGTGAAATTAAATGTTTAAATTAAATAATTTATTTATTTATTATTTTTATTTAGTATTTATATTTCAAATTATTTCGTTTGTCCATCTCAATTTGTTTCATATCCTTTCTTTTATTTTGTTTTGTCATGTTCTCATTTGTTGATATCGAATGTTTTCCTACTGATTGTTTCATCCACCTGTCTTTTTTGTCTTGCATAAGTTTATAGTCTTTCTCCTCTTTTAAAGTTTAACGATGTTCTTTTTGTACATGATGTGAAAAACAAAAACCCCATTCATTCGAAACATTTAGTATTTTGAAGAATTTGCAATATTATTTTTAAAAAATTCGATAATTGTTTGTTGTATTGCAGCACAATTTTACACATTTTTTCTCACATACTGCACCGGAAAAGCTCATGCGTGCGCAATACATTATAATATATTCAATATATATAATATATTCAATACATCTGGTGTACCACAAGGCTCTAATTTAGGGCCATTGCTTTTTATTTTATTTATAAATGATCTGTGCTCTATTTTGAAATTTTCTTATTATCTTTTATTTGCAGATGATTTAAAATTATATAAACAAATACGTTCTGTTATTGATGCTGCACTTTTGCAGAAGGATCTAAATAGCTTATATAATTGGTGCATTTATAATAAATTATTCCTTAATATTAAAAAATGTAGTGTTTTAAGTTATTCACGTAGAACTGGTACTTTAATTTACTCTTATGAAATTAATAATCTTGCCTTATTTCGTCCTAATACTGTTGTAGACTTGGGTATTACTTTTGATTCTAAACTTGATTTTTCACTTCATATTAATAACATGGTTTCTAAGGCATATAAAAATCTAGGGTTTTTAAAGCGTAAAACTAAAGATTTTACCAATCAACATGCATTAAAAGTTTTATATTTTGCTCTGATACGTCCTAAGCTTGAATATTGCAGTCTCATTTGGGATCCTTATTAGTTTAATAAAATTAAAATTCTTGAGCAGATGCAGTCTAAATTCACTCGTTACTTATTGTTCAAAAGTTATCTTACTTTTTCCTATGATGTTTCTGCTTCCTATTTACGCGGCATTTTTGGCATTCCAAGTTTAAAATCTAGACGGGATCTTTTTTGTGTTTTATTTTTTTTACAAGATTATAAATAACATGATTGACTGTAGTGAAATTCTTAATTCTATTAAGTTCAATGTACCAAATAGATCCCTTAGGTCCAACCAATTCTTTCCCTCACCATTTCTCAAATATAATTAAATTAGTAATTTCTCTTTGTATAAATTTTACAAAATATTTAATGAACTCTCTGTGCATCTTGATATTTTTGATATGTCATTTCATGTCTTCAAAGATAAATGTTCTGAACTTTTAATCTCTTAATTTTTGTTTTATTCATGTTTTATTACATGTAATTATATTATTGTAATTATTTGTGTTTTATATATATGTGTATATATTTCTGTAGTCTTGTGTCTCTTGATGTTCTTGCAACACTGTAAATGGGTTATTCTGTAGTGTGCATTTCAATAAATAAAATAAAATAAAAATAAAAAATAAAAATAAAATATAAACACAATATTTACTTTTTACATGGTCATACATGCAGCATATACGTCTTATACACATGTAGTACGTTAGTAATGACCGTAACTCATACATATTCATCTTGAATATTATCATTATCATATATAAAATAATATTATAATTATCATATATAAAATACATAACTATAATATCCCCGCATAATTTGTCGAAACATTTTTGGGGACACCATAACAAACCAGAGCCATTTTACTTACTATTGTGTTTTGCACAAGTTTTGAGAACATTTTATTACAATTAAAAACACTATTTTCTTTCTCAGAGTAACAAATAATCACTAGTAATGATATATGTGTTTTCATTTGTGTGTGTGGGCACACATAGCTTATAGTTTTATGATTATTCTGAAAAAGGAGATGCTAAATGGCATAACGAATTTTAATCAACTATTTTTTATAAAAATTTATCTTCATTCTAATATTTTGATCTTCCTGGGATATTAAAGAATTACCCTTAGCTGGTTGGCACTAATTTGATAAAATAGAACGCTTAAGTTATAAAAAAAAATTACATGCGTCTCAAATCCTTTACCAGTACAAGGAAAAAAAAAGACAGATTGGCATGTTAAATTAAAGTTATAAAAAAAAGCTTAAAAAAACAACAATTCACGTCAGAATTTGTTCCTTATATTGAAATTTTTTAATCGTTTTTAGACTTTAAAAAGATAATTACATTTTTTCTAAGTGGTTTGTCACTTAGTATAACACGTATATTACAATACTGTTTTTTATTATACAAAAGGATTTTTTTATGGGACAGATAAACCTCAGAATATGATTTCCGATTAATTTTAGGATATGTTGTACATTATATATGTGACATTTTGAGATAAGAGAGATTAATATTATTTGCAAGTTTCCCCATGTTATGTCACAGGAATCGAGGCGAGATAAAAATTAAGTAAAATAATAAACGTAGAAACTTCATTAAATTCCACAACTGCTGCTCCAAAAGATTTATTTACATGCAATCATATGCAGAAGGAAAATGCTCTTTCCTTTCGAAGTAATATTCCATAAAAACATTCGTCTAGCTTTTAAATCGTTCAAACCAGAAAACATCGAATAAAAGATTCCATCCATCTCTGGGCCTCTTCACTCAAGTTAATAATAAAAAGTTTCTAGAACTTTCTCTAATCTCTTCCCATGTAAACAAAGTTCATGTCCATCGTCGAGATTAATTTCATTCAGACGATAATTTTTTAATTAAAAAATATTATTTAACTAATTTATAATCGCACACTGAATTCGATATCCTGCAGACGATATTTTAAAACAAAAAACGAGAGAAAAGAAATGAATTTATTGACACGCACAAATATCAAACTTGAAGGGGGGAGGGGATAAATAAATAAATAAATATAATGATATTTTTTCAAAGCTATGGTTTTGGAATAAATTTGATGTCTTTTTTTAAAAAAGGTTGATAAAAACAGGGAAAAATGAGTTTTATTTGAAATATTAAGAAATAAAGTTTAATTAAGAATATTTTTAATTCAGAGCCATCTTTTTAAATTTACGCATATTGGAATAAATGTTTTTTTCAAGGCGAATTAATAATTTATATCGTTTCCATAAAGATTAATAGATTAGATCTAGAAAGAACATTTTGATTTAATAAGTTGAACTAAGTGCGGAATATTGTTAAAAGGAAATTAATATAGTATAAGGTTAATTTTGGTGAAGGAAAAAAAAGTAATATACATATATCATAATACAAAATTTTCCCGTTTCGATTTTATTTCAAATTCTTGCAAAAATCTATTTCTACCTATATTTCAGTAATATTCTAAATTTTAATTATCATCTAAATTCCCCTTTTTCCTTAATTCGACGTAATTTACTATTTATTTTCCGAAAAAGAACTCAAATATATTAATTAAATGTCAATCTTTCATTTGGAACTTTTAGTGTATTTGATAATTTTTTTTATTTTTTTAAAAATAAAATCGGGAAAATATTTTTAGCCTAAATAGACTAAAAATATTCTTCCCGATTTTATTTTAACATTTTATTAAGCACCGTCTGCTATCCCATAATTCCTTTCGATCTTTTGCCCTCGCACTTTTTTTCATTTCGCATGCTTTCGCAGCTTGGATATAGTTGTACCGTGATGTCATACATTTTAGCCTCTAACGTAATTGGATACCCCCTGTTCCCGCCTCCCAACGCACGGTAATTCGTGTTCGGCGCTGAGGCTGAAACATTGCGCGTTTTTGCCCCCTCTTTAACGGGCTAACACTGGCTTAGAGCTAAGAATTCGTTTGACTTTTCAACTGCCAAATAAATCTCGTCGAAGGAAGTAGTAAATTAGAATCCTTTGATTTGCCATTTGATTTTGAGATGCTGAAGTTCGGAGCTACATTTTATCATTCAACCTTTTACGAGTGGCTGATTGATTAATGCCCATCCAATAATAAGGAGTAGTGTGTATATTATATCATTAATAAACTAATTCAGATTCAATCACTTGTCCTTTTTGGAGAAACTTCATTTTTCATCTCCACTAGCTGACGCTCTCAGGCCATGACATCTAGTGATAAGAAACTGGTCGGGGATCAGTATATTGTTTTAAGTAGCTCTCTTCCTATGTCGAATCGTCATTCTACATGGTGATCTGCCTGCTTGATTCTTTTTGTACTACACTGTGGAAAATATATTCGTTCATTTGCGATTATCGTTTCACACACACAAACATATATATATATATATATATATATATATATATATATATATCGTGAAGCACGAAGAGATCTGCGTTCTAGAGTGAAATTGGAAGTTTCCAAATTCATAATTTTTAAAACAGATTGCACTATAGACTAGAAGGCTGTTTCAACACCTTGAAGGTATGTGGTTCATTTTTGTACCACTTAATTTTATTTCCTAAATGTCACATTCGCAAGAGATTTTTGGGCTAAAAAAATAAATTTTATCATGTACGTGAAGAAAGCCTTTTACTTATCTATATTTAATATTATAAAGAGGAAAGATTTGATTGTTTGTTTGTTTGAATTGAATAGGCTCCGAAACTATTTGACGGATTTGACAAATTCTTTCACCACTGGAAAGCTACACTAATTTCGGTGAACATAGGCTTTAGTCGCCGCTTAAAACGATCAAAATAAAACGCTGGATAAACGGATCAAAAGCAATTTGAGAAATTAAAAGTAATTTGATACCCTAGACACATCACAATCACTGAAACACACATGGAAATCGTAAGTATGCAAACAAAAAAAAATAACTTTTTAGTCCGACCTGATATAAAAACGTGTGTTTTAATTAAAAAAACTATTTAGCAATTATTAAAAAAGGAAAATAAATTCTGAAACGCGAATTAATTGAAATTAAAGAAAAAGACACAAAACGATTGTTTTGGAGTTTTTAAAAAAGTTATATTAGGTAGTAAATATTTTAAAGATTAATGAGCATCAAATATGGGACTAGGGGATTTTTTTAGGGGGAGCTGTTAAAATTGTAACGTTTTCTACCATTTCAAATGCGGAATTTTCACTAAACCCAGGAAAAATAATTAGCTATTTAATATAAAACTTTCAGATAGATTATAACACTAATATAGATTTTAAAGAGTAGGAGACGTCCAATTATGGGTAGGGGACGCAATAATTATTTTTGGAAGAACGTCATCAAATATTTAAAACCGTACCGTTTTAGATGCAGATTTTTCAGAGCCTAGAGATAATTATTTAATATGAAGAGATACTTATTTAATATGAAATTTTAAAAGTACTTACCCTATTTTCGAATAATAATTTCATTAAATATCTTTCTTAAGTCCAGAAACAGTTCTGTTGAGTTCGCCTTCCGTGATGAAATGTGAAACTAAAAAATTCCAGAACCCCCCACCCTTTTTTTTCTTGCCGTGCGTGCATATCTCTTCTGTTAAAAGTACCGTAGGCTGCAGGGATTCGGTACGAGATTGGGTCTTTTTGTGACTTTTTGCAAAACAAATTTCAGGTTTGTTTTAGAATATAATTACGGGCCTGGACAACGCCGGGCGGATCAACTAGTTTTCTAATAAATTTGTTTTTAGATTCAGGTGTTTCATTTCAGCATTTTGCGCATAGACGAGCTTTGCCCTTCGAAATTAAGATTTTAAGAACATATTTTGGTTTGACGGTACCTCTATAATTGTACACTAGATGTGTTACAAAATGCGGGAAAGCGTTTTTCTGAAAAAACTACGTTTTAAAAAAATGTCAAAAGGTTACTCCGGCATTATTTCGAATATGTTACGACCTTTAGAACGTAATAGAATATGGTCTTTCGGAATATGTCTTCCATTTTAATAGTACTAAGGGTTATTGGTCAATTTAGTTTAGAGCTAACGTATTTTGAAACACAAATAAATTTTGAATTCAATTCCTTTGCAGATTTAGATGTGCAGATGGGTTTGTGAACGTGCGCGAGCGCTTAACTTGATTGTGGATCAAGTATAGGACATTTGAATAGGATTGAATTTCGATATTTAATTGCAAACTTATCTAATTGTTAGAGATTTCAGATTCATAGTTTCAGGTGCATCAAACAGACACTTTGGGATAAATTCGCAAAAGTTTTCAGTCTCATCCGTCACATAGATTTTTCTAGCCAACATATACAGTTACACACACTGACAGTGCGAATCTTTCTTTTATTAGTATAAATTGCACCTATAAAAATCAATGCTTCTTAACACAATAGATTAAATGATAAATGAAAATTATATTATAATCATTCAAAATAAAAAAAATACTAAAATATATTTACTCGTCATACCCTGTTTTTTACAAACTTTATGCTTAAATAGATATATATTTTTCTTTATGTTTTAACGGGAAAATGTAGCTATATCAGTTTTAGGTTCATGTCTATTAATATACATGAACAAAAACACACTTTTCATCCCAAATGTAATAAAAATGTAAAATACAATTAAAATTTGACATTGCTTAGAGTAAAATAAATGAATTCTTTTATGGCTATTTGACATTCATTTTCACAAGCATGTGTTTAATATCCATTAATAATCACGGGAACATAATTTGTTTTTGATACAAATTTAAATTAAACAAGTTGAATTTGTGAAGTAATTAAACTTTTGTCAAAGATATGTGTTAAGGACTGAAATAAGATAATTTTAACACATTTCCTTTAAATTACTTTTTTTTTTCATTTTGTGTTTTCAAATTAGAAATTACTTTTTGCATTATGCTCTTTTAAGACTTTCACTTGGTTGATTTTTTAATGCAGGCATTTCTTTTTTCATAGAAGAAATATGATTATTAAAAACTCAAACAGTACGTCAACAGTAACTTTACTAAATAACTTAATTTACAAAATTAGATCTAAAATTATTAATTAAATGTAAATTGTAAACTTGCATTACTTTTTACTTGGGAGCCTAACAAAAATATCTCTTTATGCACAAAAAAAGTATTAAGTACGGATTATATTGTCTGTTTTTATGCAAATAAACAGATGCAAACAATTACATGTGCTGCTAGCCGTTGTCGATTTAAAACGAAATTGTTTTTTCAGCTTTCTTCTTCTCATATATATCCAGAAATCTTTGTGCTCACAAACCGATAGAAAACTAAATAAGTTATGCCAAATTAATAACTCACATGTTCTAGTTTGTGAATAAACAGCATAGTTAGTTAACCCTTTCATATGTTAATCTTCAAATATCCGATTGAACTTGATTTAACAATCATAGAAGAAGATTTCAGTTATGGTATTGTTTAAAATAGTCGACCAAATCACACCTACTACATTCGTATTAACTGATTGTGTAGAAAAATTAAATGTGTAAGAATTTCATAGATTATTATATTGACTTAATATATTCTAACAAATTGGTAATCGCTTCATGCATGTTGATCAACAAATATATAGTCAGCTTATTAACATGTTGCTTGATTACTCTTTCATATTTAGTTAAACATTTCCTGAATTCTTCTCACCAGAAATATTATTGATCTTATTTATTCAATCACAGAAACAGCAGACAGCTATCATTAACTTGATAAACCTGTCCCTGAATTCATATTCATTGTCACATAATCTTATAGTTAAGGAAAATCAATTGTGTAAGAAGTGGTTTATTTAGAGAACCATCAATCAAAAAGCATAAAAATAAAGGTCCGACACTCGATTTTTAGCATCATTAAGCGAACAAAATAATAACCAAATAAATAAAAATGTTCATACATCATTGGAAAGGAAAGAACATTTATTATTTATTTATAAAGATAATGTTTTGGGTAGATAAAAGCAAACTTTGCATCAACGTGTGATTAAAAGAGGATAAAAGAGGGAGGGACACTCTAAGTTTTTGTTAAATCCTTTGTATACAATAAGGTGAACAGTGTCAAAAAATAATGGCCAATGTTGGAAGAAAATTAAATGTTTTTTTTCGAAGTTTTTGATACATCTGGATTCAATAAAAGGAAGGTTACAATTTGTGAATAATTAAATTGGTTTGTCATTCATATACTTTTAAATTTTTTTGGTACTACTAGGTTATCCCGTCGACCAAAAAATTATCGCCAAACTATAAGATTAAATGCTAATAATGGATGATCGTGAATGTCACATTCAATGACATTAAATACGATTTACGTGTTTAACTGTCATTAAATGATTTTTATTTCGACTTTTTATTGATATTTTTATTAATATTCTACTAATTTTTGTTTTTTTTTCGTTATTTAAAATAAAAATTATGCCAACATGCATAATTTGGCTATTAGTTTGGCGATTTGTATATTTTGGCGAAATTGGTCGACGGGATAACAGAGAAGTACCTTTTTTTCCCACTTAATGTTTTAAAAGGTTCTTTGTTATGAGAATTACATTACAAAATTTATTTTCATAAAAAGTTTTTTTTAATATAGTTTTTAGAATAACGAACTGAACACATTCGTTTCTCAACAACATAATGGCCATGCTATTTTTAATTTAATACAATCTTAAAAAACTTTTGAGTCGAGGGTATTCATGTCTAATGTCTAGAAGTGTAATCTTTTTGTTGCCGCGATGACAAAAAAAAAGTATGAAAAGCTAGAAAAAAGTTTTTAACTTTAAAATTAAATTGATATACAGCTTTGAAACAAATCGCATTTAAAAGTACAATTTTTCCATATACTACGATGTAATTTTCAAATTCAAATAGTAATAATATTCAAATTCAAATTATTATTGTTGTTTTTATTTCTTTTATTTGAATGTATTCCATCTATGCCTAAAAGAAGAATTCAAATGATATCAATATTTATAAAAATGTTGAGAAAATTTTCATGTACATTTTTATAGGTTAGTACATAAACAATATCCAAGAAAGATATATTTTTGTACCTAATAAAGTTGTTATAAATAATACCATATTACCCTTTTATATTTCAATGTTAGATGTGTTATTAACTTGTACATTTCTGCTGGATCAAATAATACGTTTACTGAATGACATCTGCAGAATACATTGTGTCACAGTATTATAGAATGTACTTTTTAAAAAAATGTTTCGAGGTATTTTACATAATAAAAGAAGGCGGTTCATTCAATATATAAATACATAACTTAGCATTTTAAATTCTCCAGAGTATAAGAGAAATCTCTGGTGTGAAATTAGCATATTAGATATTTTGAAAACAAAATTTAGAATTGAATGAAAAATAAATATGTATATGTTGCAAAATGCGTAGAGTAAATTTAAATTGGCTATATTTTGGCATTACAAAATAAGAATGTCAGAAAAAAGAATCCGTTAAAGTTAGCATATGATATCAATTCAATTTTTATTAAATCCGTAGAGTTACAGGTTTTAATATTGAAGTTTGAAATTCCTTTTTCTATTTTAAATCTGTCTGACTCATAAGACTATCAAAATTTTTGAAAGAGTTTCGTATCTTTATTAAAATAAGCTTCATAAAATTGTTTTAAAATAATAAATTAAAACATTTTTTCATTTCATTTATTTTCCTTCAATTGTACAGACTTTTAAATCTTGGAAACTCATAAAAATATATTTTTAAAAATTGCATAAAAAAATTAATTCTTTGAAATATTGTTAACAATTTAAAAATGTTTTCTGTTAATTAAAAAAAAATTATCCACTCAAATTTTGTTTTTTATAATGCAATAAATGTTATTTACCAGGTATAGGAAAATGTGTATTAGGAAACAAAATAATAAACTCATTTTAATACAAAAATCAAAAATTGTAAATCAATATTGCAGCTATCACATTTCTTTAAATTATGAATCACGTTGCTTATTAATTTGATTTACAGAGTACATTAAATGTATTATTTTTTATAATGATGCTATAGTTACAGTCAAAATGTTTTTTTTTAAGTAAAAATCAACTGAAGCAGACTCCATGCTCTAATCATACTTGGTTTTTGGCTGGTCTCAGATCATAAAACGAAACTAGTTAGGAAACAAATATAGCCTTTAGAATACATAATCAAACGAAGAGAATTTTGATTAAGATGAGGGCATTTACTTAAAGCCTAAATTACGACGGAAAGTATATTGCCCGTAATAGACGTTGTCTAGTGCAAAAATTCCAGCATTACATCAAACGTAAAATATGTCTAATACTGTGAATCTTAGCCTATCATTATTGAGAATGACAACTCAAAATAAGATTCCTGGCTAGCAGTTTCATCCGGCAAATACGATTTCCCATATATAAGTAAATCCATGTATAAAATGTTATTCGTAAACTCAAAATGTGATACTTTCAACAATGGTTTAGGCCCTAGTACCAGAGTAAGTGCAGATTTCTGCGCTACGGGGAAGTATGAAATGATTCACTGGTGATTTTGTAGACTAGATTAGAATAATTCCATTTCGAAGCCGAACTCATTGTCATTTGTAAAGCGTTAGAGTTGATTTCTCAACAAAACCTACACTGATAAAAAATATATACAGCCTTCACTTAGTATGAATATTTAATCACTTTCTGAATCCCAAAACTTGAAATATAGATTTCCGAACTATGCGAATAGTGTAAACAACTAAGCTAAATAGACAAAATGATCTAGAATTTCTAGTCCCTTGTTTTCTCGTGGCGAAGCGATATTGAATTTTTTCTATAGCGAGAAATTATCGCTTGATTTCGGGACCAGTTTCATAAACTAGAACTATAACATCTTATGTTAGCATATATTTGCAGAGATTTTTAAGTAAGTTTAACAAAGAGAATTTTGGAAAACGCTCTTGAATTCTAGTAGGATACTTTAGAACTCTCTACCAAATAAAACTAAAATTTACATGAATGGTTTGGAATTAGTTTTTTTAGAGTCACAATTTAGATTCTAGATGCCAGAACCACAGATTTTTCTCGGTGTAAATATTTTAATTCCAATTTTTTACGATATATTTTGTAGCCTGTGGACTGCGTACGCATTTGGTTCAACAAATCTCAAAGTATTGAAATTCAACCATTTCTCAAAAATCTTTTCTAAAGACCCATTCAGACTACATATCAGCCTATAAGAGTATCCTGGAAAATGAAAAGTAAACTTGTTTTGATATGTTGAATTAAAATATACTAGCCGCGCTTGGCGACATGTTTGGTCTCCCTTGAATGTATACTGAGCATTAAATCATATTGTTTTTATTCATAATTTATTTTTATTGCTCAATTTTTTGCCAAATTAGAAGTTTCTGCCAGAGAAATAGACACAGATGTCATATACGCACCACGTTAGCGCTATTGCAACAAAATGCCGATTATATGTGCCTCACATGTTAACCACGCTATTGTTATTTATTTATTAATAAATTGTTTGTTTATTTTTATATATTTTTTTAAATAAAATAAATTTTTTATTCTATTACTAACTAAACTTTTTTTTAATTATTATTTCCTTTTTAAAATAATAGAAACTAGTTAAAAAATGTTAATGTAACTGGTATTTCAAAACGAAGATTTCGCCAAATTGGCGTCAGAAAAAGAACGCGCCAATGTGGTGCATATATGACATCTGTGTTGATAAATCAAGAACACAGTATTTTTATGCTAGCCTAGCGCAGATAATAAATAGTGACATTTTTTCGTATTCCATTAATTATTTAAAATATAATAATGTAATCCTTTCACTCATTTCATTTATAATACGTAAATTTAATTTGAAACTGAAAAGTTTAAAATTCATGACTTTCATTTATTTTTTTAAGTAAAAAGAACAGAAAAAATAAAAATAATGATATTTTGAAGCTCCATAATTGCAGCGAACGAACAAAACATAAATCAATCCAAATTACCACAGCCTAAATCTTACCAAAGGTCTTTTACAAAACAGTAACTCATAAGATCTGTTTCATTTGGATTTTGCCATTAAACAATTAACAAATAATCGTGATTTTTGTGCCACATACGTTACCGTAATATATATCTGTCATTTAAGTAAAAATGGTGGATAAATATTGTATAATCAAAGACATTGGATTACAGAAGAAAAAAAAAACTGAAGACGAAATATCTAATTGTGTTTACTCATATAGTTGATTACAAATTTAATGCTTCGAAATTCACAATTCATGAAGTTAAAAAAAATAATTATTTATACAAAAATTTTATTGCAATAAAGATTTTAAAAAAGTTTGAACAATGAAATTATTGTTATTACATTATTTTTTTACAACGCATTAAAATCACATGCTAATTCATTTTTTCTTAATGACTGTAGTATTTTTGAGACTACTTAATTAGAACTAATTTAAATGAGAAAATTAATTCTAGAGTAAGATTTTTTTTTAACAAATCTCTTTTTTAATAAGTTTATTTTTACTTTTTGAAGGAAAATTAAAATTTTACTTCGAACTTTGTTTATGCAAAATAATAAGCATTATTTCAGTGTAAATTAAACTTTTTTTTCCCCCATAAAGATTTTTTTTAATTTGAGTGTTAAACAAACTGTGTTAACTTTAATATTAGATACAAAATGTTAATTTAGAAACTGACGTTAAATTAGTTTTTGTTTTTGTTTACTTTCTTTTTTTAACACTTAAATGTAACAAATATCCTAAAAAACTATTTGAAAATTAAACTAATATGAAATTGTTCAATATAGAGCAAGGAAAATAACAGAAATATTTTGTTGCTATAGTTCTATTCAGTTAAAGAATTATTTTCTCATTTTTTTTTTCAAATTGTTTTATTTATTTGTTTTTACTGCGTGTAAAGTTATATAGATTGTATAAATGAAAAAAGTTTTTTCACTCAGAAAAATGACTGTAATCATAATAAAATATTATTTTATAAATTTTCCAAATAGGTTAATATATTTCAATTTTTTAAGTACTTTAGTTTTATTTACAAAATCGGAAATTTAAATCTCAAAATATCAGATAACAATGAAAATGTGAGAAAAAAAAAATGTTACATTTATTTATTGTATTTGAATGATATTTTTAAACACATTTTATAATAAAAGAAACGTTTTCACAAATAGTTCTGTGAATGTTACAATAAGTATGATAGTCTTAACTTTATTAAAATTTGCATAGCCTTCTAAGCAACGAGTGTTAATTATCAAAATAGCCCTTTAAAGCACTTATATGTAATTAATTTTAAGCAAATTTCTAATAACGTTTATTTTTAAAAGATATTCAAACGCACCACTCACTATCAGATTTAAAAAGCTGACACAAATTCAATGTCTCAGCTGGTTCAGTGTGCGGCAAGTATAGCCGTAAATTTTAAGTGACATTATATCCGGAGAAAAGCTGTTGAACGTTATGTTTTGAATTCCAAAAGTGCTTTTAATAGTTGTTGTAGATATCAATTAGAAATTTCGCAAGGTTAACTTTATCAAAATGCAATGTAATGTCACTTCAGATAGTGAATCAATATATAAGAAAAATGCCGTATCATTAGAATATCACTTGGTTTATTTTAATTGAACATAAATGAAATGATACACTGAAAATTATCTATGAAATGTTTATTTAATTCTGAATGATTAAAGATCTTTGGCAGCAAAAGAAAAATTGAAACAGAAACTTCGACTTGTAACAAAACTTAAAATATATATATAGATTTTTGTGATACCTTTGGGCTGTTGCTCATATGATTCAAATTAAAATTATGGAAAACCTTGCTTCTAATTTTAAATTGAAATTGCATCAGTTAGACCTGACTTTAGGATTTTTAAACAGACAATTAAATGAGAATATTTTTGCAGTTTTTAATTAATTTTTCAATTAATTTTCGTCGATGAAATAACGCTTGTAATTATTGAATATTTTATACGTGGTCCATATAGCTTAAATGGTAGGGCACTTGGAGGCCTCTTCAAAGGTCTGTCCCCGGATTGGACATTTTTTAAACTGTTGGTTCTACCCTTCGTTAGCAAGGGATGACAGTTGTATTAAATATTCGAAAATATTTTAATGAAATAGTCTGATTATTCTGATAAAATTCTTTAAATAATTATAAATGAAAACTTGAATAAAGACCTATCGAGAAAAGCAGCAAAATTAGCAAATCCCTAACTATGGTTGAAAAGGTACGTTGTTTCTCAACCAATTGGTTTTGGTCTTAAAGCAGACCTGTAGACATTGAGGCATTAAATAAATTAAAATTTCAAACTGCAGAGGACAAATCATACAAAAGATGAATTTTCTTTATGTTACACTGATGATGAAAATGATTGACTCTGATATTGATTCGTGTTGATGAAATTTTACTTATGTTTCAAAATGAAGAAAACATTGAAAATTATAAAATTCATCTTAGAAAATAATTAAAAGTTCAATATGTAGCTTTTGTTTTAGTAGTTATATGTAGGATTGTCTTGGAGTTAACTTTCAAACGAAAAATAGAATTACAGTAATAATTAAAAATTTATATTAATTACAAACTTGTATTAATATACATTACAAACTTCATTAATAAACTGTTATATTATTTTGATGTGACAGAAATCTAAACTCATTACTTATATTATGCATATAAACATTCGTTTATAAAAGTTTGAAAGGGACGATTTTTCATTCATATCACGAAAAGTTTTGAATTTAATGTACAGTGTCCAGCAAATGACACCTTGATTTCAAAATTTAATTTCACAAAAAATAAGATTGGTAGAATTATGCGATAAACGGTTTGTTTATTAAATAAGCTGTAAAAATGTTATACAAAAGTTTCGAGCAGTGAATATTTTGAAAAGATTGTGTTCTAAATGCAAAGAATACTAGAGTTGACATTTTTCTTGTTTTAGATTGTTTGTATAGAATGGGTTTTTCAGTGTACAGTGCCATATTTAACGATTTTTCGAACATAATTTTTGAAATTTCGAAACTTTTTTTCCAAAAATTGTTAAAATATGGCACTGTAAGCCAAAACTTTTGTTCTCTGCAAAAAACTAAAACAAAAAAAATGTCAAATCAGGCATTCTTTTAATTAGAACACAAACTTTTTAAAATATTCACAGTTCGAAACTTCTGTATAAGATTTTTACAACTTACCTAATAAACAAACCGTTTACCGCATTATTTTCTAGATCTTCGTTTTTGAGAAATTTAATTTTGAAATCAGGGTGTTATTTGCTGGACACCCTGTATATTGAAACCTCCGAAACACTCGGCATTGCAATCATAGTTAGCCAATAAAATAAATTTCAAGACTGTTATGACAAAACACATTGGAATACAGTTAAAGGTGTTCTACAGTATTTATGAAAACAATTAATTTTGGACTGATACATAAGAATACTGATGAGCTGTTATTTGAATTAACTAATGCTTTTTACGGCAACTGTTATAATGATCATAAATCATAGCCATATATGGCATTGTTCTGAATAATAGCACCAATACGTTCTAAAATCTAAACTGTGTACTACTGGCTACTGGTGGATTAAGTTAACTACGGATGATTTCATTTTAGAAATTGTTTAAGAAGAATTCCTGACTGATTTGCCCTTTTTAGCTGTGACTTTTCCTTTCTCAAAGATGATTGGATAGTCAAAATGCTATTTATAGTACATAGACAATTTGCCTAATTCTAATGTAGAAATACCGATAAATATGTATTGTTCTATTGTGACAACATGAACAGTAGTAATTTATTCTTTACACCTTATGTTTCAAATATTTACCCTCTTAATGCATCTTCTACATTTTTTAACCTTATATTCTTTCACTATTACCTAGTTTATATTTTCAGTCAGCTTTCATCTCTTTAAAACATATAATATCATTATCCATTTCTCCAATTAACATGTTTAACCACTATTATTCATCTTACTCACATTTTTGTCTTCCAAAATATTATAATTCATAGCTTTCAGTCCTGTTATTCAAATAATCTGCATGATATTATAGAAGAATGTCATAATTGTCGATTAAAATCAATTAAAAGTACGTACCTACTGTGGCTTTCTGACACCCGTATTCACCAACGCGGGTTAATTCTTGATTTCGGGTGAAATGCTGGGAATGAAGGACTTCTCACGAAATAGCCTTCCGAAGAAGAAAACCTTTCTGTGAAATAATTTCGAAATAAGTTGCGCCTATGTGGAACGGTTCCATAGTTCGTGTGCTGCTTACATTTATCCTGCTCATGTTCGTTCTTTCCGGAGGAAAATATAGTCAAAATAACTAATAATTTTATTAACATAAGACTTCTAGTTGATATGAAATATTTATTTTTCTTAATCCTGATGTTCGTGAATGTTCAAATGCATATATTTTTAAAATATATATAATGATTTTGTACTTAAAATGCAGTTTTATTTTCTTATGACATTTCAAGTTTGTTTATAGGTGGCCCTACTTTAGAACGGTTCACCTACGCCTTCTGCAATTTTGTTATTAAGTTCCAAAATCATGACTCAGTATTAATACATTGCGTGAGAAGTCCTTCTCTCTATCTATGTTCATGTCCAGCATTTAACACGGACTCAAGAGTTAACCCGCGTTAATGAATACGAGCGTGAATATCCCAATTACTCTATACTTAATATAATTAATTAAATAATGTTTTCACCATCAAAAAGTAAATTTCAGATGCAAAAAGAGAAATTTCAAAGTTTATAAAAAATTTATGTGTTTAAATTTTACGGACACAGAACGTTTATTTTCTAATGTTGAAAACGATATTTTAATAATTAGAATTGGTATTGAGTAATTGCGCTAAAAAATTTTCCCACAGACTAACATGGGATTTCGCGATCGGAGAGATTCAGTGAAGTGAAGCCTTAACTGTCTCAGAAGTTAAACTTCTGTGTAGGCACAACATTCACAAAGGCTACTAATGAATAAAATTTAGGGCCAATCGTTGATTATTAATTCTGGTACATTTCATTAGAAAATTTTAACATTCAAAAGTTTACTAATCTTCTTGATTTAATACTATCTATATTTTTTGGTCATACAATATTTAGAAAAATGTAAAATGAAAAACTCTAGAGAAATGGGAAAAAATATAAAAAAAAGAGAAAAAAAATGGAAATAACTAAAATTGTTTATACCGTCGATCCATTTTGACAAAAATGTTATAAATCGCCCAACTGCTCGTAAGTTACACAAATTGGAATAATATTTATTATAATAACGAAATAAAAATAAATTTGTAAAAGATTAATAAAAATACAAGTACAGCATCAAATTAAATATCACTTAATGATGTAACAAACACGTGAAACGTGTTTAATGTCAAATGAATGTGATATTTATGATAAGATATTATTGGGATTTAATCGTATAGCTTGAGATTAGTTTTTTGGTCGGCGGAAGAATAAAGTAGCATCAAATGACAGTGAAAGAAACATCCTTATAACTCTAAAATTAACAATTATATTTACAAATAGTTTACTGCGTCGGATTAAGCGTCTCATTTTCAATTATAATATATATTTGAATTAAAATTTGAATGAAATGCGGTATAATAAGAAATCGAAGAATGTGAAAAATAGGATTACCATTATCTTGGAACTAATTATCCAATCAACTTCAGTTTTTAATGAAAAAAAATATGTTTTTATAATTGTCTCTTACATTTATTTCTTTAAAAAATTTTAAAATTTCAATGTACATTTCATGAGAACAAAAATGTCGAGAACTGAAAAAAAAATCCGGATAATCAAAGTTTGTTATATTCAATAGACTTCTTTCCATTATTACATACTAAGCACGCATCAAAATTTCAATCTCTACCTCAAATTATTCCAGAGATAGAGCGTTTACAGACACATAGACATACAGACAGACACACAGACAGACGGACG
Source organism: Maratus speculifer (assembly GCA_964019185.1). Lineage (NCBI taxonomy): Eukaryota > Metazoa > Arthropoda > Arachnida > Araneae > Salticidae > Maratus > Maratus speculifer. Next base: position 246,723,403 of record OZ025295.1, on the reverse strand, counting down.
GCGATTTTGTTTTCTCAAAATATGTTTTTCGGAATATCCAGTATCTTAAAAGTGTAGATCCGTCAAAAGTATATTTTCGATTTTCAATACGCTTCCATTACGTATACTATACTTCGTTTAATGGGTAAGTAATAATCAAACTGATAATTCAAACATAGACAAACATCAATTAATCCGTGCACTATTCTATTTGTCCAGTTAACCTTTATCTAAAGATAAATATTAAATTAAATTTAGTATCACTTAAAACTAATTGAAACACTGATCCAATGTTGCAAAAGGATTTTCATATAGTTATGAGTAGGAAATAATTAAAATTGAATTTATGTTTAATGGACACAGTAAAGGACAAGTTGTTACCAATAATAGAAGTATTTTTCTCGAATTAATTATCAGGTAGACAAACAAAACGTTATAGCATGCGTGACCAAATTAAAGTGCAAATTATTGGGAATTTCAAAATATATTTACATAAAGTAATATAATTTTCACTCATCGGCCAGTATCGTAATTAAGCATGGAAAGCTTGAATGTATTGGAAGTAACATTGAAAATTATGATTTGTAAATGGATTTTTATTAAAAATTACTCTTAGTTTTAAAATAATAAGTATAAGTTCTTACTTTTAAAAATAATTTTTTTTATAAATATTTATAAAATTTTATAGGATGCAATGTATACAGATATAAATTTCATAAAAAAATACAGATTTGTTGTAGAATGCTCCAACCACTGCTTTCAAGATTTTCCAACAAACTTGAAAAGCGCGTATGTATTCGGTTTCTTTGTCCGTCGGTCCATCTGATCGTTTGTCCATGCGCTAACTCCCATAAATATAAACCGATTTACATTAAATTGCTAAGGTTTACTAAAAGTCACAAAAGCATGCTTGGTACTGTATGTTTAGTATGTACGATTTATAATTTTAAGGCAACGACACCTAAAATAATTCCATCATATTATGATACATGGGGAAAAATCGTTTGAAAATTATTTTAATGAGATTATGCTATTTCAGATGCATTGAAACTGATATAAATCACTAAATCTTTCTACGATTACGTTTCATCAGGGCATTGACAGCAATTTTCATTCATATACAGGAGCACTCTAAAAAATCCTGTTACATCATGGTAAGTGGAGAAAAATCGTTTGAAAGATGTTTTAATGAGATAATTTTTATGATTATTTTAATGAGACTATTTCGCATACATTGAAACTGACATAAATCATTGAATTTTACTACTATTATGTTATAAAGAACCTTCATATCATTTTTTATTCATTTACAGGGACACACAAAATAAAGCAATCTTAGAATTATAATCGCCGGAATGTGCGTTTTAAATTTCGGTATGCGCTTTTAATTCTAGATATTTTTTGCATGTTGTTTTTTATATATAAATTCTATATCTCGCATACAGGGCTTAAAAAATTATTCACGCATAATTCTTCTATTGAGAGAAAATTTCATGAAGAGGAATTTTGAAGTGGGGTATACGTATCAGTGAACTAAATTATGACAAGCATGTAATTAATAGATACAACCTATATATCATGTACCAGTTTGCTGCAAAAATTTGGATAATACAGGGGAACCTGTCTAAAGTGAACACCTTTGGGACAGGTTAAAATGGTCACTATATAGAGGTGGTCACTTAATGGAGTGTCTTTCAAAATGGAATATTAAAATATTCTCATCACAAAAAATAAAATATAAATAAGGAAAAGTGCACTTTATTAAGTAATGAACTGATTAATTAACAATAATAACTGATTCATTAATTTAAAATATGTGGAGTTAAGGATAATTTATTTAAAACTCACATTATTTAATTTGAATAGAGTTGAAATTCGGTAGTAATTGATTTAAAAAATAACTCATATCGACAAGGTACTCTGTAATTTATACGCATTTTTATTTTCATCATAATTGCATAAAGGTAATGTTTCTATAACTGGCGAAATAAACTTTCCAATAAAAATCACCTTAGACAAGTGCAGATATCATTACAATAAGAGACAAATCGGTCTATTTATACAGTAAACAAATAGTAACCATAAGAGATAATAGTAACCATAAGAGTTTGCTGCAAAAATTTGGATAATACAGGGGAACCTGTCTAAAGTGAACACCTTTGGGACAGGTTAAAATGGTCACTATATAGAGGTGGTCACTTAATGGAGTGTCTTTCAAAATGGAATATTAAAATATTCTCATCACAAAAAATAAAATATAAATAAGGAAAAGTGCACTTTATTAAGTAATGAACTGATTAATTAACAATAATAACTGATTCATTAATTTAAAATATGTGGAGTTAAGGATAATTTATTTAAAACTCACATTATTTAATTTGAATAGAGTTGAAATTCGGTAGTAATTGATTTAAAAAATAACTCATATCGACAAGGTACTCTGTAATTTATACGCATTTTTATTTTCATCATAATCGCATAAAGGTAATGTTTCTATAACTGGCGAAATAAACTTTCCAGTAAAAATCACCTTAGACAAGTGCAGATATCATTACAATAAGAGACAAATCGGTTTATTTATACAGTAAACAAATAGTAACCATAAGAGATAAATTCCTGTACTTTTTTAATGGATCAAAACAATATTTCAGAAAATGATCACTTTAGACTTTCAGTTTGAAAATTTTCGACATGCAGAAAAATGAATAGTCACATTTTTCAGGTTCAAAAAACATTGACATAAACAGGCTAATTGGTCACTTTACACAGGTAGACACATTGGGGTGGTCACATTACGGGACAATTCACATATTATTTTATTTGAACACCAGTAAAATTTCCCAAAAGCGGTCACTCTAACCAGGTGGCCAGTTTACCAAGGAGATCACTTTAGCAGGTTCCACTGTATTTCTTTTGTAGATAAGAACAGTTGAAATTGGGTTTTCAAATGTGTAATACATTTTCATATGGTTGAATTACAATATTTTGATTTTTAAAATGGTGCAGTTTTGTTACATCATTCTAAATTTGTTGGAAAGAGTCTGATAGTCTATGCTGGACACATGATTCTATCTTTCTTGTTTCATTTTACGAAGAGGGATTCAATGATTTTCATGACTTTACCTGACCCTCCTTTTTAACACTTTGTAAAAGGGTTGAAAATGTTTATGATTTCGAAGTGTCTGTCTGATGCCAATATCCTACCGTCTTTTTTCTATCTGTACGTGCTCTAATTCGAGTAAATATAATCAAATTTACATAAAGATTATATGTGCTATAGATATTTGTCAGTAAGGGAACCCAAAAATATTTCATTATATTATGGTATATGAAGAAACGCCGTTTTATCTGTATTATAATGATATTAATCTGTTACAAAAAATGATAAGATTGATATGATTTCTGAGGACACTTTCTGTAGAAAATGGAATGCAAAGAATTTAGCCTTCATTTGCAGTGTCATACAAAATACATCGGTTACATAACGGTCTACGGGGAATAACTGTACATAGTGCATTTTAATTGTGTAGCACGATTTTAAATATGATGAAATTGATAAACAATATTGAAGTTTACTACAAGATGCTTGCAGTTGAATATGATTTGCACATTTATTGTTTATTTACGGAAACATATAGAAGATTTCGGATTCCATATTGCGTTTGAATCATATTGCGTTGTCTATAATGAATAATTGCTGAAGCATGTTTTAAATTATTATATGGGTTTTAATGTTAATTAAGTTTTGCATATTATGTTGTATGCCTTAATTATATATACCAAATAGAGAATTACGACAAAAAATCAAGCAGTTTAGAGAATGAGTGTAAATTGATTAAAGGTGTTTTTTAATTTGAGTTATATATTTTCGAGCTCACTTACGATCAGTATAATAACAGTCATTTCTATATATTAAGTAAAATGAGATATAGTTCTATATAAAAAAAACTAGACACATGATCAACTTTCTACAGTAATTCCCGGAAATGTGATTTCAACAGTTTTGAGCGGAATCGGGTTTTTTCTTGATCTAAATTTAAGTTAAATATGTGGAACATACAAAAATCTGCCTTCAATATACAGGGCTGTAAAAAATAAATCAAGTACGTTTATGTCTACTATTAGAAATTACTAAAAGTAAATTTAAATCTTTGTTTTTGTTTTTTTCTGACTGAATTAATTTTAGCATACTCATTATAATATGCACAAACATACAGATAACATATAGAGTTGCACAGAATAATAGGTCGGCGAAGTTTTGTTAACCTATTACGGAAGTATTGAATAGTTTTTCATTATGTAGGCTTAGCAGAGCATTTTTATTTCTCTCTTATGAAAAACTGAGGTGCACTTAAACATGCTTTCTGTTGAATAAAGGATTACGGCTATACGGTACTGTACAGTGTCAGTGCAGTTTTATTTCCGCTATTGTTCATATTATCTGACACAGCACTTCCCTTTTATTTGTCTGAGTTTTGTCAAGGCTAGGCTCTAATAAATAAGAATTACTACATTGTCGCCTATAAAATGTAATAAAATGGGTTTTACTTATATATGTTTTAAATTATCGTGAGTGAATTTTTTTCCTAAGGCATTTATCTTTTCTGGATGCTATACTGCAGTATCTCAGGCACAAAAATAAACACATTTTAAAAGTCATTTTATCCACTAAATTAACAACACATTAATGAGTTGTGAATTAGAAAACTTCAAATACAAAACATTTTTTGTGTTGTGATTGTGTTCCAAATATGCCGAAAAAGTGTTGACTTCTAGAAATGTGTTCTTAATATTTTGCAAATGTCTTTCTATCTAGAAATGCGTTCTGAAAATAGTGTTGTTAATTGTGTTGAAATAATGTTGTAAAAATGCTAAGTGTTGTGCCGTATAACATTTTATCACCAAATGTACAACTCGTTGTAAACAAGACACAATTTTGAACACTATAGAAACTACACATGTAAAACACTTTAAAAACGCTTTCTAAATGGGGCCTTTAAAATTAAACAATTTTATAAACGGATATTTTGAAATATGTTTTGAAAATATATTTTATCCTCTTGTAATTTTTAACAACATTTTTTAACCGACTTGAAGGAGGAGTTTATGATTTCGATCTGTACGTGTTTCTTGTTCCCTCATAACTTCCCTGAATATGAATTTAAGAATTCTTTTCTTGTTTGAAAGCATACGATACCAATGTGGACCCATTTTAATTTCATTAAATTCTGCCGTTTTCATTAAAACTGCTTAGAATTTTTAAATGAAAAAATATGGATTTGATTTTTAAAAAATAATGATTTTTTGCAAATCATCTATCATTGTTGCATACGTTTTCAAATCATAAGCATATTAATACCAAGGCCCCCTTATCATAATATCAAGGCCTCGCATTCAGGAGAACATCCATTGTTGAAATTGTCCCTATAATTGCCAACTTATTACATGACTTTGTCTCGTAAGTAACGCCACCTGGTGCATACTACTGCTAATAATCCCATAGGAAATAATGGAAAACATTTCAGTTTCTAACATTAGATGGCGCTACCAACGTGAAAATCATGTAGTTCAGCGCCCCCTGTACTGCGGTCAAAGGAAAGTTGGCGAATGACAAGCCTTGATATTATGATAAGTTAGCCTTGATTAATACATGCATTCATATGCGATAGCGCCAAGTTATCGCCAAGCTTGATTCTTTTTTTGATGTTGGTTAGTATGTCTTTATAATATTTTACTTTATTGTTCAATTTTTTTATATGGTGCAGCACAATCGAAATGTTAATCAAGTGTTAAATATTATGTTCAGTTAGTGTTGCAAATTCGTTTCACGAATCCCAGTGTACGTGAAACATGCCACAGTTAACAGCTAGTAAATAAACAATTTCATTTTTATACAATTCGCTGAAATAAATTCATGCATACATCACAACAGCAAACTAACCGTTTGAATTGTTTAAAAGAACGAAAGAGACTAATTCTGATATAGAATATAATTTTCGCAATATAGAGATTAATTTGCATGTTCAAAGTGTTTAAAGTCAAGGCTCAGTAGAAAATTTCGATACTTACGTATTAACGCCACCGCAGTAGAAGTAGCGCTAATGCGCCAAAAAAGAGCAAGGTTGTTCACACGCAGTTATACTTTGGATTCCTTGTTGCCTTGTTGTTTGCTGATTTTTGACGCCATTTTTGGTGCTTTTTTTTCTCATTTTTGACGCCATTTTTTTGTGCGCTTGTGAACAACAAGATTTCTCTTTATTGGCGCACTAACGCAACTTCTGCTGTAATACGTAAGTACCAAAAGTTCGTTAAAATGAAATCTTCTTTAAATAGTGACTTCCTTAAAAGGAAGTTATTGATATCTATTGCCATAAGAAATTGAGCCATTTCAATTCAGAGAAAAATGATTTTTTTTTCTCTATAAATAACTCAAAGCCTGGAACTATTAAAATAAAATTAATAACGATTATTTTATTCTGAAAGGAAAGTTTGTAAATCAATAAAAAGTCAGAGATATTTTAATTACGCGTATTTTATAAAAAACTTGAAAAAAATATAATAGTAAAAATTATCCCACTACATGCATGGATGTAATCTAAATAGGCTAGTATTTTAAATTAATGAAACTAAATAGATTATAACTTCAAGAAACTTTATTCAAAAACAGATCCAACTCGAAAAAATATTTAATGTGTTGAAAATACTTTACTTGAGCTTTATTTCAAATCTGTAGACTTAATGTTACGAATTTAACTTTACGAAAATTATTGCTCGAAAAATTCATAATAAATTAATTAAAAGAATTTATAAGAAAAATTAGAAAAAAATAGGGAAAAATTAGATAAGTTTAAAGCGTACGTAAAAAATATTTTTATGCTTAATTCTAATTTTTTCAGAAATTGTACAATTTATTAAAAAAAAAGAGATTTTTTCATAATACTTGGTGTCTCCGGATCATAATAAACACTTTCAAATATTATTACCATTCTTCTCAGTTTTTAAAACTCTTCCCAAATTTGAGAATTTCAACACACTCAGTAGAAGGTGATAAGTGTTGATTTGGAATGTGTTTCTATCCACATTCAGCAATCAAGAATCAGGAATATGACCTGATTCTGCTATGATTCCTGAGAATCTGTATAACATTGGCTACATTGTAAAAATCTTTAAAGGGCTCTAAAATTGATTAAGCTAATGTCTGGAATTTAGTAATTTTATATGGTAATAATATGACAACAATGCACTCTATTTACAGTAACCTATGTATAAAGATCACAAAAGTATACTAAAGTAAAATATATTGCATATCATTCCTTACAGAATAATTCTATCTGTAATCTGCACAGTTTTGCAGTTTTCACTGAACAACAGTTTTCCAGTTTCACCTGTGCGCAATTAGAATTGTTAATACACAGAAGGTTACATACATCTTTCATCGGCTTTGTACTTTAAGTCAACGATCTTACAGACTCTTATATAATGAGCGATAACTGAAATACAAAAATTGTATAGTTTACCAAAGAGATTAGTGCAATGGAATCCTTTTGTTAGATTATTTTTTTAAATATCAAATGTTCCACTAATTTTGTTAAATATCTGTAAAATCTGAACAGAGAGTAATATGTATTATAGAAAACTAATCAGAATAAATAACTTTTTTCAGTTTGAAAAACATTTACTGGATTTTCCGTCAAAAAATTAAGGAAACTATCGAAAATTCAACGAGGACAATTATGTTTAAAATAAAAATACTTGTAAAATGTCCATGTTGATAAGGTTCATCCTGAAAACCGGAATAAAACTTATTTGCGGTTTTAAATTACTTTTACGCCTTTCAAATTAAAAAAAGTTCTTTTTGTCAAAAGAAAAAGCAATTTAAATAAAAAAACAGTTAACAATACAAAATAGATGAAATTAATGAAATATCACTTCTAATTTCAAGCATAAAAATGTTATTGCGATTCACTAATTTTCTACTAAGGCCAGTCTCATTTAATTAAAAAAAATTGTTTATTTAATGTAAAATATTCCTGTTCATTTAACTTGCTACAAAAAAGAACAAATCGAAGAAACATTCAAATTTATCTGGATTATTCACGACAGACAAATATTTTTCCTATATGTTTAAACCATTCTTTTTAAAATGCTTGTTTATTTTCAATAGGCAAAAGTATTCCTCCTGAATAACTACTTTAAATGTATTACTTTGTAAAAAACTTACAAAGATTCACAAAGAAAACGTTTCTTACAGTAAATCGGAAGCTAAAAGTAATAAAAAATAAAAAAGCCACAAGGGAAATTCTGGAAAAGTTTTCTTAGTTAAATTCTAAATAAGAATAAAAGCCGGTGTAGTAAACAGAATGTCAGGGAGCGACAGGAATTCTTTGAAAAGTATTTTAGAAATGCAGTATCAGGAATTTAAAAAAATGTTTTATGTGGTTTTAAAAAAATGTTTCGAAATGTACAAATACAATTTGTAATGCTATTGTAATAGAATAAGTTTTTTACAATGCATAATAACAATATTTTTATTTTTTGATAATGTTGAATAAAATTGAATTGTAAAGCGCCTAAATATAAGTAACTGCAGATGTTTCATTATGAGGAAAGTATGTCAAACAGTGTTTATTTTATTTAGGATTTTTTTTCAGTGTATGTTTCAAAATTATCATAAAAACATTACTGTATTCTTAGCTTTAGAAAGTAATTCCATGATAAATTTTAATGATCGTTAAAATTTGCTTTTCTAACTTCACATAATTTAATCAAATTAAAAAATAATGCAAATATAAAAATACGAAAATTTACAAAAGAGATTAATGCAATAGAAACCTTTTGTTTGATTAATTTTATTTTTAAACGTGAAATGTTCCACTAATTTTATTAAATATCTTAAAATTTGAACAGAGGATAACATGCATTATAGAAAACTCATCTGAATAAGCAACTTTTTCCTATATAAAAATCATTTCTAGGTTTTTTGTCAAAAAGTTAAGGACTTGTGCAAAATTCAAGGAAGGCAATCATGTTTAAAAGAAGAAGTACTTCTAAAATGTCTTTGTTTATAATGTTTATCCTGAAAATCAGAATAAAAATTATTTTGCGGTTTTAAATTACTTTTGCACCTTTCAAATTAAAAAAGTGCCTTTTCTCAAAAGCAAAATCAATTTGGATAAAAAATAGTTAGTAATACAAAATAGGTAAAATTAATGAAATCTTATTTCTAAATCACTTCTACTTTCAACATGAAAAATATTACTGTAATTCACTAATTTTTTACTAATGTCAATCGCATTTTCAAAAAACAGAGACAGAATCAAGCGAGTGTTTTCCATTCAAAATATATCCTTTGTATAACTTGCTACAAAAAAAAGAACAAATTGAATAAACATTCAAATTTATCTAGAAGGTTCACGACAGACAAATATTTTTCCTATATGTTTAAACCATTCTTGTTAAAATGCTTGTTTATCTTCAATAGGCAAAAGTATTCCTCCTAAATAACTACTTTAAATGTATTACTTTGTAAAAAACTTACAAAAGTTCAGAAAGAAAACGTTTCTTACAGTAAATCGGAAGCTAGAAATAAAAAAAAAAATAAAAAAGCCACAAGGGAAATTCTGGAAAAGTTTTCTTAAGCTCTAAATAAGAATAAAAGCCGGTGTAGTAAACAGAATGTCAGGAAGCGACAGGAATTCTTTGAAAAGTATTTTAGAAATGCAGTATCAGGAATTTAAAGAATTGTATTATGTGGTTTTTAAAAAAATGTTTCGAAATGTATGAATACAATTTGTAATGGAATTGTAATACAATGCGGCTTTTTTAAACCATAAAATAATAATGCTTTCATTTTTTGAAATGTTTATAAAAATTGAATTATAAATCGTATATAATACAAGACAAACTTCAGATGATTCACTATGTGGAAAGTGTTCAACTAGGTTTATTTTATTTATTTATTTTTCTTTTTTTCATAAGCAAAACATGGGAGTATATTTAATATCTTTCTTGCTAATTCATGTTGTCTCTTGACTATCTGCAGTACTAACATTTAAAGCAAGTTGTAAATGGCGTCAAGCGTAGCAAATGAGGTCCGTTTGTGCAATAAGAAAATTTCAAAGTATTCAGATCTTGGTGTAATAGTATGCAATACTTCGAATACAGTAGAGTATTCCTGTACACTATCTCCTTTCTACTATATAGAAAGTATTTTGTAGTTAACCTCAGCAACGTATATCAACTTCATAAAATTTGAAATATTTCAACACTGTAGACTCGCAGTTTAACGAACTTCACGGGACCTCGGCAAACAGGACGTTAAATTGAATGGTAGTCAAATCAAATGTCGCTAATATTGGTTGATCTTAATGCACTTCAAAAATACCTAATGTAGTAAAAACTACTGAATTATACAATTATAAATTGTATTTGTAGTATTTATTCTAACTTCTTTAATTTAAAAATTGTTGAAAAATTATGAAATAACAAAATGACCTATTTTAGTTAACTAACATTTTTTGAATATTCATGTTATACTTTTTTACTCCGTTTTAAATGGTAATTGGAAACTTCTTAAAGTGGTTATTAGAATTTCCTTTCCTTCCATACAACATGATGTAAATGCTCCATGCAGTTTTATGATACCCTTTGCTTATTTAATGATGGTAGCATATATAGAACATCGTCGATTTCTTCATAAAAGAGTCATTTGGAATATCCAATCAGAATTGAGAAAGCTGAAAATTAAATCATCTTTTGAAAATGTTTTCTCCGTTTTAAACTTGTTGTCAGCATCAACAAAAACTTCAAATGTAATATTTTGCGGCCAAACATGTTTTCATATTAGATAATTGGAAGCTAAAGTTTCGGTATTTTTTTTCTTGACTCCCGGGCGGCTGGTTTAAGTTCCCAAGCTTTGTTTTGCGAAATGGAAGCAAAACTGTGTCCTGAGAAACTGGCTGCAGAGAATCATTTACTATACCAATAGGTACCAAGAATTAGTTTTGTGAATTATCTTTTCTTCTAAATTGATTAGAATTCTACTATTTTTTCGCTATCCTTTTTTAACAATGTATAGCACCTTGATCCATGCACTGTAAAACGCATGCAACATTTGTTGGAAAAAAATATCTTTACTGCTTCTAGATTTTTAATTGTCTAGAGAATGTCAAAATGTCGCTAAATCAAGAGTCGGATAATTTGCGGGTCGTTACAACGAATGAGGAAATATATTGTAAGTACTGGAAAATGGTCGAACCTTATCCAATGATGGCTAAATCGCGAGTGGTTGCTAAATCGGTGGTCGTAAAATCGCGAGCCTATTGTACTACTAAAACTCGTCCGAAACAAAGTTTCTCGTTATACCATTATGTAATGGAACCTTCTTGTGTACCCCTGTAAATTAATAACAAATATTCATTTCTCCACAGATTGTACACTATGTATATTTTAATATATACTTCATAGATGCATATCAATTTTATTATGTTCAAAAGAGTGTAACATTGTTAAAATGCACTTTTTTTGCCATTGGCCATAATGTAACGGAAGATTTTTCACTTTCCCTATATTTAAACTCTGCATACGATTTTTATAAAATTTTAAATGACTCGACAAAATTATGCAACATTTACATATTTTAAATTTCAAATGATTCGGTTGAGTAATTTTTCCTGTGTTATATGTGACAGACGGACGTACAGACGGACGGAATGAAAGACGACTATAGGTGTCAAGTATTTACTTAATTACGAACACACATAAATTGGATAACTTTTTAAATTTTACCTCAAACAATAAGTTTTCCGTTTATTATTCATAATTATTGTTTGTAGTAATAAATGAAGTTGATAAAGATATTTTTGCTTACAAATTTCAGTATTTAATGTATAAAATATATGATGCAGCAATACTAAGAAGTCGAAATTTTCACGCCAAACATAGCAAATGAGGTGCGTTTGTGCTATAAAGAATTTGTTAAAATATACACTACATCAGATACAGTACAGTATCAGAAATCTTTTGTATGTCCCTGTAAATACTATATGTTTTCTATTATATAGGAATTAACTTGTTATAAAATTCCGAAACATATATCAATTTCTTAAAATATGAAATAGTTTAATATAGTTAAAAGTACCCCAAACAGTTTTTCGTCTACACCATTATGTAATAGAATAATTTTGTGTGGCTTGTAAATTTATAAAAAAACATTTTATTAACCACAGATTTACCACAATTTTTTTAACCACTAAATATATATTTTAGCATATATTTGATAGGTGTATATGAATTTTATTATGTTCAAAAAGTGTATCATCATTAACCCTTTAACCCAGCAGAATTTGTCATTCATGTTTAATGATTCTTAAAATAGTAACTATAAAAAGTATTGAAATGTGAATTTGTATTTGATGACCTTACATATTTATTTATCTTATTCACTTCCAAATATTAACTTTGATATTGATTTTGTGTTAAATTAGCTTTTATTTCCAAAAATTACGTGACTGAAAAACCCCATTAAGACACTTAAAGGGTTAAAATGCACTTGAAACTACTTATCCCATTAACTATGATGTAACGGAATACCTTAATTGTGTTTGTAATTGAACGATTTCCGCAAAATTCGAAATATTCGACCAAATTATGTACTAATAATATATTTTAAATCTCAAATAATTCAGTTGGGTATTTTTTGCGTTTTTATATATCTACAAATGGATAACAGACGGACAGTTGGACAGACTGACAAACTGAACGACGACTATAGATACTACGTATTTACATATTTAAGAACACACCAAAAAATAGACTCAATCAAATTGAGTTTACTGGTTAGCAATATATTGCATTTGAGATGCAAAATGGATTCTCATGTTAGTATATTAAGTATTTTTCTTGCCTGATATGTGTTGTATCTCGACTATTAGTAGTGCTAACATTTAAAAAATAAGTTTTCTGTTTGCTATTTCAAAGATTTGTTTGCAGTAAAAGATAAAGTTGAAAAAGATATTTTTTATGTATTTATAATGTAAAATCTATGATGTATCAATGATAAAAAAATGGATTCAATCATGATGATTTTACCAGTTTCCAATATATTGCATTTGAGCCTCAGAATGAATTCTGGTGTTACTAAACCCATGGCTGAGGTAGAAAAAAAAGGTTTTAAGATTACTTGTGAGCCATGCACTGATTAAATTGTTTTTACTTTTGTTAAAATTTCAAATGAATGTATCCAAAAAAAAAAAAACTTTTTAAAGATGCAAATGTATAAACTGCCACCTTCATTAAAATATTTTATATGTTTGTAATATTTGTAATGTAATTCATATTTATTTAATCAGAAATTTTCGAATGATATTGAAATATATTAACATACAACTAAACAAAAACAACAACAAAAAAGACAAAGAGAGAAAATAGAAACTTCTCATACTTGTAACTGTTTTGCATCTCAACCTTTGAAATTGTACATTTTTTCAAATTTTGCTAAACTAATAAACGTAAAGGTCATCATCAAATGGAATTTGAACGAAACATTAACATGATACGAGCATTTGTTTTTGACATGAAGATTCGCATTTTCGACACATTTTACAAAAGTATATCAAAAAAGAAGTTTGAGAAATTTGGGTTTGAACTGTTTGTAAATTCTAATGTTAAATTGATTTGAGATAACTGCGAAATGCGTTAAAATCAAGTAGGTTTTTAATCTCACTCAAGAACTGTTTCGCAGAATAGGTTTTAGTCCTCAATTAACATTTTTGAAACGCCTAAAAATTGATTTTTTAATGGTAAGTTACAACTCATATTTTTTCTAAAATTTGTATATTGGAAGACACAAATTGTTGGACGTTTCATCATTTGATGTTTCGTTCATCTAACGAAACCATATTTGCCTCTGCCCTCTGTATGTCTGTCACACAGAGTCCGTACACAAAAACTATTTAAGTCGGAGAATTCAAAATTTTTTGTACTTATAGCTAAATACCTCTTGTCACAGAACTAATCAAAAAAATTTGAAAAAAATATTTTAATTAAAATATCTTTTTAACATCATCAGTTCATTTGTTGTTGTTTTTTTCTTCTAATTGTTGCATGCAAGTTTAAGTGAACAAAAAAATATTATGTATGAAACATAAATTAATGGATAGCACCGAAAAATTATCGTTCTTTTTTTAATTGAATGATGAAGTGTTTTGAAGGAGATATTAAACGAAATCCTCTGTGCGATCCGCGATCACACAGAGGATCACCCACTTGTTACCTTTTCTATTCTAAGTGAAATTTTATTTTAAATTAAATGGTCGGGCAGCTTTATTACTTCAAGGATTAGGAATTTTCGAAGTATATAAATATTAGCTACATTTCTGTGAATTTTTATAAAAGCATAATTAGTTTTACATTTTTTGCATTTATATTTATGACAGCCGCAGATTTAATGGCTGTTTGGCTTCTCTTTTGTCGATATGCTATGAATTCGCCAGTTCGAATCACCAAAACATTCAGGGCACGTATATATCATACACACAATGGGATATTTACTTGATGTAAAAATGGCATTATTTTGCCTGATGAGGTAACTCGGCTATTGTTGTTTATTTATTCATAATTTATTTACTTGAATTTCCTTTTTTTCAAATTATATATAAAAAAATAGATAATTTGAAAATATTTAATGCATTTTAACTTTTTTTATTTATTGTCATTTCTTTATTACAATAATAGGAAATAATTTTAAAATGTATTTGAAACTGATATTTGAAAACAAGTTTTTCGCCAAGCTAATATTGGAATAAAATTGCGTAAAACCCTGCGCTTATATGATGTCTGCTGTGTCATATTTATATCCAATGCATGCAAGTAATATGAATAAATAATAAAACAAATTATGTAATAAATAATGTAATGAAATGATTTTAAAAATCGCCTTTTTTTTACTGTCTGATACATTTATTACTTAAAGTAAAAAATTTCGTATGTTTTTTCACACCTTTCATCAGAATGAAGATTTGGATAATTGACGTAGTTTTCGCCAAACTTTTATTTCTTTTTGTAATATTCACACGAAAATAGCTTTATTGTTAGAAATGTATCCAATAAACAAAATATTTCCTAATAAATATGCAGTCTTCACATCACACAAATTAATAAGGAAATTTTAGATCACACCTGGAATATTACACGCATATTCAAGTTACAATATCTACAAATGCAACAAAACAACTTTTATCCAATTTTTATGTCTCAGATAACTTACAGTAACCTGTAATGTCATTTACCTGCATTATTTCACAATTACGCATAATATTAAAACTTTTAAACTTTACTACCCATCCTGGCGTTATTACCATAGAACACCTTGCAACAGAGTGGCATAGAATCGAACCATATTTTATACAAATAATGTATTACAAACTAACAGTTCAAAGAAGAGAAGAAAATATGTCCCAATGGTATTACTTCACAGCAGTAAAACTTAACCAATCACAAATTACAATATTTGTGTTTTATTTATTTATATCAATTACTATTAAATCTCAAATATTTACGTATTTTGAAATATATCTTTAATTCTTTTTATTAATTTTTTATTGAAATTCTTCGAAATTCTTTGATAATAAGAATCAAAATGTTTATTTGTTTATACTATGAATAAACAAACAAAATTATAGGAACCGCTTTTATGGCATCTTTAAAGAGAGTGTAAAATAACCTTGATTAAATTTCACGAATTATTTCGAGTAAATAAAGATCTAAATCTAAGCGACTTGCTATAGCATGCTTAATATTATGATCAATCTTCTGTGAAGTTTTTTTTTTTTTTTATATAAATTTTTGTCATTAGAGAATATCAATTTTCTGCTCATAGAAGTTTGGATAGCAATATAAGTTTCGCAGTAATAGGGAATAGTATTTTAGGTGCGTTCGTAATTATGTAAATACCCAGCACCTATAGTTGTCGTTCAGTCCGCCCGTCCGACAGCATACAACGCAAAAACTTCCCAATCGAATTGTTTGAAATTTTAAATATATTATTATTACATAATTTTGTCGAGTCATTTCAAATTTTATCAAAATCGGATGCATAGATCAATTACAAGGACAATCAAAAGTATCTCGTTACACTACGGTCAATGGGAAAAATGTTTCAAATGCATTTTAATCGTTTGGAATTTAAAACACATAATTATTACATAATTTTGTCGAGGTATTTAAAATTTTATCAAAATCGGATGCCTAGTTCAAGTACAGGGGTAATAAAATCCTTGGTATAATCAAATGGGATAAATCAAAATCCAGGGATAATCAAATGTTTCAAATGCATCTTAATGGTGCTACACTCATTCAAACATAATTAAATAGATATGCAACTATAAAGTACATATTGTAATATACATTTTGTATAATCTGCGGTGCAAAGAACATTTGTTATTGATTTACAAGGCCACACAAAAGTATTCCATTATATAATGGTATAGAGAGAACATCGTTTGGTGCACATTTTAATTGTAATTAACTATTTACAATTTTATGAGATTGATATATGAGAGTGATATTTTTAAAACTTCGTTATCATACGAACACTCTCTATTTTCTACGCTTCATGTGCAATTTTCAACTTGTTTATTCTAACACAAACTCCAAAAAGAAAAAAAAAGAATAGTATTTTCTCTTTGGGACTTGAATCGGGACCAGGTTTAATTTTTCTGAACACTTGTACGGGTCAAGACCGTCTTTTTTTTTATTCGCATTACACTGGGGCAGGTTCGAAACCAACATCGGACGAGTGTGCTTGATATTATATAAAAAAAAAATTTCAAATATACATGGAGTTCTTAAAAACTATGAAAATGTATTTCACGACTCCGAATCGTGTTTAATTTTTAATTCAAAACTAAAAATATTTCGTGAGTATAAAACTTCAAATCTTTCTTTAAAAGGCGTAGTCCTTTTTACCTGTCAGAATTTCAAAAAGAGTTTTTTCAAAAACGTCTGTCATGTCTACTTTGAAAAAAAAAAAGTATTTTTTGAAAAGATGGAAGATAGACAGCTCTTATAGATATTTTGTGAAAGCTTTTTATCAATTTTTCACATCAGATGTATCGTGTTAGATTTAGCTTTTAACTTAAAATGAAAGCTTAGTTTCTTTATAATCTCATCTTCTACTAAAGGAAAAAAATGAATTTAACGTTCCGATTTAACTAACATATCGAACATTAGTGCTAACAATACATGGGACATAAAATGATTCAAATGTTTGAGTTTTTAGTTATCGGGCTGAAAAATTGAGCTAAAAGATTATGGTGCAAAATTATTATTTACGCAAGGGGATGGTTCACTCACTCGAAAACATCCACTCCGTAATGTTAAAACAATGGGCAAGTTATTTTCGAGTTTCTTGTTTAATTCTTTAATTTTGAATATTTTGAATTTTTTTCACAAGATAATCGAGCTTAATCTTTAGTACGACTGTTTTTTTTTTTTTTTTTTTTTTTTTTTTACTTTTTTGGTTTTGGTTGCAGATTTTTTTTAATAAAGGTAATTTCAATTTTAAAACCATTATTGAACAAATCTGCAACCGAAATCGAAAATGACAAAAACAGTCATTCCAAAGATCGAGCTTGAGTATCCGATGCAATAAACATTGTTAAAAAAATATTCAAATTTAAACGAGAAATTTGAAATTAATCTGCAAATTGGTTTAAATTTACAGAGTGGGTGTTTTCAAATGACTGAAAAAATTCCTTTAAAAGATTATGGAGCTCGAAGGTTTTAAAATTATATATTTTAAGCACTGTCGGTGTGTATGTACATTTTTTTCCTTGCATTTTTTTCTTGTTTTTTTTTCAATGGTTCGGTACATTTTTCTAAAATTCTATTTAGGATAGAAAGTTGAAGCTTTTCAAAATTATGCAATTCACCTGTTTCATTAATGTTATTTAAAAATGTAGGTCTGAGTGAAAAAATTCTGAACTGATGTAAAATATGCTCTTACAATTTTAGGATTTTCAATGTCTTTTAGTAAAGTATATTTTTCATTTTGTTTATTTTAAGCCAAAATGAAAATTTCTTCTTATCAGCTTTTCATATTATGTTTTGTGATATTACATATTACAATAAATTTTAATGTGACATATTCAACATTTTCTTTTTAGAAAAGTGTTCCGAATAGATGCATTGTTCAAAAAATAATTGAATTTTGTATGGACAATAATGTGTATATTTTCTATAAAAAAAAATTATATTTCTATTTTAAAAATAAAATACATAATATCAAAAAATTCGCGAAAACTGCTCATTTTACTTTTAGATATATTTCTTTTGCACGTAAATACAAATATAACATTAGTATATGTCATTTATCAAAATAAATATTTGTAACTTTTTTAAATAAATTGGATTTATTAACAAAAAATAGGTAAATAATATCCAAATTGTTTTACGAATGCATACACTGTTAAAAGTTTTGCTCTAGTTTAAACCAAAATTTGGTGCTCAGTAGCTGTCATCATAAGATGGTGAAATCTCAAACGAACATTTTGAGCTTTCTATTTCAACCTCGATTCAACTGTTGGAACAATGCAGCAACTGGAGCTCCAAATATTGGTTCAAGATTTTACCATCTTACAGTCAAATATATTAAAATACAGAACTTTATCAAAAACAGAGAAACCAAAATTCCAAATGATTGCCTATTTTTAACCGACTTCCAAAAAGGAGAGGAGGTTATCAATTCGACGCGTATGTATTTTTTTTTAATGTATGTTCACCGATTACTCCAAAACTATGCAACCGATTAAATTGGTTTTGGTGTTAAATGAAAGATCTTGCTCTCGAATTAGTACCACTTCCATTTCATAGAAATTGATTCAGTACTTTTTGAGTAATTAGGCAAAAGTTAATAAAATTAGTGATTTTTCGCTATTTGAAACTGTCCAATAAGTTCGCGACAGGAAATACATTCAGGATGGCCGAGCGGTCTAAAGCGCCTGATTTAAGCTCTGGTTCTCGAAAGAGAGAGTCGGTTCGAACTCCGCTACTGACATGCGTGTATTCAATAACCTTTTTTCGTATTATAATTTGCACATATTATTTTTAAAAATTAAATACTAACTATGCAATTCATTTTTTTTTATTTAACCGTTAGCACAGAGTATCAGAGATATTTTATCAATTCAATACTTTTTCAGTAAAAGAGTACTAAAATAATAGACTTGCAAAAAGTAACATGACGTTGAATAAGTTCCGCCTAATGGTTTGAAGTCAGGATAGCCGAGCGGTCTAAGGCACCTGACAAGGAAGGTCTCCATTGGGGGCATACTCAGAATTTTTTGAAAAAAATACGAATTAAACTACTCATGTAGGTAATAAAGGATCAGTGAAAATTAGCGGCGGAATTACATTATTAGATATGTAAAAAAATAAAATAGTTTGGAATAATTGGCATGAAAAGCTGAAAGCGACGCGGGATTTGGCGAGCAGTGCATTTCCTCGCCAAAAGCAGACGATTTTAACGAATCTGAAAATTGATTTTAATTGACCTCACTGTTAAAAATCTGCAGCATTTACTACAACGTCACTCCACTACTTTTATAGAATATCTCTCTTCTGACCAATGAGCACGGTGAATTGACCGTTTTCTATAAAAGCGGTGGAGTGACGCTGCAGAAAATGGTACAGATTTTTTAGCGGTGTTGTAGCTTGTGCAACTTTGTTAAAAATCTGCTGCATTTTGCTGCAACGCACTCCACCGCTTGTATATAATATCTCTATTCCAACCAATCAGAAAGCTCCATTTCACTGCCAAGTAACCGTTTTCTATACAAGCAAGGGAGTGCGTTGCAACAAAATGCAGCAGATTTTTAACAGTGTATTTTTCAATTTGGAACAACTTTAATCAATTTAAATTGTGTTTTAAATGATAAAATATATCAATTTCATTTTGTTATAAGTACATATAAACGTATATGACAAAATTACACTTAAAGTAAAGTAAAAATGCAAAACTAAAATTACTTAAACTAAACTTATTTAAATAAATTGAACATAGAAAGTTTTTCTTTAAAAAGTATTCGAAGCGTAAAAGCGTACTTTTCAAAATTTCGTTTTTTCGCCAACCGGAGATAAATCGCCAAATAAACGAAATTTTTATTATTTTTTTACGGACGTTATAAGGAGGTTCCGCCGAAATTTTTTTATAAACATATATAACTATATGAGAAGAACATTCTGTAATTTTTTCAAATTTTTCTGAGTATGCCCGTATGGAGACCTTCCTTGTGAGTTAATCTCTGGTTCTCGAAAGAGATCGTGGGTTCGAACCCCACTCCTGACCTACGTGCATAATATAAAGTATTTTTTTCCGTATTATATTTTTTTAAACCGACTTAAAAAAAAAGGAGAGGAGATTATCATCAATTCCACGTGTATCTATTTTTTTATGTATGTTCACGGATTACATCGAAACTATCCAACCGATTAAACTAGCATTTGTGTTAAATGAAAGAAGCTACATTCGAATTGGTAACACTTCCATTTAATCGAAATTGGTTAGGTACTTTTTTAGTAATTAGGCAAAAAAAATAAAATTAGTGATTTCTAGCAAATTAAAAGTAACATGGACGTTGAATAAGTTTGCCAAACCGAATGCAGTCAATATGGCCGAGCGGTCTAAAGCAGCTGATTTAAACTGTGGTTTTCGAAAGAAAGCGTGGGTTCGAACCCTACTCTTGACATACGTGTGTTCAATAATCTTTTCCGTGTTAAAGTTTTTAATCGACTTCAAAAAAGGAGGAGAAGGTTATCAAATCGGTGCGTATGTATTTCTTTTATGTATTTTCACCGATTACTCTCAAACTATCCAACCGAATAATTTGGTGTTAAATGAAAGAGGCTACACTCGAATTAGTATCACTTCCATTTCATTGAAATTGGTTCAGTACTTTTTTCGTAATTAGCCAAAAACTAATAAAATTAGTCATTTCTCACAAATTAAAAGTAGCATGGACGTTGAAATAGCTCGCCGAATGGCGTGCAGTCAGGATGGCTGAGCGCTATAAGGCACCAGATTTAAACTGTAGTTCTCCGAAGAGAGTGGCCCCACCAGTGGCAGAGAGGTTCGGACCTCTCAACTAGTAGACGGCAAGTGCTGGGTTCGAACCCAATCGCGGCTGTCGGCCTAAACCGTTCGGAGTTTTCGTGGTTTACTTCAAAACTTGCGTAAATACGGGTTATTTTCCCTTACAAAGACCCCCAAGAAGGGTACTCCCCCCCTGGGCCTATATCCCTAGCGCAGATAATCAACCGACAAAAATAAAACCAAACCAAAACCGAAGAGAGTGTGGGTTCGGACCCCACCCCTGTCATGTGTGTATAACTTACTGTAATTTTTTCCGTATTTTATTTTTTATTAACCGACTTCAAAAAATCGTTAACTTTTCACTAAAAAGAGAAAAATAAATTTTTCTACCAAAAGTTGAACCGACTTTTAAAACTATTGCAAAGTGAAAAATATTTTTTTTATATAATAGTAATAAGAAATTAAATTAAGAGCATAGCATGTCAGGATGGCTGAGTGTTCTAAGGCCCCAGATATAAACTCTCGTTCTCGGAAGAAAGCGTGGGTTCGAACCCGACCCCTGACATGCGCGTATAATTTACTGTAATTTTTTTCGTATTTTAATTTTTAGTAACCGACTTCAAAAAATCGTTAACTTTTCACTAAAAAGAGAAAAATAAACTTTTCTACCAAAAATTGAACCGACTTTATAAACTACGGCAAAGTGAAAAATAATTTTTTAAATAATAGTAAGGTACCCTGGGGTAATAACGCCACGTTAAGGTTCTAGCAATTTTCACGGCTCAGTTTTAGTTTGTATTTTTCAAACAAATATATGATTTCATACAGCAACTCATTGACTATCTATATAAATAAGATAATTTAACAGATATTTATTCATAAAATGTAATGGCGTGATTTCTTGACCAATGCTATTTGGCGTTATTACTCACCTATATGGGTAATAACGCCATGCAAACAAAACTATGAAATAAGATGGAATAATTGCATGTAGATTGCCCAATTCTAAAAGTACAAACTCTACAAACTTAAAAATTGACAAATTGCATTCGAAGCTATTGAAAATGTTCATTTTTTTTGTGAAAGTGCAAGAAAAATAAAGGTGTGGTGTGGGGGGGATGAAGCAAAAGAATATCAGATCGTGAGCTTCTATTTGCTTAAAAAGGACCGCTTAAATAGAATTACTAGAAACATTGCACAGTTTTATCTGTGTTTATTTGAATCAGTATTTAGGATGTAGCTTGGCCACTGTAGGGAATCAACCGGGGTATTAATGCCAAGGATTGGCGTTATTACCCCGTTATAGTTATTGCGCTGTACATTTTAAATTACAAATTATCTCGAGAAGATATCCAAAATCTTCAACAACATTTTGAAAGTCCATGAAATGTACTACAAATTTATGTAATTAACAAAGTATTTCCGGATAAAAAAAAATAGTCTTCACATCACAAAACGTATCTCGCAAATTTTAGATCAAGCGTTAATTTTAGTTGCTTGTAAAAACAATAAGGCCTAAAAATGAAACAAATTAACTTGAAGCTGTTTTTTGCGATTTATATGACTCACAACCCTTCTGTGCAGAGCACATGGGTGTCATTTGAAAGATTATTTATAAATTATACATAATATTGGCACTTGACGTTATTACCCCGCCTGGCGTTATTACACCAGACCACCTTAATAGGAAATTGAATTAAGAGCGTAGTATTTACCATGCGTATTACATTTATGTACATTAATTTGATTTTTTGGAGTCGGTGCCAGCCAAGCCAAGTTTAAAATTAAAATTAATTATCCGTTGCAAATCGTAAATAAATAAAGTAACATTTTAAAACTAAATATTAAATCGTAAAACAAAAACTCGTAGATACTTGAATGTGTGTCTATTGGAAAATTACATGTAACATGGCTTGGCTGACACAGACTCCAAAAAATCAAATTAATGTACATAAATGTAATAATACGCATGGTAAATACTACGCTCTTAAATCAATTTCTTATTACTATTATTTAAAAAAATTATTTTTCACTTTGCCGTAGTTTTTGAAATCGGTTCAATTTTTGGTAGAAAAGTTTATTTGTAAAGCAATTAAAAATATATATATATTATTCTTTTTAAGATTGTAAAAAAGATTTGACCGAATACGGAAGGTAAACTTTTTAATGCTTATTTTTACTTTAAACACAAGATATCTAAGATCACTGGAATCACAAGTTATTGTTGAACCGAAATTTTATTAATTTATTCTAACTTAAGTACTATTAAGTTAAGCTATGAATTGGTTAAAATATTTTTAAATTTACTTCGCTTATTTTCATTTTTATACTTTCTGTATCTTAAGTTGCGCCTACACTACACATGCCAAAAAAAATTTAATATGCATTTTTTTCATCTTTTTAGCACTTTCCAACAAAGTTGAAAAGTGCTTATGCATTCGGTTTGTCTGGCCGTCTGTCCGCGCTGTAACGGCTGTAAATATACTCGGATTGCAATAAAGTTTTTATATGTTATTGATGTTTACCTCAGCACGAACCCTATTGAAAATAAAGTTTCTACCATGATTAGTTTATCTACAAAGAGAATCAAAAGTTTTCCATTACATTACGACCTATGGGGAAAAATAGTTAATATATAATCGGATTGCCATGAAATTTTAGGACGTTATTGAGATTTACCCTAGCACGAACCCTATTGAAAATGAAGTATCCACCATGATTAGTTTATCTACAGAGAGAATCAAAAGTTTCCCATTACATTACGGCCTACGGGAAAAAATCGTTAATATACTCGGATTGCCATGAAATTTTAGAACGTTATTGACGTTTACCCTAGCACGGACCCTATTGAAAATGAAGTTTCTACCATGATTAGTTTATCTACAGGGCGAATCAAAAGCTTTCCATTACATTACGGTCCATGGGGAAAAATCGTTAATATACTCGGATCGCCATGAAATTTTAGGACGTTATTCACGTTTACCCTAGCACAAGTCCTATCGAAAATGAAGTTTCTACCATGATTAGTTTATCTACAGGGCGAATCAAAAATTTCACATTAAATCACGGCTTATGGGGAAAAATCGATTCAAAGGAATTTTAAAGATGTTATACCCTGTCAAACATATTAAAATATGCATTCTATAAAATATAAGGTGAAAATGTAGCTATTATTCATTTACAGGGCCACACAAAAGAATTCCATTAGATAATGGTAAAAGGGGGAATTGTGTGTGACGAATTTTAAATATATTAAGCTTTTTCATGTATAATAAAATTGATATATGTCACTGAAGCTTAATATAAATTATACGCTACTGTCTTGAATAATATGAAGTACATAGCATTTAGAAGGGCCATACAAAATATTTCAAATAGTATATTCTTTCCGAAGTACCGCATATGTGTCCGATGATGGCTGATGGAGAGATGAAATGCATTTTAATTATGATATGCGCGTACATATTTCGCTAAATATATGCACTTTATATGGTGTGTATAAATGTTATAGTTGATATACAGGGCTACCCAAAAGAGCTCACCAACGTTACTGAATATGAGCGTAAATTATTTAAACGCGGTTCTTAAATAAGCTATAAATTTTTACGCTGAGCTTCACTCAATTTACTGAGAAATGTTTGCAGAATATAAATAAAAGGATATACAGTAAGGTGGATCGATTGTCTATGACAAAAAAAAAAAAAAATTACCATTCATCAAAATTTACCTATGCGGAAAAGATGTTCTATTGTATGGAGATTAAGGGAAAAATAATAAAAAAAATAATTTTAAAATTTAATGCTGCCACAAAAGGGTTGAATTTTCGAAAAAAAAATTGAAAAAAGACCGAATTTTGGTTAGGTTATTTTTGTCAAAACTAATTATTTTAATAATTTTTAAAATCCAACAATGCGGAAAAAGATGTTACATCGTATGGATGTTAAGTAAAAAACAATAATAAGTAATAAATTCGAAATTTAATACTGCCACAAAAAAGTTGAAATTCGATAAAATATTGAAAAAAATGGAAAAAGATCTAATTTTGGTTAGATTTATTTTTGACGCAAAATAATCATATTAATACCAATCAAAACCTATTTTGTGTAAGAAATATTATATTGCATGGATATTAAGTAAAAATAAATAAATAAATAAACTATTTTCGAAATTTAGAATTCTGCTGCAAGTGATTTAAAGTTTTGAAAAACTGGCAGTTCCAGTTTTTTCATTTAGGATTTGTCTGCTTGTGTATTGTGTATTGTAACTTGAATATTACTGTACCATGACGTTGTTTAAAAAATAAAAATAGATAAAAATAAAAAAAGAGAGAGAGTGACAGAGAGATATGAATTATACTCTATTTGGGTCTGGCTTTGATATGCCAGTAAATATGCTCCCTATTACAAAGAGTTATAAAATTTATATATTGGTATTTAAAAAATAGCCGAAGAAAGGAATCGGTCTACATCTATTTATTTCCTGCCAGTGAGAAGGAGTTGCTAATAAGTTACAAGTGACCTGTAAATGAGATTCAATCTCAATAATTTACCACAGCAGCATTTTTAAAAAAATTACACTGTTTAACGACAAATATTGCGCTCTTCTTGATTCTTGTACAACAAAATAAGATATTGAAAGCTACTACAGCCTTTTGGACCATTTCCGAAAATACTGTCTATTTTTTCAGTTCAATAGATTTGAATATGAATATGATATTGAGTGTAAACTAAACCGACGCATTGGGAGCAAACTCACTTTTCTGCATCATCAGCTATCATTGAAAAGCCAAAATGCTGCCGAGCTAGGTGTCACATCACTTGTAGTAACGAAGATTCGCATCAGCCAGAATATTGGACAGTTTGGGCCCTTCCGACCAAGCAGGTGCTGCCATCGTGTCTGGTGCACTTCAAGATGTGGGCATTATGACACAAAACTATGAATCGAATGCTATTGGCAGAAAAAAATCGGCATGACAAAACAAACCAAAGACCACTCCATCATTTTAGTCATTCCCTTTAGTCATTTGTAAAAGATTATGACCATGGCCATTCTCTTTAAACTTTGATGGGTGTAAAGACAGAATACATCACTAGAAAACAACACAGAAGAAAAATCATAATAGAAGCAGACTTGAGCTTGAAAAAAGAGCTTGGTTCCGAATACATCGGCCACATATATATAAATTCTGGGAAAGTACCAAACAATTTAAAAACACGACGCATTTTTTTTTTTTTTTTTTTTTTTTTTTTTTTTTTGTCATCTGTTAACAATAATATACATTTACCAAATTGGTTGTGATCGGTTGTGACGAAATATCTGTTAACATAGCTGTTAAAGGATGTGTTATTCGAAATATGGAACTTATCTTCAAGCGTCCACTACAATGATTTTTGTGCTAATTACACACCAATGAGGTTCCGCTATGTTATCTATTTGCAGCGTGGATGGAACCGCGGCTGGGCACTAATGTTTCCCTGGTGAAATAGAAAGATTATTTGCAGTATTTTAGAAGCTTTTTGTATTTTCATTTATGTCAGTATATGAATTCTAAAAGCGCGCAAGTGAAATCAAATGGTCTGCTGTAATCCTAATCATTACATTATAAAATATCTATATTTTCCATTTTTCAGCTTTTTGAACTTTTGGAACGGATGACATAAAAATAATAATCAAAAGAGTCACGGAAGTATGTCTGCTGTGTATGGACCATACATAAGAGAAAGTTCTATAAAAATCGAATTGAATTATATCTCATATAGAAATCTCATATCAATTTTCAATACCGAACGTCATTATCGCCAATTGCAGTGTTGAAGATTTTTCTTGATTTAGTACTAATGAAGCTGTTAAATAAGAAACTAATGTTTTTATCTTGTAATCAATTAAATATCCCCACATTGGATTAAATGTTAAAAATTCCAAAATTCACATATTATTTTACAAAAAAAAAAAAAAAAAAAAAGTTGAATGTAGATTCTGCCATTGCAAAATTCAGTTTCGCCTCCGATTAAAAAAAATCGATGCAGGTCTTTTAGAAGGGCGACCCCGTTTAGAATCCAATGAACTAACTTCATTTTTCTTGTGCTTATCAATATAATAGCATACAGAACGACGTTAAATACCAATTGATTAGCAATTTCTCTCTGAGACATTGGAATTGCGGAATAATAGAGATACAATTTGACGTGCTACTTCTTCATTGACTAGATTCATCGAAAACGAATTTTTTCTTTAGTTTAAACGCTTTTTTATAGACTCTGAGAAAAAGGAAATGCATTTTAACAATAAAATTGTATGAATGTCTCATTTTAACGGCCAGATTACGAAACTAGTCGTTGAGAACCACCGTAATACTTACCCATCATGGATATGCATTGTATAATATGTGAAAATAAAATATGTGAAAACTATTTATAAAATGCATTGCAATTCCAAGACAAAATTTAAACGAATATTTAAATATTCTTAATATACATAGTAATGCTCCATTAATGAATTGCTGATGAACCCATTTCGAGAAATTGTGTAAAATACCAAACTACACAAGTAGTACCGGATTACGTAAAAGAAACATCCTTATAACTCCAAAAACAATAATCATATTAACTAACAGTTTACTGCGTCAGATTAAGCGTCTCATTTCCAATTAAAACATATCTTTGAATTGAAATTTGAAGAAAATGCAGGGTCATGAAAAATCGAAGAATGTGGAAAACAGGATTACAAATATCTCGGCAACTATTAATCCGACCGACTTCTTTTTTGATGCAAAATTTGTGTTATTTTATTGCTTTTTACGTCCTTTTGTTAAAATAAAAAAAATCGAAAATTTTTATATACATTTCATCAGAACGAATTATTCGAGAGTCCGAAAAAGATAGTTCCGGGTGATCGAGGTTACTGATATTAAATAGGCTTCGTCCTATTCTTACTTATTAAGTACATAAAAAATTTTAAGTCTCTATCTCCATTTCTTCGTGAGATAGAGCGTTTACAGACCGATAGAGAAACAGACGGACGGCAATTTTTCTTTCTAAAAGTATGTTTTTCGGAATTTCCAAATTAATGTGTAAATCCGTCAATTTTTCTTTTCGATTTTCAAAACGATTGCAAGATTTACCCTATACTGAGTATGATAGGTAAGTAAAAGTGGGCCACAATTTTTGACACGACACTTTTTAGCTTGTATGAAGAAATAGCATCGGAGGCTAAAAAAAAACTAATTTCATTTTTACTATGACATCATTTTCACTAACTGAAGTCATCCGAAAGTAAACTCTCAATCTCGGTGTCCATAATGAAAAGAAATATTGAAATGTAATATCGTTATGAGTAAAAATGCGATGTTTTAAATAGTGACGTCATTTTCTCTTCAAATGTTTTTTAAAAGTTACTGTTATTAGTAATATGAAAAAGGCGTCCGTAATATATTGTGAATCCCATTTATCTTGTTTCTGAATGACATTTTTTTCTCATTTGAAAGTTTTCTTATTTTGCTTTAGACATTAATTTTATCATAAATTATTTTCTGTTATTTTATTTACATTATTAATATTATTTCTCAGTAAATATATTTTATTTACCTCAATTAGTGCATAATTATACGCAGTCCTTTTATTGTGGTTAAATTTTATGAAAACAATTAACTTTTTCTTTTAAATGCGAGGACATGTTCACTGATGAGATCAAGCTTCTGATAATGGAAAATAAATTTTTATTATCGAGAGAAAAGCTAAACTTAGTTGCCACCATTTGAAGAAATATCGTAAAAAAGCATTTAAAATTAAAAATAAAATGTAAAAATGGAAATAAATTAAAAGATAGCTAAAATAGGCACAACTACAAATAAATAGCTTTCATTTAAAAAAATAATTATCAAAATCGGTTGAGTAGAAAATTCAGGGATGATGACACGACATTTTTAGCTTGTCTGAAAGAAATAGCATCGGAGGCTAAAAAAAAAAAAAATAAAAAAAAAATAAAGAAAAGATTTTTTACCGTAAAAATGTTTAAATACATAAATTTGAGCCACATTGCAGCAGATTTAAATTTTGAAATTATTTTTTTTTAATTATTTTTCTCTTACTCAGCATATAATATAACATCTTTTACGCATAGGTAGGTTTTGGATAATTTTTTAAACTAAGATTTTGAATCAAAAATCATATAGCCAAAATTGGGTCTTTTTTCACTTTTTTCAAAATTCAATCTCATTGTGGCAGTAGTAAAATTTAAAATTAATTTTTTAATTATTTTTCCCTTAATCTCCATTCAAGAGAACATCTTTTCCGCATAGGTAGGTTTTGACACTCTGAAAAAAAATTTCGATCCACAATAATATACAGGGAGACGCAAAGAATTCGGTACATGGGCGCTTATGAAAGATGATTTACGAGAATGTGATTTCAATTGTTTTAAAAGTGTTTTAGTTTACAATAAATTTTAGCCTAATGCTGACGTGTAATAAAGGTACAATGTAAACTACAGGGTTGAACAAAAGTATTCAAGTATGTTTCCATCTAATAGTATGAATTGCAGAAAAAGAAATTTCAAGCTACTGGGTATTTTCTTGCTAAACTAAATTTTCCCATTATATCAACTGACATGTGAAACACAGGGCTGTTCAAAAGTACTGCAATACATATTTGGGTACATTTGGCTATACACTATTATTTCCATAATAATAACAACATTTTGTTAAAGATTTCATTAAGTGTTGGAAAGTGCTTCATAATCTATGCTTAACGCATAATTTTCTTACTTGTTTCACTGTTATTATCAGATTTACAGGATCGTTTTGCTAATTGGTTGTAGTTGTCGACCAACAATTTTTAAATTAAAAAAAAAAAAAACATTTCATCAAATTTTTCTGGTACGATGTTAAAAAATAAAATATTTCTTAGGAAACAATTGCTATTTTTCTATTGCGGAAAAATGTCCAAAACAGAGTTTATTATTTTTTGAGTTTGAAGTTTTGCACTAAACATAATTTCATGCAATTTCATTAGCTACTAAACATTTAGTGTTTATTAATAGGCTTTGAGTATATAATCTATTCTTGCAATTTTAACAAGACCCAGGTCTAAATATATTAATGTTGAATAAAAATGCACTTATAATAAATCATGTCAAACAAATGCTTATATTGTAGAGAAAATTGTGAGCTAAATGTGAAAACATTTTTATGATTATACAAAAAATTATATCAGCTTGTTCAAAGTTTTATATCCTTGCATTATTATATCCATGTATTAAATTCATATATTATATCCTTAATTTTTATGATAACAAGTGATAGAGCAGAGACTTTTTCTGGTATAATAACATTAAAAAGACATTTTTCGTTTTTTTTCAATTTTTAGGATTAAAGGATTTAAATTTTCTTTGTTGAAAGTTTTAAAATGCTTCATCGAAGATTTTTATATTAGATTTCTGTAATTAATTATTAAATAAATTATTTCACTCAAAATTTCCCAAAAAATGATAAAAATCATTTGTTACAGTTTTTAAAATTAAAGTTTTTAAAAGTTTTTAAATTCTCATATGCATCAACATTGTTATCCGAAAAAAAAGCACAAAAAAAAAAAAATACTGTGCAATTATTTTCAAGCAGAGTCATTCTAAATATGCCTTAACAAATAGCGTTCAAAATCGTATGTTAATTGAATTGTTGTCGCATTTGCTATATGTGCCGTTGAAAAGTAGAGTAGTATATCACATTTTTATAAGGGCTGTTGGAAGTCCCTAAATCTACTATATTAAATTTATGGGTTTTTTTGAGAAACTCACAAAGTAATTAATTTTAATTTATTTCATACATAACTTAAATAGTTCCTAATGGAGTGAAATTCGCTTAAGAAACAAATATTTTTCCAGTTGCTGTTTTAAAAAATCTGAAATAAAACTACTTTTTAAAGACAAAAAAATTGCATATTAAAAAATATATATATCAAAATTCAATTTTTCTTCAAATGTTTATTTGTTCTTTAAATTAATAAGTAATATGTGTCAAATATTCTGGCAGGTGTGCTAAGAATGATATGTAGCAGTTTCTATAAAAATATACATCAAAGTTTAAAAAACAACATTTTAAGAAACTTTGTTAAATTTTACTTACGTAACGTCTGACGTAAACCGACTGAATTATTTAAGGACACTTGGAACATCTCAAGAAGTAATCTCTAAACAGTTTTTGT
This sequence comes from Maratus speculifer, assembly GCA_964019185.1. Lineage (NCBI taxonomy): Eukaryota > Metazoa > Arthropoda > Arachnida > Araneae > Salticidae > Maratus > Maratus speculifer. The sequence continues at coordinate 246,692,140 of OZ025295.1, read as the reverse complement.
GAAATATTTAATATCGTGTATTTTACTCAATAACAGTGATAGAAGTGAAAATATTTTTACTGTAAATGTACAAATTATAGCCAATATTTAAATCAGAAGAAACTAACAACAACAAAAAAATTAGTAATTGTAAAAGCATCTCTAATAAAATTCCATAATAGTTTTAATTTTTTTCTTCTAGTGGTAACAGTAAAGTGTTTTTTCTTAAAATTTCTTATAAATTAATGGCTAATATAAATATTAGTGCGGCCGTCTAAGTTAAATTAATTTGGCAAAGAGAAACCTAGACATATTAGAGAGAAAAGATTAAAAACAATGCTTATAACATTTTATCTTAAAATAATTCTGCAGTTAGTATTTTTTTTTCATATTCTGAAATCCATCATTGTTTGCTAATGTTTTTGAAATGATTAGAAAGCAAAAAAAAAAAAAAAAAAAGAAACATTTACTAAAGCAGTTTTTTACAATTCTTTTATAGAAAAAAATTGAGATAGGCAGCTAATCTCTTCTTTCTTCAGAAAAAATAATTATAGGTTTCTAAATTTTAAATTGTTTAAAAAAATATTTTTTAACTCAAGAAACCAATTAAAGTTCGTACTGTATAAAATTACTTCATTATTATTTGTTGTTGTTCTTCACAAGGAATACGAAAAATCCCTTTTGAGAGTAAATACCAAAATAAACATATGTATATATATTGAGACAAAAGCAAAAAAATGGAAGAAAAGGGGAAATTCTCGGAAGGATAAATCGGGTTAAATGTATCTGAAAACAGAATAATAATAATTATTATTTTCTTGATTTTATCAAACAGAAAATATATTTTGATTTTCGTACACAGTATCCCCCCCCCCTCCCAAAAAAAAACACAGAAAATAAATACATGATTAAAAAAACAAAGAATTTAAAATTTATTTATTACTCATATTATTACTATTTAATATAGATTTTTTTTAATATGAAAAAAATTCTTGTTAATTAAACATTTTTTATCATTTTAAATCTAAAAAAAATCGATTCAATAAATATTTCAGTAGTAAAATTTATTATATGTAATATTCGTTAATAAGATCAATAATTTCGCACAAGATTTTTTTTTTCTTTTTTCTTTAACTATTATTCCTTCCGCGCAACAAGTTACAATATATGATTCATCGGATGAAATAAATAAGAAATATATTTAATTAAACTAACTTGCCAATTATTTTGTATAAAATGTGTCACATATCTAATCGTTCTCAGACATACAAAAAAGTAGAAAAATGTCACCTTGTGAATTCTTAGCCAATAAGATCTGCAAAATCCTGCCAGTAAAAACTGCTTGTAAGAACAAGTAATTCTTTAAAAAGTGAAAACATTAAATAAATTAATATTTCATTATTAAAAATATTTATTACTTTGTGCGTAAAATATCCCAACTCTAAAAAGTATACGGTACGTACATTTTTCGACGTAATCTACTTAAAAAATATGTATTTTTGTACAATTTTGTGTACGGATAAAACAATTTTGTCAAAATAACGATTTTATTTGTTTATTTATTCGTTCATTTACAGTTAAGTTATTACCAAATTTCTTAATCACACATTGGTAATAATAAATAATATGAACGGGTAACAAAACGTACAATTGTTCCAAAATTGAGAACTAACTAATATGCGACCACTATTATCAAACAGTAATTCAAGTCTTATTTAATCGCAGAAATATTTTTACTAATAAAAGAAGGTTTCGCTCTGTCTCTGTGTGCATGTCTATCTATAGACGATGGCTAGCCAAATAGGTGAGATATAGCAGATTGAAATTTTTTGTGGGTAGTATAAAGTGTCTTCATTATTTCTAAGTTTAGAATAAACTAATTTGCAATCAATATTTTCAAACAGTAATTCAAAATTTATTTAATCACAGAAATATCTATACTAATAAATAGAAGTTTTGCTCTGTCTCTGTGTGTGACTGTCTATGTGCGATAGTGAGCGTACCAAAATAATTGGTACGCAGATATTTGAATTTTTTTCCGTGGCTTGTTTAAAGTTTCTCTTGATGCACCGTAGAAGCAGAATCTTTATAATTTGCTAAATAATGGAAATAAAAATTTAAAAATGCAAGGAACTCGCAAAAAAATTAACTTTATTCATCTTCGGATATCTTTAACGCGCATGCTCCCAAACTCGTTTTTGCATCGCTGGAAATGAATTAACTGATTTTCATTTTTTAATACTTTCCACTTAATTAAAATAGACCAAACGGTTCTTTACGGTTAAAAATTAGAGGCATATTCTAAAAAATGGTTGTCTTACGTCCAGGCCCGTAGCTAAAGGGGCGCTATGGGCGGTTCAGCCCCCCCTAAAATATTTTGAGCCCCCCCCCCCCTGGAAACGATTCCAAGGTCACTAAATAACTTTATATCCACATATTTACCAATTATATCAGGTATTATCGTAAGTTCAAAATGGGGGAGTTTGAAATGAGAAAGCCCACAGCTAACCTAAACATAATCTCAAATGCAGCCAATACCCCCCTCACCTATAAGCTATCAGCGTTAAATACCTATATAAATCGAGCACTGCATGTATGTTCGAAAGAAAAATTATTAAATCAAGAACTAAAAACAATTGAAACAATAGGAATTAATGCAGGACATTCAAAAGAAACGATTAAAAGATTAATACAGAAAACTAAAGATAAATTTGACCTAATCCAGCCAGCACAGAAGAAGAAAAAGGATTTCACACCCCCCGTTCCATTCTTAAACGGCATCTCACTTAAAATAAAAAGAGAAATAAAAAAACTAGGAAAACAAGTACCATTAACACCAAATCCCTGCCTTTTCAATTTAATACGCAACGATATAGAAAAATACGATGACCTACAAACAGCTGGGATTTATAAAATTACATGTAAAAATAATAATAATGAAGATATTGTATACGTAGGGATGACCAAAAGGAAAATTGAGGAAAGATTAAGCGAGCATGTTCGAGACTTAAATTACAATAATCAAAAAACAGCATTGGCAATGAAAAACATAGAAACTCCGATTAAAAATAAGACAATAGAGATTGAAAAAATTGCAAATTATGGATGCCTTCACAATGCTTTGATCAGAGAAGCAATAGAAATAAAAACCTTACAAGAAGAAAATGAGAAAATAGTATGTAATGATATGACACACGCAATTATTGATAATAGATGGCGCCAGCTGATATCTCAAGCAAAAAGAAAAGGAGGAAAATTTCGAAAATCTCTGCCGAAAAACTGAATGAGTTGTTTATTCTTGACTGAAGATGCCTTAGAAATAGGCGAAAGCGTTTTCAAGTGAGAAAAAAATGGAGGAAATGAACTACGTTGAACTAGTAATGAAAATTAAAAAGGTAATGAATCTTATATGAACTTATGTATTTAAATACTGGGACTCTCTGGACCAATTTTTGTGGACAAATCTAGGTTTTTTAACTTGAACTTCGAACTATCATTATCATCATTTTTAAACATTTTAAAAGACTCGATGCAATATGCTTACTTTTTAAAAAAGGATTTGTGAATTGGATTTATTGTATGTAATAAATTGTACAGAATACTTTGTGGACAAATCTATGTTTTTAACTTGAACTTCGAACTATCATTATCATCATTTTTAAACACTTTAAAAGACTCGATGCAATATGCTTACTTTTAAAAAAAAAGGATTTGTGAATTGGATTTATTGTATGTAATAAATTGTACAGAATACTATATTAATAACTGATATAATATAAATAAACATGTTGAAATATACATAGAGTATGTGCTTATATGTGTATATATTTATATGCTATTTTTTGAAAAAGAATTTTGAATTTTTTGGTAGTTGGACGTAGAAAACTCCCCCATTTTGAACTTACGATAATACCTGATATAATTGGTAAATATGTGGATATAAAGTTGTTAATACAGGTATTAAAAAAATTTTATAGATAAAAAACTTTGGTTTTTTTCTTAATCCATCTTGAGTCACTAAATAAATTTCTGTTCCGAAAATTCAAATGCAATTTTGTTCAAAATTTAATTTATTTTTGAGACCCTTTCATTGTTTTGCAGAAATGCTAAATTGTACCTAAAATAAGTGCTTAAACACTCCTTCATCTTATTTGTACACATGAAACCAACATGATGTTTAATTTTGCTCCAAGTTATACACTCAAAATTTTCACCAGCCTGTACTTTTCTTAGCATAAAATGAAATTATTACAACAGTTTAATGAGGAACATAGTATCTACAATGTGAATATGCACTAATTTATCTTTCTGCGTCAGAGAGAGTGGAAAAAAATTATGAGCCCCCCCCCTGCATTCTCTTGAGCCCCCCCCCCCTCCTACTGTCCACTTCTAGCTACGCCCCTGCTTACGTCTCAAATAATTCGAAAAAAGAATCAATAAACTACTTGAAACATTTTTTTCCAAAACAATTCTCTCCCTCATGTCAATATCCTTCCAGTCCGTTTTGAAAGTTACCAAGAAACAAAAATATGGTCTAAAAGGCTGAAACTTTTTTCAAACTGATGATGTGATTGGTTTTAAAAAATATGAATGTTAAAACTTACATTACACTTTTGCAAATGCAGGTCACTTCGTGCCTCAGAAAAGGCGATACTTTTTTCTAATCTAAAAATTACTAAACGTTCACATTTTGACACAATCTTCTTAAAGCATTCGAACAGAAATTCTCTCATTTATGTCACTACCTTTCCACGTCCAGTCAGTTTTGAAAGTTACCAACAAACAAAAATATGGTCTTAAAGCTGAAACTTTCTTCTAACTGATGATGTGATTGGTTTTTAAAAATATGAATTTTAAAACTTACATTACACTCTGGAGAATGCAGGTCACTTCGCGCTTCAGGAAGGGCAATATTTTTCTACTCTGAAAATAACTAAACGTTCACATTTTGACAGAATCTTTTTAAAGCATTCAAACAGGCGAGATTTACATCATCTACAAAACTTTTGAAGGTTTAAGCATTTTTTATCAAAGTGAAATGCGTGAAAGTTTCGGAGAAATCTGTGAAAAATTGGATGTTTCATCGTCGATTCGTGCCTTCAGAGCAAAATTTCACAAGTACCGACAAACCATAATATATTCTTAAATATGTTTTTTTCTATTCGACGATGTCTTTGTTTATTAAAAATACGAATTTTTACCCTTTTCAATATAATGATGACCGCAAGTCACTCACGGTGTCTCACGGAGACAATATTTTTTCTAAGCTAAATGTAATTAACTGTCCATATTTTACGCAGTCTTCTTAAAGCATCTCAATAGACCAAAGTAACATCGCCTAAAAAAATTACAAAATAAAATGTGTAAAAATTTCGACGAAATTATTAAAAATCTTGGTGTTTCGTTGCGTTTTCGAACCTTCTGGGTAATATGTCAGAGGTACCGACAAAACATGTTCTTAAAGCGTAAACATTTTTTTAATCGATTGTACAACTGTTTTTATTACATGAATTTTAACTCCTTTAAATACACCTGCGAATAAAGGTCACTTCGCGCCTCACGGAGGCTATATTTTTTCTACGCTAAAAGTAGCTGAATGTTTACATTTGAATACAATCTTTTTAGAGCACTTCAATAGACCAAATTTACATCATCTACAAATATTTTGAGTTATTCGAACGAGTATAAATATATTTTACAAAATAAAGAATACAAAAACTCGTCGAAATCAGTAAAACTCTTACATTTTCATAGCCATTTTTTTCATTAACAATGATCATAGATTCCAAATATCTAATTACGCAAAAAATAATCTATCTTATACCTTCTATTCATTTTTCTTTTCGTTTAAAAATGTAAATTTGAATAAAGCGGAGTATTAATATATAAAAACATATTAGTTTGAGGTTAATTAAAGAGTTATTCATCCCGGGCTGACCAAGGGGGTCAGTTAGAGTTGAAATAATTAATACATTATTTTTTATTCCTTCAGTGCATGCGCCTTCATTGTAGATTGGGTGCATAATGTAATTCAAAGAAACATTATCTCATTGCGTGTGCTGACAAGTTAAAAATAACGATGAGTTAAAAATAACGATGAGAAACTATACTAAAAATTGGCAACAACTCATAAAACCTACTGTAAGCAAACAGTTATATAAAATCTATAAAACAAAACAAATAACACAGAAATAAATATTGAAAAAGACATTTAACGTAAAATATAATAGTGTCGTAAAACGGCATGCGAATATGTAGCAATGTATGTAAGAAATCCAGGCATGAAGCTATCATAATAAAAGTAGTGCTAAAAAGATTTAAAAAATACCATAAAGAGAAGAAATATATCCTATTTTGTTTGTTACACGGAAATGTTTAAGAATTTTACTAACTTTTAATATTTACAAGACTTCTGTAACAGTGTTAGTAAGAATATTTGTTACACATAACTCTAGTTACTATAAAATAGAGATGTTAAATATGGTTATTTTTGGTTAACAGGCTACATCATTCCACAGTAGCGCTGGTAACAGGTTCCAACATCCTGTTATTTTTGTAACAGGATACAATAAACAATTTATAAACAATTGCTAAATATGCTCCCAAACGGACAACATATGGGATATGGGCCCCCAAGGTGGTGCCCTCCGTGGAGGGAGGGGGGGTCTTTCTAAGGGAACCCAACCCGTATTTACGCAAGGAAATCCAAAGTTCGAAGAAAACCACGGAAAACTCCGAATGATTGGGCTGACGACCGAGATTGGGTTTTGTTCTAATCCAGCGCCTGTCGTCTACTAGTTTTGAGGGCAGAATCTCTCAGCCACTGGTGGGGCAACAACATTTAAGAAAATATCTATAGGCACATATATTTTTGAATATAAAATAATGTATCCAATAGGAAATACGAAAAGCAGGAAAATTAGAGAGTACAAGAAAACATATTAAGAAAACTTTCTTTAACATACAGAGGAAAACGAATTTTTCAAAAATCCATTTTCCGTATACCGCGTTTTCTCAATCAGCACTGTTGATGTTTTAAAATCTGAGATGAAATGCATTACTGAATTTTCATACAGCAAGTCAATGCGTGCTGCCACTACTAGAGCGGCTGCAAAACATAAAACAAATATTAACTGATAGAACAAAGAAACTTGTGAGATAGGACAGATGGTAGAGAATGAAATTTTTTCCAGACTCAGTTTTTTTTACTAGTTTCTTAATAGCAGATATGTATAGTATGCAAGATCGATTGTACGCTATTATGAAAGCAAAAGAGGGTGCTACAAAAAATTAACTATCATTTACTTCATATTAATAAGGTAATATTGTTGCGCAAAATAAAATATTCTAATACTTTGAACTCATCTAAATTTTATCCTACTATTTTTATGTCTTTCAGAAAGCTGTAAACCTACACTCTTAAAACTGTGCCTCTGATATGAGAGGCAAATTCGGAATTTCTTTGCCTCTGAATATTGAGAGGCACATGGTGCCTTTGAAATTAAGAGGCACACTGTTAAAACTGTGCCTCTGATATAAGAGGTACATTTTTAATTTTTGTGCCTCTGAATATTTAGAGGCACACGGTGCCCTTGAAATTAAAAGGCACAATCTTTAAACAGTGCCTCTGATATAAGAGGTACATTTTTAACTTTTGTGCCTCTGAATATTAAGAGGCACACACTGCTTTTGAAATTAAGAGGCACATTATGTGCCTTTGAAAGTCTATTTTGTGCCTCTTAGTAAAAGTGGCACTTTTTTTTTCTCTTACATTTTTACTTTCCAGTAAAAATAACTCAAGTCAAACATTATTAAAATTTATACTGGGTGCCTTCCTTTATTAAATAATTTATTAATAATTATATAGTTTTAAAGGTATGGTTCCAACAACAAAAATGTTTCAAGGATTGTCCTCCATCAATGACTTTTTATGACAAAATAATTATTACATCTTAAAGTTTATACATCCCTTCCCGATATAAATTATATTTTGAAAAAATTTCTCCACCCTCTAATAATAATAAAAAGGGTTCCTTTTTCTGATAACAGAAATATTCAGTGCTAAATGATTTCTTTGAATTTTCAGTGTTCCCTGGCTTTAAAAGCAAAATTTTCTGCACCAGAAAATGCTGAAAATTCAAAATAACCTAACTTTGTATGTTTTGTTCATAAACAGCGGAATATGCTCAGACGAAAATTTTTCTTGCTTCCATATTATTTTGAGTTTGAAATATTTAATATTCTTTCTAGCAATGTCAAATGATACTTTTCAAAGTTTATTTATGATTATTTTTCTAATTTTTAAAGTTTAATAATAGAAAAAAATGACTTGTGGTTGTTTTAATCTGAAAATATTAATATTCAAAAAATCAAAATCTTTTAAAAAGTGACATTTGATAATGCTAGAAATAATGATATTGTTTATGTTTAGCTAAAAAAGAAATACAGAAATTTAAGCTCTGACACCATTTTAAAAATAATAATAAATAATGAATGATCTTACTAGAAGTTATAAATCAAAATTTAGATTGACACTTTGCAAATAAAAAATTATATCTTTTCCCCAAAAATAATCAAATTTTCTTGCATTTTGTATTTTATAGTAATTTATAGAAATTAGAAATCTTACAGGCAGTAGTTTACATTTTGTTTAAAAGGTTTCTTGTTTCCAATAAAGGGATAAAAAATGGATATCTTTTTTCAATAATTTAATAAAAATATGCCAGAAATAAAATTCTTAGCTGAAAATATGTTTTTTCAGCTAAAAATTAACTTTTTTTTTTGTTTGTTAATTTTTTAGTTTGAACATGTGAGAATAGAAGAATAATATTTCAACAATAAACTATTCTTAAATATACATACTAAATTAAATATAATTATTTAATATTCTCGTAAAATAAAACAAATTGAGGCAAATACTACTTTTAATTTATAGTTCTAGACAGTTTATTTTGTTTTTCATCATTTTATTAAAGTAAAGCACTTCTCAGAAGATACTACCAAAGTTAACATTTTAAATGAGTTTTAGCCACAATAAGATAATTGTAATGCAGTAAACAATAAACTTAGTAATAAATAATGTGCTACACTACAAAAAAAAAATTAAAAGCTGTTTGATTTAATATCTCTAAATATCATTCATGTTGATATAGAGCTACTTTGTTCAATGGGGAACATAAAATTTTTTGAGTACAAATTTAAGCCAATGTTAAATAAAATAAACAAAATGGCATTGCTAATTAACTACTTAATACATAGAAATTAGACAAGAATAATACTTGGATTTAACACATAAGTAGGGAAAGTGGAAAAGTAATCAATAACGATGAATATGATAAAGCCAACAATATGTATTTGCTTAATTTGTGCTGGATGTTAAATAGTATTTTTTACATTCTTTGACTTTATCTTTTCTCCCCTCCTCTCATGTTACTTAATCATTAAAAAACAATATTCTGAAACAGAAAAAAGAACAGATAAACTTTAATTATTCTTGTTAATGCTGATGCCTAAGAACTTAAAAAATAAATAAATAAAAATGCAATATATATGAAAATAAAAATACAGGACACATAAATATACAAATATATTTTATTGTAAAATATACACTTCATTCATTAAATTAATTCTATGCTGTAAGAATATTTAAATTTAAACTGTAATATACAACATAATAATGAAACAGTTACACATTCTATATCAGAATTATCTTCTAAATATTTGGTCCGAAGAGTAGTTAGTCGCCATTTGAAAAATAAATGTGCAGGTTTCTTCCATTGAGGAACATATCCTAGAGAGAAATTGATAAGAAAAATAATTAAATACTTAATATTTGTTCATAAATAAATTCAAATACATGTTTTAAAAAAAATTGTATTTGCTACAATAAACTCCCGATTATCTGATAGCAGCAGATGGGCACATTGGATAATAAAAAAGCTTGATAGAGATGAGTTCTGTAAATATCCTTATCACGCCATCATGCTTCTGTTAAAAACACATTTTTGATACAAAAACTTATTCCTATTCATGTTTTCTGGCTTGTTTCGTAAAAACAGTCGCTCATATAAAATCATGTACCCTGTATATGAATACAATATATATAGTTTTAAATTAAACAAATCCTTGATGTAAAAAGCCTAACTAAAAAACAATTTAAATTTATTAGGATGAGCGAAGCGAATCCTCTACTAGGCCACTCAAGTTACATTTTGTCGTACACTTTATAAAAAATCTATTCAGTATTTTGACTTGAAATTAAACATAAGAAGAAATTATGATATGTAGATTTGCAGAATGCTATTTTTTTTTACAGAATAACCTTTAAAAAATATTATTTTAATAATTAATTTATTCTACATGTTTTTCTATTATGGACGCATTTTTGCAAATAAAAAATTGAACGTGTATCTTTTTATTTTCAGAATGAAAATAAACCATGGGGTTAGTAATTATAGATAGAATCATGATTAATTAATTAGATAAAATATATTTTCATTATTCCGCCAAAAACGTTTGCAAATAAAAAATTGAACCTGTATCTTTTTATTTTAAGAAGGAAAATAAACTATGGGGTTAGTAATTATAGATAGAATCATGATTAATATATGAAATAAAATATATTTTCATTATTCTGCCAAAATTATTTACGCAGTTTATACTTACGGATTTTAAAAGAATTACATTATGATTTATTTATTTAGGTATTTACTTTGGTAAAGTGGCAACAAAAAGAATCGTAAACAAGTAAAATTAATTCTTATATTTGGTATTTAAAGTGAATATTTTGTTAAATTTGGTAAGTTTCTTAAGTCTGGTATTCGAAATGAAAGATTAAAGAATAATTTAAGAATATTTTAATTGATTGAAGAATAATTTAATTCAACCAAATTGAATATATTAACTACGTTTATAAATAATTTCTGGAATGTATTAGTAATTTAAAAATGTCGAGAAAAAGAACACTTATTGGCCAGAACGAACGCCGTTACTGGCCATTGGAAAATGTAAAAACATCTTTAAAACTTTTAGTTAAAAATTAAAAAATATATATTTTGCAAAATTTTGCTTCGAAAATATTTTTATTTATACCAGCCTTATATCATAAATAAAAAATTCCAAGGAAATTCTTAGTTATTTGGCTGAATTTACATTTCTAAAATTTAAATGCGCCAAAACATGAGATAACGTTTTTGCTTAATGAAGATGCAAAAATAATGTAAAAAAGTAATGTTCCTTTCAAATATTTATCTTATGAAATAATGCTTCGCGAATCCAAACAAAGCACGGCTTTTGCTAGTTTTATTGACCCATGATTAGAATTAAAATATATAATTTCATACAAAAGTCAAGATTAAAAAATAATACAAATAATAATTAATTATTGATAAATGACTGCTTTTATATTTTAGCAGTCTTATTAAGAACACATGCAATATAGAAGGATCACAGATGATAGAAAACATCTATATCCATCACCAGGGAAGGTTTTTTTGACATCAAAAAAGGGTTTGTGACATGACAAGGGTTTAAAACGTCAAAAACCCAGAGTCACAATCTGCTGCAGTGCACTAGAGTTTGTTCAGGAAACAAATTTTAAAACTAGCTTCTATTGCCATACTTCATGTTGAAGTTTAATTATTTTATGGGTAATTAGCAATGTCTTAAAATATTTTTAATTAATAAAAATTAAGGTAAAAATAACAAATTCCAAATCCCAGAAATTTATCTCAAAATGGACATGCAGAAATATTTGCACAAAAATTATGTTTAAACATTTTGTTTATTTATTGTTATTATTATTTTAATATTTGTAAAAAAATCTAAAGTTATTTAGTATGCATTTTGACATAGCTATATTTATAAGGAACAAGTTAAGTGTTATAAATGCAGGATTTTCAAAAGTGTTATACTTAATATACGTGTTTAATTTTTTTTTTTTTTTTTTTTTTTTTTTTTTTGTTTATTCTTTACACATTATATACATAATATCTAGTAGGTTAATTTGAATTTAAATACAATGCATGCTATGATTATTATGTATCTTTATAAACCATTTTTATATCAATCCCCCCCCCCCCCCCCCAAAGCAGACAAACTAATAGTATTGTGAAAACACTCTTCACGAAGACATTCTGGCACCAGCAGCCGCTCATTTTCAGAACATTCTTTTATTTATTTATTTTTCTTTCTTGTGCAAACTAAACGCTCAACGATCTTTTTTATTAATGTTCTTTTTGTACCTTTCAGATTTCGATGTAGTCGATTTAAGAATAATGATCAAGAAACATGTAATATCTGTGCGCGCATGTGTAAATAATCAACTTTTCTTTTTTGTGTGTTTACGTTTTGTCTCTTATTTTTGATGTGGATTTTTGTCTTTGAAGACGGCCAAGAATTTAGATTCGGACCACCGTGCATCCCTCAAGAACCCTCGAGAAAGGTAGGAAATTTTTATATTATTATTTTAAGAATATTTTTCTACTGAAATATCGAATTTGAAAGTAACATGGCATCCCTGTCGCGGGATGTACGGTGGTAATATATTTTGAAACAATTAAGAATTTGAATTTCGAAATAAACTAATTAAGTAGAGAAAAAGAGAAAAAAAATGGCTGAAAGTTTAGAAACACTTAAAAAAAGAAGAACTATTTTTCGATCGGCTGTTACGAAAGTTCTAAATAAAATCGAAACTTCCATAAAATCAGACGATGTGTCTATCGAAGAACTGCAAGAACATGTTGAAACATTGACCGACAAATTTAAGTCACTTCAGACAACAGATAATTCAATTGAATTATTAGTCAATCCCGATGATTTAGAGAAAGAATTAGTAGCCGCTGAAAAGTATAGCGAAAATTATGGAAGTCACGCGCAAATCAGAAAATTAGAGAATTAAATGCCGGATTTTTAAATTTAAAATCAAAACAAGAAAGTAACAAAGAACAATTTTCAGACAGTACATTTAATGAAAAAGTGGATAATTGTGTAAAAGTTAAGTTACCGAAATTGCATATACCAATATTTGATGGAAATATAAATGAATGGCTTTCCTTTTGGAGCAGTTTTGAATCGGCCATTCATGATAATAAGTCGTTAAATAAAGTTGATAAATTTAATTATTTAAGATCGCAATTAAGATCGACCGCTTTAAATACAATAGAAGGTTTTCCTGTTTCCGAAAAAAATTACGATGCGGCTATAGAATTGCTGAAAAGTAGGTTTGCTAATAAACAATTATTAATACACAATCATATTAGTAATCTTTTAGCTATCAAGCCTTTGAGAACTTCGAATGATATATATGCTTTCCGACAATATTTTGATAAATTATCAGTAGAACTGAGAAGTTTGCAAAGCTTAGGAACAGATTTACATAGCATTTCAAGTGTATTATGTACAACCATTTTGAAAACAATTCCGAAAGATTTGTTAATAGAACTTAACAAGTCCGATAATGAAAAGGGATTTTATGAAATTGAAGAGCTAATGAATTTCTTATCTACTTGTTTAAAAGCAAGAGAAAAGGCTAATCTAGTAATAAACCCAATTCACGAAGAAAGGAAAATGTTTAATCCTCCTGAAAAGAAAAACTTTAATTCGTTTCGAAATAACAATAAACAAAAAAATTATCCCACAGCTAATGATTTAGTGTCAACGAACAAAAAAGAGAATTTAAACGTAATAAACTGCGTTTTTTGTGAATCATTTCAGCACTCTTCGGTTGATTGCGATAGAACTAATGAGTTATCTATTGATGAAATTAAGAACATTCTAATGAAAAAGGGAGCATGTTTTAAGTGATTAGAAATGAAAAAACATTTATCGCGTTTTTGCAAAAAAAATATAAAATGCCGGATTTGCAACGGGAGTCATAACACATTGTTTTGTTATAGAAACGTAAAGAAGGAAAAATCTAAACAACAGACCGAAGTGTCGGATACTGCCCTTTTTGCGAATGAAAACTTGCCAAAAGAAGTTTATTTACAAACTTTATATGTTTATGTAAGAAATAATGGTTGTGAATATATAGTACGCGCATTGTTAGATACGGCGTCTTCTAAGTCGTATATTTCAAAGTTCGTAGCCAATAAGATGGAATTAAAAAGTTCAAGAAAGGTCAGAATTACTCACGGGTTGTTTGGAGGTACTGAAACAACGGTAGATCATAACTGTTATTCTGTTAATTTAAGGGGTTTAAGGGGAGGTAAAAAGATAAAAATTGAGGTAATGGAACAAGAAAAAATTTGTGCTAATGTACCCAAAATTAGAGACATTCGTTGTATTGCGGAATTAAAAGGAAAAAATATATTTTTGAGCGATATCTGCCCTGAAGGTAAAAATTGTTTATATGAAAGAAATTTAAATGAAATACATGTACTTTTGGGAGCAGATGTTGTGGGAGAACTGTTTACAGGAAAAATAGAAAATTTATCTTGTGGTTTGGTTGCGATGCAAACAAAACTGGGTTGGACTACTATGGGCAAAATTGGCGGAAATGAAAGGGATAGTTCTCTTTTGGTCCTTTCATTATATGTAAACGATGCCAAAATTACAGATTTGTGGAATTTAGATTCTTTAGGCATAGTAGATCCGGCGGAAAAACAAACTAAGGAAGAAGTTCAGAAATTAGTTTTGGAGCATTTTAAAGAAACCGTAAGACGCGAAACTGATGGTAGGTACAAAGTTTGTCTTCCCTGGTTAAGTGACCATCCTCCCATTCCAAGTAATAAAGATTTAGCGATAAAACGTCTGCAAAATAATATTAAGAATCTCCAAAATTGCAGTTTGTTGAAAGATTACGAAGCAGTTTTAAATGAGTGGGAAACGGAAGGGATTATTGAAAGAGTGAAAGAAGAGGAAAAACTTAACACCAAAGTCCATTATCTCCCTCATAGAGCTGTAATAAAACCTAATTCTACGACCAAAATTAGGCCGGTATTTGATGGATCAGCACATGTTAAGGGTTCTGTTTCCATAAATGATTGTATCGAGAAGGGACCTAATTTAATTGAACTAATTCCTTCTTTTCTAAATCGATTTAGAGTGGGAAAGATAGGTATTGTAGCAGATATTCGTAAAGCCTTTTTACAGATATCACTGAATGAAAAGGATAGAGATTATTTACGTTTTTTCTGGTGGAGAGATGGGAATTCAGAAAACCTTGAAATTTATAGACATTGTCGGGTTGTCTTTGGGATTAGTTGTAGCCCCTTCCTTTTGGCCGCTACTCTAACACGTCACTTAGATGAAGCACCTGAGAACATTAAAGATGTTGCTATAAAACTTAAAGAATCTTTCTATGTAGATAACTGTGTAGCTAGTGTAGAATCGTTAGAAGAGTTAGAATATTTTCGCAATGAAGCAAGGAAACTCTTAGCTTCGGCACAATTTGATCTTCGTGGTTGGTGTCATAATCGGTGCGAAGAAATCGGATTAGGCTTTAATGAAAAGGGTCATTTGAGTGATGCGGATGAGGATAAAATTCCCTTACTTGGTTTAATGTGGGACACCAAGAGTGATACATTGTCGTGTGATTTTCGGACTTTTAAATTGGAAAATGAGTGCATCACTAAAAGAACAATTTTGTCCTTAACTCATAAAATATTCGATCCCATCGGTTTCACTTGCCCCGTGACCTTAATTCCAAAATTACTTTTACAGAAATGCTGGAAAATAAAGGCGTCATGGGACTCCAAGCTGCCCGATGAGATAGTTAAGGAATTTAGAAAATGGACTAAGGAAATTAATGATTTGGGAAATCTTGAGATCCCGCGAAGATTGTCTAACTTATCTCTAAAAGAGGGAAACTTATCTTTACATATTTTCTGCGACGCTAGTAAATTTTCTTACGCTACATGCATTTATCTAAGAAATGAAGTAGAAAATCGTGTAACTTGTCAACTTATTCAGGCTCGTTCTAGAGTAGCTCCTCTAAAAGACATTTCCATTCCACGCCTTGAGTTATTGGCCTGTTGTATTGGAGCTAGATTGTCTAATAGTATTAAAAACGATTTGAAATTAGAAAATGTTGATACTTTCTATTGGTCAGATTCAATGGACGTGTTATACTGGATAAAACGGGAAGGTCCTTGGGCTACATTTGTAGAAAATAGAGAAATTCGAAAGCTTACCCCCAACACTTCATGGAATTTTGTACCTGGACATATGAATCCAGCAGATTTACCGTCACGCGGTTGTTGTGCAAAATCCCTTATTAAATCTCAGTGGTGGTTAGGACCATCATGGCTTTCAGAATCAAAGGAAAATTGGCCTAGTACTAATATTTTTCCTAATATGGATATAGTGAATTCTGAAAAAAGAAAAACTATTGTGACCGCTCCTAATGTAGAGAGTGATGAGGCACAATTTTATAATCGCTATTCTTCTTACAATAAAATTTTGCGGGTTACTGGTTGGATTTTGCGATTTTACCAAAATTCGAAAAGGGGTAGTACCGACAGAATATTCGGTCAATTAACACACAACGAATTAAAAACGGCAGAAACAGTATTATTAAAACTTGTGCAAAAAGAATCCTTTGTGAATAAACATAATCAAAGACTAAAATGCCTGAATATTTTTACAGATTCGGAAGGAATCATACGCGTAAAAACTAAGTAAGATATTTCAACGAGAAGATGAATTTAATTTTAGATTACCTATCTTACTCCCTTCAAATCATTACGTCGTAGAACAGATTATATTTTCGAAACATTTAGAATTCGGTCATTGTGGCGTACCCCTGCTAATGACTGCGTTACGAGAAAATTACTGGGTACTGAAGAGTCGGAAAACAATCAAAAAAGTAATCGGCAAATGTATCATTTGTAAAAGACACTCAGCAAAACCACCTGATGTAGTAGAAAGTGTCTTACCTCTTGATCGTGTCAGAGAAGCCGCGATTTTCGAAATAATAGGAATCGATCTGTGCGGGCCTCTTTATTTGAAAAAAGAATCTAAAGTCTGGATTTTGATAGTCACGTGTGCAGTTTTTAGAGCTGTGCATTTCGAGCTATTGACAGCTCTTTCAACCGAAAGTTTTATCTTAGGACTGAAACGCTTTATTTCTAGACGAGGTCGTCCTGCAATAATATATTCAGATAACGGCACAAATTTTACTGGCTGCCACAATTTATTGAAAACTATTGACTATGAAAAAGTAAAAGCGGTTACTGCGTTTTTACGTATAGATTGGAAATTTATTCCACCTTCTGCACCTTGGTGGGGTGGATTTTGGGAGAGGCTTGTTGGAATCCTGAAACGAATCCTGAGAAGGGTATTGGGCAAGTCGTCTTTAAATTTTGAAGAACTACATACCGTTATCTGCGATTGTGAAAGTATTATAAATGCCCGCCCCTTGACGTATGTTACAGATAATAATGAAGATCTTCAAGTTATAACTCCTTCAATGTTCTTACAGGAAAATACTAAAATAGGTAAGCCTGAATTGGAATTTCTAGACCACAAAGAAATGAATAAACGATACCATTATAGAATTAAAATTAGAAACGATTTAAAATCAAGATTTAGAAGCGAATACCTCGGCACATTAAAATGTTCGGTCTTTAGTGGGAAAAAATCAAGATCTTTGTGTGTAGGAGATGTTGTCCTGATATGGACGGAAAATTCTAGCCGAATAAACTGGCCTCTTGGTAGAGTTGTGAAACTTATACCCAGTCAAGATGGCGTTGTGCGCGTAGTAAAGTTGAAGACTGCAACTGGAATGCTAATTCGTCCAATTAAGAAACTTTGTTCTTTGGAGGTGAATGGAATCGCCGATAATCAAAGTGATGCAGTACTGCAAAAGCGTTTGACTACTCGCCGTGGTCGAATTGTACGGCCGCCCGAAAGACTCCAACTGCAGTGATTGAGTTCTGTCCCCTAATGAACTCAAGGTGGGGAGTGTGAAAACACTCTTCACGAAGACATTCTGGCACCAGCAGCCGCTCATTTTCAGAACATTCTTTTATTTATTTATTTTTCTTTCTTGTGCAAACTAAACGCTCATTGGTTATTTTTACGATCTTTTTTATTAATGTTCTTTTTGTACCTTTCAGATTTCGATGTAGTCGATTTAAGAATAATGATCAAGAAACATGTAATATCTGTGCGCGCGTGTGTAAATAATCAACTTTTCTTTTTTGTGTGTTTACGTTTTGTCTCTTATTTTTGATGTGGATTTTTGTCTTTGAAGACGGCCAAGAATTTAGATTCGGACCACCGTGCATCCCTCAAGAACCCTCGAGAAAGGTAGGAAATTTTTATATTATTATTTTAAGAATATTTTTCTACTGAAATATCGAATTTGAAAGTAACAAGTATCAAGAATACAAATAATGTTTACTTTAAAGTAAGGTAAGAAAAATCAAACAGCGAGGTAAATAATAGAAGTTCTCAGATTAAGAATGATTGATGAATGCTCAACCTGATTAAAAGAATTTCAAATGTGTCTAAAGTTCAGAAAATGTTAATATTTATCCTTAAAAATGTCTAATCTTCAATATTATTTTAACTATACACTAAGTTTGGTTATAAATAAATTTCTTAATAATATAATATCCCTGCAGATTTTGAATAACACATTAAAATTTATTAAATAAAGTTACAAAAGATAAGTTTTCCAAAGTCTAAGATTTTGTTTACTCTTCAAAATATGTTTCTTCAAAAATTTAAATTTATTTTTTCTACAACATATTTAGAAACATTTTCTTTATTAAAAGCAAATAAATTTTACTTATTAAATACAAATATAGATAGATACATACATATGTAAATAAATATAGATTTTTGGCCATGGTTAAAGCCATCAAAAACTGTTGCATGTCAAAAACTTACCAAGCCTGTCCAACACCACCTTAAATCTATTCACAATTTTAATAGAGAATTTATCTTAACAACTTTAGATAGTTGAAAAGCTACTGGATATAATTAGGTGTAAAAAAATCAAAGTTAAAGAAATATGACTGAAATTACATCAACTTGGGGACATTAAAATCTCATTACATAACAATCAACCTTTTAAAAAAACATATTTAATAAACTAAATAAAATATATAACACTTAATATGACGTGTTTTGATTTTAGGTAGTAATTATATAATTTCTTTAATAAAGGAAAATATATTTGTTTTAGAAAATAAAAACTGAAAGGTTGACAGCTATTGTTATCTTGAGTTAAGTTTTTAAAGAAATATTTTCAAAAGATTTAGTTATTTATAAGAGCAGTTAGCATGTTTATTGTAAATATTTCCTTCCTTTTAAATCAATGTACCATTAAATTAAATCATCTGTTTGAAAATAAATTGAATTTATACTAAATAAGCACATTAAAAAAGACTGTCTGATAAAGATAAGAAAAAATTCAAAAGGTAATTTCTACCACTTGTGTTTTTCCTGGTATATGCAACTTCTTGAGTGATGCAATCAAAGCCCTGTTGTCGCATATGGCTGATTTTCTATTTAGGTATCGTGAATTTTCACCAATAAATTTTAGTAGTTATTTTTACTTTATACGATGATAGAAAATCCATAAATAAAATAAAATAGTCATTCATAATTTTCTGTTCTGAATTCAATATTTTTAAACAAA
The DNA here is from genome assembly GCA_964019185.1 of Maratus speculifer. Lineage (NCBI taxonomy): Eukaryota > Metazoa > Arthropoda > Arachnida > Araneae > Salticidae > Maratus > Maratus speculifer. The sequence goes on along the minus strand of OZ025295.1, from coordinate 246,672,570 downwards.
AAATCTGCCAGATGCTAAAGCAGTGGAGCACATTATTCTATGGTTACGACCTAACTTTAAAAAATCATGGCCATAGGTATGTATAAAACTTCTTTTAATTTCTCATGCTAATTTCAACAAAAATATCAGTAAAAGATTCATGATGTACAGATTTTGCTCAATTACAGCACTACCTAATCCTACAATATTACAGCACCCATTTAAACATACATTGAATGAGGAGAAAACATTGTAATAAATCAATAACCAACCTTCTCAAAAAAATAATATACATAAATAATGTAATATTGTGATACAATTGTGAATGGAAACTTTTCTGACAAAGTGAAAAGGTGCCCAGGAAAGAGTTAAATAAAAGATATTTGACTTAAATTTCCAAATTTTGCCTCTTGAGTTACCTGTACTGACAATAAGTTGACACATTTGACTCAAACTTAATAACCTTATTGGAAATGGTATCAGATATGACATGTAAAGAACTCGACAGAATATATCATAGATAATGAAACTGGATAAAAAATAGATGCTACTGGCAATAAAGTTATCACAATGAAATTTTTGTCGACTAGCTGTCAGTCTAGGTATGTCAAGATGTTGAAAATATTTGTACATGTCTTACGTTCAACTATCAACAGATCGAAAAATTTTAATTTGTATATTTTTACCAATGAATTTAAAAAGAAAATTTAACAATGTAAAATGATATTGTTTCATATTTATTATTTTTATGAAATACATATTAGAGCTTGATATGAAATTTTAAAATGAGTTTACCTAATTTTCATGGATTTCCATTAATATAAACAGGTGAGCTAATTTAGTGAGTAACACTTGATAAACATAGAAAAATCAAGTTTAACTTTGCCTTACTACAGTTCTTTAGGTTATCCATAATAGCTTAATTACCACTAGGTGTAATTTTAAGTTTTGATTTATAACATATTGTAATGCAATTAAATGCTTTAAACTTGCAAGAGTAGCAATTTAGCTAAACGAAAACCTATCAATTGCACAGATTTTTGGAATACATCTTGTAGTAACATAGCTAAATTTTTGCAAATTTGATATTTCCACTGATTCGTGTTGGTGGTGTGTGTGTGTGTGTGGCGGGAGGAATTATAGTATGTTGTTTAAAGAAAAATAATTCAGAAAGAAATTTCTTAATTTTTTTAACGTTTTACTTCTCAAATTAAATTTTCTTTGACATTCTGAAATTACACACCACTTTGGTGGAATAAGGGCACCTGTTCTGTGCTTAGTGCACCAATAGAAATTTTGTTCATACTAATCAAGGAATCATTAAAAATATATATATAAAAAACAAAAAATACTGTACAAAAAGAAGTTATATCTAATGACATTGATTACATGAATTATAATTTATGTATATAATGTAATCATGATATCATGTTTATAATAAATTTTACATGTCTTGCGAAATTTTTTATTTTGAATGAATGTGTGTGAATGAGATGGTTATCTCATTATTTTTCTGGTATCTAAAATAATATTTAACAGTTACAAATTTTAAGATGTGAACACAGAGCCTAATATAGTTGAATTATGAATTCAGCAGTATGCAACAGCAACATGAAATTAACATTAGAACAGATATATTCAGCACTAAATGCAGATACATTTTAATATACCATTGTTATTGCACTCCATGTAGCTCTGTTTAGTTGTATCAGTTTCCTTAATTCCAGGAATTCGTTAGACATTGAATATCCAGTCTCTCTTGAATTTTCTTCATGTCACCGATTAAAGAAGTAACTCATCTGTCGACTTCCATATCCAGCTGAAAGTAATTAAGAGAGTTATTAAAAAGTGAATCATCTGTTTTCAGTATTAAAATCACATGCTTATGATCTATAAAACAACAGACATACAGTAAATTCTGTCCAAGACATATCTAGCCCATAGAAATTTTCTGCCATAAATGATATTCTGCTTCTGACAGAACTTACTGTATCAAAAATCATTCAGCATGACTTTAAATCCTTTCTGTGTCAGACAAATTGCCATCTAACATAGTTTACTGTATGTAAACACAAATATAGTAGAGACATAAAATTCATTCCCCATTTGTAACTAAAGTTCAAAATCAACAGTCAGCAGGAAGCCGATCAATCAATTTTCAGAAATCCTGTCTTGGAACTTTTGATGAAATTTGTCGTTTTTCTTGCGAGCTTTCGATATAACTTGCGGTTTTATCAAATGTATCTTTTTGACGTGACAACGTCTTGTAAATTGGTTTGCAGGGAGACACTTCAAGAAACTGCGTTACGTTACGTTACGCTCCGCTCACGATACGCGCTCACTTTTCTCTTAACTTTTTCCGGTCACTTGTGGGACCATTTTCTGAACGTGAATGTGAATTCGCTGCAAGGAAGGGGCGGTGCTTAATAGGAATTTTAGATAGTATCAAACTAAGACGAAATACGTTATGTATTAGTTATTAGTATAAAGTACAAAGAAAATAAGTGTAGTTTATTTCGTAATTCGGTGGTATATTATGGAAAACTAATGATATGTGATTAGTGAAAGCCATTTTACTTTAGTTATATTCTGCTCATTGAAAAATTCTTTAATATGCTGTTTACAAAATTCAACATTTGAATCAATAAACATGAAGTAAAATGTGTTTAACAAACACAGTGTATTGCAAGTTATTGTATGTATATTTGTATATAAATACGTATGTATGTGTAAAGGTAAAAATAAAATTTTGTTAATATGAAATTCAGTGCGAGATTCTTTGTATAAATTAATGTTTTAAATATAATTCTTTGTATAAATAAATGTTTTAAATTGTTACTATTATTTCATCCTTCTTCCTACTATACGAATGAATATTCACATTAAAATTATTTTACAACTCAAAGTCGTTGTCACGTAAAACTTTCGCCCGTATACCGACTTTACAGGCAACCAATTTTTTTTTGTGATTTTTTAGAAAAATTGGTCATTTTTTTCGCTATCTTTATGCGAATTTTACCTTTAACTGTGATCTTTTGATGAAATGTGCCTTTTTTCCCCATCCTTTGAAAAAAATTCTTGTTTTGCACAATCTATTTACCAAAATTTGTGCTTTTTGAAGTACTTAGACCGTGTTTTTGCGATCTTTTGATGAAATTCACATTTTTTATGATACCTGGACCAAATTTTTTCTTTTCTCGTGGTCTTTTAATGAAATTTGTCGTTTTTCTTGCAAGCTTTCGATGTAATTTGCCGTTTTATCAAATTTATCTTTATTTTGTGATTTTTTTGCAAAATTTGTCACTTTTTTCGCTATCTTTATGCGAATTTTACCTTTAATTGTAATCTTTTGATGAAATGTGCTTTTTTTCCCCCATTCTATGAAGAAATTTCTTGTTTTGCACAATCTATTTACCAAAATTTGTGTTTTTTCAGGTACCTAGACTGTGTTTTTGCGATCTTTTTATGAAATTCACGTTTTTTATGATACCTGGGCCAAATTTGTTCTTTTCTCGTGGTGTTTTGGTGGAATTTGTTGTTTTTCTTGCAAGCTTTGGATGTAGTTTGCCGTTTTATCAAATTTATCTTTATTTTGTGATTTTTTTGCAAAATTGGACGTTTTTTTGCTATTTTTATGCGAATTTTACCTTTAATTGTGATCTTTTGATGAAATGTGCCTTTTTTCTCCCGTTTTTTGAAGAAATTTCTTGTTTTGCGCAATCTATTTACCAAAATTTGTGTTTTTTGAGGTACCTAGACTGTGTTTTTGCAATCTTTTGATGAAATTCACATTTTTTATGACACCTGGATCAAATTTGTTCTTTTCTCGTGGTCTTTTGGTGAAATTTGTCATTTTTCTTGCAAGCTTTCGATGTAATTTGCCGTTTTATCAAATTTATCTTTATTTTGTGATTTTTTTGCAAAATTGGTCGTTTTTTTCGCTATCTTTATGCGAATTTTACCTTTAATTGTGATCTTTTGATGAAATGTGCCTTTTTTTCCCCCATTCTATGAAGAAATTTCTTGTTTTGCACAATCTATTTACCAAAATTTGTGTTTTTTCAGGTACCTAGACTCTGTTTTTGCGATCTTTTGAGAAAAATGCACGTTTTTTATGATACCTGGGCCAAATTTGTTCTTTTCTCGTGGTCTTTTGGTGGAATTTGTTGTTTTTCTTGCAAGCTTTGGATGTAGTTTGCCGTTTTATCAAATTTATCTTTATTTTGTGATTTTTTTTGCAAAATTGGTCGGGTTTTTTTCGCTATTTTTATGCGAATTTTACCTTTAATTTTGATCTTTTGATGAAATGTGCCTTTTTTCCCCCATTCTTTAAAGAAATTTCTTGTTTTGCACAATCTATTTACCAAAATTTGTGTTTTTTGAGGTACCTAGACTGTGTTTTTGCGATCTTTTTATGAAATTCACGTTTTTTAAGATACCTGGACCAAATTTGTTCTTTTCTCGTGGTCTTTTGGTGGAATTTGTTGTTTTTCTTGCAAGCTTTCGATGTAATTTGCCGTTTTATCAAATTTATCTTTATTTTGTGATTTTTTTGCAAAATTGGTCGTTTTTTTCGCTATCTTTATGCGAATATTACCTTTAATTGTGATCTTTTGATGAAATGTGCCTTTTTTTCCCCATACTTTGAAGAAATTTCTTGTTTTGCACAATCTATTTACCAAAATTTGTGTCTTTTGATGTACCTAGACTGTGTTTTAGCAATCTTTTTATGAAATTTGTGTTTTTTATGACATGTGGCAAAAATTCGTCGTTTTGTCAAGGTGTTTTGGTGAAATTTGCGTTTTTCTTGCAAGCTTTTGATGTAATTTGCAATTTTATCAAATTTATCTTTATTTTGTGATTTTTTTGCAAAATTGGTAATTTTTTTCGCTATCTTTATGCGAATTTTACCTTTAATTGTGATCTTTTGATGAAATGTGCCTTTTTTCCCCTATTCTTTGAAGAAATTTCTTGTTTTGCACAATCTATTTTCCAAAATTTGTGTTTTTGAGGTACCTAGACTGTGTTTTCGTGATATTTTGATGAAAATTGCATTTTTTATGATTTGTGGCAAAAATTCGTCATTTGTCAAGGTATTTTGGTGAAATCGGTCGTTTTTCGGGACCGATTGATGAAATTTGTTGTTTTTCTTGCGAGCTTTCGATGTAACTTGCCGTTTCATCAAATTTATCTTTTTTTTGTGATTTTTATGAAAAATTGGTCATTTTTTTCACTATCTTTATGCGAATTTTATCTTTAATTGTGATCTTTTGATGAGATGTGCTTTTTTTTCCCTCTTTTGAAGAAATTTTTGGTTTTGCACAATCTATTTACCAAAACTTATGTTTTTTGAGGTACCTAGATTGTATTTTCGCGATCTTTTGATGAAATTCACGTTTTTTATATGTGGTCAAAATTCGTCATTTTCTCGAGGTCTTTTGGTGAAATTGTTCGTTTTTTGGGATCTTTTGATGAAACTTGTCGCTTTTCTTAAGAGCTTTCGATGTAACTTGCCGTTTTATCAAATTTATCTTTTTTTGGTGATTTTTGTGAAAAATTGGTCATTTTTTTCGATATTTTTATGCGAATTTTACATTTAATTGTGATCTTTTGTTGAAATGTGCCTTTTTTCCCATCTTTTGAAGAAATTTCTTGTTTTGCACAATCTATTTACCAAAATTTGTGTTTTTTGAGGTACCTAGACTGTGTTTTCACGATCTTTTGATGAAATTTGTGTTTGTTATGATATCTGGGCAAAATTAGTCGTTTTCTCAAGGTTTTTTGGTGAAATTGGTTGTTTTTCGTGGTCTTTTGATGAAATTCATCGTTTTTCTTGCGATCTTTCTATGTAATTTGCCATTTTATCCCATTTAAAGTTTTTTTTGTGAGATTGGCTGTTTTTTTCGCTATCTTTTTTGCAAAATTTGTCTTTTTTCCCCTATTTTTTTGCAAATTTTATCTTTAATTGCAATCTTTTGACAAAATGTGCCTTTTTTCCCATCTTTTGATCAAATTTGCCGTTTCTCCTAATCTATTTACCCAAATTTGTGTGTTTTGAAGTACCTAGACTGTGTTTTTGTGATCTTTTGATGAAATTCGCATTTTTTATGATATGCAGACAGAATTCATCGTTTTCTCAAGGTTTTTTGGTGAAATCTGTCGTTTTCTCGAGGTCTTTTGATGAAATTTGTCGTTTTTTTTTTTCAATCTTTTGATGTAATTTACGATTTTATCAAATTTATCCTTTTTTTCGTGATTTTTTTTTGCGAAATTTGTTGTTTTTTTCACTACCTCTCCTCCCTCCCTCAGAGCATTGAAATGTCTCCTCCTGAAATTTTTGGGATTTCAATGGTTAGAAAGTACAATGTCCCCCCCCCCAGAGTCACAGAAGTTCCTCTTTGAGAAAAATGTTTGAATACAGCACTAGTTGCAGTACTTTTACAAAAAAAAAAAAAAAAAAAAAAAAAAAAAAACAGTACTTTTACAAAAAATATATATATAGCAGCGTTTTGTTACACACTGACCATTAGATTCATTTGTTGACATATGTGACCAGGCCCAGTAGCAGAAAGTTCTTCACATGTCTGTGAAGAATACTTCAGCAACAAAAAATAATCTGCGGCAAAATATTTTTAGAACTGAACCGTTTATTAATCAAACAGTTGTTTACCTATTAACATTTTTAAGCAATTTATAAATTTTAATAAATAATAATCTTAACTTTTTGTATTAAGTAATAAAGAGCTAAACATAATACGAAGTAATACAAAAATTTGATATAAAAGAATCTGCAAAAGAGAAAGAAAATCTGTCACACCCGTCTCGAGCTTTCTACTACTGGGTGACGAGGTTCTTAATAAATAATTAATACTTAGTTTTTCCATCTTTTAGAAGAATATAAAAATTTAAACAAAATAATTATATAATTTTTCTCAAAAAATATCTGTCTATTATTATTATCATTACCAGTTTCAAATAATTTAGTATTTGCTACTAATAAGAAAATGACATTAAGTACTAATTTCATCATAATCCCAGAAACAATTTTTTGTGCCAATTAGAAAAAAGGTAAAATTGATATGCGACCCAAGATTGAGCAAAGCTTATTATTAAAAGAAATTGCAATAACCAGTATAACCCATAAAATAAGCAAAATTTGCATTTTGAAAGAAAACTACAATAAAGGTAGAAACAATGAAAATTTTAGCAACTGTTTTTAAGCTCATATATTTGTTAAAAGTATTAGATTAGTCTTCAGCATACATCAAACATATATTATATCTAATGTTGCTACACACAAATGTGGCACTACTTTAAAATCTATTTTTAAAAATTTTAAACTTTTGTGTGCCTGCAGAGAAGGTTTGGGGGGGGGGAGTGCTAAATTACCAAGTGATTATTTATTTACCAATATAAAAAAAGAATTTAAAGAGGGAGGGAAAGATTCCAGACAAACTGCAAGAAAATAGAGTAATTTTTGCTTTCTACTTATTCCTAGAAACCTCCATTTTCCTTTTTTTCCAGGGATTTTAAAGGAATGATAGACCATCTACTGTACACTTAGTTAAAATGTTAAAATGTTAAAATGTTAGCAAAAATTTTTCATTCTCGATACAGTTAGACCAAATAAAGAAGGGAAGAGGGGGGGGGGAATGATCAATTGTCACTAAGTGACATTCGTGATAAACTTGGTGATCCTTTGAAAAAAACTGAATCTTGTATTTTACTATAATTAATATATTTTTTTTTAAATCTAAGAAATTTTTATACCCATAAAGTTTTAGATGTTCAATTTTGAAATTTTACATTAGCAGGCTAGAATATTTACAATAATTGATATTATTACTAATTACGCTAATTAAAAAATAAATGCCTATGAAAAAGCAAACGAATATTTTAATTTAGTTTTCAATAACATATAACAGAACAATTTCATCTGACACAGCAATTAAAATTGTGTACAGTTTCAGCCTCAAATAAATAGTCATGCAATAACATCACCAAAATAAAAAAATCATGAAGTTATAAGCAAAAATGAACAAATATGCTAAAACTGTGTGCTTACATAAATAATCTTCAATTACTTTATAATTACTTTTGTTACAATCAAAAAAGTTTTAAAGATTTTTGTTTTCATTAAATAAAATGCATTGTATGTTATAAAATGGAAATTCTCTGATTATTAACAGAAAAATACGGATATGTATGTACAATAAAGTCATACTAGTCATCCACAAGATTAAAATTTGGTGATTTGCAAGGTCTGCGGTTGGCGATTGCTAATTTAGATAAATAATTCTTATTACAATTAAAAAAAATTAAGGAATTTTAACACTTTCAGATTTTATGTATTTTGAGAAGGAGATGAAGCATATTTTCCTTTTTCTTGGAGGGATGAAGCAATTTGCTTTCCTTTTCTAATTAGGGAGAAGGAGCGACAGGGGTGCCCAGAGAGGGATTTGGTGGCGCAAGATGCATCATACATTTTAGTTTTGGGGGGGAATTTGAGAAAAAGTACATTTTGGGGAAGAGGGGGGGGATTTTAAATTCTTAATATATATATATATATATATATTATTTTATTTTTTATTTTTTTATTTTTTTATTTATTTTTCATTTTTTATTTTTTTTTTTTTTTTTTACTGTAAAAAAAAAAAAAAAAAAAAAAAAAAAAAAAAAAAAAAAACCTTGATTCTTTTAATATCACTTTTAAATTTTTCAACATTGAATTTTCAGAAATGTTCCTGTGTTTTCTTTCTTTAAATTCTAGATAAGGGCAATAAGAACTCATTCCGCTATGCTCAACTCGCTATCTATTGAATGTGCAGTATATTATAAGTAGAATATATTTATTTTATAATTGATATATTCTGTTTAGGGGGGAGGGGGATCAATGTTAAAGTATGAAGGTTTCTTTTGGGGGGGAGCGATTTTGCGTCATTAGATTTAGGGGGATGGTCACCACTGAGGAGCGATATTGTCTAAACATTTTAAACAAGAAGCAGAAATATACTGAAATGCGAAAGATTATGTGCCTGAAATGTAGGCATAGTAGTCAGTGTTGAATTAAAAAGGTGACCCAAGGGGGACTCCCCCCAAAGCATTGAAATGTCTCCCCCAGAAATTTTGTGATTTCAATGGCCAAAAGTGCAATGCCCCCCCCCCCCTGGAGTGACAGAATTCCTTACTCAAGAAAAGTGTTTGGATTCAACACTGTAGTACTTTTACAAATAAATAAATAAATAAAATAGCAGTTTTTCACCAAACACTGACCATATTTTGAAAGAATATAAAGTTTTAAACAAAATAATTACATAATTTTTGTCACAAAATATTTCTTTATTATTATTATCCTCACCAGTTTGAAATACAGCTTAGTATTAGTTAGTACTAATTTTATCATAATCCCAGTAACAATTTTCTGTGCCAATCAGCAAAAAGGAAAAAATTGATATGCGACCCAAGAATGAGCAAAGCTTATTATCAAAAGAAATTGCAATAATCAGTATAACTCCATAAAATAAGTAAAACTTGCATTCTGAAAGAAAATTACAATAAAGGTAGAAACAATATAAATTTTAGCAATTATTTTTAAGCCCATAATTTTTTTTAACTATTAATCTTCAAGGTGTAAAATTAATCTGCAGTCGTGTTACACTGTTTATGCTATTTTGGGACTATAATTAACAAAAAATAAATCCACATATTTTATAATTTGTATCATTTATCGATTTTGTCCAATAAAAACTAAGAAACTACATTTTATTTTTTAACTTTTAATTGGAAAAATGCAGCATACAATTTTTTAGAAAACAAAATAGTATTCAAAATTGTAAGTTTTAAGCATCATAAAAAGTAGAAATACTCAAGAATGTTGTGAATTATAAATAAATATATAAATAAGGCCTGGCCTTGGAACATTAACCTGGATTGAAGTATGAAAATATTTATGTATTTATCTTCTCTGAAGATTTTCAGCGCAATAAAAATACATACATACAATCCATACACAGAGATGATAAGCAAACAAATGGTACGGTACAGCTGCCCTTTTTAAAAATATTAAGATATAATAATCTGAAAAACTTATGACCAACTGCATACAATTGCTCCCTTCCTAATCTTGAGTGTCCTCATGTATATGGAATACATTTTCAAAACACAATACATTGTTTTTTGAGTAGGTAATTTTTATATTATGTAAACTCTTTCCTTCCAGTACGGGCGACTGGTGGGATGTTTTGAGCTACAAAAACATTGATTTCTTCCATTTTATTAAACTTAATTCCTATATTATAAAGACGATATAGCTGCGTACGACGCCATGAAAATCCCGATCTACCGCCAAAACACATCCAGATGCATGACGATAAACTTTTCGTTGCGCATGCGTATTTGCCACCGTACTGCTTCTCGCTTTGGAATTTTGAAAGGTACGGAAATGGAACTCCGTGCCTCTAACAATTTTTAAAGGCACAAATCGAACTTCGTGCCTCTGGCAAATTTCACTTTCGTATCGGTGACTCTCATTTTGTCGTGGCTTGACGTTTTTCTGGAAAATCAGAGGCACTTTTTCTATGTGCCTCTCATATGAAAATAATAGAAGGCACGATATGCTTGTGCCTTTTATGTGAGGGGTACAGTTTTAAGAGTGTAATATATTGTACTGTATTTTATATTTTGTAAATATTAAAATCTTATCTAAACATTCCAGATTCAATTTATAAGAAATTTAATTGGATTTACTTAGTATAAAAATGATTAAATTGAAAATAATTTTTTAATAATTTTTCTCAATTATTTTAATATTTGGAATATAAGTTGTATTAAAATGGTTTTAAAGTTCACTAGCTCATACTTTTTTATGTGGATCCATACATAAATAAAAAATAAGACTTATTTCCACAAAATTTTCACCCCCCCCCCCCTAAAAAAAGTGACATTTTTGGAGTGCCGACAGAAGTGAAAACTTGGGCAATTACGTTTTTATTTTTTGAATTGTCAGGACATATTTTTTTATAATCGTCAGGAAACATTTTATTGTGCAGGAAATACTTTTAAATAATGTGTTTTTTTTTATTCATTATTATAAAGTACTACTACAAAAATTGCATTACAATTTTCATTTAATGCGCAATTGTGCATGAAAAATAATGCATATTCTTTTACATAAAAAAAATTGCAATAAAAAAAGGCTGAATAATATTTATATGGCGCAGATGTCATACACACATCACGTTGGCATAATTTTTTTCTGATACCGATTTGGCAAAAAACCTCGAAGAAGTTTAAGAAATTTAAATTTCAACCCATTATGGTTCCGTAACGTGACCCAGAATAACGGGAGAAAATTTTTTATGCTAGATTTGTAACGTATGAAGCATAAGCTGTCGATAGACATATTACATCAAAAAGTGAGAAACGCTCCCCAGCCCCCACTCCCAAAAATGGTCCTATAGGGAAAAACAGGAAAATTGAAATAGCAAAAAGAATGGCGAGTAAAAGTTAGCTATGCTAGAATTTTTTTCTCCGCTTAGGTCCCATAGAAGCAAAGTTATAGCCTTTTAAAGATTGAAATGAAGTGAAGAAATGAGCAAAATTGGGTGAGTCACCGAAAGGGGGGGTGTCATGTTAAAAATGGTAGAGAACTAAATAAGCGAAATTTAAAGGTGTATGTTTGGGGGGTGAACCCCCCCCCAGAAGAGCCCTTTAGAAATCAAATCCACAAATCTCAAATTCAGTCTTTCTGATATTTAATAAAAAAGAGACGAAATCATTTTTTATCTATCCTCTTTCTTCCACAACCGCGAATGAAAACCAAACAGGAAACGAAACTTTAAATCAAAAGCCGTTAACGATAACAACATTATCCTCAGACAAAACGTTTGAAAATAAACAACAGTTACGAAACGATAAAGTTTTGTAATGTAAAAAACTACATTTTTTTCAAAAACGGGTGGAAAATCTAACAGAAAATAACTACATAACTGAACTGAATTGAAAAACTGGTGAAAAATCTAACAGTTATTGAATTAGCGAATATTAAGGAGTTATTTCTTCTGTGGTTGCATAGGGGTAACCAGCTTTTTGAACGGGTGGGTGCCCAGAATTTTTAACCTGAACTTGCCGGATACAAACAATATCTTATTTTATATAGTAAAACTTTCTAAAACGGAAGCCTATAAAACAGTTTTAAATTCCGTTTCAGACAGTTTTTTTTATCTTAGAGTGTATAATTGTGAGATTTTTTTAATAAGGGTTTTTAAGGGTGTTTTAATAAGGGGGAGACGCAATTTTTTTAAATAATTGTGAATTGGTCTGCGCAAGCAGGGGGGGGGGGCTGTCCGGGCTGTACTTGCTGGATACAAACAATATCTTATTTTATATAGTAAAACCTTCTAAAACGGAAGCCTATAAAACAGTTTTAAATTCCGTTTTAGACAGTTTTTTTTATTTTAGAGTATATAATTGCGAAATTTTTTTAATAAGGGTTTTTAAGGGTGTTTTAATAAGGGGGGACGAAAATTTTTTAAATAATTGTGAATGGGTCTGCGCAAGCAGGGGGGGGGGCTGTCCGGGCTGTACTTGCTGGATACATACAATATCTTATTTTATATAGTAAAACCTTCTAAAACGGAAGCTTTTAAAACAGTTTTAAATTCCGTTTTAGACAGGTTTTTTATCTTAGAGTGTATAATTGTGAGATTTGTTTAATAAGGGTTTTTAAGGGTGTTTTAATAAGGGGGGGACGCAAATTTTTTAAATAATTGTGAATGGGTCTCGGCAAACAGGGGGGGGCTGTCCGGGCTGTACTTGCTGGATACAAACAATATCTTATATTATATAGTAAAACCTTCTAAAACGGAAGCCTATAAAACAGTTTTAAATTCCCGTTTTAGACAGGTTTTTATCTTACAGTGTATAATAGTGAGATTTTTTTATTAAGGGTTTTAATGGTGTTTTAATAAGGGGGGACGAAAATTTTTTAAATAATTGTGAATGGGTCTGTGCAAGCAGGGGGGGGGGTGTCCGGGCTGTACTTGCTGGATACATACAATATCTTATTTTATATAGTAAAACCTTCTAAAACGGAAGCTTTTAAAACAGTTTTAAATTTCGTTTTAGACAGGTTTTTTATCTTAGAGTGTATAATTGTGAGAGTTTTTAATAAGGGTTTTTAAGGATGTTTTAATAAGGGGGGGACGAAAATATTTTAAATAATTGTGAATGGGTCTGCGCAAGCAGGAAGGGGGGGGGGCGCTGTCCGGGCACCCAGTCCGGACATTCAACATTGTTCGGCAAACGTCTCAAAAGAAACGATTAAGGACTTTTTAATGAATATTATTCTTATTTTAGAGGTACAAAAAATGAAATCTTGATTAAAACAAGTGAAGGAAGATGCTGTCATTAAGAACCATGTGTTATTTATTTAACAGGGACTTTTCAGTAACATATTAATGCAATATTAGGTTCTAGTGTAGTAACACTGTTATTTATCCTAATACGATAAATAATGCCCATCCCTACTATAAAATTTCACATGGCAAAAATATTAGATTTAAAAACGATTAAAACCGTGCAATGTTTCTTAAAATTATATTTAAGTGGGACTTTTTAAGCAAAAAGAGATAAGGGTGTGATATTCTGTTGCCTCTCTCCCTCTCCTTCCCTTTTCTTTCACTTCCACAAAACGTTAAATATTTTCTATCTCACAAAACGCATACATGGAAACATACATACTGAATTAGATAAACTCAGTTAAAAAAAATGAATGTTTCTCATAATTCTATTTGAGCTGTACTTTTTTAGTAAAAAAAGAAAAAAAAAGCTCAGGACCTGATATTTTGTTGCCTCTTTCATTTCTTTTATTTACACTTTCACAAAAAATGAACATTTTCTATCACTTAGAATGCAATTTGTCAATTTCTAAAGTTGTGGAATTTGATTTTTTAGAATTGAACTATCTACATGTCATTATTCCTCCTTATTTTATAGTTTTTTTAATGGTGCTATTACCTACATAAGTGAGTAATAACTTTAAATAGTATTGGTCAAGAAAACACGCCATTACATTTTATGAATACATTTTTTTTAAAATATTTTCATATAGATCGTCAATGAGTTGCTGTACCAAATCCTATATCTATTTTAATATACAGGTGGTTATCAAAATAATGGAAACACTTGTGAATGAAAGGAAAATTTAAGAATTCCCTTCGTAAGCATTAAAATATAATCTTAGCTACCAGATTTTTTTTAATATAAAAAGTACATGTATTAGGTAGTATGAGAGAGCTCTAGAAGAGTTGTCTACGTTTTGATTTTTTTTTTGGTCAGAAGCGTAAAATGTCAGACCCAGCTTATAGGCGTTTCTAGAGGTACGGTGTCTAAAGTCATGACAGCATACACACAGCGCGGAAAGACAAGCTCAGCAAAACAAAATAGTGGACGGAAGGAGAAGCTGAGTGAAAGAGACCGACGGGTATTGAAGCGGATTGTAATGTCTAAAAAGAAAACAATTGCAGCCAAAGTGACCGCGGAGCTCAATCAGCATCTGGATTCTTCAGTGTCAACAATTACAGTTCGGAGATACCTTCATAAAGAGAACATTTACGGGAGAACGGCAATTCCCAAGCCACTTGTCACAGATACTAATGCCATAAGTCGTGTAGAGTGGTGCCACAACCACAAACACTGGTCGATTGATAAGTGGAAGATTGTTATATGGTCAGACGAATCATCTTTCACATTTTCCCCCACAACAGGACGGGTACATGTCTGGAGAACACCTGCACAAGCGTATGATCCTGATTGCCTCCGTCCAACTGTCAAACATGGAGGTGGATCGGTCATGGTATGGGCAGCCGTGTCATGGTTTTCTGCTGGTCCAATCGTAACCCTGAAAGGAAGGATCACTGGGGAGAAGTATAGAGAAGTTTTAGCTGGCCATCCCATGATGCAAATTTTGTTTCCTGCAGGAGATTAAATTTTCCAAGATGATAATGCCCCTATTCATGCAGCCAGAGTTGTCCAATCATGGTTTGATGAACATGAGGATGAGGTGGAACATCTACCTTGGCCCGTACAGTCCCCAGACCTCTACATAATCGAACCATTGTGGTCTATTTTAGAGTTTTCAATCCGGAATCGATATCCTCCACCGGCATCTCTCACGGAACTTTCACAATATCTCCATGAAGAAATTGGCTGCACCTGTGATAGTCCGCGATCCGGACGACCAACTGTTCCTGAGGATACTGTTATGGAAATGCAGTACATAGTGATCAGAGGACGCATGCAAACTACAAAAGGTGCATCTCGTGTATTTGATATACCAAAATCAATGGTCTTAAAGTTACTGCTCTCTGTATTCCGCATGTTTCCTTACCGGTACCAACGTGCCCAGATCTTGGAAGAGAGAGACCATCAACAACAAATAGACTTTGTTAATGAATTTCTTATCCAATATGATGGAGATAATGATCGCCCTCTTCGCATATTATGAACGGACGAGGGACATTTCACCTTAACTGATAACGTCCTAACTGGTAATCTCCTCCGCGATCCCTCAACCTCACTCCTACGGATTTCAGTTTCTGGGGATATCTAAAATCTAGAGGGTACATATGCAATCCGCAAACTTTGCCGGATTCGAAAGATTCTCTCAAACGTGAGATCGCAAACATCCCTCATGCGATGTAATGTTCGGCTGTATTGTACACAGTCGCCACCATGCAATGTGTAATTGCCTGTGATGGCACCCATGTGATAAATGTGTAATCAAAATAAAATTTTTCTTTTCTCCGATCCGTGTTGTAATCATAGATTAGTGTGCTGACTCTGTGTCATATGCACATTTACTCCTTGCGCCTCAATCCTGTTTTTTATGGGGGGAGGGATATTCGCAGAACAGTTTTTTGTACGTGCATAACGTGTCCGTTTCTTGCTATACACGTACGGTTCCAACGCCCTTTAGGGTTTTCGCATGCGCTGAGTATTTTGGGATGAAAAAAAATGGGAATTGCCATTGAAAAATTTCGAGTTACTGTAACTATAACCGTAATCGTGAGCGCTATTTTATTGCCGTTCACAGAATCTCGAGCTCATACCTCTGAATGGCTATATCTGAAATTTCACCTCGGTCGGTTGAACGGACTGGCCGCTAGAGCTCCATATACCGGCAAAGATTTTTTATGACCATCCTGTATATATATATATATATATATACATATACATATAAATCTAAGCCGTGAAAATTACAGGACTCTTAATGTGGTATTATTAACCCGCAGGTTACCTTATATATTTTCTAATATATAGGAAATAACTTGTAGTAAACTTCAACAACGTATATCAATTTCATAAAATGTGAAATAATTTAATGTAATTAAAATGTAATCAGAACATTTTTTGGACCTATGTAATAGAATACTGTTGTGTGACCCTGTGAATTAATTAAAAATATAATTTGCATCAAAGATTGTAAAGAATGTATATTTTAATGTACATTTCATAGATGCATAAGAATTTTATTATATTTAAAAGAATATACCATCATTAAAATGCACTTGAAACTACTTTTTCCCATTGACCGTAATATAACGGAATACTTTTGATTGTCCCTATAATTGAACTATACATCTGATAATCAAAAAATTTGAAAAGACTTAACAAAATTATGTAGTAATTATACATTTTAAATTTCAAACGAATCGGTTGGATAGTTTTTGCATTGTTATATGTGAATAGATGGACAGACAGACAGATTGAATGATGATTATTTATACTATGTATTTATATAATTACGAACACACCAATAAAGAGAAAACATATTTATGTTTTATTATTTTGAAAATAATTTTTATCAATGAATAATTATAAAAATGAAATAATTAATTTCTATGTAGCGTTAAAAATTACAAATACTACATAAATTAAATCAAGATTTAAAATAATGTAAATTTATTTAACAAATAATATTACCTATAATGTGATTATTTATATTAAAGTTCAAGAAAAAAAAACTCACCTATAAAAAAGTAAATTCCTATTATTAAAGATATAATAATGAAGAAAAAAACTTTTAAATTAAAATAAATAAGTGTAAATATTTTTTCAATAATGCAGTTTATTTTATGATTTTTATTATTTTCTGAATAGATTATAAATAACTAGGCTTTTAAAAAGTTTTTAGAAAATTCAAAATATCTTAATCCGTTTCTTTTCTTTTAAGAATAAAGATTACCTTTTTAAAGCTGTGAAATGTTAGATATACCATAGGAAACTAAATTGCTGAAAGCTATTACTATCATTAACGATTCCACGTGATTCCATTTGTTCTCATTAAGTCCTTAATGGAAAGTCATCAATATGTAAATAGCATTTTATTCCATTTTTTATAAGCTTCGGAATAAGATAGCAGAGTTTTGAGGCTATAAAACAGAATATGTACTATTTTGCAACAAATTAAATGAAAAATTTATAAGCATACTGCACTTAACGGACAATTACACCTATTAAGCTTTCTTAAACAAACATAAAAGTGTAAATTGATATCTTAAATTAATTTGTAAGAATTAATTTTTTTATCCTGCCAGTGTTTTTTTAAACGAAGTATTTTTTTTTCTTTCATGTTTATATCTTTTAATTTATGATACAATTCTGTATCAGTTTCTTTAATGTAGTCCAGTGATGTGCAATCGAGACCCCAGATGCAGTCACGAGTAAAATTTTGTGGATTTCCAAATTCATTATACCAACCTCCCCCCCCCCCCCCCAAAAAAAAAATGTTGACAACAAAAATCATAAAACTTTGATAAAGTGAAAGAACAAATGTAACAATATCAACAACAAAACATCTGAACTTTCATTTAAGAAGGTATGGGAGTGCTTATTTTTCTATATTTTATTATTAAAAAAGTATTTGCCAGTCTTTATTAATTTTCATCTATATAATTTCTACAATTATTTTTATAAAGAATATTAAGGATGAAACGCATTACAAACATTAACACATGATGAAATTTTTTAAATACATTTTTATTTTTTATGCGTAAAATACACTTAAAGTGGTTCTAAAAATTTCATTGGAGAAACTATATAAAATTAAAAGAAAGAATCCTTTAAAGTGGACATTTATACATATATATTTAATCGACGTAAACTTGTGATATATTGTCATTTATTATCATTAAATCTTCATTTCACCAATGCGTGAGCACAAATGTACGTAAAAAAATAGAAAAATCTTTTAAAAAAACGTTTGTTTAGGAAAAAATTAAAGAAAAATCCAAAAAATTGGAAATTTGAAATATTTTCGCTTTTTTAGGCAATGATATTACATATTTTTGCAAATGATGATAGTCATCTACGCTGTATTATTACTGTATCTACTGTATCTATTATTAATGTATTAAAAGCAATGATATTACATATTTTTGCAAATGATGATAGTCATCTACGCTGTATTATTACTGTATCTACTGTATCTATTATTAATGTTTTAAAACTGTATCTAAGTTACATACGTGAAAAAAATCTGCTTTTAACGAAAAAAAAACAGTCTTAGCTAAAATATTTTATTTTAACATCATACAATTGTCTCTAATTTTTACACGTGAAATATAAAAAAAATGCCTTTCGCAATTAAAAGAAGATATTCAAAGATTGTTGCAAAATTTTAAATATAAATTTTTGTGCCTTTTATTTTTAAATAGAAAAAAATCTTTTATTTATTTCCGATTAAATTTCAATATGATTTATTGTCTTTCAGTATTATTGCATGCGTATTTTTTATTTATTTATTTTTTCTTAGCGTTCTCTAATCCGGTTCTCAGGAAAAACATTCAGCCGGTGAAAGTGACACACACTAAATTTTTGTAATGTATAGAGATGAATTGTACTTTTTTAAAAAATAACTTTTCAACGGTTTCAAATTTACTCTTCTTAATAGGCACATTCAGAAGATTTCTTTCATAGGTATCTTTTCTGTGACAATCAAAAACAAAATCTGATAAATATTTTGGGGTTATACTTGACGAAAGATTTTAATATCCATCGTAGCTTTATATGCTTAGAAAGTAATATTGCTCTGTGAATTAGCCTTCACTTCGCTCAGACAGATAAATTGTCAAGTGTTTTTTTCTGCAAATGTAATTTTTACTTTAGTCGAACATGAACGATTTAAATTTGGCATGCATTATCTGTGAAATCGCTATCCTTCCCAGGTAAAAAAGTCGGCAAAAAAACCTTTAAAAAATAAGATTTTACAGGGATATTGAAGATTTCTGCAGGAATTTTGAAGGCAAATTAAATGTGGTGATTCTTTTGAGGGAATTTACTGTTTATTAATAGATTTTATGCAGGCTTTTATCTGACCTCCGAAATACTAATCGGATATTTTAAAGGTCTCTTCAGGTATTTTGAAGCAAAATGAAAACTGGAACAAAATGCACAGATATTTAAAGATTTTATAGAGACTTTTATTAGCAAGTTAAGGCTTTCAATTTAACTTTACTGATTTAAGTAAAATTGATAAGTATACTTCAGGTACTTTGAAGGAAAACATAGCCTTCAATTTACCTTCAGTGACTTAGCAAATTTTTGATAAGTGTACTTCAGGTATTTTGAAGAAAAATATAGCCTTCAATTTACCTTTAATGACTTAATGACTTAGTGAATATTTACAATCTCTTAGTTCAAGCCTTCGTTTGGTTACGTGTGGACGTGTCCCAAAAATGCTCTTCAAAATACAAGAATAAGCGCGACCCATGGCCCGCGAGACGGGACTATTCTATTGATTTAGATGTGAGAATATCCCAGCTACATTTTGAGGTAAGTTGCATGTTTTTAGGACAATTATTAATTAATATATAAGTGATTAATTATCACATCCCATTGCCAGTTAAAACGTTTGCTGCCGCTCACACGAAAGCGCGTGATATGACGCCAACGTTAAGAAGCCACTCACGCGCCAGCGCGTGATGTGGGATGATGTCTAATAGCCAGTCACGCACTGGCGCGGGAAAATCTTTCACTGATTCTTTGTAATAAAAAGTAAATAGGCTTCTGGGAAAAACCCACTTCTACAGTGCGGCATTAACTATTATCACATCTTCATGTAAGCGGTAGCGAACGTGTTAATTCTATCGGCTCTTGCAGATACTAAGTTTTAAAATTCTAAGTATTTAATAGCTTGAACCATGTAAATTCTCAAATCATGTAAAAATCATCTCTATAGCCTAATTTTCAATCAAGATTTGTTTATAAAAATTTTCTCATAATAGTTTTCGCATTAATTAAAGTTTTATTATTATTTCTTCCAAATTATAATCTAGAGCCACGTATTCTAATTCGAGCTAAATAACTCTAAGTTCAGCCTAATAGGGATAAGTATTAAGATGTACATACCCCAAGATAACGTCCCGTTCACCCCTGCCAGTAGCAAGCAAACCCCGCAGCGACCACGTTGAATTTCTGAGCTTTGAAAAAAATCACAAGATTCTAAAACTTCAAGACAATACACCACCCTCAAGTGTACCAAGTAATTATGTATTGTAATTATATGCATTTATATAAAAAACTTTAAATATTTTTTTTCATTTTTCATGTTTATTTATAAACTTAGATTATTTTTCAACTTTTTTTTTTCATTTTTTACGCAAAAATATTTTTTATCGAATTTTCAGATAAAAACTTGGGAACTGACTAATTATTACATAAAATTAACGATTTTAATTAATTTTCTTTAAAATTAAAAAAAAATTAGTACGGCATTTTTATTTTTACCGGTGGTCGGCATGGTTACGCAATACCCACCGTTCTATCCATCCAGTCGTAAAACACTAATTTTTAATTATCTCATTAATTAATTAATATTTATTCTTTTCCTCTGGGTTCCTATACCTACTACTTTAAAATTGAAGGGAGGAGGGGTTATTGTTTATTTTGAGTACAGCTGAGAAATGTGCAACTTAAATCTTTGTTTTCACACATATGCAGGGAAAACGCATTTTTTTATCTTCAAGAAACTTTAGTTCCAAATACCTGCAAAATACCTGAATATTTTACTTTCAGGGAAAATGCAGGTTTTTTACCTTCAAGAAACTTTAGTTCCAAATACCGGCATGTTATCTGAACTTCTTTTTTAAAGGTTTTTTGCTGATTTTTTTTACCTGGGTTCGGATGTACTTCTATGTCGTACCTTGTAGTAAATCTTTCTTAATGTTAAGTTGGAGATATGAACACATTCTCAAAAGTTTTTTTTTTTAAACTAATAAGCAAGATTTATCTGCATTTAATTCGAAAAAATTCCATGAATATAAATACGCATATACATATGTATGTACGTCGAAATTAACAACAGAAAAAGAAAAGTGTTCACAGCGTTTGATGATATAGTTAAGAAGTACAGAAATGATACTGTGATTTTATAATTTATAAAGCTGCAAATATATATTTTAATAGATATTAGAAAACAGAACTCAATAATACTTAAAAAAAACTGGATTTTGAATATCCCTTTATTACGCAGAATATTGATAGTTAGGTGTTTTATCAAACTGTTTTTTTTTCAATTGTGTTTTTTGTCTTATATTTCTATGAAAAGCCTTTTTGACGATTAGCCCTGAACTGTGCCCCAAGTTACCCGATACTGAGAAATCTAAAATGGACAAAAAGGTGTGATGATTCCACAAGAAGCAATGAAAGAAAAAAATGGGAGGTTGGAGAGCGAAGAGCTATGACTTAATCAGTTCTTAAAATGACTTAATCTGTCTTTAAAATTAAAGAAATATTACAATTTCAAAAGAGTAATAGTAATGAAATAATCTTATAATGAATAACTTCGCAACTGCCAAAGACTAGTTACGAAACATTTTTTCTTTCTGAATTGCACTAACAAAAATCCTTTAATTATTATTTTTATGTACTTTATGTTATGAAATGCATACTTGACTAAAAAATTATTTTACAATTAATGTCTAAGAATTATGAAAAAACTGTCTTTTATTAAAACATTTTAATGAGTTTATTTTCTTTACATACTTATGAAGAAAAAAACACAATTTACTTCTAGCATTTTCTAACCCAGAAAATTCTGTATTCTTTAAATTGAAACAAAAAAAAAAAGTTTAAACATAAAACTTTTTCTTTCTCTCTACTTAAATAAACGAAGTTACTTTTAAGAGTAGAGAAAAAATTTAATTTAGAAACACCCGTTAAATAAGTGAGAGTTTTTTTTCATCTCGCAGTCTTTTACTTATTATTTTTTAAGAAGCTAAATATCCTACAAAAAAAGTCTACAAAAAATATCAAATTTTAAAAATATGTATGAAAGAAAGTAAGATAAAGACATCTTGTTGTTATAGAGCTTCAATTTATCAAAGAAACTTTTTTTGTATTGTTTTACTGGGTAATATGTGTTATTTTTTCTAGAAAAAAATTCTTGACGAAGACGAATTAATAACATATTTTTTTAGTATAATAAATGCAAAAGAAAATTTTCTACTTTTTTCCTTAATAAGACATTTTGATTTTCTTTTTTAAAGATTTAAATAAAATAGTTATTAGTAAACAGAAACGTATCTTTTTAATCTTATATACAGTATGCAGCAAAGCAAATTGAAATTCAAAGATCCACTAATCAAAAAACGAAAAAGTTGACGAAATTTTAAAATAGACTTGTTGACATTAGACTAGTCAACAATGTTGATTGTTGACTATTAACCAGACGAATTATTAATTTAAGTAAAGGTATTAAAATAATTATAAAAGTATGGTATATAATTATTTTGCTGTTGATGTTATTTTGTTGTAAGCTTTGAGTCAAATCTTTATAATAATTCAACTTTTTATTATTTTTTTTTTATTATCATTTTAATTTTTACATGTATTACTTTTATTTTCAGTCTAAAATATTACTTTTCGAAAAACTTAACAATGAATAATTCATTTACAAATTAAAATTGCCTTTTTAAAATGTCAAATTGATAACCGGTGGGACGTACGCCCCACGTTGGGAACATCTGGGTAATACAGTGTCCAGAAGCAGTACAAAAGCAATTAACGTCAAATTGTTGACAGAATAATATAATAATTAAACGCATAATTACAATGGGATTCGCTACTAGTTTGTATTGAGTGGATCTTTTAATACATCTGCTATGTCTTTAAAAGTTAATGTATAACCCATCAGAAAAATCTCGGTGCAGATCAAGGCGGCATGATTGTGACCTCCTTCCGAAGCGTGATTAGCACAATGCCAAGTTTACTTTTTAAAAAGGGACTTTGTTTTTGGCATTTTATGGCATACTCATTCATAATTTTCTAGTACAGACAGCTAAACTCAAACATAGATTGTGTATTGTTTTACAAAGTCTTTTTATTCTTTTAGAAACTTTTTTTTTAAATAATACAATTCACAATACATATGTTTGTTGTATGCAAACTTCTGAGAACAAGCAATACTTACACTTGACCGTTTATTTTCTTTTCAATATAAATTATTCAAAATCATTGAATTATGATTTTTTATATGCCTATTGAATCTGGATGCAAGATTCTTGAAAGAACTGTTTTAAAATTAATTTCTAAGAATTATTTTTAAAAATGATTGTTCTGAATATTTTTAATGAGTTTATTGTCTTTGTATACTTTTGAAGAAATAATTACAATTTACTTCCAGCACTTTTTTACGCAGAGTAATTTTTTTACAAAATGTTTTATCTTACTGAGTAGTTAAAGCAACTAAGTTATTTTTAATAAATAGCAATGCATTTTTGTCAGTTATTTTTAACAGTTAGGAAAAAAAGTTTTTTAAAAAACTGAGATTTATTTTTCTGTCTCAAAGCCCATTCTTTTTACATTTTATTAAGAAGCTAAATATTATGAAAAGGCATAAAAACTAAAAAATATTAAATTATAAAAATATGTATAACATAAGCCTAGTAAAAACATATTTTTTTTACAAAGTTTCAGTTTATCCAAGGAACTTTTTTATGTATTCATTTCTAAGTAATAATAATTATTTTTACAAAGAAAAAAATTATGACGGCGAATAAATAACACACATTTTTTTTTTTATGTTTAATAAATGCTAAACGAAAATTTACCAATTTTTATTCCTTAATGGGACAGATTTTTTAAACGATTTAAATTAAAATAATAATCAAACAGAAACATAATAAACAAATTACAAATTATGTATGTTTTAAAATGAAACAATACATAATATGTAAAAATAATTTATAATTTCTTATCTTACTTATTTCCACATTTATTTCATTTACATAATATCTGTGCTTTATACCTGTCATATTTAAATGTTATAGTGCTAAAAATTTCTTTTGTAAATTGTTTTCCGATTAACATTTTATAACGAAACTAGATGTTCCTTAATTTTACAGAGATGATGAACTATTCGCATTCTTTCTTTCTAGCTCATGATAAATCCTATATGCCGGATTGCTCAATCTGAACAGATTTGACACCTGCTACCGCGGTGGGTGACTACCTGGTACAGAGTTGTGGCAATAAATCTGACGTCATCCTGTCTGAAATGCTTACTGCTCATTTCTGTATACTTCGATTTGCTGGTTACTTAATGTTATATCCTGTTGTTTGGCACCTTCTCGTTACTATTCAAGTTGATCCTGAAATGTATAACCTATAGCTGTTGTCGAGACTTTCAGCTGGAAGGCACCTCCAGAAGTATAATTCACAGTTAACATGGACCGCAAGAAGCACAGTTAACATCCGACGCTCACGCCGGATTTTACATGCACCAGGCGTCATTAGCATACGTGATAAAATATTGGATGACTGTTAGCCTGGGTCGTGCGACTAACAGGTACAAATTCGATGCTCTAAGGATTTGAAAACCGCTGTTTTATCTAATTAGAATTACCTTGAGTTATTCAAGCCTAATGAGTTATTGAAGCATACTTGCCAAATAAAAATGGTAATTTTTGATGGCATTTTAGAAATCTCAGAAACTCCTGGAATTGATGTTTTGAAACAAATGTTCATACTAAATATTAAAAAATCAATATTTCGGCAATTAATCAACTCATCATAATAAAGTTAACATACCTGAAATGAGTGAAAAATTTGACGCATTCTTGTGCAAAAATTTAATTTATAAATTTAATATTTTAAATGATATTTTTTAAATGACTGTAGCTTAGAAAAATCTTTTTATCACATGACTTGCATAAATGTTGGGCAAATTTAACGTTGCAAGAAGGATAAGATACCCCACTGGCTAAAAAGGTGGCTCCTTGGGCTTCCCCATTGGAACGCGTCTGGTAGCTACATGCTTAAAAGAAGACAGTACCTTTAAATTTTCAAAAAATTAGTTTGTAATTCATGTCTTTTCTATATTTTAAAAGATTCTCAGCAATATTCTAAAATCTTCATTAAAAATCTGCATTATTTTATAAATCATAATGATTTATAGACAGTAAGTACAATTAAATGTTAGTTCATATTGAAACTTAAAAACCGTTTTCTCAGATTAGTAAATTTGGAGTATGCCTGCACTGTCACTGTGAAATTACATAAGCTACAGTTAAAAAAAAATATCCATTTGTTTATAGTCTTCATGCTAAAAAAAACAAACAAATTAAAAAAAAAAAATCACATATTTTGAACTTGAAAAAGTTGAAAACTTTTGAAATGTTTATTATTATAATTTTGCTCCGAAATTAAGTTTAAAAAAATCTTTTTGCATATATTTTAGATATAATTTAGAAGTAGGTGTATTACAATTCAAATTTGCACAAAAATTGCTTATTTGTATAAGTAAAATTTAGGACTTTTCATATGAGCAGCACTTAATGACTTCAATTCGCGAATTAGTCAGAAGAATTTTTAAATTTAAAATTTGTATGTTTAATTTTATATATGATATATACAGGGTGTCCAGTAAATGTCTGATCCATTTTGAGTGTAAATAACTAAAAAACATTTTGAGATAAAAATGTGCGGTTTGCTGCATTGTTATCAGAAAATCAGTAAATTTTTAGATATGCACATTCTTAAAATAGTTCAAATGTCAACAAACAGATGGCGTTGGCGGCGGCACCAGGCTTTCGGAATTCAGACATTACTCTAGTTTTTCAGACATTACTCTAGTTTTTAAGACATTACTCTAGTCATGAGCTGTTCGGTTCATTTCGCAGAGTCGAATCTCCGTTGACATGTCGAATCGACTCTTCACTCACCTACGGAAATAGATTTTGTTGGATAGATAGAGATTTAAATTAATATTTATGATTGAATAATTTCTTTTATACTTAATAAAAACACAACAAAACATACTTTTCAATAAGCATTGATACATTTACCATAAGTAAATTGTATTAAAAAAAAGTCTTTGTTAATTTCTTTAATTTCTTTTTTGCTAAAAAATCTTAATATTTAATCTAAACATTTCTTCTTTTAAATAGTATGAAATTGTATTTAATTTCCTAATTGCCGCGACCGGATTTTTCCGTTCACTAAGCTGCAGGTTTCACTGCAACATATGCAATATTTAAATCAATATGATTCTACGAATAAAATCTAGTTTTGAAAAATTAAGTTAGGATTAATACTCTCAAAAATTATACACCTACACATAATAACATATTTTGTATCAGGTTGGAAAAAACATCTTTTTTTTTAAATGTGTTTGATAAATTGAATAGAAAACAACATTACAATTTTACCCTTTGGCTGGGCGGTCAGGGAGTTAAACAATTTAGTGATGTCAAAAATCTTTAAAGGATGGATCAAGCAAACTCTTCTTGCTTGTACGTCGTGCAGTGAAATCAGAATTTAAAATAGTGTTACGCAACTAAGTGGTGTCAAGTTTCCTGACTAAAATAAAAGCGGGGCAGTAACTTATAAATCGGCACATAAAAATTTACTAAACCTTAGAATATAGGTTCGTCTATATTTCGTTTATAACATATCCTGTCTTAAACATAAAAATTATTGATCACGACGGTGAAAGTAACATAGGAAACTACTTGCTAAGACGAAAACCCGTCTAAAATGAAATATTTTTCATTTTTCTGCAAACCGTATTCATTTCTACGTTGCATTCGTATTTTCACATTTAATATGTCTGAAAATTTTCATTACGAAAGCCACGATAAATTTTAAGATGCTTTTTACGCACAATCCTTCCCTTTTCTTCCTCTGACTGCAAACGCATCTACTGAAATGGAAGGATGCTTAAAAAGGGAAAAAAAAGCGACTTACCTGATTTTATATTCCGCCCTTTTCAAAATTTCATTACAAAAAGCATAATAGATCCTGAATCATCATAGAATCATTATAGTTTTATTTATTTCAAATCAATTTTATAAATATTACCAAATTACTGGAATACTAGTGTCTTTCAAATATAACTTTTAAAAAGTTTTTAGAATCTTTTTTTAAATAATGTTCCTTATTTCAAATCACATGCAAGAGGAATTTTCAAAATTTTCCTTCCCTCCTTTTCCTCAGGAAGAATAGTTAATTGGGGGGGGGGGACAAAAAATATATTT
Source organism: Maratus speculifer (assembly GCA_964019185.1). Taxonomy (NCBI): domain Eukaryota; kingdom Metazoa; phylum Arthropoda; class Arachnida; order Araneae; family Salticidae; genus Maratus; species Maratus speculifer. The sequence continues at coordinate 246,645,055 of OZ025295.1, read as the reverse complement.
CCGGATCTATGATGCTCTTTGTAATGAAATTTTGGAAAGGAATAACTCACAGAATATAAAACGTGTACGATGCTTTTTTTTTAAACATTCTTCCATTTTATCGTAGATTTGTTTTCCCTTGAGGGGGAGGGAAGGGAGAAGAGAGAGGTGTGTATAAAAATCATCTTAAAATCTTTCGTGGCTTTCGTAATAAAAATTTCCGATATGTTAAATGTCAAAACATGAATACAGTCAAACCTCGTTAACATGAACATGCTTAATGTGAACACTCCCTATAAAGACAAATACAAAGATATGATACTGTTAACATGAATAAAATTTTGATTCACTTTGAGGTTCATGGTAACGAGGTTTGACTGTATAATGTAAGGATGATTTCGGTTTTCGGAAAAATAACAATGTATCGTTTTAGGCAGGTTTCCGTCTTAGTAACTGGTTATGTATGTTACTTCCTCCGTCGAAATCAATATTTTTTTTACGTTTAATACAGGATTTGTTATAAACGGATTCCTTTATTCTGAGGTTTATTATATTTTTATGTGCCAATTTTTAAGTCAATCGCCCGCTTTATTTTAGACAGGAAATTTGCCAACACTATTCCCGAACCACTGTTTTAACCACTTAATTGATTTGACTGCACGACGTAGGCAAGAAGTGTTTGCTTGATCCACTACTTAAAGCTTTTTCACATCACTATTTTTTTTAAATAACAATTTCATACTATTTAATGAAAGAAATGTTTAGATTAAATATTATGATTTTTTTAACTTAAAAAAAGGTGCTTATCCAGTATTTTCAATTTATTATACGTAAAGAGAGATTCAGTTAACCGGTTACAAAAACATTTTTGAATACAATTTAATTATGGTAAATGAGTGAAAAGTCCATTGTATATCCAAGTCCATATCCAAGTATATTGCTTATAAAAAGTACGTTTTGTTGTTTTTTGTTAAGTATACAATCACAAATATTATTTTAAATCTCTTTCTATCCAATAAATCCTACTTCCATAGGTGAGTGAAGAGTCGATTCGACATGTCGACGGAGATTTGACTTTGCGAAATGAGCCGAACAGCTCATGTGTATGAAAACTAGAGTATTGTCTGAATTCCGACAGTATTATGCCGCCACCAGCGCCATCTGTTGTCTGAAATTCGAACTATTTTAAGAAAGTGTATTTCTAAAAATTTACTGATTTTCTGACAACAATGCAGCAAACCGCATATTTTTATCTCAAACTGTTTTTTTTTTAACATTCAAAATGGGTCAGTCATTTATTGGACACCCTGTATATATTCTATATAATATAGCCAAGAGTATATACTTTAGGAGGAAAGAGAAAAAAGGTCTTAATTGCATGTTATTTATGTTTTGAAAAGAGGATGTTTTTTATTGTTTTCAAAAAGTGAAAGATTCTGTGCCTTCTTAAACAAAGAAGTAATAAAAATCATAAAGGCTGCTCTAAAAAAGTAATCTTTTTGTGTCTATTGTAGATATTACTGTTTCTATTATTATCTATTCATATTACAGCCGCATGGAATGATGCAAATACAAATGTATCTTTTTATAAATGAATTTTAAATTTTCACTTTAATGCATAGTTAAAATTTTCATATGAAAATACTTTTTGTTATTATTAGAGGGAAATATAAAAGGACTGAATAGTAAACGTAAATGTGTATATATTTTTTCAATTAAATATGGATTCTATCTCGGTTTTGTACATCCAGCAGTATGTACTACAACCAGGGAAACCCGAAGTGGACTTCCTCTATTTAAATTCAGTATTGAACCCGTCCTTGAATAACAAAAAAAAAAAAAAAAAAAAAAAAAAAAAACTATGTTTCATAAATTTGTTATAGTCAAATAATTTGCTAATACAGTACCAGTATTTTGTCATAAGAATAATATTAAATTATATTTTCATTAAATTATTTGTATTTATGATTTCATATGTATGTTCTATTGTACAATGCAAAACATACAGATTAAATATAAGAGCAAAAATGTCACAGTGACCGAATCCATGTTTAGAATATTGTACACTAAATGTGCAAATATAATTATTTTGTATAATTTTGAAAAATAATTGTTATTTGAGAAGTAATAGAAATTTTGTTGCGTATTGCTTACTACCACCATTTCACATAAATTCAATACAGAGTTATGTAAATGATGAGTTTTTGGCATTTGAGCAGTCTTTATAATTTCGAATTGATCTATAAATTACATTCAACGTTAGATAAATTCTGGGTGCTTACAATTGGTAGGAAATAGAGATTTTGTTAAACTATTAAATTTCTCTAGCTGCTCAAAAGCATAGCCAGATAGCTTGATTGCTAAATTAGTTAATTTATCCGCATAAACCAAGAAAAAAAAATTAAATTTATTATTTTCCTCTGTATTTTTCCGGTGTTTCTCAGCATATTTTTACGATATAAAGTATATGTTTTGCATTTCTTATACTAGAGTTTTCAGAATCCGATGAAGACAAGAGCCTTGCATTTCTCGAAGAATTGAATTGAGACGTCATCTTTTAAGAAGGATTTCACATCTTTATAATTTTCAACACTTTAAGTTGTAACTTTTTGTACGTAACAATTTATCTTTGTTTAAAACATTTTTAAAATATTAAGTAGTTTAAAACAAATATATAGATATTGACATTGATACCTATTTCTCTATCCTTTCATTCATTTATGGTACGGGAAAGCTTTGAGCCACTGCAGTGCTTTCTCAGTGACCACCACATTTTGGAAATATTTAGGCTGGTCATTTCTCCTTTATGGCCATCTATCAATGAGTTGCTCTACACATTCCTATTTCATAGTACAGTAGAACCCCGCTAATTCGAACCCCGTTAATTCGGATCTCCGGATAATCCGGATCTATTTTGGTCAATTTTGTTTTTTCAAGTTTGAAAAGCGATTGGCTAATTTCCATTATGCATAACAATCCAATATCTTTTCCAATATCATTAATTTCTTTCATCGTCGTAATATGAATAAAAATAACTTTTTCTAAAATCTTTTCGGAAGAATACCGTAAGCTTCCTTACTTAAACTCTTTGAGGCTATCTTTCAAAGTAACAACAATGTACCAATAAGTTTGGTAATTCCAATTTTCCCTATTTTCTATTTAAATCACTTAAAAATGTCAAAAAACTCACTACACAATACATTTTTACTTAGAGATTTGCAAGAAAGACTACAGATGATGAAATAATTGCTATGTCACAACTAAAAAAAATTAAGATGATACAAACGAAAACCTCATTATCAATGATGAAAAACCATATTATTAGCCATAATGAAGAAACATCTCATTAAAACAATTTAAAAAAATTTTTTTTGAACGTCAGCTGGAGACTACACCCGACAAACTACTTACGCTCAAGCGGATGCGTGACCTGACGACTCGCAAAAAGTATAGAAAACTGGCACAACAGAAAATTACAAACTTTTTTATTACAGAATAAACATTTTTATTGTGTGTAAGTATTCAACAAATTTAACATAAAGTGATTTTCTGTAAGTATGTTTTTTTTTTTTTTCATATTTTTCTAATTTTCCGGATAATCCGGATTTTCGATAATCCGGATTGGATCTGGTCCAAATTAATCCGAATCATAGTGGTTTTACTGTATATTATTAAGCTTTTAAAAATGTTACACGTTTCATTAAAATACAGTAGAAGCCCGATATAACGCGGTTGTTAGGAGACATGTTTCACAACCGCGTTATACGTAACCGTTTTTTATCGGAATGGTGTCAATGAATAGGTACAAAATGATGAAAACACTCACCTGTTTTGTGAAACGTAATTAACTTTATCGTTCATTGAACACAGACTTAATACTATGCAATCTTAAAAAAATCCATAAATGTTGTTTGCGAATTGAGACCATTCGGGTTTTTGTGTCATACTGTTTGAGACTAGCAAGATCGGTTAGATGAACATAATCTGAATCGTCTTGTTTCTCCATCCATAAAATTACCTTCGTTAAGTATGAAATGATTTTACTAATATGTGAAATATCGACTTTCATTATCACATCATTTTCAATTTCATCATCATCTTCTTCTCACTGGAATTTTTATGTATTACAGCATCAATGATATCCTGGTCTGTTTGACCTCTGAAATTCGTTCGCCTTTGTCTATTTCTATCCAGTTATTTAAATCATCACAGAGATATCGAGATGTCTATCACTAAATGCAGACTGCAAGTCCCTCATTGTGTTTCACTGAAACTTAAAACGCAAAATTTTATCCTAAAATTGACCTTTTTTTCCCCCTCGTGTTAAATCCCAATTCACGATATATTGGACCGCATTTTTGAGGGCTTTCACTATAATTAGTGAAACAAATTCATCATTCTTATAGTAAAATTAATTAAGAATATTAATAATTAAATTCCGCGTTCCACTTTGTTACTTTATTTATTAATTTTTCCAATACCAATTCCGTCTGTCTTAATAGTATGGAAATAAAAATAATACAATGTAAACACATTAATTTAAAATACTTTCCACATCTTATACGCACTTTAATGAATGATAAAATTTATGGTATTGAGATAACATTTAATTAACGTGAATGCTTTCACATCACTAACATAAACCAATTTCCAGATATTTTATTTATTTTCTGCATTTGTTACATTAAAGTAATCATAAATGAATATTTCTGGAAATCTCATTTGACTTTACCAAATTTTTCCGATTATTAAAAGATATCGATTTTCTAAATTTTACTTTAAACTATATTATTTAGAAATAGTCTTAAAAGCAATTAACATAATATCTAGAATTATGATCTGTCTATAAATTTAATGGAATAAGAATATCTAAAATGACTGTAACTCTTCTATGAAATAATTTTATTTTCCGAATAAACAAATTTAATTTAATCAATATCGGCTTCTTTAAATTCCTTTTAAATATTTCCTAGTGGGAAATTTCAAAATACAATGAGGTTGTTTGAGCACAGCTTTTGTTTAGATCATTGAAATCGTGCTATGAAAGTATATTTTAATGATTTTCTTTGATGTATTGCATCAAATTAAATGGATTTGATATCGTTCATCTGACAGAAAATAAAGAAAATATCAATTGTCCAATTTTTTACTTAATAGCAATAGGAAATGCCAAATATTCTCTGCTAAATATATTCTTAAAATATTCTATTAGTTTATGTAAAAATCCGATGATAATAAATAAGTAAGAAATGCAATGAGATGCAATAACCTTTTAAATGGAATGTCTAAATCAGGCTTTTAAACTTCTCTCTTACAAGTTTTTTTTATTTTTTTATTGAATTAATTATTTATTTAATGAGGGTTGAGTTTTATGAAATTAGGGTTTAAGACATTATAACTTTTAAGCATATTATGAATTTTTACAAAGTGGATTTTTCATTAATTCTTTTTCGGAATTTTTTAAAATAATATTTTTGTAGATAAATGTTCAAATTAAATTGAATAATACTTTTAAAAAACACTATTATTGTTTCCATTCATATACAAGGTATTCCCACTAAGGGGTAGCAAACTTCAACAGGAGGTAGGGGACACCTAGACGAATCGGAATCACATATTCATACTGAGTCAAAAACGTCTTCCTTATCCAGTAAGGGCATTGACAGCGTTGCTTGTCAAATAGTTTATTATTTTTTTTTTAATTTTTTTTAAATTTTTAATTTTATTTTATTTTATTTTATTTTATTTTTTGATTGGAGCCATTTTTTTTTAAATAGTAAAATTCCCTTTGTTTTCAACTTAATTAATATGACATTAAATAAGATAAATTTTATCATTTAACAATAGTGGTGCCAATCAAGGAAACGGAATTTAAAAAAAGATAACCATTGGTAACTCTTCCAGGGTCAATGTTTAGTTTTGCGTGATCCACCCTTTACAATGCCCAGTGTTGCCAGAGGCTATTTTAAAAAAATCTTGACTGGCATCAGTTACTTGACTGGCACCAGTTTTTTAAAATAGTGAAATTCGTGTTACTCAATGACATATTAATTAATATGAAAATAGCAGAATTTCATCATTTAAGAAAAGTGGTACCAATCAATATACATAAATTTAAAAGATAGTCTAGTGACAACACTACCACTGCCCTTACTGCCTGGCATTCCTATGTTATTCTGACAAGGAAGGTCTCCATACGGGCATACTCAGAAAAATCTGAAAAAATTTCAGAATGTTCTTCTCATATAGTTATATATGTTTATAAAAAAAATTTCGGCGGAACCTCCTTATAACGTCCGTAAAAAAATAATAAAAATTTCGTTTATTTGGCGATTTATCTCCGGTTGGCGAAAAAACGAAATTTTGAAAAATACACTTTTACGCTTCGAATACTTTTTAAAGAAAAAACTTTCTATGTTCAATTTATTTAAATAAGTTAGTTTAAGTAATTTTAGTTTTGCATTTTTACTTTACTTTAAGTGTAATTTTGTCATATACGTTTATATGTACTTATAACAAAATGAAATTAATATATTTTATCATTTAAAACTCAATTTAAATTGATTAAAATTGTCCCAAATTGAAAAATACACTGTTAAAAATCTGCTGCATTTTGTTGCAACGCACTCCCTTGCTTGTATAGAAAACGGTTACTTGGCCGTGAAATGAAGCTTTCTCATTGGTTGAAATAGAGATATTATATGCAAGCGGTGGAGTGCGTTGCAACAAAATGCAGCAGATTTTAACATGGTCAATTCACCGTGCTATGGAGCATTCTCATTGGTCGGAAGAGAGATATTCTATAAAAGTAGTGGAGTGACGTTGCAGTAAATGCTGCAGATTTTTAACAGTGAAGTCAATTAAAATCAATTTTTAGACTCGTTAAAAACCGTCTGCTTTTGGCGAGGAAATGCACTGCTCGCCAAATCCCGCGTCGCTTTCAGCTTTTCACGCCAATTATTCCAAACTATTTTATTTTTTTACATATATAATAATGTAATTCCGCCGCTAATTTTCACTGATCCTTTATTACCTACATGAGTAGTTTAATTCGTATTTTTTTTTCAGAAAATTCTGAGTATGCCCCCAATGAAGACCTTCCTTGTGAGTCTTCTTTACTATAAGAAAAAGTCTTGTAATTTGGGTGCCAGCATATTATGCAGGTATTTTACAGCAATGGCGGTATTTTAATTTCACTGGCGTAAATTTTACTGCAGTTTTAGCTATTATTTTTACAGCAATGGTGTTATTTTATTTTCACAGTGAAGACGTAAATTATACTGCAGTTTTAACTATATTTTTTACGCCGATGTCTTTTCATTTTATAATATTGTTGTAATTTTCACGGTACTTTTAATCATTGCTTTTACAGCTGTGTCATAATTTCAATTTACCGTATTATTTAAATTTTTATTGTCCCTTTACCGTTATTTTTATAGTGATGTATTTTAATTTTAGAACACAACTATAAATTTAAATGCAATTTTAATAATTTTTTATAGTTGAATTACAGTTTTGTTTTACCGTACAGCCGTATATTTTATTTCATGTCAGCCTCCTTTTTTACAGCTGAGTCGTATTTTTTTTTTACACTTAAAATTACACCATGTCCCAGTGAGTAACAAATACAGGTTTGGACCACTGACGTCTCTGCTTATACACACGTACAATAATCACCAGCATTGTGGGAAATGGCAGGATTCGTCGATGAATATCACATTTCTTCAATTCATCGCTTTACAAATTGCTTGAAGTCGACATCAATCTAGACATCTATGCCTATGTTGGAATATTAGGAGCTTCTGCTTAAAGGTGCTGGTCACGCAGCTTCAGACTTCTCCTCTGTAATGTTAACTCAATTGACATTCCATGCATTCATAAGTTTTGAATATTCCTTGGTGATAAAAATGTTTGCTTCTTTTTCTGTGTTCTCTTTTTAAAGGATGTTGTTGTTTCCTTATTTCTCAAAGTATTTTTAAAATCGGTGCTTAATTTATTATTCTATGTGTTAAAAGCTGACTAACTGTGAGTAAAATTGTAACACTTATAAAATTAAGTATAAGGTATTTGTATCCTATATGGACAGGGCTCTCAATATGGGCACCCCTAATATTTTTAAAGGTAATAATTTTGATCGAGAGATGGCTAAGTATTTTCGCGAAGAAAAACAGTTGAAAAGACAATTAAGTCTGGAAAGTGTAAAAAAGCGCGCTGTTCGCCATTTAGAGGAAACCTGTTGTTTCGAGATGTGCTGATCTTAATTACTTGTAAGCTTAAATTCTTATTAGATATATTAAAATTACATTAAATGTTGAAAAGTGGAGTATTTTAGAAAGCTAATAAAACATATTTTCGATTGCTATTGCATGTTTTGCTTAAAATAATTTTCCTTATGCATTTGGTACAAGATTTATTAAAACTACGTCCGGTTCCCAATATGGACAGCTTATGTCCCCATCGACTACAACGGTAAGAAAGAAGAAAATTCAACGTTGCCGAGCAATAACTTGAAAAGTCATCAAAGTGGTAAAATATTTGTTCAACAAGATTCTATTTGAACAGTCCCTCAAAAAGCTTCCTGCAAAAAAACCCTTGCAAAAAAATAAAAAGAAGCCCCCCCCCCCAGTAGGATATCTGTTGGCGAAATCATAGGTAAGAATGGTATGACATCTTCAACAAAGGAGAGCTGGTACTGCTTCTTTTGCAGTATTGATGATTTTTGAAACATGCGGCCATGCATCACATGTGGCATATATGTTCATGAGGATCATGTGGGACTTATTGCCCATGGTGAAAAAGTTTCTATTTGTCCATGCTGTGAGGACTGAGTAATAACAGATGTAATTTCGCAGACAGATGCAATAAAGCTAAGCAAAATTAGCAATATTACTTCATAATATTTATTAGTAACTAAGGGGCTTTGCATGGGTCTTCGAAGGGTAAAAACCGAGAATGCCCACCCCTTTTCTAAAATGCATGTTCTGAAGATATTTACTGCCCCCCCCTCCTCCTCGGAATAAAGACACTTTTTTTTTATTCTCTCTCCTGTAAAATTCCTTGGAAATGTGGCTCTTCCATACACACTCTGTAGAAAGTCAATAAGGAAACACCTGTTCATAATAGGGACAGGTAGCTCCTTATATGGACATTTGTAAACATTTTCTTGTTTTTATCATTTAAATTAAACCAGAATAATTACTAGGTCGCTAATTTTTATAATGATAGTCAATAATCCAAGGATAGTGGTCACATATTTTTGGAGTCCTAAGACTTGTACATGGGTGTGAAAAAAATACATTGTCCTTAGGGTCTCCACATTGGGTACAGGTACCTTATATTTTAGAAGCATTTTGTAAAAAAAGGAAACAATATAAAAAATAGAAGTTAAAAACAATAATTTTCCTAGGAGATATTAAATATATGAATGCATTAAACGAAACAGAGAAAAACGAAACGATACATCAGTGAGGGAAAATTGGAAGCTGATTGACCAGTCCCCTTAACTTGATATTCAGAACAGAGTCCAGCAACTGAAAACTGTTGGATTTTTAGAATACGTGTAAATGGCATTTAATGAATTTAAACATAAAGAATGAAAGTCTTATGCACTATATACATATATAGTAGGGTGGTGCGAAAAAACAAAAGTTTTTATTTCCGAATCGCTATAGTGCGGAAAAGTTGCGATTGGTAAATACAAGAAAAACAAAAAAAGAATTTTTCAAATCGGACTATATCTTCCGATCGCGCAAACCACCTAAAAATTCGAAAAAAATGAAAATTTCCGATTTTTTCAGAATTTTTTTTAAATATTACATATGCATATATTTTATCAGTATATTGAAAAATATTTCCATATTGTACTGTTTAAGAATAATAAAAAAATAAATTGAGTTTAGAGAATATCTACTGATCACGCAGGCTCATTAAAAATCGGAGAAAAATTCAATTTTCAGTGATTTTGATGTATTAAGAAAATAATTGAATAAATTCAGTTTGCGGTCTCATGTTAAATTTTAAAAGTAAATTAATACTATTGAGCACATTAGGCCATTTTTGAGCAACAGAGATCCTACCACGACGAGATCGCTGCAGGGTGAAAAGGTTTCATAGTTTCCTCAACTCCTGGTAGCCATGTTGCGAAACAGCACTGAAGTCGCCATACATGCACATTAATACCCATCTCTCTCCAATCTCATTCACTTGCACAGTGTGCCATTTCGTATTCCTGTATTCGGTCCTATATTCCTATATTCGGGCATCCAAAAGATTTTCTGCCAAATATCCTTCCAACACATGACGATGTTCTTCGATACTGCTTTGAGGAGAGGTTTCTATTAGCAAGTAAACTTAACAACATTAAAGTGAGTTTCTCATCTGTCAACAATACAGTGGCACAAAAAATAAAATATATCTATTAGAAGGCGTCAATCCCAAAAGTTTCTGAGTAAAGAATCATTTAGATAATGCCCACTACGATAAGTATTATAAACTAATGAAATCTTATATTCTAGACAAGGAAAAGCCAGATTTTATATAAAAGGTTGATGAATTTAAAAAACAAGGAGCTCAACTGTGTGATATTACAGCCTGAAAATACGTAATGAATTAAAATTGCGCCTGTAAAATGTCTCCAGATCTGAATGAGTGTTCGATTGAGACTAATTGTACGTCTGAAAAATACAACAAAATTCCAGTCATTGAGCATAGATTTATCTACCTCCAGAGAAAGTACGGAACAGGAAAAATTGGTACTATAAATCAAAAGGAGGGATAGTACTGAAACAAGACTTGGACGACGAAACTATATATTGAAAAGGTAACCTTCCAAATCTGTTGAAGCGGAAATGAAAGATCTTGAACATTTAGATGAAATACAGGAGAGTTTTAATGCTAATGTAGGCATATGTAAAATCTCATTACCATGACCGATACAGCCTATCAGATTTAAGAAGAAGAAATTACCATGGCAAATGAATGTGGAGTTACAATCTACATCGTTACATTGTGATCGCAATGGTGTATCTGACCCTGCAGGTGCTGCTATAGCGTTGAGTGTGCTAAAAGATATTGCTGTAATAACTAAAACAGATGATTCTCAAGTTATTGATTGATACAAAATTAAAATGAAAATTAACCGCACTAGAAACAATTTACGTCAAAGACAAATGGATTCAGAAGAACCACATGACATACATTTTGATGGGAGAAAAAACGATACTTTATTTATCCTCCTCAGTTCTGAGACAAATATCACGAGGGACAACATATACCTGTTTAAGATTACTATAAAACATACTCAAGCATGTATCATTCTACATATCAATGTGTATTATATGGACGCATTTATTGAAAAAGTCTAGAAGTGTTTTTAACGATTCTAGAAGCATTTAGATTCATTTAAAGGGTGTTCTTTAGTGTCTTAGGTATACAGGCTTAGGTATACAGTTCTTAGGTGTACAGGCGCTATATTCGTGTGTTGGTAAAATATTTGGCAGAAAATCTCTTGAATGACCGAACATAGGACAATGAAAAGATTGTCTAGTAATTTTCTTGGTCAACGACACATGCATATCTGTATCCACATCACTTGTCAATGTAATTAAAATAACACAATACACCCAATTAACAAATGAAAATCGTTCACGCGCTCACTAATACGAAATGGCGCACTCGCACTGGGCAAGTGGACGAAGCTGGGGACGATGGGTTTGTACACGTAGGGCGACTTCAGCGCTGTTTCGCAACGTGGCTAACAGGAGTTGCGCAAACTACTAAACCTTTTCGCCCTGCAACGATCTCGTCGTGGTTAGATCTCGGTTGTTCAAAAATGGCATAATGTGCTCAATAGTATTCATTTACATTTAAATTTTAACATGAGACCGCAAACAGAACTTATTTAATTATTTTCTTAATACATCAAAATCACTGAAAATTGAATTTTTCCCCGATTTTTAATGAGCTTGAGCGATCGGAAGATATCCTCTAAATGCAATTTATTTTTTTATTATTATTAAACAGTACAATATGCAAATATTTTTCACCATAGTGATAAAATATATGTATATGTAATATTTTTTAAAAAATTCTGAAAAAATCGTAAATTTTCAATTTTTTGGAATTTTTAGGTAGTTTGCGCGATCGGAAGATATAGTCCGATTTGAAAAATTCTTTTTTTGTTTTTCTTGTATTTACCAATTGCAAATTTTCCGCACTATAGCGATTCGGAAATAAAAACTTTTGTTTTTTCGCACCACCCTAATATATAGATGCCTATATATATATCTTGTATTATATATATATATATTGCTTGTTGTTATAATTTTTAATTTATCACTGGAAAAAAATATTTTCATATATAAAATATTTATATTGAAAAAAATTATTCTAACCCATTTAAGCGTATTCAAAATTAAAAGCCAGATGATTCCAGAGCAACGAAATGAATTGACAATGTTCAATTGGACTTTGAGTTTGAAACAATTTTAATTAATTTAAATTATAAATTTCGTTTTAAATCGCAAATTTTCATGGTTAAATTTTAATATAAATACATGTGAATATCGATGTAAGAAAATTATACTTAAAACAAACTAAAACTTACAAAATTAAAGTTATTTAAATTAAATTTACCTAACAAGTTCAACATGATTTTTTTTCCTTAAAGAGTATTTGACATAGAAAAGTATTTTTTGAAACTGCATTCTATCGCCAACCGATGATAAAACGCCAAATAACGATATTTTCTTTATTTTTCTACGGACGCTGTATAGAGGTTCCGCCAAAAAAATTTTTATAAACGTATATATCTTCACGAGAAGAACATTTTGTAATTTTTTCAGATTTTTTGGAGTATGTTCGTATTGAGAACTTCTTTGTTAGTCTGGTCATTTCTAATTAACCTTTAGCTTTCGGGACAGTGAAATCTAAAATATCCTTTTACAACGGGAGAACTGACGCGATTTCATCCCCCTTTCTTAATGACCCTTCACCGCAGGTGACTAGAAAATGCTGCTATCATTTGGAACATGTGTCAATGATTTACACGTTCGTGAAAGGGTAAGGGAATTTTGTTCCCTAAGAGAAAGCTGTTTATGTTTACTTGTCGGAATCGAAAGTAATGCTTTAGGTTCGTTGAAAAGATGTAATTTATAATGATAAAAATGATCTTTTTCTGTGAAGTGCATGTCATTAAATAAAACATATATTAGTAGTAATTGAGCAGTCTTTTTAAAAAATAATTAGAAAACTTGATGGATGTTTATTGAATGTTTTAATAGCATTTGGTTTCTTGAAGGGTATAATCTAAAAATGAAGGTTTGTTATAGGCAAAATTACTATAAGTATATATGGTAATACAAAAATACATTATTTTAAAAAGTGCTAAATTTTCAAATATTTAAATAACGCATAAGTGATTTCCTTAAGAATCATTGTTAATATTATTTCAACGATTTAAATTAAAACAGAAAAAGAAAATAATTCTAATTTTTTCACGATAAGAAAAAATTAGAAATTAACATATAAGGAATCGTTAAACAATATAGTAACAAATAATAAAGAGATATCTAACGTAATTTATGTTTCCTATTAAGGTCTTCGTTTCTAACTATAACTAAAACGAATAGTTACGAATAGTACTACTTTAATTTAATCTGTAAGATAATTAACCGAATATTACTATAAAGAAATATTGGATGAAGTCTGGATATGAAAATTCTGTCAACAAAGCAGAGAAGAAGATTTTAGTGTTAAAATTTCTTCAATGGCTTTCAACCCTACCGCCGTTTGCAGTCTGCTAACTGTTACTTTTAATGCCCAAAATACCAAGTGGTACCAGTAATTTTTTTTATTACAGTTTGAATTTCATAGTATATGTGAAAAAGAGCTTTTAGTTATTTTCAAATAAATTTGTAAATTTCAGAGTTAATAAATTAATTAAGCATTTTTTGAACATAAATACCTTGCCCCTGAAAGGGTTAAAAATTGATAAATACATGCAGTCCTCTTGTATTACTATAAAAAGAGACAATCAAAGCTATCTGGCGCTTCCGTTTGTATTTTCGTGGTTTAAAAAAATAAATAAATAAAACGGAAAAAAGCGCTTTGACTAAAGCGCATCCATAAAAAAGCTAACATATTTAAAATCACATGATATTTAAATGAGTCCAATAATAATACACTTGGTTTATCTTAGAATATAAATACTAGAATAAGATGATTTTTTGAAATTTTGACGTTCTTGCTCTGCCGAGGCTGAGGGAGGGAAGAAGAAAGGGCTTTAAAAGTTATCTCAAAGCCTCTCATTGTCATAATGATCAATTTTTGTAAGATATGGAGAATTAGAATATAAACACTGGGTACTATATCTATATTTTAAATTCAGTCTCCCTTGTTCTTCTGTGTATGATGGTGGGGGACGGGGAGGTCTTCAAACTTCAAATCTATCATGGCTTTAGAAGATAACATTGTCAGAATGTTTTTGAAGTTTATAAATAACAGATCAGATGAGTTTCTGTTAATTTGCTTATCTCCCGCTTTTCAGAAGGGGGAGTAAATAAGCTATGATTATCTTCCTCATAAAACTGTACAACGGGACATTATCATTTTATATAAAAATACCCCAAATTTCATAAAAAGCTGAACGAACTGTCTATTTTCCCCTTGTTCTTCTGTGAGGGGAGCGGAGTGTCTAAAAACTCCAAATCTATCACGGTTTTTTTTGCACTTAAAAAAAATGCTATATTTCCCTTATTATACTCTCTATTTATGCAAAAATCAGTAGAAATGTTGTACAATATCCATATATTTCTACTCTGCATCGACAGATCGTTTCGTATAATTTAATGTAGAGAGGGTTTCCAAATATTATAGTTTTTCTATTTTTTTTTTCCCTATCGGCTCCCTAAGTTTCCTTCTTATGAAATGGGCATTCATAAATATGAGGTCAAACATCGTCTTTCTCATCCTGGATTTTCAGAAGAATCCTATAAATATGTTTTTATTTTATATTCGACAAAATGTCTATAACTGAAAGTGTCCGGCCATTAATAGCCATATAGTATGTAGTTCTGTAACATTTTACTTTAATCTCTTACATTTAAAAAGCACCCATACGAATTCCTTTTTTCTGCGAATTAAGTGTGGAGCTGGGGAAAAAAGTACGAATTTAAAAGTACATTTTTTTCTCTATACAATGTGTAAAAATTTAAAATGTGCGATACTTAGAAGTGTAAAATTCGCAAAATCAAAAATTGCAAAACCGAAATTGCATGGAAAAGCGCTGCGCATTTTAATTTCATTTTCTTTTTTTATTTTTATTTATTTTATTTTTTTTCAATTTCGAGAGAAAATGGGGTGATTCTGTTGCCACAATTGCAAAAGTGGTACTAAAAACTATAAAAAAATTAATATCTTAAAAATAAATTGAGGTAGAGTTTTCAAACAAATTGCACTTAAAAGTACATTTTTCTTTCTAGACAACAGTATAAAAATTTAAAATGTGCGATGGTTAGAAGTGTAAAAATTTGTTGTAGTAAACATTGCAAAACCGAAATTGCATGGGAAAGTGTTGGCATTGGCATTACGTATGCGTTACGCACAGATACGTTTCGTTTTTATAATATAGATACATATTTATGAAATTTATGGTATTTTTATTTAGAAACAAAGAGTTTGTATAGTATTTTCTATTTTTCCGTAAAGGCAAGACACTGTGAAAGAAGCTGTAAAAGTTAGCTTTTTAAACAACATTTACCAATGAAGGTAAAAAAAGACATTAATTATTTTAATTTATATGAAATTCAGACTTTTGAACCATTCTGTGTTAGAGTAACAATCCCACCACCATAGAAATATGATTCTTCAAATTAAACGAGTGTACCGCAGAAATTTTGAAGAAATTCAAAACTCTTTCCAGTTTTTTAGACTTTATTATTATTATTAATTATACTTTTTGCCTTTACTTTTAATTTAATTATATTATTATTTATTATATTTTTTAACAATTGTTTCGCCATGAAAGTTTTTAAAAATTAAATCATTATTTTTTGTTTTCCCTTGTTTTATTCGAGAATAATAGCTATATAAATAATAATAATTATTACAAACTTTGTGGTTGCAACATTCTAGCAAACAAACAAAAAAAAAAAAAAAAAAGAAGAAGAAGAAGAAGAAGGAGATAGAGCTATTTTATTTGATCAAAATCGCTAAAAATTAAATATTTTAAATGAGTTTATTTATTTTAATTTATTTATTTGTATTGTTATTAAATTTCTAAAAAAAGCCCTGCAGCAATTTTCATGAAATTTAAATTCAGTCCTTGACCAATTGCAGAGAATAATCTTTCAATGAAACAAAAAAAAAAGGCACATGAATCAGTCGAATAGTTTCGAAGTAATTGATTAGCGTACAAAACGATAACAACAACAAAAAAGTGCAAAATTGAGAACTTCTTCTTTTTTCTTTTTGGAGTCAGATGAAAAATAACTAAGAAATTATTAATGCAATCTTTATTATGGTTTGCATAAATAAAAAATATTTCATTTGAATTTGACGGTGTATAAGTTATTTAGAAATAATAAATAGCTCTAGAATTCGACAATTTTCTGAAGCAGATAATGTATAATTCCATTCTCATTTATGCAAAAGGTATTGTTGCGCATGACTTTTTAGTAGGCTGTGACCATAGGAATCTAGGAAAAAAAGTGACCGGAAAAAAAGTTATCGGAAAAAAGTGACATAAACTACAAAAGCGGAAAAAAAGTGACACGGAAAAAAGTGACGCGGAAAAAAGGTGACAAGGAAAAAAAGTTACCGGGAAAAAAAGTGACAAAGACTTGATTTTGGGGATTTATTATTGATTTTGGGGATTCATTGCTTAAGTATGAAAGGGGGATCGGGGAGGGGGCTCATAGTTTAGGTAAATGGGTTTTTCATGCTAAATTAACTGTTTTGGTTCAATTTTTGGATATACGTTCATCCTGAAAAGACGCTTGCCTGATTAGTTTTGGGAAGGTACGATTACTCCCCCCCCTATCCGTCCTGAATTAGATGAATGGGTTTTTATGCAGAATTGTCCAACGTGACTCAAATTTGCATATAGATTCTTTTCGATAAGGCTTATATGTTGTATATAATGCCTGAAGAGATTTAGGAGTTCTAATGATTAAATATAGAGAGGAACGGGGGATAACCTTTCTAAAATTAAATTAATAACTTTTTACGCATAATTATCCGATTTGCTTAGAATTTTGGACATAGGTTCATTATGATAAGACGTATTTCTGATTAGTTATGGGGTTTTTCTTCTTATTATAAAGGGGGGCCAGCAATTATATCCCCCTTAAACTAGAAAAATAGGTTTTTATGCAGAATTATCCCATGTATTTCAAATTTTAAATATAAGTTCTTTCTGATAAGGTGGATCTCTGAATAGTTTTAAGGATTTAATATCTAAGTATAGAAGTTGAATAGAATATAACCCACCTTAAATTAAATTACTTTTTACGCAGAATTGTCAGATTTGCTTCAAGTTTTGGATTATAGAACCATTATGTTAAGGCGTATCCCTGATTACATATGGGGTTATTTTGCCAATTAAAAATTGTGGCGGGTGATTATCCCCCCCCCCCTTAAATTAGATAAATTGATTTTTATGCTCACTTATCCGATATATTTCGTATTTTGGATATATGTTCTTTCTCATAAAGTGAATCCCGGAATAATTTTAAAGGTTTAATGGCTAAGTAAACACTGGGGGAACGGATGATCCCCCCCCTTAAATTAATAAATGACTTTTTACGCAGAATTATCTGATTTGATTCAAATTTTGATTGGGCGTTCATTATGATAAGGCGAGGTCCTGATTATTTCTGGGTTATACCCCGTTCATCGCTCTATACTTAGCCATTAAACCCTTAAAACTATTCAGGGATTCACTTTATCAGGAAGAACCTATATCCAAAATTTGAAATACGTTGAATAGTTGTGAAAGAAAGAAAACAATTTATTTTATTTAAAGATTGGAGGATTAATCGCCCGCTTCCCCTATTTAATTGTCAAAAGAACCCCATAATTAATCTGAGATTCGCCTTCTTATAATGAATATACATCCAAAATTTCAAGCAAATAGGATGATTCTGCGTAAAAAGCCATTTATTTAATTTAAGGGGGTTTATCCCCCGTTCCCCCTCTATACATAGCCATTAAACTCATAAAACTATTCAGGAATTCACTTTATGAGAAAGATCCTATATCCGAAATTTGAAGTACATCGGATAAGTGTGCATAATTTTTTTAAATCTAATTTAAGGTGGGTATAGTAATCACCCGCTCTCCTTTTTAATTACCAATAGAACCCCATAACTAATCAGAAATATCTTATCATAATGAACCCATGTCCAAAATTCAAAGCAAATCAGATAATTCTACATAAAAAGCCATTTATTTAATTTAAGAGGGGTTTTCTCCGTCTCCCCTTTATACTTAGCCATTAAATCCTTAAAACTCTTCCGGAATTCACCTTACCAGAAAGAACCTATATTTAAAATTGAAATACATTGGATAATTCTGCATAAAAACATATTTATCTAGTTTGAGGGGGATAATTGCTCGTCCCCCCCTTTATAAGCAGAAGAACCCATAACTAATCTAAGATACGTCTTGTCATAATGAACTTATGACAAGATTATATGACAAGAACTTATGGTCAAAATTTTAAGCAAATCGGATAATTATGCGTAAAAAGCCATTAATTTAATTTAAGAAAGGTTATCCCCCGTTCCCCCTCTATACTTAACCCTTAAACTCCTAGAATCTCTTCACGCATTTTATGCTATACATAAGCCTTATGGAAAAGATCCTATATGCAAATTTGACACACGTTGGATAATTCTGCATAAAAACCCATTCATCTAATTCAGGACGGATGGGGGTTGGGTTAATCGTCCCTTCCCAAAACTAATCAGGAAAGCGTCTTTTCAGGATGAACGTATATCCAAAAATTGAACCAAAACAGTTAATTCAGCATACAAAACCCATTTACCTAAATTATGAGCCTCCCCCCCCCCCTCGAAGCCCCTTTCATACTTAACCAATGAATCCCCAAAATCAATAATAAATCCCCAAAATCAATAATAAATCCGCAAAATCAATTCCTTGTCACTTTTTTTCCGGTAACTTTTTTTCCTTGTCACTTTTTTTCCGTGTCACTTTTTTTCGCTTTTGTAGTTTATGTCACTTTTTTCAAGTCACTTTTTTTCCGTTTACCGACCATAGAATCAAGCTGGTTTCTAATGTGAAACTTTCTGAATAATTCTTAACGTGTCGGCATAAAATTGGCAGACCTGGCAGGATAGGATTTTGATAGAATTAGGAATCGAATTCAGTTTTTCCATTTTGTTTTTGTTATAAATAAATTATTTATTAACATTACCGCAACAAAAATACAACCAGCAAATTTCCACCTTTCCCTAAATTTCGCGCTCGGAAATTTTGGTCAAAACGCCAACTTTAACATTATTTTCTGAAATGTTTTTGCCTTTATTAAATAAATTGAAAACGCCATTCTATTATATAATTTTTATTAAGAATTTCACATCTCGTTCATATGTTTCATATGTTAACAATTTCGTATGTTTTTGAATAATAAAAACGAATTCAGAAAAGCCTCAAAAACTAACTCCTTTGGGCTTGAAGTTCCGTAAATATAATAATAAGTATAAACATTTGATTTTTTTCAATTCAGTGTGTAAAATTACGCACGTAATTTCTAATATTTAGTGCATTAGTAAGAAAAAAAATAATAATGCTTCATTTTACATTCTAAGAGCAAAAGTGTAGTCAAAATTAGCAACACTAAATTTCTAAAACTACTTGCTGAATATAATCTATTCATTATTATGTCTCACAAGCAAGAACTATCTAAGAATCTTGCAGCAACTGGGGTAGAAACAGCTTTACGTCGTCTGCGTAAACAATGTTTATTTTTTTTGCCAAGTTCTTTTCCCGGCATTTCCCTAGGATAATTAACATCCTCCATACAGAATTTCCCTTGCTCGATACTCAGTCGGACCCCTATTGAGCGAAAGGACCTTAATGATTTCTTCTTCCGCCTGTTGGAGGGGTGGAAGTTTTCGGGATAACGATAATCCCAACCCCGTATTCTTCAACATTGATTTTCTTGGGACTACGGTAGGCCATCTATCCTAGAGTTAACCTACACATTCCTATTTTCATAGTTAATCATTAAACTTCATTAAAGTAATTAGCGAATCAAATTTAGAAATTTTTATAGTAAAATTAATTAACAGGATTATTAGTTAATAGGATTATTAATAAAATTCCACATCCCATTTTCTTACTTCATAAATTAATTTTTCCAATACCATTTCCGACTGCCTTAATGGTACGGAAGTAAAAATAAAGCTATCTAAACACATTAATTTAAAACACTTCCCCCATTTTAATGAAGATAAAACTTATGGTATTGAAATAATAATTTAATTAAAGTGAATGCTTTCTCCTCACTAACATAAACCAATTTTCAGAAATATTTTACTTATTTTCTACATTTAGTACATTAAATTAATCATAAATGAATATTCCTGGAAACCGCATTTGTCTTTGCCAAAGTTTTCCGATTATTAAAAGATATCGATTTTCTTAATTTTACTTTAATCTACCTTATTTAGAAATAGCCTTAAAAGCAATTAACATAATAACTTGAATTATGAACTGTCTATAAATTCAATTGAATAAGAATATCTAAAATGACTGTAACTCTTCTATGAAATAATTTTACTTTCCGAATAAACAAATTTAATTTAATCAATATCGGCTTCTTTAAATTCCTTTTGAATATTTCCTAGTGGGAAATTTCGAAATACCGTGACATTGTTCAAAGCTTTTACTTAAATCATTGAAATCGTACTACGAAAGTATATTTTAATGATTTCCTTTCATGTATTTCTTCAATTTAAATGAACTTGATACCTTTCCTCTAACAGAAAATAAAAAAAAAATATTAAATTTCCCATTTTTTTACTGAATCGCATAAAAAAATTCTATTGGGTCGTTTGAAAAATCTTTTCCGTTTGGGAAAATCAATTCGCACCGGAAAATTTTGTTCATTAATATCTAAGTATTAGATATAGGAAACAGTATCTAATACTTAAATAACAGAATTTTCCAATGTGAATATAATTTCCCAAACGCAAAGGACTTTCCGAATAATCCAATAAATATATTCTGCTAAATATATTTTAAATATATTTTATTAGGTTATATAAAAAAAAAACACTGATCATAAGTTAGTGAAAATGCAATGAAAAGAACCTGTTAAATGCAATATTTAAATAATTTTCTAACTACTGTGTTATATTTTTACGTTATTTATTAATTTATTTTAATGGGGAATTCGTTTTGAGAAATTGGGATTTAAGAAACTACTGTTTCTTAAGGAATTTAAGAAAGTACTGGAAAATAAATGATGAATTCCTTCAGGGTAAATTTTTATTTTGGATTCTTCCTAAAATTTTATAATAACATTTTTAATTGTAAACATTCAAACTAAATTGTGTCTTGATATCACATTTTTTAAAACTTATTATTATTGTTTCTATTTATATACAGGATTTTCCCGCTAAGGGGTAGCAAACTTCGATAGGAAATAGGGTACCAGGGTGCGTAGTCTGGAAGCACCTTGTAAGGACATTTTACCAGAATTTTTATAATGTAATATTTCTTTTATTTAACGATAAAGAAATCCTTTTTCTAATGTAACAACCAGTACTTTAAAGAATTTCTGATACTAGAAAAATTAAAATCCTCTGAGTTTCTTGATGACTACGCACCCTGGGTACACCCTAGACGACTTTGAATCACTCAATAATGCTGGGTCGGAAATGTCTTCCTGACCCAGTATGGGCAATGACAGTGTTACCTGTCGGCTAATTTCTTAAAATTCGGATTTTCTAATTGACTCCACTTTTTTTAATGGTAAAATTTCCTTCTTTTCAACTTAATTAATATTTCATTAACCCTTTAAGACCCGAAACATTTTCATCATTAAATATTATATTCCTCTGGTTCTTAACTCTTTACTAACCCTAATGACACCTAAAAAAATAATTAAAAAATTTTTCTCGCCCCCCTAGAGCGTGAAGTGTACCCGCACTAACGTGCGGGTTGGGCTTTTTCTGTGAAAGCCGCACCTGCATGAATGTGCGGGTTCGGCTTTTCCTCTGAAATCATTGCTTATTACATGTTAAGATTTATACATTTTCTGGCTCTAAATGGATAGAAGAGAGAAACTGAACCAAAAAAATTTTACAAATATGGTAATTATTGATGTATTATTTTTTATTTTATGGATTCGTTATTTTTTACAGTAAAAATCTTTAAAACATTTTTTTGACATACACAAATAAACGTTGCATTTTTCACAACGTGTTTTTAAACTTTTTTCGCAGTTTTCAAACCTGCACTTGCGAAGACTTGAAATGTCACCAACACATGGGAAATGGTTCGCTCTAAAGCCTAAAAAAGAAGGAAAAAAATAATATTGGAAAAGTACTTATCGACTTAAAAAATATTTTAATTAATTTAAAAATGTTTGTTATATTTTTAAAGTTTTTATTTATTATATCGATTTAGTTTCTTCTATAAGTCTATAACTTTTTTTTGTTACAATTTAAGAAATGAAAAACATACTTGCAGTTGCGTGAAATCTAATGTTCCAGGATGAGGTGCAGAAATGAACTTTTTAACAGTCCACTTGTATTCCTTTTTTTCTTTTTTCATTCTTTTAGTATTTTCCGAAAACGCCTTGGAGGTAGAACTTTGGAAAATGAATTTAGGAGACATTGAAGAGGAAGAATGATCCAAAATTGTCATTTTTTCTTCATCGAGCTCATCTGAACTTGACTGTCCTTCTAATAAATCTGCTTCAAATGTTTTGTCCGTAACATCGTCATCATCCGAGCGATCACTAAACTCAGAATCTGATTTATTCATCAATTAAAATATTTCTTCTTGAGTGAGAATTCTTTTCCGTTTAGACATCTGAAAAAATATTTTATTTTGCTTTATTAAAAGTTAACAAAGTACTGCATAAAAAATTAGAAAAAGTATTTGAAAATTTTATTAATTAAAAAGAAAAAAATTAAAAATTATTTAAAAAAAGGGAGGTTATCTATGACAACACCCAAGAAAATAATATAGTATTAATTATGTAATAGCATACTTCGTTTTATTTTGGCTGTCATCAAAATTGTTGAAACAGAAATCAAAATGAACATTGAAAAACACTTACCTTTACTGTAGCACTGACTAACTTAACGCCCAAGTTGCACGATTGTGCGGGTGACAAAATCTTGAGTCCTAAGACCAAAATAAATAGTCTATAATTAATGTTTTTTATTATATTATACTTATTTAGACATTAAAGCAAAAATATTTATCTAGGCAATTACAAATATATTGATAATTACCTTTTTACGACAGATAAAATGATGAGCTATATCCGTTGTATTTGTAAACAAAGCTAGACATGCCACCTGAAAGTAAAACATGGACTACAACCGCAATCTGTTGATAAAAAAAGATACTTTACTCTTTCTGCTAACCGGAACAATCGTTCAATTTGGGCTTATATTACATACGACTGTTTTAGAAGCAAAAATTTAAATGTATGTCTAACCCGCACGATCGTGCGAGCTGGGTCTTAAAGGGTTAAATAAGTAACTTTTTATCATTTCAAAATAGTTGTGCCAATCAAGAAATCGGAATTAAAAAAAAAAAAAGTTAACCACAATTAATTTTGCCAGTGCTTAAGATGAACTTTGTGTGATACAGCCATTTCAATACCCTGTGTTGCCAGGAGACTACTTTTATTCAGATTTCCTGATTGCCGCCAGTTTTTTTGAAACAGTAAAACTCGCTTAATCAATGACAAATTAAGTAAGGCAAAAAGAAGGGGACTTTTGCCATTTTAGAAAACGGGTTCGAATCAGAAAGTCTGAATTAAAAAATAGACCATTTATAACACTGCCTGTCACTTACTGGGTCGCAAAAGGCGTTTCTGATCCGGCATTTCTATGTTATTCCCAGTCTCATAATAGTACCCTACCACCCCTCGATTTGTGTAACATTTTAGATGGCACAGCTTGTATTTTCGAGGGCTGTTCAATAAAGAAACGACCCCCCTTTTTTAATTGGTATACTTTATTGCACACAAATTTATTTTAATGTTCCTCTGTTAGCTTAACGTATAATGAATATAAGGTAATTTATTTATTTCTTATTTAGAATAGTACATCAATGGGAACATGAATGTTCAAATCATTTTACTTGGCTTCCGGAAACAATGGAAGCAATATAGAACAAGGAAGTGTGATCTTACTTACAGGAAATTTTATTATCGCCTGAAGAACTCGTTAACCGAAGAGTACGCTACAAAAGATTTGTGGAATGTTTGTTTTTCTTTGTAGCACAGTTTGAAGACAATTTGAGATTTTAAGCAAGAGAAAAACTGTTATCTTCAAAAGAAGATGTACACGGATTTTTTAATATAACGCCGTCGCTATTATTGTCGGAGAAGATCATTAGACACGAGAAATGTTTAAAATACCACACCCACACGTTTATAACAGAAAATTCAACATGAGACGTGCTTTTGTACCTTGAATTTGAAGAATTTCTATGCTGGCACAATAGAATGTTTGCGTGGTGGCTGCTCGAAATTAAATTTGATGTTATGTTAACATCAGTTGAATCCTCTAATGCAATATTACGCTTCGACTGACGAAATTTTGAATTTTTCTTTGCTATCATTTGAAGAAATTCTGTCTTTCCATAATCCTTCCTTTATTTTGTGACCCTCTGGCAAAACTCGCGTGTTTTTTAGCGATTATTTAACAAAAATTTCATTTTTACTGTAATTATTTGACAGAAATTGCGGTTTTCAGTAATTCTTTGACAAAAGTTTCGGCGTTTCTCCATTGTTTTGCGTTTTTTTTAATTTTTCTTAGAAATTAAGCCCTGGTTGCGACTGGATTGTTTGGCTTTAAGAGATACTGTCACTAAAAGAATTTTAGGATTCTGCTCTTGTACGATGCATATACATATATGAATACAAATTTTATACAATATTTATTTTTTTTCCAAATGATAATTCATAAAGCAACATATTTTATAATATTTCAGAAACATAACTTAAATTGTAGAAAATTATTTATGAATAATCTACAACCTATTTACTGCACTCATTATTTACCATTTTCATTCTTCAAAAATAGGTTAAATTTACTAACTTTTTGAATATATTAAAATAGATTTATATAATAATGTAGTGTAACACTTCAAATTCATTTAAACCAACATCTAATGTGAGATGCGATATACATTATGTGATATTTCTATTTAAGAGCCGAAATCGTTAAGATTATCCTTTTATTCAAAAGGGAATAAATTCCATCCCAAACTTTTCTACAGCTAACTTTAAAGAACTAAAGGGCTTTAGAATTTGATTGAAATCCAATACTTCTTATAAAGTGTGTCGTATCAAAGCAGCAATATTAAAGTAATTAATAAACATAATCGAAGATGTTAAAAAGGGAAATTTTAATGATTTTGGATATAGGCTTTCAATACCTCAGTTAGTTACTCGGTAATTATTACGTGAAAGGTATTTATATTATTTATAACTTTTTTTTTATATAAAGAATAACTGTGTTGCATTTAATTCACAGAGATTGAACATTCGTTTTAAATAATAAATTAAAGATGTTTGGTTTTTCGAATATAACTGACAAAAACCTGAAATAGTAAAATTTATCACTATGTACTCTACACAACTTAACATTTAGATATAATATTCAAAATTAGTAACATGCTAACATATCTTTTTTATCGAATACGTTTTAAACTTTTAAAACGTTTAAACTAAAAAAAAAAGTTATCAGTTTTCGTATCGATAGAATTTGCATTGTTTAAGGTTTTCTTTTTTTTCTTTTACTTTTTCTAATGAGTATGCATTGTGTAATATTTATTATTGGTTTACTTGCGTTTTTCCTAAAACTACTTAACACCTTGAGAGGCAAGCAATAATGCCTCTCTAACGTGGAATTTTCACAGGAATAATCGAAAATTTTAATTTAGAATAAAGAAAAGCCTTTTTTAAGCATTTTATCTTCAAAGTTATTAAAAATATGAAATTTCGTTAAAAGTGTTTGGTTAGAATCTTGTTTAAATTATGCAAGATAAAATATAACCCATTGCCACTCAAGGGGTTAAAAATTCGCACATTTTTTTTATTGTTGTTGTTAGATAAATATGAGTTCATCGTATAACCACTGATACATTCTTCAAATATACAGGACATTGCAAAACTCGGCCGACAATTTCGGAAGGGTGATGGTACGAATGAAGAGAATGGAAAATTAACTTAATGAATAAAGTCGCAAACGACGTTTAATCGAGAAAACCGCAAAAATAGACATTCACAGAACAGTTTTTCACTACGATAACGACCAAAAAAAAAAGCACGGATAATGAGCACTGTCGTCAAGAAGAAGAAACCTTCTGTATGCAAATTCCCCATGCATGTGGAAAAATAAAAGCAGCAAACACGTATTCATTTGTGAACCTTTAAAAATTCCCCAGCGTTAAACTTTATTTGCAAACAATATGTTAGATTACACGAACAAATAGTATATGGAGATATGCATTTGATTTAACGGCCGAGTATTTGGAAATGGATGCCTAGTACAAAGAATATACAAAGACAGAGCATACAATATATGAGCATTGCCAACACACCGGGTATCTTTGAACGCATTTAGCAATATTTCGTCTGTCTGCGAAGGCTGTGCAAAGGCTTTTGTGACGAACATTAAATAACTCTTATAAAAATGCCTCTTTATCTCTTTCCTTACGTTGTACTGTAAAGCGCTGTAATCTGCTTTACGCTTTTGTACTTTTTATTGGCCATTTTTGTTTCATTTGACGTCACTTCCTCCACATTTTTTGCGATGTTCTCCCACTAAGAGAAGTTTTAAATCCTATTTGGTCGAAAATCAATCGTTCCTAACATTGTATCTAGTAGAGGATGGAACGAAGTCTCAAAATATGCTTAGAAATGAGATTCCATTTACCATCTCTTAAGACCACATAAATTTCCTGTTAAAATATTTTAACATCCATATTTTATCGGAAATTGCAATGTTCCCGCATTGAAATGTGCACATTTCTTAAAAATATAGAAATATACTCGGAAGTATATCTTTTATCAATTTTGCAAACATTTTGAAAATCGGCACTATAAATGGCGTTATCAAAATCCATTAAAAAAACAAAAAACAACAAAAATAATGTCTTTTTATTGTATATTGTGTCTAAGAAGATATTAATATAGAGTTAAATAAGCAAAGGTTTTGCTAATTTGTTTTATTGTTGTCACTGCAAATGATATTGTTACCATTCGCCGTTTGTTTATGTACATTCAGCATACGCACGTACGGGTTTAAATACTTGGAAGATTTTGAAATGAGAAATAATAAAAAATAGTACAACTGCTTACAAACAGATAGATATGAAAAAATTAAAGCGTGTATCTGTGTAATAAAAAACTGAATTAGTACAAGAATTTCACATAATATTCGAGCTTACACATCAAAATAAATTTTACTAGCAGAAGCGATTAATTTTTCATGTTTATATCCATACATATATTAGGGATGCATCGAATAGTAGTGATTTTAGCTGAATACCGAATATTCGTTTTGCATAAAACTTTTAATACTTTAACGGTATTAAAATGTTATTTCGTAAAACAATTTTCACATTTAATAAAATGAACTTGCATTTTGATAAACAAGAGCTTTTAATAAGCAAATTTTATATAAAAAATCAGCTTTCATATATTTAAAAAGGATAATGTTATAACGCTTTTTTAAATTAATAGAATTTTAAATTTCATGGTAATTATGAAATATATATGCGCATAGTGGATTTATTTTTAAATGCAAACCGTAATAGCAAGAAAAAAATCTTGTATGATAAACGATGCTCTGAAAATTACATAAAATTAATAAATACAAATATGGTGAATTAATTTTTGAAAGCAAACAGTAATAGTAAGAAAAAAGTCTTGTATAATACACAATATTATAACAAGTATTTAAAATTAAATGCATATGGATAAATTTTTGAATGCAAACAGCAATAGCAAGTAAAATAAATCTTGTTTATACACGATGCTCAGGCAATTATTTAAACTTAAACATGCACATGTATATGTATGGATAAATTTTTAAATGCAAACAGTGATAGCAAGGGATAAAATACATAGCATACTGGCATTCAAAATGTAAACAAACAGGCTGCGAGGAATACAAAACACGTGCAGACGAATAAATAGTTTGAAAGTGTAAACATTAAGTGTATTTTATATTACTAATACATTTAATGGCATAAAATTAAATAAAAGAAAGTGATAATTGCGATTAAAAATCAGCTACCATTTAAATTTTTAATTACGTTTTGTACAAATGGCTGCAATTACTACAGTAAAGAAAGTTTGTAATATAATTGATATTTTATAAATAAAGTGCACATTTAAACGTGGGAACATTGAGATTTAAGATAAAATTAAGTAATTGGAATAGTTTATTCAAATTATTTTATAGTCCCAAAACATGGCAAACAAACTTGAAGATATGAAAGTTCGTCCCACTGACTACATTTGAAAGCGTTGGTATAGTGTTGAATTAATAATTTTAATGCATTAACATGTGTAACTAAATTTTGAAATATTAAAATGTATGCATAAGATAGAAGAAAGTTTTGGAATGGCACATCTAACTAGTTAATCATCAGGTAATGATTTCTCGCAAATCGTAAATATCAAAGTTAAAAATTAAAAAACTAGCGAAAATACGTTACTATAAAATAGATGTGATGATTCGTTTTTACATTTCAGAATTGGTTTCTATGCGAAAATATTTTTTAGCGCTGAATTCTAAAATGACTTATATTTTTAACCACCAAGTGATGATTTTCCACAAATCATAAATATCAAAGTTAAAAAGTCAAAAAGAGGAGAAAGTCTGATACTATAAAATGGATATTATAAAGGCCAAAAGTATCTGTGCGTAATGCATACGTCATTTTGCGAATGGCAACACTTTCCCCTGCAATTTGGTTTTGTAATTTTCGCTACTGCAAATTTCACATTTTTAAACATCGCTCATTTTAAATTTTTACACCGTCATATAGAGAAAAAAAAGTGTACTTTTAAATGCAATTTATTTGAAAACTGTGTCTTAATTTATTTTTGAGATATTAATTTTTTTATAGTTTTTAGTACCAATATTGTAATTATGCCAAAGAATTACTCCATTTTCTCTTAAAATTGAACAAAAAATAGAAAATAAAATGTGCAACACATTTCCATGCAATTTTGGTTTTGCAATTTTCGGCGCTACAAATTTTACACTTCTAAACATTGTGCATTTTAAATTTTTGCATCGCCGTACAGAGAAAAAAAATGTACTTTTAAATGCAATTTGTTTCAAAACTATATCTCAATTTATTTTTGAGATATTATATTTTTTATAATTTTTAGTACCAATTTTTTAATTGTACAACAGAATCGCTCCATTTTCTCTTAAAAGTGACAAACAAGTAAATAGAAATTACAATGCGTATACTACTTCAAAAATATCGTCTGTTATAAAATCAGGTGAATTTTTACTTTATTTCGTTTAATAAATTGGATAATTGAGTTTTATAGTATTTTGTTAATTTTAGCTTAAAATAATGTTCGTTATAAATCAATGAAGCAGTTCTTACTTAGATTTTCATTCGTCGAATTTCGACGGGTTACACCTCGTATTTTTTACTTTTGATAACTGAGTTTTATGCATCTTTTAGAACTGAATCCTAAAAGGATCTATATTTTTAATCGTCGCGTAATAATTTTTCGTAAGTGGTAAATATTAAAGTTAAATATTAAAAAAAAACGAAAATTTGTTAAAACCTTACCAAAATAATAATAAAGATAAATAAAAAAAAAAAATAAAGGCAAATGTTTCAAATACATCTGAGAGAAAATTTTGAGAACCAAATTTGTTCAAAAACTAAAATTTAAGACTTATAAATAAAATGTGCATTAAAAAAAGAAAAAAAAATGAGGTGTTTAAATCAGTCCGCTCAACATTGAATTGTTTCCTTTATCGTGATTGTCGCACATTTCTTAATCGATGGGATCAGTAATACTTTTTTTGTCTTTTTTTTTTTTTTCATACGACATGTTTCTAATAATGTGTGGCTATCCATTTTGTAATTATTTTCCTTTCTTGTTTATTAACAACGAAATTTTTTTTCGTTTTCAAATAAAAATTCTTTTAAATGTAAAGAATTTCGCAAAAGAAAAAAAATAAAAACCATATTTAAATGGAGTCGTGGTAGTCTTGTGGTCATAGCATGAACACCGGACTGAAAAATCCCAGGTTCGATGCTCGACATCACCAAAGTCCCACAGAGTTTTTGTAGTGCACGCGCTCGTTAAATAAAGTGGTTCTGAAGGTAATGTGGTCGGTCTTAGCAGTTACCATGGGTAAAGGTCTCTGGTGAAACTTTTCTCTCCTTTTCAGAGACCTATCAAAATTTAAAAGGTTGCTCTGTTTTGGTGCTGCCATCTATTGACAGCTTTGCCAAACATCTTCTTCTGCAGAAGTGTGACTTCCAACCTTCTGGGTGCTGTCTTAAGGGAAGCGCCAGTAATCCATCTTGACATTTGGGCACATGTCTACAGCGTCATTTTTGTGATGGCTTAAACATTGCTTACGTAATAACAAAATCATATATTACGTACTCCATAGATTAAACATTAATATTTCTGGATCCATCATACACAAATTTTAATTGAAATTTCAGTTTTACAGTTTTCGGTACTGCAAATTTTTAAACTCCTAAATATCTTATGTTTTCAATTTTGACACCGTCGTATAGGGAAAAATTGTACTTTTAAATGCAATTCCTTTGAAAGATATATCTCAATCTGTTTGAAAGTTCTATCTGAATTGGTTTTTGATTTTTTTTTTTTTTTTTTGTATTTTTTTTTTTTTTTACTTTTTTTTATCATTCCGAAAACAAATGTATTCCATTTCTGCATATTAAACATGGCCCAACCTGAAAACGAATAAAAACCGGACATCACAAGTTATCAAAGATCTCTATTCTCGACCGACAGAAACAATCCTTTCCCAAATGGTTAAAAATAAAGTAATAGAAAATACATTTTTAAATTTAAGCGATGGTTTAACATTAAAATTTTCATATAATATGCATATATATATATATTGATCATTTACAATTTTATTTCGAAGAAAAAGGTGTTTTGCATAAGTTGCGATTTATAATAGATAAACAATTCTTTCATACTTTGCTAAAACAATTCTTTTGGATGAGCCAATCCTGAAGCGTTCTTTTATCGCATACGTGAATTTAATATTTCAAAAATTAGTTACACACGTTAAGACTTTAGATCCCGTCTTTGCACGAGCCGCTTAACAATATAAAGACAAAGAATCGAGAAAATGATACAAAAAACACTATCACAATGTTTCATTTCTCCGGAATATTTCATTTACAATTTCATTTCAAATAACACATAGTGAAAAGGTCTTTTTGGGTAAGTTACGATTTATTATTGATAATCAATTCTTTCATCCATTGCAAAACAAACAAATGAGTCTAATTTACTAAAGGAAATGTACCAGAATCATGTTTCGGCTCGTGGAATTATACAAATAAGTCTTGTTCCGGTTCGTGAAATTTTTAATACAGATTATTACAATTTTATGCATATAGCGAATTGTGCTCTCTGTTGATGCACAAAAGAAACTCTAAATCTAAAGGACTTGCGAAAGCATGCTTAGAGTAATGTCCAGTCTTCTAAAAAGTTTGTTATAAATAATTGTCGTTAGAGAATGTCAATTTTCTGGAAATAGCAGTTTGGATAGCAATATAAGATAAGATTCGACAGTAATAGGGAGCAGTCTTTTTTAGTCTAACACAAGTTCCAAAAAGAAAAAAAAACAAGTTGGAAATTGCACGTGAAGCGTAGCAAATGAAGTGAGTTCGTATGATAACGAAGTTTTAAAAAATATCACTCTCTTATATCAATCTCATAAAATTGTAAATAATTACAATTAAAATGCGCACCAAACAATGTTCTTCCTATATGATTATATAATGGAATATTTTTGTGTGGCTTTGAGAATCAATAACAAATGTTCTTTGCACCACAGATTGTGCAAAATGTATATTATAATATGTACCTTATAGATGCATATCAATTTTACTATGTTCGAATGATTGTAACATAATTAAAATGCATTTGAAACATTTTTCCCATTGACTGTAATGTAACGGAATATTTTTGTCCCTGTATAATATGTATTTTGTCCCTGTCCTAATATGATTGTCCCTGTAATTGATCTATGCATCTGATTTTTATGTAGTATTTTTTTCTTTTCAGACGTGGATCGGGATAAGGTTTAACTTATTTGGACACTTTTACGGGTCAAGACGTCTTGATTTTTTTTATCCCCTTTATTTATTTCATTCACTTTCTAATACTGGGCAGGTTTGAAGCCAACGTCAGACGAGTGTGCTTGATATTACATAAAACAAATTCAAATATACCTGGAGTTCTTAAAAACTATAAAAACGTATTTCACAATTCCAAATTGTGTTTCATTTTTAATTCAAAACTAAAAATATTTCGGGAGTATAAAATTTCAAATCTTTCGTTAAAAGCCGTAGTCCTTTTTTACCTGTCAGAATTTCAAAAAGAGTTTTTTCATAAACGTCTGTCATGTCTACTTTGGAAAAAAGTATTTTTGAAAAGATGGAAGAGAGACATCTCTTATAGATACTTTGTGAAAGCTTTTTATCAATTTTTCACATCAGATGTATCGTGTTAGATTCAGTTTCTAATTTAAAATGAAAGCTTAGTTTCTTTAAAATCTCATCTTCTCCCAATAGGAAAAAAATAAATTTAATGTTCTAACATATCTAACATTAGTGCTAAAAATACATGAGACATAAAATGATTCAAATGTTTGAGTTTTTAATTATCGGGCTGAAAAACTGAGCTAAAAGGTTATAATGCAAAAGTATAATGGACGCATGGGGATTCTTCACTCACTTGAAAACATCCACTCCTTAATGTTAAACCAATGGTCAAGTTATTTTCGAATTTCTTGTTTAATTCTTTAATTTTTGATTTTTTGATTTGTTTTTTCACAGGATGATCGAGCTCAATCTTTAGCACGACTGTTCTTTACTTTTTCGGTTTTGGTTGAAATTTTTTTTTTTAATAAAGGTCATTTCAATTTTAAAACCATTATTGAACAAATCTGCAACCAAAATAAAAATTGTAAAAAACCGTCATTCTAAAGATCGAGCTCGACTATCCGATGCAATAATCATTATTTAAAAATACTCAAATTTAACCAAGAAACTCGAAAATAATCTGCCCTTTAATTTAACATTATAGAGCGGGTGTTTTCAAATGAATGAAGAATCCCCTTAAAATATTATTGGGCTCGAAGTTTTTAAAATGATATATTTTAAGGAGTGTCGGAGTGCATAAATGTTTTTTCTCCTTTCCTTTTTTATTTGTTTTTTTTTATGCTTTGGTACATTTTTCTAAAATTCTATTTAGGATAAAAAGGTGAAACTTTACAAGATTGTGTAATTAATCTGTTTCATTAATGTTACCTAAAAATGCAGGTTTGAGTGAAAAAATTCTGAACTAATGTAAAATATGCTCTTAAAATTTTTAGGATTTTCAATGACTTTTAGTAAAATATTTTTAATTTTGTTTATTTCAAGCCAAAATGAAAATTTCTTCTTATCAGCTTTTCATAGTATATTTTCTGATACTACAATAAATTTTAAGGTGACATATTCAACATTTTCTTTTAGAAAAGTGTACCGAACGGAGACACTGTTCAAAAAATATGTAAAAAGGTAATTAGTTTTTGAAAATTTGTTTATGCACGAAATTAATTTCTTTTGAATTTATATAGACGATAATGTGTTCATTTACTATAAAAAATTTCTATCTATAATTTTAAATAAAATATAGTCGACTCTCGTTAATTCGAAATCGGATAAATCGAATATTCGCTTACTTTGAATTAAACATGAAGTCCTGAAATTTTCAACGGCAGTATAACACTAAAAAGTTTCATTAATTCGAACTCATTTTCGTTTGACTTCGTTTGTTTCAAACTAACGAGAATTCATTTTTTTCAATTTTCCGTTTTTTCTCACAGACTTCAGAACTTTCAATAACTTTCTTTCTTTGATTTTTGTGAAAAGTGTTCCGAACGAGTATATATTAGGAGCCCAGAAGCCAAGGGATACAAGTGACAAAATTTCGATTTCGAGTAAATTGAGTTCAAAGTTAAGCATCAACTGTAATCGAATGAATTGAGTTATGAAACTTTTGCTTATATCTTAATGATCTTTGAATTCTTATTTCAATAACTGTTTTAAAAAAAGTGGAATACAATTTTTCTTTTTATTTATAAGTAAGCAATGTTTATCATCATTCGGCACTTGTATCCCTTGGCTTCCAAGGAGTAATGAAACGTGATTGGAAACTAAAGGGTACAAGTGCCGAATGAACACAAGAAATGAAAAATTATGAAATAAAAAATTGTATTTATGAAAAAATTAAGAACAATGTTGGTATACATAAATGAAAGGACAAAATTTTGTTTTATTAAAAATTCTAAAAATGGAAAAATTATGAAATAAAAAATGAATTTAACAAAAAAAAAAAAAAAAAAAATGTGAACGATGTTGATGTAAATGAATGAAATAAAAATTTTTGTTATAAGTTTTAAAATTTTATTATAAATTTTGAAACATAGAAATTTTATATTTTTTAACACTTTCCAACAAAGTTGAAAAGTGAATTTGATTTTAGTTTGTCTGTCCGTGGTCCATGTCTTAACTCTCGTAAATATATTCGGATTGCCCTGAAATTTTTGGGAATTATTCACGTTACCTCAACACGAACCTATTGCAAATGAAGTTTCTGACACGATTAGTTTATTTACAGGGACAATCAAAAGTTTACCGTTAAATTACGGGTTATGGGAAAAATCGTTTCAAATGAATTTTAAAGATGTCATAACCTGTCAAACATATTAAAATTTATATGCATTTACGAATTCCATTAAAATAAACGTTCTGTAATATATGAGATGAAAAGAATAGATATTTTTTATTTACAGGACTACACAAAAGATTTACATTACCTAATGATAAAAAGGGAATTTTTTACAACATATTTTAATTGTATTACAATTTTCATGTATAATAAAATTGATATACATTGCAGATGCTTAATATAAGTTATTTTGCGCATAATACGAAGTACTCAGTATTTAGAGGGACGCAAAAAAGATTTCAAACAGTATACTCTATCCGAAGTACTGTATATTATCGATGATAATTGATGGATGGACGGAATGCTTTTTTAATTATGATTTGCACTTTTAAGTTTCACTTAATTTATACATATCAATATGTATGCTATAGTTCATATACAGGGCTATACAAAAGATTTCGTAATACTGAATATGAGCGTAATTTACATAAAGATTGCTTTTAAATAATTCATATATCTCTATGCTGAATTGCCTTTCTTTACTAAGAAATGCTTGCAAAATATAAATAAAATGATTTACAGGATCATGCACAAAATTTTATTCATGGTCATATATGGGTGATAATTTCTGGAAATGTGATTTCAGTAGTCTTAACAGTGTTTTAATTTGAACTAAATTTTAGGTAAATACTGACGTATAATAAAGGTTCAAGGTAAACTACAGGATAAACAAAAGTATACAAGTGTGTGTGTTCATCTATTAGTAAAAACTGCTGAAACAGAAATTTTAAACTGTTATGCGTTTTCTTGCTAAACTAATTTTTCCCATTATGCAGTATATATCAACCGACAGATAAAACATAGGGCTGTTCAAAATTATTATAATAAATATTTGGCTATGGCCAGTAACACTCTATTACCCTAAATAGAAAGATTTTTATGATTTCAGAGAGTGTTGGAAAGTGTTTCATAATCTAAACTTAAAGCATGATTTTCTTACATGTTAACAATCAAAATGCATTTATTTAATGTATAAAATAACATACAAGTCCATTTGCTTTTGCAAATGGACTTGTATGTCGTTGGTCGCGCTTCTGCTGTAGACGTTAACGTTTACAACTGTACTCATACCCTTTGGCCTCCAAGCGTTTCACAGTTTTGGGAGAGAGGTTAAGTACCTGACCCCTAAAACACAGTATATAATTAAAAAATCACTCATAACTTCTTACCTACAAATAAACAGACTTATTTCCAGATAGTCTGTGCACTTAACTCATTTTTTTCAATTTTGTCACTTATACCCCTTGGCTTCTGGGCTCCTCATATAAGATCACACATAAAATTTTATACATGGTCATCGATGAATGATAATTTCTGAAAATGTGATTTCAGAAGTCTTAAGTGTGTTTTAGTTTGAAGTAAATTTCAGCTAAATACTGGCGTATAATAAAAGTTCAAGATAAACTACAGAATAAACAAAAGTATACAAGTATGCTTCCGTCTATCAATATAAACTGCTGAAAGAGAAATTTCAAACTATTATGTGTTTTCTTGCTAAACTAATTTTTCCCGTTATACAGTATATATAAACCGACCGATAAAACATAGGGCTGCTCAAAAGTATCAGAATACATATTTGGAAATGGATAGTAATACTTTATTACCCTAAGTAGCAAAAATTTTTAAAGATTTCAGGGAGTGTTGGAAAGTGTTTCATAATCCGTGCTTAACGCATGTTTTTTCTTGCTTGATAACAGTTATAATGCATTTATTTAATGCATAAAAAAGTAAATTGCTTTGTATGTCGTTGGCCGCGCTTCTGCTATATAGACGTCAACGGACACAACTGTACTTATACCCCTTGGCCTCCACACGTTTCACAGTTTTGAGAAAGAGGTTAAGTAACTGACCCCTATAACTCAGTATATAATGAAAAAATCACTCTTAACTCTTTACCTACAAATAAATAGACATATTTCCAGATAGCCTGTGCACTCAACTCAATTTTTTCAATTTTGTCACTTATACCACTTGGCTTCTGGGCTCCTCATATATAATTCCATGCATTTGCTATCCATCTTTTTATTGCCCCGTCTGTCCATCAGCGACATTTCAAATAAGCAGTTAACTTTGCTAAGTTTCTAAGCAGTTAACTTTCATAAATTAGGCTTTGACCGTATATTCTATTCTTGTAAGTTTAATAAGACCTGGGTCTAAATATATTAATGTTGAATAAAAGTGCACATTATAATATATCATGTGCATATTATTTTATATCATGTTATAATATATTAATGCTCATATTGTAGAGAAAAGTGCGAGCTAAATGTGAAAATATTTTTATAATATACAAAAAGTTATATCAGGTTGTTCAATATATTATATCCATGTATTCTATCCATTATTTTTTATGATAACAAGTGATAAATCAGAGATTTTCTGATATAATAACATATTTCATTTTGTTTACCTTTTTTTTAGGATTAAAAGATTTAAATTTTCTTTGTTGAAACTTTTAAAATGCTTCCTCGAAGATTTTTATATCAGATTTCAGCAATATTTTTTTTTTATCTCATTCAAATATTTCGAAAAAAAATGAAAAAAAAACATTTATTACATTTTTAAAAATGACTTATTTAATTATTTAAACTTTTTAAAATTATCATAGGCATCAACATTGTTATTCGAAAAAGGTACAAAAAAATACTGTGCATTATTTTATGTTATATGATAATTTTCAAGCACAGTTATTTTGAAAATGCTTCAACAAATAGCGTTCAATATCGTATGTTAATTGAATTGTTGCCGCATTTCATGTATGTGCCATTGAAAAGCAGAATAGTATGTCAAATTTTTATAAGGGCTGTTGGAAGTTCCCATACATACGATGTTAAATTTATGTAACTTTTTTTCGGAAACTCACAACGTTATTTATTTCTATGTAGCACATACATAAATTAAATAATTCTTAATAAATTGAAGTTTGCTTAAGAAAGAAATATTCTTCAGTTGCTGTTTTAAAATATCTGAAATAAAAAACGCTTTTTTAAAAAACAGAAAAAAACTTGCATTTTTCAAAAAAAAAAAAAAATAAAAATAAAAAAAAAAATAAATAAATAAAGAAATAAATAAATAAAATTGGAAATGCATTTTTTCGTCAAATGTTTTCAACATTTTCTTTCAAATATTCTGGCAGGTGTGCAAACAATGATATGTTGCAGTTTCTATAGAAACATACATCAAAGTTAAAAAAACAGCATTTTGACAGAACTTTGTTAAATTTTACTTGTATAACGTATGATGTAAACCGATGGAAATATTTAAGGGCACCCGTAACATCTTAAGAAGTAAAACTAAGCAGTTTTTGTTTGAATACTAAAGATAATGTATAACATAACTTAATAACAGGGATATATTTGGTTTATTTTGTGTCGGCCGATTATCTACTCGAGGGATATAGGTCCAGGGGGGAAGTAACCTTCATGGGGACCTTTCTTAGGGAATCTAATCCGTATTTATGCAAGATTCAAAGAAAACCACGAAAACTCCGAACGGTTAGGCCGACGGCCGCGATTGGGTTCGAAACCAACACCTGCCGTCTGCCAGTTGAGAGGTCAGAACCTCTCGGCCACTGGTGGGGCTAACAGAGATAGAAGTGATTTTTTTTACATCAAATGTACATATGACTGCCCATGTATATATAAAGAAACTAATTACAAAAATAGCTTAGTAATTGTAAAAGCATCTCTGATTAATTTTTCAATCATAATTTTTTAATACTTTTTTCTACTGACTACAGTAAAGTGATTTTTCCTATAATTTGTTATAAATTAAAGGCTAATATATGTAAGAGCGGCCGTCTTAGCATAAAAATCTTTAACAAATTTGGCAAAAACACACCCAGAGATATTTGAGAGAAAACATTAAAAACAATTCTTATAACAATTTATCCTAAAACAATTTTGAAGTTACTATTTTTTTTTGCATTGTTAAATCCATCTTTGTTTGCTAACTTTTTTAAAATGATTAGAAAGAAAAAAAAGGAAATAACGACACAAAGTTTTTTTTTCAACAAAAAAGAAATTTTTACTAAAGCGCTTTTTTACAATTCTTTTATTGAAAGAAATAGAGATAGGCTACTAATCTCTTCTTTCTCAAGAAAAAAAATAATTAAAGTGTATTAATTTTTAAATTGTTTAAAAAAATATTTTTAATTCAAGAAACTAATCACAGTTCGTGCTTTTCTAAACCACTTTATTATTATTTGTTGTGTTCTTCACAAGGAATATGGAAAATCACTTTTGAGAGTAAATAAAAAAAATATATATATATTGAGACAAAGGAAACAAATGGAAAAAATAGAAAATATTCGAAAGGATAAGTCGGGTTAAAGTTATAATAATAAATAATAGATAAATAATAAAGTATTTATTATTATTATTTTCTTCATTTTATTAAACGGCAAACATATTTTTATCTTCGTAGACATTATCACCCCCCCCCCCAAATAAAAAACTAGAAATAAATACATAATTAAAAAAAATAAAGAATTTAAATTTTATATATTTCTTAATTATATTATTACTATTGAATATAGCATTTTTTATAATAAAAAAGAATGCTTGTTAGATAACCATATTTTACGATTTTTAAGTCTTTAAAAAAATCAATTCAATAATTATTTCAGCATTTCAATTTATTAATTATGATACTCGTTATTGAGATCAAAATTTCGCACAAGTTCTTTTTTTTCAACTACTATTTCTTCCGTAGCAACTAGTTGCAAAATATGTCTCATCGGGTGTAAAAAAAAAAAAAAAAAAAAAAAAAAAAACTGGCAAAATCCTGCAAGTAAAAACTGCTTGTGAGAACAAGTAATTCTTTAAAAAACAAAAACACTAAATAAATTCACATTTCATTATTATATATTTTTACTAAATTTGTGCGTAAAATATCCCAACTCTAAAAACTATACTTACGTACATTTTATGACGTACTCTATTTTAAAAATATGCCTTTTTGTACAATTTTCGGTACGAATAAAAAAATTTTGTCAAAATAACGATTTAATTTGTTTATTTATTCGGTAATGTACAATTAATTATTTCCAAATTTCTTAATTAAACATTGATTATAATAAATAATATGAACGGGTAAATAAACGCATATTTTTTCCATTCAGAATTAACTAACATGCGACCACTATTTTCGAACAGTAATTTAAGTCTTACGTAATCGCAGAGTTTTTTTTTACGAATGAAAGAAAGTTTTAGTTTGTGTCTGTGTGCATGTCTGTCTATAGACGATGGTTAGCAAAATGTAGCAGGATGAGCAGGAGTGAGATGAGGATAAGTGAGATGTAGCTGGTTGAAATTTTTTTGTGGGTAGTATAAAGTGTCTTCATTATTTCTAAATTTGGAATAAACTAATGTGCAACCAATATTTTCAAACAGTAATTCAAAATTTATTTAATCACAGAAATATCTATATGAGTAAAATAGAAGTTTTTCTTTGTCTCTGTTCGTGATGTCTACGTGCGATAATTAGCAAAATAATTGGTGCGTAGCAGCTTAAATTTTTTTGTGTGGCTTATATAAAGTTTCTCTTGAATCAGAATCTTTAGAATTGTTAAATAATGGAAATAAAAATTAAAAAATGCAACGAGCTCGCAAAAAAAATTAATTTTGTTCATTTACGTATATCTTTATAGCGTATGCCCACAAACTTGTTTCTACGTACCTGGAAATGAATAAACTGATTTTCATTTTATTCATTTCTTTTTTAATACTTCTCTCTTAATTAAAATCGACCTAACAGCTGAGTATGGTTAAAACGGAAAGACATATTTCGAAAAAAATAATTGTTTGACGTCTCAAATGTCACAATTAATTCGAAAAAAATTGCAACAAACTACTTGAAATGTTTTTTCCAAAACATTTCTCTCCTTTATGTCACTACCTTTCCACATCCAGTCAGTTTTGAAAGTTACCAACAAACAAAAATATGGTCTTAAAGCTGAAACTTTCTTCTAACTGATGATGTGATTGGTTTTTAAAAATATGAATTTTAAAACTTACATTACACTCTGGAGAATGCAGGTCACTTCGCGCCTCAGGAAGGGCGATATTTTTCTACTCTGAAAATAACTAAACGTTCACATTTTGACACAATCTTCTTAAAGCATTCGAACAGACCAGATTTACATCATCTACAAAACTTTTGAAGGATGCAATAATTGATATCAAAGTAAAATGAGTGAAAATTTTCGAAGAAATATGTAAAAATTGGATGTTTCATCGTCGATTAGCGTCTTCAGAGCACAATTTAACAGGTACTGACAAACCATATATTCTTAAAGATATTTTTTTTCTATTCGACGGAGTAATTGTCTTTTTAATATGAGAGTTTTTAACCTTTCCAATACACCAACGAACGCAAGTCACTTCGTGTCTCATGGAGACGGTATTTTATAACGCTAAATGTAATTAACTATCCATATTTTAATGCAGTCATTTTAAAGCATCTCAATAGACCAAAGTTACATCGCCTAAAAAATTACAAAAGAAAATGTGTGAAAATGTCGACGAAATTAGTAAAAATCATGGTTTTTCATCACGGTTTTGAACCTCTAGGATGATATGTCAAAGTACCGACAAAACAGTGATATGTTCTTAAAGCATATATTTTTTAATTGATTGTGAAACTGATTATTTTACATGAATTTGAAATTTAAAAAAAAACACCGGCGAATGAAGTTCACTTCGCGCCTCACGAAGGCTATATATTTTCTATGCTAAAAGTAGCAGAAGGTTCATATTTTAACAGAATCATTTTAGATCATTTCAATAGGCCATCTACGAATATTTTGAGTTATTCAAATGAGTATAAATATGTTTTACAAAATAAAGAGTATAAAAAAATCATCGAAATAAGTAAAAATCTGACTCTTTCAAAGAAGTTTTCTTCAATATCAAAGATCGTAGATTTAAAAAATCTAATTACACAAAAAAATAAAATAGCATAGAACTTCTATTCATAATTTTTTTCCTTTAAAAATCTAAATTCAGTTAAAGCGGAGTCTTACTATATAAAAACATATTAA
Source organism: Maratus speculifer (assembly GCA_964019185.1). Taxonomy (NCBI): domain Eukaryota; kingdom Metazoa; phylum Arthropoda; class Arachnida; order Araneae; family Salticidae; genus Maratus; species Maratus speculifer. The sequence goes on along the minus strand of OZ025295.1, from coordinate 246,602,777 downwards.
TTTGAGGTTAAAGAAAGAGTTATTCATCCGAGGCTAATCAAACAAGTCAGCTTGAGTTTAAATAATTAATACGTTACTATTTGCACCGTCAGTGTACGCGCCTACATTTTTAGATTGGGTGCATAATGTAATTCGGAGAAACATTATCCCAATGCGTGTGCCGACGAGTTAAAAATAATGATGAGAAACTATACCGAAAATTGGCAACAATTCTTACAAACTCATACAACAAGTTAAATGTTATATGAAATCAATAAAAAAGAACAAATAGCACAGAAATAACTATTGCAAACTACATTAACACTAGAGCCGCCATTAGGGGTCATTGTGACCCTTGCCAAATTGAAAACAGCTAATTTGAACCAGAATTTTCTTGATAAAACTTATTAGATATCTAAAACACGAAAATAGGCTAATGAAATAAATTAAATACGTTTAATTAAAAATTCTGGTGTCAATTAGATTTTTATAAAATTTGAATAAAATAGCCGGCGGTTCTAGTGTTAAACGTGAATTATAATAGTGTCGTAAAGCGGCATGCGAATATGTAGCAATGTATACAAGTAATCCGGCATGAAGCTGTCATAAGAAGTGAAGTGCTAAATTGATTAAAAAAAAATCCATAAGAAAAGAAATTTATCAGATTTTGTTTGTTGCACGGAAATGGTTGAGAAGTTCAGTAACTTTTAGTATTTACAAGATTTCTATAACAGTTTTAGCAAGAATATTTATTACACATAACTATATTTACTAAAAAAATTCACATGATAAAAATATTAGATTTAATGGTTAAAATCGTACAACGTTTCTTACAATTATATTTAGGCTGCACTTTTTAAGTAAAGAGAAATTCAGAGTGTGATATTCTGTTGCCTCTCCTCCTCCCCCCTCTTTTATCTTTCACTTCACAAAAAATGTATATTTTCTATTTTACGGAATACATACGTGGAAACATAAATACTGAATCATATAAACAGAGTTAAAACCGTGCAATGTTTCTAAAAACTCAATTTAAACTGTCGTATATAAGCCCCCCCCCCAAAAAAAAAAAAAATCAGGGACTGATATTTGTTGCTCCGCTTCTTCTTTTATTTACCCTTTCACAAAAATGGACTTTTTCTATCACTTCCCACATAGCATGCATGTTCACAGTGACGTCACAGTGACGTCACTGTGAGTCACTGTGGTCACGTCACATCTGTGACCAAAATGCCACTCCTCAGTGACGTCACATTGTGACTGAAATGTGACGTCACATCTGTGACCAAAATGCCACCTCTCAGGGACGTCACATTGTGACTCAGATGTGACTTTCTTAGAAAACTTTAGAAAATTACAAAAATTCTCCAAACCATGTTATTTACTGGTAAAAAAACGTGTTTTCTGGCATTGCAGAAGAATATTGTGCAATCGCTCTTATGTCACACATTACATGCACTGCATGTAACATGTACGTCATATCACATATATGAGATAAACCTCCCATCATATGAAACTAAGCACCCAGCAATGAACCTATCAGTGAAACTTCCATTTAAGGAAATTTCTCGTTACACTTAAATGCTTCGTTATGAAAAAAATATCGTTGAATAGAAATCCACGAAAATTCATGAAATTTGTATAGTAAACTACAAATAAAAATGGAAATATTATAAAACTGTGTTTTAATTTGGATAGTACTTTTTGTTATGCAATATAGCCACATAAAAAAAATCATTAGTATAATATCTAAAAAACCGCGTAATAAAGGAAGGGAAACAAAAACTGAATCGCAGCGTTCTAATTCTCGTTTTCTCTTGTATTTCAAATCGAAAAATTAAAAAAAAAATTCGAATATTACTTTGTGTGCGATCTCTTATGAAAGATACACTCATAAAAACTTTCGCATCTTTTTTAAGTATTCAGATAATGGACCTATAATATTTTCGCGGAACTAGTATCCCTTTCTTAGCATATCGAAAAATTTTCGCATTTTTTCCTTTTTATTTAAAAGATAAAATAAATACATAATTTCAATTCGTACAATCCGCTGAAATCTATTCACCAATCAATCTTAACAGCAATCTATCCTTTTGAATATTGTGCATGCACGGAAGTGCAACAAATTTTGCTAAGAAGAATTTTTTTTTAATATGAATATTAATTTAAATGTTAATTGCGTTCTAAAAGAAGGTTCAACAGAAAATTAAAAAAGTAGATAATTTCATTAAATATGCGCTTCGTTAAATGAAAGTTCCACTGTATTTTGAAACTAATTGAAAGTAAAATAGAAATGCGTGAAAAAAAAATTTAACTCAAAATTTTAATTAGGGATACCCTCATAAAACTAATGCGCATGCGCATTCAACTTATAAATCTTCGAAGCTCAAACAACCAATAATAACAAAAAATCACCTGCTTAAAAAATATCGTTTGGCAACAACCAGAATAGTTGACACTAGTGTATTTATTCTTTAGAATATTAGGCCAGCTGCTCTAGTAACTTTGTTATGATGTTATGCGTGTATATTTAGTACGTAAGTTGAAAATTTTTAAAAAGTTATGCAGAAATGCGATCAGTTGACATTTTATATAAAATGCCGGTCCGAAAAAATACATTGTCAGTGGCGTTTCGTTAATATGAGCGCGCCAATGTCAATGTACTTCATTCGGACATTCCGACTTCGAAATTATCTTCGCTATTTGGATTATGAAACTTGAATTAGAGGATAATGCCATTAAGAAAGAGGTAAGAAAATGTTATTTTTCCTGCTTTTTTTATAATGATTTCTGTGAATTTCGTAAAAAACATGTTATAAAAGGAATAAGTATCATATTAATTTAACTTTTTTGAATCCACTTACCTTAGTAAATTCAATAAATTTAACATTTATTTTGTTGAAATACGGAACAGCATGTCAACGATTTGAAAATAGTTAATAACATTATTTTTAAAATGCACTTTAATCACATTTTTTTAATTACATGGTTAAAATCAAATATTAATAAATTTAAAAATGTATGCATAATCAAAAGTTAACGTTATAATTAATATATAAAGGAGTTTGGGGTTGTTTAACTGTTGAAAATAGTGATAAATATATTAATTTATGCACTAATATTGCAAAAACAAATTTTTTAAAACTTTTTTATTACCTTTCTGAAGATCTCATAATCCCAAAAATTTGATAACTGTAATTCCATGACATTTATTATTTTAAACCATGTATCTAAAATAATTAAGATATTGATTTTGTGATAATAACAATTATTGATTTTAAAAAATGAGTAATTATCGCATTATTTTATTAATTTTTGATATCTTAATTGTTAAATGGTGCTGAAAATAACAATTTTGTTCCATTAGTATGTGTTCATTAAATCCTGGTTCTAAATAGTCATAAAAACAATTACATGTACTTTTTTGTGGGATGTACATTACTGAAATTTTTAGTGTTTGATGTATTTCTATTATTTTCAATAAAATTTTGTCTAATATTGGGAAGTGAGACTGAGAATACTTAAATACTATTAATATATTCATCTAATACGAAAAAAAAATGAAATCTAATAATTATAACTATTAATAAGGAAACTTTTTAAAAATAAATTCCATAAGGATGACCTTTACCGGCACATCTACGCTATATGACATATACAATATATATATATGAGTTTAACTACGAATTTAAACCTTGGTGTAATCATACATGCGCACAGGCCACTATAGTAAGGAAATAACTAAGCGTAATACTAGAACTAATTGCCTCATCTTCATTAGTACTCGATTTTTAAATAAAATCTGTATATTACAAATATTGCGCATAAACTTCACGTAGTTTTATCAAAAGATAATTCTATTTTATATTTAACAGAATGATTTTAATTGGTAAATTAATCAAACGAATATTAATTTTCCAAAATGAGTAAAAAAATGTTTAGATTAGGATTCGAACTAGAGACCCTCGATGTATGCTGCCAATGCTCTTCCAACAGAGCAACTTAGCACGCACAATTCACCCGGAGAAATATCATTATATACTCATACGAATAGTATGCATTTATCATACGAGTAGTTTGAAAAAAATTAAAGTATTATTACATAGGGTTATATATAATAATGATAAGTATGCGTTCGTATTCACTGTGTGAATTGTGTGCGTCAGATTCTTCCAGGATAGTTCAGTCGACAAAGTATTGACAATTTGCGCGAAAGACTGCTTAGTTCGAATCCTGACCTGGACATTTTTTCAATCAGTTGGAAAATTACAACAAAAGATAATTAAAAGATATAGGGTAGATGCTCCAGTTTTGGCAACTGCACAAGTTTTGGCCACATTGGAATGATTTACCCTCTATTTAGGCTGTAAATTGATTTTAACAAATTATATGCATTCTTACTCCTTAATCTAACACTCTTTTATTATTTTCAATCCCATTTGTTTATTTTTTGATAAAAAATGACTTGCAAAAAAAAAAAAAAAAAAAAAAAAAAAAAAAAAAAAAAAAAAAAAAAGTGTAAAACTATAGTGTGCACTCACATACATTAAGGTTTTTGCTTAGGTAACAAGTTTTCGTTTTCACAATCTTTCAATATTAGGGATTTATCGAACTTTATTTGTTCTGAAACAGATTGCTATGAAGCTTTATGAAGTAGGCTTTCTCTCTGTTGCAATTTCATATTTAAATTAATTATTTTTACAGCTTAAAGTAGGGGTGGCCAAAACTACTTGCTTTACGTGCTAGTACGTGCTTTAAATTTGCTATGTGTACCAGTTATGGCCATTGTGTGGCCAAAAATGGCACAACAATATGCTCCACTTTTGGCCACAAGACTAATTATAGTGAAAATTTCAGCAATATATTTAGAAATGTTTTATGACTTATAAATTTAAAAGTTCAATAAAATTACAGCATGATTTAGTGGTTTCTTGTATTTTTTCAAAACAAAATGAGGAAGTTGCATAACTTTTGCAAAATTTCAAGCACATGAATTTAGAAATAACAAATAATGTGAAAATCTTTATACTATAAATAGGATTCATTTTAACAAGTTTAAAAAAGACAATTCTGTACTCTTAAAAATGGTCTAGATTAAACACTGTTATAAGATAGGAAGTAAAATTATGGCTTTTCAAAATTCATTGTCAGCTTTTCAAGATGGTTAAGTTTTGTAGTATCTCGTTCTACCTTGCAACACAAGTTTACAGAATGGAGACCAGTTTTTACAATTTTTGAATCTCAAGTAATAGGGTTGTGCTATTTATGATGGCCAATTATCTATATGAGAGATATGGGCCAAAAAAGAAGGGAGATGCCCTCTGTGAAGGTCTTTCTAAGATCCTAGCCAATATTTACACAAGGAAATCTAAGGTTTGAAGAAAACTAACTCCAAATGATTAGGCTGACAGGCAGCTAAGTACGAGGAATTAAAGTTTAAAATCAGTTGAAAAAAATGGATTTTAGAGATTGTCAAAATACTATTTCATGTAAAAATGGAATAATTTCAAGATTCTAGTCATATAACTGTAAATATTGGTATAGTATAACATATGATATATATAAATGAAAATATGCAAAATGTTAAAATAAGCTTTTTATGTCCTATAAGTCTTTTTTATGAATTAAATATATTTTTTGTTTTTAAATTTAAATGTTCAGTTAAAATCAGCTTAAGTATATTTTATTCGATGTTTTTATGATTTCATTTAAAAAAATGCAAATCTTTTTTATACAGCAAACAAATATCTGTGTGGTAAAACAGATTTTGCACAAAAATGCTTTATTTTTACTTATTATCAGTTAAAATGTTTGCAAAATTACAAGATATTAGGGCGACCAAAACTGGTGCAGGGGTGGCCAAAACTGGTGCAAATTGAAAGAAATTACTTAACGAGTTATTACTCACAATCTAAAATATTTGATAGAAAGTTATTATAATTAACAGAAAGACAACTAAATTTACTAAAGAATACTGTTATTGCGATTTAATATTCTTTATTCAGTCTAAAACTATAAAATTTCCATTTCAACTTTTCTCTTAATGTGGCCAACACTGGAGCATCCACCCTATATATTTATAGACATCAGGATTATTGGTCAGAAATATTGGCAAGCTGTACAGTTTTAGATATGTGCTGAAATTTGTGGATATTAAAGCGAGTAAAAGTTTTTTTTTTAAAAGTTCAAAAAGATTAAACAGTTTGAACAGCATATTACAAAATGTGTGTCAGTTATAAATAAAATTGTAGCTATGCAATTTTCAGCATGTGGGGAAAATATATAAATATTTTTGAAAGGCAATATTTTTCAAATTTTAAAAACAACACCAGAGTTGTAAGGCATGTGAGGTAAATCGAATTTTTAACTTTAATTTAGAAGAAAGTCTCCTTACTGCAGGTAACTATTTTATATATTATACAGTATTTGTTCATAAATTGTCAATATATGATTTTAGGACTCAAACCCTATTTTAACAGAACATGGCGTGGAGTTATAGCTTCAGCAGATCCTGTTTCTTTTAAATTGTTAGAGAATCGTTAAGAAAAGTTAAATCGTCACAGAATCATCACAGTGTTAACGAAAGTTTTGTCACAAACGATCTGCATCGTGAGTCTAAAATAATGGGACAAACTTTAAGGGAGGTGGTAGAGCTCACTATAATAAATAATTATGGCATAGAAATGTATGACTGGAAGTGACGCGTTAAAACGCCACACTAGTCACTGTAAAAGACACGGATTATAATGTTAAGTGTATGGGAGCGCTATTTTCAAATATCTCGCTAAAATTTTAATATTTTCGCATATTTTTTTTCCATAGGATAGCTGAGGACGACCTGCAACTGGGCTGGTTTTTACTTTTTTGATTTTGGTTACAGATTAAGAGCCCACAATAATTCAGAACCAGTTTAAACCGGTTCTAAAACTGAAACTATTGTAATATAAAAAAAATATAACCAAAATCGAAAAAGTAAAAATTAGCCCGGTTGTGGATCGTCCTCAGCTATCCTATGGAAATAATATCATGTAAAATATTGAAATTTGAGCAAGATATTTGAAAACAACGCCACCCCCCCCCCATAGACATAACATTACCATCCGGGTCTTTTTTGGTGACTAGTGTAGCGTCTTGACGGGTCACTTCCGGTCATATATTTCTGTGCCATCATTATTTGCTATAGTGAGTCCTACCGCCCCCTCAAAGTTTGTTCCATGATTTTTGACTCACCCTGTATTTCACAATTTGGTCACAATGTGACTTGAAAGCATTGTCACTTTCGTCACAATTACGTCACAATGTTAATGACAAAATCGTCACAAATGACACACTTTTCACAAATTGGTCACATTGCGACGTCACAATGTGGTCACAATGTGACGTCACAAACAAGCTCTAAAACGGCCATAACGACTTCACATTTTAGTCACAGTGACTTCACATCGACGTCACGTGACGTCACATCGACGGTCACAAAGTCACAATGTGACTTCACAACGACGTCACCGTGACGTCACCATGTCTTACGGGTTAGAATACAATTTGTCAATTTCTAAAGCTGTGAAATTTATATTTTTAGAATTTGACTATATACATGCCATTATTCCATCTTATTTTATAGTTTTGTTTTAATGGTGTTATTATCTACAAAAAGTGGGTGTTAAAGCTAAATAATATTGGTCAAGAAAAAACGCTATTACATTTCATATATTTTAAAATATTTTTATATAGATACTTCATGAGTTGCTGTATCAAATTCTATATTTGTTTGGAAAAAAATCTAAAACTAAGCCGTGAAAATTATTAAAACCTTTATGTGGCGTTTTTATACCTAGAATACCTTAGGTACTTTCTGTTATACAGGAACTAACTTATAGTAAACTTCAGTAACGTATATCAATTACATAAAATGTGAAATAGTTTTACATTATTAAAATGCACCCGAAACAATATTTCAATCTATGTAATAGGATACTGTTGTGTGGCACTGTAAATTAATAAAAAATATTACTTACATCACAGATTGTACAGACTGTATATTTTAATATATATTTAATAGATGCATAATAATTTTCTTACGTTCAAAAGAGTGTAATATCATTAAAATGTATTCGAAACTATTTTTCCCATTGATCGTAATGTAACGCAATAATTTTGATTATCCCTGTAATTGAACTATACAACTGATAATCATAAAATTTGAAAAGACTTGAGAAAATTATGTAATAATTATATATTTTAAATTTAAAATAATTCGGATGGGTATTTTTTGCGTTGTTACATGCTAACAGACGCACAGACAGACGGACTGAACGACACTTATAGGTGCTATGTATTTAGATAATTACGAACACATCTAAAAATGAAAACTTAATTGAAAATTCATATTTTTGTCTGATTATTTTGAAAATAATTTTTATCAATGCATAATTATATAAATGAAATAATTTATTTCTATGCACTGTTAAAAAATTACAAAAACTACATAAATTAAATCAAGATTTGAAAAAATGTAAATTTCATTTAACAAATCTTATTACCTATAATGTGTTTATTTATATTAAAGTTCAATAAGCAAAATCTCACCTGTAAAAAGTAGATTTCTATTATTAAAAATATATTAAAGAAAAAACTTTTAAATTAAAAAAAATGCGTAGTATTTTTTATGGTTTTTATTATTTTCTGAATAGATTATAAATGACTAAAGTCTTAAAAAGTTTATAGAAAATTCCAAATATCTTAATCCGTTTCTTTACATTTAAGAATAAAGAATACCTTTTTAAAGCTGTGAAAGGTTAGATATACCACAGGAAACTAAATTGCTGAAAGCTATTACTATCATTAACGATTCCACGTGAATCCATTTGTTCTCATTAAATGCTTAATGGAAAATCATCAAGATGTAAATAACATTTTATTCAATTTTTATAAGCTTCGGAATAAGATAGCAGAGTTTTAAGATTATAAAACAGAATACATATAAGGTTGTAATAAATTAAATGAAAAATTTAAAAGCATAGTGCACTTAACGGACAATTACACCTATTAAACTTTCTTAAACACGCATAAAAGTGTAAATTGTTATCTTACACTAGTTTGTGAGAATTATTTTTTCTTTCCTGCTAGTGTTTTTTAAAACGAAGTATTTTTTTCTTTTTAATATATATATATATATATATATATATTAATTTATGATAAAATTTTCTATCAGATTCTATAGTGTAGACCAGCGGTTCCCAAACTTTCTTTGTACGCGACCCACCTTTCAGTGAAAAAAATTTCGCGACCCACATAGAAAAAAGTTGTATATCAGTATAGCAATTTTTGTACGATCCGTATACGCTCGGCTATCCTATTCCACGAAAAACGCAAATTTTCGTACCGAAGATGCATGATCAACAAAAACAAGAATCAGTAATATCAATGCGTATCAGTGAATACTAATTAAAACAATGCACAAACTACAAAGATAGTTAAAAATACGTTTAATTACTATGAAAATATAACTTTATAATGAGATTTCTCGTACTTGTGTTTACCAAAGTGACATATATTAACACGCAGTTTGTCTCGATACTTGACTTTCAAAAACAGCAAAGTAGAAAAAGCATGTTCTGATAAGCACGAAGTTTGAATTTCATCAAGGACCTCAAAACTGATTTAAATATTTCTGTATGTTCTGTTCGTGTATTAAACTAGAAGGAAATTAAGGATTTTCCCTTGAAATATTATTTCCTACTGAAATTGTCATCTTTTCAAACAGATGAAACAAAAGATATATTTTGATGACAAACCTCGATTTTTCAACTACCCACCAAAACAACTGCTGCGGCCCACCAGTGGGTCGCGACCCATAGATTGAGAACCGTTGGTGTAGACTATTTATGTGCAAAGTTTATGTCGGGACCTCAGATGGGGTTACGAGAAACTTTTTTGGATTGCCAAATTCATTTTTCGAAATTCAAGGAAATTTTTGGCAATAAAAATCATAAAACTATCATAAACTGAAAGGGCAAGTGTAACAATATCAACAGTAAAACAGCTGAACTTTCATTTACGAAGGTAATGGAGTATTTATTTTTTCTACATTTTATTATTAAAATAGTAATTGCCAATCTTTACTTATTTCCATCTATATAATTTTCACAATTATTTTTATAAAGAATAACCTGTTGTGTTTGATTTGGAACGTTTCGTTTCTAAAGACGTTCCGAAAAAGGAATAAGTGATCGTTTAGGTACATTGCATTAATTTGGCCGCAAAAGACCTCTTGACGTTGACCGACAAAGTTCAACAATTTTAGACACATGCAGGAGAAATAATTGAATAATAAAATAAAGCTTACCTGCTGAGACTTGAGTTATCTTGAGAATACATAAAAACAAAAAAAAGGCACGGTGAATTTTCTTGCAAAAGGTAATTCTTTATTTTTTTTTTAATGAAAATAAATAAATTCTCATTTTAGAGAATATAAGAACTGTAACTAGCCATAGCTCTCTTATTTTTATAGCCGGCCATAAAAGGCTCACTGGACTTGTACAAATTTATAATAATAGAATACTCATTTCCAAATAATTATGCCATTTTTCTTTCCATTGGAGAGTTAGGGGTAAAATGTTGAAAACACAATAAAACAAAGGTGTGCTCATTCAGTATAGAGCAACAACGCACCACGAACGGAAACACTAGACGAATTGACGTTCCAATAATTCGAAAAATCATTATTTCAAGAAACAAAACATTCTCTCAATTCGAATATATATTACTATTCGTAATATTTCTTTGGTGTCATAAGTAGTATTTTTTATGGATGAATAAATCTTTAGACGTCTCCACGAAGAAATAATTCGTTTCCTTGATTTTTTAAGAAAAATCACATCTTTTTATATAAGAATACTGATCCTTAATCACAAAACGGAACAATTTAGCTGGCATTCCACACACACCATCACCGCAGGCGTTCTGTACCGTACTATCCTGACTTCTGCTGACTTCTGACCAGAAGCGAAAGCTGCAGCCAAGGGAAGAAGGGAGGGGTTGCCAGAAATTCAAAAATACGCCAACTGGCAGGGCTAAAGGAGTGGCGATAAAACAAAGAGGCCAAGAGCTTCGCTACTAATAGGGAAATTGCACTTTTAAGAATAAACTTTTATATCACCAAAAAGATGCGGAGCCAAAAATGTATATAAGGACTCACCTATTTTTAAATTTCGCATCAGAAGAATAGAATCTGATTGGACAATAGGAGGAGCAATAAAACGGAAGTACACACCCCATCGAACATTCGAGAAAATACAGGAAAATTCCATAACCGGAAGTAACAAATTCAAACTAATTTCAAAATTTTGAAATCAACAAAAAGTTAGGTAAGAAAATGAACTTTACAGGAGAGATTAAAAATGCGAGAATTAAGATAATTTTTAGAATGCGAATTTTTATAATAAATGAATAAAGATTAAAACAAAAATAGACGATAAATTAAATTAAATAAAAATATGGCAGTGGTTAAGAGTAACCACAACATATTACCCCGGCACCCCCAAGAGAAAATATTGGTGAGTGGTTAAGAGTAACCACAGCATAACCATACATTAAAATGGAACACATAATGAAATTTTTAAAATACCTTTTTATTTTTGATACGCAAAATACACTTAAAGAGGTTTTTAAAAGTTTCATTGAAGAAAATATCAAACATTTAAAACAAAGAAATCTTTAAAATGGACATTTATGAAGCATTGATGGAATGGACATTTTTTTCTAGCAACAGGAAATCTGCAAATGGGCACCAAAAAGAATATTTGAACAGCGCCGCATTGGATTGACCAATTGGATTGATCTATATTACCAATCAAAATGCGATATGACAAACGAAATTTTCGTCTCGGATACAAAATTATAAAGTAGTACGCGAAATGGATTATTTGCACAACTACTACGAATAAACGAGAGCGAATATTTTAATAATTGTAAAATTGTGTAAATTTAGCAAATTTCTATATTACTCTTTTCTATATTTTATCTGTCCTGAGTAATTTTCTCCTTTATAATAAAAAATTATGATTAGTATGAAAATTACTCTAATGTAAATTCTACTTTAATCGAACGGAATCTGATAAATATTATACTTGACGAAAGATTTTAATATCCATCATAGCTGTATATGTTCATAAAGTAATATTACGCTGTAATTTAGCCTTCACTTTGCTCAGACAATTAAATTGTCAAGTTTTTTTTCTCCAAATGTAATTTCTACTTTAGTCGAACACGAACGATTACAATTTAGTAATATGCATTGTCTGCGAAATCCCTGCCCTTCGGATATACTTCTATGTCGTACCTTACAGTAAATCTGTTTTAACGTTAAGTTGGAGATATTAAAACATTCCCTGACTTTTTTTTCTTTTTTGTTAACTGCTAAGCTAAATTTATCTGCATTTTATCCGAAATAACTCCATGAATATATATATATATGTGTATGTGTGTGTGTCGAAATTAAAAACAGAATGAGAAAGGTGTTTACGGCATTTAATGATATAGTTAAGAAGTACAGAAAAAATACTGGGATTTTATAATTTATAAAGCTGAAATGTATACTTTAATTGATATTAGAAAACGGAATTCAATAATACTTACAAAACTGGATTTGAAATATTGTTTTATTATGCAGTATATTGATAGTTAGGTGTTTTATCAAACTGTTTTTTTTTATTGTGTTTTTTGTCTGATATTTCTATGCAAAGCACTTTACTCGAGGAATCCTGGACTGTGTCCCATGTTACCCGATACTGAGCAATCTAAAATGAACAAAATGGTTTGATGATTCCACAAGAAGAAGTGAAAGAAAAAAAAGGGGGAGATGAAAGCTTAATATGTATTTAAAATGACTTAATCTGTCTTTAAAATAAAAGGAATATTACAATATCAAAATATTAATAGCAATGAAATAATCTTACAGTAAATAACTTCCCAATTGTCAAAGAATCACTGCGAAACATTTTCTACATTCTGAATTGCATTAACAAAAATCATTTAAAACATATATTGCACAATTGCACCATAAAATTTAACTACAAAGAATGTAGGGGGAACTGGGAGACATTGATACGGTTTTTAAAAAAAAAAAATTTTGGTGTCTAGAAAGCAGAAATTTCAAGTTATTTTTCTATGTGATGTCAGCAAAACCTGTGTAATGTGTTATAAAAATGTACAATCGTTGTTTTATATATTATTTCTGCATGTAATTTTAAAAATATCAAAAAAAGTAATTTGTATCAATGTGTCCCATCGCCGGGGCAGATTGATACACTTTGACACGTCTGGGAAAAATGGAGACAAAATAACACCAATGAAAATTTTTCATAGAAAAATAGTTACCAAATCATTTTATATATATTTATAGGCATTAAAATCGCACACAATTTATTTGTAAGCGATATTAAAGCAATCAAAATGAAATGTTTAATGACCTGACGTTCTGGCTGTTCTTTGTCTGTTTGTTAGCTGTGGTAACTTTGTCATATCTGGCACTTTAACCCCAGAATTATCTTCTTTCTTAGGAAAGGTGAAAGAATTACCAGGTTTGCTGTTTGTAAATCGGTTTACAAAAAGAAAATTGTTGGCGCCACTTTTGTTGTTATGACGTCGAATGACGTAAGCATATTCCCCCCGCCCACAGATGTTTCCCTCCAGTTTGTTATGAACGCCGCCAAGGCAGTCACTGCTCTCAGAACGCATTTTAATAATAAACTACGGTCTGCTACTAAAGTAATCGACATTTTTTAATTCATATTTATATCGCATCGCAACACTAACATTATGGGCCGTAGAGCTCAAAGGTATTTATATTTAAAAAATAATAATAGTTTAAAATAGTGAATTGACAGTGCAGACGAATAAATGTATTTTTTCTTTCTTCGAACAATTCAATATTCGGTCATAGAACAACACCTGCAGTTTTGATAAAAGTGTTACGCAATCATCGCAAGAAAGAGTAAGCACAGACGAAATACGAAATCACCTGTTTACCAGAAAAGGTAAGAAACATTCGATTATTCCTTTTGATTTCATAAGTTTCTGAAATGGATGCACTTGAAAAAATAAAAAAGAAACGCGCAACTGTAAGGACATCGGTAACAAAGCTTGTAACTAAAATTGATACTTTAATTAATGAAGAAAATAAGGAAACCGATGAGTATTTAGAAATTTTGGAACAGTTAAATGAAAAGGATGAATCGCTGAAAAATTTAAATAGCAAGATAGAAGCTGCCATAAGTATTGCGAAAGATTATGAAAATGATATTACCATTAGTGAAGAATATACTGAGAATATCGTAAGAGCTAAATTCAAAATTAAGAAAGAAATTAAGCATTTAGAAGAGGGTAAGGTTCTCAGTCAAAGTCAACTAAAACCTACTCTTACAAATGACTCATTTAATATTAAATTACCGGAAATACCGCTCCCGAAATTCTCAGGAAAACCGGAAGATTGGAGTTCATTCAAATTACAATTTGATAATATTATATTATCTAATGAACAATTATCTGAAACTCAAAAACTTCATTATTTATCAGCAGCTTTAACAAACGAAGCTAAAGTTTTGCAAACGACAGAAGATACATTCGCTTCTTTAATTCAGGCTTTAAAAGATAGGTATGAAAACAATGGAATAGCTGTAGAAATACATATAAATTCACTTTTCGAAGCAGATAAAATTATACAACCTTCTGCGAAAGATTTACGAAATTTAGTTGACACCGTAAAGAAAAGCATTCGCGCATTAAAGGTTTTAGATTATACAAGGAACAATCTTTCCGATGTTCTAATTCTGAATATTATTCTTCAAAAATTGGATAAAGATACGCGAAAAAGTTACGAAATGAGTATCAGTTCAAATGAAGTTCCAGAATTAGACAATTTAATACTATTTTTAGAGAAACGTTCTCAAATCTTGGAAAATATCAGTAAAAACATTTCAGCAAAACCAAAGTCAAATCAAGAACGTAATTTTAAACAAAAATCTCTCCATGTTAAGTCAACTAATGTGATTAATTCATGTGTGCTATGTAAGCAAAATCATGCAATTTATAAGTGCGATACATTTTTGAAATCAAATGCTTTTCAGAGAAAAGAAACAGCAATGAAACATAAACTTTGTTTTAATTGTTTAAGTAATCAGCACACGATTGTTAATTGCAAATCTAAAAGTTTCTGCAACATTTGTCAGTCACGACATAATACGTTACTTCACAGAAATGCAAACACTTCCTTTCCGAACAAAATTAATGAAGTTAATCCTATCGAGCAAGGTAATAAACTAAATCCGAATGCACAAGAGTTTTTCGGACAGACAGAAGTTAAATCACTTCTATCGCCTTCCTTATCTTGCGTTAATAACGGAAATAAATCTGTTATTCTCTCCACTGCTTTAGTTTGGGTTTTTAACCCTTATTCTGGTAGTTATTTACAAGCACGTGTAATACTGGACTCAGGAAATATGTCCAATATTGTAACATCAGAATTTGCTGATCGACTGGGAATTCCATTAAAGAGATTGAAAATCGCGATATCAGGATTAGGTGGAAAAGAAATGAACATTAAATACAAGGTGCATGCGAAAATTCTAAATGGAAATGGATCCTTTGAAACATCATTAGATTTCCTTGTTGTTTCAAAAATAACCGATTCACTCCCAGTAACAAAATTGAATATTCATAAGTTGAAAATTCCTCATCAGTTAGCAGATCCAAAATTTAGCGTTCCTGGCAAAATTGACATGCTACTCGGAGCACAATCCTTCTTTGATATAATAAAGGATGGAGAAATTCGAATTCCAAACAGCAATTTAGTTTTCCGAAATTCAGTATTCGGATATATCGCAACAGGAACCGCAGATATGATCAGTCATACGCAATATTGTGGTTTTATTTCGCAGTCTCAAAGCATTGATGAATGTTTAGAAAAATTTTGGAAATTCGAAACCATTGATGAACCTTGCAAAATTCTGAGTAAAGAAGAAGAATACTGTGAAGAACATTACAAAACTACGCATAAAAGAAATGACGCTGGTAGATATATAGTGCAGATGCCTACCAAGGATTTGGAAAAGTTGGGTGATTCTAAAGAGCTTGCGAAAAAACGTCTGAATCAGTTGTGGAGAAGATTATCTAAAGATAAAACTATGAAGATATTATACCAGCAATTCATGCAAGAATACTTAGAGTTAGGCCACATGGAGAAGGTTACAGATGCTCAATCCGAACATTCAGATAATAATTTATGTTACTACTTACCACATCACGGAGTTCTCAGACCAGACAAAACCACAACAAAATTAAGGGTGGTATTTAATGCATCAGCGGCAACTACATCTGGTTTCAGTCTCAATGATTGTCTGCTAAAAGGAGAAGTGAAAGAAGACATATTTGAAATTATGACACGATTTCGTGTTTACAAGTATGCTTTTACTACAGATATTCAAAAAATGTTCAGACAAATTTTAATTCATCCATCTCAACGCGACCTTCTAAGAATTGTGTGGAAAACAGATGAGAACGAAGAAACTGCTGTTTACAGATTGAATACAGTCACGTATGGAACTTGCTGTGCACCGTTTCTCGCAATACGGACTCTGAAACAATTAGCCATCGATGAATCATCACAATTCCCTTTGGCTGCTAAAGTAATAAGAGAAGATGTCTACATGGACGATATTGTTACAGGCGCACATGACCTAGATACAGCTACAGAACTCCAGCAGTAGTTATGCAACATGCTAAAAACCTGCGGCATGTCCCTTCACAAATGGAATTAAAACTCAAAGGAATTGATGAACAGTAAGCCACAGGAAGTTCAAGAACATAATATTTCCGTTAATGAAGAATCAACAAGCAAAACTCTAGGGGTTATTTGGAAACCCGTTGAAGATCAATTTATGTTCAAAATTTCAATAACAGAGAAATCATCATATACGAAACGAGACGTGCTGAGCACCATTGCAAGATTATACGATCCCTTAGGTCTTTTGGGACCAATTATTACTCGAGCAAAGTTATTTCTTCAGAAATTATGGCTCTAGAAGTTAGGTTGGGAAGATGAAATCCCAGATCCAGTTGCAAGTAAATGGATAAATTTTGTGTCATCTCTAAGACTAATCGAAGAAATTAGAATCGACAGATACATTCTAACCGATTCGTTTCAGAAATTAATGTTGTTAGGATTTTCAGATGCTTCGGAATTAGCTTATGGAGCTGCAGTTTATATGCATTGTACAAGTGCAACAAGTACTATAACAGCTAAACTGATTGCGAGTAAGTCTCGCGTAGCCCCTTTAAAGACAATTTCCATACCCCGCCTGGAACTCTCAGCTTGCCTACTTCTTTCTCAACTAATAGAGAAAATTCGACTTTCTTTAAAAATGCTAGTAAGTGACATTTATTTGCATACAGACTCAAAAATCGCAATTGCTTGGATCAGTACACCGCCAAACAAACTAAAAACCTTTGTTGGCAACAGAGTATCCAAGATACAAACTTTAACTGAAAACTGTCATTGGAAACATGTCCCATCGCATTTAAACCCAGCAGATGTTATATCACGTGGACTAGGTCCTCAAGAACTATCCAACATGATTCTTTGGTGGAATGGACCCCCGAACTTTCACACACCTTCCTCTTCTGATGAACCCAATGACAATATAGACATTCTATCACAAGAACTGTACTCCCATGAACTTAAAAAAACGGACAATGTCAATTTATTTTCTACTTCTGAAAATTCATTTGTAAATGATTTTCTTAATTTAAGCAACAACTACTTAAAATTAATACGTATTCTAAGTTTTATTTTCAGATTTATATTTAATGTTAAAAATAACATTCGACGAAGTGGTCCACTCACAACAGAGGAACTTCGTAATGCCAAGTACTGTCTCATAAAAATGGTGCAGGTAAAATCTTTCGAGTATGAAATCAAAACCCTTGAAAAGGGAGAAATTCCCAAGAAGGGCCAGGTGAGTTCTTTACATCCCTTTCTTGATAAGCAGAAATTGTTACGGGTAGGTGGTAGGTTAAATAATTCTGATTTATCCTTTGATAAAAAATTCCCGATATTGCTCCCAAAAAATCATAAATTGACTTTATTGATCATGACATATTTTCATCTTAAATATTTACATGTTGGAGCCCAAACTTTACTCCATCTTATTAGGCAAGAATTTTGGCCACTGGGTGGTAGAAATACTGCCAGAAAAATTGTCCATGACTGCATAATTTGTTTCAAAAATAAACCTAAATGTATTGAGCAAATTATGGGAAATCTTCCCTCAGAAAGAATTACTCCTAGTTCCCCATTCACTAATGTAGGGATTGATTTCTGTGGCCGCTTTTATATTAAATATAAGGGTAAAAAAAAGGTATTTACAATAAATGTTATGTTGCTATTTTTTTTTGCTTCGTAACAAAGGCCATACATTTAGAAGTGGTCACTGACTTAACTTCAGAAGCAATGATAGCAACATTAAAGAGATTTTTCAGTAGGAGAGGTAAAAGTTCTTCTATCTGTGCTGACAATGCAAAAAATTTTGTTGGAGCCAGTGCAGAGTTAAAACGTTTCGCAAACATGATTAGAAACCCCCCAGATGTTTTGGCTGATTATTTAACAAGTGAGGAAATCGCCTGGAATTTCATTCCACCCAGGACACCCAATTTTGGTGGTTTGTGGGAAGCTGGGGTGAAGTCGTTTAAGCATCATTCAAGAAGAACTGTAGGAAATTCGCGATTAACTTTTGAGCAATTTTTAACAGTTACCGCGCAAATTGAAGCCATTTTAAACAGTCGGCCCATCACGCCCATGTCTTCTGACCCCAATGATTTTGAAATTCTAACTCCAGGCCATTTTCTCATAGGTAGACCTCTAAGCAATGTGTCTGAACCTGATCTCACTGAAGAACGCGATAATTATTTGTCTCAATGGCAAAGATTAAATAAAATGGTCCAATTTATCTGGCGAAAGTGGAAATTAGATTATCTTAATAATTTACAAGCCAGACATAAATGGCAATTCGAAAAAGATAATGTTATTCCAAATTCAATGGTCCTTTTAAAAGAGGATAATCTTCCACCCTGCAAATGGACAATTGGTAGAGTTCAGGAAATAGTTAACGGACCAGATGGTAAGGTTAGAGTGGCATTAGTTAAAACCCCTCAGGGTATTTTCAAAAGAGGCATATCGAAATTATGCTTACTTCCTTGTCAATAAACTGACAAATTATTATATGAATATGTTTAACCAGTTCACTGTAACTCATTACGTAACAAAATGTTTGAAGTCTATTTAATTATTCATTGTTCTATTCATTATTATTATATTATGCATCTTTATTGTATTGTATGTTATTCATTGTAAATTTAGATATTGTATTGTATATTGAAATGATATTTCAACGTGGGGCGGTATGTTGGCGCCACTTTTGTTGTTATGACGTCGAATGACGTAAGCATATACCCCCCGCCCACAGATGTTTCCCTCCAGTTTGTTATGAACGCCGCCAAGGCAGTCACTGCTCTCAGAACGCATTTTAATAATAAACTACAGTCTGCTACTAAAGTAATCGACATTTTTTAATTCATATTTATATCGCATCGCAACACTAACAAAAATAAAGGATAATTATATTAAAAATTATGTTTATAATATAATTATCCTGTACTGTTCTGCAGCTTGATTCTCTTACTTAACATTTCTCATGTCGATAATACTTTTTTCTCTGGAGAATCGATATAAATTTGAGATTTGCCAGGCTGTCGTCCATTTCTTTTGTTAATTCTACAAGCACTAGATATTGTGTAAGTTTGTACGCCTTCTGTTTGTAAAAATACTATAAAATGTTCTAATATAAAGAAGAAATTAGAGCTATGCCACTTCAATAAAAACTAATAGTAGAAATTTTTGACGAAAAATGGTTGAATTAAGGAGTGTATGGTAAAAAAAAGCAATGAAAAAATAAACTAGAAAAGGATTTAGGTTGTATCAATGTGCCCCGACAAATACTGTATCAATGTGCCCCATACAGCCATTTTGAATAAAATGAGTCGCTTATCCAACACTTCATAATTTATCTACCAATAAAGAATGAGGAACTGATAAAGAGTAGCTTTACTTGCCAGGGAGGGTATTCTTTTCGGTTGAAAATACTGGAACAGTTGTATAATACCATTTCAATTGTACAACTCAAATTTACTTTTGACCTACAAAAACAATCAATTACCCATCCCATTTCATCAAACTATTGAATCATTCGAAAACTTTCTGAATGTAGTTAATTTCACTAGTATCACCTTTTGGAACTGTTGTGAAACTTCCAGTAATGACCCTGTGTGCTGTACAGGGGGTGTTTCAATGTGCCCCAAGTATCAATGTGCCCCAGTTCCCCCTATTTATTGAAAATACAACGCATTGCTCAGTAGTGCACAAAACAAGAACTTTAATATGAACTTGTACAATTAAAATAAAATAAAAATAAAAACGTTTCGCTCCGTCTTCAGGAAAATATGATAATGACAGGACTAAAATTTTGCTTCCTGATCAAGAGATAATATTTCTAATAAATTATTTATTAGAAATCATTTCGATTTTAATTTATTAGAAATATTATCCCTAAGTCAGGAAGCAAACTTTTAGTCCTTTCATTACCACATTTTCCTGAAGACGGTCGCAGAAGACGGCGCGAAACGTTGGTATTTTTATTTTATTTTAATTGTACAAGTTCATATTAAAGTTCTTGTTTTGTGCACTATTGAGCAATGTGTTGTATTTTTAATAAATACATTCTTTGTAGTTAAAATCATTTAATTATAATTTTTATGTACTTTATGTTATTAGATACATATTTGACTAAAAAACTATTTTACAATTAATGCCTAAAAATTATTTAAAAAACTGTCTTTTATTAAAACATTTTACTGAGTTTATTTTCTTTGCATACATATAAAGAAAAAACACTGTTTACTTCCAGAATTTTCTACCCCAAAAAAATCTGTATTCTTTTAAATGAAAACAAAAAAATTAAACAAAAAACTTTTTCTTACTCTCTATTTAAATAAATTAAGCTACTTTTAGCAGTAGAGAAAAACGTTAATTTAGAAACACCCGTTAAATAAGTGCGAGTTATTTTTCATCTTGCAGCATTTTTTATTTACTTTTACTCATTTTCTTAAAAAGTTAAATATCCTGCAAAAAAAATTATACAAACTACAAAAATATTAAATTTTAAAACTAGTAAGTAAAGACATCTTGTTGTTATAGAGCTTCAATTTATCAAAGAAACGGGTTTTTTTGTATTGTTTTATTGAGTAATATGTATTATATTTTAGAAAAAAAATTCTTGACGAAGACGAATAAATAACATAGTTCTTTTTTTTTAGTACAATAAATGCTAAAAGAAAAATTTCCACTTTTTTCCCTTAGTAATGCAGTATTTTTTTTTTTTTAAGATTTAAGTAAAATATTTATTAGTAAATAAAAATATAACTTTTTTAAAATCATACATACAGTATGCAGCAGAGCAAATTGAAATTCAAAGATTCACTAATCTAAAAACGAAAAGTTGAGAAAAATTGCATAATTGGCTATTAACCAGACGAATTATAAATTTAAGTAAATGTATTAAAATAATTATAAAAGTTGTGTGCATCATTATTTTTTTGTTGATTGTAGATTTTATTGTAGGTTTTGAGTTCAATCTACATAAAAATATAACTTTTTATTATTTATTTTTAATTATAATTTTAATTTTTACAAGTATTACTTTTGTTTTTAATCTAAAATATTACTTTTCGAAAAACTTAACAATGAATAATTCAGTTACAAATTGAAAATTTCCCCCTTAAAATGTCAAATTCACACCTGGTGTGACGTACGCCCCATATTGGCAACGTCTGGGTAAAACAATGTCCAGCTTAGTATAAATGCAATTAACGTCAAATTGTTTACAGAATAATATAATAATTAAACACATGAATAACATGGGATTTGCTACTAGTTTGTATTGAGGGGATTTTTCAATAACCGTGCCTCATCTTTAAATGTTAATGAATAATCCATCTAGAAAAACTCGATGCAGATCAAGGGGGCAATTTGTGACCTCCTTCCGAAGCGTGATAGAACAGTGCCAAATTTAATTTAAAAAAAAGGATTTTGTTTTTAGCATTTTATGGTATATACATTCACATTTTTTAGTACGAACATCTACGCCCAAATTTAGGTTGCGTAGTGTTTTACAAAGTCTTTTTATTCTTTTAGCAACTTTTCTTTTTAAATAGTACAATTCATATACTTGCTGCATGGATCCCTATGAGCGTGAGTAAATACTCGCACTTGGCCGTTTATTTTCTTTTCAATATACATTATTAAAAATCATTTAATTATGATTTTCTGTATACCTATTAAATTTCGATGCATAATTCTTGAAAAAACTGTTTTAAAATTAATATCTAAGAATTATTTTTTTTTTTAAACTGATTGTTCTGAATATATTTTAATGAATTTAATGTATTTGTATACTTTTGAAGTAATAATTACAATTTACTTCCAGTACTCTTTTTACAAAATGTTTTATCTTCCTCAGTTATTTTTAGCAGTATAAGTTTTAAGTTATTTTTAACAGTAAAAAAAAAGTTTACAAAAAAAAAGTGAGAGTTAATTTTTTGTCTCGAAGCCCATCTTTTTTTACATTTTAATAAGAAGGTAAATATCATACAAAAAATGTTATAAAAACTAAAAAATATTAAATTACCAAAATATGTATAAAAAACTGAGGAAAAACATATTGTTTTTACAAAGTTTCAGTTTATCCAAGGAACGTTTTTATATATTAATTTCGCAGCAATAATAATTATTTATTACAAAGAAAAAAAATAATTTTATGACAGAGAATAAATAACACACTTGTTTTTTCTATGTTTAATAAATGATAAACGAAAATTTACCAATTTTAATAGAAGTTCAGTTTTTTAAAACGATTTAAATTAAAATAATAACCATTATTAAATAGAAACATTATAAACATATTACAAATTACGTATGCTTTTAAATGAAACAATAAATAATATGTAATAATAATTTAAAATTTCTGGTTTTACTTATTTTCACATTTATTTCATTTATGTAAGATCTGTATTTTATACCTGTTATTTTTTAATGTTAAAGTGCTCAAAATTTCTTTTGTAAATTCGTTTCCGATTAAAATTTTTAAACGAAATTGGATGTTACTTAATTTTACAGAGGTGTCGAACTACTCGCATTCTTTCTTTCTAACCAATGATAAGTCCTATCTGCCGGATTGCTCAATCTGTACGGGATTGACACCTGCCACCGGGGTGGGTGACTGCCTAGTACTGCGTTGTGGCAATAAGCCTGACGTCATTGCCTCCAACGTCATCCTATCTGAAATGCTTACTGCTCATTTGTGTATACTTCGTTTTGCTGGTTACTTAATATCATATCCTGTTTGGCACCTGCTCGTTACTATTGATCTCGTAATGCATAACCTATAGCAGATGATGAGACTTACAGCTGTTCAAGAAATCTTCAGAAATATAATTCACAGTTAACATGAAGGACTTTGTACCTCAGAATCAGAACTAAGATCTATGGTTGAAGATGAATAGCACAAAAACAATCCCGAACAGTTCCAAAAATTAATGATGTCAAAGAATGATGGAATATTTGCAATAATTAAACTCAGAAGTGAGTGCATAATACATTAAATATTTGTTTTTTCGGTTATTACATTGAATTGATACATACGAAAACATTCCCTAAAATAGTATCGATCTAAAAATATAAATTTTAATCGAAATCCCTTCAGCCTTTTAGAGGTAAGCGGAAAAACGAAAATTTCCGTTTGTATTTTATATATATAAATAGATAATGTTTATTTTTCAGTATAATATAACCAAGAATTTATATTTTGTGCGAAAATTTTAAAAAAATATCTTAATTGCATGTTATTTATGTGACCTTTTGAAAAATGGGATGTTTTTGATTGTTTTGAAAAACTGAAGTATTCTATGCCTTCTTAAACATAGATATAATAAGAATCGCCACGGGTCTCTAAAAAGTAATATATATGTCGGCTATTACAACCCCATGGCATGATGCAAATACAAATGTAACTTTTAGGTAGATTTCGTATGAAATACTACCTATTTGCGGTCGCTCCTATGTGGGAATTAAAAAAAAATTGCAGATCTACGCCGATCATGACCTCTTAGACCCCAAAACTACCATCAGTAAAAAAGTATATATGTATATATATATATATAATTGCTTATTTTATGACTCATTTTTAAAATCATTTTTGCTCTCAAAGGCATCCAATCGGCAGGTTCTCTTATTAAGAAACTATATAATGTGACATATTGGTCAGTTTTTCGACAAAGGCAGAATATATAAAAAAAATGCTGCCAAAATAGCCATTTTGAACAAAATTTCCCGAAGCGATCGTTAACAAAGATTTGAGGATGTATTCAAATAACAAGTTTCTTATTTTATGACTTTTTTAAAACCATTTTTGCTCTCAAATGCATTCCGTCTACAGTTTTTCTCATTTAGAAATTATATAATTTACCATATTGGTCAATTTTTTCATAAAGTCAGTATTTATATTTCAAAAAAATGTTGCCAATTGGAAGTATTAGCCAAATTTAGCTTAAGATGATTCTGATAAATCCGGCTCGTACAGAAAAATGAAATTAAAATTTCTTCAAAATCGGCCAAATAAAATTGTTAAATTGGGTTTTTCTCTAATTACATTTTATTTTCTGTTGTTGAAATGAGCACTTAACGAAATCTACCTCTACTTATAGACCAAGCTGACAGGGATTTTTATAAATGAATTTTAAAATTTCACTTCAATGCATAATTATAATTTTCATTTGAAAATGCTTTTTGGTGTTATTAGTCGGAAATATAAGAGAATTACATTTTAAATGTAAATATGTACATTTTTCCCAATTAAATTTAGTTTGAATCTCGATTTTGTACCAGCAGTGTGGTGTTGATCACCAGCCCCGGGTAACTTACCGTAATAAAACTTCGCACAAAAAACACCGAAAGAGATACACCGTTATTTTAACAACATGTATCTTCATTTTTGAGAGCTCGAGACGAGACTATTGAAGCACAGCAGAGTTAATTACATCTAAAGCACATCGTGGTCAGCAGTAGAATGAATAAATACAGTCATAAGCTTGGACTCCAAATACAGGGGCAATTTTGGCGACAGGTATGGTAGACGAAGCAGTCAGATAGAGAATATTCATTTGCGGTTTTTTTTTTGGTAACCTATCCAATAGGGTTCCAAAAATTCTTAGAGCCTGGGAACAGCGATAATCAACCCGATTGTATCTTTTTGACAAAGAGATACTCTAACCAGATGTGTGATAACAGACTAAAAAGGGGAAGTCAGCAGAATCAAACAAAAACGGTCAAAGAGCTATTTCTAACTTTACCCGTTAATTGGGATGGGTGAGAAGTGAGTGTGTAGAAATATTAACTGACTCAAACATCTGCAACATTCCTGATTAAGTCCACAGAATTTTCTTTATCTTAGCAATAAATGCGATATCTGACAAACAACAGATGTTTTTGAAGAACGCAACAGCGATTCGTGAGAAAGGAAAATATTTTTGAAATCTATAGAGAGCCACAAAAGTTAATAAGTTTAACTTCTATTAGAGAGTGGGAAAGATAAGAATTAAACTATTAAACGTAGAATTCACTTTGCTTAATGGGTTTATTAGTGAAAAGGGAAGATAAAAAAAATATAAGAATCTATTAAAGGGAGATTAACTACTGTTTTTATGATAGGAAAAAAATGTGTAGCAAGAACTTCGCTACAAGCAGTAGTATGTATTGCAACTCAGGAAAGTCGCGGTAGGTCTTCTTTTTTAAATTTACGTGCTCAACCCGTCTCTGAAGAACAATAAAAAAAACTATAATTGTTCGATAAATTTGTATTAGTCAAATAATTAGCGAATACCATACCTATTACTTTTACAATAAGAATAATATTAAACCATTTTTTTCATTAAATTATTCATATTTGTGATTTCGGATGCATGTTCTATTGTAAAATGCAAAACATACAAATTAAAAAACATACAAATTAATTGCCGAAACGTCAGTGAAGGCTTACTTTGGAGACACGAAATTTTTTGGATTCTGTCTGTCTGTCTGGATGTCTGTCAGTTTGTCAGTCTGTCTGTTCCGCGATAACTAACGCAAAAAACACCCGATTAGCTTGAAATTAAGTGGGTATGTTAGTGAGGCACTGGGATTAAGCTGTATAGTTTTTTGTAAGATTTGATTCATTCGTTCGAAAAATATAGAATATTTTATTTTGCGCAATAATGCTTTTCTATGGCAAATCCAATGATTTTTAATTTCTTTTTTCTTGAGAGAAAATGTCACATTTCATTAATGGAATTCAATGATAAATGGATACTGAAATTAATTTATTCGTATTGTTTTGAAATTTTGTCTACAAATTTGTCAGATTTTTTGAATTTTTACTGTAAATTTTGGAAATTTTTTATATATGTGTTCCAATAATATAAACTAATTTGTTTTAGAGATTTACTTATTTCAAATGTATATATTTCATGTTCTTTACTTTATCTTAATGGTTGCTAAGCAACCATTCATCATAATCCTTAATTTTATAATGTTATAAATTTGAATGAAGTCAACGTCAAAACTGATGAATTAATGTGTTTGTATCTTTGTGTATAACTATAACATAGACCAGAAAAGAACATAGGCTATGTTTTATTAATTTTATTAACATATTTTCCTTAATAATTCAAAATTTCTTCTTTTTCATGCAGAATCAATAGCGATTTTTTAGATAAAATTTAACCAATTTCCTTTATCGTTGCCAAAAAAAAAATCAAAATATGAATTAATTTTTTAACGGCAATAAGTTTCAATTGAGCAATTTCCATTCGAAAAATTAAACTAAGAAAAAATAAATATGACGTCAGAATAAAAATAAAAATAAATGTAGAATTTTGTTAAATATTAAACACGGAAATTTGTTTCGTTAATAAGAATTTTTCTGACAAAAATGGGGGCATTATTAGAAGTAAAAAAAAAATAATAATTATATTTTTAACAATTATTTCACCTGATAAAATTTGACGTCATAATTGAAATAAAACAGGTATTTTATAGTAGTCGTAAAAAATATTAGAAACATGGATATCAATAACTCATGAATAATGACGTCATTGCCGAAGAAATCTACAATGTTATAATAAAAAATAAAAATAATAGATCATAAAAATCTCAGAATATCCTAACATAACTAAATCTTTAATTTAACGCTTTTGATGGCTGAAAACTTCATATTCTTATTTTATTCTTATAAATAATTACGTAATTTGAAAATTTTAAATTAGGGTTTGCAGGAAGTTGAATAATACCCAAAGTGTGTTTAAAATAAATGATGTGCAAAGCTGACGTTGAGGCTCCTGATCTGCAGATTTACTAGTTACAAAAATGTCACAGTGACCAATTCATGTTTATAATATTGTACACTAACTGTGCAAGCATAATTATTTTGTATAATTTTGATAAATATTTGTCATTTGAGAAGTAATATAAATTTTGTTGCGTATTGCTTACTATCATCGTTTCATAAAAATTCAATATAGAGTTATGTAAATGAGAAGAGTCTTTGACGTTTGACTTCTATAATTTCTAATTACCTGATAACTAGATTCAATGTTAGGTGAATTCTGGGAGCATGGGAATGTTAGAATTATTTTCTACAATTGTTAGGATATGAAGATTTTATTAAGCTATTAAATTTCTCTAGCTGCTCAAAAGCATAGCCAGGTAGCCATGACTGCTAGGTTAATTAATTTATCAGAAGTAATCAAATATATATATATACCGGGTGTCCTGAAAAGGACTGAACGATTTTAAAAATCAATAACTTGCAAACTTTTACAGATATTTAAAAAATTCTTGCACGAGAGTCATCTAAAAGGTCAAAAGTTTTTTTCCTTCAATTCTGGATTTTAGTTCGATTTACAAACAATAGATGGCGCTGAGAGCGCTAGGTGCTGTGTTGAGATGGATATTGACGTCACTTGGTACTGAAGCAAAATAAGGAGCTTAAGGCTGTGGAGTGGGTCTCATTTGACAATACAATCTTGCTCTTAGGGCCCGATTTTGAACTTTTGTTCATTTGTTTTTATTGAACAACATACATTTGACCTGTGCACTCGACATGAAGCCCGATTTGGGACTCAGTCGGTAAAATTTCAATGAAATGTGTTGTTGTCATGGAAATAATAAATCCTTTTATATAATAGTAGCGATTGGAAACTGGAAATGAATTTAACGAGCAGCATACGAGTTTTGCAGACGATTTTACATTTAAGAAAGCCGTATTTTCTCGGATTAAATTATTTTTTATCATCTAATTTAAAGAATACTTTGTGCATCATATTTTAAAATAAAGTGAAACGATTTAGTAGTTTTTTTGTTGTTGTTGTTAAAAATTAATCAATTTTGCTATTTAAAAAAATTTGTTATATTCTAAGAAATGCTAGTTTGTTTTAAAGAAGTTCTTTTGTAGAGTTTTATGTATGTTGTAAAAAAATTGCGGAAATGGTTTATTCTTTAGAACGAAGAATATTTATAGTATAAAAATTGAAAGCTTGGTGCAATAGCTGTTGCACTCTTTTGAAAAAATACCAAAATACAAAATTTATTACGATTATGTATATTAAATTCATGGTAATAGGGAAATAATACTACCTCCACCTTAAATGAGCCATAATCGTAATGACAACATAGAATCATCACCTATCATTGGATATCATTGAATTAGTCACGCATGATAGGTTTTAATAGAATGAAGAAACATTTATTAATATCCTTTTAAGCTTTGATTCGCTTTTCATAAACTTTAAATGAGTAACGAAAATTCTGCAACGAGTATATATATATTATAATTCAAAGCATTCTGTTGGGTAGTTTTTGCGCTATTATGTGCGGACAGATAAAAGAACATTCCAGATGACGAATATAGGAGCTACATATATAATTATCCTCACAGAACATAATGTAATGGCATAGTTCTGAGTGTCTGTGTAAATGAATCATGAATTATGCATTGTTTGTTTACAATACCCAACACGGCATAATAAATCTTATTAACATATATCACTTACAGACCAATTCAATTATTTCAACGCAAGTTAGAGTTTGGAAAGACAGACAGGCAGACGGCTAATTAAATAGAAATCATAAACATTTTTAACTATTTTGGAAAGCATTAAAAACACGCGTTAAGTTGAAATTTGACATTTAGCAATTTATTTAAGTAGACGGAAGCATATTTGAGCTCTTTTGTATAGCCCTGTACTTTTCCTACTATCTTTAAATACACGCCATTTATCTAGCTAAAATCTATTTAAAACCGAAACATGCTTTAAACTAATGAAATCACACTTCCAGACATTACCATCCAGAGCCGGCTATTAATCCAATTTTTGAGTGCCTCTGTATAGCATTTCATTTCTATTCTTTAAATATATTGTAATATACTTAAAGCTGTTCAACATAAAAAATGCATAACTCATTTACAAACCACCTTTAATATATTTATTTACACACTTAGTAAGGAGTGCGAATCCTTTTGTGCAGCCCTGTATATGATTTGCACCAATTATATACACAGCGTAACATGCAAAAATGTAGCGAAACTTAAAAAAAAATCATATCAAAACTTAAAACTTCAAGCAATTATCGTTAGCGTACAGCATTTTTGATGCAGCGTAGTTTCCGAAATCTTTTGTGTGTCCCTGTAAATATTTCATATTTTCTATTACACAGTAAGAAATTCGTAGTAAACCTAAGTAACTTATAACAATTTTATTATATGTGTAACAAAATTAAAATATGCCGCAAAGTATGTTCCCTTCTATACCGTTATGTTACATAATTATTTTGTGTGGCCCTGTAAATGAATAATAACTATTCTTTGTGCAGCATATTCTACATCATTTGTATTTCAATTTAATTCATAAAGGCATGTTAATTTCATTATGTTCGGACGGGTGTAATATCATAAAAAAGCACTTGAAACTTTTTCCCCATCGGCCATAATGTAACGAAATACTTTTGACTGTCCCATATACACATCCGATATTCATAAAATTTGAAATAACTGGATAAAATTCTTCAATTAATAAATATATATTTAAAATTTCAAACGATTCGATAGAGTAATTTTTGCACTGTTATATGCGGACAGACAGACGGACGGACGCACCAGAGACGAGTATAGGTGATATGCATTTCTATAATTACTAATGTATCTAAAAAATTGAAGATTGAAAACTTGAAAACGCATTTCCAGCAGTTATTACTTAAAGACAGTACAGTAACCGATTTATTTTTGTGTGCCCCTGTAAATGAACGTTAAATGCTATAAATATCAAATACTCTATTCAATCATAATCATCTTATACTGAAATTCAGTGATTTATATCAGTTTCAATACATTTGAAATAGTGTATTTCATTAATATACACTGCAAGTGATTTTCTCCCATAGACTATAATGTGATGCAATATTTTGGGTGTACCTGTAAATGAACTGTTAATTCCACATACTTAAAATACAATACAGGACATGACTAGGTGACATAAAAAAGGTTTAAAAGATACCCAGGTAAATAAATAGATAAATAAGTTATCCTGTTCTCAAAAGTACTTACTTTCTTGGAATGAAAAAATAAAAAATAATAATAATAATAATAATAATAATAATAATAAAATAAAATAAAATAAAAATAAAATAAAAAAATAAAAGTCGGTTATTTGAACGTTGTTGTTTCACGCATTTCGATTTCAAAGGAGTCGTACCCATGAAAATAATATTTTTCTCTATTATTTCGCTGACCCCAGCAAAATCAAAATTATATGGATTGCACTCAAAATCGGACGGTAAAAGCAAAAGTTCATTTTTGAATAAGATCCACTCCATAGCCTTAACCTCCTTATTTTGCTTCAGTGCCAAGTGACGTCAATATCCGTCTCAAGACAGCACCTAGCGCTCTCAGTGCCATCTATTGTTTGTAATTCGAACTAAAATCCAGAATCGCAGGAAAAAAACTTTTGACCTTTTAGATGACTCTCCTGCAAGAATTTTTAAATATCTGTAAAAGTTTGCAAGTTATTGATTTTTAAAATCGTTCAGTCCTTTTCAGGACACCCGGTATATATATATATAATATATTTATTATTTTCTTCTGTATTTTTTCCGGTGTCTGTTTTTCAGATTATTTTTACGATTTGAAGTATACGTTTTGTATTTCTTATACTCTTCTTAGAGTTTTTTGAATCCGATGTAGATAAAACTTCTGTTTCTCGAAGAATTATACTGAGACATCATCTTTTAAAAACTATTTCACCTCTTTATATTTTTCAACACTTTAACTTGTAACACTCTATATTTAAGAAATTATATTTGTTTTAAGCTTTTTTTAAAAAAGTACTAAGTAGTTTAAAACAAATATTAATAACATGATCATTAAATATTAGTATCGTTTCTTAAAATGCGATCATCACTAAACTACAAATTATGAAAAGAGTGACGAAAAAGATAATATTTCTTAATTTTCTAATGTTTCTTAATATTGAGTCTCTTTTCGAACAATAAATTCTCGTTTTCTCTTTTACAAAGTGCTATTTTGAAACATCATTTCGCGGTTATTTTATATAGTTTTATCAATAAGTTTCACTGTTTCTATTCTCAATTCTGATCTTCACAACTTCTTTAGAAATATTAGCCAATGTAATGTCTCTTGATGAATAATTTTTCGAAGTTATCATATTATCCAAAATATGAAATTTGAAAGACTGGACTGATCCAGTTTTCTATGCACTATTTAAAATTTCAAACTTTTGCTGCCTCGTCACTCCACCACTTTTAGAGAATATTGCTATTTTGACAATGAGAATACTCCATAATACAATGAAGTAATCATTTTCTATTAAAGCGGTGAAGTGACGATGCAGCATATGTTTAAAATTTTTAACAGTGTGTGGCATAATGAACAATATCATCCAATACAGTGTCCATCGACAGCACTACATATGTTTGAAATTTGTGCAATTGAAAAAAATTGCATAATAATAAATTCCGAAATGAAATAAATGTTATTTATTATCACACGTCCAGAGCCATGAAATGGACCTAATGATATTTTTTACTGTACACAAACTGTTATAAAATATATATATATAAATCCAGAAAAATATGAACCGCGAAAATGTTTTCAGATAAACAAATGATTATAAATTCAGAAGAAATATAATTTTATTGAATGGAAGCAGCAAAAAGAATGGCAATTTCAGTAAGTTGTAAAATATAAGTGGCGACTAAAGCCGATACTCCGTGAGGCAGGGAATTAATTAAATTACCGATGTCCCTCAGCATAGATTTACCCTCAAGAGTAGCAGCTGATAAATAAGTTTGCTGGTATTTCAAGAAAGATGAAATCGCCTAACCAGCATATTTCCAACATTCTCTATTGGAGCGAGATAGGGTAACCTGGGAGGCCACAAAAGGATAATAAATTCTTGCAGATATTTTGATATAGTTTTTTAGTATGTGCCGAGTGTTATCTTGCTGATAAAATACACACGGTTAACTTCATATCGTGGGCCATAGCGCTGACTCTACGACGTCCTATACGTACCTGTGAGCCATGAGAATAACTTGTAGCAGAAGTAAAAGCAATCAGATCTCCCAGGAGGTTGCTTTTCAGAAGGTTACATCAGATGTACTTCATTTCAGATGAATGTCACGTCAGCAGTGTCCCGCTGAGTAACAAATCCAGGATTGGACCACTGACATTTCTACCTACACACGCACAATAGTCACCAATACTCAGAGAGAAGCGGAATTAATTGATCTTTCGCGTTTATTAATCCTATAGTACCCAGATTGATCAAAATTGACATTTCAC
This sequence comes from Maratus speculifer, assembly GCA_964019185.1. NCBI lineage: Eukaryota > Metazoa > Arthropoda > Arachnida > Araneae > Salticidae > Maratus > Maratus speculifer. The sequence continues at coordinate 246,569,745 of OZ025295.1, read as the reverse complement.
ACTAGTCATTGAAAAACACCTAGAAGATAATGTTAAGTCTATGGGGCATTTTTTTTCATATATCTCGCCTTTTTTTTTTTTAAATATCTTGCTCAAGTTTTTCAGATATTTTTTTTTTTTTTTTTTGCATAGAATAGCAAAGAACGATCCATTTCCGGGATAGTTTTTACTTTTTCTATTTTGATTACATTCTTTTTACATTAGAATAGTTTTAGTTTCAGAACTGCTTCAAACCGATTTTAAAAGTTGAAGTATTTTTTTAAAATCAGAAACTAAAATCAAAAAAGTAAATCCTAACCCGGTTGTGGATTGTCTTAAGCTATCCTACGCAAAAAAATCTAAAAATATTAACATTTCAGCGAGATATTTAAAAATAACGCCACTATAAATTTTACATTATCATCCGGGCCTTTTCAGTGAAGCCCTCTGAGCATCTTGCAAATGGGTAAAATTGTAATGTTGTTTTCTCTACATTTTGTTTTATATGCTCTGAAAATATTATTCTTTCAACATTATAGAAAAAAAACTGAATTACAAGTATCAATGTATCCTTGAGAGCAATAATCATTCTAAAATTTATTGAAAATTCATTAAATCTATGGAATCATATTATCTTAAATATTACTTTTGTTGCAGTGAAACCTGGAGGTTGGTGAACGGAATATTACGTTCCAAACACTTAGAGGGCTAGTGGGGCGTCTTATTCTAGCTTTGTTCAAGGATAAGAAGCTACTTCTTAAAGGTGTTGTAATTTACACAATTTCGGAATTCGCCTCCGTAATTTTAAGTCAGTGGACGTTTGATGCGTTCGTAAATTTAAAATAGTTCTTAAGGACATTACTATTTTTCATTTCTATTTTCTGTGCTCTTCTCTTAAAAGATATATATATATATTTGTAGTTATCAAAATATTTCTTAAATCTAAGCTTAATTTAATATTTTATATGTTAAATGCTACTAATTGCGAGTCAAATTGTAACATTTCGTATACAATTAAGTATATATTTTTTTTAAAAATTGTAAACTGGGAAAAATAATACAAAAAACAGAAGTTAAAATTAATAATTTTCAGATGATATATTAAATATATGAATTCATCAAATGTCCGCAGATTTTACATTAGTGAGGAAAATTAGTAAGCTGAGTGCTCCGCCCCCTAAAACTGATGTTCAGAACAAAGCTCAGAGTTGGCCTGTTATCGGTGGATGGTAGTCCGTGATACGACTGAATCCATTTCAACTTAAAAATTGCGTCGAATAAATGATACTGTCATTGTTCTTTTAGTTGGAACCAGTGGCGTGCATAGAGAAATTCAATTTGGCGCCTCCCCCTCTTCTTTTTGTGAAATGTGTCACAAAATTGAAAAATGTTGAAAGACAAATAAATTCTATTTAACACATATTTCGCGTTTACTTTACAACTTTAAAAGGTTTCATTTAACAATTAAATATTATAAATATACAATTTCAGTTACTATTTGTCAAAGAGTATCTAGAAAACGCATGTGGAATAAATTTACCTACAGTACAATATAACTGTTTGTAACCCCTTTTGAATTCCAAGAGAGAAGTCATACGCTATTTTGGGAATGTATGTTTCTTTCATAGAAAAAAACCCTTTACAATATGTGCATATTTATTTTTATTTTTATTTCTACAAGAAAAGAAGAAACAAGTTCGTTTTGTAGTACCGTAATTTCCTACGTATAATCCGCGGATCAAACAATCATTTTTCGACCCAGAAAAAATTTAAAGTAAATGTATTGTTTTAGATCGCCGTAAATATTAGTTTTCAATTACTAAATAAAATTTCTGGGTCGAAAAGAAATTGTTTGATCTGCGGATTATGCGTAGAAAATTACGGTATAAATTTTACATCCCTCAATTTTCACGACTGGGGCGATTGCTGTATCACCCTCCTCTTGGCACGGACTTGGATTCCTATTGCGCGATCCTCTCATGCATTTGTATCATGGGAAAGTTTTTAGCCGCTGCAATGCTTTCTCAGATCCATCACGTTTCACAAGTATTTAGACTGGCCATTTCTCCTTAATGGCCATCTACACTGCTCAAAACAATTAAAGGATATTGCAATTTTAGGTGTATTTTGTATCTGGGAAACTTTTTAGCTGATTGATACATGGTCGACAGACATAGTAGGTTATATGAGAATAAATTACACATGTTTGGCTGAAAAAAATGCATTTTATTGCGCATTTGTGTACAAAAGGAAAAAAACACAATTTGTGCATATGAGAAAAAAAGAATAAGAAAAGGTGTTTCTTTCAAAGAAAATCATTTTCAGTAGGGGTATGGTTTCCAAGGGCGGCTAACAACGTTGAACACCTTTGAGGCATGGACTCAATGAGGCTATTAATGACGAGCTGGAGTATTCTGCCCCACTCTTGCAGAAGAGCTCTTTCCAGTTCTTGGAGAGTTTGTGGGGGTTGTTGGCGGCCAGAAACTCGTCTTCCTAGAGCGTCCCAAACGTGCTCGATTGGATTCATGTCTGCAGAACACGCTGGCCATTTCATTCGAACGATTCCTTCCTCGAAAAGGAAATCCTCCACCAGGTTTGCACGATGTGGTTTGCAGTTATCGTCCATTAAAATGAAGTTATCTCCGATTGCTGCAGAGTAAGGGACTACAATAGGTCTGAGCATCTCATCCCTATATCGGCGACCAGTCAGAGCTCCATCTCGAATGATGTAGAGGTCAGTGCGCCCGTCAATGGAGATGCCACCATACACCAACACTCCTCCACCGCCAAATCTGACATTTTCGTGCACGAACGCAGGATTATTCCTACTGCCACGGTCCCTCCAGATGAAAATACGCCTATTATCCGGATGCACAGAAAAACGGGACTCGTCAGAAAGCAGAATATTGCTCCATTCATTTTCCCTCCAGTTGACAAGCTCGGCTGCCCACTCCCTGCGGTCGCGACGATGCTTTGATGTTAATCTAACACATACCATCGGTCGGCGAGCATACAGACCTACAGCATGGAGCCGGTTTCGGACAGTCTGAGTTGAAATCGTGGTGCCTGTAGCCAAGCGAAGGTGTTGTTGGAGAAGAGTAGCGTTCATGTTTCGTTGTCTCCGAGCTTTTAATGCTAAATACCGATCTTCATTGGACGTTGCTGCCCGTCTACGACCTTGCCCTGTCTTCGGCCTGCACATCCACTCTCCAATAAACGGTTCCAGATCCTGGAAATGACACTTTGTGACACTCCAATGGCTTGCGCTACTTCGGCTTGAGTTTGGCCCCCTTCTAACCTACCAACAATTCTTTAAGCTTCTGAATCTGTCAAATGACTTCGCTGATACATCATAATCATCGATACAAAGCTCTCACTGAATGCCGATCATCCTTGTCTTCATTCTCTTTTATCCAATTGAAAGTCAAATTTCATTCGCTGCCACTGAAGCGACGTTTTTGACGTCGAACTGAAAATTTGCATACTCCACAGTTTGAGAACCAGAAAAATTTGCATTTGTGATTCTCTTCTTCTATTTTCGGCAAAAAAATTCGTTTATACCTTTATTTTATATAAAACTTCAAATATCCTTTAATTGTTTTGATCAGTGTATTATAGTTAGCCTACACACTCTTATTTTTTCATAGCGTAACATCAAACTTTAAAAAATCTAACAAGTTTTGTTAAAATTATTAGTGAAACAAATTCAACTTCTTTTAGGAAAATGAATTGATAGAAATATTGATTAAATTTCAAGTCCTAATTCTTTACTTTATTTATTAATTTTTCCAATACCACTCCGACTTAATAGTGTGGAAGTAAAAATAAACCAATGTAAACACATTAATTTAAAACACCCCCCCCTTTTATACACATTTTAATGAATGATACAATTTATGATATTGAAATAACATTTAATTAACGTGAATGCTTTCTTATCGCTAACATATACCAGTTTTCAGAATATTTTATTTATTTTCTGCATTTATTCCATTAAAGTAATCAGAACTGAATATTTCTCGAAACCTCATTTGACTTTATCAAAGTTTTCCGATTATTAAAAGATATTGATTTTTCAAATTTTACTTTAAACTATGTTATTTAGAAATAGTCTTAAAAGCAATTAACATAATATCTTGAATTATGATCTGTATATAAATTTAATTGAATAAGAATATTAAATGACTGTAGCTCTTCTATGAAATAATTTTATTTTCCGAATAATTTTTGTTTAGTTTAATCAATATCGGCTTCTTTTAATTCCTTTTGAATATTTCCTAGTTGGAAATTTCCAAATACAATGAGTTTGTTCCCAGGTTTTATTCAAATCATTGAAATCGTGCTATGAAAGTATGTTTTAATGATTTCCATTCATATATTGCGTCAATTTAAATGGACTTGAATGAATTTCATCTGAAAGAAAGTAACGAATATACCAATTACCCAATTTTTTACTTAATTGGATTTAGAAATGAAATACATTCTAAATATATTCTATTAAATTGTGTGAAAACCCGATTATCATAAATAAATGAAAAATGCGATGAGACGCAATAACTTTTTAAATGCAACGTCTAAATCCGTTTTTCTAACTATGTTTTTTATTTTTATTTTTATTTCTTTCTTTATTTTTTTTTTTTACTTTAATGGGGGTTGAGTTTTGTGAAACCTGGCTTAAGACACTATAGCTTTTAAGCTTATTTATAAATTCCTGCAGGTTGGATTTTTATTTTACATCCCACATAGCACACATTCATCTATAAGTCATCTAGAAGCTGTAAATACAAGACGGCCAAAACATCTATAGGTTATCTAAAAATATCCACGATACTTTCTTTTTACGTCTATTAGAAGTAACATGTGTGATCTCTCTGAGTTCCTCCAGACGTTGATTATATCCAGATAGTCTACAAGACTACATCTATAAGACCTCCAAGCATAGACCACGTGCTTGTACTTCCGGATTTCCCCGCTCGCTTGCGGTTGAAGTAGGAGTATTTTTTTCCATAAGAGATGCATAATGCGTGTTATTCGCAAATCCATTGGATGCAGTCTTGAGTATTTCCTAAGGACATGGAGTAAAGGATTTCCTTTAGATGTTAAAAGAGTGAAAGCCACAGATCGTCTGTTGCAGGTCACAGACGTCTGATAGAAATCTAAATTGGAAATGTCAGATCGACGTCTGTTTATTTACTGATATGCACATCTAAATAACATTATGGAGGTTATAGACGTATTCATACTATAAGTCGACGTCTTATAGATAACGTGTGTTGTGTGGGATTTTTTCTGAAATTTTTAAAATAGTATTTTTGTTGGTAAACGCTGAGACTAAATTGGCCTGTACATCACACTTTTTTAAAACTGAGTATTGTTGTTTATATTTCTAAATCGAACTATGAAAATATATTTTAATGATCTCCTTTGATGTATTGCGCCAATTTAAATGGACATGATATATTTCCTTTGGCAAAAAATAACGAAAATACCAATTTTCCAAATTTTTACTTAATTACATTTACAAATGCTAAATATATTCTGCTAAATATATTGTAAATATATTTTATTAGGTTATGTATAAACCCGTTGATTACAAATAAGTCAAAAATGCAATGAGATGCAACAACCTTTTTAAATGCAATGTTTAAATCCGTTTTTCTAACGACATTGTTATTTTATTTTATTTCATTTAGTTATTTTTAATATTTATTTATTTTAATAAGAGTTGAAATTTGAGAAATTGGGGTTTAAGAAATTCCATATTTTAAGCATAATAATGAATTCCTGACGAGAGGATTTTAATTGTGCATTTTTCCTGATGTTTCAAAAATTGTTGATAAACATTCAAATCAAGTTGTGTGTAGATATCGCACTTTTTAAAACTTATTATTATATTTCCACTTATATACAGGGTGTCTCCGTTAAGATGTTACAAATTTCGCGGGGAGGTAGGGTACCGCTAGACGACTGGAAATCTCTTAATAATGCTGGGTCGGAAAAGACTTCCTGACCAAGTAAGAACATCGAGAGTTTGCCTATCTGCTTATTTTTTTTTATTCTAATTTATTGATTCGCATCACTTTTTTTGAAATGGTAAAATTTCCTTTGTTTTCAACTTAATTAATATGTCATTAAAGAAGTTAAATTTAGCACTTCAAAATAGTGTTGGTAATCAAGAAATTTGAATTTTAAAATAAGTAGCCGCTGCTAACCTTTCCAGGGCCAAATATCAGTCTTTTCAATGCCCAGCGTAGCCAGTGGGCTACATTTTTCAATTCATATTTCTTGATTGGCACCACTATTTTGAAATATTAAAATTCAACTTTTTCAATGCCATTCAATAAGTCAGATTAGTTAAACATTAAATAAACATTAAAATTATAATTACTTTTTATAACCGAAAAACACAACTGCATTGCGCAATTAATAAACTCATTTAACTATTTCCTACGAACAAAGTTTATGCTATAATCCATGATCAAGTTTTTGAAATATTGAGACTGTCCATTTCTCCTTTACGACCATCTATCCTAGAGTTACCCTAAACACTCCTATTTTTTCATAGCTTAACAAAAAACTTTTAAAAATCTAACAAGTTTAGTTAAAATGAGTAGTGAAATAAATTCGACATTTTTATAGTAAAATGAATTAATAAGATTATAAAATTCTACGTCTTATTTAGTTACTTTATTAAATAATTTTTCCAATACCATTCCGACTGTCTTAGTAGTATGGAAGTAAAAATAAAGCAATGAAAACACATTAAGGGTGAATTTCGATTCAAACTGCTTATTTTCGGATTTATTTTTACATTCATTTTTGCTCTCAAATGCATCAAATTGACAAATTGTCTTATACATAAGGTACACTGTAAAAAATTTTCAGAAACATTTCTGAAAATAACGAAGACCTGTGCTGCACGATACTAACGGAAAGGTTTCTGATTCGAACAGGAAAGTGTTTCGGTTAAAACACGGAACCTTTCTGATCCGTAATGTAAAGTTTCTGAATGTATCCGAAACCTTCCTGAATATATCTGAAAGCTTTTTGTATACATCCGAAACCTTTCTGAATAATCTTAAACCTTTCATTATGGATCGGAAAAGTTTCTGAATGTATCGGAAATATTTCAATACAGGTCGGAAAAGTTTCTGAATATATCGAAAATACTTCATTACTGATCGGAAAAGTTTCTGAATATATCAGAAGCCTTTCTGAATATATCTGAAAACATAGTAAAGCTTCCATTAAGGATAGGAAAGTTTTCAGATTGTGTAGCCAATCTTTCATTGCGGAACGGAAAGGTTTCGGAATATATATGGAACATTTCATTTGGGATCGAGAATGTTCCTGAATATGTATAAAAGTTTTTATTATATATCAAAAAGGTTTCCTGTTTTAGCTAAATGTTTTTCGGTTGAAATCGACTGTCACTGTAGTGCAGATGTGCTCAAATATTTTTCGGCGATGTTTCCGTATATATTCGAAAACATCGCGGAAAAATATTTATACGCATTTTTTAATATTCTGTTTTGCTTTGATAGTGGCACAACTGAAAATTTCACGTTCATCCTTAATTTGAAGTCAGCAATAAAAATATGCATTATTGGACTTATGAAAGACTGAAACAATTGAAAATAGCATACTAACTTTATAAAAAATACTGTAACTGCACTGTTAACATCAGATTTAGGGAATCAGAAGAAAAAGAAATTTATATCTGAAAGAAATTTAGCTGTGGCCTGTATTTTCAAAAAGAAAAAAGGTAGTAATATTATTAATAAAAAAAAAATAACTTCGAGAATTGATCCCCCCCCTTTTTTCGCAAAAACACACATGAACATTATTTTTTAGAGGTTTTTCCTCATATTTTTGTGTGTGCAACATGAATGTATTTTATTACCGACATTGCTGCTAAGTCTTATGCACTGGAGGAAACAAACTACCCCCCAAAAATTCCTCTAGCAAAACTTTAAGAAATTCTTATAATTAGGATTTTTTTTTTTTTTAACAACTTAAACTTACAACTTTTTATTACTTTTTTTACAACTTAAGCATGAGATACACATGATAAATCTAAACGGCATCTGTAACTTCTTCCCACAAACACTGTCTTCTGGGTTTGCAATGCAAATTCATTATTTAGAAAATTCCATTCAGCAAAGCTTAAAAGTAAAAGTAGATTGTGTAAAAAATCATAAGCTAACTGTACATAAAAATTAAATGAACGCAGAATCATAATCCAGTTAATTTCAATCCAATTTTTCAGGTGAGATAACACAAATTATGAGTCATTTAAATAACTTTTTTGTGTGTGTGTGGGGGGGGGGGGTGTCAGATTGAAAAATGATAAATGTAAATATTAAAAACATTCAGAAAAAATCTACTAGGTTATGATATCTGTAATGATTGGAGATCTTTTTTCACTGCAAATTATTAGCAATATGAAATGCTTTTCAAACGCATGTTGTTAGCCACCAATCTTTGATGCGTTAATAGTACAATATGGAACTCACAATTTTTCATAGTAAGGAAATGCTGATGATTTTTCTGTTTCTCAAAAAATGTCCCTTAGCCCTAACTTTTACCTTCATGGTTTGATCAAGTCCATTAACGAATTTAAGGCTCTTTTTCCTGCAAACCAAGACACTTGCGAGCTAGTGTTTTCTCTATGAGGTTATTTCTTAATAACTCGTTTCTATTTTTCTTTTTTTTTTCTGTATTGGATAGCTGAGGTTCTTTACATTGGTGCTTTTTTTTTTATTTTGGTTGCAGATATCTTTTAGAATGACACTTTTATTTTCAGAACCGGTTTTGAAAGCAAAAGCAACTTTGAGGGACCTCAGCTAACCAATGCCAAAATAATAATAAATAAATAAAATACTTAAAACTCTCTAAATGCAAAACTGTTATTAGAAAATAATCTCTTTCTAAGAGGAGCATTAGTTGAGAGCGTCTCTGCTTGCAGGAACAGAAACCTTAAGGCTTCTTAATTTTTTGTGTTAATTTCAAAATGATCCATACAAAATTATCGCAGTTATCGTGCGGACAAGAAAATGAAGTATATATATTTATATAAACGAAAGCATTGCAATATACAGGATTTCTTACATAACTCACCTAAAAACCGTTCCTTCAAAAGCTTGTCAGATTACATAACTCTGTAATACACTTCTTTATGAATATTATGACATACATTTTTGTTATGAATGCATAATAAATATTTTTGTTCTTGAAAAAAAGGAACATTTTATTACTATTGTTCTATTTGTGCATTATCTATGCAAATATTGAAATTTAATAAACATATATGCTTACTTTCAATTTTTCTTTGAGTTGCATGCATCATTTCTTTTCTTTTAAGACTTTAAACATTAAAAAAATTGTACAATAGTTTTTGAGTCAACATTGTTATCTAACTTAGATGACTACATATTGTCTTTTATGACCAGAGTTTCCACTTCAAGTCTCCCCAAAATATTCAGGCCCATTTTGCTGTATTTAGTCACTATTTTACATCATAGATTCCCCCCCCCCCTCCCAATATTTTGATTCAATTTCTTTCTTGAACAAAATGATAGAAAAAATACAGTACTGGAAAATAAAAACAAAAATCCAGGGCTTATCAAGATATTCCAGAATCCTTGCAAACCCTATTTAGTCTTTCCTTATTTGTGTTTGGTATATGTATTGCATGTCAATTCAGACATGTATAAAATTGATGTCCTTCATAAGATGGCTCCTTGATTACTTTTTGATTTTGGTAACAATTATTTTTTATAAAGTTATTTTCACTTTCAGAACCCATCAGAAAGTGAAAGTAACTTTATAAAAAAATACTTGAGACCAAAAATTGTAAAAGTAAGCAAGGAGTGTTCTTGTGAAGGACATCAACTATACAATGCAAAGAAAATTATTTAAAAATGTCAAAATGAGAAAGATTTATTAGAAAAATGCCACCCTACAGGAACAGAATTAGCTCACAAGTGTCTATGCAGGCAGGGACAGAACCCTTAAGACTGATTATTTTAGATTATTTTGCATATCAGTGCATGAAGACTTTCACAAAATATAGCTAATGGGATTCAGAGGTCATATAAAACATTAATATATTTAACTATTTTAGAAAGGCATTTTTTTTTATATAAACAGTACCTAAAATAATTATTTTACTTATTTTATTTATTTATTTTAACAAGGTATTTATGACAAATTGTTAAGAATTATACTTATTGAACATTGAATAAAAAATAATTTTTTAACTCAATAATTTGTCCAATTTTGAACTCAGTTATCCCATTATGATGTTTATGAATATAAATTATAAAAGTGATAACACTAAACATATTTAACATTCTACTTCTCTTATTGAAATAACTATTGTCAACATGACCGATATAATTTTTAACAGCAAAAATACTTTGACACACTAAGCAAATATTTCAAAATATACACATAATTTTTTTAATTAAAATACTTATATTAATAAAAAGATGATATCTTATATAACCAGCACATAAAAAACGCAAATTTGTAGAGAAGTGCAGATAATGAAACGACCATGCTATATTATGTCAGTAATTGTTCTTAGTAAAATATGTAATTAAAAATGCTTTAGTTTTCATGGTTTAAATGGCAATATTTGTAACATCAGTAATTCATGTAAGTTTATGCATATGACTAAGTATTAATGTTAATATTATTAAATACATACCAATTTTATGCATGTAAAAAACCTCTGCTTTCTTTTAAATAGACGGTACACAAAGAAACACATTGTTTCTAGCTCAAAGATAACATATTGTTAAAAAAAAAAACAGCTATGAGCTATTGATCTCAAATCAGACTCAAATTTAAAAGTATATAAAAGCTAGATACTTATGAATCATCAACAAAAACAAAAAAAATATTCAAAATGATTTATTGAACTAATATTTTATTCAAAAATTAAAAATATCAGTCAGAAAGATTTTAATAAGACTTAAAACTTCGACAAAATATTACAAAAAGTAATTAATTTAGTTGGAAATGTTTCGGGGATTAATTTCAGAATGCAACTTTCATAAAACAAATATGTGGTTGTTGCTCGTTTAGGGTATTCAATATTACACACAAAATACATTCCTACTGCTATAGATACTGCCTCCAAAAGTCCATTACATTCGATAATAATATTTTTTTCTGAAACCATATTTACTCCAATATAGTTAAAAATGTTCCCGATAACAAGAAAAGACTGAAATGTTTCACTGTTGATGTTGACTTGTGATGGAATGCACTCCAAAGACAAATTTCTTTGCCTCTTTGGTGCCAGCAATAACTTGTCGGTGTAAACCTTTCTTCTTGGAGTAGGCACTAAATCTTTATTTTTCCTGACATCCTCTCTCACTATATCATATACCTTGATGTTCCAACTTTCATGACCTTTCCCAATGTAAGATTTTAGGGAAGGATATTCATATATTAGTAAACGAACTATGATGTCCGGCTGTTTCATATTGGGGAATAATGTATATTCCTTAATTTCGTTTGAAAGATGTCTGAACAATTGACTTTTTGTCAACCACAGCAACTCATCAATCATTGTGATCAATCTGTTGAAAAATTCTCTTTTGGAATTAGAAATGTGGCAGGCCAAGGAAGTAGTTTTATGCCTGGAAAGAAAATGTATTTAGTATAATCATTTCTGAAACAGAGATACATTTTATTTTCTGCTGAGACTGATAAACTAAATTATTAAAATAAATGTACATGTATCAATATAAAAATAAAAACCCTAAATGAGTTAAAAGTGGGATACAGCCAGGGTTGGAAAAAAAACCAAAAAAACCGGTTTTTTTGGTTTAAACCAGGTTTTTTTAAGAACATCCTTTTTTAGTACATATACATGCATATTTATTAATAAAAATTGACATTGTTGGATTATATGTAGTATAAATTCATTTTAAAATAATTTAAATTAAATAATTAGAGTGAATTATGTAGAAAATTGAAAAAAATCATATTTTAATTTAAACAGTTATTAGTAAACAGTCTTATGTCCAAACAATAAACTACTCTACACAGTGAAACTTTGAAAAACTTTATAAACAACCTTTTGATTACTTATAATAAACATCTGATGTAGTTTGATGAATGTAAATATTATTTTCCATAATAGAAAAAAAAAAGAGATACTTCTTGGGGGTTTTGTTTTTTGAGAGACAATTTGAAATCAACCTTTATAGTCATTAGATTTAGCAGATAACAACAGGGTTGTTATGATTTTGCCCAGCCCAAAAAACCCAGGTGGGTTTTTTGTGAAAAAACCCGAGTGGGTTTTTTCAAAATTTCAACTTTAAATTACATATATAATGTATTTATATTACATATATAATATATTGTAATATATTTCTTAATATCAGTACACCACTCAAAGTTTATAACCATCGCGCCCCACCCCAAAGAAAAGAAATGTCCTATTTATACCATCACAATTTTTAAAAGAAATAATTGTTAGTTAATCTCTGTAGCACGTGTAAGTAACAAACAAATTTTTTCCCATTAAAAAAAAATACTTTGATGTGTAATCCGTTCTATGTCATACAATAGAAACTCATAACAAAATACCATATATGCTTAGAATCCTAATTTAATTATGTAGACATGTAGAATTACTTGGCTTATTCTATTATTTAGTAATAATAAAAAATACTTTATAAATTATTACTAATAATCAATTTATCACAATTTTGATTACTGTCATTGATATGTCATATAATTGTAATAATCAATTAGCTACTTTAAATTTAGTAATAAGAAATTTTTTTTTCAAGCATTCTCAACCACTTCCAATAAACCCCCAAAACCTGAAAAACCCTGAAAAACCCTGATAAAACCCCAAAAACCCTGATAAAACCCCTGAAAAAACACAGTGGATTGGTTTTTTCCTGAAAAAACACAGGTATTTAACAACCCTGGATAACAAAGGGGGAAAAATTAGTTTGTTATTGTTAAAATACTATAACTAGCACCCAATTTTTGAATACTCTCTTATACAACTTCATATTTTGATTTTTAAAGATTATCTCCCCAAGAAAAAAAAATTTCTTTTATAATTTTATCAAAATGTTAAAGATCATCAAGTTTTGTAGCTCCATATTCAAAAGCTTGTGCATGTTATGATAGATTGCTTTAAATAATCTGTATTTTTTTAATGAAAATATTTCATACTAAATATTGAATATTTTTAATCTATTTTATCTTTGATCAATTCACATGTTCTAAGATTTTTCTTTACAGCAATGGAATATGTTCACCAATGCATAGTGATTTTCATCCTATACATAAAAAAAAACCCTAGGCCCACTATATCTAATACTTATTGCTGAAAAAAAGTGTTAAAAGAGAAAATATTTATATCCAATAATTTGTAAGTCTTAAATTATAAAGAAAAATGAGAAAATATCATTAGATTTTTTCGAAAAAAACCAATTGGTTTAAACCATGCCAACCCTGGATACAGCATTACCTTATGGGAGCTTTAAGATATTACATTTAGGTTTTAAATTGTTAAATATATCAAATTCTGTGTGATACTCTGCTATTAATATAAATGAAAAAGAAATTTCATATTCTATTTGCATAATTATATAAACAGTACAAACATTATTTTGGATGTAAAAAGAGATAAAATTTACCCACTGGTGTTTTTTATTAACTTCTTTCATAAATTCAAAAGATGGATTTTTTTTTATATTAAAATTTAAGTGATCCTGTGGTGGGACTTTAAAAAGGATTTGCTTTAAAATTACATTACAACTTTTTTCTTTTGTCTTCTGAAAAATATTTAAACATTCAAAAAAATTTTTTTTACTTTCCATATACACATTCAAATATATCACACTTTCACTGAGCTTATAGCGTGTATTAAATGCATTTATTTTATTAAACTAATTTTATTTTAATAAATATCTTTTGCTTCATTCTATCCAAAAACACAAGCAATTTTTGCATAAATATTTTTCGCTTTTGTACTACTTGATTATTTTTTCAACCAAAATCTATCGCCTATGATAAAATACCAAAAATGAATAATTGTAAATGTCACTTGACACTTAACAAGAACGTTACATCATCAGTGATTTTTAATTTATACTTTTATCAATATTATACTAATTTACTCGCTTTTTCATTATTAAAAATAAAAATTATGCCAATTTGTATAATTTAGTGATTAGTTTGGATATTTGCATAATTTGGTGAAATTAGTCAATGGCATAATCAAGTAGTTTTTTTTTTTTTTTTTTTCATTACATTTTACATAATTTGGATACAATGAAGCAAAGTAGCCTTTTACAAATTTTAATGGAATAATTTATAAACTAAATTATATAAAATACAAGTTTTCCTGAAAAAAAAAAAACTATATTCAATAGAAGAAAATAAATACCAGAAGACGGCACATAAAATTAAGACTAACTTAGAAACATATTAGGGCATTCCATGGAAAAAGGACAAAATGTCCTGCATGCGAAAACTTAACTTAAAAACCTTTATCTATTGACTTATAAGTTGTTAAAACATAAACTATACCTCAAAGTAAAATATTTTGCAACAAACCTTCAGCTGATCAAAAATGTTTTGTGGGAATAAAAAAAAAAAAAAAAATTGTATGTGTAGGAGTGCAATTTCATCTTTTATAAAAATTTACAATATTTTCCCTGTACTGATAGGTAAATTTTGAGACCTTTCTTGAGACTGGTTGGAGAAAATCATGGGTAAACTTAAATCTTCTACAATAATTTTAATCCTCAACCGTTTGGTGGATTTTGCAGCTTTTCTGCAAGCAACTGCCAAAAGAGCAGAGCTTTTTCTGCGATTGACCAACTACCCATTGATAAATCCCCCCCCCCCCCCAAGGACCAGTTGACAAAACCTTAGTAGTGAGACAAACTTTGTGGCTTTTTCCTGCGACTGGTAAAATTTATTGATATTTTTTCTGCTTTTGAGCAATGAATTTCACAGTTTTTATAGTCAATCCAATGGCAAATTTGGCTATATTTACCTGCAGCTGATTGCAAATTGTCATATTTTCTTTCTATGTATCAACTATCAAAAACTGCGCAGCATTTTTTGCCTGCGATCAACCAATGTATTATTTCATGGAGTTTTATTTACTTTTTTTTAGTTTTTCTTTGACATAGCAAAAATTTTGATAACTTGGTTAAATAGAATTTGAATTATTAGGACTGTCGGCCATTAAATGGACCGAGCAGAGTGTTGCAGCATATTTGTGGAAGACTTAAAATATTACAACAGTTCTCATAACAAATACTTTTATTAATGACTAGGATGATGACCAGCATTGCCATGGGGGCCCAGCCTGAAAAAACCCGCCCGGGCCCACTTGAAAAAACCCATTATGGGTTTTTCAAAAATTTTCATGATTTTACAATTGTATCAATATTTAATCTAAGTTATCAATGCAAAAATAAATGCGAATTTAAATATATTTCAAAAGAACCAGATTTAAAAGGAATTTCTAAGCATTAATAAAATGCCCCTCCCCCCCCCTCAAAAAAAAAAAAAAGAAAATTAGCTGTAAAGAAAGAAAAGAAAAAGTTTTTAATTGATCTCTTATTTGCAATTAATGAAAGAAACTATATAAATTTAGCATATTTAACTTAAAGCAGGGTTGTTATGATTTTGCCCAACTCAAAAATTCAACTGTTTTTTTTCAAAATTTCAACTTTAAATTATGTAAGGTTTAGGTTAATTTTTTTTAATATCGTTATTAATACTTTAATATTGATATGAGGATATATTTCTTAATAACAATACACCACTCATATAGTTTCTTTCTTCATCACAAGGGGGGGGGGGTGCTTAATTCTCCCACTGATTAAAAAGAAATATGTCACTCTTACTTAAATAAGGAAAATATGTATTCCTTGCAAGTATAATGCGTTTAAACATATTGTTCACTCGCAAGAATAGTGACACATCTCAACAAAAGTAAATTTTAAATGAGAGGCAAAAGACAATTTGCATAATTATACTGTATAGCAGTTAGTTCTGCATGCAGAAATGGAAACATGCATAAAAACACAAAATCTTCAAGAATGAGGATGCAGAATGAGGTATCGAGAGTTGAATACCTCCTTACACAATCCACCTCACTTCTGTGGTCAGAAGTCACAAATGGATATATCATTAAAAAAGTAAATTTCCATATAACTTCACTTATGAAACTGTTTGTGTAGCAAGACACACATATGATGGAATAAAATGATTAGCGGAATAAAACACAGCATGAACTTTTGCGAGATTTATCACTTTTCTTGTAGTTGATCGATATGATGTTTCAACATATTTTAAATTGACTACATATTACAGGGAAGGTGGCAGTTTGTTAACATGTATCAAACTATAGTAAAAATCGTAAATAAGCCTTAAATGAATTATTATTAAATGGATTATTATTAATAATCCAAAACATGCAAAAACAGTAAATCTTAAAAATCCATCATAGTTTTTTAAGAATCTGATTGTAGTTTATCTCGTAAAATACTACAGTACACTCCCTCTAATCCGCACAGGTTGGGACCAAGGGTTTTGCGGATTATAGAATTTCGCAGATTATAGGTCATTTCTTTGTTTACATTCTAATATTTGGAATTTATCAACAAATGCTAAATATGCAGCAAATAAATAACACAGAAATGAAAGAAAATACTTTTTCATGCATAAAAAGCTATAGTCAATAGGAACACATTTAAATGATATAATAATATAAAATTAATTGAAAACATTTTTTTTATTTTTAAATCTATCAAACATCACAGTGATGGTTGTGTGCTTTATCATTTTTTATTTATGCTATGCAGTTTAATCTTGATGCCCTTAAGAGTCAGAATTTCTTGATTAGTAACATAAGTTTGTTTATTCTAAAAAAATAAGATATTTATGCTCAAGAGCTATCTATCTTTTACATAGTTAGCAAATGTGCTCAGAAGATAGCAGTCTTAATAGTTATTTATAAGATACATAAAACATTTTCTTTTAATAAATGCATAAATGCATTAAAAATTTCTAAATTCATCAGTACAGTAAAACCTTTATTATAGTCAAAGTGTGCATCTTGGTTAAAAAAAAGGAGAATTTAACTGTTTGTTTACATCTGAAATATAGAGCGCATTATAGGGTTGCAGATTAGAGGGAGTGGACTGTATTATGATCAATCACAGTAAAGAATTACACCTATAGTAGTACTGGAATTTTGCATTTATGAATCACAATACAATTGATTGTAAAATACAGTAGACTCCGTCAAAGCCACACAGCTTGGGACCAGAGGTTGTGCGGATTTTAGAATTTTGCAAATTTCTGGTCATTGCCTTGTTTATATATTTTAAAGCAGCAATTTAAATGTAATTAATAATGCAGTCAAAACTATAATGAATGCTTACAATATAATAAAAAATAAAATAACTAATATACTAAAATAATAAAAAATTACATAATTTTCAAAATGATTAAAGTATTAAAAGCAGTTCAAGTTAATAATTATTAAGGTATGATTACATGTCCATTATGCAGATGAAATGTACTTTTCCGAAATTAATCATTGTGCCTTCATAAAGGCACATTACTAATTCATATCAAAATAATAAAATATGGAAATTTTACGGTCAGACTTAATAACCAAAAAAAAACTTGACTAGTACATAAATATATTTGGTAAGATTGTGATTACCAGTGATATCAGCAATATCTTAAATTTTTCAGAAATAAATTAAATTTATTTTTCCTTGATGAAAAAACAGGAATTCAGTAATAACAAAAATTACAAATTGAAATATGTTTGGAATCGATATAAGACTAAAACAGTCAAATTTTGTAATTATATCTGAACTAAATATTTCATAGTTTACATTCGTAAATTATGTGGGGATTTTAGGGAGTCTACTGTAATAGAATATTTAAAAATATGCATAAAATCAGGAGAAATATGTCGAAAATCAGGAGTATAGAAAAACATGTGAAAATTAGAGTTTTCTGTTGAAATCTGGAGACTTGACTCGTCTGAAATATTTATTTTAATTAAAATATAACAAAAATAAAGCTTTAAGGATTACCTTTTTTAAATGCTCAGGTACTTCATGCCTCATTTTATGGCCAAAAAACTGGGACTTCAACTTTATTTTCTGCTACATTCAACCATGATTTCTAGAAAAAAAAAGTATTTTTTTCATTTATTTATTGTAAGCATGATTTGGCCTTCTTTAACATGGTGGGCCAAGTGCATGAACTGAATGTGAAAATGGCGATTTTCAGATAGGACAGAAACATTTTACGTTCTGGCAGCCTTTGAAAATGAAAAATCATTGCACACACACTTAAAATTAATCTGGAGGACTTTTTTTTGCATATGTGTGTGTGAATGTTTGTTTCGCGACTATTTTTGACATTTGTAAAAGGGAAAGGTTTCAGTCTTTCAATTCAATAAAATTTTTCCTCTGAAAATAATTATACAACTTAAGAGATTGTTCTAGTTTTGTAGCATTTTCTTACTGATTTTTCCTTGAAATTTGCATTTTATTTTTGTGATCTTCTGGCGAAATTCACATAATCTTTTTGCTATACTCTGATAAAATTCACATATTCTTTCTGAGATATTTTAAATAAATTCACATTCAAGACTTGAATTTCAGGGCGGGATGGCGGGATTCGAGCCTGAAATTTTGAAATCCCACCCAAAAGAATATCGTATGCGGGGAGGCTCCCGCTACAAAAAAATCACAAATTTTCTGATATTTTCGTGTGAATGAATGACATATTTTGCGAGTTTTTTACAGCGACAAATTGATCGAATTCACAATATTTTTCGCAATGGATCGTCAAATTTCGCATTTTTTTCTGCAATCGATTGACAAGTTTCGTGCAATTTTCTGTCGCGAGAACGGAGTAATTCCGTTTCAAATTTTCCAAAAAGTTAACACATTCGATTTCAAAAGTTATGAATAATCATTTATCAGCTCAGAAATTCGGATAGTTATCTCCGAATTTCCATACTAATAACCGATTTTTCATAGCTTTTGAACGGAGGACTAAATGTATATTTTCACAATCAATTTCATCAATCATTTGCAGAAAATTTTGTTAGATTATCTCGATAGAAACGTCAATTTTCTCAAAGAATCGTGAAATAAAAACTCGCTTTTTCTTAAATGATCGCTATAAAACATAAATTTCTTTAAAAAATCGAGAAATAAACACTAATTTTGTGAAATGGTTGCGGAATAAACGCGAATTTCGTAAAATCATTGTGGAGTAAACGCAAATTTCATAAAATGATTGCGGAATAAACACGAATTTTGTAAAATGACTGGGGAATAATTGCGAATTTCATGAAAGGATCGCCATATAAACAGCGACCTGGGAAGGGGAGGGAGAGTCGCCCTGGGTGCAGAAAAGTACGGGTGCCGATTTTCTACTACCAACATCATTTTTGGCCTGTAAGAAGAAAAAGAATACTAAATTGAAATTTTGCATTGAGTACAGTTTTCCCTTTGCACGCCCCTGCATATAAACCCAAATTTATCAAAATGCCACTTAAAAAACACGAATTTTATGAAAGAATCTCGAAGTTTTCATTAAAAGATTATAAAAAAACGGCAATTTTGTTGATAATCGAGGAAAAAAATGCTAAATTCTTTAAAGGATTGCGGGAAAATGCCAAATTTGTCAACGGGATCTTCAAACTTAATTCTAAGCAAAAACTTCCTTGAAATTCGCAACAAATTTTCTGAAAAGTTACAGCAGATTGTGCGAGAAATGGAAGGGGGGGGGAAGGGAAATTACTTTTGGTTCTGTGTTTTTTCTGCGACCTTTTGACGAAATTTGTGGATTTTTCGCGATCTTTGAACGAAACTATCGGACTTAGTTTTTTTTTTATGAAATTTGCAAATTTTTCACGGTTTTTTGAGGGAATTTGCGGATTTTTCACGGTTTTTTAACGAAATTTGTGGAATTTTCGTGATTCTTTGACAAAAATTGCAGAATTTTTGAGATCGTTTGGCGAAAGTTGTGGTTTTTTTGCGATTTGTGTTTTTTTGCAGGTATTTTGATGATATTTTCGTTTCAACTGTGATCTCCATCCGAAATTTGCTTTTTTTCCCCAAATCTTTGATGAAATTTCTGTTCTTTCACTATTGTTTGACGAAATTCACATTTTTTCACGATCTTCAGACGAAATTTGAGTTTTTTCACGATTATCTACAGAAATTCGTGTTTTTTGTGCAAAACTCTAACGATATTTACGATTTTTCTGCGAATGATTTACGACATTGATTTTTTTGGGAGGCGATTTAACGAAATTTGCAATATGTTTTTTGTCTAAATTTCCGGATTGAGGACAATTTTTTTTTTCCGGAACCGAAAACCTTTGATTTTTGAAAAATACATAGCAGAATCGCCTTTGGATCGTTTAGTTAGTATGCTAAACCCAGGGCAAACATATTTTGGTGCCCCCCCCCCCTTTCCTCAGTAAAGCATATTTACAAATATAATTTTACTAATTTTCTAATATCTTACTTCATTTAAAATTAATAATAATAAAATATGTAATACTGAACTATGTATTCTCTTTTGTAAAATATTGATTCATTAATCTTGTAAGTGGAATCGGAAATAATCTAAAAAGATTCCGGTTTATACAGGATCTTTATGCCATATCCTTAAATTCTTCTATATTTTGGCATAACCCAGACAGGACGTGTTTAACAATACCGTGTTAAACATAAACGTGAGAAATATCAAAATACAACAGGTTCACATGGTCTCCCTTCGCCTGGCGCCTAGGGCATGTGCCCCCTCTGCCCCCCCATTAGTTTTGGTCTGTTAACTTGTTATCCAACACTGGTTCAAACAGCACCCCCTCCCCCTGATTCAACAATAGCTCTAAACATATATATATTAGGGATGCACCGAATAGTGATTTTGGCCGAATACCGAATATTCGGCCAACAGCTGAACCGAATACCGAATATTCGGCTAGCCAAATAGTAATTGTTGGGCCGAATACCGAATATTCGGCCAGCCAAATAGTAACTATTTGGCCGAATACCGAATATTCGGCTTTCCAAATACTTTTTATATTTCAAAGTTTAAAGGTATTAAAATGTTACTTTTTAAAACAGTTTTACATGATATTTAATAAAAGAGACTTATATTTTAATAAACGAACTTTTTATAAGAACATTCAGTATTGAAAAAAATCTGCCCTTTTTTTTTAAGAAGCATAATTATGAGACTTTTTCAATTAATAAAATCATCTTAAATATCATGATTTCTTCAACGAATTAAAACGAATATTTTGAAATCAAAGAGAAATAATGAAAAAAAAATAGTTGAAGAAAAACTATACAGTCTCATATTTGTTCTTTTTAAATAACTCAAGGCAGATTTTTTTCAATATGAAGTATAAATACTTTCAACTTAACTCTGAATAAAGGAATGCCTAAGTCATAGTTCTTTACTTATGAATGGTGGCATTTTCCATCCTTCTCGTCATATCATATTTTACAGAAATCAAAGCATGTGAGTTGAAAATATAGTTATAGTATCTTCTTTATTGTTAATGCAACAAACGAAAACACAAGTTTTCTTGAGTTAAATTTTACATACAGCAAATAAATAATGTAAAAACATTCTATTTTATTTAAATATGATTTTATTTCTAACTATTTTAAATATATTTATAAATTGACAGTTAAAAGCAGAAATCGTGAAAAGTTTTTTAAAATGTGTTTTAAAAGGCTTTATTAAGCATTCGATTCGGCCAAATACTTTGATATTCGGCCAAACCGAATATTCGGCAGGCCGAATAGTTTCATATTCGGCCAAGCCGAATATTTGGCTTAACCGAGTAGTTTGATATTCGGCCTAACCGAATATTCGGTAAAATGGCCGAATACCGAATAGATACTGAATATTCGGTACATCCCTAATACATATATATATATATATATGGCATTATTGATATTTAATTAATAGGCACGCTTTCTCACCGCTAACATAAATTAATTTCCAGATTATTTTCTTTATTTTCTGCATTTATTACATTAAAGTAACCATAATGAATATTTCTCGAAACCTCATTTGACTACACCAAAGTTTTTCGATTATTAGATGATATCGATTTTCTAAATTTTACTTTAAACTATTTTATTTAGAGACAGTCTTAAAAACAATTAGCATAATATCTTGAATTATGAACCGTCAATAAATTTAATTGAATAAGAATATCTTAAATTACTGTAACTCTTCTATGAAATAATTTTATTTTCCGAATAAACGAATTTAATTTAATCAATATCGACCCTTTTGAATATTTCGTATTGGGAAATTTCGAAGTACAATGAGATTGGGCACAACTTTTATTTAAATCATTGAAATTGCTATGAATGTGCTATGAAAATAAATTTTAATGATTTCCTTTCGTGTATTGCTTCAATTTAAAATGGACTTGATACCTTTCACCTGAGAGAAATTAACGAAAATATCAATTTTCAGATTTTTTACTTAATTGCATTTCGAAATGCTAAATATATTCTAAAAATATTTTATTAGGTTACATAAAAAAACCGATGATTATATATATAAAACCCCTCCGTGTATAACAATTCCGGGATCAACCTATCCACGAGAAAAAGAAACTCATTCACCAATGAAAACGTTTCATAGTCATAATGGAGCGTTCTCATTGGTCAGATTTACAGAGAGAGCTGTAAATGACGTCACTACATTTTACTTCACTTTGAAATCTTTCCACGATTTCAAAAAGTAAACTGTTAAAAATTTGATCCATTTGCTGCAGCGGCACTCCACAGCTTTTATAGAATATCTCTTTTATGACCAATGAGAATGCTCCATAACACAGCAAAGTAACCGTTTACTATAAAAGCGGTGGAGTGACGCTGTAGCAAATGAGTCAAATTTTTTACAGTGTGTATTTAATTAAAACTTTTTATAAAAGGAAAGCGAAGGTGCGTTTTAAATGCAATATTGTTAAAATTTTTATATTCGGGTTGCTTTAATTTATTTTTCTTTACAGCCGTGAATGACTCTTGCAAATTTCAAATCTATAAAAAACATTGTGAAAAGTTACCTCCGATTTTAAAGGCAATCTATTTTCTGACCAATGAAACCGTTCCATAGTCGTAATTGAGCGTTCTCACTGGTCAGATTTACAGTGGGAGCTGTAAATGACGTCACTACATGTTACTTCGCTTTGAAAACTTTTCACGATTTCAAAAACACTATTTAATTAAAACTTTTTATTTAAGCAAACTGCGGGTGCGTTTTAAATTTCATTATAATCCCCAAACCCCATCTACCAGATAGTTTTGCTATAGTTTTAAATGCAGAATTCTGTTGAAATTTTTTTTCTTTCTTTCTTTTTTTTCTTTTTTTTTTCTGTTAGATTTTTTTCTTTTCCAAGTTTAATTGCTGTGTTTATCAAAATTGTTTCAGCCTAAAGTGGCTATGATTGACCACAGTTGTTGTAATTTTTTATCATCCTTTAAAAAATGCAAACACGTCATTTTGACGGGCTATCTTCTAGTCATAAATAAGTGATAAATGCAATGAGATGCTATAACCTGTTAAATGCAATGATTAAATAATTTTCTAACTACTCTGTTAATTTTTTACGTTAATTATTTATTTTTTATATTGGGGGTTGAGTTTTGAGAAATTGGGGTTTAAAAAATTTCTGTTTCTAAAATAAATTATAAATTTCTGCAGGGTGATTTTTTGATTTTGCATTTTTCCTAAAATTAAAAAAATATACATATTGATAAACGTTCAAACTAAATTTTGTCGAGATATCACACTTTTTAAGACTTATTGTTATTGTTTCCATTTATATACAGGATGTCCCCGCTATGATGTTACAAATTTCGAGGGAGATTAGGGTATACATGGACGACTCGGAATCACATAATAATCCTGGAAGCGCCTTCCTGACCCAGTAAGGGCAATGTCAGTGTTACCTGTCGGCTATTTTTTAAATTCAAATTTCCTTATTGACACCATTTTTTTTTAATGGTGAAATTTTCTTTTTTTTCAACTTGATTTTAATGTGTCATTGAACAAATTTGAAATTTTGAAAATGAATGTGAAATTTTATCATTAAAAAATACTAGTGCCACTTAAGAAATCGGAATTAAAAAATGGTAACCTACTATTAATTTTGTCAGTGCTTAAGATATGCTTTATGTGATCCAGCCATTTCAATGCCCTTTGTTGTCAGCATGCTACTTTTTTATTCAGATTTCCTGCTTTTCACCAATTTTTTGAATTGGCAGAACTCGCTTTATTCAATGACAAATTAATAATGGCGAAAAGAAGGGTAATTTTACCATTTCAGAAAACTGGTTCGAATCAGAAAATCTGAATTAAATAAAAAAAATAATAATAACACTTTCTGTCGTTTACGGAAGGGATCAGGAAGACGTTTCTGATCCGGCATTTCTAAGTGATTCCGGTTTTTTATTAGGTGTACCGTACTTCCCCTCGAATTGTGTAACAGTTTAGCTGGGGCATGCTGTATTTACGAGGGCTGTTCAATAAAGAATCGCATTTTTACTTAACCATCATACGTAGTATAGGATAAGTCTTGCAATCGTTTTAAAAATCGAAACCTTTTTTTTAAGGAAACAAGGGACCTTGAAATCCATAAAAATATTTTTTTTTATTTTTTGTAAATTTTACCTAAATATTATTCAAGGGTACATTATATGCATTATAACATGCATTTATCACAAAAAAATGCAAAAAAAAATTATTTTTGACAAAAAAATGGCATTTTACAAAATTGTGCATCGAATTTTGAATATTTGAATTTAAAGGTAAAAAAAAAAATTGAAATTTTGAAATTTTTTCGAAATTTTTTTCAAAATTTTCAATTTTTTTTTTACATCTTAAAATTTAAATATGTAAAAATCGATGTTCTATTTTGTTTATATATATAAAACATACTTTCCAAAAAAATATTGGGGATTTTCATAGATATGGAAAGCGCAGGGGGCATTTCGAAGATTTCGAAGACGCTGCGTAAAATTCCATTTTTTTCTCAAAAATAATATTTTTTAAAACTTTTTTTATGATAAATGCATGCCATAATGCATATAATGCACCCTTGAATAATATTTAAGATGAAATTTACAAAAAATAAAAAAAAATTTGAAAAAATTTGAAAATTTAAAAAAAAAATTCGAAAAAATTTCAAAATTTCAAAATTTTTTTTTTATCTTTAAATTTAAATATTCAAAATTCGATGCACAATTTTGTTTATATATATAAAACAAACTTTCATAAAAAATATTGGGGATTTTCATTGATATGGAATGCGCAGGGGACATTTCGAAGATTTCGAAGACGCTGCGTTAAATGCCATTTTTTTGTCAAAAATAATTTTTTTTTGCATTTTTTTTGTGATAAATGCATGTTTTAATGCATATAATGTACCCTTGAATAATATTTAGGTGAAATTTACAAAAAATAAAAAAAATTATTTTTAAGGATTTCAAGGTCCCTTGTGCCCTTAAGGATTTACACGTTTCAGATACTGGAGATTCCGAAAAACATATTTTTAGAAAAAAAAAATTTCGTCTGTGTGTCTGTCTCCCGACTGTCTGTAAACGCTCTGTCTCCCGAGCAAATTAAGATAGTGACTTGAAATGTTGTATGTACTTTGTATGTAAGAATGGGACGAAGTCTATTTAACATCAGTAACCTCCATTATCAGAAGCTATTTATTAAGACTCTCGAATAATTCGTTCTTATGAAAGGTATTTAAAAAAATTCGAATTTTTTTATTTTAAAAAGTGGACATAAAATACAATAAAATAACACAAACTTTGCATAAAGAACGAAGTCGATCAAACTATTGGTTGCCGAGATGTGTGTATAATCCAGTTTTCCACATTCTTCGATTTTTCATAACTCTGTATTCCATTCAAATTTCAATTCAAAGATACATATTAATTTGAAATGAGACGCTTAATCTGGAGCAATAAATTGTTAGTTATTAGTTAGTAACAGTTTGTTAATTGTTAGTTTATTATTTTTGGAGTTCTAAGGTTGTTTCTTTTATGCAATCCGGTACTTTGAGTACTTTGGTGTTTTATATTATTTATTATTTGTCGAAATTGGGTCATCAGCAATTCATTAGTAGAACATTAAAATGTATATTAACCCCTTAAGTGCCAAGAAAAACTTAACCCCAAGTGCTACAGTTAGAAATTAGTGGCCTTACAAAATGGCGCGTGGCTTAAGAGCGTGCGAACTCTGTACATAATCATTGAGAGATAGAAGATGTTCCATTCAATTTTTAATTTTTGTGGATTCACTAAACTCTAAACGCTGTGTCCTTATATTATACCAAACAATATTTTCTCTAAAATAATAGTGGTGTACAAAAAAGGGCAGAGCCTTGTCAAATATGGAAAAAAATTCTCTTGTATTTTCACGTAACTAGCTCAGTGCGATAGCCTTTATGAAGGTAGTTTCTTCTACCCCTTCTGCTCTGAAATAGATCAGGGTTTCGAAAACACCTTCAAAATCTTTTTTTTTTCTTTTTCTTTTTTTTTTATTCCAAAGCCGTGGGCGGGGTTTTACTGGTACAGCGCAGTATAAAGGGCAATATTTTGGACTGACTTATGTATACGTCAGTGGCACTTAACACATCGACTATGCGCGACGGATATACACTATATTGCCATTGATTATGAGACACTTGCGATTTTAGACATTTTACTAAATATCTAGAAAAATACATGAGGAATCATCTCGAAACTCTTAGTGTATAAATATAATAGTATAAGTCATACATCTCCGTGAATATTTTTTCCCGAAACTCTAAAGGGGACCGTCAACAAATTAAAAAAGAATGAATATCTTTTGAATAACCCTGTCAAAACTAATGTAGCAAAAGCGCTCAAACTCTAGATTGTGATTGAATGCCTTATTGTAATAAGCCTTGTGCATTTTTATGCAAATAGCATGCATACTCGCAGAGTAATTAAGGTTTTTATAAAAATAATCCCAAATTTTCCAAGTTTTTTCCTTATAATTTTCAGAGTTCTTAATATAAAATATTATTTTTTTCAGAAAATATGACAAACAACATTGCACACAGTACCCGGTAATCAGAATTAAAAAATAATGAAAATTGTATAAAAAATGAGTTGGTTTACTAAATAATTTTTTACTGCGCATGCGTCAACGATATCAAAATTTCATTTGCATATTATGTTAGCTAAATGTACAGAGCAACTTTTGTGAAAGTCACAAAATCATAACTTGAAAATTCTGGAAATATTCGTCAATTGAATAAGTCGAAAATCCGCTATTCTCAAAATGAAGCAAAAACAAGAGGGGTTGTATCCATATATTCATTGATTAGTGTCAATATAGAATACACAATATGGGATGTACTACTGCATTTGGATAAAATCCCTCATTTTTTTGCTTCATTTTGGAAACAACGGATTTTGTCCTTTTTCTATAGACGATTACTTTCAGAATTTTCAAGCTATAATTTTGAGACTTTTAAAAAAGTTGCTCTATACATTTAGCTAACATAATATGCAAATGAAATTTTGATATCTTTGACGCATGCGCAGTAAAAAATTATATAGTAAACCTACTCATTTTTCATACAATTTTTATTATTTTTTAATTCTGATTACAGGGTACTGTGTGCAATGTTGTTTGTCATATTTTCTGAAAAAAATATTATTTTATATTAAGAACTCTGAAAATTATAATGGAAAAACTTAAAAAAAATTGGGACCATTTTTATAAAAACCTTAATTACTCTGCGAGTGTGCATGCTATTTGCATAAAAATGAACACAGTGTATTACAATAAGGCATGCAATCATAATCTAGAGTTTGAGCGCTTTTGCTACATTAGTTTTGACAGGGTTATTCAAAAGATATTCATTCTTTTTTAATTTGTTGACGGTCCCCTATGGCGTTTCGGTAAAAAATCTTCACGGAGATGTATGACGTATACTATTATATTTATACACTAAGAGTTTCGAGACGATTCCTCATGTATTTTTCTAGATATTTACTAAAATGTCTAAAATCGCAAGTGTCCCATAATCAATGGCAATATAGTGTATACGTCTATGGCACTTAAAGGGTTAAAACTATTTAAATATGTTTCTTTTTGGAATTGAGATGCATTCTGTAAATAGTTTACACGTGTTTTATTTTCATATATTATATCATTTATATCCATGATAAGTAAATATTACGGTGGCTCCCAACGACTAGCTTTTAATTGGTATACTTTATTGCACACTTATTTACTTTTGTCTCCCTCTATTAGCTTAACGTATAATGAATAGGGGGTATTTTATTTATTTATTTATTTCGAATTGTACATCAGTCGGAGCCATGAATGTTTAGATATTTTGAACATTGTGTACGGAAATGGTTGAGGCAATATGTAACGAGTTAGTATGATCTCTCTTCTGGAAATTTTGCTTTCACCAGAGGAAATCGCCAGTATGCTACAAGAGACTTATGGAGATTCTTCTCTTCTCTCTAGCTCAGTTAGAATGTAGTTGAAATTTATTTCGCAAGACACTTTCAGGGGACAAGGGACCTTTAAAAAAATTTTATATTTTAAAAATTGCATTTTAAATATTATTCAAGGGTTAATGTTATATGTCTTATAGAATATATTTATCAAAAAAAAGAAAAAAAAAAGCTTTTTTGAGAGAAATAGGGAGATTTTTATAATATTTTAAATTTAACGAGAACTTTTCTAAATGCCCCATGTGCATTCCATATCAATTAAAATCTCCAAAATTATTTCTAAAAGTTTTATTTAGACATATAAATAGAACTGTGCATTTAATTTTATATATTTGAATATAAAGGTAAAAAGAAAGTATATTTTATAATTTTTTTGAAATTTTGAGCAGTTTTAACCTATTTTGACAATTAACTACCTTTAACTTTTACAGTTATATTTATTTTCAAAAACTCATGCTTAGTTTTGTGACATATATTAGGATAAATAGCTATAAAAATTTTTAAGGGATTCAGAGGAAAAATAATGCGCATGGAGCATTTTGAAAATTCCTCGTTAAATCTAAAATATAACAAAAATTTCCCCATTTCTCTCTCTCTCTTTTTTAACTTTTTTGGGGGATAATTATATGCTATAGTGCACTTAATGTACCGTTGAATACTATTTAAAGTGTAATTTTTAAAATATAAAAAAATGATTTTAAATGTCGCCCTTTAGTTCGCTTTAAAATTATGCCCTTAAGCTTTAAAATTTCGAATTTCTAATTTTCTTACATGTTAAACACCTATCGTTTCTGAACGTTTTGATGTAATTTTTTACTTTTAATTTCTTTTATAGCAGAAATTATGCTTATCCTCTATAATAATAGCCGTTGTGACTCTCTCTCTCTGTCCCTGTATGTAGAATGATTCCAGGGTTGTACGCATCCGCTAAAGAAGAAATTCTGACGGCCATGTTTTAGAAATTTTGGTGTTTTTTTTTTTAATTGCACTAACCTAAATGTTATGTCATTAGAAAGAGCTTTCAAAAATAAACGCTTTTTTTGCTTACGGTTTTTCCCTAATTGTAATATCTTCTGAGATATAAAGTAATTTTTTTCCGGCATTCGAGCGCTGGATATATGTAAACAAAGGCCGGATTTGATTCATTCACATGACGAGTTTTCTATGCACCATGGAGGATATTCGGCGAGATTGAATTTCATATATCCAAACC
This sequence comes from Maratus speculifer, assembly GCA_964019185.1. Taxonomy (NCBI): domain Eukaryota; kingdom Metazoa; phylum Arthropoda; class Arachnida; order Araneae; family Salticidae; genus Maratus; species Maratus speculifer. The sequence goes on along the minus strand of OZ025295.1, from coordinate 246,539,952 downwards.
AGTAATGAAACGTAATCTTATTGCTCTCTGCGCATTCCTACTTGCGCAGATCCGACAACAGAACCAATGAGAGAAGAGATAATTACTGTCTCTAAATGTTAGCGTGTGCCCGCATTTGTTGTTTGTTGTTGCAGAGCCAATGGATCTATTCTATTTTGTGCTTTTAAAATGTGCAATTAAATATATGTATGGATTTTTTTATCGCAACGTAATTAGTATATTTTTAACATAGGATTTCAACAATATAACCTGGTAAGTGAGAACTTTTTTTTGAATGGCAATGTAGTAACATCGGGTCGATCGAGTTTATTTTGATTTTGCCCGTTTTTATTGAAGGACATAATTTAACCGTTTCTTCCATTGCATAACACTTCTTATTTTGTTTTCAATCTTTTTTTTTTTTTTTTTTTTTTTTTTTAAGTAATTCCTTATTGTGATCTTCATTTCTGCTATATGAAAAATACATTTCTATTTTGCCATGGGTACACTGAAGTAAAATATCCCCCTTACGATGTTCGCAAAAACTTTTCTCGGATAGTATTTTTCGATCGATGCTTAATTTTATATTTCATAATATTATTTATTTTGATTTTGCCCGTTTTTATTGAAGGTCATAATTTAACCGTTTTTATTTTATTTTATTTATTATGATAATTTAACCACTTCTTATTTTGTTTTCAATCTTTTTCTTTTTTCTAAAGTCATTCCTTATTGTGATCTTCATTTCTGTCATATGAAAATTTCATTTCTATTTTGCCTATAGCATTTGCATTTGTTGCATTATCATTTTGAAAATTGATAAAAAATAACAAAAGACAAAACATTGCAAATTCTTAATTCGTATTACTCAACTAAATAAACGTAGGTCTTGCAAAAAATAAACAAAATAATAAGAAATCAAAATAGATGCCTTATAAATAACTTACTTTTTTAAATCTGCAGCTACAATATATATATATATATATATATATATTTAATTTGGACATGCAAAAAACATTCTGAAATGTCTCAATCAATCACAAGATTTTTGTGGGGACTTCTACTGATTGATAATTTTTGTGGGGTTTTTACATAACTGAATGACTTTTTTTCCATGGTTGATTAATGAATTTTATAATTTTTACCCCACATGACCAACTGTCGAACTGATTGACAAATTTTCTATTTTTCATGTGATCGTGATGGATCGAGAAATTTAGTGATTTTTTTTTCTGATGAACAAAGAAATGTTGCATCTTTTCTCCCTGCAATTAATGAAAGTTGTTTTTTGAAATTTGTTGTTTTTTTCTTGCAATCTTTTGATGTAATTTACCGTTTTATTAAATTTATCCTTCTTTCGTGATTTTTTTTTTGAGAAAATGTCGTTTTTTGTTATCTTTCTGAGAAATTTGTCTTTTTTTTGCTATTTTTTGCGAAATTTACATTTTTTTGCGATTACCTAAACAAAATTTCTGTGCTTTTGAGATCTTTGGACGAAATTTGTGTCTTTTATGATACCTGGACAGTTTCGAAGAAGTTTATCGTTTTTCTGGAGTTCTTTCGATGAAATTGTTGTTTTGTCATGATCTTTTGATGTAATTTCCCGTTTTATTGAAGATCTATTTGCAAAATTTGCTGTTTTTTCTGCGAAATTACCTTTTTTTGTGATTATTTGATGAAATTTGCTTTTTTTTCAATCCTTTGACGAAATTTGTTGTTTTTTCACAATATTTTGAATTTTTTTTTCACAATATGTTTAATTTGCCATTTTTTAGATTTTTTTTTTGTTAAAATTTGCTTTTTTTTTTTCGAAATTTTTTGTAAACGTTTTGGCAAAATTTTGATTTTTTGCAATATTTTCATGAAATTTGTTTTATTTGAGATACATGAACAATTTTTTTTTCTGCAGTTTTTTGACAAATTTTTTAGAGTTCTTTTGAAGAAATTTGTTGTTTTTTGCAATCTGGTGACGAAATTTGCTGTGTTTTTTTCACATCTATTTACAAAATTTGCTGGTGTTCTTTTTTTTGGGGGGGGGGCGGTATTTTGACGAAATTTGTTATTTTTTGTGATTATTTGCCAAAATTCATGTTTTTTTTATACTTGGATAAAATTATTTGTTTTCTCAGGGATTTTCGGTGAAATTTGTTATTTTCTCATGATCCTTCGATGTAATTTGCTGTTTTATCGAAATTATCTTTTTTTTGTGTGAAATTTTTCATTTTTTTGTTATTTTCAGAAATTTGTCTTTTTTTTCACCTTTTTTTTTTTTTTGCAAAATTTACCTTTTTTGTGATCTTTTAATGAAATGTACCTCTTTTTTTCATCTTTTGACAAAATGTGTTGTTTTATCACAATCTGTTTACCAATATTTACATTTTTTGAAGTACCTAGACAAATTTAAAGTATTTTCACGATCTTTTGACGAAATTCATGTCTTTTATGATACCAGGAAATAATTATTTGTTTTCTCAGGGATTTTCGGTGAAATTTGTCGTATTTTCTTGCCATCTTTCAATGTAATTTGCTGTTTTATCAAATTTATCCTTTTTTTGGATTTTTTTTTTTTCAGAAATGTATTAACATTATGTAAATGCTATAGGCAAAATAGAAATGAATTTTTCATATGACAGAACTGAAGAAAACAATAAGAAATTACACAATAAGAAGTGTTATGCAATAGAAAAAACGGTTAAATTATGTCCTTCAAAAACAAGGGCAAAATCAAAATAAACTCGATCGACCCAATGTTACATTGCCTATCAATAAAAAAGTTAGTTCTCACTTGCCAGGTTATTTGTTGAAAAGACTAATTTACTCTGATCCTATGTTGAAAATATACTTATTACGTTGCGATAAAAAATTTCATACATATATTTAATTGCCTACAGAATGAGGGAATAAACATATGTCACTCAGCACACAGTTCAATAGGTACACTGAACTGCAGTTTTCCCATCATAAGATTACCCAGAAAAACATTCTGAAATGTCTCGATCAATCACAAGATTTTTGTGGGCTTTTTTACATAACTAAATGACTTTTTATCCATGATTCATTAATGAATTTTATAATTTTTACCCCACATGACCAACTGTCGATTTTCGTATTTTTTCTTCAACTGATTGACAACTTTTCTATTTTTCATGTGATAGATCGAGAAATTTTGTGATTTTTTTTTTTTTTTTTTTTTCTGATGAACAAAGAAATGTTGCATCTTTTCCCCCTGCAATTAATGAAAGTTGTTTTTTGAAATTTGTTGTTTTTTTCTCACAATCTTTTGATGTAATTTGCCGTTTTATCGAATTTATCCTTTTTTCATGATTTTTTTTTTTTTTTGAGAAATTATCGTTTTTTGTTATCTTTTTGAAAAATTTGTTGTTTTTTTTTTCTTTTTTTTTTTTTTTTTGCTATTTTTTGCAAAATTTACCTTTTTTTTGCGATTACCTAGACAAAATTTATGTGCTTTTGAGATCTTTGGACGAAATTCGTGTCTTTTATGATACCTGGACAGTTTCGGAGAAATTTATCGCTTTTCTCGAGTTCTTTCGATGTAATTTGCTGTTTTATTGAAGATCTTTTTGCAAAATTTTTTGGGTTTTATTGCGAAATTTACTTTTTTTGTGATTATTTGATGAAATTTGCTTTTTTTTCAATCCTTTGATGAAATTTGTTGTTTACTCACAATCATTTGTCAAAACTTTTTGCTTTCGTATAATATTTTGAATTTTTTTTTCAGAATATGTTTACAAATTTGCCATTTTTTAGGGATTTTTTTTGTCAAATTTGGCTTTATTTTTCGAAAATTTTTCATGAAAATTGCTAATTTTTTTAGACGATTTGGCAAAATTTTGATTTTTTTGCAATACTTTCACGAAATTTGTTTTATTTGGGATACAATTTTTTTTTTTTTTTTTTTTTTTTTTTTTTTTTTTTTTTTTGCATTTTTTTGACAAATTTTTTAGAGATCTTTTCATAAAATTTGTTGTTTTTTGCAATCTGTTGACAAAATTTGCTGTTTTTTCTTTCACATCCATTTAAAAAATTTCCGGGTGATTTTTTTTTCGGGGGGGGGGGAGTATTTTGACGAAAATAGCTATTTTTTGTGATTATTTGCCAAAATTTGCATTTTTTATGGTACCTAGACAAAATTTTGTACATAGTAAATGATTTCTAGCATTTTTTAAAAAAAACTTTAACAGTAGAAAAATAATCTTCAAACATTTTCAAGAGTTTGTGACGTGTGTCGCAGCATTGCACCGATTCTGCGCCTGGGATCATGTCATGTTGGTGTTACGTTGGTAAATGGAAAAGCATATTGAAATTTTTAAGAAATATTAATTTTGTTATAGCGGCAAAATACTTTTTTTTCTTTGGTTCTTTCATACTGTTGCCGTCAAGTTTTGACGGATTTCACCTAGCCAGAATAAATATCATTAATTTTTTTAATATGTGAAATCGACATGTATTTTTGATTTATGAAAATGTAATAGAAAAGTTATTTGAAAATGCAAATATTTATTTGTTGAATGGGGTGGGTAATGTAAAAACAAATTAACCACTGAGAGGATTATTGTTACAGTTGTTGCTAAATGGCAAACTATAAATTCAGTCTTATTTTGCTGCAAAGTAAGTGAAGTATGTATATTTTGTATGAAATGAGAAATGATGGTAATTTATGATTTATTCATGTCATGTACAATTTATTGGTGTTGTATTTGTAAATGGAAAATTATCAAATGAGAGAGATTCTAATTCTATAGCAGCATGTTTGAATGTAACTCTGTCAATTGCGGGTCATTTGCCTGGATGTAAAATGCAGGTTTTTCTTTTATTTATTGAAATTTTTGCTGAAGATTAGTCGTTAAAAAATCCTTTGATAGCTGGAAAATACCTTTTATTTCTGTAGTGCCGTCAAGTTTTGACGGGTTCCATCTAGTTAGAAGAATACCTGCTGAGTAGTTGAAGCGGTGTTTCCGAATCTTTGAAGTCATTTATCTCCAAATGTCGTCTTTGGGTATAAACCACACGACATCTCAAACAACTTCTGAATATGTTTTCATGACATTTTCAAAACATATGTTTCATGTTAGCTTGTATGGTCTTAACCCTAAAATTTTCTTTTTATTGAAAAAAAAAATGTTGTAGGTAATTATGCTGTTTTTTTATTAGCTAAATATAACTTTGTAATAAAAATGTAAACATGCTTTAAATACATTTAATACATTTTTTTTCAGGTTCAGAGTAGTTTGAAGTATGAGTAGATGCCAAATTTATTTTCTATTTGCAAAAAATTATTATGGAACCTCGTGCATAAAATGTTATACCAATTTTCTCTTCGTCAAATGTCTGACAGTTTTTAAGCCCCTGTAAATGCTAATTCTGCAAATTTCGCTTTTTTGACCACATTAAATGAGAGAACGTATTTATATCTTTTGTAATATTAATAACTCCGTTATGGAGGGTCTCTAGTTTTTTTTTATGTGTACATGATGTGGTTTCTCTAGGTCTCCTCTATATTTCTTCGCTTTTTTAACAACAACTTTTACAAAAACGATATAAAAATTGAATTTTTGTTAATTAATTTAAATATTCCAAAAAGAAAATGTTAGAAGAAAGATGCATCTTTTTGTAAAGAAAGCGGCCATTAGCATAAGGCGATTATGATTTAAGAAAATCAGATTGTGTGAGTTATTTTATTTCATTTTAATCTTTTCTAAATTTATTGAACTTTCTCTTGCCAAAACCCCATCTCTAAAGTTTTGAATACATTTTTTTATGAGTTCTTCTGCAAAAATGAATTCCTATTTACGTGATGGCCTTCCCGTTAACGTCACAAAGTGAGAGAACGTACTTATATCTTTCATCTCAAGAAAAGTTGTGTCTTAAAGTCAAATACATTTCAAAAAATTAAATGTTGAATTTGGTCTTTTTCAATTTTAAATGACTCGAGATCCTTTAAGACAGAGAAAAACTACAATCTGTAAAGGAAGATGCATAGAGAGTTCCTGTATGTGAGGTTAAAGAATTTAACATAACACCATCGCTATTATTGTCGGAGAAGACCATTAGGTATGTAAAATGTTTCAAATATCACCCCCCACACGTACACTAGTGTGCAAAATTTAAGGACGAATCCCAAAATGCCAGTTTTCAAGGGATTTTCAAGCGATAATTTCCACGCGAATATTCAAAAGGAAGTAATATAATTTGAGTAATTACTATCCCTGCATAACAGCTAATCCATATAACATCTCATTTAGGTCACACATGGTTACAAGAGTCACAGTCAGGGCCGTATCTAAGGGGGCGCTATGGGCGGCTCACCCCCCCCCCCCCCTCCTGGAAAAGATTCCAAGGTCACTAAATGAATTTCTGTTCCGAAAATTCAAATGAAATTCTGTTCGGAAATCTAATTTAGTTTTGAGATCCTTTTACAGTTTTGCAAAATTACTAAATTGTATCTAAAATATGTAATTTAATATTCCCTCATCCTATTTGTATATATGAAACTGATGTTTAATTTTGCCCCAGTTACACACTCAAAATTTTCATCATCATATACTTTTATTAGTATAAAATAAATTTATTACAGCAGTTTAATAAGAAATATAAAACCTACAGTAAAAATATGCATTAATTTATCTTTCTGTGTCAGAGTAAGAAAAAAAATTATGACCCCCCCCCCGCAATCTTTTGAGCCCCCCTCCCCCTAAAATTTCTAGCTACGGCCCTGGTCACAGTCACTACTGCGAAACAAAAAATAGGAAATTCCATACGTTTCTTTTATGAATCTCAAATGACTACTATATGCGACTCCACTGACAGGTCATTGTGACTGCTGATTTGTGGCAAGTCACCAGGTTACTTTACAATGTCGTTTCATCGAGACGCTCGTGTTACCTCTCATCTGGAGACTCAATTTCAAAGTCATTGCGAACGTTGCATTATCATAAATTATCAAATGTCCCATTAAAGTCACATGGTGACTTTCTGACACATGACTTTGTCAAATGGTGACAGAGACCTTACTATGAAGTAACCACTGTGAAAAGAGGTGAAAAGTCACCATGTGACTTTAATGGGACATTATTTGATCATTTATCATAATGCAACGTTGACAATGGTTGTGAAATTGAGTCTCCAGATGAGAGGTCACATGAGAGTCTCAATGAAACGACATTGTAAAGTCATCTGGGGACCCGCCACAAAGCGGCAGTCACAATGACCTATCAGTGGAGTCACATATAGTAGTCATTTGAGACTCATAAAAGAAACGTATGGAATTACCTATTTTTTGTTTCGCTGTAGTGACTGTGACACTTGTGACTTTGTGTGACCTGAATGAGGTATTATATGGATTAGCTGTTATGCAGGGATAGTAATTATTCGAATTATATTACTTCCTTTTCAATATTCCCGTGGAAATTATCGCTTGAAAATTCCTTGAAAATCGGCATTTTGGGACTCGCTCTTAAATTTTGATCACCAGTGTATATATACATTTATATAAGAGCATTTATAACCATTACTAATTGCCAAAAAATAATGAAAGTATAATTAAGGAAAGAAACATTCATTGATCATGAAACTGACCTTTTTATCATTTTCCAGATTAATATTTTAAGCGCTGTAAAAATATGATGAATGGAGTACTGGAGCTTTGCAGAACACTGGTAAATTCATCAATCCCTAAATACCTTGATTACCACAAACAGAGCATATGGCTCCATGTTCGGATTAGCCATAAAAAAGCTAAAAATAACAAAATTGAAATCCGACTGAGTTAAAACTTTCCACATCAGTAGAACAACATTGCACTTTATCATGCTAAATCAGATTCTACTCTTGGCTTAAAGACATTTGAGCTAATCAAACTGCACATTTAAGGTAGACATTCTACTACTGCTGCTGTACAATTACCTTGATTGCTTGAGTGCGCACTCTGCTCCTCTCTCCGGCAATCTTTGTGAGCAATCTCTCCTGGTTTTGCCTTATTATGATATATTATGTAACATATTTAGATTTTTTTAATCTATATCTCGAAAATTTAAACAAGTATTTTTGAATTAGAATAATAATACGAATTATTTAAATATTTATTTTTGCCATTCATTATACGTGCAGATTCACTGTGCCCAGATAGCGACTAAATATTTAGACATAGCGACTAATGTTTGGCTTGTAAGTCGCCAACCTTTGGCGAATTTTGAATTTCTTCTCGCTATCATTTGACGAAATTCTCTCTTTCCGCAGTCCTCTGACGAAAATCCTACATTTTTTCGTGATCCCCTGGAAAAACTTGCGTGTTTTTTAGCGATTATTTAAATAAAATTGCATTTTTACTATAATCATTTGACAAAAGTTGCGTTTTTTAGGAATTCTTAGACAAAAGGCACAGCGTTTCTTCATTGGTTTGAGTTGTTTCTTAACTTTTCTTAGAAATTAAGCCCTGGCGGCCACTCGATTCTTTGGGTTTAAGAGACAGTCACTTAAAAAATTTTGGGATACTGCACTTATACGATGCATATACGTATATGAATGCAAATTTTATGCAATATTAATTTTTTTCCAAATTTATAAAATAACATATTTTATAATATCTTAGAAACATAAGTTAAATTGTAGAAATTTTTTTATAAATAAACTACAACCTATTTACTGCAGCCATTATTTACCTTGTTAAATATTCATTCATCAAAAATACATTAAATTTACTATTTCAATGTATTAAAATAGGTTTATATAATAATGTAGTGTAATATTTCAAATTTATTTAAACGAACACCTAATTTGATTTGTAATATACATTATGTGATATTTCTATTTAAGTGCCGAAGTCGTTAAGATTATTCTTTTATTCAAAAGGGAATAAATTCCATCCGAAACTTTTCTACAACTAACTTTAAAGAGCTGAAGGACTTTAGAATTTGATTGAAATCCAATACTTCTTGTAAAGTGTGCCGTATCAAAGCAGTAATATTAAAATGATTAACATGCATAATCGAAGATGTTAAAAAGGGAAATTTTAATGATATTGGATATAGGCTTTCAATACTACAGTTAGTTACTCGGCAGTTATTACGTATAAGGAACTCACATTATTTATAACATTTTTTATTTTATAAAGAATAACTAGATTGCATTTAATTCACTGAGATTGAACATTCGTTTTAAATAATAAATTAGAGATATTTGGTTTTTCGAACGCAGCTAACAACTATCTGAAATAGTAAAATTTATCACTATGTCCTCTACACAACTTAAAATTTAGATCTAATTTTAAAAATTCAGTAACATGCTAACATATATTTTTTATCGAATACAATTTAAACTTTTAAAAGTTTTAAACTGAAGAAAAGTTATCAGTTTTCGTATCGAGATTTTCGTATCAGAATTTGCATTGCTTAAAGTTTTCTTTTTTCTTCTTTTTTCTAATGAGTGTTTATTGTATAATATCCATTATTGCTTTACTTGAGTTTTTCCTAAAACTACTCCCCCTGAGAGGCAAGCAATAATGCCTCTCTGATATCGAATTTTCACAGGAATAATCGAAAATTTTAATTTAAAATAAGGAAAAGCATATTTTTTACCATTTTGTCTTCAAAGTTATTTAAAATATGAAATTTCGTTAAAAGTTTTGGGTTAGAATCTTATTTAAATTAGTTAAGATAAAATGAACCCTTTGCCCCTCAAGGGGTAAAAAACTCACACAATTCGTTGTTGTTGTTTAGATAGATAAATATGAGTTCATCGTATAACTGGTGATACATTCTTCAAATATATAGGGTGTTGTAAAACTTGGCCGACAATTTCGGAAGGGTGATAGTACGCATCAGGAGAATGGAAAATTAACTTAACACATAAAGTCGCAAACTGCGTTTAATCGAGAAAACCGCAAAAACAGGCATTCACAGAACAGTTTTTCACTACGATAAAGACAAAAAAAATGCACGGATAATGAGCACTGTCGTCAAGAAGAAGAAACCTTCTCATGTGCAAATTCTCCATACATGTGGAAAAGTAAAAGCAGCAAACACATATTCATTAGTGAACCTTTAAAAATTCTTCAGCGTTAAACTTTATTTGCAAACAATATATTAGATTACACGAACAAAGAGTATATGCAGATATGCATTTGATTTAACGGACGAGTATGTGGCAATGGATGCCAAGTACAAAGGGCATACAAAGAAAGAGCATATAATATATGAGCATTGCCAAGAAACCGGGTATCTTTGAACGCATTTAGCAATATTTCGTCCATCTGCATAAGGAAAGAATATCAGAATGAAGATTGTCTTTTTTTTCTACACTCGTTAGCTATTCCCACTTACGGAGTACCCATATTTCACATTATTTTATCCAACGAATCACTGTTTTTTTTCACCTTTGATCAATATATTTTTTTTTTATTTGGCCTCAACTTCCCGGGTTGGATGACCTCCTGAACCCTGAACCTCCTTGCTGACTAAACATAAAGTCCTATTTAACGACGGTGAGAGGGTCAAGGCCGCCAGCTAATATTGACAACGATATTAACTCATTCAAAGATTTTATCTTTATACTTATTCTACTATATATAGAATCATTTTATTATATACTAAACTAATGTATTTGAGACGGAAATTTAAATTTTTGTGTTTTAAATTTATGAGCTCAACATATAAATTTAAAACTGCGAATAAAAATCTTATTAGATAATTTTTGTTGCCAATAGTTCAATAATTCTTTGCGCATAGAATAATTAAGTGCACTCAACGGGAAAACTACTTTATATTTTTATACATAATGCATCCATTTGTTAGCTTGAGGTTAAAATATACATTAACTAATTACTAACGGTTACATAACTTTCAGCTAATATTTTATCAAAGCAAATTTGTTAAAGCTTTCGATGACGACACTATGTTCCACCTGTTGGAAATAATTTTCTTATTACTAGAAACTTATTCATGCGTTAAGTTCAGCCTAAGTTATTTCATATTATACGACATAAGGCTTTCCAGAAATTTATTAGTTTCGTCTGAACAAGTCTTTTGAAAAACATTTTTTTTTGAAAAATGTTTAAACTATATTTCTTTTCAATACAACTTATTTGGAACAAACTCTTATAATAGATAACATTTAAATAATATATTATGCAGTATGGTTATATTTATTATATTATTCTTAATTTTGTTGTTATCTATTAAAAATTATTTCATTTTTTTCTAAAAATTTTAGAATGATTAAAATATTACATTTGTCTATCTTTTTAATCATTTTTTTTCAGCGCAGCTAAAAACTAAAATATAATGTTTTGGTTTGAATTTCCAAAAAATTCCTTTTTCCTTTGTACTTAGATACTTTTGCTGTCTTTTTTTGTGATTTCGTCAGATAAACGAATATATCGTTCATCTGACGAAACCCTATTCATCTCTGTCCTCTGTCTGTCTGTCACAGACTCCGTACATCTCCGTAAACTGTACATGTTAGAGACTTTATATTCCGTATACTTACAGTAGAATACCTTGTGCCACATAACAAATCATTATTTTGAAAAAAAAAAAACTGTAATATTTTAAGTAAATTAAATTTCATGTATAAATCAGAGATTTCAAATTTTGTGTATTTACAGCTAAATACTTCAAGTCTCACAACAAATCATGAAATTTTGAAAAAAAAATCAATTATTTTAATTAAATTAATTTCTTCAATATCACCCGTTCAGCTTTGCGATTTAAATTTAAAAAAAGAGCCTTAATTTGAACGTTTTAAGTGTAGATACCATAGCTTGCACTGAAAGCATCGCGCTAGTAAACAGATGGTTCATACTTCGAGATCTGGTGCTGGAACTTGAAATTTTCATATTAAGATGGAATTAATTTTAAAAAAATTCGTATTTTTTTGTCAATTGAAGGGTTTATATTACTCGGGTTTCGTTTAATTTACATTCATAATTTTTTTAATTCAATTTTCTTTCAATTTACTAAATTATTGCGACTTATTAATGATTCAGCATTTTAAATTTTGTTAAAAAATTTTTGATTTTAGAAATTTAAAATTTTATTTATATTTCCACTAGATTTTTTTTAATTTCGGATTTTCCAAAAATTTAGAATCTTGGAATTTTATGTATGCAATTAGCTTTGAACACTTTTAATTTTATTAAAACAAGGTAAAACCCGTCAAATTTTGACGAAAGAAAATGTTTGAGAAGTAACTGATTCGTTGACTTATAACAAACCTACAAAATTAGTTATAGTAAAAAATGCATTTTATATTTATGCGTCTAACTCTTAAACAAACGATATTTACCGTCAAATTAACAAAATACTATTTTTGTAGAAATTGTTAAAATTAAACTTTAATCGTAAGCAGTAAAAAATAAAAAAGATATGTTATTATGATAAAGTTATCAATTAAGGTTCTTATGCTAGTATTCCAAAATGAAAAAAAGCAAAATTTATTCAACTTTTACTCAATCATAGAATTTTTTCCCCGTGAAATCTAAACCCGGCATCATTTTCACCATATCAAGATTTACAAATGCACATTTCTTATCTGTATTCACCTTTTCAAAAAAATTGCCATTTTAATTTCATCATTTTGATTCAAAACTTGAAGTCTCAGTGCTATTATCTGAAACAGATATTAAACTGTTGATATTCTCTTACGTGTAAATCAAATTTTGTAAATGAAATCAAAATTCATCGGGTTTTATAACAGAAGATATATAAATTTCATTTTTTTCCCTTTTTATAAGAAAATGGCAACATAAAGATACAGCAATCATTTTTTTCCCTTTTTTCCTTTGTTTTCAAAAGAAATGGAGTACTCATGTTGCCAAGATTAGAAAAGCGGTATTAAAAGCTACAAAAAAATTAATATTTAAAAAACAAATAAAGATACAGCTTTCAAACAAATTTCATTTAAAAGTACATTTTTTTCAATACACGATGGTGTAAAATTTGAAAATGTACGACATTTAGAAGTTAATAAATTTTTAGTAGAAAAAATTGCAATTCAGAAATTTCATTTATAATTTGAAAGTGTTGCCATGCGCAAAATGACGCACAGATACGTTTGGCCTTTATAATATAGATAAACAACTTCCTTTTTATAATTATTTGAAAATTAATTGGTCAGTACAACCATCTATATAAGAATTTGATAATAATAAATTAACAATTTTAATTTTTCAAGTAAAGCATACGTTCTTTTGAAAGAGATATTAAACGAAAACCTCTGTACGATATGCGATTACACTTACCCATTTGTTTATATATTTTTTCTTTTTTTCTTTTTTGCTGCCACCTGTCCAATTGCATATCATCGTTTTCAGTTTTACTACTTTATCGTAATGATTGCAAGTATTATAACGACTGGTGAATAATGAAATCACCTTTCAAAAAACTTAATATCAAATTCAATTTATGGTTATATAGGAAGCTTTTCATCATGTGCATCATGTGCTGCATATGCATCAGCTATATTACTAGACATAATATTTCTTTTAATTAATATTTTTTTAAAGAAAATTTATTTTTCAGTGATGTTATTGTTAGAACATAAAATTCTTTCAAAATGTCCAATTCAAAATATCGAAATGTATGTATAGTCAGTTCCAATTCTAAAATTATGAGCAAATTATTTTTCAAACAAATTTTATTTACAATCATTTGTGTAATAGTGAAACTTTCTGATTTTTGTATAACAGTTTAAAAATGCGACAAATGCGAAAGAGATAGGCCAGAGGATGACACCTTACCCATGACGTCAGCGCTACTGCACACATGTTTTGCTTTATAATATAGAATGTTAATTTTTTATTATGTACTGGCTCACCTGCCCGGCGTTGCCCGGACCGTGGTGTTATTCAGTATTCAAATGTGTTACCTGTTTTCGAAATGAATCTTAAGTGAAATTCAAATTTGTATGATTTTATATCTTTAAGTCTATTTTGTCAAAAATCGCGAAATGATATTGAATTGAAAGCATGTGCTGTTTGGTATATTATTTTCTATGTAATTTGACTTTTCAAATCTATGCGTACCAAATACGAACAACACCGCGATGTAACATTCAGGTTTCTACTGATGTCATAAAAATAATAATAATACTTTGAGAAAAATAGTTTTATCCATCCGAACGTTTCAAAATGGAATAAATACGGTTTATTGAAATGCTCTAAAACGATTCCATTAAAATACAGACATTTCGTTATTTTTAGCGTTGAAAAAATATACCTTCTATTAGCCGCGATGAGATTCGCATTTGCGCGATGTATTTGAAAACTTAAATCTAATATTCTTAGAGTCTATTGCACCATACATTATAAGAATGTTTTTCCTTAAATAATATATTTTTGGGCTGTCGGTACCTATAGAATTACACCTTGCTGAGGCAAAATTGATATAAAACAATCTTGTTTTCTATTACTTTTGTCGAATTATTCGCACATTTTATTTTGTAAGAAGTATTTCTGCCCTTCCAAACGTTTCGAAATTTTTAAAAATAGAGTAAATCTGGTCTATTGAGATGCTTTTAAAAGATTGGGCTGGAACATGTATGTTTAGTTATTTTTAGAATAGAAAAATATTCTATCCATTAGTCGCAAAAAGCCCTCTTTTTATCGGTGTATTTAATTTCATATTCATTAAAACAGATTGCAGCATAGATTATAAGAATTATTTAGCTTAAAGAATATGTTTTTGTTTTGTTAATACCTATAGGATCTGCTTTTCATTGGTTTGTTCAAGTTTTTCGCACATTTTATTTTGTAAAAAGTATTTCTACCAGTCCGAACGTATTAAAATTTTTGTAGAGTGTGTAAATCAGGTCTTATGAGATGCTTTTAAAAGATTGTGTTGATATATGTACGTCTAGATAATTTTAGTGTAAAAAAAAATCTATACGTGAGTTTTAAAATGACCAATTTCCCAGTGTATTTGAAAGGGTTAAAATCAATATTTTAATAACTGAATATATCATCGATTAAAAGAAAGTTTCATCTTTAATATCATATCTTTAGTTTTTTATATCTTAAAAATTGCGTTCTGGAGGGGATTTGGGAAAAACAACTCTTTCGAAAATTTTTTTGAAAGGATTAACTGCCACATTTTTTCGATTTGCTATAGCATTTGAGACATAAAAGTACGATATTTCGAAATATGTTTCTCTGGTTTAACTGCACCGACGAGTTTGGATGATTTGACTTTAAACAAAATGCTAAGAAACATAAATAAATCGCATGTGCAAGCATTTTCCTTCCCCGAGCATTAAAAAGTTAATTTTTTCAGAGTCAGTTGTGCTTCGTAATTAATTTCTCGAAAACTAATAAAAAAAAATTAAAATTCTGAGCTTCAGTTACGTCTGGAGTGACCCTGGACTAACTTCACAAAAAAATGGGTTTCGTATGTAGCATAGTTTTAGAATAGCCTGTGATAGCCGTCTGTATGTCAGCGATAACCATCGCAAACACACATACACGCACAAACAGAGCTATTTGTTCTTTAATTAGTATAGATTACTGTCACTAATTTAAATAATCCCTTTATCGTTGATTCAATAATTTTGAAGTTTTTCGCCTTTTATTACTTGCAATTTAAAAATAGATAAGACCATAATTCATAAAAAAAACCTACAAAATAAAGGAAAAAAATACATGCTGAATGCATAATAACTTGAAAACCCGTTAAAAATACTACGGAAAATCACGCTGAAAATCGCATTAAAAATCGAATTGAAAATCGCTGAAACTTAAAAATCGTAGCAGACAAAGTTTAGTAAATTAAGCAAAAAGTTTGAAACAATTTTATTTTTATCAATGTCAAAATATCAACCCAAAATGCGAAAAATACTAAAAATTGCATTAAAACAATTCGTTAAAAAATTCAAAAATTGCAGTACGATTTCCGAATAAACTTTATTGAAAAGAAAACTAAATTTACTACTCCTACATTGGGTTATAAGAATTAAAACATATTTTTTCCATTAATGAAAAAAAAACATAATGTATCAA
Source organism: Maratus speculifer (assembly GCA_964019185.1). Lineage (NCBI taxonomy): Eukaryota > Metazoa > Arthropoda > Arachnida > Araneae > Salticidae > Maratus > Maratus speculifer. The sequence goes on along the minus strand of OZ025295.1, from coordinate 246,523,967 downwards.
AACATAAAAATAATGCCAAAAATCGCCTAAAAAATTAAATAAAGAAATCTAGTCAAAAAATCAGAAATCGGGTTCGAAGGGTCAATCTTCATACACAGAGGTACCTTCTCTCCAATTTTATAACTCTACGTGCAGCAGTCTCTTCACAATAGTATGAACACATTCACAGACTTCTCACTTTATTATTATAAATTACTATATAGATTCTTAATAATTCCTTTATTGCTGATTCATTAATATTATGTTTTTTGCACTTTTTACAAGTAATTTGAAAACAGATAAGACCATGATGAATAAAAAGCCTACAAAATTGACAAATATGAAAAAATCGATGGTAAGCGCACAAAAACTTGAAAAATTGTGTAAAGTCACATAAATACTCGCAGTGAAAATCGTATCGAAAGTCGCTCAAATCCAAAAATCGTAGCAGACAAAATTTAATAAATTACGCTAGAAGTTTGAAACAGTTTTTTTTTATCAATGTCAAAAAAAGCCTCAAAATGTGGAAAATACTAATAATCGCATTGAAAATTTCGTTGAATATTCATAAATCGCTGTACGAATTCCGAATAAACTTTATTGAACAAAGAACTAAATTTACTATTTGGGGTAAAAAGAATGAAACTGTATTCCTTTCACTAATGTGGAAAAACATAATGCGTCGAAATATAAAAAAAACGTTAAAAATTGCTTAAAAATTAAATTAAATAATTTTAATCAAAAAATCAAAAATCGGGCTTTGAGATGCAAAACTCCATATATAGAGGTACCTCCCCCCCTAATTTTGTAACTCTACGTACAGCGGTTTCTTCAGAACAGCGCTGACACACTCACAAACTTCTCTCTTTATTATTATAGAAGATATTCGATTAATAATGAAATATGCATTAGTTAATTCAATAGACGTATTCTATTTTTAATCCAACAAGTCTGTAATAAAAATCTTCAATTTCTAATTAACAGTTTGGAAGCAAACTTAGCTTAAGCTAGATCACGTAATTTATATCAAGTATTTTATTTACAACTTCAATAAACCTCGTGCTGTAAAAATTTTCTTCGAATATCAAAAATGGGGACATGTCGGTTTGATGCACTTTTCACTAGCGTATGTCAATGTGCGAATTGACCTAATTGTGATTATTTGCTAGTTTGATTATAATAGACTTAAAAATCAAAAATAATTGAAGTAATCAACTTAGGAACAATATTTTTAACAACTTTAAATATTTCAAAGTGATTTTTTAGGGGTTTTGTGATAGATTATTACCTGTGTATAAAAACTTTATGACAGATACAAATAATTTTTTAACATTAATTCTTTAATACAATCATAATGAATTTATTAATTTTTATGAAAAATTGCTGCAAAAAGAATATTGTCAAAAATTATTCATTAATTTAAAAAAAATCCTATTTCTATTTGTTATTTTATATATTTTTAAAATATGTTTTTAATAAAAATAAATACATTGTTTGAATAAAAATATAATAAATCGGTTTATTCTTTGTTTATATCTGCTTTAATGTATGGTTTGTTGTTAATAAAAAAAAGTACAAAGACAAAATGTAGAGAAGTTATAGTGGATAAGACGGAAATTGCCATTAAATATTTATGTATCTAGAAAGATGATCTTAAGCATCGGTTAAAAGTTTTGGAGATGCTTATCCAATTTAGTGATCGTCTTACTTGACGGAAGCGAAATTTACTACGTGACTAAAACATTAGAATAACTAAATTTGATTATATGCTTTCTTATTCTCTTAATAGTCATTGTTTTCGGTAACAAATTCTTTTATATAGATTACATAACTCTAGAGAATGTAATTAATGATATATAAAGCAAGTGTTTTTATTTATTGTTCCACGTTTTTTGTAGCTAGAGGATCTAGCATTAATCGAGCAATAACAATACAAAATAATTTATAGCAAACTATCATTAAAAAAATGTGCACTTAAACTGATGCCATTAAGTTCATAAGGGGGTACACGAGCAAAAAACGTTCTTTTTTTTTTTTTTTTTTTTTTTTTTTTTGTTATTATTGAAGGGCCTAGAAAAATTAAATGTGGCATGGTAGCTACTTATTATATATAAATGATCTCTAATAAATATTTAAAAAATCAAAATTTAAAGAGGCTGATAATGTGTGAAAAGCATTCTAAAAATCATTCTAAATGGCGATTCCAACGCAATCTCAGAAATCATCAAACTCATTTCAAAAGTAATGGTTAGAATTTGATGGTAAAAGCTCTTGCTCTATCATAGGTTTTATTTTATGCTGGTGTCATTACCACCAAGAGAGTAGCAAAAGCGAAAAAAGGAAATTCTAAATTGGAATGGGAGGTGTTAATGAAGGTCTAGAAATAACAAGTTTGGCATAGTAGTTACTTATAAGATAGCGCTAGAACATTTCTTGAAAAACGAAATTTAAAATAAAAATCGCAATTTAAGTACGCGATAAGCGTCTTAAAAACATTCGCAATTGCAATTTCTGAGCAATCTCAGGAGATACTAGATCGATTAAAAAAATAATGATACATAAATTACCATGTCAAGCCTTGCTTCATGCTGGACTTTTTTTTCGGTTGCCGTTAACCAAATAAGGAGGCAGGAGCAAACAAACTTCTAAAAATACGAATTTTGTGCTCTTGGTTGATCTAGATTCAGAAAAATTGAAATGGTAGTTATTTATTAAATATAAATAATTTTCATGACTATTTCTTAAAATATTCGAAATTTATAAAGATTTAAAATGCGCGAAAAGTGTTCTAAAAACGTTCTAAATGCCTATTCGCGACGAATCTCTGGAAGAATCAAAAACCGATTTCAAAACTATTGATTCTAAGATGATGCAGGCAGCCCTTGCTTTAACATAGGCTTTATTTCATGTCAATGTCACTAATACCTGGGTTTTGCGACAGCTAAAAGCGTTGTAAATTGAGATTTTAATGAAACTGCTGGCACTAGAAATTTGAAATTTGGCATGATAATTACTTATAAGATGTAAATGCCCTCTAAGAACATTTTCGAAAAATATCGAAATTGAAAAGGGCTGAAAATGTGAGATAAGCATTCTATAAAATTTAAAAATTGAGAGTTCTGTACATTCTCAAGAAATATCAAACTGATTTCAAAAGTAATGGTCGCAAATTGATGATGAGACTACTTCAACAATATAGGCTATATTTTGTGATGTTTTCACTACTACATGGGGTTTCAAGAGCAAAAATGTAAAAGGTCTATCACTTTTGAAATTTGCTGGTAATTTCTTTAAAAAAAGTCTTTCTAAGAAGAGTGAAAAGAAAATTACTAATTTTAAAAAATGACGTGAAAACAAATCGTTCTAAAAACATTGTATACAACCTCTGATAATAAAGTTCGGTGAATAGCCCTGTAACATTAATGTAGATGAAATATTAACAAAAGCTACCATACCATCCTTCAAATTAATCACCTCCCATAACTATGCACCGCTGAGATGTGCTATACATGGCCTGGGAAATTTGCAAAAAATCTTTTTTTGGGATGGAATTCAAAAGCTTCGCCACGTTTCGTTGGATGTCAACAGTATGATCAAATCTCTTTCAAAAAGAGTTTGATCCGGGAAAATAGGAAGAAATCTGGAGTACTGAGATCTGGCGAGTATGGTGGATGTTCAATTTGCACCACCTCTCATGAATTTATTTCGGTGTCTTGCAAAGTTTAAAACCAAACTTTAAACTGATCTTTTGTTCTTTCATTTTCCTGTTCTCAGTTAAGAACCAACACACTGAACAAGCACTGATTAAAGCACATCTTACACAAAACATAAACGACGCTCAGCTGAACAACGGTGGGGGAAGATGGTCAATACTTGTCTCTATGCAGGTGCAGCGTTTTGTTTCCCCAGTGCTGCCAGATCGGTCGTTCCGAATTCATTCACCGAACTTTTTTGTCAGAGGTAGTATTGGTATTTTTATACAATCTTATGAAATACCAAACCTATTTTAAAAGTAATGGTTGCAAATGGGTGGTTATAGAATATGTTCAAACATAAAATTTATTTTATGTCGGTGCCACCACTCCAGAATGTTACAAGAACAAAAGGCATTCTAAATTTTAATTTCTGTGATACTAATAAGACTACAAACTGTGGCATGACGTGGTGAATATGGAATGGTACTTATAAAATATAAATATCCTCTAAAAACAGTCTAAAGAAAATTTAAAAATTAAAAGTTGTAAAGCAAAGAGAACGATCAAAAGCGTTCTAAAATAAACACTAAAATACAATTTCTAAGCAATCTCATGAAATAATTTGCCGATTTTAAAATAGATTGTTGCGGATCAATGGTGACAATCTCTGATACTGTACAGATCATATTTTATGTCGGTGCCACTACTACTAGAGGTTGGGAGAAACTACAAATTATCTAAGAAAAAACTTTTAAAATTTAGTAAAATCCCGATAATTCGGATTAATGGGGACCAGACCCAATCTAGATTATCCGGAGAATTATAAAAAAATGAAATAAAATAAAACATTCTTGCAGAAAATCACCTTTATATTAAACTCATTGAATGTTTATAGACAATAAAAGTGTTTACTTTGTTTAATTCTTGCGAAAAGATTGTAGAAAAAGGTTTTTTTAAAAATTCAGAATATGACGATAAAACAAGTTAATGCTATCGAAATTAGCCCATCGCTTCTCAAACTTGAAAAAAAAATGACCAAACCGATCCGGATTATACGGAGATCCGGATTAACGGGGTCCGGATTAGCGAGGTTCTACTGTATTCTAAATTATGTTTCTATGGAATCTTAGTAAATACAAACACGATTTCAAAATTAATGTTAGCAAATTTACATTGATAGTCCCTGTTTCAACATAGTCTTGAATGTTGGAGCTAACATCCTTAGTGAGATATGGTAGATTATTAGACAAGAATCTTGGAATTTGATATGATGATTAAGGGGGTACGGGGCTCAATATTATATTTTTTTTATTTATAGAGATTTTATTATGAAATTTCTTTCTGAAATATATTTTAATATAATAAAAATATTGAATGTAAAAAATGTAGAAAAACTTTAAATATATTTTTAAAATGTAAATTTTAAAAATTTAAACATGTCTCATTTTTGATATAACTCTGGAAGTACTTATTCGATTTACAAAATTTTTACACTTTTGTGCACAGAAAATGTGTCATTTTAAATTGTTCTCAGAATTTTTAAAATTATTAATTAAGAATTTCTTTAAAAAAATTTTAATTTAAAAAATGAAGTTTTTGTTTCAGTGAGTTTTGCATTAATTACCATATTTTTACAATTATCACTCAAAATTACAAATCCTGAAGACAATTTGTTGCTTTATTTAAAATTTCATACATATATCTTGCAAAGGATTTTAGATATATTCTTTTAAAGTTGACAAATCGTGAAAAAATTCATTCTGAGATAAATGAAGTTAAAGTTCTCGTCCGAGGGCAGCTGATGCATTGCTTCTCAAAGCAAAATGTGGTATATCTCTGGATCTAATAAGGATAAAAACATGCAGTTTGCGGTATTTAATGGTAAAAATGGGTTTTTTAAGCCAATACAAAAATCCAATTGTTGGAGAATTTTCAGCTCCGGATTCTCTTAATTTTGAGATGTAAATCCGTACTAAGAAAATAGTTAAAAAAAAACTTTAAATGAATTCTGAAATAAACGTATGAATTGATGAAAAAATTTCATTTTTTTTCTAAATTATCATTTATTTAAAATTAGTTATAGTTTTGTTTTACTAATTTGACTGTCATTTCTGACTAATGTAGTCTAATAATGAAGTTTAGCAGGGTTCGCACAGTTCTACCACTAAATTTTAAGAATATTTTCGAATTGTTTCACTGCAGAAAAATATCGTAAAATCTGTGAATGAAGGTGAGGATTACAAATGTTGTGGTTTGATAATTAAATGTAAATTTCCTTATTTTTAATAGTGGTGCCAGAGTCCTTGGAAATTCCAAGGAGTGTGCGAACCTTGGTTTAGTGAAATTGTATCTTAATTTTTGAATTATTCCTAAATGTATAATTTTATCTAATAAAAATTAGATATACAAATATCAATTGGCATATTTCAACTATTACGTGAACAAAACCGCGAGATTTGCTAGTTTGTGATACTTTGAAAAATAAAAAGCATACATCTTTGTAGCTTAACCTTTAGCTTTCGGGACAGTGAAATCTAAAATATCCTTTTACAACGGGAGAACTGACGCGATTTCATCCCCCTATCTTAATGACCCTTCACCGCAGGTGACCAGAAAATGCTGCTATCATTTGGAACATGTGTTAATGATTTACACGTTCGTGAGAAGGTAAGGGAATTTTCTTCCCTAAGAGAAAGTTTTTTCTGTTTACTTCTCGGAATCGAAAGTAATGCTTTAGGTTCGTTGAAAAGATGTAATTTATAATGATAAAAATGATCTTTTTCTGTGAAGTGCGTGTCATTAAATAAAACATATATTAGTAGTAATTGAGCGGTCTTTTTAAAAAATAATTAGAAAACTTGATGGATGTTTATTGAATGTTTTAATAGCATTTGGTTTCTTGAAGGGTATAATCTAAAAATGAAGGTTTGTTATAGGCAAAATTACTATAAGTATATATGGTAATACAAAAATACATTATTTTAAAAAGTGCTAAATTTTCAAATATTTAAATAACGCATAAGTGATTTCCTTAAGAATCATTGTTAATATTATTTCAACGATTTAAATTAAAACAGAAAAAGAAATTTCACGATAAGAAAAAATTAGAAATTAACATATAAGGTATCGTTAAACAATATAGTAACAAATAATAAAGAGATATCTAACGTAATTTATGTTTCCTATTAAGGTCTTCGTTTTTAACTATAACTAAAACGAATATTTACGAATAGTACTACTTTAATTTAATCTGTAAAATAATTAACCTAATATTACTATAAAGAAATATTGGATGAAGTCTGGATATGAAAATTCTGTCAACACAGCAGAGAAGAAGATTTTGGTGTTAAAATTTCTTCAATGGCTTTCAACCCTTCCGCCGTTTGCAGTCTGCTAACTGTTACTTTTAATGTCCAAAATACCAAGTGGTACCAGTAATTTTTTTTATTACAGTTTGAATTTCATAGTATATGTGAAAAAGAGCTTTTAGTTATTTTCAAATAAATTTGTAAATTTCAGAGTTAATAAATTAATTAAGCATTTTTTGAACATAAATACCTTGCCCCTGAAAGGGTTAAAAATTGATAAATACATACAGTCCTCTTGTATTACTATAAAAAGAGACAATCAAAGCTATCTGGCGCTTCCGTTTGTATTTTCGTGGTTTAAAAAAATAAAGAAATAAAAAAATAATTAAAAAAAAAATAAATAAAACAGAAAAAAGCGCTTTGACTAAAGCGCATCCATAAAAAAGCTAACATATTTAAAATCACATCATATTTAAATGAGTCCAATAATAATAGACTTGGTTTATCTTAGAATATAAATACTAGAATAAGATGATTTTTTGAATTTTGACGTTCTTGCTCTGCCGAGGCTGAGGGAGGGAAGAAGAAAGGGCTTTAAAAGTTATCTCAAAACCTGTCACTGTCATAATGATCAATTTTTGTAAGATATGGAGAATTAGAATATAAACACTGGGACTATATATATATTTTAAATTCAGTCTCCCTTGTTCTTCTGTGTATGGTGGTGGGGGACGGGGAGGTCTTCAAACTTCAAATCTATCACGGCTTTAGAAGATAACATTGTCAGAATGTTTTCTAAGTTTATAAATAACAGATCAGATGAGTTTCTGTTAATTTGCTTATCTCCCGCTTTTCAGAAGGGGGGGAGTAAATAAGCTATGATTATCTTCCTCATAAAACTGTACAACGGGACATTATCATTTTATATAAAAATACCCCAAATTTCATAAAAAGCTGAACGTAAAAGCTGAACGAACTGTCTATTTTCCCCTTGTTCTTCTGTGAGGGGAGCGGAGTGTCTAAAAACTCCGAATCTATCACGGTTTTTTTGCACTTAAAAAAAATGCTATATTTCCCTTATTATACTCTCTATTTAAGCAAAAATCAGTAGAAATGTTGTACAATATCCATATATTTCTACTCTGCATCGACAGATCGTTTCGTATATTTAATGTAAAGAGGGTTTCCAAGTATTATAGTTTTTCTATGTTTTTTTTTTTTTTTTTTTTTTTTTTTCCTATCGGCTCCCTAAGTTTCCTTCTTATGAAATGGGCATTCATAAATATGAGTCAAACATCGTCTTATTCATCCTGGATTTTCAGAAGAATCCTATAAATATGTTTTTATTTTATATTCGACAAAATGTCTATAATTGAAAGTGTCCGGCCATTAATAGCCATATAGTAGGTAGTTCTGTAACATTTTACTTTAATCTCTTACATTTAAAAAGCACCCATACGTATTCCTTTTTTCTGCGAATTAAGTGTGGAGCTGAGGAAAAAAGTACGAATTTAAAAGTACATTTTTTTCTCTCTACAATGTGTAAAAATTTAAAATGTGCGATACTTAGAAGTGTAAAATTTGCAAAATCGAAAATTGCAAAACCGAAATTGCATGGAAAAGCGCTGCGCATTTTAATTTCTTTTCTTTTCTTTTCTCTCCTATTTTTTTTTTTTTTTTTTTTTTTTTTTTCAATTTCAAGAGAAAATGAAGTGATTCTGTTGCCACAATTACAAAAGTGGTACTAAAAACTATAAAAAAATTAATATCTCAAAAATAAATTGAGATAGAGTTTTCAAACAAATTGCACTTAAAAGTACATTTTTCTTTCTATACAACAGTTTAAAAATTTAAAATGTGCGATGGTTAGAAGTGTAAAAATTTGTTGTAGTGAACATTGCAAAACCAAAATTGCATGGGAAAGTGTTGACATTGGCAAAATTACGTATGCGTTACGCACAGATACGTTTCGCCTTTATAATATAGATACATATTTATGAAATTTATGGTATTTTTATTTAGAAACAAAGAGATTGTATAGTATTTTCTATTTTTCCGTAAAGGCAAGACACTGTGAAAGAAGCTGTAAAAGTTAGCTTTTTAAACAAAATTTACCAATGAAGGTAAAAAAAGACATTAATTATTTTAATTTATATGAAATTCAGACTTTTGAACCATTCTGTGTTAGAGTAACAATCCCACCACCATAGAAATATGATTCTTCAAATTAAACGAGTGTACCGCAGAAGTTTTGAAGAAATTCAAAACTCTTTCCAATTTTTTAGACTTTATTATTATTATTAATTATACTTTTTGCTTTTACTTTTAATTTAATTATATTCTTATTTATTATATTTTTTAACAATTGTTTCGCCATGAAAGTTTTTAATAATTAAATCATTATTTTTTGTTTTCCCTTGTTTTATTTGAGAATAATAGCTATATAAATAATAATAATTATTACAAACTTTGTGGTTGCAACATTCTAGAAAACAAACAAAAAAAGAAGAAGAAGAAGAAGAAGAAGAAGAAGAAGATAGAGCTACTTTATTTGATCAAAATCGCTAAAAATTTAATATTTTAAATGAGTTTATTTATTTTAATTTATTTATTTGTATTGTTATTAAATTTCTAAAAAAGCTCTGCAGCAATTTTCATGAAATTTAAATTCAGTCCTTGACCAATTGCAGAGAATAATCTTTCAATAAAACAAAACAAAACAAAACAAAAAAAAAAGGCACATGAATCAGTCGAATAGTTTCGAAGTAATTGATAAGCGTACAAAACGATAACAACAACAAAAAAGTGCTAAATTGAGAACTTCTTTTTCTTTTTGGAGTCAGATGAAAAATAACTAAGAAATTATTAATGCAATCTTTATTATGGTTTGCATAAATAAAAATTATTTCATTTGAATTTGGCGGTGAATAAGTTATTTAGAAATAATAAATAATTCAAGAATTTGACAATTTTCTGAAGCAGATAATGTATAATTCCATTCTCATTTATGCAAAAGGTATAGTTGCGCATGACTTTTTAGTAGGCTGTGACCATAAGAATCTAGGAAAAAAAGTGACCGGAAAAAAAGTTATCGGAAAAAAGTGACATAAACTACAAAAGCGGAAAAAAAGTGACACGGAAAAAAGTGACGCGGAAAAAAGGTGACAAGGAAAAAAAGTTACCGGGAAAAAAGTGACAAAGAATTGATTTTGGGGATTTATTATTGATTATGGGGATTCATTGCTTAAGTATGAAAGGGGGATCGGGGAGGGGGCTCATAGTTTAGGTAAATGGGTTTTTCATGCTGAATTAACTGTTTTGGTTCAATTTTTGGATATACGTTCATCCTGAAAAGACGCTTGCCTGATTAGTTTTGGGAAGGTACGATTACTCCCCCCCCCCCCCATCCGTCCTGAATTAGATGAATGGGTTTTTATGCAGAATTGTCCAACGTGACTCAAATTTGCATATAGATTCTTTTCGATAAGGCTTATATATTGTATATAATGCTTGAAGAGATTTAGGAGTTCTAATGATTAAGTATAGAGAGGAACGGGGGATAACCTTTCTAAAATTAAATTAATAACTTTTTACGCATAATTATCCGATTTGCTTAGAATTTTGGACATAGGTTCATTATGATAAGACGTATTTCTGATTAGTTATGGGGTTCTTCTGCTTATTATAAAGGGGGGCGAGCAATTATATCCCCCTTAAACTAGAAAAATAAGTTTTTATGCAGAATTATCCCATGTATTTCAAATTTTAAATATAGGTTCTTTCTGATAAGGTGGATCTCTGAATAGTTTTAAGGATTTAATATCTAAGTATAGAAGGGGAATAGAATATAACCCACCTTAAATTAAATTACTTTTTACGCAGAATTATCAGATTTGCTTCACATTTTGGATTATAGAACCATTATGTTAAGGCGTATCCCTGATTACATATGTGGTTATTTTGCCAATTAAAAATTGTGGCGGGTGATTATTCCCCCCCCCCCCCTTAAATTAGATAAATTGTTTTTTATGCTCACTTATCCGATATATTTCATATTTTGGATATATGTTCTTTCCCATAAAGTGAATCCCGGAATAATTTTAAAGGTTTAATGGCTAAGTAAACACTGGGGGAACAGATGATACCCCTCCCTTAAATTAATAAATGGCTTTTTACGCAGAATTATCTGATTTGATTCAAATTTTGATTGGGCGTTCATTATGATAAGGCGAAGTCCTGATTAATTGTGGGTTATACCCCGTTCATCGCTCTATACTTAGCCATTAAACCCTTAAAACTATTCAGGGTTTCACTCTATCAGGAAGAACCTACATACAAAATTTGAAATAAGTTGAATAGTTGTGAAAGAAAGAAAACAATTTATTTTATTTAAAGAGTGGAGGATTAATCGCCCGCTTCCCCTATTTAATTATCAAAAGAACCCCATAATTAATCTGAGATTCGCCTTCTTATAATGAATATACATCCAAAATTTGAAGCAAATCGGATGATTCTGCGTAAAAAGCCATTTATTTAATTTAAGGGGTTTATCCCCCGTTCCCCCTCTATACATAGCCATTAAACCCACAAAACTATTCAGGAATTCACTTTATGAGAAAGATCCTATATCCGAAATTTGAAGTACATCGGATAAGTGTGCATATTTTTTTAAAATCTAATTTAAGGTGGGTATGGTAATCACCCGCTCTCCTTTTTAATTACCAATAGAACCCCATAACTAATCAGAAATGAACCCATGAAACGTAATGAACCCATGTCCGAAATTCAAAGCAAATAAGATAATTCTGCATAAAAAGTCATTTATTTAATTTAAGAGGGGTTTTCTCCATCTCCCCTATATACTTAGCCATTAAATCCTTAAAACTCTTCCGGAATTCACATTACCAGAAAGAACCTATATTTAAAATATAAATAATGGGATAATTCTGTATAAAAACATATTTATCTAGTTTGAGGGGGAGAATTGCTCGTCCCCCCCTTTATAACCAGAAGAACCCATAACTAATCTAAGATACGTCTTGTCATAATGAACTTATGTCCAAAATTTTAAGCAAATCGGATAATTATGCGTAAAAAGCCATTAATTTAATTTAAGAAAGGTTATCCCCCGTTCCTCCTCTATACTTAACCCTTAAACTCCTAGAATCTCTTCACGCATTTTATACTATACATAAGCCTTATGGAAAAGATCCTATATGCAAATTTGACACACGTTGGATAATTCTGCGTAAAAACCCATTCATCTAATTCAGAACGGATGGGGGTTGGGTTAATCGTCCCTTCCCAAAACTAATCAGACAAGCGTCTTTTCAGGATGAACGTATATCCAAAAATTGAACCGAAACAGTTAATTCAGCATGAAAAACCCATTTACCTAAATTATGAGCCCCCCCCCTCGATGCCCCTTTCATACTTAACCAATGAATCCCCAAAATCAATAATAAATCCCCAAAATCAATTCCTTGTCACTTTTTTTCCTATAACTTTTTTTCCTTGTCACTTTTTTCCGTGTCACTTTTTTCCGCTTTTGTAGTTTATGTCACTTTTTTCCGATAACTTTTTTTCCGGTCACTTTTTTTCCGTTTACCGACCATAGAATCAAGCTGGTTTCTAACGTGAAACTTTCTGAATAATTCTTAACTTGTCGGCATAAAATTGGCAGACCTGGCAGGATAGGATTTTGATAGAATTAGGAATCGAATTCAGTTTTTCCATTTTGTTTTTGTTGTAAATAAATTACTTATTGACATTACCGCAACAAAAATACAACCAGCAAATTCCCACCTTTCCCTAAATTTCGCGCTCGGAAATTTTGGTCAAAACGCCAACTTTAACATTATTTTCTGAAACGTTTTTGCCTTTATTAAATAAATTGAAAACGCCATTCTATTATATAATTTTTATTAAGAATTTCACGTCTCGTTCATATGTTTCATATGTTAACAATTTCGTATGTTTTTGAATAAGAAAAACGAATTCAGAAAAGCCTCAAAAACTAACTCCTTTGGGCTTGAGAACAATCATAAGTTCCGTAAATATAATAATAAGCAGAAACATTTGATTTTTTTTTAATTCAGTGTGTAAAATTACGCACGTAATTTCTAATATTTAGTGCATTAGTAAGAAAAAAAATAATAGGGTTGGGCATTTCGATTCATTTTGAGGAGTCTACTCTGACTCGATTCACTTGGTTAATGAGTCGAGATAGTGAGTCGACTCCCGACTCACTTACGATTGGTTGGTTGTTTGTAAAAATGATGCAATTATGTCTTCTATCACGTATATCGCACAAAAGAGAATTTTTAAATGCATGCTCGAATTATTTTGCTTTAGTTTTTAGATAAAAGATATATTTTGTTGGTAAGAGCCGAAATTTTCAGGCCTGTACCGCCCAGAACGTATAAAAAAAATAATGACCTGGTTGGTAAAAAACATAATTGTTCGGCCAACTTGCTTCGTACAGAACAGTTATTAACCCGACAAGAAAAAAGTTAAAATCTTCTTCTTAGCCTGATCCGGCTTAGTTAAATTTGTAGAAAACATGGATTTTCCCGTTTGAGAAGTTCTAATCAAAAATGAATATGTTAGATTTTTTTTTATGTTTATAATCTTTATTTTTAAAGAAGAGCCCTATGCTATAATATTCATTTTTTAACTAACGTTAATTTGTATGTAAATGTTTCAGTTGATATTAATATTGTTAATCCACATATTATGTGCTACTCTACTTATTAGAGGCTTAAAAATCTGAAAAATGCTACAAAGTAAAATCCTCTAAGACGGAATAACATTAAATAAAAATTCGCTATAGACGAGTTCCCTTCCGATCGCTACGAGGAAAAAAAGGTTAGACCCCGAACCAGTCTTTTAGTAAAAAGTAAGTCTCGAGCTCGGCTTGGGAGAATGCAATGGTAAGGCCCAATCCGAGGCTTGTAAAATAAAGTAAGGCCCGACCCGAGTGCCGCTAAAAATAGGCAGGAGCTTCGAGCCAGGATCCGGCAATCACAGCATTTAAAATTATTATTTCCTTTTTTTCCTTTCTTTTTTTTTGAGGGGGGGGGGGGGGTTCTTTACTTAAAAATTTAAAACGGATACTTTAAGTTCACTATGTTCTTATATTTTTAAATTATTAGTTATTCACAAATCCCCCCCCCCCAAAAAAAAAGAGAAATATTAGTACAAATTAAGTTAATTGATTTTTTTAAAAAAAATTTAATATGTGTGCGTTTACATATATGTCGTGTTGGTTATGTTGGAAAGATATCGTATCATCGAATAAAAAGGAATTAATTACTTTACGTTTAGATTCTGTAGAAAATATAATGCAAAAAATATATCCCCCCCCCCCTCCCCGGTCTAGTCTATTTCTGAATTTATTAAAACTAAAATTATGAAACAAAAGGGGCAACAGTAGTTTATTCGAATTTTGTTGGAAAATAATAGCGATTATCCTGAGTCTCATTGTTTTGTAGAAAATTGCATTTTTCGTTTCACATAAGCTTTATATTGCAGGGCTCAATGTCAGCATGTTTTAATGTACAATTATAAAATTGATAGCCTGACTATTGAGGGGATTTCGAATCAAATAACTTTTTCCATTTGTTTAATAAATGAACTGCTAATCAAACTAAATACGAAAAAGAAAAAACGGAGCTGTTGTAGTGTGTTTGAAGAGGTGAAGAGATATTAGAAAATTTAAGATTCAATTCTAGAAAAAAAAATTCAGCATTGACATAATTTCTGATACATTTTTATTTAGAACTTTAAAAATTGACAGGCAGCTATAGAGAAGATGAAAAATCAAACAGCATTTCCATTTTCTTAATAAATACATTACATATGAAGAAAAAATGTATTCTTGTCATGAAACGACAGGTTTTTCTCTTTTCCCTTGCAATATAAACTTCAATTTTAAGAGTAATTTTCTAATATATTTTGCCAAAAATTGGAAAGCGCCAATCAATTACATAATTTCTGAATAAGAAAACTTTTCAATTTTACGAGTTTTTTTTCCAACTAAAAATGAATTCAGAAATGTGTAAGAAAGTAGCTTTTTTGAATTTAAGAACAGATTTAATAAATTCAGAGAAATATTTTCAAAAATCTACTTTATATTATACAGCTTTAAAAGCTACGACATTTTTAACCCTCTTTTTTTTCTTTTATTCCAAATTACACTATTATTTTTTAACGAATTTTGAAGAGTCTAAAAATCTAAGTAAACGATAACATTGCTGTTCCTATTGTGCATTTTCTGTCTTGCGAATACATACTAAACTAAAATATTGCTCATGAATGTGCATAAAATATTCTTAAGAAAATTATTGTATGCTAAGAAAAATCGGATTTTTTTGTAAAAATTGAACCGGGCCGGGTAAGTTTAATAATGTATTTATTTGTACGGGTCGGGACCGGATAGAACTTTTTATTTTACATTAGCCTGGGGTAGCTTTCGCTTGTACCGGGCCTGGTTGGACCTGTACAAGCTTGTGAGCTCCTCTAAATAAATTATAAATATTTGCAAGTTTTCTGTAATTTTAGAAAATTTCATTTTACAAATCTATCAAAATGTTCAGTGTCTGGCACATAATTTAACCCTTATGCTTTCATAAAAAAGCGGCGGGAAGACTAATTTTTTAATTTTTCCCTTCATATTTACAGTTTTTATAATTGACTTCCTTTTGAAATTCTATTTATAAAATCATGATATTATTCTGAATAACTGCCAGGTTTTATGTTATGCCTACCACTATTTAAAAAATAATAATAATAAATTTAAAAAAATGTATTTTAAAATCATCGGAAATTTAGGAAAACAAGCAAATTCACTTCATAAAAAATAACTGTAAAAAATAAGAGTAAAATTTGGCAGCTATGACATTGTGATCCCCTCTCCTCCCGATTGACACTCAAAACTTACTTGCGCTACAAAAAAAAATAAAATAAATAAAAAATAAATAAAATAAATAAATAAATAAAATAAAATAAACACAAAATGTTATCCGAATCTGGTTTGAAAAAAAAAAGGAATATTAAAAAAAAATCGACCATCTAAACTTTAAAAAATTATATGAAAATTATATCCATTTTTACATTATCTGCAAACATTTATAACTCATAAAAAATACATATATATTAAAAGAATATAGTCGTAATCAAATGAAGGACAACACTTTATCTAAAATACATCAATCATAAAATAAACTCATAAAACTTTTTAGCAGTGGTTAATTCGGAAAATGGCCCAAGGGTCAGGCATTCCCGCGGAACAATGAGACCCCCCCCCTGAAATATCAGGCAGTTTGTGTTTTAAATGGTAAAATAGTGCAGTCTTTACCCCACCCAAAGTTCTTTATAACATCCACCTATACCCACAGATATCTCCTCTCGAAAAAAATGTGTCTTAATTTAACACTGTTTTTTAAACGATTTGCTATTAAAGTAAAATTTTATTTCTCTCCCTTCAACTTTTTTTTCTATATTACATCAGATAAAGGCAGTTGAAAATATTTCCCTAGCCAGTTCTACTTTCTTTTAGCAAAAAATACAAACATAATATCTGCTTTGTTTGATCGTTCGATCTTTCCTCAATATGGAAATCGGCACAAGCTTATCATAAATATCTTCCCAGAAATATCCTGCTGAATGCCCCTTTTTCCATAAATTCAATTAATCTTTCCAGAAATAACCAGCAGAACGCCCTTTTTTTCTCTGCCCCTCCCACTCTTTTCATTCATTCGGTATCTTCCTAATTACACGTGAAATGCACATCTACACTGCCTCCGCTTTTCCAAAAATCCCCAACCGCAATATAAAGTCAAACCAAGACATTTGTTTTTTTGCTAAAAAGCCCAGCGCGGATTCGAAGAGTCGAAATCTGATACCGAGTCGAAAGAGTGGTTTTCAAAGAGTCGAAGAATCGAAGAGTCAAACACCCAATCTTCAACTCTCGACTCTCCAAGTCCGACACTCTGTTAAACTGGTCCAACCACTCTTTGAGTGAGTGAGTTGACTTTTCGACTCTTCGACTCCGAATCCCAAACTGAGTTGAAATGAAAGTTCGACTCTTTTGAGTCGACTCCGTTAGCCAGATAGGAGTCGATAGTTCGATTCACTTGTAAGGAGTCGAGATTTAGAGTCGACTCCTCGACTCCTCGGCCAACTCTAAAAAATAATAATGCTTCATTTTACATTCTAAGAGCAAAAGTGTAGTCAAAATTAGCAACACTAAATCTCTAAAACTACTTGCTGAATATAATCTATTCATTATTATGTCTCGCAAGCAAGAACTATCTAAGAATCTTGCAGCAACTGGGGTAGAAACAGCTTTACGTCGTCTGCGTAAACAATATTTATTTTTTTGCCAAGTTCTTTTCCCGGCATTTCCCTAGGATAATTAACATCCTCCCTACAGAATTTCCCTTGTTCGATACTCAGTCGGACCCCTATTGAGCGAAAGGACCTTAATGATGTCTTCTTCCGCCTGTTGGAGGGGTGGAAGTTTTCGGGATAACGATAATCCCAACCCCGTATTCTTCAACATTTATTTTCTTGGGACTACGGTAATCCCCCCGGAAGCTAAAGGTTAAAAGAAAATTTTAAATACCTTAAAAGAAAATTTTCATTTTAAATATAACAAAACAATCAAGTTTTGTTTCTGCTTTTTTCAATAAAAATAAAGAACAAAAATAAATAAAGAGGATATTTAAATAAAAAAAGATGGAATTTGCCATAAAACATTTATGCATCATCAGCATGATCTTAAGTATAAGTTAACAGTTTTTAAATTGCTCAAGTATCTAATTTGACAATCGCGTTATTTGATGGAAGAAAGGCTTACTACGTGACTAAATTATGCAAGTTAATTTGATTACATTCTTCTTTCGTATTTTCTTAATAGTCTTTGTTTGAAAACACCCTTTATATTGATTACAAAACCTCAGAGAAGCAAATTTCATTGGGAGATGGTGTTTATATTTATTGTTGGCCTCTTGTTTCAGCGAGATAATCTATGCTATTTTTGTTTTATTTAATGCTGTTAATGAATACTGAGAAAGGAAGATATAATAAAATGGGAGATATTTTAAAAATTCAGTCACGAATAAAATGTATGGTTAGAACTTACTTAACATTGCTTTTTGTTTTAATTTAAAATCAGCAACAAATTGTGCTGTACTTATTTAAATGTAAGTAATGCGCTATAAATAACTTAAGAAAATGTGCTCAATATAACTTTTTATGTTTTTTCATATTTAAAAGACTACTTCAGTTAAGCGAAAAGATACGTTCTTTATTACTAATGCTATTTAAAAAATTTATGAATATATCTCGTTTGAATTTAAACATTTTAAAATGCATTTTTTTCACTGGACAGCTGAAATCAATCTGTAAAAAAGGCTTTTCTTTTACTTTGCAGATTTTATTTGCATGTATTTTTTTATGAGGACATTTTTATTTTCGGAATCGGTTTCAACAGTGAAAGATCGTCATAAAAAATTCTCCATCAAAATCGAAGATGTAGAAAACGGACAGATCAGTATTTTTCAGTGCCAAAATTATAATAATAATAATAATAATAATAATAATAATAATAATAATAATAATAATAATAATAATAATAAATAAATAAATAAATAAAAACAAAAATATTGAAATGCATCCGATGTATCTCTATAAATTCCTTCAACAGGAATAGCATTAGCGAACGTGTATTTTCGCTTGATTGAAGTAGCTATTTCCAACATAGCTGAAAGATGTTTATGAATTGGGTTTGCCTGCCCGTCCGTCTCTCTGTGCTCTAATTTGTAAATATAGTCACATTTAATGAAATCATTATATTTTATTGAGATTTACTATGGAATGTTTTGTTTAAAATGAACTCTGTAAAATTAATGATTTTTTGCGGACACATTCAGGAGAATTTCATTAAATTACGGCCTATTTAGAAAAATATTTTGCGGTGATTTTTAATGCTATTTTGCAATTTCGAGCACATTAAAAGTTATCTCTGAAGTACACTACAATATGATTATTATACAGCACAGTATGTATGAGATTTCTCGATCATTTAAGGGGTCGCAATTAAAAAGTTCTGTGACATTACGATCTCTGGGTAAAAATCGTTTGTGATGAATTTTATTCATGTTACGCTATTTCAAATATTATATATATATATATATGTATATAATTTAGTTTTACTGCAAGATACTTTATATTGAATATGGTTACTTAGCTTTCGTCGTTCATATGAATACATACACAAAATAATTTCGTTACAATACTATCTATCTACACTAATTGTTGAAAGCGCTTTATCATTGCAGTATTCATTTATTTTTTTTAATTTCTTTACTTTTTTATAAGATAAACTGGAGGAAGTTGCAGTAGTTTTTGATTTAATAGTTTTAAAAATGGCATGTTGATATTATTTTTTATAAATTGATTTCTTGTTAAAGTTTGTACTGTTATGTAGGATTCAAAAACATATTTCATTTAACAGCTATTACGGAAAGCATCGAAAATTATGTTTTTGGCAAGACTTGAATTTGGGCATCTTAATCCAAGGTTAAAATAATATGGCCAAAGATCTCGGTCCCCTACTGACTTGAAGAATGTGCATCCAGCGAAAGTTTACGCTTTGCAGATAGGACAGGCACCAGGTCTCTCTAAAAACATCAGATTTATTTCGTGGTATTTAAACTAAGACTTTTCTAGGCAAACGGAGAAGTCATGTAAAAGTTTCAGTACATTTACCAGAAATGATGATATAGATGAAAACGCAATATAAAAGCACAACTAAAATGTTTGTGAAAAGAACTCAATCGGAAATTAAAATATTAATAAGGAACCCTCTTGCTTACAATTGAGCGGTGCAGCGTTTCCTAAAAATATTTGCACATAGAAAAACTACGTGTTACGGCACCTTGTACAACATGGCATCTCTCCTCAAGTTACCTTAATACTTTCTATACATACATTCTAATAATCATACGCAGGGCTGTAAAATGTTTAAACGGAATATACCATTTATAACAGAAATTTAGAGAACCGGACAAAATTGAAATTGAATAACAGATTTGAAATTTAATATGCTATGTATTATATGATAAATTTAGAGATCACTTACAGGTTTGCACAAAAAATTCCGATATCATCTCTACTTTTGAATCTAATAGTTAAAATTATGTTTTTTTTTTTTTTTCATTTATTTTACAAATTGTTTATGTAGACATCATTTTCACCTTATTAATCTGTGAAACTTAGAAAAATTTTAATGCGTTTAAAAATGTTTTATTGTCGAAGTCGGATCATGATTTTGCGTTTTTTGCTTCAACATAAAACAATTTTGGTGTCCCAACAGTTGAAAAACGAAACGAGTAAAAAATAATTAATATAACGGTTAAAAGATTCGATGAAGGTTTATACTTTCATTTTTATACTTGATTCATAACCTGTGAATTTTTCAAGCTATTTGAAAAAGTCGCTTTGATGAAAAGTATCATAAAATTTGTAGAATGTAAATAGATTTGTCTCCTTGTTATGTCGTGTATTGTGTCCCATTAATAAATAAAATTTCACAATACTTTTTATGAGTAAAATTTTGATATATCAAAAGTATAAAGTTTCAATGAATGTACTTGGAAAAACAATATTTCAGTTTAAATATGATGAAAGAATCCGATTGTAACATTTTATTTATTAAAACAAATACTAAGACAGAATAACTGAAGAGGTTATAAAAATAAATCAACGCAAATTGTCATTAAATGTTTATGTATTTAGAAGATGGACTTAAGTATCAGTTAAAAGATTTGAAATTTCTTATCCAATTTGGCAGTCGCTTTATTTAACGGAAGCAAAGTTTACTACGTGACCAAATAGAATAACTAAATTTGATTACGTTCTGTTTTCTTATTCCCTTAATAGTCCTTGTTCGCGAAAACAAAATATTTTATATTGATTAGAAAACTCAAGATAATAGAATTAATGAAGAGCAAATGTTATTGCAGTAGTATTTATATATATTGTTTGTTGTTAGTTGCAAATAGATGGTCTAATACTATTTGTGAAGAAAGATATTTGAAAGTAAATTTACCAAACTATTATAAGAAAAACACTTTGGCGTAAAGGACACATTAATAAAAGCTTTGTTTTCTAGGGTTTTTTTTCTAATTGAAACATAGCATACTGTTCACGTATTCATAAAGTTAGAAGTTTTCAAAACATTTATATCAAAGAATAAACTTAAATTACGTATGTTAATTATATTATTTCAAAATTACATTCGTGTGTTTTAATTTTACCTATTATAACTTTTATTATAATTCATTTTTCATTAGATTATCTGAAGATTAAGATACAACTGAGATGCTCAGCGTCATATCAAGACAATAGCTAAATGTCTCGAAATCATTCATATTTTTATATAGTTGAATAGGGTTCTTCCGGCTAATTCTCTAAACAGCTATTTAGCCACAGCATGCTCTATCTGTTTCAATTGTGCACTTCTAAATCGTAATGAACCAAGTTTTTATTAATGCTAGAATTCTTTAGATTTATAGCATCAAAAGGCGCTTACTAGATTTTTTGTGTTTGTTTTCTCTTTTAAGTGTTTGTTTTGTGCCGTAAAAGAATCTTGATTTTTGTCTAATTATATACACTAAATTTACTCTGTGTATTAGATTAAATTTGAAATGAATAATTAAAATAATTCTATTAAAACTGAGCATTTTGGTGACATCAGCCTTTTAAAAAATTTATACTTCAAAGAATTAATAACTATTGAATAATATTTTTTGTTTTCTTTTGATTTTGAATTGCTGAATGTTAGTTTTTATTATAATTTTATTCATTGAAAATGAATGAAAACAACGAACGTAAAGTATGTGATACACATTGAATAATTTTAAACAAAACATCAGATGAATATAAACAGCATTTAGCTGGCAATGAATATTCTTTAGAATATTTAATTGACTTAGCTGATAAATTCAGTGTTAAATGTAATATTTCTAAGGTTCTTGATAACAACATTTGTAAAGTTAAAATTTGAAAACAGAGACCAATCCTCTTTACATTCTAAAATTGAAGTTCTTGAAACATATCAAATTTGAGATGGGTATTTTTCATCCTTTCCTGATAAATATATTAGGAAAAACATACAATAAATTAAAAGATTTACAATGAGAAGATTTTCATAAATGTAGTAGTCAATGAATTAAAGCTTTAAATGGCTCTGATAGTTATTATGTCATTGTAACTTGTTGAGTTAAAAGTCTAAACAACAATCTCGTAGCTACTAAAACCCTTTTGGCTGCTGTTTACAGAGTTAGAGGGGAACAGCCAATGAATTGTTCATCATGAAAATTATAGTTGAAGAAAAAGGTATATTCGAATAAATCAGAAACTTTTAGCAATTGGAAAGTTTAGAAATTGAATCCGAAAGCCAAAACGTTAGTAATATGGACAGTGACATTATGACTGATTGTTTTTACTGTCTAACATTGTTTTTATAGATATCGGTAGAAAGTTAAATTTCCATCGAAGACGAATTTGAAATTGTCTCTTAATAACACTTGTGAAGTTAAACACAGAATTTTTTTTATTGAAAACAAGCTTTAGAAACGATCCTGTAACAGTCTCGAAGTACAATTCCATTTCAGATAAATAATTCTTGAATCTGTTGACAATGCATATGATGTAAACACATTTTACTTGCTGTAAGTCGTGAGGATAAGATTACCATTTAAGCTAAAAATGCCTTTGATGCAAATTCCTATTCTAAAAATGAACTGTTTTTAAATGATTTTTTATATAATGGATTGATTCACATCCCTAAATTGTTCAGCCTTTTAATGAAATTCAGAAACTTTCTTGTGGCAATTACTACAGACATCCAACAAGCATTTTAACAGATCGAGAATAATAAACTAGATTGGGTAAAACCAGACAGTCTTTAACTCTATAATATTTTACAAGAAAAAACCGAGATTTATATAAATATTTTTTTCCCTTTTGAAGGAAAGGCTCCCTACAGATCCCGGATATTTTGATAAATACTGCTGGAGGTTTTTGATGTAACATGTGACAAAATTTAACTACAAAAAATATTTTTAAATACTTGAAGGATTCAAAAACAGCTTGGAATTATTAGTTTTTCAATTTATTTTATTCATTTTCTAAATTACAAAATACGCCAATTTTTCGTAGACGAATAATTATGTAACATCGTTCGTTATTCGTTTGATAAATTTACCAGTCTGTTTGATTGTGTTAAAAGAATAGTAGAAATATGTAACGCTTTAATTTTGCCCAAATCATAATTTGTGTATAATGTAAATTTACGATTATGAATAGATTACCTTCCACATTTACTTACTGAATGGTTTTAATTACTATAGCTATAATAAATTAATGTCTAGTTTAAATTTAGGAAAATGCATGTATTTTACTTCAATTTTGTAATTTCATTGTGAGAAACTGAATATATAGAAATGGCAATGCGAGTCTCAATCCATTTAAACACGCCTTTTGTGACAAATAATTATTCCATTTTAAGCAATAAACGGATACTTTTAAATTTTAACTATAATATTAATTTAAAGGGACAGTACTCTAGAAGTTTAGAGTGCTGATTTCAATGGGTTAATTTTATTAATTAATGAAATTTTATATGATGGAGTAAAATACGCAAAAGATGTAAGTTAATTAAGAGAAGTTTAAAACACCGAGAATTGAATTACTGTTATTATGTCACAGATAACTTATTAACAAACTTAATTAAAAACAAATTGAAAATTGGAAATCAAACATGACAAATGAGATTTGTTCGTTCTGTAACTAGTTCTATAAATATTCTAATTTTGGCATAAAAGCTGTTGTATTCTTATTTTAAAACGCAAAATTCAAAATTTATTACGTTTGTGCGTATTGAATTAAGTAATACGAAAATAATATGAATCTTTTTAGATGCGTTCGTAATTATGTAAATACGTAGTACCTATTGTTGTCGTTCAGTCCGTCTGTCTGTCCGTCTGCCTGTCCGTCTGTTTGTCTGTCCGTCTGTTTGTCCGCATATAACAACGCAAAAACTACCCAAATGAATCGTTTGAAATTTAAAATACAAAATTATTACACAATTTATTAGAGTCATTTCAAATTTTATGAAAATCGGATGCATAAATCAAATACAGGGACAATCAAAAGGATTCCGTTACATTACGGTCAATGGGGGAAAAGGTTTCAAATGCATTTTAATCGTTTGAAATTTTAAACACATAATTATTACATAATTTTGTCGAGTTATTTCAAATTTTATCAAAATCGGAGGAATATTTCAGTTACAGGGACAATCAAAAGCATCCCGTTACATTAAGGTTAATGGGGAAAATGTTTCAAATGCATTTTAATGGTGTTACACTCATTCGAACGTAATAAAATTGATATGCATCTATAAAGTACATATTATAATATACATTTTGCACAATCTGTAGTGCAAAGAATATTTGTTATTGGTTTATAAGGCCACACAAAAGTATTCCTTTGCATAATGGTATAGGGAGAACATTGTTTGGTGCGCATTTTAATTGCAATTATTTACAGTTTTATGAGATTGATATATGAGAGTGATATTTTTTAAACTTCGTTATCGTACGAACGCACCTCATTTCCTACGCTTCACGTGCAATTTCCAACTTATTTTAAATATGGCGTTCTCACCGTGGTAACCTAGAATCATTACACATCTTCAGATATATTTAAATTATATACGTACGATAGGATTTAATAGAATCAAGAAAAGTTTTATAATATATATATTTTTTAAGTTTGCATTAG
This sequence comes from Maratus speculifer, assembly GCA_964019185.1. Lineage (NCBI taxonomy): Eukaryota > Metazoa > Arthropoda > Arachnida > Araneae > Salticidae > Maratus > Maratus speculifer. The sequence goes on along the minus strand of OZ025295.1, from coordinate 246,499,129 downwards.
GTTTTTATAAATTTAAAATGTCTTAACAAAATTCTTGAACGATTATATATATTAAATTTCAAACCATGTTGACATTTAGTTAACTGAATATTTTTTGAGTTATTATGTGCGGACGGATAATCTGACGAACGGTCCAGATGACGACTATAGATGCTAAGTATGTACTGTACAGTTGTCGTCAACGCGCTTCAAGCCCTTTAGTTTCTTTGATAGAAGTACGTTTTTCCAGTGAATTTCAAAATAAAATCAGTGAGCATATACTGGCATTTGCAAAGGACTACAATGACTGGTCAAGTGAAAATGGGAGAAAATAACTATTTTCTGAATAATCCAGATTCGAATTTTTTGGATGTAATGGCAAACACTACATCCGACGACGTAAAAGCAAAAAAATTAATTCGAGATATGTTATTCTTACATTAGAGCATAGCGGAAAACATAATATGCTGTACAGATCATTTTTTGGAAAAGAGTTAGTTTAAATTCGCAGCAAGGTACCGTAAAAGGGGGTGAATAGGAACAGCGGGGTGAACAGGAACGAAACTTCCCAGTCATACAAATAAATTCATTATAAATATATATGATGATATTTTTAGTTGCCAAATTTTTCATAAGAAGTTTATAACATTAAGAGTTGGGAAATTCAATTTTGACATGTTTGCACAACTATTGGGGTATATAAAAAAAACTTCAAGAGGATCCTCAAAAACCTTATTTTTGCAACGTCTTCAAAACTTTGTATGTTACTACAGTGTTTTTCGTATTCTGAATCTAAGAGAGGGGATTTTTAATTAATGATAGTTCTGTTAACGATATTCTGTATTAAATTCTACCTATTTCTAAACTACATAATGAAAAAAGGAAAAATGGCTTGTAACATCAGAGGTTTGAGATTTACGGGGTGAATCGGAACACGTTTTCTCTCATGGTTTATTTTTCTATACAATAATAGTTTCATGTAATATATGAAAACATGTGTATAAATATGCATTGTAAGAATATTTTGTTTGTTCTAATTACTTGAAGAGTTTAAGGGTGCCAAGAAATTGCTTGGTTAAACAAATATGTCAACGCCTAATCCAACAGACATGAAACATACAATAAAAGGCTTTTAAAATAGCAAATTAGTTAGAAAAACTGTACAGAATTATTCTTTGGCATCCACAACATTACAAAACATCTCAAAATGAAAAAAAAATTAAAAAAGAGAGGGATGCAAACAGTACTATGGGCTGGGGATAAGGGCATATCAGTAGATCGTATTAATACATACAGCGATTGGGGCTTTTCAATAGATTCACTTACCCAATGACTACTGGTAAAGTATAACACATAACCGGGCTAAATTTGTATTAAATTCTACATTTCCAATTCGAATACAATTTCTTAAAATAAATTTTAATTTTTCTTGTTTTAAAAGTTGTTTTCTAATTTTTAAAAAGGCATATCTTTACTTGTATACAAATGATTTCACAGTAACTACGTGTTCCTAATCCTCCCTTATCATTATTACCTGTTTTTATTAACCCTATTAAAGTTTGAATCGGAATAAATAAAGATTATAGCATTTGTTCCGATTCACCCCTATCTGCAAGGTGAATTGGAACACCATTAAAAATCTAGATAATTTATATATAAACAGTAAAAATGTTTCGTTTTTGCTTAAAAAGTAAAGAACAGAACAAGACCGAAGTTTCTAGTAGAAAAATTAAAAAATTAAAAAATCAGTTGTTGCTTTTTTTAACGTTAAAGTTGAAAAGTGTTCCGATTCACCCCATTTTACGGTATAAGGTGAAATGTATAAGGAAATTTGGTATAATAATTTGCAGCCTCATTAGGTGAAAAAAAATTGGTCAAAAATATTTATTACAACATGATAAGGACCAAAAACATATATAGAAGTTCGTCAAACAGTACATTTTGAAAAAAAAAAATCTTTTTTAAAAAGTTGACTTTTTGACACTTAATTACTTGAATGGAATTTAATCGAAAATATTTGGAATGGATGTTAAAAGCGTGTGTGGAATTATAAATATTCCAATACAGCACCATTTCACCCAAAAATTGCCAGCAGAATGGGAAAAATAATAGACGTTCTTCAACAGTTCATTGAATTGATGTCACGTCACTGTGCTGCAATACTATTGCTAAAGGTATGGCAACAAAACGTTAATTGTAAAGGTTATTGATCTATAATTTTTTCCTATTATAACATCAATTTCTACCAAATTTTGAAAAGTGACCGGAAACATTCGTGAACACACGTTTTTCTTTGCAATTAATTCTGTCAATTAATGTAATTGCATTTATTTGTTATTCTATAAATAAGTTTCTAACTATTATGTCAAAAAATGTATAAGCGTCACTTCGTATAATGTGTAAGCGTTTCTCTTCATATGGGTATACATACAAATTAACCAAAGTTTTTATACTAACTGATAAATTTTGACAGCTACTATATATAATTACGAATGCAACTAATAAGCTTTACAAACATAAAATTACTTAACTAATTTTTACTTAAAAATAAACTTAAACTAAATAATGGGATAGTAATAAGTATTTGGTGTGACCCCCGAAGTGTTAGATTTGAAGTTTTGGTTAATTTTCATATGGTTATTTTGTTTATAGGTTTAACAAAAAAACTATATACATATATATATACTTAAATTTAATCCTTTGAAGGGTAAGTAATTGTGTTTCTGTAATGTTGAATTATCCTCAGAAACTGGAAACAATTTTATTTTAAAATAAAAAAAAGCAATTTTCCAATTATTTTTCCTCAATGTTATAAAAGTGAAATTTAAAAGTTTCTGCTGGAAATCTTAATTAAAATTAGGTGGGTTAAAAAATAATCTTCAAGGATTTAAGTTATTCTCTTTTTTTCTATGCATTATATGCACTACTATTTTGATTCTTTAGTATTATTTACTAATTTAAATTAAGATAATTCTATTCCATTCAAGTCTTAATTTTATGTATCTTTATCACTCTTAAATGTTAGATTTTTGTCCAAAAATGTTAGAGTTGAAGTTTTTAATTAATTTCTAAGCACTGCTGCTCTGTATACGTTTAATATAAAAAAATACATATATACTTAATTTTGAACTTGTTGTCTTCTTTTCCATACATCCTGCGAAATACGTATTATATTTCTGATATTTATTTACCACGTTAAATTAAAATTATTGCAATTCACGTAATTCAATATTTCACATATAATTTTCCTTCATAAATAGCCATTTCTTCTGGAGAAAAAAGTACACAGAACGCGATAATTTAATGTAATTCAATTAACTTAAATTCAATTTTTGTCAGCCATGTAAAGCTCCATCACCGTGCATTAAATACTTATTATTTAAACATTGATGAAATATTTAGCCACTAAAAATGTAAAATACCTGGAAATATTAAAATTAGTTACTTGATCTCAAATAGTCCTCAAACCATTCCAGAAGATGCAACGAAAAGTCCAAAATCAAAATTTCAGACCGTTATCGATGTAGTAAGAAAAAATATAATAAATACAGATACGACTAATATCGGTCTGTGCAGACAGTTAGCAATGGTTTGAGGGTTTTTATCTTGCGGAAGATCAATGAGAATTTTTTAATCTAAATACGATTGCTATTTTATAAAACTAGATTGACAGCAAACATAAATAAGAAGTAAAAATCATAACATGGTCCAGGCACAGGAGAAAACTGAATTTTCCTTTAGTTTTGTTTACATCCTTTTAAGCTAATAAAAATAATTTAAAAAATTTATAACATAAAATTTTTAAATGTTTGACTAAAAAGATATTTATTTCCATTTGAGGTAAACAGAAAACTAGATATTCCTAATTAATATCGGCAATTTAATTAATTATGTAAAACAAAACTGTAAAATGTGCGAAATCACTTTTGTGAAATATCTATGTTTAATCCTCCAATCTTTTTAATTTTTTTAATTAAAGTGCCTTTTAGAAAAAATGAGGCAAAACGGTCTTTATAATACCTAAGTCTTTGGCTTAAGAATGTAACTCAGTATCGCCATATTTTGAGAATTCCGTGAGAAGTTTACAGTAACTGCTGCGTTGGAAGACAGCCTGCTATGAATTGAATTATCTTTTAAAGTCCACTGTATAAATAACAAAGACTTTTCGGTATGTTGTAGATACAGAGTGTTCAGCAAATAAGAACTTGATTTCAAAATTATGTTTCCCCAAAACAAAGATCGCTAGAATTACTCGGTAAACGGTTTGTTTAGTAGGTAAACTGTAAAAATGTTATACAGAAGTTTCAATCGGTGAATATTTTGAAAAGATTGTGTTCTGCTTGCAAAAATACTTGACTTGACATTTTTTTGTTTTAGATTTCTCGCAGACAACGTGGTTTCCAGCATACGAGGCTATAATTTAACGATTTTTGGAGCTAAATATTTGGAATTTCGAAATTTTAAATCTGAAAAATTTAGTTCCAAAAATCGTTAAAATATGGACTCGATATGCCAAAAAACTCGTTCTCTGCAAGAAATCTAAAACAATAAAAATATCAAGTCAAGTATTCTTTGCTATCAAAACACAATCTTTTCATAATATTCACCGTTCGAAACTTCTGTATAACATTTTTACTGCTTACCTAATAAAAAAAAAAAAAACGTTTACCGCGTCATTCTATCCATATTTATTTTTGAGAAATTTAATTTTGAAATCAGGTTCTTATTCGCTGGATACCCCGTATATAACGCAATGATACAGAGGGTTAAAAATACAAATCCAAAATTACAACTCAAATGGCAGAGTCATTTTACTGTTTTCCTGTTTCTTTTTTTTTCTCTTTGCTTTACGATTATTAAAAGAAAAGTGCTTATTCCTCATCGAGGCCTCATTTGTTCATAGTGTACTCAGAATATGTTTTACAACTTTTCATATTTACATTCATTTTGCTGTCCATAATACGTTAAATATCTCTAAATCATACTGACGGAAAATCAAGTATATTTCATGGAAATACTCTATCTCTTTAAATACATGTAAATTAATCAAATTAGCTGCAGAAATAGTACTTTTTCTTTGTAATTCGTTAAAAACTTCAATTTTCTGCTTTGACGACAATTTAAGGCTCTCCGAATGAAGAAAAAAATGAAAAATGTTTTCTGATAACGATGTTATTAAAACTTTAAACATTTCTGTCAAAGTATAATACTTCGACTTTTCTTGTATAAATTTTACAACGATTTTCAACAAAAAGTAAATGCATTCTCAAAGGCCCTTTAACAATGCATAATAAACTAGATTAATGAGTTTTTTACAATTATAATACATTCAGAATAGTTTAATAAATAATGCAATGTACTGCTTACACCGATTGAGTTTTTGTTGTTAGAAGTTAATTTAAATGTAAATTAGCTCTTTTAGGCTGCACGAGATTTGTTTCATTTACACTGATGAAGGAATAGAAATGATCATTAATCCATTCACTTCTCGAAAACATTTAAAATGCAATTAATTACTTCTAATTTAAAGTTTTGTACCATGTGGATTATTGTCGTTAGGAATACAAATAATTACGATTAGATCAAAATGTTTAATGTTTAATGTCATATTTTTATCATCAATTTTTTGAAAATCAAAAAAATTTATTTGTAAATTTTACATATTTTAGTTATGTTAATCATCAAATTGAAAAAAAAAATTCTTCTACGAGGCTACAATATATTAAATTTTTTGCTTTTATCTCCGTTAAATTCAAATATAAAGTTTTTTATTAGATGTTACTTTTTAAAAAATTTACGCTTGATACTTTTCCTGGAAATGTGTAAAATGTGCAAAATGTATGAACTTATTGGTATATGAAATGATACAAAATTGAACCACGTAAATTTTCCGAAATGGAATAAGTATAGGAAACTTGTTACTTTTAATCTTGCAAATTTTAACAGGGATTCTACACATGACCATATATGCTTTATACGTAGATGGCACGTTGGATAAAGCGCCGTTTATTGGTGCTGGGAGGACGATAAAGGGTCGTACGACTTTTAAATGTTGAAAAATCACAAAAATAGTATCTTTTTCGACAAGTATAAGCCTTAAAATCATATTTTATATGTTAATACATCAATGTTTTATGTATACACATATCCTCATTCTTGTTTGAAAGTTAAAAATAATTTGTTTTAGAGAATCAAAAATAATAAGCAGGTTGCTGTGGAAAAGATGTGATATCAAAGATAACGCACTTACTCAAATTATATTGAATTTAAAAAAAAATTCTGTTTTTACACATGCTTCAAAAAATAAAGGTTAATTTGAACCTAAATTTGTATATATTTAAACAATATTTCTATTTTTAAAATTAAATTGAAAATAAAGTATTTTTTCCCTTAAAACATTATATTTTATCTATGCATAGAAAATGTATCCTTTAGCAATCTGAAAGCAAATTTAGGTTCAGTTTCAAGAAAATGGCATTATGTATCATCTGTAAAAAATTCATGGAAAAATTTTAAATAGTTTTAAAGATAACATGTGCGTTTTGTGAAAAAAAAAACACATTTTTAAAATTGCTCGGAGAAGTACTGGCCCTTTAAATCTGTTTACAGTAAACAGCTGACACGTTTTTAATCATAACTTCCGTAATTATGGGAATTCTTTCAAGCGGATTGTCTTAAAGTACGCAGAAAAAGCTAATATAACTGTATATATAACTGTTCTTCAAATATACACAAATAAGCTTTCATATGACAGTTTTTCACAAAATCGAATTTTATGACGGTTTAACAGTCGTTTGACCCCTTAAGTGTACAAAATCTTATTCATCTTTTTGTTTGAAAAATCGGGTACACCAGAGTTTATTATTTTAAATAACAGAGTAGTAGCATCTTATTTTTTAACATTATTAATCGCGCTTGGTATTATTTACGTCAGCATAATAGTGTACAAAAAATTTAAAATAAAAAACATTTTTCATTGAATATTCGAATATTATATTTCAATGAAATTATAAAATTTTCAATTTACTTAAAATTAAACTTGTTTTTTCTGAAATTCGGAATACGGAGAAAAATTAAAAGTAAGTTGACATTAGGGATCGTTGCGAAGACTTTTCCACCTATTATTCCTTCTAAAAATGTATCTGAAAGAGAAACAGAAATATCTTGTTATTTAAATATAGTACTGGCGAAACATTTAAATACAGCCACATAGTAGTTCTATGATGTGTTTATAAAGTTAACACTGTAAAAAAAAAAAAAAAAAAAAAAAAAAAAAAATGCAATTTTACAGATTTAAAGTTGCCGAGATCTGCATACTTCCTAACATTTTATCGGTACATTCTAGAATAAAAGATGTAAACCTACAAAACTATTTTTCGTAAAGCTTCAAAAATCTGTAACTTTACAAACGAAACAAATTAAACGACAGTTATCTGACTGAAATTTTATCTGTAGCCTGGGTAACATAAAAAATTAATGGAATTCCAGTTTCCCAAAAAATTTTTAGTAACCTTACAGATTTTTTTATTTTCAGTGCAAATCTGTATCTGTTACGTGAATTTTTGCCGTTCTCGTTTCATAAAAAATCTTGTAATCCCATTTCTTAGAAAACTTTTAGTATTTTTACAGATTTTTTTATGGTGTATGAATTCAGAGAAAATAAATTATATGGGCAGGAAAAAGACCGACACGCGACTACTGACGGATTGATAACTTTCTTAAAATTACACATATTTCTGCATGTAAATAATTCTAGTATCACAAAAATGCACAGTATGCCTTCAAAAATCCAACATTCAGGATCCAGAAACTTCAAAAAACTAGCAGCAAAGTCATTTTTTCACTACTGCTTAACACTTCAAGCTTAAAGAAGAAAGAAAACCACATTTTTCCCTTTTTCTCTTCCCCTTTTTTTTTTTTTTTTTTTTTTTTTTTTTTTACAAAATATAATCTTTAAATTCGAAAGTAAAAATACAAAAAATAAATAACTGACTATGGAGGATGCGTGTTTTCTTCATATATAGGATCCGGTTAGTTCCTGAAACAACAGAAAGTCTAAGAAAACTTGTAGCTGGGTTTGCAAGGCCGCAATAGATCCACCAATAAAGCTAGTAGCAGCTCGTTAGACGAGATTGAGGAACTGACAGAACAAAAGTTATCTGAAAAAATATGTAAATTTGACAAGACAAAAAAATATTCCTTTTACAGAAGCAATTTTATTTCCATAATAGATATTATTTAGTATAAAATACAAAAAAAATTAAATAAAGAAACGAAAGAAAAACTAGTCGTTGGGTGCCCGTAATACTTACTCATCATGGATATGCATAATATAAAATTCCACTATAAACTATATGTAAACTATTTATAAAATACATCGCAATTCCAAAATAAAATTTAAACGTATAGTGAAATATTTTTATACATATTAATTTCCTATTACGTATTTGCGTGTACAACTTGATTATCCCATTGACCCATTTCAACAAATTATATAAATCGCCAAACTACTCTTAAATTACACGAATTGGCATAATTTTTAATAATAATTTAAATAACAAAAAAACATAATTTAAAATAAGCATAATTTAAAATAACAAAAAAAACAAAAAAAAATATTAAAGGATTAATAAAAATAGATGTAAAACGGCTAATTAAATGTCACTTGAGGGCGTAACAAATGCGTGTAACGCGTTTAACGTCAACTGAATGGGATAGGTTTTTCGTCGGCGGCATAATTAAGTAACAAATTGCGAAAAAGAAACATCCTTATAACTGCAAAAAATAAACATATTAACTAACATTTTCTGCATTATTGCTTACACACTAGCTAGCATATTTTGCGTCGCATTAAGCGACTCATTTCTAATAAGAGTATAGATTTAATTTGAAATGTGAATAAAATACAGGGTCATAAGAAGCATGTTGGTTCTGTTTCAATGGAGTTTTCGATACATGATTTAGTTTCTACCACATTAATAGGCGGGTATAATGAGATGATTTCCAAGCTTGTAAATTAAATCGTTTATCAAAAACTCCATTGAAACAGGACCAATATCTGACATTCATATAAAAAAAACCTTTGGACGCAGGTTTAAACCTTTTTACAAAAAATAATGTTTTGTTTTTAACGGATAGTATTACAAGCAATTAGAAGGAACTCCAATGATTTCGCCTATTTCTGGATTTTTTACCGAAATTAAATTACGACCACTAGAAGAAAGAATATTCACTGAATTTGATTTAAAACCTACAGTATGGTATAGATTCGTAGACGATATTTTTATTATTTGAGAAAATATTTTACACGAATTACACCTTTTCCTCAATAAAATAAATGGACTTGATGATAATATAAAATTTACTCTTGAGATTGAGAAAGATGGAAGCTTACTTTTTCTTGATATTAATTTAATTAAAAACAAAGAAAATTTCAACATTGACAGAAATGTTTATAGGAAACCAATAAAACCAATTAATAAGATCCCATATCATATCTCATCACCATTTTTTTTAAAAAAATTGCAGCTTACAAATTTTACATTAGACGTGCTTTTAAAGTATATGTTCAGACAAATATTTAGAAAAAGAGCGTAATATCATCAGAAATATTCCTGAAGAAAACAGATTTTCAGCAGTTCTCATTAATAAACCCACTCATGAATTCAATTTTCATGAAAATATCAAAAAATTTAATCACAAAGAAGTGATAGACAAAAAATTTAACTATTTCCCAGGTCTATACGAAAAGTTAAGATATGCTCTACTGAAACACATTAAAAATTTAATAGCCTGTCCACCAAAGAAATTAAAAGAAGTAATTTGTATGAAAATCGATCCAATACCGAAAGTTTAATTAGCTGTGTTTATACCATTCCTTTTAGAACTGATTGCAATAAATTAATGGAATACATCGGGAAAACAGATAGAAAACTCAAAAAAGAATAAAAGAACATGAAGCAGATATAAAATTTTGTCGTCAATCTACTGCTCTCTCTCGTTTATATCTCAATCAGAATATCACAATAGATTTTGATCATGCGAAATCATATTCTCAACATCCAATTATTAATTATCCACTATCAGAGTATATATTGAAATCCTACGCAAAATCAATCAAGTGTGTAATGATGCCCTATCGTATAATATATCGAGTTTATGGTTTAACATTCTGAAAATAAATCCTGACAATTAGAGAAAATGACGCATTAATTTTTATGATACAACAATTAAATATTTCTTTTTACTGTTCACATAAAACACTACTAATTCAATCTTCAAGCCACGAGTCTCGTTTATTTTCAAAACGGAATCGTGTATTTCTATAAATAAAGAAAATATTCACTGAGGAAGAGCGTGAATAAAGGCTTGAAAGTACTAAGATGTTTTTAAATAAAATTAACTATTAACATCTATATTTGATTGTTTTAATCGCCTTTTAAAAATAAAGATGAACATTTTATATACATATTATACACACACACATGTATATATATTGTTAAAAGTAAAGCGAAAATTTCATTCCGGCATATATTTTTATATTTATCTATTGGAATTTTCGGTAATTAAAAAAAATATCACACCTGTCTTTTGGAACTAATTGAAAGAATTATTAAGCAATGGATGATATCAGATATATCAGAACTATCATTATAATAATCAGAGTTTTAGGAAAATTTATACCAATACTTTATCATTTGCCAATTATTTCAATGAGCTGCTTGGCATTGGAGAAATCAGTAATCTTAATAAATAGAATTCCCTTATCGATTTCTAAAAAAATACATTTTTAACCGTTAAGCGAAAATCGTACTTACCCATCTTATACGAGGAGTCCAGAAGACAAGGGGTATAAGTGACAAAATTGAAAAAAATGAGTTAAGTGCACAGGGTATCTGGAAATACGTCTATTTATTTGTAGGTAAAGAGTTAAGAGTGATTTTTTAATTATGCACAGAGTTTTAGGGGTCAGTTATTTAACCTCTTTCCTGAAACCGTGAAACGCGTGGAGGCCAAGGGGTATAAGTGCAGATGTATTCATTAACGTCTATATAGCTGAAGCGGCCAACGACATGCAAGGCTAGTTCATGACTCTGAAAACGCCCCAGGAATTTGATCATTTTTAAACGTCGATTGGTACAAAAACACGATTATATGCCAATTTGTACAAATCACAGTTTAAAATTATTTACACCCTGTGGCGTTTTAAACTTTATGAATTGGAGTTGTATGTCTTTTTTCAAAATGTTTTTCGTCAGTTTTTTTTCTGTTTAGAATTTCCTTTTTAATGCATTAAATATTACATTAAATAAATGCAAACTGTTAGCAAGTAAGAAAAATCAAGCATTGAACATTCATTCTGAAACACTTTCCAAGATTTCCTGAAATCTTTAAAAAAAATCGCAATTTAAGGTAATAAAGTGTTACTGTCCATAGAAAAGTATGTATTTTAATACTTTTGAACAGCCCTGTGTTTGATCTGTCGGTTATATAAATACTGTATAATAGAAAAAAACTAATTTAGGAAGAAAATGCGTAACAGTTTAAAATTCTCTATCAGAATTTTGTACTTATAGATAGAAACATACTTGTATACTTTTGTTTATCCCTGGAGATTGCCCAGAACCTGTATTATACGCCAGTATTTACTTAAAATTTAGTTCCAAGTAAAACATTCTTAAGACTACTGAAATAATATTTCAGGAAATTATCATCCATAGATGACCATGTATCCAATTCTGTGTGTTGCCCTGTATATCATTTTATCTGTGCTCTACAAACATTTCTGAGTAAACTGAATGAAATTCATCATAAAAATACGTAGCTTATTTAAAAAAATCCTGGTCGGCTGGGCCTAGAGGCGGAGGTAGATTTCGAAGAGTGCGCATTTCAACAAATAAATAAATAAATAAATAAATAAATAAAATAAAATATATGATTAAGATAAACCCAGTTTAATAACTTTGGCCATTTATGAAAAATTTTTAATTTCATTTTTCTGCAAAAATTGGTTTTATCAGAATCATCTTAAGAAAAATTCAGCTCAAATGCCCATTTTGACAACATATTTTGAAATAAATTCTGAATTTATTTCAAAAAATCGACCAAAACAGTACATTATACAGCTCCTAAACAACAAGAAACTGTCAGTTGAATGCATTTGATAAAAAAAATCGAATTTAAAAATGAGTCATAAAATAACAGATTTGTTGTTTGAATGCATTCTTAATTCTTTAATCATGATTGCTTCGGAAAATTTTGTGCGAAATACTCACTTTGACAGCGTTTTTAAAAATATATTCTATCTTTATAAAAAAAACTGGCCAATGAGTCACAGCATATAGTTCCTAAATAAGAGGATCTGTAAAATGGATGCGTTTGAGAGCGAAAATGGATTTTAAAACGAGTCATAAAAAACGCAATTTGCTATGTGAAAACTTCCTTAAATTTTCAAATCACGAAGACTTCGGGAAATTCTGTTCAAAATACCCTTTTTGGTAGTCTTTTTCGAAATATATTCTGTCTTTATCAAAAAACCGATCAATGCATCACATTATATAGTTCCTAAATAAGAGGATCTGTAAATTGGATGCGTTTGAGAGCAAAAATGGATATTAAAAGGAGTCAGAAAAAAAAACGCAATTTCTTATTTGAACACTTCCTTAAATTTTCAGTCACGATGATTTCGGAAAATTCTGTTCAAATTATCCTTTTTGGTAGCCTTTTTTGAAATACGTCTTTATCAAAAAACGGACCAACGCATCACATTATATAGTTCCTAAATAAGAGGATCTGTAAATTGGATGCGTTTGAGAACAAAAAGTGATTTAAAAACGAGTCAGGAAAAAACGCAATTTCTTATTTGAACTTAAATTTTCAGTCCCGATGACTTTGGGAAATTCTGTTCAAAATACCCTTTTTGGTAGCCTTTTTTGAAATATATTGTGTCTTTATCAGAAAATTGAACAGTGCGTCACTTTATACAGTTTCTAAATAAGAGGATCTACCATTTGGATGCGTTTAAAATCAAAAATGAATTTAAAAATGAGTCAGAATATAAGCAATTTGGATTTGAGGTTTTTTCTCCAACTCCTATTTTTGTTTAATTTCTTTTTGCTATACGAATTGGTCTTATGAAAAACTTGTCAATATAAAAGTTGTAGATATTTTTGAGAAGATGTAAAATAAATTTAATCAGATTTGATATCGTAAAAATTGACGGAGTTATGGATATTTCTCTTTTTTCTCCGCCCATTTTCTTTTCGTTTCTAATTTTTTTTTTTTTTTTTCATGGGTAAAAGTTGATCCTATCAAAAAATTGTAACTACAAAAGTTTTAGATAATTTTAAGAACATTTACAAAAAATTTAGTTGGACTTGATATCTTGAAAATCGACGAAGTTAGGAATTTTTTTCTCTCAAAACCCCTGTTTTTTCGCCCCTTGAGCCCACTTCTAAATTTATCAAAAATCTGTCATGCATAAAATTTTGGCCCATTTTTAAGAAGTAATATAAATTTTAAACCGATTCGATATCTACTTTAATAAAGAAGTTATGGCGTTTTTTCGGTTTTCACAAAAACGCTCCCTATTCCGACCCCCTTGGTCCGATTTCGCCCATTAACGAACTTAGCCGAGATTTTATCCCCTTTGATTTTATGTACCAGTTTGGTGGAGATTGGTGAAGAATTATAGAAGTTATCGTGTCCATAAAAAAGTGAGATAGATAGATAGATAGATAGATAGATAGATAAACTGGTGCGATTGCAATAGGTAGTATTTCATACGAAATCTACCTAAAAACATATTTTTAGAAAAAAAATTGCTGTCTGTTTGTCTGTAAACGCTCTATCTTCCGAACAAAATGAGACAGAGATTTAACATTCGGTGTGTACATAGTATATAACAATGGAAGAAGCCTATTGAATATCAGTAACCGTGATTATAATGAAATATTGCTTTCGATTGTATAATACTTATAGAACCCTATTTTCCACATCCTTCCATTTTTCATAATCCTGTCAAAAAATCACGATCCCCATTCAAATTTCAATTCAAAAATGCATTTTAATTGGACATGGACGCTAAAACCGACACAGTAAACTGTAAGTTAATAAGATTATAATTTTTGAAGCTATACGAATATTTCTTTTACGCAGCTTTCGGTACTACTTGATTATCCTGTTGACCAAACGATTATCGTCAAACCATAATATGAAATACCAATATAGATTCATTGTAAATGACACATTCATTTTATGTTAAACACGTTTCGCATGTTAGTTACGTTATGCAGTTTGTATTTTTATTACCCTTTTATTAATTTATTTGTTCTACCGTTATTTAAAATAAAAAATTTGCTAATTTGTATAATTTTGCGAGTAATTTGGGTATTTATATAATTTGTCGAAATGGGTCGTCGGGATAACCACATAGCACCCACAATTCCTTAAAAGAGGATTATTATGTAGTAAAATATTTAAATATACATTTACATTTTATTTTGAAATTACAATGAATTTTAAAATTTACATTCATTTTCATTTTCATATTTTCTATTATGTATATCTATGATGGGTAAGTATTACGGTGGCCCCCAACGACTATTTGTTTTATGCAGATTCCCAATAGAGTGTATACATAGAAAATACTTGATTTTTAAAATTTTGAATAAGGCAAAATTTGAAACTCACGTCCAGTATGTACATAACTTTTATACAAATACATTTATATCTAACTTATTTGTACATTAATGAAAGTTTTCCAAAAGAAACTTAGTAAAAAGTAATATTTTAGAATGTAACTTTAAGGTATTTCATACTTATTAATATATATTATTTCCCATTAATATATAAATTATAATGTTTCAAAAAATAACTAAACACAAAAATAATTCGCATCATTAGTAACTTTACTTTATAAATTAATGTAACAAATCAAAAACATTGTATCTTCAGTTTATGAAAATCTTTCCTTTGTGTAAATTTACATTTGATTCTTAACTTAAGTGCACGAAGGTGAATAAATTGCTGAAATGTTTAAGAATACTAATTAATATTCATCGTATGACTTTTCATTTAGGAAATATTTCAAGATTATTATTGAAAATTCACTGAAACATCGATTGATTGATATTCCTTATTATATTAAATTGGTTATATATCAATAATATTATCTTTCTTCTTCTACGGTACGAATTTCACAGTTGGATGATTCTTTTAAAATTAAAAGATAATTAGTTTCTATGCTTTATATTAGCAACTCCGATCAAACATAAATAATTTGCAATATTAAATTCGATTAATTTTACCAGTTTTAATCTGATAATTCTGCGAAATATATCATATTTTGAAGAATCTTACAATGATTTCTGGCTTATTAAATAAGGTACTTTTGTTTTACCGTGAACTTTAATTATAATTATTTAGCATATATAATTGTAGAAAATTAAAATTTATGTCATATAAATGGTGATTAGGAATTTCTTATCTGAAATAGTGGTGTGAAATTCCTCTGGCGCATGCTTCTTAATTAATGCATTAAATATTTTATAACAACTTGACGTATCGCTGTAAAAAAGATTAAAATGAACTTTCATCGGTTCAAACAATTCAGATACCCAAAATGTTGACAGCTAGAAATATTATTATGAATACAGCAATAAATTTCATGTGTCCAATCTGAACTATGTGCAAGGTACGCAGCTCCTCACAGCGGACGAATAAAATCCGGATTAATTAGAGCGATTTACTGTGGTGACTGAATAGAAATAGTACAAGTTTAGAGTTCCACGTGTTTTTGTTCCATAATCTCTATATAATACAACCCAATGTAATGCATAGCTCACCAAACCGGATTTTCCATCCAAAAACTGTCACTGGAATTGACACTCCCTCTGAGACCGGTTTTTCGTCTGCGTACGTCCCACAGCGGGGCAAATTCCCGAAAAGCTGGCCAAAATATGAAAATATTATTCAAATTGTACGAAAATTCGTATACAGGTGTTTTCGAGGATTCTAAGTAATAATACAAAATTAAAATTGAAAAAAAAAATGGCGGATACAATATGGCGGAATAGAAATTAAAATGTCTCGAAAGTTATTCAATTTATATGCAATTTAGTAAACTTTTCAGGATGCTAATTAGGATTCAAAAGTTAAATTTTAAAAATAAATAAATAAATAAAATTACAGATTAAGAGTAAAAAAATAAAATTTTAAATTTCGAGGTAAACTTAAAAGGGAATTTTCAAAAAAACCAAGACATATTTAAACGAAATTTAAGTACGTTAATGGAAAGTAAAACATTAGACTATTTAATTTTTATATTACTAAAATAAAAACAAAAATATATTCCAGAAATTATCCTTTAGAATCAACTGTAGTATAATAAAAAGATTCTTCAGAGGTCAAGGTGTCGAAATAGTTAGTAGAACTTGTTGGTGATTTTGGAAGATACTGTGACTCTTCGGATCAATGATTTTAATTTCTTCTACGATAATTTACCTAAACTGGAAATGAAAGAATCTGATGGCATTAAAAGACGTAAAAATATCTTTTTTTTTCTCGCTACTGCATCTTTGCGATAAATCTTCTCGATGTCTTTTGATCAGTTTGTTGCATGATTCTTGAGTTTCTTATGGCATTTGACAAATTGGCAGTAATGAAGATAATGTTATTTCTTTGTCAATAATAAGTAGCTTGTGTACTGAAGTAAGCATATAGAACAGGGGTGCTGCTCACATGTACGCGCTATTTGTAAGGGAAAATTTTCGAAGTTTATCAAATAAATAACATGGCTACAAGAAATTTTTTATGGCATAGAACCGTTTAATCAAATCTTCGTATATTCTCGTTTAGAAACACAATTAGTTGCATTTTCAAAGAATCGTCGAATTGTATTTCCATCATTTGTGCTTCCAAATCTGGTATTTAGTTTCTCGACGAGAAGTCTTGATTGTAAGCGAAATATTTTTTGCATATTTTTTTTTTTTTTTTTTTTTTGCAATTTCAGTGTTCTTCTTTTCATGCAGAGTACGAGCTTTTTATTTTTTCTATCCAGTTGTCTGCTAGGTGTAAGGCCTCTCTAAACATCTTTGCATGTAACTCAGATATTCTGAATTCTAAATTATCTCAATCTACTTTTAATAAAAAATGTCAGATTGGTAAGATGCTGTTTTGATGCTGTCTGACATAGATAGCAACGTTAAGTATTACACTAATTCGTTTTTAACGGTTTTTTCTTCTGTATCAATGATTGTATTAAACGAAATAAGTTTATTCTGCTAGTATTCAATGCAATCCCATTCATTGACTGCTGTTTCCGTATTTCTTGAAAAAGTAAAATGGATCTTGATTGGCCCGATAAAATCAGTGAAATGAAGATCTCGATATTTTCAAATTGACGATTCATGAATTATTCGCAATATTTATGTATTCTAGTAGCACGGAAGAGTAGAAAAATATATTTGACATAATGCCATCTTCATAGCTAAATATTTGTTTAAATGTACTCAGAATAGATGTGCCATCACATCCACACTTGCGAATCAAATCCAAATTACTAATATAAACAAAAGTGATATTCATAATAATTTTTACTAGCATTAATGAAATACAGTGCGCGAAAAAAGTATAAGGACAACATTTAATTGCATGAAAATATGCTTTATTTTCATTTCACCTAAATGAAATTTTTATACATCTTACTTCTGCTACATAATTTTGTGATAACATTTATACCCGATAAAAAAACATAATACAGCTTCAAAATACTGATTTTACAAAATTTAACATTAAAGGAAATACGGAAAAAATTATAAGGACATGTTCCAAAATACTTTGAAAATATTTCAATAATCAAGAAAATTACCTTTTTTTTCAATCACTTGAATAAGCCGAGAGGTCAGAGATCCTGACAGATCTTTTAAAATGTCCACAGATATTTTTTCCCAAGCGTCTTTGATAGCGACGACAAGATCTTGTTTACATTGATACTGTGTGCCATTTTTATAAACTTCTCGGGCTAGAAGTCCCCATAAGTTTTCGATTGGATTAAGATCGGGACTTCTCGCCGGCCAATCAAGTAACTTTACAGAATTAGCTTCAAACCAAAGTTTTGTGCTCTTAGAAACGTGTATCGAAGCATTATCTTGCTGAAAAATATAGTCCCCTGAAGTAATTAGTGGCGCTTCAGGTAACAAATTTTCTCCTAACATATCAACATACCTGTCCGAATTCATTTTATGATTGATAAATACAATTGGAGTGGTTCCATTTGCCGCAAAACCGCCCCATACCATAACTGAGCCACCACCAAATTGACGCCTGGAAAACACTTCCTTGGTCTTTCGCAAATCATACCAAAAATAACGAAAACCATCAGGTCCATCAAGATTGAACTTTTTTTCGTCCGAAAAAACTACATCAGCCCACTTTTGACCAAGAGAAATGTATTTTTTGGCAAAGTCAACTCTTCTTTTCTTATGATGATTTGTAAGAGGGGGACGTGACACTAATTTCCCATAAGAAACTTGAGGATGTTTACTCAAAACATTTTGAACAGTCCTCGTTGAGCATGGTAAACTCAAATATTGTCTAACTTCATTTGCGGTTTCTTTTTTCTCGCAAGCTCTTCTTACAATCATTCTTTTTTGTCGACGAGAGAGAATGTCGGGTCTCCCAGTTCGCTTTTTCATACCATACATCCCAGGATTTTTTAGAAAATTATAAACTACCGTTTTAGATCTCTTGATTCTTTTTGAAATTTCCCATCCACTTAATCCACATTCTCGAAAAGCAACAATTTTTCCTTTTTCAGAGTCAGAAAGTTGAGTTCCTTTGGGCATCGTTACAAATTTACACTGAAAGTCGCCGAGTAGGAAATTTTTTTCGCAAAGGAATCTTTTAACTCGGAAATGTCATTTGTTGCTTTCAAATATGCAAATTTTTAAATAATTACTGGAGAAAAAGCAATGTCCTTATACTTTTTTCCGTTTTCATTTTAGTTCAAAAATCAAAATTTAAATTTTAAAAGATTTAAAATGGAAAATTTTAATTACTTTACGCATGAAATATTTTAGTTTTACATCTATTTTTGCTGCAAAAATTTGCATACGATTCTGATAACAAGGCTTCTAGATTTGGCGATTTTTCGCGTGTCCTTATAATTTTTTCGCGCACTGTACGCTCAGTAGTTTGATCTAGCAAATATAGCCATTGACAAAATAATTCTTCTAATTATAATAGAACAAACAAAATTACTACCTATAAAGATAAGAAAATGTTATTCTACCGGATCAGTAATAGAGAATTATTTTCAATTTTTCATTACTAAGCTTACTTATCAAATTAATGTAATATTATGATTATATTACTTATTTACAATATAATAGGAAATAAACTATTATAAAATTGAATAATTCAAAAAATTAAAAAATATTTATCAGCTAAATTATGTGAAAAGTAGTCAATTTCAAAATTTTTGAGGCGGCCGAAAAAGTGGCATTTTTACTTGCGGTTACTAAAATATGCGTGAAATGCAGAAAGGCAGTTTTTGGCAGCTGTTTTTTATGAATCACTAGACAAAAGCCCAAGTTATTATTTCCATTAAATTTCATTGAGGAACACTGTGGAAAATTTAAACGTTTTAATGTTTAAAAGCAAAAAAATTAAAAAAATTCTAAAATATTTTTATCAAAAATGACAATGAATTTATTAATTTTTACGTGCTTAATATATATTTTGTAATACATGCAAATAAAGTACATACTATCATAGTGTGAATCCATTTCAAATCATTAAAATCGGATAATATTATAAGATATAGTACGCGTTTAGAGGAACTGTTGTTTTGCTGTTTTTGTTCGCTCTAAATGATACTCTTTCAAGCATCATTTTTGAAATGATGCTGCTTGTAAGGGCAAAGCAAAAATCTTTTTTAAATACAGATTCTGACTCTCCAAACATTATTCTAGCCAACTGTACATTCGAAATTCCGTAAATCGTAACTTCATTTTTCGACTTTTGGCCAGCTTTTTGGGTTTTTGCCCCACTGTGCGTTCGAGCTTGATAACAGAAAAGGAAATTTATCAATAGAAGGGAAAAATGACAATCCTTCGTTTTTTTTTTTCGTTTAATTTCACCAATGTATATTAATCTTTCGTTATTTGCGAGGATAACTGGAATTTCATAAACTGCTGCTATTTGATGATTATGAATTTTATCAATACGAGGTGGAACCCGTCGAATTTCGACGAAAGAAAATATTTAGGAAGGAGCTGTTTCATTGATTTATAATAAACCCACAAAATTAGCTACAGTAAAAAGTGTATCTTAGATTGGTCTGTCTAACTTTCAAACAAATTTTATTTGAAGTTAAAAGAAAAAAAGAAAAAAGCTATTTTTATAAAACCCAGGTGTCCAAATTATTAAAATTAAACTTTAATCGCATATGTAATAAGAAAAGTATAACAAAAATCCGTTATTATGATAAAATTATCAATTGAGGCTCTTATGTTTGGTATAAAGCGAATGAAAAATAAAAATATTCCAAATTGACATGATCATAGAATTCCCATATGAAATTTAAAACGGTCATAATTTTCATCGTCTCAAAATTTACATACGCACTTCCCATAGTATTTTAATTTGATAATTTTAAAACCACTTCCTTTTTCTCATATATACAAAGACGTTATTTGCATCTGCTAAAAAAATTCCATTTTTACGGATCCAGTCTGAAACATCTATAGAAAAATATGAATATGACGTCATTAGAACGGAATATAACACAAACGCAGCAAAAACAATATTCAAGACACTCGGCAAAACAAATTGGATATCTGATGATTCACAAATCTTCACTTCTTTATTTATAATAGCTCTATGTTTTATGAGAAATCATTCATTTGTATTTTTTTATTTTTTTATTTTTCAAAATTTGGAAAATATTCTTTCATACACTCGTTTAGCTTTCTGATACGAACTGAGTAAATGCGGTTAAGTCACTCGAATTTTATTTAAAATACATTTTTGCAAAAAGAAAGTGTTGTATCCTTTGTAAATTAAGTTTGCAATAAACTAAAAAAAAAAAAAAAAAAAAAAAAAAAAAAAAAAAAAAAAAAAAAAACATTTAATTGATGAATATAAACGCAATAAAACCAAAATTCATCGGATTTTATATCAGACGATTTCTTTTGACATGATATTTTTATTTCAGTTTTTATCAATTTTAAGAAAAAATGGTGTATTTCTGTTGCCACAATTATAAAATTCGTACAAAAACTATAAAAAATTTAATAATTCATAAATAAATAGAGATACATCTTTCAAACAAATTGCATTTAAAAGTACATTTTTTTTTCAATACGACGGTGTAAAAATTGAAAATCTGCGATATTTAGAAGTATAAAATTTGTAGTACTGAAAATTGCAAAGCCTAACTGCATGCGAAAGTGTTGCCATTCACAAAATGACGTATGCGTTACGCACAGATACGTTTGGCCTTTATTATATAGATTGTTACTAAGAAGCTGTGATAGATATGTTAGCAAGCATTCTCATCTCAACTCAACTATGCTCGTGGACGTATACGTTTACACTTTGAAACTTTAAATTACATTTAATATATCTATATTGTATCCTGACGACGTTCGTAGAAACGAATGAAACGTTAATAATTTTTAAGCGTATTTTAAATATATTCTTTTTATAAGTGTACCACTTAGTAATGTGCATTGATTTTAGTACATATTTTTAGTATAATTTATGGTGCAATTGTCCAATTTATAATTATAAAACACAACCGTTTGTTTGTCACTTACATATAAAATATTATTTCTTCGGTGATTAGTAAGAGGCAAAGGAAAAAAAAGAAATACAATGACAGGATATGTTTTTCATTCTATCGATATCTATTTATGATAAGCGGCAATGCTTCAAGATTTATCGATTTTAAGGATTATAAATAAGAGTTATGGTATTCTTGATATAAGGGAAATATATAGTAGGTGTAAAAAGCAAAAAAATGAAATTTAAATTTAAAAAAATGCATAGTATCTTATTCAATAAAGAAATTTCTTCAAAATATTAATAATAATAAAGTGTTTTTCTAAGACATTCAATAGTTTCCGAAAAGTCCAGCAAATAGTCCAAATGCTGTGAGCATTAAAAATCTGTGTTACCAAGCAAAACAAAGAAATCTTTATTTTATGGAAGAGTTGAAATAAGAGAAAATAATGATCCATGTTTGCGGAAGTGAAGTGGTGTAAATATGTCAAAAAGTAAGGAATATCATGCGTTAAGCATAGATAATGAAACACTTTCCAACACTTCCTGAAATCTCCAACAACACTTCGTTATCTAGGGAAATAAGGTGTTACTGTTTATAGCCAAATGTGTATTCCAATTCTTTTGAACAACTCTGCAGTTGATCTGTCGGTTAATATATATATATATATATATATATATATATATACGATATAATGGGGAAAATTAACATAGCAAGAAAATGCGTAGTTTGTTGAAATTATTCTTTCAGCAATTTATACTAATAGATGGAAACATATTTGAATATTTTTTTCAACCCTATAGTTTACATAATATCTTTATTACTCGAAAGTATTTTGCTAAAATTTAGTTAAAAGAAAAATACTTTTTAAACTATTTAAATCACGTTTCTAGAAATTATCATCCATAGGCAACCCTATATCCACTTCGTTGCAGTTCCCTGTGTATCATGTTATATATTTTCTGCAAACATTTCATAGCAAACTGAATGCAGTTCAACGTAAAAATGCATAATCTAATTTAAAAACTACCTTTAAGTAAATTACGCTGCTATCCTGTATATAAAAATTGTGTTAAAATCATGTGGTATGTAAAATTAGTATTTGTACTAAGGTACCATGGGGTAATAACGCCACGTTAAGGTTCTACCAATTTTCACGGCTTAGTTTTAGATTGTATTTTTCAAACAAATATAGGATCTGATACAGCAACTCATTGACTATCTATATAAAATAAAATAATTTAACACATATGTATTCATAAAATGTAATGGCGTTTTTTCTTGACCAATGCTATTTGGCGTAATTACCCACCTATATGGGTAATAACGCCATGCAAACAAAACTATGAAATAAGATGGAATAATTGCATGTAGGTAGCCCAATTCTAAAAATACAAACTCTACAAACTTAGAAATTGACATATTGCATTCTAAGCTATTGAAAATGTTCAATTTTTTGTGAAAGTGTAAGAAAAATAAAGGTGTGGTGAGGGAGGGGGGAATGAGGCAAAAGAATATCAGACCGTGAGCTTATTTTTGCTCAAAAAGGACCGCTTAAATAGAAATATGAGAAACATTGCACAGTTTTAACTGTGTTTATTTGAATCGGTATTTAGGATGTAGCTCGGCCACTGTAGGGAATCAACCGGGGTTTTAATGTCAAGGATTGGCGTTATTACCCCGGTATAGTTATTGCGCAGTACATTTTAAATTACAAATTATCTCGAGAAGATATCCAAAATCTTCAACGACATTTTAAAAGTACATGAAATGCACTACAAATTTATGTAATTAACAAAGTATTTCCGGATAAAAAGATAGTCTTCACATCACAAAACGTATCTCGCGAATTTTATATCAAGCGTTAATTTTAGTTGTTTGTAAAAACAATAAGACCTAAAAATGAAACAAATTAACTTGAAGCTGTTTTTTTGCGATTTATATGACTCAAAACCCTTCTGCGCATAGCACATGGGTGTCATTTACCTGATTATTTCATAATTATGCAAAATATAAGCACTTGGCGTTATTACCCCAGGGTACCTTACATGAAAACGTTTACCATAATTAAAATATGTCGAAAACAGTTCCCCCCTTTATTAATATGTAATGAAATTCTTTTGTGTGGCTCTGTAAATGAATAATAATTGTGCATTTCACTGCATGTTTTACAGAATGATTATTTTTGTGCAATTCGTAGATGCATTTAAATTCGAATATGTTTAACAGGGTATAACATCTTTTAAATTTCCACAAAATATTTTTCAAGTAAAATATATAGTAAAATTAAATAACTGAGACATTTTGAAAGATTTTTTCTATTTCGTTAAGAAATATATAGTATGAACTCGAGGATTAATAGACTAAAAAACAAAAATCTAAATAACTTTTTTTTTTTTTTTTTTTTTTTTTTTTTTTTTTTTTTTTTTTTTTTACTAAGCATATTTTTGTACGTTTAGTAACAAAATGAAATATTTGATTTTTAAAATATTTACATATATCTGCTAGAAAAAACTGAAAACTGAAAAGAAAACTATTTCCTCTATTATTGTATAAGCTTATACAAAAGGATTTATTCATAACAATGAAAAGCTTTAATAATTATTTCATTAATAATTAGTTCTGAGTTTTTAGGAAATATGTGTGACATCTCTTAACAGAATATTAAAAAAAATGTCATTTAATTTGTATTTCCACTTAGATAAAGATTTCTTTCTTCAGGTGTTAAGTTTTGAACAGCAAAAAGCGATTTTACAATGTATGTTGTAACGCCATAGGTAATATAAAAGCTTTCTTTTTCAACCACTTTTAGTCTGATTCTATCATTTTACCTTAAAGTTTGGATGTAGACTATAAAAGGTAACACTTTTATGTTTGATACTCCATCTTTTTCCTTTGTAAAAGTTAGCATTCTACATCAAAAGATAGATATTACAGATAATATCGCATTGCAAACAGCAGCAGTTAACACGAGGATATTATATATCTGTTGTATCTTCCTAGAGTTAAATAGTACTCAAGGTTTCTTCCGAAGCTTTAAGAATGACCTCCCCTTCATGCTATGAAGAAAAATATACCGTTCAGATTACGATGTTAGTGACTGTCCCTTTGTAATAAAGGCACTCTGATGTTTTGAGTGAGATCGTGATGTCAACGTTCTAACATGTGGGCGCAAAAGCGACATCTATCCTTTATGTAACTCTAATTTTCCGGAATGTGTGTGGTGCCCTCGATCTACAGTTAACTGCGGTTATGAGTTTTATGCAAATTTCTAGCTCCGTGTTCAGTTTTCAAAGTATAAAAGCTGCAAGTGTGTGGCGGGTAAGCTGGGTAAGAGTTAGTTCAGCACTGTGATTGTTTGAGAATAAAGATATTTGTGCAGCCACGGGCTGTTTATTTATGATTAGAGTAAAAATAGACAGCGACCTGAAAAGAAGAGCCGGATTATTGCTTTGAGCCGAACTTAGTCGTAAATGTGAGTACGAGTTACAGTTTAATAGTTAGTAGCGTGTTTAAGTGTCAGAAACACTGAATTTTGCTCCACTCCTCATTTCCCAACTACAGTAAATAAAAGTTTTGCATTTTAACTTTACTTAGACTATGTCCTCATTCGACCGACACGTCACAACGAAACAGGTGACCCGAAACCAGGATTCACTTCCCTATACATTACAATGTGTTTCAGAATGTTTATTTAAATCCCTTAAAGTTAAGTAATTTAAATATTCTAATCTGAACTAGATTTTAAAAAACACACGCAGTAATTTCGCCAGCACAAATGTTACACAGTTTATTTCGAGAAATAAAATAGCTAGTGGAGAAAATTCTCAAAAATATTGAAATTTCCTCCCAATACAAGAAAAATATCCTTTTTCTTCACACAGATTTGTTTCCCCTCCCCCAAATGAGGGAAATGTCCCACGAGTTCTGAACACTGTACAACGTATGAATTGTTGCTTAATTTGACATTAAATGAGACATTTTGAATAAATATTGAAAACGAAGGCTTTTTTGAACTTGAAATTCTAGGGCCCATAAGAACCATGTATATGACTTCGGTATTTCACGATTCAAATATATTACTCCTTTTTAACATTTTCTAACAAAGTTGAAAAATGTTTATGATTTCGGTTTGTCTGTCAATCTATCCGTCTGGCCGGATGGCCGTCTGTCCGCGATCTAACTAACATACTTAGATTTCCATGAAATTTTTGGACACTATTGAGGTTTACCCTTGCACGAATCTTATTGAAAATGGAGTTTCTACCATGATTACTTTATTTACGTAAACAGTCAAAAGTTTTCGATTACATTACGGTCTATGGGGAGAAATAGTTTCAAATTAATTTTAAAGATGTTATACCCTGACAAACATATTCAAATTTATATACATCTATGAAATGTACTAAAATTTGTATTTTTAAAGCATGCAGTGAAAAGAAATACGTATGTATTTTTATTCGTTTACACGACCACACAAAAGAATTCCATTACATAATAATAAAGGGGGGGATTGTTTGCGACATATTTTATTTATGGTAATTGATTTCATGTATAATCAAATTCATATAGGTTGCTAAGGCTTAATATGAGTTATCGCATTCATAATACAAAGTGCAAAGCATTTACAGTCATACAAAAGATTTCAAATAGTATATACTATACGAAGTACTGTATATTATGGATGATGGCTGATGAATGGATGAAGTGCATTTTTAATTATGATATGCACTTTTAAGATTCACTAGATGTTTGCATATTTTATGGTTGACTAAATGCTAATAGCTGTACAATTAAGATATACAGAGTTACACAAAAGGTCTCGGAAATGTTACTGAATATGAGCGTAATTTACTTAAAGGTGGTTTTTAAATGTGTTTTGTATTTTTATGTCGAACTGCATTCAGTTTACAAAGACAAGTTTCTAGAATAGAGATAAAATGGTATACAGGGACACGCAAGGAACAGGGTAAATAATCGCCTTTGGATGATAATTTCTGAAAATGTGATTTAAGTATTTTAAAGAGTATTTTTGTTTAAACTAAATTTTAGTCAAATACTTTCATATATTAAGGGTACTAGATAAGCTACATGTCAACAAACGTATTCAAGTCTGATTCCAACTATGAGTATAAATTGCAGAAAGGAACATTTCCACCAGTTTGCGCTTCCTGCTAAGCTAAATTTCCTCATTATGCAGTCTATATATCAACCGATAGATCAAATACAAGACTGATCAAAAGAATTGGAATACATATTTGGCTATGGATTGTAATACAGTCGACTCTCGTAAATTCAAAATCGGATAATTCGAATCTTCGCTTAATTCGAACTAAACAGGAAATCCCGAAATTTTCAATGGCAGAATAACATTAAACTTTTTCATTAATTCGTACTCATTTTCTCTTGACATCGTTTAATTCGAACTAACGAGAATTCCGATTTTTCATTCTTCCTTTCTTTCTCACGGATTTCAGATCATTTGAATAACTTTCTTTCTCTGATTTTGTACAAAATGTTCCGAACGAGTATACATATAGTCCAATTCATTTCATATGCATTTTCTAAGTGCCCCGTCTATCCATCAGTGACGCTTTAGATTTTTTTTCTATTGGGCTTGTCTATATATGCTTGGGGTTATCTTCTAATTAGTTTATGTTTTTATACATTCTAATTTAATATTAAGTCATATTCTAATGATAACAGACGAAATAAATTTAAAAAACACTATAACATTAATTCCTTTGTAATAGTACCATATTCAGGATGTTCTCATTTCATACTTTCCATAATTCGAACTTCGGATAATTCGAACATTCCTTGTGGTCCCGACGAGTTTGAATTAACGAGAGCCGGCTGTACCTTATTTTCCTGGATATAAAAATTTTGCTAAAAATTTCAAGAAGTGTTGGAAAGTGTTTCATAATCTACAGTGCGCGAAAAAAGTATAAGGACAACATTTAATTGCATGAAAATATGCTTTATTTTCATTTCACCTAAATGAAATTTTTATACATCTTACTTCTGCTACATAATTTTGTGATAACATTTATACCCGATAAAAAACATAATACAGCTTCAAAATACTGATTTTACAAAATTTAACATTAAAGGAAATACGGAAAAAATTATAAGGACATGTTCCAAAATACTTTGAAAATATTTCAATAATCAAGAAAATTACCTTTTTTTTCAATCACTTGAATAAGCCGAGAGGTCAGAGATCCTGACAGATCTTTTAAAATGTCCACAGATATTTTTTCCCAAGCGTCTTTGATAGCGACGACAAGATCTTGTTTACATTGATACTGTGTGCCATTTTTATAAACTTCTCGGGCTAGAAGTCCCCATAAGTTTTCGATTGGATTAAGATCGGGACTTCTCGCCGGCCAATCAAGTAACTTTACAGAATTAGCTTCAAACCAAAGTTTTGTGCTCTTAGAAACGTGTATCGAAGCATTATCTTGCTGAAAAATATAGTCCCCTGAAGTAATTAGTGGCGCTTCAGGTAACAAATTTTCTCCTAACATATCAACATACCTGTCCGAATTCATTTTATGATTGATAAATACAATTGGAGTGGTTCCATTTGCCGCAAAACCGCCCCATACCATAACTGAGCCACCACCAAATTGACGCCTGGAAAACACTTCCTTGGTCTTTCGCAAATCATACCAAAAATAACGAAAACCATCAGGTCCATCAAGATTGAACTTTTTTTCGTCCGAAAAAACTACATCAGCCCACTTTTGACCAAGAGAAATGTATTTTTTGGCAAAGTCAACTCTTCTTTTCTTATGATGATTTGTAAGAGGGGGACGTGACACTAATTTCCCATAAGAAACTTGAGGATGTTTACTCAAAACATTTTGAACAGTCCTCGTTGAGCATGGTAAACTCAAATATTGTCTAACTTCATTTGCGGTTTCTTTTTTCTCGCAAGCTCTTCTTACAATCATTCTTTTTTGTCGACGAGAGAGAATGTCGGGTCTCCCAGTTCGCTTTTTCATACCATACATCCCAGGATTTTTTAGAAAATTATAAACTACCGTTTTAGATCTCTTGATTCTTTTTGAAATTTCCCATCCACTTAATCCACATTCTCGAAAAGCAACAATTTTTCCTTTTTCAGAGTCAGAAAGTTGAGTTCCTTTGGGCATCGTTACAAATTTACACTGAAAGTCGCCGAGTAGGAAATTTTTTTCGCAAAGGAATCTTTTAACTCGGAAATGTCATTTGTTGCTTTCAAATATGCAAATTTTTAAATAATTACTGGAGAAAAAGCAATGTCCTTATACTTTTTTCCGTTTTCATTTTAGTTCAAAAATCAAAATTTAAATTTTAAAAGATTTAAAATGGAAAATTTTAATTACTTTACGCATGAAATATTTTAGTTTTACATCTATTTTTGCTGCAAAAATTTGCATACGATTCTGATAACAAGGCTTCTAGATTTGGCGATTTTTCGCGTGTCCTTATAATTTTTTCGCGCACTGTATGATTAACGCATGATTTTTCTTACTAGTTTTGTTTCTGTAACGAGTGGAAACTGCAACGTACTGTCAAAAACTAAATTATTCTTATATGTTCGTATTTCATACAGTTTCGATTAATTAACGTTACATCAAAGGGAATAAGAATCGAAAGAATTTTCTTTTGGTAAAACTGTCATTATAGTGGAATAACGTCTTGGGGAATTTAATGTAGTCCATATACATATATCTAAAGTAGAAAATTAATTCCTTACGTCATACTCGTATGCCTAACATAATCATATCCTGTTGTTTTTTTTTTTTTTTTTTTTACATTTTTTAGAGAAATGGTTCAATAAAAGAATAAACTATTTTAATAATTTGTGCATTTACAGAAAATTTAGAAAACTACTATAAACATAAATTATTTAGAAATTTTTAAAAACTATAGTAAACGATTAAATTAATAAAATATAACACATAATTTCTTTTATAATATCTTTCTCAAAATAGCAGAAAACATCATTGTTCGTCTTTCGCTGTGAAAATTACTGTCCGTCATTTGAAATACTGCTAATCAAATTAAAAACACTCAATATAATGATTTCGGAGCTGGTAAGGAGAAAGTGTCTGATAATAAGATATATTCGCTGTTTGGAAATTTACGTAATATATGTTTTAGTGTACATAATTTCTTTTATAAATGCGACGTGGAGCCCGTCGAAATTCGACGAAAGAGAATCTTTATAAAAGAACTGTTTTATTTATTTATAATAAAACTGAAAAATAAGTTACAGTAAAAAATACATCTTATATTGGTCAGTTTTTAAATATTATTTTAAGCTAAAATTAACAAAAACAATTTAAACTCAATAAACTCAATTTTTCAAATTGTTAAACGAAATAAAGCCGAAATTCACCTAATTTTATCAGACACATTTTAAATTCTATTTTTTTTCTTTTTTTTTCAATTTTGAGAGAAAATGGATTGATTCTGTTGACATAATTACAAAATTGGTACTAAAACCTATTAAAAAATTAATGTCTCAAAAACTGACATACAGTTTTCAAACAAATTGCATTTAAATGTAAATTTTTTTCTCTATACGAGGATGTAAAAATTTATAATGTGCGATGTTTATAAGTGTAAAATTTGCAGTAGCGAAAATTGCAAAACCGAAATTGCATGTGAAAGTGTTGCCATTCGCAAAATGACGTATGCGTTACGCACAGATACATTTGGCCTTTAAAATATAGATAGTTTCGAATATTATTTTGAATATTATTAAATACTCTTCTTTGGAATAATTATAAAACACGAAAAAAATAGACAAATTTTGCATGTACTTTATCTTTTGGCGAAATTTTCTTTGCTTGATAAGTACGAAGCGAGTGTTTTTAATGATTAGACTTTTCTTATTGATTCCGAAAGGTGTTAATGCGTTTTTAATGATCTAATTTTAACAGTTTGCCTTAAACTGATGATTTAGTGCTTAGATGGAGATGTTTTGACTCTGTGACTACACTTTTTTTAATTTCTGGAAAGTCAATAAAGGAGCAGTTTGATGCATTATACCTGAAATTAAAAAAAAAGTTATATTTAAAGTGAGGAACATAAAAGAGTGCATTGTTAGAGAATCTATTGGTGTTACCATCAATTATATGGGAAGAATATTAAAATATCATTATTAAGAAAGCAGAATTAAGAAAAAACTATCTGAAAGTAATTTATATGCCATCGAATATATTTTATTAAATCATTTTATAGGGGAAGAAGTAAAAGTTTCATAGCTAATATTAAAATATCTTGTTGACCTGAAAATGGTCAAAATACCAAAATTTTTATGAACTCAGATTACAGATCTAACCTTATTGCTCATATGGTGAAAGGGGTGTACAGAACAGTGATGCACAGCTTTTCATTTCAAATGGTTAAATTTGAAAAAGAAAACTTTAAATGGCTTTTTTAGCATGTTCATTTTACCATCGTTTCTAGGTTTATAATGGCTAAGAGTTTTTTGTTTCAGATAATCATTTATATTTTATTGTAGATAGCCTGCAATATATGTCTAATATTTATTTATTTTTTATATATATAAATACATATAAATTAATTTTTATAAAAAAAGACACTCTTTTTCACTGTTTAAAATTATCTATGACATAAAAAATATGTAATAAATATTTTATTAGAATTATTTAAAAATCATTAATTAGTCTAATGTAATATAATAATTAAATAATGTATAATATAATATAATAATCAAAATAAATACTCTATCATGTTTAATAAATGAAGAAAAATCAGCAAATTATCAGTATTTCTAAATGTAAAAAATATTTTTTTAAACTAAAATTTCTTTTGAAAATTTAAAAGGTACAGTTTAAAAATACTTTATAATTTAAATATTTTTTATTTGAATTTTTAAATGTAACACAGTGATATTTGTTATTATAATTATTTAATTAATAAAAAAATTGGAAAATGTCAAGTTTCCCCAAAATTTGAAAACAAATGTGTAATATACAAGGTAATACAAGTTATCTAAATTACTATATTTTGGAAACAATGTTGCTATTCAGAAATCAGGCTAATTGAAGAAATACTCAAATTAAGTTTATGAATTAAATTGAAATTCTCCCCAAAATCGTTTTCGTTTAATTAAAATTTATGCCTATTATATGTTAAAAACAAATATTTCATTACAAACTATAAACTAAAAATTTTAAACAGAATTTAAATACATTTAGATTGAATGGCTGAACATATATAGCAAAGTACTCCATGGAAAGTGGACATTACGGATTGATGAATTGAATAAATGTTTGATTTTCTCAAATCAAATTCGTTACATAATTATAAATAATATTATTTAAACTCTGATAACTTTTTACTGAAAAGGACAGTTATATTTTTTACAATTTCGTTTAAAACTTTGGATATTCACAGAATGTGAAAATTCTGAAATCGGTTAATCTAAAATTGGGCAAATACAAAAATCCAAATATAGCCATAAAAAATTCTCCTCAAAAATTAATATACATTTTAACATTGGTTATAATAGGAATTTATGTAGAAAGGTTAGCCATGAATTCATGGGTCAAACTGTAAAAGAAGGTAAAATTAACCCGCGAGTAGTCGCGACTTTTTTCACAACGTCATTAGTCGCGCTCGGTCTTTTCGCCGCTGGCCCTCCCGGATACAAAAAACGTAAAATAAGAAATATTTTTCACTTAATATATAAATATAACATTTTAATGAAGATATAAATATGCAATTTTCTTAAGTTATGCATTTTAATCATAAGATTTGGAGTAATGGGAAAAAGTAAAAATGAACTGCTATTGGGAATTGTTCCGTAGAAATTTTCGTCAATTTCAACTTTGTTTCTAAAAATGTAATTAAAGGAAAAACACAGATGTCCTGTTACTTCACTAAGGTGATACAGATATCTTTAAAGTCAGTTACATGGTAGATCTTTTTTGTATTTGTAATTGGGATATGAATTAGGAGAAGATAAGTTATACGGGCGGCGAATAGACCGACACGCGACTACTTACGGGTTAAACATTTTGCCCCTATGCGGTTCTTCTAAGGAGATCGCGTAGCTATCTGTTGTCCCAAAAGACACCATGTGACACTTACTCGTTTACGACATTAAATTGTCAGTAGAAACAACTGAGCAAAGGACGCACTAGGCCAAACCACAACTTCGTAAAATCCAAGTTTCATCCTGATGCTGTACAGTCCGCAAAATATTGTAGCGAGACAAAGATTCTTAGAAACGTCTGCAACAGGAGGGAAAACTGCAACATTGTAAATCAGGCATGCAAATGCCATCCTACCATAAATCCACAAGACATACCGTCAGACCAACACTGTTAAATTGACATGGCCTCCTTGTATCAAAATTCACCATTGTCGCGTGCTACCTCGAAGAACGCGACTATTCAATCTGGTACTAAAGTGGCATCGCACTAAGTTAACTCTCCTTGAAAACTTTCGAACAGTACGGAACTGCCGCTTCTAGTTAGCTCGTAATATGCCAGCTACGAAAGGGTTTATGCCTCGAGGAAATCATCTTGCACCATCTTAAGTGCCAAACAAATTCAGTACCCTTTTTTAAGGATCTAAAATGATGAAACGGGTGGAACTTCGCTCCTTAAGAACACTGACCAAGATCAAGCTTTGAAAAAATGCAGCTCTCGACCCTGGCCATATCTATAAATTCGGTATCAGGCGTGTCCTCACAAGACCAAAACATGAGCAAGCCGTGTCCTAACCAAGACACGAAATAACAAGTAATAGAAAAAAGACAACTGCTAATCCGAACGGCGGGCTCTGTAACCTCAGCCTATACATAGTTAAATTTAGATTGGCTTTCTTCCCAGAGACACAGTTCGTGTAGCCCATTCACCAAGCAGCACAACCACAATGTAAAAAAACAGGGAAGAGCCCGGGAGAGGGGGTGGTTTAGTACCCGACGGCACATACCTCCTGCTTGTAGACCAAATCTCGTGATTAAGTTATCTTCATGAGCCACAGTCGACACCGGCCTCTTACACCTCATTGTACCTCAAGAGCACACCCCAAACAAAGGATTCTCACAGCACAATTCAACATACACCTTTTGCAAATTGCTGGGCCTACCCAGTTTCTCATGCAGTCAACAGTCGACATCAGCCAGACTTGTCTCTCTGTGACTCAAGGAAAGGCCTTATCTAAACAAACACCTATCCCTCATATCATTTTGTTAGAGGATTTACCAAATTTTAACATTTATGTTTTCCTTCTTTTTTTTTACAATTCTATTTTTTTAACATTTAGGACATCAAAATTTAAGAAGGAATACTACCCAAACGTCTCCAAAGAAATTGGGAGCACTGTCTCAACCATTCCACCATCCTCTCCTCCAATATAGAGGAAAAATCATTGCATGCTCCTCGTTAGAGGTTCTGTTACGGTCTCCTTCCATAGTTAACTGGCCGATTTGGAAACACAGGCTCAACGGCCTGACTCTTCTCCATCTCTCTCACCGAATGGCTCGATTGAGGAGCACCAAGATGGGGCCCCATGTAAAGAAAGATGAAGTACACATAGTTGCTATAGTAATACAGAGTCGTGAATGAAAAAATTGCGAAAAACAGAGGTAATGTAAATGAGAGTTTAATTACTCTAACAATTGCAGTAAGTGCTCAAATGTACCATTGGAAGCGTCTAGCATATGTGACTGGCAAACATTTGCAGATTCCAATTGTTTTACGAACATTTACAGCAACGACTAGAAGTCTCGAAAGAGAGTTATCATCAGAGTCAATTGGTCTCGCAGATTGGATATTTTTAACCTTGGAAAGAGTACTCCACTCACTTCCTAGACGTTGACAGTTATGTGTCATTAGTGCTAGTGATACATTTGAGCACTTACTGTAAATTCTATGCTACAAATTATAAATTCCAATTCAGTGTGTTTTATTATATCTCCTACAGTACCTTTTGAAAATTTATTTTGAAATTGTTGAAAAGTAAAAATTATAAATAAATAATTATGTTTAATCGTAAACATAAATGAAACACTTTGTGCGATTTTTAATACATCAGTTAAAAATATTAAATAATTTTTTACATAACGCTTTAACAAACAAATACGTATAAGAAAAGGAGCCAAAAAATCATGTAAGGCCGTTTTAAGGGTACCGTAATCTTCTTGATCAGTACAATAAAACAGAATGAAGTGGGTTCAAAGAAACTCTCAGTTATATATTCCC
This sequence comes from Maratus speculifer, assembly GCA_964019185.1. Lineage (NCBI taxonomy): Eukaryota > Metazoa > Arthropoda > Arachnida > Araneae > Salticidae > Maratus > Maratus speculifer. The sequence goes on along the minus strand of OZ025295.1, from coordinate 246,464,125 downwards.
AAGTACTGGATGAATGAACTGATAAAAAAGTGAAAGCGAAGCGTTAAAATATCTTAAAGAAATAACATAACTGACGAGAAATGGCTGAAAAACGGAGACACTGAGACTAGAGAGAGAAAAGTAGTTCTGGTCATATCGTTTTCTAAGAAAGAAGTATGTTTATGAATACCAAACCTTTCAGTCCAATTTTAAGAGTGCGCTTCGTTTGTCAAATGTGTGAGAGGTCACGCTCACAAAATCGTATTTGTGCGTTAAAACGTTGTTTAATGTTTTAAAATTATGTATTACATTGAATTAAACTTTTAGGTTTATTATGCAAAATTATTTAAATAAAGTGAAAATAACTGTATGCTTTGAAATTATTAATATAATCGATTTATAAAACGTTATACTATAATTAAAATTCATGTATAAAAAGTTAAGGAAAAGAAACACACAATTGAAAAATTAATTTAAAAAATCTTTTTAAATTATTAACAACTGTAGTTGTAAAGTGATGACTTCAAGAGGATATCGTGTGCAACCAGTTGTTATACCAATGCTTTAAGGATGTAATCGAAAAAACGCTTTTCCACCTTCAACAGCTCGAATTTTCCGATACAATTTCAGACATACTTTTAAATGTAGAAACATGAAATTTGTTGAGAGGATTTTTGAAGAGACGTACAAGGTGCCGTGTGATGTCATTTTACGCTCCATTCATTAGAATTTGATTTATGGACAATTATCTATGCAGTATGACACTTTTTTTCGTCCCCAAATCTCCCGCTTCGGAAAAATCTGTACAAAATGCCTTTTTTGATTGCTTTTTTGCAATATTTTTCTGCATTTATCAACGAATCGACAGTTACGGCACCTTGTGTAGTTTCTAAATAAGAGGATCTGCGAGCTTGTTGAGTTTGAGAGCAAAAGTGGATTCAAAAATAAATCGGAAAATAAGCAGTTTGAATCGAAATATACCCTTAAAATATAGTAAAATATTGAATCCAATAAAAATGAAAGAACGCAGAACGATAATCGTTGTCACTGCAACATATGCTAGCTCTTTTCCAGCAGAAATGTTTTCTCAATACAATACTTATACATGTTTACCTATTAGTAAGATTGACATTTACCGTTCAACATCTTTTATCATAGCTCGATATTTATTGGATTTATTTTCTTTTTTAAGCATTTTGTGAAAAACCTTATATGCTACTACATATTCTGGACACTACAGCAAGGACACAATACGTGCCCAATTTCAGTGATGTTCAGTTCACATTTAGATGCGGCGTCGCTTCATTTGTTTATTGTTTTTTAATATGAAATTTTAAAAGATCCAGTAATTTACGAAGAATAAAAGGAGAGCATTTTATACGAGAGGGACTCCGAAAATAAGTTTTCCTGTCGACTGTGGGCAGATGTGTGTATGAAAGACAAAACATATAATGAAACATTAAAGATAAGACGTAACTTAATTTTTCTACTCAAATTCCAAGTGAGTTAAGCATTTCTCATACTCCTTTTCAAGCTCCAAAAAACACCCCAGGAAAGAAATGGGGCTCTGGATACGAAAGAAAGGTTGAACGGCTTGTGTGGAAAAAGTATTGCGTCCAAAGCTGTAGTCAAGCATTGCTTTCATTGTAATACTAGTACACGTTCGTCCAAGCTTCGATCTGTCTAACATTTACTAACGCCCCTAACTTAATTGACTGAACCATTTCTTTCTATATCATATCGGCCCGTAAACTTCCACATGGCGGTTATGAATTTCTGCTCCTGATACTCCACGTACCCATTCATAGTGGACAACTGCGCGCTCCTCTAATTTTGATCGAAAATTCAAAATTCACTTTTACTCCATATATACAGGGGGCCAGAATGATCCAGAACCCTGTTTTTTGCAAGGGGTTCTTTTTTGAATCTTATAAAAGAGTATGTTGAAATTATGTAGAAAAATAAAATTACGTCTGATCTTTAATATTTCATTATATTTTTGTATTTCATACGCACATGTGTCCAAAGTCGGCAGAGAAAACTTATTTTTGGATTCCGATTCATAATAATTAATTTTAAATTTAATAAAACTTTCATTTTTTTATCAACTTAACTGATTTTATATTTTATACATAAAGTTCTTGGAGTTACATAATCTTTTAATATTTTCTTTTTATTGTATAAAAATAAAAGCAATAAGTAAAGAATAAATTTAATGTAAAAATTTTTAAAACTTTCATTATCATTATTACACAATTCGAGTAATAATTTAAAATGATTCTCTTTTTTAATAGAAATTTTCGTTTCGATAATTTTATGTTTCGCGCATGACTTCAGTGTACTCAGTTACGTAAGCTTCAAATATATTCACAAACTTTAAATACATTTACCGAGTAACTTATTAATATCTCTTTTGGTTTTCCTTACCCACTTGTTTCAAGATTGTTTTATGAAAAATCAGCTAAGCATCGTTTGATTTATGTTACTTATATCACATTAATATATTATCTACCGATAGCCCTTTCCTTTGCTTTAAATTTCCAAATTTCATAGATCGCTGATTCTTCTAAAATTAAAAGGTAATTAAATTCTATGTTTAGCCTTAGTTACACTAATCAAGCATGAAACAAATTTAATGTTAAAATAGATTATTGTTGCTTAATTTTAAAGATTTTTGATATATGTGATAGGAATAAAACAGTGATACAGTATTTTAATTACAAACATAATTAATGTTATAAAATATTCATATTTTATACACTAACAATTGTCTTATTGTGAAATATTTTTAATGTAAAGTTTAATTTATTAAGTAAATAGTTTGTTTATTCTTCTAAGGTTGCATTTAATGTATATATTCTTAATAACAAAATACGAAACCGAGTATCTCAGAAATTATTTATTAAAAACAAACATTAAATAAACTTCATTTATTTAATAACTTTCAAATTAAAAATCCTTTTTTTTTTGGTTTCCTTTTACTTAAGTTTATATTACCGTTGCTGAAATCGAAATATAATTAAATATTCAACTCAGAACATTTAAAGGGACAATGAACATTAAAAACCAAATATTTCTATTTTCAATACATTCAGTTCAAAATTAACTGACGTGTTAATGTTAAGGCTCAAACTTATATTCAAAATTTGGAGATACCATAATAATGAAAAAAATTAATTATTCAATATTTTTATTTCTTAAGTAACGAAAAAAAAATTATATTTTAAAACGTCCCATGCGCATTTCTATTGTGCAAAATACGACAACATTTAATTATGATGTACTTTTTAATCCATTACAATGGAAGTTGTCATGAATCGTAAAAGTTTACAGCATAGGTTAAACTATGCAACATAAAAAAAATCACCGATATCCCGAGTAGTGATTCGTACTAGGTATACTTAGTAAACAACTGAAAAGAAATTTATACTTATATATTACGTCCCAAAACATAAGTAAGAGTAATCTTACTTTATTTACTTTCCGCTACACTTAGTTGAGGGTAGTTGTAAAATTATATCATTGATGAGAACAAAAGTCATCAAAACATTTAGATTATTCATAAATCTACAAAATGCCATGTGTTTGGGTTAATTCTCCAAGCTTATTTTGTTATGTTTGTGGTCAATTTGCTTAAATTTACAATCAATGAAAAAAAGCCAATTTCGCCTCTGTTTGAGAAGTGTTAGGAACCTTATTTTTAAATTGCCATTAACCCTTTAAGCTGCCTAAGCGGGGTTTTCCGTCACATAGTGTTTGGATTCAAAATCTTATTTAACTCAAAATTGATATTAATGTTAATTTTTTGAATTGCATAAGATAAATAAATATCTAAGTTTATAAAATACAAATTCCCATATCAATAAATTCGGTAGCTCTTATTTTATGAATCGTGTTACACCTGCATGCAAAATTGTTATAAATATTTGGGGGGGGGTGTATAAGGGTAATATTAAACAGATGTCTTTTGGTGTATAAATGCAGTGGCATGAATCGAAAAATCACGAAGGAATGGGAGCCAGCCATACTTGCAGACTACTGTTGGAGCTTTCAGAGAGATTCTGCCACTACTGACTGTGGGAGGAAATCCAAACTTTCAAAAAATTGTTTATTAAATGTAGAATAACAATTTACTACTTTATATAATTTTATATAATGTCACTACTTTATATAATTTTAAGTAAAATCAATAAATGCTTTTCACTACTAAACTTGACGTGATGGAACTTCAATATTTCACATAAATTTGAGGTAGAAAATCATAATTACATATTGTGAACACGGTGATTTTGTTTCCTTCACTTAGTTGTACAGTATTATCAGGTAAAAAATTTTAACTATGCTTCATTTTTACAAAAATTTAGCTGTATATTTTCATATTCACATAAATTTCAACATCAATATATTACTGATATAAAACTTTTTATGCCAACATTTATTTATTGTTGTACAGAGAATATAAAGTAAAAATTTTTAAAAAATCGGATATCAGCAATGAGCTTTGAATGTTTCAAAGACTAGAAATGTGCAAAATTTTCAATTTTGAGAAAAAAACAGTTCAAGTAAAACAAACTGCATAAATATATGCAAACATATTTACAAACGTAAAAGGTGATACTTATACAAAGAGGTTTCAGAATTTAAAAAATATATATTTTTTGAGAATTTTGTTTCACAATTCTCGAAAACAATTTATTTTGTCAAATTTTGTTTATTGTGGCCTTAAGTATTAAAATATGTAACATTTAAATCAAATATTCACTTTAACCCTTTCAAGTACAAAGTAATTCCATTCATGAAGTGTTGAAACTTATGAATGACACTAGAATTTGACAAAAAATTTATTTGTGAATGAGAAAAAACTATAATATTTCACATGCACAAGAAACCAATTTTATTTACCCGAATTCTGGAATAGTTATGGCATTTATGTATAAAATTTTAGTGGTTTCGAAAACATAATAAGGCCCCTCAAGGGTTTTTAAAATGAAATGTAAAATCAATTTCGATTTTTTACTAAAGTGGAATAAAGGGTTTAAAATGAGCATTTTATTTTCCAATTCTCTCTAAAAATGAGAGAAAATATAAAACACATTTCCCTTTCAGTTCGTGTACACTGTATGAGGTTTTACGCTGCTAAATCCCTTCACCACTTGATCGTCGCGCCCGAGACATTCACAGGCTGCATGGATTTTATTCAGAATAGTTTGATTCCCACCAGTTTTAGAGAACTGTAATTGGATTTATTCTGGTATCATTTTACTTGTCATTAAAAAAGAAAAATACTTTTTTTCAAAAAAAGTGGTGGGAATAATAAATTTGAATTTTTAAACTGTAATTTAACGCAATCATTAAGGGGTTAACCCCTTAACGCGCAGTGTTGCCGGGTCGGCAACACCTAAAGTTCCCCCTGTTTAGAGACACAAAAACTCCGTGAATATTTCAAAAACTACTCTAATGGCTACTTTAAATCTTTCTTATGAGTTCTAGATGGCAGCACCACAGAGATCAAACTCTACTGTTTTTAAATAATAGGTAAAATGTTTTACTGTAATAACGCGCTTCACAGCAATGCTCTTCTCACTGCGCTTATCAATGCTTTACTTATGGGAGGTTAACACTTCGGAAACAGCTGTATAATTAAAATGGTTAGTGCAATCTTTACAAAACGACACCCGTGTACTCCTCTAGTCCTAAATATATTGCCTAATTTTTTTTTTCTTTAAATTCCAACTTTAAAGAGTAGTGCGCCGGAAAGGGTTAATGGAGATACTTTGTAAATATCCAGTAGATCTCTCTTTTAGGAGACGGCTTTATGGGATATAAATAAAACAAATGTGTATAAGTGTGTTCATAAGAGATAAACAATGTGAAGAAAGTTTGTCAAAATCGAGTGGTTTTAATATTTCATATAATTTATTTCCCCCTTTCATTCCTTTTTAAACTAAAAAAAAAACTTGTAATTTACTCCATATATATTCTTAGATTTGTATAAAATTCAAACTTACACAAAATACCAAAAAGAATGATAGATGTTACACTCAAATGTAAATGTAATAAAATTTTCAATATTCAGACAAAAATATGACATTTACAATTTAAGCTCTTCTATATTTAATACATAATTTAAAAACAAATGGTGTCATATTTTTCATATTTTAAATAACGAAAGCTCCTCCAATGTCCTGGATGATATATGAATCCAAAAAAGAAACTTGAAAACATTTCTCGAAAGTATTTTAACTCATTTTAACAAAATAATATGTGACAGTTTGAGTTGCATATTTTTCATTGTCTCTTGAAGTAAATGACAATTTTCATGGAAGAAATGTAATTTTTCTACAATTTCGTAGCAGTGAAAATGTTAAGAAACACAATGTAGCATTTTAAGAAAATGTCGATGTGACACCGTCTGTGTAATTTTAAATGTTTATTCAAATAAAGGTTATTTTAAAAAATGCATTAAAAATGCAAGCGGATAGATAGAAAAACAAAGAAAAACATATTTTTCGTGTATTTCGCGTTCGCATATTTCTTTTAAATCTGGAGAAAAAAAAAATTAATCGAAATTTATAATTGTTTGCTTGTATTAATTAATTATTATTTAGAAATTATGGACAGTTTAATTATATATTCTCCCGAGAAAAGCAAATTTAAAAATTTATGTAAAATAAATGAAGTTTTCGGTTTTCCAAAGAAATCCAAAGTGTAAATTACATTCCAAAATAAATACTTTAATGGAAATATTTTCAAGTACATACGCTATAAAACATAAGAATATATTATCCAGTACTAGTAATCACAGTTTCTGTAACCATAATTGTGATATTATGATGTAGTTTATTTGTAGAGTAAATGTTTAATCTAAATAACTAATAATTGTGCAGAAACTGTTGCACTTTTTTACATATTCGATCCAAAATATATATATATATATTATAAAGAAATTTATGATTTAAAATTAAAAAAACCTATCTACTTTAAATTATAATACTGTCGACAAAAATTTGGTTCCAGAAGCTTCAAATGCAAGTATTTAAAATTCTGGTTCATTCGGCCCAGTATTTTTAGTGTTCTGCTTAAGATCATGCATGCTACAATTGCAGATTGTATTACAACTACTAAAAATTAATTTAATTTTAAATGTTCAAAACCTTACATTAGAATAAATCTTATCCATTTTAATTATATGATTTCCCGTTTCATTTCAGAAATTAAGATTTGCCAGGGATATAAACATGGTATGAAAAATAAAATATTATTATTGAAAGTTTTTAATATTTCTCTCTGTTTCTATATGATAATGATTTAATATACTTTCATTCTCATGCAGATACAAAACACAACTTCCAGCAGAATAGTGTAGTTTTTGGCTGTGGCAAGCAAGTCCTCCTTCAATTTTGAAATATTCCGCAGGAATGGGGCGCTGCAATCGCGATTTTTGTGACATTTTCAATATTGTACCGACCAAAAGTGTATGAAGTTATGCATCGAATTGAACCAAATTTTTTGTGTAAGTGTATGACTATAGCTAGTTGGTCCTCCCTGAATTTGAAAAAAATCTGCCGGAAGGGGGCGCTGCAATCGCGATTTTTGTGCCATTTTCAATATTTTATCGACCAAAAGTACATGAATATATGCATCGAACTGAACCAATTTATTTGTGTAAGTGTATGACTATGGCTAGTTGGTCCTCCCTGAATTTGAAAAAAATCCACCGGAAGGGGATGCTGCAATCGCGATGTTTGTGCCATTTTCGATATTGTATCGACCGAAAGAATATGAAGTTATGCATCGAAATGAACCAAATTTTTTGTGTAGGTGTATGAGTATGGCTAGTTAGTCCTCATTGAATTTGAAAAAAATCCGCCAGAAGGGGGCGCTGCAATTGCCATTTTTGTGCCATTTTCAATATTGTACTGACCAAAAGTATATGAATTTATGCATCGAATTGAACCAAATTTTTTGTGTAAGTGTATGGTTATGGCTAGTTTCTACTGCCTGAATTTGAAAAAAAATCCGCCGGAAGGGGGCGCTGCAATAGCAAATTTTATGCCACTTTTAATATTGCACCACCTAAAAATGTTAAGTAAAAGTTAGTTCTAGAACTGAACTAAATTTTTTGTATCTGATTATTTTTTGGTACGGCAAGTAGTTCTCCCTGAATTTGAAAAAAATCTGCCTATCATTCTATTGTTCATCGGCTCGTGCAGAGACGGAAAATCTTTTTTCACTCCGATTCATTGACTGAAGCAGAAATTTAAGATGAAAATCAAAATCGGTATGGTATTGAATTAAAATTATTAAAGCATTAAAATGAGTAACTATTTTTTTAATACTAAAATGCACGTATGAGATAGAAGAAACTATTGGGATTGGCACATCAAACTAAGTTTCAAAATGTCTGCCTGTCCGTGTGTCTGCATGTGTGTCCGTATGTCGCCATTCTACCATCAAAAAATGTATAATGATATGCATAGAATTGAACCAATTTTTTTTTTGTTGTTAGACCGAATGTTTTTGGCTGTGGCTAACAGCTTCACCTTCAATTTACAAATATTCCAACGGAATGGGGTGCTTCAATAACAATTTTTGTGCCATTTTCTATATTTTACCCACTAAAAGTGTATTAAGTTATGCATCGAATTGAACCAAATTTTTTGTGTAAGTGTATGGATATGGCTAATTGGTCCGCCCTAAATTTGAAAAAAATCCGTCTGAAGGAGGCACTGTGATAGCGATTTTTGTGCCATTTCTATTATTGTACCGACTAAAAATGCATCAAGTTATGCATCGAACTGAATGAAATCTTTTGTATAAGTGTTTGGTTAAGGTTAGTTGATCCTCCCTGAATTTAGAAAAAATACGCCGTAAGGGGGAGCTGCGATAGTGATTTTTGTACCATTTTCAATATTGTATAACAGAAAAGAGTATGAAGTTATGCATAGAATTGAATGAAATTTTTTGTATAAGTGTTTGGCTATGGTCAGCAGACCCTCCATGAATTTGAAAAAAATACGCCGAAAGGAGGGGCTACAATGTACCATTTTTATTATTTTACCATTAAAAAGTGTTCGAAAAATTATGTATAGAACTGAAGTATTTTATTTTTTGGGGGGGGGGGGCAGGGGGTATGGCGAGTAGATCATTCCTCAATTTGAAAAAAAATCTGCTTATCGTTCTAATATTCATCGGCTCGTGCAGATAAAGAAATTCGTTTTTACTCTAATTAATTGATTGAAGCAGAAATTTAAGATAAAAATCATAGATGGTATAACATTGAATAAATAATATTTTCGTATTAACATGTGTTACTAAATTTTGAAATATTAAAATGTACGTAAAAAATAGAAATTTTTTGGGGGGATTGGCACATTTAACTAGTTTTTTCAAAAATTCGTAAATGTGGATGAAACATGGATTTGTCACTACGCACATGAGTCCCATATGAAGACATCAGAGTGGTTGAAACTAGGCGAAAACTGCCGAAAGAAACCTAAGACGCAATAATCAACTTAAAATTTCTTTGTCAGTTCTTATACACATACACAGATTTTATTTATATATAAATAAATCAATTTTAAACCATCGTTATAAATATTTTCCATGTATAATAAATAGATTTTTGAGTACAAGAAAAAACTGTACTGTGTTTAATCCGTTAAAATGTAAATTTTTTTTCGATTCATGTATGCGCTATTAAAAATGTAACGGGATGGGAGATGAGAATTTAAATAGTACAATTTGATAAATAAGCGAAATAGCCTTTAAATACATGCTATATAAAATACATTTATTAAAAAAAAACATATTTGTAAAAACAATATGTGTAACTTCTTTTCGATTATTTAAAAATTAACATTCATTTTTTTTAACCTAGGTGTGTGGGTTTTTACAGAAAAAAATACTTTTAAATTTAAATTTATATTTTTACTAAATTTATTGTTTATATCACATAAACATACATCATATTAGTGTGACTAACTTCTAATAATATTACAATAATTTCTAAACGACATAATACTGGCATACAGGGTAGTCATAAAAAAACTTTGCCGGTATTTAAAGCTCTAGCGTCCAGTCCGTTCAACCGATCGAGGTGAAATTACAGATATAGCTATTCAGAGGTATGAGTTCGAGAATCTGTGAACGGCCACAAAATAGCGATCACGGTTAAGGTTATAGTTACAGAAACTCGAAAATTTCCAATGGCAATACCCATTTTTTCGTCGCGAAATGCTCAGCGCAAGCGAAAACCCTAAAGAGCGTTGGTACCGTACAAGTATCGCAAGAAACGGACACGTTATGCACGCACAAAAAACTGTTCTGTGAATCCTCCCCCCATTAAAACACTATTGCGGCGCAAGGAGTAAATTTGCATGTGACACAGAGTTAGTACACTAATCTCTGATTACAACACAGATCGGAGAAAAGAAAACTTTTATTTTGATTACACATTTTCCACGTGGGTGCAATCACAGGCAAATACACATTGCATGGTGGCGACTGTGGACAATACAGCCGAACGTTACATCGCATGAGGGCTGTTTGCAATCTCACGTTTGGTAGAATCTTTCAAATCTGGCAAAGTTTTGTATTGCACACTCTAAATTTTAAATATCCCCAGAGCCTGAAATCCACAAGAGTGAGGTCGGGGGATCGCGGAGGCCATTGACTTCGCCAGTTAAGGTGAAATGTGCCTCGTCCGTTCATAATATGCTAAGAGGTCGATCGTTATCTCCATCATATTGGATAAGAAATTCATTAACAAAGTCTATATGTTGTTGATGGTCTCTCACTTCCAACATCTGGGCCAGTGATATCGATAAGGAAACATGCGGATTACAGAACGCAGTAACTTTAAAACCATTGATTTTGGTACATCAAATACACGAGATGCACCTTTTGTAGTTTTCATCCATCGTCTGGTCACTATGTGATGCACTTTCTGAACCCTTTCCGACGGACTACTCTTTAAAGTTGGAATTTAAAGAAAAAAAAATTAGGCAATCTATTTAGGCCTAGAGGAGTACACAGGTATTGTTTTGTAAAGATTGCACTAACCATTTTAATTATACCGCTGTTGCCAAAGTGGTAACCTCCCATAAGTAAAGCATTGATAAGCGCAGTGAGAAAAGCATTGCTGTGAAGCACGTATTACAGTAAAACATTTTACCTATTATTTAAAAACAGTAGAGTTTGATCTCTGTGGTGCTGCCATCTAGAACTCATAAGAAAGGTTTAAAGTAGCAATTAGAGTAGTTTTTGAAATATTCACGGAGCTTTTGTGTCTCTAAACAGGGGGGGGGGAACTTTAGGGTTGCCGACCCGGCAACACTGCGCGTTAATGGGTTAACAGATTTCCTCAGGAACAGTTGGTCGTCCGGATCGCAGACTATTGCAGGTGCAGCCAATTTCTTCGAATTTCATTACTAAATCACGAAGAGCTTATGAAATGCATAAGCCACGTATTTGGCGATGATTTCGATGGTAAATGCGCCAGGTTTTCGCAGCATTCATCTCATTTTGATAATATTTTTACCAACTCACCACGAACGAAATCATTTTGTTGGCATCTGCGAGCTCCGATTGAAGAACTAACATTCCCACCCTACTTTTTATCCGTTTTCTACGCTGGCTATCTGGCAAACGATGTTCTGTGATTGGTATTTTGTCTCTGTCATATTCCAATTTTCTTCGTGTGCCTTGGTCGTGTTTTTGGAGGGCGGTTCGTAGAGCTGATTTTGTGCGAGCTAACGTGTCCGTTTATTGCAATAACCATACGGTTCCAACGCATGCGTTAATGTTTTCGCATGCGCTGAGCATTTTGCGATGTTGCCATTGGAAAATTTCGAGGTTCTGTTAATATAACCGTAACCGTGGTCACCATTTTGTTGCCATTCACAGAATCTCGAGCTCATACCTCTGAATAGCTATATCTGGCATTTCACCTTGATCGGTTGAACGGACTGGCTGCTAGAGCTCCACATATCGGCAAAGTTTTTTATGACCACCCTGTATAACGACATAAACATAATTATAAACCTACGAGGGAACCACTGGTGGTTTTTATGCTGTCAACTCTTGGATTATATGGTTTGCATTAGAGTACAGGAACATGCTACACAATGTCTGGTGCATAGTGGAATATAGTTAGTTACAATACGTCGGCGTATATGTGATAAATTGTAGTCATATAAAAGACTGTAAAATATTTAAACAATATTTAAAATTCCATCGCTTTTTCTTTTGCTGATTTTTTTCTGTTTTTCAATCTAATTTTTATTTGTAATAAACTACAATATTGTTTATAATATAGACTAAATGTTTTCATGCTATTTATTATTTCCTTTAAAAGTAATAAATTATAAGTTTTGATTATAATTTAATTCGTTGTAAATACAGCACATTTCATCGAGAATGTTTATGTATCTTAAAATAAAATTTAAAAACCTAAAGGCTTTCATTTAATTCATTTTATATTGATATAATCATTGTGTAACTTTTATAATTCATTTTTTTAAGTAAAATGAAATTTCACGACATACTATGATAAAAATATTATAAATTTTGCCGGGACAAATAGTAGAATGGAACGCTTTTGTTCCGCTGACAGGAGTAAAATTCTAGGTGTTTCAATTTATGATCTATATGGCAAGATAGATTTATGTCTGTTATAACAAATGATGTTGGATTTTATCTGGCCTCCTATTGCAGTAATAGAAAACCAATATCCGCTATAGTAAAATGAAATATGGTTTTTGTATTAAAAAAACATAAAGTTTATGATGAAAAAAAGAAATGAACTTTATTTTATATAAAATTCTTTCTAATTTAATCTTCCCGATGAAAACTAAATGTATTTTTATAAAATGAAAATTTTAATTTAACCCTGTCATTCATTGTTTCCATATAAATGGTTGTGTGGATAAAAACTTGATAGAAATATGTAAACGTACTTACAAATTCTTAAAATTTTCTCGTATTATTGATTTATAAATAACATTCTTCTTTTACGTTAAATGCTTGCATACCTATTATAACTTCATTAATTTCTAAAAGGTGCTAAATACTACCTGTTGTCCTGTTTTTAATTAACAGAAGCCATTTTCAAGATATTGAGAATATTCTACATATGAACGATCAGTAAGACAATATTTCGAAACATCAGTATTTACGAGTTTTACATAATTCATCTAATTATTAATGTTATCATATTTTATTGTTACTTTTTATGTCACTTTTATACTCGTAATCAGATATTAACTCAACCCATAATTTTGGTACGAAAAATTGTGGTATATCGTGTTGAAATTATAACTAGTATGTAATCATATACGGATGATTCCTAAATGGTAAACTCCCCCACCTCCCCCGATAATCGAAATGTTCCTTATAATTCATCATTTTTTAAAGAATCAGTAGATTTTCTAAGATGATGAATTACTATACTTAACGCATTCCGTTATAGATGGTGGTTTACAAAACGTCAATATTTATGATATCAGTAGCCCCGAAATGTTTGGTTTATTTTATGACGGCCGATTATCTACGTGAGAGATATAGGCCCAAAGGGGGGATGGTGCCTTCTGCGGAGGGAGGGGTTTCCAAGGGAGCCTAACCCATATTTATGCAAAGTAGCCTTAAATGAAAATGGCGCCAAAGAAATTCGACAACTTATCAAGTTTGACGAGTTGTCTGGAGGCAACAGTTAGAGGTTTCATTGCATATCACCAAAAGATCAATGGTGCTCAACATTGAAATTTCTAAGCGATGCACAGTTGTAAGTTGTTTGTATATTTTTGTCTTAAACAGTTCTTTTTTTCTATTTGTTTAGTTTTTATTTTTGGAAAATAAATTTTTAGTCAGAACAAGGAGTTTCTTTACTAAATAACTGGTGTGGCTGTATTTTTAAAGGACGCATATTTCATAAAGAGCTTTAATGTACATATTTTTTCATCTTCCTTAAAAAATTCAAATAAAATCGTGCATTTCTAATTTGTTTTTTCTTGCAAATGTACACAAAAGCGATTGCACTTATTTATATAGAAGAAATAGTGTTAATAAGTGTTGTCACATACATTATTCCTAAAAAAAATATGCCTTTTTATAGTGTAATTTATACTGAGAGACGAACGCGAAAATAAAACATTTTTTACTATGCGTTAATTTTTTAAAAATATTAGCATAAGGAGAAGAAAAACTATAAAATGGTTCATTTTTGAAAAAAAAAAATGAAAATGTATAAGGCATTCTTCCTCTTTATCCACGATTCCGAATAAATAATCTGTAGTTGATTAAATAAATAATCTGTATTAAATGTTATTGTTATTAAATATTTATAATATTATTATTCTAATATTATAGGATATAATACATGAATGCAATAATGCGTATAGAGAAAAAAATAACAATGATAGTATAATAAAGAGATTTATGATAATAATTGTAATGATAAAGATTTTATTATTATAATCATGAATAATATATTATAATTATAATTATAAGTATATTATTATATTTATTAAATAAAATGTAATATGAATACAGTATAGTATAATAAAACGTAAAATTTATAATTTAATTTATAAATTATATTGTATTGTATAATATATGTTATGTAATATATCATATTACAATATAATATAATACCATAAATTACAATACAATGATAATAATAATAATAATAATAATAATAATAATAATAATAATAATAACAACATGCAATTTAAATGCATCCTCTTCAGGACACATACAACAGCCTCAAAGATGTATTTGTATACAAAACAATGCTTATGATATGCCAAAATTTATTTTTAAAAATCTAGAAGTAATTTCAACAATTCTAGAAAAAAATTAATTTAAACCGTGTTGTTTAATGATTTCTGAAGGCGACGGCAGGACTAAGGAGGTTATAATATAAATTATTGCATATTATATGCTATGTTATAATATAAAAATTTGTATCAAACATTAAAAAATTCCGATTAAATTAGCAATGTGTATTAAATAAGTTCTCTGTATATTTAAAAACGTCATCTAATATTTTTTTTTCAAAATTAAAGGGAAACATTTAAAAAAACAAAATTTATCTTTGTGCCCAACATTGATTTTCCAAAACGGTTCCGAATATTCTTTTTATTTATTTTATTTTTTATTTTACTATCGATTTTGAAAACAATTGTTGCATTCGGTAGAGAACTGGGACGTCTGAAGAATATCTTAATCTTTTTATTGGTTAAATTCCGCAACTTATTTTATTTTATTAGTTTTCTGATTGGTCCATGTTTAATGTCGAAAAATGACATACTTCTATTTTTTTTATTTTATTTGTTTTCTGATTGGCCCATGTTTAATGTCAAAAAATGGAATACTTCTGTTGCCACAATGACAAAGCAGTGATAAAAACTTTAAAATAATAATAATGATTTGAAAGCAAATTGTGATAAATATTTCAAACAAATTTCATTTCACTTTTTTTTCTTTTTTTCTTCTTGGTCTGTTCAACAGTGAAAAAATTAAAAAATATGTGATGTTTAGAAGCATAAAAATTTGCAGTTTTGAAAATTGTAAAACTAAAATTTCATTTAATATTAGTTTATCATGGGTCCAGGAATATCAATGTTTAATGCATGATGTACGTAATATATGAGTCGTTATGATCATCATAAAAAATATGTTTATTATTAATATTAATTTAAATATAGAATTTATTTATAAGTCTTTAAAATTTTTGGTCTTTGAAAATATCATTTTTGAAATAGTCGTTGCAATATTTTAAATTAGATTTTTATTTTATTTTATTCTTTTCCATGGTAAACAGTTCTTTGAAACCAGAATATTGATTTTTGTAATGCGATTAACGCTCATGAAAAAACTTTTTGCCGTGTAACTGAATTTATGCATGAAAGATAAACAAAATGATATTGCTGGGATTATTTTAAAACTAATATCTGGTTTGCAATAAAAGAAGAAATACTAATTATATTTTGGAAATTTATTTTTGACAAGAATCTTCATACCTTTTTCTACTTTTCTATGCATTTTCTATACCAATAAAAAAATTGTTGTATCATCCAACTAAATTGCGCAGGGCGGCCGCTGGCGATTATTTATCCGTTCTATTCGCACCACTGTTTTAAAAAAAAAGATTTTGTAGTATATTTTTCATATAAATGTTCTCGAGCAACATATCAGTTTTAATTACCCATCGTACGTAGTATAAGGTAAATTTTAAAATCGTTTTATTTATTTTTTTTTTACACGTTTTAGACACTGGAGATTTCGAAAAACATATCGTCACCTGAGAATAATAAGGTTCTAACTGACATTTTGAAAAAAACTGACTTTTTGGCATAGGAATGTTCTATTTGTATCAATGAATGCATTTCTGCATTAAAATTTCAATATACACTTACATCCGTTTGCGAAAGAGAATAATATAGTTCCATGAGAAATTGCTGAAAGCAGTCAGAATAACAGAGTTCTATGTGCAAAGTAATTGCAGACAGCATATAAGATAATATATTATTATTTCATTTTACAATATATAATGAAAACCGACAACCTTTTATTTCTTGTGTGAAAGAATAAATTATTTCGATAATTAAATAGTTTTTTGGTAAAATATAGAGGAAATTTTTATAAGTAAAAATCCTTTTAAATATTTGTTTTAGCACGTCGATATGCAAAACGAATTGTGTTTAATTTTATTAATGGACCTGATCCAAGCAGGGATGAAGAATTAATCCTAATTCATTTAGATGACTGTGGGGAGTTTAAACATGCTGAAACCCAGGGAGAAATTAATAATGCAATTTAAATATGATCTGCACAAAAAAGAAGTTGAATCCCTCGGAACTCTCTGAAATGATGACAGAAATTCTCCTGTTAAGGCTGTCAGTTGCTTTGTATTAGAAAAGTTATAACATGCCCGAAACATGATGTCAGCAACTTTTTCTATAAAGAAAATTAACTTGTATAACATGACAGCGCATGCAAAATGCAGAAAGAAAAGAAAGCATATTGTTGCTTATGGGCAGACGACATGTCAGGCAGAGATGGTAATGTCATAAGCTCTGCTGTATCAACGACTGTTCGGAAGATACTGATAGACATTCCACAAGCTGATAGTTTAATTTTATACCGTGACAGTTGTGTTCTTCAAAATTGAAACCAAATGATATCTTATGCAATTGCAATACTTATACAACCTCATCCACATATTATGGACACTACGCTAAGATATTGTACACCTGGACATTCATCTGTGCAAGAAGTGGGAAATATTCAGACCAAATAGAAAGAGCAATGAATGTAGCAGAATATTTTTCACTATTTTCATTTATACATCTGTTGCTGAGAGTAAATAGCAATAATCCATTTACAACTGTGAGAATAAAATCAAAACAGTTCTTATCAGTCTTAACAGTCGTGTAGCAAAAAAATTGCCTATAACTGTGCATGTAATTTGTCTATAATAGTTGTGCGAATTATGATTCACAGAACTTCTTTACAATATTGAGTTTAAGACAAGAAACAGTTGTGGCTATAATTTCACAGAGGTGAATTTGTAAAGGATCCCCTCCAAACGTCAAGGAGTATCAACATCATTTCCACAAATGACTTTACCATATCCTAAAGTAGCACAGAGAAAGAAGGATTACACTAACAAAGATAAAATAAGAGCATGCTAAAGTAGTTTCCGAGAGATGAAAGGTTCTATTTTCAAAATATATTTAAGACAAAATAGCCTAACTGTAACATAAAAAAAAGCATGATTTAATAAAACATTCCACTTATTTTGTTGTTTTAAAAAGAACAAGGAAGTTTTTTTCTTTTGAGATATAAAGTCCTTTCTTTTGATAAAGAGTATACCTGACTGTAATACGAAAAATTTCCTTTATAATTTATTTCAATTTAATCTATCAATATAATCACAATTTTTTGTATTTTTTTGTATTAATTTTCATACTCCTCCACTCTCCCCCACTGAAATAACACGATAAAAAAGCAAAAATGTTGTGTTCCTATTTAATCAAATTAAATATTTAAGCTATCTTATGTTCAGTTAAGAGATATCTTTAACTTACGTATATTCATTAGTTTTGTGAAAATAGTTTAATTAGTATGAATAAGTGGAAGCGGCAATTTGCTGTCATTGTTCTACAATATAGATAGTAATACATATTTTACTATTCATTGAAGTTTATTCAAATTAACCAACAAAATTTCACTTTGTTAAATTATAAAAAATTACGCAAACTAAGAAAAATATTGTTTTTTCATGATAGAACCATCTTATTCTAAGGATAACACGACGTTTGAGAATAATATGGTTCTATCAATTTTTTTTAAATGTAAAAAAATCCATGAAAATGTTATTTAAAAACTTTGATTTTGTAGAATCACTGTCTATACCTACATATGAACCTATTAGTGCCAAAAGTTTTTTTGCAAACTTTAACAGCTGCACGTACACAGCATGCTGATTTTCAAAGTCTTCAAACTCGAAATTGATTTTTGGCCAGATAGAACCATCTTATTCTCAGGTGACGATATATCTAGAAAAAAAATTGCCGGCCGTCTGTGTCCTGAACAAATTGAGATATAGACTTGAAATTTGGTATGAACTTAGTGTGCAAGAATGGAAAGAAGCCTATTTAATATCAGTAGCCTCGACTTTCCGGAACTATTTTTTCGGACTGTCAAGATATTCGTTCTGATGAAAGATGTTCAGTAGCTCGAACAAGTGAATTGTAAATATTTCTTAAAATATAATATCAACTAATTAATAACTATTTTTTTCACAGGAAAAGAACTCTTATGGTGCTCGCCAGTGCGACAACCAACAAGCAAACAAACAAACAAAAAAAACATTCAATGGCTTTACAATCAGACGGATAAACAAAAAACTAGGGTACAATGATTGCTAGGATTATCGCCTAGTGATAATAGATGCCAAGCTGGCGCCAACATACCGGACACCTTTGAAGTATTTATTTCAGAAACATATGTTTGACAATATCTTTAGTTGCAAACAATTGCATTTTAATATTAAAACTTCAAAGCTAAAAATAAGTTTTAGTTCATATCCAGAATATAACATTAAGTAAATTCAAACATCAAATAATATCAAGATACAAGATTACTATAGAATTTTCGAATATAAATGCACAAAAGTACAAAAAAATAATGTTTTACAATATAATACAGAATTACTTATGGGTAAAATACAAATATTAGAAATGTTACGTTTGAAAACACCTTTTGGATTTTTGACAAGTACCACCCTAACTTTGCCATCATGAACATAAATAATATCTTCAATGCAACCTATTGACCACGTGCACATTCACATGGGTGGATTACTTTCCTTCAATAAAAACATTGAACCGGTTTCAAAGCCTTTTTTTCACAACTAACCATTTACCGCGTTGTTGTAAGTTATTTAGATGACCTCTACTCCATTTTCCCAAATTAATTCATTAATTCTTGCAACTCGTTGCCATTGGCTAAGTTTATCATTTGCAAGGTCAATTAAACTTGGTTCATAAATGCTATTTATAGGGCGGTAAATTAAAAAATGCCCTGGGGTTAATGTTTCATAATCGCTAGGATCCGAAGATAAAGGTATTAGACACATGCTATTTAAAATACTTTCAGTCTGATTAACAGCAATAAGAAACTCTTCGAAAATTAGTTTTAAATCTCCAATTGTTTTTGTTTTTTTAAGTTGTGCTTAAAGGATTTGACTCCTGCCTCCCATAAGCCACCAAAATAAGACGATCTAGGAGGCAAGAATTTCCAAGAAATTGAGTTAGCTAATAGATAAGCAGTCAATTCATGAGATTGATTTTTTACAATATTAAGTAATTTCTTCAATTTTGAATTAGCACCAATAAAATTAGGGGCATTATCAGAGAAGATTCTCGAAAAAATTCCGCGCCTAGCTACAAATCAATTTAAAGTAGCTTTTAAGGCTTCATATCTTAAATTTGTTATTACTTCCAAGTGAACAGCACGAGTAGGTGAATGAACAATAATTGCGATATAAGTTTTGTTAAAAACTTCATTACGTTTGTGTTTATATCTTATGAAGAATGGGCCGCACATAGATCGACGCCTGAATTTAGAAATGGGGGGGAGAAGTGTTGATACTGACCCTTTCTTTAAATAAAAAAGCCATTAATTGTTCTACAATTTTGGGCTTATTTTTAAAGCACACGATACAATTATGAAAAAATTTTCTAGCGATATTTCTGCCATTGTAAGGCCAGAATTTCTGCTCACAATATGCAGCAATGTTTGAGAATCCACGTGTAAATTTTTTAAGTAAAAACACTGAAATATTAAGAGGGTAAAACGTTTGTACTTAGGGAGAATAATTGTAAACTTTCTATTATAAGATAAGTTTGATTGGTCTACAAGACCACCTACTGTCAGAATTTCATCCTTTTCAAGAAATAGGTTTAAATTCCTCACACGGCTGTCCTTTGGTTGCTAACCTTCCTTGAATGAATTATTGTTCATAGAAAAATACATTACCTGAACTAATTTAATCTGTTTAGTTCTTGCATGATCAAATTCATCTTTTGAACGAGGCCCTACAATTTTTCTACAATTATTCAGAAGCCTATAAATATAACTAAGAATATAAATTAATTTAAAATAACTATTACTTAAATTTCAAAAATAATCGATAAAATCATTACGTACAATTTTAATTTTAAAACAGTTTTAAGTTCGTTTAAAGATATATCATTGTTCTGTAATTCAGATTTTTTTATATCTGGTGAATCAAGAAGATTATTTGGCATTTGTGGACCATGCCACCAGAGTTCCAAATTTAGTAATTCCTGAGAATTTGTTCTACGGGATGTTATGTCAGCAGGATTATTGCAGAACGAAATATTTCTCCACTTAAATTATTCAGTGAGAGACAGAATTTTTGAAACATGATTCCCTATAAGTGTCTTTAATAGATGAGCTGGGGAGTTTATCCAAGCCAGAATTTGGTTGAGTCCGAAAACAAAATTACTTCTTGATTATCCAATTTCAAACAAGGGAGAATTTTGGGCATAATTTGTGACAAAAGTAAAGAGGAATTTCAAGCCTTAGAATTGACATAATCTTTAGAGGAGCAATTCTAGATTTTCTTGCTACAAGGTTCAACGAGGGGGAATTGCATGAATTGCCAATATATACATTGATAGCAGCACCGTTGGCTGTTATAGAGGCATGTGCAAGTAGTAGAAGAAATATTGATTCAGTCAAAGTTGCTAAAATATATCTACTGATTTTTAAATTCTCGATATCCTTTATTTGATTTACGAAGTTACACAAAACAGTACCAAGAAGTTCTATAATTCTCCCATCTAATTTTAGAAAGCCACATTTTTTCAAGATAACATTTGGCTTTGCAAATAATAGAGCCAATGAGTCCTAGAGGGTCATAAAATTTTGCAAGGGCAGAAAGAACTTGTCTTTTGAGATACGATTCTTGTTTTTTCAACGGAACTCTAAACACGAATTCATCTTTATTGGATTGCCAAATCATACGCAAAGTTTTAACTGAGGTTTCAGCTTTAAAACAATATGATACATCGTCAAATTCGTTACAGTTAAGAAGCTCATTTAAATTTGAATTCCTCTTGTTTAAGATATTCCACAAAAGCTAAATAAATTAACTGATTTTTTTAATTCAATAGCTGATTCATAATCAGGGGATCTAGTAACTATGTCATCCATATCAGATAAAATACCATTTGCAGCTAATGGAAACTTATCTTTTTCATCCATTGCTACTTATTTTAAGCATTTAATTGCTAAAAGGCAGCACATTTTGAACCATAGGTGAGTGTATTTACCCTGAATGCAATTGTTGAATTATTTTCATAATCTTTATAAAGGATATGTAAGAGGTTCCTTTGTGAAGGATGTACTAATAATTCACGAAACATTTTTGTTACATCTGCAGTAAAAGCGACCCTATGTTTTCTGAATCTAATCAAAATATCAAAAAGATATTCTTTTACGTCACCGGAAAGCAATATGTCATTCAAACTTATTCCTGTGGTGGAAGGAGCGGAGGCATTAAACACCACCCTTAATTTTATAGAGAACTTATGCAATTTAAAAAATGCCTAGATGAGATATGTAACAAACAAATGAATGAGAGTTTTCGACTGGTACTCTCTCATTGTGATATAAATTTATTTAAAAAGTTCATTTAAGGCGGTACATTTCTAAATTGCTTTTTATTTATTTTATTTTTTTTTAGAATTTGATGTAAACGTTTTTCGGCTAGTGATCTCGAATCTCCCAAAGTATCTAACTGTTCTACTCTAAAGGGCATTTCGACAGTAAATCTTCTGGTATGATCGCTCTTATGCGTTTTTTGAAAAAGAATTTCCAAAAGTTCTTCTTATTTACATACAGGGTGATTATAATTAAAGTCCGAGTTTCAAAACGCTCTAAAAAGCGAACCACTCGTTAGAATGGCGTCAAAATTTAACAGCGTATTATTGAAGAAGGGGGAAAGAACATGAACCCAAAAAAGTTCCAAATTTGATTGACAGATGGCGCTGTAAGCGTCAGTATATGTAAGTTAAAATACCTGGCATGCGCACGACAATTTCAGGTGTTATAAAAGCGTTGAGTAAACGGCGTTTCCTCATTTCGCTTCTCAAGCGTTGGCCATGAGAGTCTCAATGAAGAATCGTGCTCTGCTTGCAAAGCTTTATTACAAGAACGGTGATTCTGCACCAGTGGCTCTGCAGAAGTTCAGGACTCTCAAAGGTTTGAAAAAAGGCGCTGGACCGATGACTGTCAGAGGTCTGGTGAAAATGATGCAAAAATTCGAAAATACAGATTCGTTTGATGTGCAGTGTGGTAGAGGAAGGAAAAGATGTGATTCGGCGGTAGTTGAAGAAGTGGCCACACCAGTTCAGGAAGAGTCTAGCGGTGGTGAGCAACCATGCAGTGCACGGAGAATTGCCCGAACATTGAACAGGCCTGTGAGCATGGTACATAACATTCTACGAAACATCCTGCAATGCTATCAGTGTAAAATTTGCCATGTGCAGGAGTTGTTCCCTTCTGACCTGCCAGCAAGAAAGCGTTTTGCTTTGGAATTTCTCGCTCGCATGGAAGTGGACAATGATTGGCCGTGGAAAATTCTGTGGACAGACGAAGCCCATTTCCACCTGACGGGATATGTCAATACACAGAATTGCCGAATATGGGCAACAGAAAATCCACTCGCAACGAACCCAGTACCACTTCATCCTACAAAGGTCACTGTGTGGTGTGAATTTAGGGGCATCATTTATCATAGGGCCGTATTTTTTCGAGGAGACGGGTGCTTTAGGTCCTGTTACCGTTACCGTCAATGGTCACCGCTATGAGTCTCTTTTGCATAATGACGTCATTCCAGCTCTGCAACAGCGTGAATGTCTGGGTAGTATCATTTTTATGCAAGATGGCGCTCCTCCGCACATTGCAGACCGAGTGAAACAGTTGTTGAGGCGGCATTTCGGAAATGCTAGAATTATCAGTCGTCATTTCCCTACAGCCTGGCCGGTCCGATCACCTAATCTTAATCCGTGTGATTTCTGGCTGTGGGGTTATCTGAAAGATATTGTGTTCAGTACTCCGATTGCCAACGTAGCTGAATTAAAGGCACGCATTGCGCAACACATTCTGAACTTGACTTCGGATACACTTCGATCGGTTGTGGAACTTGCTGTTTCCCGATTTAATCTTGTTGCCCACGACAGCACATTAAACATGTTTTGCGCCAGTCTCGCTAAACTTAAAAACCGATTGGATGGATGCTTTTTATGCGGTTTTTGGCCTGAGGATAATTAAAAACCGGTTAGAAGGATGCTTTTTATGCGGTTTTTGGCCTCAGGACAATTAAAAACTGATTGAAGGGATGCTTTTTATACGGTTTTTGGCCTCAGGACAATTAAAAACCGATTTTTCCCATCCGATGTGGTATGACCTTGCCTTGGTGGACGGGCGTACGTAACTAACAGTATTACACGCGTACAGTCATGCACACTGAACAATACAGTTGGTTTATATCGTGTAACTTACGCCTTAGCCGTTGTTTTACGATTTGTCCTTTGTAGTCGAAATTCTGACGCTTACAGCGTCATCTGTCGCTAAAATTTGGAACTTTTTTTTTGGTTCATGTTCTTTCCCCCATCTTCAATAATACGCTGTTAAATTTTGACACCATTCTAACGAGTGGTTCGCTTTTTAGAGCGTTTTGAAACTCGGACATTAATTATAATCACCTGATCGTAGAAGACGATCAAGTATAATATTTTCTAACTCCTGGAGACTTTGGAGAATAGTTTCAATATTCTCATGGTACGACAAATATAGGCCCTAGAACGAGTGCCCTCCGGGGGTCTTTATAAAGAAACCTAATTCGTATTTACGCAAGGTTCGAAGAAATCGAGGAAAACTCCGAACGATTAAGCCAACGGATGCGATTGGGTTCGTACGCAGAACTTCCCGTAAACCAGCTTCGGGAGTAGAACCCCTCAGCCACTAGTGAGGTTATATAATGCAACAATGTAATCTTGACATTTTTGAAGCATCATGGTTTTTCACTTTTTTCAATAAAAAGTGATTTGACATTCTAAAGTGTAAAATTGGCAAAGTGCATGACGATAAGTCTTTTGAAATTTTCCCATTCCCGCATTTTTTGCCTCCTTCTACTATGACAGAGCTCTGAAAAACAGGTTGTTTTCGTCGACTATGAGTATATCAGCAGTATCGAAATCCTTCATTATGTCCAGAAGTTTTCTTTTCCATTTCTCCACAGTATGTCTGAACCTTCACTCTTGATTAATTTTAATTCGATATTATACAGAATTTTGAAGCGAGTCAACCATTTTTCTTATGCCTTTAATTCTCTGTTTTACTGAAAATCCAGAGCCTGATTGTTTATGTTCGCGTTTCCCATTTTCTTTACGAAGATTTACACTTTAAGGAATGTTCATTTGCTTGAAAAGTGGCCACATTTTTTTCTTTTTCGCTGGTGGCTTCGATTGGCCTATTGAAATTCCAAACTCAGATGCAAGTTTCTGTTGACTTATTCTCATATTTATTTTTGAACAACTTCGTATTTTTCCGGAAGCTTCCTGTATTTATGTTTTTCATTGAATCTTTTTATTCTTCTGCAGCAATTTCTCCAAATTTCTGTAACGGAGGAGATCCTGAATTCCGATTGCAAACACATGTTCAATTTACAGAGAGGTAGGAGTAAAATGGGGATCAAAAGTGGCATTCAAAATAGCGGAATGTTCAGATTAGAGGATGTTCAGAATACAGAGAGTTCATCTGTTATTCACTCTATGGAGTTTTGCCGGGGCCATCGAAATGTGTTCAGAATACCGGGTTTTTCTTGTGAATGTGGTAATGTGAATAACCAGAGAGAGTGTTCAGATAGAGTGAGTTAACTGTCTATAAACTATATTTTAAAACATCTCAGTCTATGAAAACAAGAAATGTATTATAAAAAATATGACAAGAATAAAATTTAGAAAATATGTTAAGTTATAACAACATAGAAAATCAAATTAAACTGTATAAATATGACAGATATTTTTTCTATAAAACTAGTATAAGAGAAATAATTTACTAATTTTTCATGATTGAAAATTGAGCAAATGCTATTCAGAACAGACATGATTTTATTTTTACAATTCCTGTCTATTTATTAGGTTATACAATTATATGTCATGCATAATAGACTATCCTATATTTGTAGCGTTGTAGAAATTCTGACTTGTAAGCATTCTATCGATTGCATTGTAACTGCTTTCATTTGTACGTGGACTTATTTTAATTCGATATACAGCCGAGACATTGTTCCCGTTCTGCACAATCATGAAATGAGCCCAAATAGACAGCGGAATGATTAAATAAGAGATTGCACAATACCGAAATTATGAGCCGTCTTCATTATTTCATTTCGTAATTTTATTAGCAACATATCATCTAAAACAATTCCCACCATTCATTACAAAAAGCTCAAGTCTAACCATATTATGAATAATCGTTTATTTTATAATAAATTATTATATTAAAACTATGATTTAGCAAATTACCAGTGAGCGGAGATGTTAGAAGGTGGAAAATAGAACAAATCTGGCTCTTCACTCGATAGCTTCTGCTTTTTGAAGCAACACAACATCGCATTAACACAAATCATGACGTCGCGTGCTTCTAGCCAAAAAGGGAAAATAAAGTCACTTGTGAAGCCAACATCTCGTCCAATGTGAGTAATTCTGTAAAGAATTTGGTCAATTCGAAGCGTAATAATAAAGGGAGTAAAAAGTATCCCAGCGCGCGAAGGATTTCAGAATAAAATAAGTACAAAAAGAGACACTTTCAAAAACTCTCGAATTTACATTAAATAATATCGATAGTAAACAATGATAATACAATTTAGGGAAAAAAACTGAGCGCTTTATATTTAAGTAAATAGAGTAAAATAATTATTAATTTAAGGAGAATTTAATAGGATTAACATAGCTGCCAACTTTTAACTAATCTTTCATAATACCTTGATTAGTTTGATCCAGGTTAACCTCATTTCGAACCAAAAAATTTATTTTATGAATCTTTATTTTATGAATCTTCATTTATTTAACTTCAGGTTTTTAAGTGGAACATATTTAATTTCATTTCTTTGAAAAATTCTGGTTCGATATTTATTAAACGAGATTCAAACTAACGCACCTATTACGGATGATTAATGTCAGGTTGGCACCTATGGGATTAAGGATAGATATTACTAAAGAATTGTAAATTAGTGAATATGCCGGTATTTTAGCATAATAAAAAGGAATATCGCGATGGTTAATAATATAACATCAAGTAGATTTCTAAGAATAAGTTTTAACTGTGCTTTGGCTAATAAAACATCTATTTGTGTAGCTTCAATTTTTTCCCTTTGAATATGACAGTGTTTTATTCTTTTTATAAAAAATAACAAATAATCTTTTATAACGTTACAAACACATGAAAGTTTAAATAAAATTTTTGTTTATTGCATTTTTACATAATAAATAGAATATTGGAGTCTTCAAAAGAAAAAAAATATTATTCGGCATTTTCCTATCTGATAAACCATAAGTAGTTTATTTCCTTTTTCAGAAAAAAAAAATCTGAAAAGTTATTTAAGATCTTCTCCACAAGGAAAAAAATGTTTAGCTTTAAAAATTGAAGTTCCATATGTATATTTGGTTTCCATTTGCATTTTGGATTTATTCCTAGAAATCGTATCTTTACAAACGAAAATGAAAAATATGTATTCATCTTTGGAAATAGGTTTTCTATAAGATCTTTAAAAAATGTACATAAGCTTATGGAAACCTTTTCCGATTACTTAAGATTTTTGGAAGTTGTAAGCTACCTTAAAATAATGTTTAAAAATTATATTTTAAAAGTTTATGTTTACGTAAACATTGAAATATTTAGAAATGTGCATGCTTTATTTTTTGCAGTTAATTAAGCTAAAAAAAACTGTGCGTCACATATGTTTATAAATTTGAACGATGATTATTTAATGTATACTTTTAGAAATAATTGTCTAGATTCGCATCAAGATAGTAATAATAGCTAACTGTGCTTGCAAGTAAAAATAACATAAAAATAACATCTAAAAATAATGTTGTAGAATGTGTATTAAAAATAAAATTATATATATATATATATAGATAGATAGATAGATACATGAATTCCCTCAAAGGGACATTTCTTTTATTCTAAAAATAGCATTGCATAACGCATGATATTCTGTGCATAACACATATTTTTTTTTTTTTTTTTTTTTTAGAACTATTCATATAATTTATGTTTTATCGATGTAATTTAATGTAAAGAATATCAAGATAATGATAAACAATATTAAAATAAGATTAAAATTATTTTACGTTCATTATATATAAACATTAAATATATTAAATTTGAAAAGTAAAGTTCGAAAGTTAATAAAATATATCTTTTTTATGCATTGAAAAACAGTTAAAATGTTTCTATGTCTTTCGTTCTTTTGTCTGCTTCCTTGGTGAAATTAGTTGTACTTAATACTTGAGTTTACTATAGAACGATATCTCTTTAAAAATGTTTTTCAGCATTTATAGTTCGTTCACAGATATGCACAAATAATTCCGTTCAATTATCAGTAATAAGAACTTTTTATTTAATATTGTTATATAAATTTAACCTTAACGATTTTCATATGCAATACTTGTTTATGCTGCAAAATCCATATCTGTTTAATAAGGAGAATATAATATTTACACCATATTTAAGGGACTTGCGAAATAATTGGATTAAACACTATATACGGATGATAATTACAAGAAACGCACCAATCGCAGTATCCGTTTTGGAACGTAACTAAATTTAAAGGCATTATCTGTTTTGCAATAAAAATTATAGCTTATTTCATTGCTTCATAAAAGAATTGTAATAGTTAACAATTTGTTGGCCAAAATTGCATTTTAATGTCTAAAAATAAATAAATATACAGTGGCGGTCGAAATTTTCCGGCCAGCAAAAATGTTTCAGTTAATTTGTAAATATATCCATAAGAAGTGGAATCTCAAACCGATATACTTATACATTTTATTGACATGTTAGTTATGAACTTACCTATAGAAGAAAGTGTAAATATCAATAAATTTAATTAAAAAAATTAAGTATAAAAGAAAACACATGTTCTCAAAAGTTCCTGGCCACTTAACATTCTTTAGTTTTTTTCTGTCCGTGAAGTGTTTTTTGATTGTGTTTATGAATGAATCAACGTGTATAGCATAGTCTGAATTCAAATTTGAAAAGTTCAACAATTATTGTCCATAAATGAGTGATTAGTTTGTCGCTAAAAGGCCAATCTTCTTAAGATATTGTGGCTAAGATATCGATCGGTAATATCGGCTGTAAACGATATTTAAAAATTATATAAAGATGTCCGATTTTACCCGTAACGACGGATCTTAGGCGAATAATGGGGGGGGGGTGGATTTCCCTAGGTAGTATTTAGGTACATTGTGTTTTTCTGCTACTTAAACTGCTACTGTTTAAAATTATTTTATAAGAATTAAACTCTTTTTTAGCATTCAGTAAAAAAATATTTAAAACTGGTAATTTATAATATATGCAGGCATAAAGTATTTAATATTGAAATAAAAAATCATTAGTTTAATTTAATTTTTTTAATTTAGCAAAGAAAAATACTATTAAGAAATAAATTTTAACATATAAAGGCTTACCTTTTAAATTATTTTCTTTTACAACTTCTTATGAAAATACAGGTCATATCTTTGGTGCAGCATTACATTATATTTTCTACACTTTATCCGAGTATTTTTTCACATATTTTACATTGAGATTGTTTGTCCGCACTAACAATAACATGATTTATTCCATCAAAATGTGCACTACTATTTTTGGTATGTAGGGTCCTGTAAAGGGATTAGTATTTTCTTCAATTTCTGTTTTCATTAAAGTAGTGTTATGTGTTGTATGAAAGTAAGTTAGGGCATTTCACCCTTCTAGCTCTTTATAAATTCTTCACGTTGCAACTACAGCCATGTTTAAAGTATTTGTAAAAAAAAGCCACCACCACCTTTTACTTTTGATACAAGGCCTGTAAGTGCTAGAAAATCGATCTAGCATATCTACACCTCCCATATGCTAGCATTTATCAAATAACTCATATCTAAACACTATTACCTATCAACAGCTAAACGATTAAAATACACTATGTTTTTCAAAGTAACAAACTAAAAAGCAGTTAAATATAAATGTATTTCCCTGTATTGTTGTTTCAGCGAACCCAGGTACTTAAATTTTTCTTATGCATTTAATTTTGCGCCTTTCTTCCTAGGAGTGCAAAATTTTCTTTCTGAAACCGCTCTCAGACAAAAGAGAAAAAATTGCTTCTACAAAAAAGATAAGTCTCCCGTTGCGGGAACAATCCACAAACACCTCTCTATTGTTATTTTTAATAAAACTATTTCCTCCAGTTTTTGAATATGGTGTTACTTAAAATGTTGGTTTTAAAATTTGACTGTACTTGAGAGGAATGAATGATTTTTTTTTAACTCGTTTTACTTCAGATAGTCGAAAACCCAAAATTTCTCTATTTTAAAAAATCTGTAAAAAATAGAAAAATAAGAAACATTATTTTGAAAAAAAAATATTTTAAGCTTCATACTATTACCTTTTCTGTAATTACTTTTTTTCTTAATCATTAAAAAATATTTTGAAAAAAATATACATAATAGATTTTCCCGCAACGGAAGCATTGGAGTTTAATGAGTTAAGAGAGCTTTGATTATGGTCAATCCTGCCTCAAATTCATTTGATTAAGCCTCACTAAGCACTCTTTTTGTAACGAACAGCACATAAGTCAAATTTGCTGAACTTAAACCTTATTATTATTAGCAAACTTTATGCATAGAATTAAAGCTCAATATTTCTGTATTAATTTAAACCTACTTACTTTAATCTCTATCATATATTTTATTTGAGAAACTGTTACAAAGTATTTTTAAAAAATTCTCTATTTATGGTGATAAGTCTTCCCAATGGATTCTGCCTGCACTGTTTTAATTATCTGCATTAAACGAAAGTTGTCACTTGATCATCCCACTGCCTTTATTTAAAATTTAGCTATTGAAGTCTGAAAAACATTTTAAATAAAAATGGATGGTCCGTATGGTCAGCGTAATTAAAACTAAGCCTAAAAACAGAATTTTGTTAATACAAGAAGTTGTATACCAAACATGGAAGTAGTAAGGAATGGGACATGTCCAATTCTTTTAGTTTTAATAAGATGAAAGTAAATTTGTAACATACAAACATTTTTAGAGGATAATATGTCATTTAGAACATTCATAATATATTCATTTTCTTCAAAATGAAAATAAATAGAAATGATAATTTTTTAATGTCATTTATGACTTACAATCCTGAATTTTCATTCCAGTCATGAAGATACAGGGATTTTATAATGTGACACATACATTATTAATCTACAATTTTTGTTTGATTGTATATCTAGCAGACACTAGACTGTTTGTGCCTTATAACTTGTTTTATTGCTGTTCCATACCTTCGCGTAAGTGGGAGGTAAGTGAGACAATTTAAAACCTGCGATTTCTTTAATTATAAAATTGCTTTTTCATGCTATGTTTCATTATTTTTCAAGGAAATTAAAAAGTGTTTTAACTTATTTTCCATAAATTGAAATTTTTGTTATAGTGTCAAAGTTGATTTTCTTAATTTTGTAAAAAGTGTCTCATCCCCCCCCCCCAAACTCACCCCTATAAGTCTACACTTTTGGAAGCAAAAGGTGAATATGATTGCTTCATAAGAAAGGATTAAAAATAAAATCGTATGTATATTATCAAGTTAAAAATTGCTACATTTTATTCATATATTTATTTATTTTTATTTTATTTTATTTTATTTTTTTGTGGCGAGAGATAGCTAAGCTAAAATATTTATGATTATTAGCAAAAAAAGTTTAAAAAAAATCCCTGTCGGCTGGGCCTATAGGCAGAGGTAGGTTTCGAAAAGTGCTCATTTCAACAAACAAACAAAAAAAATATATATATATACATGATTAGAGATAAACCCAGTTTAATAACTTCATTTGGCCGTTTATGAAAAATTTTTAATTTCATTTTTCTGCAAAAACTGGTTTTATCAGAATCATCTTAAGAAAAATTCAGCTCAAATGCCCATTTTGACAATATATTTTGAAATAGATTCTGAATTTATTAAAAAATCGACCAAAACAATACATTATACAATTCCTAAATAACAAAAAACTGTCAGTTTTGATAATAGCATTTGAGAAAAAAATTGAATTTAAAAATGAGTCATAAAATAACCGATTTGTTGTTTGAATACATCCTTAATTCTTTATTCATGATTGCTTCGGAAAATTTTGTGCGAAATACTCACTTTGACAGCATTTTAAAAAATATATTCTATCTTTATCAAAAAACTGGCCAATGCGTCACAGTATATAGTTCCTAAATAAGAGGATCTGTAAATTGGCTGCGTTTGAGAGCGAAAATGGATTTTAAAACGAGTCATAAAAAACGCAATTTGCTATGTGAAAACTTCCTTAAATTTTCAAATCACGAAAACTTCGGGAAATTCTGTTCAAAATACCCTTTTTGGTAGCCTTTTTCAAAATATATTCTGTCTTTATCAAAAAACCGATCAATGCATCACATTACATAGTTCCTAAATAAGAGGATCTGTAAATTGGATGCATTTGAGAACAAAAATGGATTTAAAAACGAGTCAGAAAAAAACGCAATTTCTTATTTGAATACTTCCTTCAATTTTCAGTCCCGATGACCTTCGGAAATTCTGTTCAAAATACCCTTTTTGGTAGCCTTTTTTGAAATATATTCTGTCTTTATCAGAAAATTGACCAATGCGTCACTTTATACGGTTTCTAAATAAGAGGATCTGCCATTTGGATGCGTTTAAAATCAAAAATGAATTTAAAAATGAGTCAGAATATAAGCAGTTTGGATTTGAGGTTTTTTTATCCAACTCCTATTTTTGTTTAATTTCTTTTTGCTATACGAGTTAGTCCTATGAAAAACTTGTCAGTATAAAATTATAGATATTTTTGAGAAGATGTAAAATAAATTTAATCAGATTTGATATCTTAAAAATTGACAGAGTTATGGATTTTTCTCTTTTTTCAGCGCCCTTTTTCTTTTCGTTTTTAATTTTTTTCATCGGTAAAAGTTGGTCCTATCAAAAACTTGTAAGTACAAAAGTTTTAGATAATTTTAAGAACATTTACAAAAAATTTAGTTGGACTTGATATCTTGAAAATTGACGAAGTTATGAATTTTTTTTTTCTCAAAATCCCTGTTTTTTTCGCCTCTTGAGCCCACTTCTAAATTTATCAAAAATCTGTCATGCATACACTTTTGGCCCATTTTTAAGAAGTAATATAAACTTTAAACCGATTCGATATCTACTTTAATTAAGAAGTTATGGCGTTTTTTCGGTTTTCACAAAAACGCCCCCTATTCTGACCCCCTTGGTCCGATTTTGCCCATTAACGAACTTAGCCAAGATTTTATCCCCTTTGATTTTATGTACAAGTTTGGTGGAGATTGGTGAAGAATTATAGAAGTTATCGTGTCCATAAAAAAGTGAGATATATATATATATATATAGATAGATAGATAGATAGATAGATAGATAGATAGATAAACTGGTGCGATTGCAATAGGTAGCATTTCTTACGAAATCTACCTAAAATGAATAAAGAAATAAATGTCTTTTCAGACTGTTTTCTTTCAATTACCCCCCCCCCCCTAAAAAAACGCTCTAAATGGATTGATATTAATTGGATGTGGATTGATATTAATTTTGAATCTTAGACTCAAATGCATAATTCTTAAATGAAAACTCATTAAAGTGCAGATAACATTGAGACACACATCTATAAGAATCATATTTGTTCTAAAATTAGTATAGCATATAAAAAATATTAGTGTATTAAGATAGACTATATATATATATATATATATGTGTGTGTGTGTGTGTGTGTGTGTGTGTGTGTATACATAGCCACTTACTTTTGAGCGATTATCCTTTTTTTAATAAAAAAAATCTTTTAAATGGAAAAAGAGCTTTTATGTCCAACATGGATGTTCTAGATAACTGGATTAATTCCTTTATTAATTTATATTAATCAAGCTGCCACAGAATCTCCAATTAGACTAGAATTAATATGGAAATCTAAACACTTGATGCTTTTTGCACACGTGCTGATCGTTAAACTTTCTATAGACTAGCACGCGAGATAATCTCTTAGCGATGTCATAAAGGCATTGAATTTTCATCTGAAAGGCCTTATCATTGATAATAGCTAAAAAATGATTCTGTCTTCTATTCATTTATTCGCATTCCACAATGATTATTTGGCATTATTTTACGTAATTCGTTTTTGACACTTGAGCGCTTGCAGCAGACAACAAAATACGAAAATATCTTCTGCAATATCTAGCTGTTGCTAACTTTTTTGTGGAATATTTCAGATATGAAAACTAGAATTTTACAGGAAAGAGGTATGTAACTTTGAAACCTAAAAAAAGCGAAATGTTCCTGCAATTTACTTAAAACGTTGCCATTTTTTTACAGTGATGGCCCATTTACCTCGTAGGTCCAGTTACCGTAACTTACCATATGTGTTTCTTAAAATGTTTTGTAGATACCTTACACTGAATTGATCCATGAAATTTCCCCACTAAAAAAATAGAAATTTTGAAGGAAATTGGGCCAAAAATGTATAGGTAAATGGCCGATTCTACAGATATTTTTAAGAATATCTCCAAAATATGCTGCAGATATTTTTTAAAATAATTTTAAATCTGGAAAATTTCTCCAGATCACTGTAAAATTTCTGAAGAAAATGGATATTTCTTCTAATAATCTTAAGATTATTTTTAGTGGTGTTCATTATATTATGCTTATATGTGTCAAGTAGTTTCATAATTAATGCGTGTCAGATAGATTTTTATTCTTGTTTTATTGTCTTATCAGTTCCATTATTATATAAGTCATTATCTATTTCAAATATACAAAAATATTCATGCAATTCATCCTGCTAATATCAAGGTAATGATTAAAAGTATTTCATCATAGGAGCGAAAGATACAATGTTTCTATTTCATTTACTTACTGAAGCAATTTTATTAAATATTCATCAATATTATTTAATGATTTTTTAAAAGTAAGTATTAGAGTTTTTAAATCTTAAAGTAAGTATTCGGTTTCTTTACCCAGTAAACGGCAAACTTGTTTATAAGTATGATTTTTCTAGCTTTCAGCCTTTCGAATTTTACCTTTTCTATTATTGACAAACTTAAAATATTATACTAATTCTTGAATAAATTATAAGACAAATAAATTAGTGCATAAAATTGTTTATACTCTTGGATTAAAAATGAATAAATTCTCTAAGTATACAAGGTTCATATGCTTCAAAAATTTTTAAGTACTTTTAGTGTGAACTTTAGTAAAGCTAAAATGTGCTTTATTTAATGAAAATAAATTATATCATTAAATTCAGCGACCTGCAATTTACGAAATTTTTGGTACTAAAACACCTAAAATTTTCTAAATTTTTTCATGCGTAAGAATCCTGATATAACAACAGATTAATAATTAATGCCAGTTTTCAGTCGGTTATACAATAATAACAGAACAATGTTGAATAGTAAAGCAGCTTTGAGGTATTATTAATTTTGAACAACAAAAGAGCAGAAATATTGTTTTAATGCATTGTGATATTGTGAGTCATTGGGAAAAGAAAAAGTGTATTTTAATAAAAATTTTAATTTTTCTTAAGAAAGGTGTTATAATAAAAATAAAATACATTGACATGTTTCGGAACCGTCAAATAAGTTCCATAGTCATAATATAAATAAAACAAAATTTCAAACTATTTCTCGGTCAATATGGAACTTATTTGACGGTTCCGAAACATGTCAATGTATTTTATTTTTATTTACTAATTAGTAAATTGAATTTACTAATTATTGAATTTACAATTTACTAATTAGTAAATTGAATTTACTAATCATTGAATTTACAATTTACTAATTAGTAAATTGAATAACAAAATATAAGATTGATAAATTAAGTTTAAGTATAGTTAAAGTATAGCTGTAGTTCGAAAGTTATTAAATTTAATGTATAAAAGATGAAAAAAATGAAGTTATCAGTTATTCAGAAATGGCACACACAAAAGAATAAAAGGAAACGCGGTAAAATAACAGACCAAACTTTGTTTTTAATCATAAAACTTGTTGCAACTTTCTAAAAAATGGCTATTTTTACTTCGAAATGGTATCATTCGATTGAGTATCAATTCTTTACTTGACATACTTAAAATTTTTAAGATCCTTTCTCCTTGAGTTTAAGTTTAAATCCCCCCCCCCCACCCGTCAAATAAAAAAAAAAGACTTTGGAAGATTTTGGAAGGAATTTTTGGAAGGGGCTCATCAGATCTTCGTTTCCAATGCTAAAATGGAGTTCTTCCCTAATTTTGTTGAATGTTCCTCACGTGTCTCACATCACAAGCTTCGATTAATCGAGATTTCTGTTAATACCAAGCGGAAAACAAAGCCTGATTGTATTTCCAGTACTCATGTGGATCGATTGACCTCAATATGCGATTGTTATCGGATAATTACATCCTCAAATCATTTAACTACCGACAATGTAGCGGTTTTTTATGTTTTTTTATTATTAAATGTAGTTTTATATATTTATTTTATCATTTAAAATGTTGTATTTTCTTTTTTTATTATTTCAAGAGATGTTAAATTCGTGAGTACAGAGAGTTTTTATATATAAGTTATATTAACCGAGATTTTCGGAATTCTAGTTACTAGCGGACCCAGTTAGCTCTGATTATCGAGATTGTACGGAATATATATATACATTAATTGGGAAAGAAAATACGTTTATATCAGAGCTAGTGTATATTAAAACATTATTAAGTTTTATTGTTTCATGCTTAGCTTTATGTATTTTGAAATAATTATTCATGCATGATATAATATTAAACTTTATATGAATGTCTCAGGCGCCACTTTTGCAGGCTTATTGATTCTAGCAATTTTCTCTAATGATGTAAACCTTTCTTTTGTAGTAAATGAAATTGGAAAAGTAGTTCTTATTACTAGTTTTAGAATTTCGTAATTTATTTTCTTCTGAAATGCTTACATTCTTCCGAAACAATGTCTTATAAATTCACCCTTTGTTCAAAATAAATGAAGTTGGACTCGTTTCAAATTGAAACTATTTTTAAAGCTTTATTGGCATATTTTAAATTCTTTCTAGAAAAGCTTTGTGGAAGTTTCGGTCTTGTCTTTTACGCCAGATACACCTATCAAGAACGTCATTTCTATTTGTAATTCGATAAATTAGACTCTCTTAAAATATTAGTAATGGATGCATTATTATATTAATATTTGTGACAACCATATTTAATAAAAAAGTAGCAAAGAAACATTCATAAGAAAAAGAAAATAAATGCAGTTCATGCAAAAACATGATTTAAAACTCGGCGGTCGAGAAATGGCAGATAATTTTTATTTCATGTTTAATTTTATTATTATTATTTTTATTTATTATTTTTGTAATGCTTAGGCTGATGTTAAAATTTCTGTATAAAGTTTCGTTGGAAAAAACGGCAATAAAAGATTCAAAAGAAAAATATACAAAAATATGCTTTTCTAAAACTAATATCTGAAAACCCATCTCCGCGGTACAATCAATAGTTTATATAATCATAATTATTTTTGTTTTACTTATTTTATCTAAAATTGTATTGAAAGCTTATTGAAACTTAGGCTAATATCAGGCAGTTTTTGTAAAAATTTTCTTTTGAATAAATGGTAAAAAAAGATTCTAAGAAAAAAGTAACGAAGACATACTGTTACTGTAAAATTATGTTTTGGGGTTCACCGGTCGCAGATTGATCGATAATTTTTGCTTATTCATACTCTTTGGAACAAAACAATGTTTTAAATCTCGCTGATTTTTAAATTATACATTTTGTTCATTTTTGGCATACAATTAATTTTTCCATGTTTAGTTAAATTTAAGCAATGATTCCGTATTATTATTAAAATGAAAACCAGAATACAACTTTGTTTTACACAGTAAGTTGTTATAACTTATCTTCTGCGAATAAATTGTTAATATACGATTTTAGAATTTTACATTAACTACAATAGAATGATCATTTATAGTAACTATAATTTACTTTTTTATGTAAAAATCGATATATCCAAGATAAGAAAATTATTTTTCTTTATATTTAAAGAAAATTGTTAAAATAGATTGTTGATGTGCTGTTTTTTGGTTATTAGACAATCTACTTGTAAAAAAACATATCCAGCATATGCGATTAAAAAAATAGCTAATTTAAACATACAAAAGTATACTTGATAACAAAAGTATATATAAAATATACCAAAGTATACTTAAAGTGTGTATTTTAAGAATGATCAGATAAATATCACATATGTATTGTTATAATTAAGTTGCACATTATGATGTATATTTTTAAATTTACACATTACGTGTGAATTTAGGCAATTTACATACCTCTTTACTTACACAAACTTTTTTGTAACATCGATTTACCTGTTTTTACATGTAAATTTACATTTTTTTTTTTTTTTTAGAGTATGGACGAAATGTTTTAGTATTAGTATTATGCAAAAAAGGTAACGAAATATTTTACATTTTATCATAAATGTTAAATGTCATGTATAATTAACTATAACAGAATGTTTCACGATGTCGACATCTGCATAAATAACCAATTTTTGGAAAAAAAGATAAAAGAAAACAAAAATATGCTGTGTCAAATTTGTATGCTTCAAATGATTTAATGAGGTTTTAATTTTATTCAGCAATTTCATTTCGAAACGAACTGTAACTCGTGCAGACTAATTAGAGATTTAACTGTTGAGGCTAAAGGTTAATTTCTCATATCCAGCAGACCGAAAAGTAACGCCCAGCATTTACATCTGTAATTAATTTGGTAATCTACCGAATACCATTTCAAATTCCTATTCTGGGAATCTATAGTAGGAATATCTCATATATTTGCTACGAACTACACTAGAGATATTTTCGAAAACGTAGGAATAAACCGTGACTACAAAGTAATCAATGGTAATTCAGAAATCAGTGGTGATTCATAGTTTTTTTCCTGTTATTTGACATGAGAAATCGATATTTAACTGCCAACATTAAAAAATAAAAAAAATTATTTATAATAAGAAACAATTTTTTTTTCAGAGTGAGATACAATTATTTCATAAATAATCTTCTTAATTAAAAACAAAAGAATTAAAAAAATCAAGTATGCT
The DNA here is from genome assembly GCA_964019185.1 of Maratus speculifer. Classification (NCBI taxonomy): domain Eukaryota; kingdom Metazoa; phylum Arthropoda; class Arachnida; order Araneae; family Salticidae; genus Maratus; species Maratus speculifer. The sequence goes on along the minus strand of OZ025295.1, from coordinate 246,425,171 downwards.
TAATTTAACAACCGATGTATTGTTTTAAAAAATTAACCTTTTTAGTTGTATTCGTAATTATGTAAATACGTAGCACGCATAGGCATTGTTCAGTAGGTCTGTCCATATACAGGGTGATTCATAAAAGATGGGCAGAACTTTAAGGGGTTATAGTACACTTAAAGACAAATAATATTAAATAGGAGACTAAGGGTCCCAGTCGTATTCCCAAGGAGATAGGGGGCATTAAAGTTTAGGGTCCGAAATTTCAAATGATTATAAAAAATGGAAAAATTGGTCGATTCGTTTGCGGTTTTTGCAAAAAATTTTCTTTATGCCAGTATTTTCTTGAAATAAAATTTTAAAGTTCAATTTCAAAAAATGCCGATAGGGGGCGCTTTAGACTTTGGAGTAACAAACAACTATTTTTTAACGTTATCTTTTGTATTTCTTTAAATGATTTCGAAAGCTTAGACTTAAACTTAAATTTTGATCTAAAAATCTGAGTCCTAACGAGTAGTTAAGTAGCGTGAACTGAAATTTGAAATTTGAAACCCTTCTCCCCCCAGAACAAAAGTCAGTTATTCCCGATCTTTGTGTCGTAGATTAGGCTCTAACTACTGCCGCGTTTTGCTTAAATTATTCTTTATGTCAGTATTTTCTTGAAAATAAATTTTAAAGAAAAGTTTCAAAAAATTCCGATAGAGGGCGCTTTAGACTTTGGAGTAACGAACAACTATTTTATACCGTTATTTTTTGTGTCTCATTAAATGCTTTCTAAAGCTTAGACTTAAACTTAAATTTTCAGCTCAAAATCTGAATCGCTGAGCGGGGTTCAGTAGCGAGGGGAGGGGGTTCAAATTTCAACTTCTGAACATATTTCAGTTTGCACTACTTAACCATGCCCAACGTTTCTGTGCTGTGACACGAGGCAAAAATACAACTTTCGTCAAGGACTGCATAGTCGGAATTCACTCATAAAGGCACTGGCACAGTTGGAAACGTCGCTCATGCAAACGTTAAAGCTCCATTCCTGACGCTAGTCACCGGGTGAAGAAGGAGACAGAAAGTATGCAAATGTCAAATGCGGAAGAAGAAGAACACGTATGCAAAATTTCGACACGATTCAGGCATAAAAACCACTGAACGGTGAGTCAAGTGTAAGTCGCTGTAGTAATGAATCGGAAGATGGTGCCCTTCACGAATAAGGAAAAGCCTGAGATGCATTTAATTTACGGAGCGGCAGATGGAAATGGTGCAGAGGCACAATGAATGTACGGAGAGCGATTTCCCAACAGGCGGTTGCCTAACCGCCTAACTTTCGAGCGCTTGCACAGACAGTTGTGTGAGACGGGATCATTTCTCGCTTCCCGGTCAAATGCAGGTCGTGCAAAAAAGGACGAATCAGTAGTTGTTGCAGAAGCCATTCTGGATGTAGTAGCGGCGCAGCCAAGTACAAGTACACGAACAGTGGCTAGTCAGGTGGATACCTCATAGTCCATGACTTGGAGGGTACTGAAGGATGAACATTTGCTCCCGTTTCATGTGCAACGAGTCCAGAAACTGTCTCCAGGGGATTATCCAAATCGTATTGAATTCGCCCGCTGGTTTCTGCAGCAGAACGCGCTAAATCCACATTTTGGACGAACTGTGCTTTTCACCGATGAATGTACCTTCACACGTGAAGGCACATTTAACACACACAATGCACATGTATGAGCGGATGTCAATCCACATGCTACGTATCCACATGCTCATCAGAGACGCTATTCCATCAATGTTTGGGCAGGAATCCTCGGAGACCACCTAATCGGACCGTATTTTCTTCCTGAACGCCTCAACGGTAAAACATACCTCACATTTCTGCAACATGTGCTGCCAGACCTGTTAAACGTTGTTCCTCCACGCATCCGGCGGGTCATGTGGTTCCAGCACGATGGAGCGCCAGCCCATTACGTACGAGACGTCCGCAACTATCTGGACATCACATTTCCGAACAGATGGATTGGTCGAGGTGGTCCTGTTGCTTGGCCTGCTCGCTCGCCAGATCTTTCACCCCTCGATTTCTTTTTTTGGGGACAATTGAAGGCTCTTATGTATGAGACACCCAATGAATCCCCCGAGGAACTGGTCGCCAGACTTTCCGCCGCTGTAGGGGAAGTGCTCGAAAAGCCTGATGTTTCCGCGAATGTTCGCCGTTCCATTCTTCGCCGTTGTTCTGCGTGCATAACCTCTGGTGGTCACAATTTTGAACATTTATTGTAATTACATGTTTATAAATATGCTTTGGTAACATAATCCTAATTTGTGTCTTTTTACCTCGTATCACAGCACACAATGTGTGGACATGGTAAACTGAACTGTGCTCAGTAGTAGAAATTTCAAACCCCTCTCCCCAGAAACTTAACCATGTCTAACGATTCAGATTTTGGGCTGAAAATTTAAGTCTAAGCTTTAGAAAGCATTTAATGAGACACAAAAAATAACGGTATAAAATAGCTGTTCGTTACTCCAAAGTCTAAACCGCCCTCTATCGGAATTTTTTGAAAATTTTCTTTAAAATTTATTTTCAAGAAAATACTGACATAAAGAATAATTTTAGCAAAACGCGGCAATAGTTAGAGCCTAATCTACGACACAAAGATCGGGAATAACTGATTTTTGTTCTGGGGGGAGAAGGGTTTCAAATTTCAAATTTCAGTTTACGCTACTTAACTACTCGTTAGGACTCAGATTTTTAGATCAAAATTTAAGTTTAAGTCTAAGCTTTCGAAATCATTTAAAGAAATACAAAAAATAACGTTAAAAAATAGTTGTTTGTTACTCCAAAGTCTAAAGCGCCCCCTATCGGCATTTTTTGAAATTGAACTTTAAAATTTTATTTCAAGAAAATACTGGCATAAAGAACATTTTTTGCAAAAACCGCAAACGAATCGACCAATTTTTCCATTTTTTATAATCATTTGAAATTTCGGACCCTAAACTTTAATGCCCCCTATCTCCTTGGGAATACGTCTGGGACACTTAGTCTCCTATTTAATATTATTTGTCTTTAAGTGTACTATAGTCCCTTAAAGTTCTGCCTATCTTTTATGAATCACCCTGTATAACAGAGCAGAAAATATCGAACCGAATTGTTTGGAATTCAAAATATATAATTGTTGCATAATTATGTCGAGACGTTTCAAATTTTATGAATATCGAATTTGTAGTTTAATTACAGTGACAATCAAAAATATTCTGTTACATTAAGGTCAATAAAAATAAAATGTTTCAAGTACATTTTAATGATGTCTCACTTTTCCGAACATAATAAAACTGATATGAATCTATGAAGTATATTCTAAAATATAGATTATATAGAATCTATGGTGCAAAGAATACTTGTTATTAATTTACAGATCCATGCATACAGGTACCAAAGTATTCATATACATAACGGTATAGGGGGGAAATATTCTTTGGGGGTCAATTTATCAACATTTTAACAACTATTTAAAATTTTATGAAACAAATATACGTTTATGAGATTTACTACAAGTTACTTCCTATATAATAGAAAACAGATAGTATATACACAAAATATTTCGGTTACAATACTGTATCCGGCTCGCTGTATAGTATTATATCAAGATCTGAGTTTTTAAGAATTTTATTATTGTATGATCACACGTCATTTGTAATGCTTGACGTGCATTTTTTTTTTTTTTTTTTTTTTTTTTATTTACAAAAAAAAAAAAAAAAAAAAAAAAAAAAACAGAATATTTTTTAAATAAATAAATACATATTTTTTTTTCAATAATTTAACTTAATTCAGAATTGAGTTAAAAAAAATAACTATGAAATCTAGACCTTTTTCAGACCCCAGATGATATATATATATCTTTTTGTCACTAATGAATTTATAACTTATACTATAATGCGAGCAAAAATTGTGTGTGTGTGTCTGTGTGTGTAAATTTTATCTCAAAAACGGCTCTAACGATTTTCGCAAAAATTTGGATTTTACCATTTTCGGGCACGAGAAGACGATTGGGCTAGGTCACATGTTCGAGAAAATTCGATTATTGGGTCATTTTGGGTCATAATGGATCAAGATCAAGCTATTTATATCTAGAGAACGGCTGGATCGATTTTAAGGAAATTTTCTATCCAATCGTTTTTTGGCACAACAAAACTATTGGGCTGGGTCACATGTTCGAAAAATTTCGATTAGTGGGTCATTTTTGGGTCATTAGGGTCAAGCCATTTTTATCTAAAAAACGGCTCTAACGATTTTGACCGAATTTTATATTGTATCGTTTTGGATTACAAGAAGACCATTGGGTTAGGTAACATGTTCGAGAAAATTCGTGGGTCATTTTTGGGGTCATTGTGGGTCATGCTATTTTTATCTAGAGATTTTCTCACGCAATTTTGACTGAAAATTGCATTCTATGGTTTTCGGGCACGAGAAAATATTGGGCTAGGTTACATGTTCGAAAAAAATTTTAATGGGTCATATTGGGTCATTAAGAGTCTGGGTCAAGCTATTTATATTTAAAGAACGGCAGAATCAATTTCATCGAAATTTTGCCTGTAACAGTTTTTTGACAGGAGAAAGCTAATGAGCTAAGTCACACGATCTAGAGATTCCGATTATAAGAGTCATTTGTGGGTCATGATGGGTCATAATGGGTCATGGTCAAGCTTATGTAAAGAACAGGTGGATCAATTTTAACGAAATTTTGTTTACAACATTATTTTGGCACGAGAAAACTATTGGGCTAGGTCTCATGTTCGAGAAATTTCGATTACTGGGTCATTTTGGGTCATAAAGGGAATTGGTCAAGCTATTTATATTTAAAAAACGGTAGGATCGATTTAAACGAAATTTTATATACAGCATTTTTTGGCACAATAAAATTATTGGGCTATTCCAACTCTTTGAGAGATTTCGATTATAAGAGTCATTTATGGGTCATGATGGGTCATAATGGGTCATGTCAAGCTATATCTAAAGAACATGTTGATCAATTTTAACGAAATTTTGTATATAACATTCTTTTGGCACGAAAAAATCATTGAGCTAGGTCACATGATCGAGAAATTTCGATTAATGGGTCATTTTAGGTCATTTTGGGTCTGGGTCAAGCTATTTATATTTAAAGAACGGCAGGATCAAGTTTAACGAAATTTTGTAACAATATTTATACACGAGAAAACTGATGGGCTAAGTCACATGTTCGAGATATTTCGATTATAAGAGTCATTTGTGGGTCATGATGGGTCATGGTCAAGCTATATCTAAAGAACGGGTGAATCGATTTTAACGAAATTTTGTATACAGTGTATTTTTGGCACGAGAAAATCATTGGGCTAGGTCACATGTTAGAGAAATTTCGATCAGTGGGTCACTTTTGGGTTATTCTAATTTTATCTAGACAATGCCTCGCGCAATTTTGACAAAATTTTATATTCTATCGTTTTCGGACACAATAAAATCATTGTGTTAGGTCAAATGTTTGAGAAAATTCGATTAATGAGTTATTTTGGGTCATAATGGGTCAAGGTCAAGCTATTTATACCTAAAAATTGGCTCAATCGATTTTATCTAAATTTTGTATCTAACGTTTTTCGGCACGCAAAAATTAATGAGCTAGGTCACATTTTCGAGAGATTTCGATATAAGGATCATTTGTGGGTCATGCTAATTTTATCTAGAAAATTGTTCGCACCATTTTGAGTACACTTTCTATTATATCGTTTTCGGGCAAGAAAAAACCATTGAGCTAGGACACATGCTCGTACAATTCAATTAGTAGGTCGTTTTAGGTCTTAATGGGTTCGGGTCACTCTAATTATATATAACAACGACTCAATCAATTTTACCTAAATTTTGCAACGAAACGTCTTTTGTCACGAGAAGACTATTGGTCTGAGTTGCATATTAAACAAAATTAAATTAGTGGGTCATATCCGCTTCATTGCTGAATGCTGTCAAGCTAATTTTACTTAAGAAATGGCTTAGACGATTTTGATTCATTTTATACCCTACTGTTTTTGATTACCTGAAGACCATTGAGCTAAGTCACATGTTTGATCACATTTGATTAGTGGATCATTTGGGTAATAAGGGTCAGGATCACGAGAATATGGCAAAAGCCAATAATTTGGCGATATTTGAAAAAATACTGGCGAAATTTGGCAGAAAATCGACTTATAAGATTACGAAACCAAAACACGTATTTAGAGCCAAATGAAAGAATGTGTCCAAATTTCGCTATATCTGGAAAAACATATTGTCTTTCAGAATGTGAAGAATTTTCTTATACATTCTTAATAGTATTCGAGATGCATAGTTAAACTAATCAGAGTCGAACTATAAAAGTGATTTAGATTGATGTCCTTTCGTTGTAAATTTTAAAATAATGTAAAATTTATGAACATGTGCATACAAACATAGTTTTCTTATTGATTGTTTTTGTAAATAATACTATTATTAATAACATGTTTTACAGTAATAATACAGAGTGAATGATACAGGGAAAATATTATATCGAGTTGAACACAAAGTTAATTTTGACCGAGCTGAGCTCGGTCACCCCTGCTAGTTAACATATTAATTACAAAGAGAGAAACAATTGAAAAGCGAAAAAAAATAATAAAAATAAGTTACATAAAAATTGATTATGCACAGGAATTTCAAATGTATATTTTTGGACAATTTGTTAGAATTTTTTGTTTTCATTTATTTATATTACTTTTTTATTAGCTCACAGGCTATCATAGCCTGAGAGCTTATGTGCCCGTCCGTTTTGTATGCATGTTCGTTCGTGCGTAACGCGATAACTCGTGATAAAAATAACCTATCCACTTGAAATTTTGTATGTAGGTATATCCTGACAAGGCGCTTCCCCGATTAGTTTTTGGAGTTCATTCATTGTGTATAAGAGGGGAAACGGGGGGATCATGCCCCTTCCCTTAAGTTGATATAAATAAGATTTTCATGCAGAATTAAGTTTTCGTTCAAAATTTAGATTAGAATCATTCTGATGAGGCGATTCCGTGACTGTTACTAGGTGTTCATTGAATAAGTATAAATAGGGGGAACAGGGGTTCTAATGTCCCTCCCTAAATTTATATAAATGGGTTTTTCAAGCAGAATTTTCAATTTTCGTTCAAATCTCCGAATAGTTTTGGAAGTTTAATGGTTAAGTATAAAAGAGGGTGATAACTCCTTTTAAATTATATAAATGCTAAATGGGTTTTTATTAAGAATTATCTCATTTGCTCTTAATTTTGGATATAGATTTTTTATATGATAAAGCATTTTTTTTTATAGTATAGGAGGTTCAATGATTAAGTATAAAAAAAGAGGAAAGGGGAGAGCTGTTTCCTCTTAATTTTTTTTTCGAACGGAAATAATCCTTGAAAATATAAGGCTTTAATGTACAATTAGTATTTGTAGCCTGTGAGCTCAATGCCATCAGTTTAACTGGGCAGTATTCTTTATTTCTTTTTGTATTGCTTGCAAAAACAATGAAAACCATAGCTAATTATACATTTAATATTTTTTTTATTACTAATGGACTCTACAAATGGTACTTTAACGTAAAGGAAAATTATTTTCTTTTTTGTTTTTGTCACATTTTTATTGCAAGCCTCTGAATATAACTACGTTCTCGCTAAGATAACACTATAATAAATAATTTGATATTTTTTTTAGTTCTGATATTTCTTAAGCTCTATTCATACACATTTTTCTACATTATTTTAACGAGGTGGAACTCGTCGAAATTTGACGAAAGAAAATCTTTAAGAAAGAACTGTTTCATTGATTTATAATATACAAAAATAGATACAGTAAAAAAGCATCTTATATTAGTCACTCTAACACTCAAACAAATATTATTTTAAGCTAACATTAACAAAATACTACAAAACTCAATTATCCAAATTATTAAACGAAATAAAACCGAAATTCACGGGATTTTACAACAGAATTATTTTTTAAATAGTATGCGCATTTTAATTTCTATTATTATTATTTTTTTAATTTTAAGAGAAAATGGAGTGAAACTGTTGCCACAATTACAAAATTGGTACTAAAAATTATTAAAAAAAATTAATTTCTCAAAAATAAATTGAGACAAAGCTTTGAAACAAGTTGCATTTAAAAGCGCTTTTTGTCTCTATACGACGATGCAAAAATTTAAAATGTACTTTGTTTAGAAGTGTGAAATTTGCAGTAGCGAAAATTGCAAAACCGAAATTGCATGGAAAAGTGTTGCGCATTTTAATTTCTATTTCTTTCTTTTTTTTCAATTTTAAGAGAAAATGGAGAGATTCTGTTGCCACAATTAAAAAATTGGTACTAAAAACTATAAAAAAAATAACATCTCAAAAAGAAAATGAGATATAGCTTTCAAACAAATTGTATTTAAAAGTACATTTTTTCTCTATCAGAATGTGTAAAAATTTTAAATGTGCAATGTATAGAAGTATAAAATTTGTTGTAGCGAAAATTGCAAAATTATAATTGTATGGGAAAGTGTTGCCATTCGCAAAATGATGTATGCGTTACCGACAGATACGTTTGGCCTTTATAATATAGATACATAAAAGAATTGTAATGAAGTGTTTACTGTAGAATACATCGGGTTTACGGTGATTAATTGAGAAAAAAAATATTTGTTGGAATATTATATTTAAAAAAATCTAAACTATTCTATGTAATGATGTAATCCAAATTATTGATAGTATAAAAATTGAGTGATTAGGTAATTACACGTTTAATCAACTAAATTGAAACATCACATTTACGTGCATATATATGGATGAGAATTTCTCCTTTTCCATCATTAATTGTCCGCATATTTAAATAATAAAGTAATAGCGACTTGCGTTTATAAACCTCATTACTCCAAATCTTTTGCTGAACGATTATAATTTTTAGCCTCTTTTTTTCTCCATTAAAACATGCTTACTTGAAAGATGTAATAGTTGGGCGCTGATCACAAGAGCATTCATTATATCTAATAAAGAAATCTATCATGCCTAAATAACGCTATATCAAACTTTATTATTTTTCATAGATAATTTGACAGTGTCAAAAATACTCTTATCTTAAAAATAATTAATTGATCGTGATTATCAAGGTGGAAGATTAAACCATTTATATTATAATGTTGATTATAGGAAAATAGATTATCGTATTTTAACATCTGACAATTTAATGATCAGCCATGCAACTTTTTATGTAGACAAGTTTTTTGCAGAATAATTATTTTCACACGAAGTTCTTCACGGCTTCAGGGGATAGAATATAGACTATAACATTAGGAACATTATTGTTTTTAGATAAATCATTTTGAATAAAAAAATATCAGTGAAAATTTGTGCATAGTTAGACATATCAAACAAATACAAGACGCTTGAGAGTTTTAAATACTTTATATGGGTCAATCCATTTCAAATTATGAAGGTGGTATCACTCGACATTTTAAATTTTCCTATTTTTTCTAGTTTTCTTCATAGTTTACTATGAGCGATCCAAAAATAATTCACATGTTTCATAATTCATTCACATAATTCATTCCGATTGTAAAAGCAGAATAAGACAAACATACAAAAAAACATAATTTTGAGGCTGTTTGTCATCATACAAAATTGCTGTTGGATAAAAAAAAATGTTTATTCAATAGCATTTTTTCTAAATCACTTCATCTACAAAATTGAAAAATCACATTTACTTCACATGTATCATTGGAAGTTTCTTTTTTGCCCTCATAAATTTCCCATGTATCTAAATAAATAAAATAGAAAAGATTTTCAATTACAAACCTTATTACACGAAATCTTTTACTAAACAATTACAATTTACAGCTCCTTTTTTTCATTAAAAATGCTTACGTGAAAGTTATAAAAATAGGGGGGTGACTACTAGAGCTTTTTTATGTGCGAAAGAAATCATTCGAGCAGAAGTAGTGTTACATAAAAATTTATTTTTTTTTTTTTTTTTATTTTTTTTTTTTTTTGTAGCTAAATTAACAGTGTCAGAAATATTCTGATATTAAAATTAATTAATGCATCATGATTATCAACGTGGATGGTTAAACGGTTTATATAATAATGCTGATTATGGACAATTGATTAACATATTTCAACATCTGCCGACTTAATGATTATTCAATAATTATTTTCACATGTATTTTTTCAACACTTGACTAGCAGGTGAGAGAATATTGGCAGTTACATTAAGCACATTAAAATTTCTTTTAGATCAACCAATGAATAAGTGTAGAAAACTATCAGTGAATATATTGTGTACTTAGATCTATCAAATAAGTACAAGACAATTGAAAGTCTTAAATATTTTATATAGGTTTATTGTAAATCACCAAGGTGGTGTCGGATTAGTTACGCAACTTTTTATGTAGCCATAGTTTTGGCAGAATAGTTATTTTCACATGTATTTTTTCATCTCTTAAAGAACAAGGTGAGAGAATATCGGTGATTACGTTAAGCGCATTAAGATTTTAGAGATTTTAGTTTTTTTTTTTTTTTTAGATCAATCAATGAATATGAGTAGAAAACTATCACATGAATATATTGTTTATAGCTAAATATATCGAATTAATAAAAGAAAATTGAAAGTTAAATATTATATGTAGGTCAGTCCATCTAAATTCTTCAAGGTAGCGAAATTTCATATTTTCCCAATCTTTTAAACAATTTTTTCTTCATAGGTTTCTATGAACTATCAAGAAATAATTCAAATGTTTTCTAATTATGTAAAGTAGAGTGAAAAAACAAAAACAAAGAACATTTTTTAGACACGAACAACAAAATTTTGGCTCTGTCGTTTAAAATTATGAATAATATTTTATGAAAAATGAATAAAATTTATTTTTCAGTAATTTAGCTTCATTGAGAATTGATTTAAAAAGTATATTTGAGTAAGTAAAAAAATTGAGCAGAATATCATATTTTAAAAAAATCTAAATTTTCGCTTTAAAAATATGAAAAAAAAATACTGTCTATTTAAAAAATACATTGCTTCATAAGTTTTTTTAATCACTTCATCAACTAAATAAGATCACTTACCTGCATATGTATCATTGAAACTTTTTTTCACCTTTACAAATTGCCCACGTGCCTGAATAAAAAAAGAAGAACCACTTGCATTTACAAACCTTATTGCACCGAATCTTTTGCTAAACAATTACAATTTTTAGCCCATTAATTTTTATAAAAAATATGCTTACTTGACAGTTACAAAACCAGGGCGTTATCTGTTAGAGTATTCATTATATCTGGTGAAAGAAAAATTGTTCGAGAAATAGCGTTACATCAAAAGTTCTTGCCTTTTGTAGCTAATTTGACAGCATTATAAATATCCTTATCTTAAAAATAATTAATTGATCATGACTATCAACGCGTAAAGTTAAAGGGTTTTTAATATTAATATTTTTAATTTGAATTCTTCAAATAAATTGAAAGACCCCAATAACCTGACTATTAGTCACTGAAAAATTCTCTTTTGCCCTCATAAGTTGCACACGCACTTAAGAAAAAAATAACGACTTGTGTTTATAAACCTCAATACACCAAATCGTTTGCAAAATAATTACTATTTACAGCCCCTTTTTTCATTAAAAATTATGCTAACGTGAAAGTTATAAAAATAGAGCGTTAACTACTACAGCATTCATTATATCTGGCAAAAGAAATCGCTCGAGCAGAAATAGTGTTACATTAAAATGTATTGCTTTTTGCAACTAATTTGACAGCGTCAGAAATATTCTTATCTTAAAAATAATTAATTGATCATGACAATCAATGTGGAAGGTTAAATGGTTCATATAATAACGCTGATTATAAGAAAATAGATTATCATATTTGAACATCTCTCGACTTGTCATGCAACTTTTCATGTAGACACATTTTTTGAAGAATAATTATTTTCACACATATCTTTTCAATTCTTGACGAACACGTGAGAAAATATTGATAAATACATAAAGCTCATAAAAAGTTTTTTTTATCAGTTAATTAATATGAGTAAAAAACTATCAGTAAATATATTGTGTATAGTTAAATGCAGTCGACTCTCGTTAATTTGAACTCGTCGGGACCACAATAAATGTTTGAATTATCCGAAGCTCGAATTATGGAAAATATGAAATAAAAACATGCTTAATATGGTACTATTACAAAGGAATTAATGTTATAGGGTTTTTTTTTAATTTATTTCGTCTGTTGTCATTAGAATATGACTTAATATTAAATAAGAATATATAAATGCATAAACCAATTAAATGATTAGAAACAAATACAATGGAAGAAAAATTTGAGGTGTCACTGATGGACAAACGGGGCACTAAGAATTGGATATCAAATGCGTTGGATTATATGCATACTCGTTCGTAACAATTTTCACAAAAATCAAAGAAAGAAAGTTATTCAAATGATCTAAAATTCGTGAAAAAGAAAACAAAAATAAAAAATCGGAATTCTAGATAGTTCGAATTAAACGAAGTTAAGAGAAAATGAGTTCGAGTTAGTGAAAGTTTTTAACGTTATTCTCACATTGAAAATTTTGGAACTTCATGTTTAGTTCGAATTAAGCGAAGATTCGAATTATCCGATTTCGAATTAACCAGAGTCGACTGTATATCAAATAAGTACAAGACAGTTGATAGTTTAGAATATTTTACATGGGGTCATTTTAAATCACCAAGGTAATGTCTCTCGACAAGTGATGAATAACCATGAAACTTTTTACGTAACAAGGTTTTGGCAGAATAATTATTTTCACATATATTTTTTCATCTATTGAAAAATAGGTGAGAGTATACTTAAGATTACATTAAGCACACAAAAGTTTCATTTTAAATCCATCAATAACTATGAGTAGAAAATTATCACTGAATATATTGTAAGAGAATATATATTGTGAATTATGTAAGTGAATACACTGTAAGTTAGATTAAGTAAATAAAAGTCAATTTGCAGTTTTAAATATTTTATATGGGTCAATCCATTTCAAATCACGAAGTTGGTGTTATTCGAAATTTTATATTTTCTTTATTATTTAAACATCTTTCTTCATAGCTTTCCATGAACTATTGAGAAATAATTCAAAATTGTTCTGATTGTATAAAATAGAGTAAATGAAGAAAAACAGAAAAACATTTTTTTGACGCAAAAAGCTAAATTTTTAGGCTGCTCGTCTTTTTAAATGGTGATTAATATTTTATGAAAAAGGAATGACATTCATTTCCGAATAATGTAGCTTAATTACAAATTGATTTATAAAGAAGACTTAAGTGAGTTAAAATATTGAACGGAATGTTATATTTTATAAAAAGTCTAAAAATTTATCTGGTTCGGCACCATACAAATATACTGATGGTTAAAAAATTAACTATTTAATAGTATTTTTTATTAATCACTTCATCGATTAAATTGCAACATCCATTTAACATGATATATATCATCAAAAATTTCTTTTTTTCACTCATAAATTGTCCATGTACCTAAATAGATAAATAATAACGACTTGCGTTTATAAACCTTATTGCACCAAATCTGTTGGTGAACAATTACAATTTTCGGCCTCTTTTTTTTTCATCAAAAATATGCTCACTTGAATGTTACAAAAATTGGGCGTTGACCACTAGAGCATTCATAATAACTAAGGAAGAAGTCGTTCAAACAGAAATACTGTTACAGCAAAATTTATTTATTTTCATTGCTAATTTGACAGTTCAAAAAATGTTCCTATCTCGAAAATAATTAATTGATCATGCTTATCAACGCGTAAGGTTAAAAGGTTTATATAATGATGCTGATTATGGGAAAATAGATTACCACATTTGAACATCTGCCGACTTAGTGATTAGTCATGCAACTTTTTATGTAGACAAAATTTTTTGCAGATTAATTATTTTCACATACAATCTGACACGTCTTGAAGAACAGATGACAGAGTATTGACGATTACATTAAGCACATTAGTTTTTTTAGATCAATTAATGCATATAAGTAGAAAATTATCATAGAAAATTTGCGTTAGTTAGATGTACCAAATACATACGAAGTAATTGAGAGTTTTAAACATTTTATATTTCATTCAGTAAATAATATTTTTTTAATATCTTAAAAAATTCAAAACAAGCCCAAAGGAATCACAAACATAACATATTTGTTTAAAATTGCATTTAATGTAAAGACTTCGAATTGTAATTTATGCTTTCATGGAATTCTGTATTATGCACAAATTATACGTTATTTTTGTAAAAGCATAAAATGAACTAATATGGTATATGAGTGTGTAAAATGCCTGTAAACATAAATATGTATGTATATAAATATATTTATGTATTTATTTTTATTTATAATTATTTAAATAATTAATTTAAAATACCATTAAAGGCATTCTCTTAAATGAAAACTATCTAACAAATCATATGCTCAAGCCTAAAAGTGATAGTTACAAATTTTTCTTTTTTTTCAAACTATTTCATGTTAGGCAATATGCGTATTAAAAATAATCTATTATATTAAATGTGGATTGTATTTCTGTATTTCACAACTTTTGCTCCTAGAATATGAAATGCAGTTCGATGAAATTAACAACCGTTATTCGCATGGATCCGTGAATACTAATAAGCTCTCGGAATTCTAAAATTTGAATTAGTTTCAAAGATATATTTTTTTGTAAATTTTAACTATGTTTCTTAAAAAATTTCTAATAAAGTGTTTTTTTTTTTTTTTTTTTTTTTTTTTTTGTAAAAGAAAACGGTAAATAATGGAATATTTTCTACACTCTGAAATTGCGAACTTATATCTTTATTTTTATTTTATCTGAATACATATATATTACAAATTATTTTTTTCACCAAAATTAACCTTTATATTATATTGATTTTCTTGTAACAATATTCCGTACTTAGTTCAACTTATTGAATTAAAATCTTGTTCCTAGATCTAATCTATTAATCTTTATGGAAACGATATAAATTCTTAATTCGCCTTAAAAAACATTTATTCCAATACGCGTAAATTTAAAAGATGGCTCTAAATTAAAAATATTCTTAATTAAACTTTATTTCTTAATATTCGAAATAAAACTCATTTTTTCTGTTTTTATCAACCCTTTTTAAGAAAGTCTTATTAAATTTATTCCAAACCCATACCTTTCAAAGAATATCATTATTTTTATTTATCTATTTATTTATTTTCCCTCCTTCAACATTCGATATGTGTGCATAACAATAAATTCTTTTCTTTTCTTTTTCTCTTAAAATTAATCGTCGGCAAAAATACTTCGTTAGCAGGATAATTGTAATTCTGTGTCGATTATAAATTAGTTAAATAATATTAAAAAAAAAAAAAATTATCGCCTGTGGAATGAAAATCTCGACTCTGGGCATGAGTTATGTTTACATGGAAAAATGATATTAAAGAGTAGAAAATTTTCTAGAATTTTGTTTTTAGATTTAAGAGAGGAAGCCTGGAAGTGAGAAGGGAGATTTTCGGTTTTTTCTTCGATGCGTACGGCTTGCTGAAGTAAAGATGAAATAATCTTTTTGATGTTTCGGTTAAAGACGGCTTGCAAAAGGAGCCTTTCCCTCTCTTATGACTGCAGTTTAATAAATTAACTTGCAGCAGCCAATCAGTAATTTATTGGATCTTCTACAATTATTTAATTATTTTGTTCTTTCCCTCGCTTGCCATGAGTGTGTGTTTTTTAAACCAGTGAACCAGTGTAACACACACACACACACACACACACGCATATATTTATATATATATACAGGGTGTATCTAAACTACTGAGCAAAACTTTAAGGGGTGATAGTACACATCAAGACAAATAATATTAAATGGGGAACTAAGGGTCCCAAACGTCTTCCGAAGGAGATAGGTGCCATCAAAGTTTAGGGTCCAAAGTTTGAAATGATTATAAAAAACGGAAAAATTGGTCGATTTGTTTGCGGTTTTCGCGAAAACTATTCTTTATGTCAGTATTGTCTTGAAAATAAATTATAAAGATAAATTTCAAAAAATGCCGATAGAGGGCGCTTTAGACTTTGAAGTAACGAACAACTATATTTTACCGTTATTTTTTACATCTCATTAAATTTTTTTAGGAGTTTAGACATAAACTTAAATTTTGAGCTCAAAATCTGTGGTTAAGTAGCGCAAACTGAACTGTGTTCAATGGGAGTGGGTAGATTCAAATTTCAAATGATTATAAAAAAACAGAATAATTGGTCAATTGATTTGCGATTTTCACTAAAACTATTCTTTATGTCAGTATTGTCTTCAAAATAAATTAAAAACATGGAATTCAAAAAAGTATCGATAGAGGACGCTTTAGTCTTTGGAGTAACGTACAACTATTTTTTACCGTTATTTTTTGTATCTCATTAAATTTTTTTGAAGCTTAGACATAAACTTAAATTTCATTCTGAAAATCTGAATCGTTGAGAGTGGTTAAGTAGTGCTAACTGAACTGTGTTTAATGGGGGTGGGAAGGTTCGAATTTCAAATGATTATACAAAACGTAAAAATTGGTCGATTCGTTTGCGGTTTTTTCTAAAATTATTCTTTATGTCAGTATTTCCTTCAAAATAAATTTAAAAGATAAATTTCAAAAAACTACATTAGAGGGCGCCTTAAACCTTAAAGTAACCAGCAACAACTTTTAATTGTTATTTTTTGTATATAATTAAATGCTTGCAAAAGCTTAGACTTAAATTTTGAGCCCAAATTCTGAATCGTTGAAAGGAGTTATGAAGCGCAAACTGAACTGTGTTCAGGAGTTGAAATGTTACCCTGCCCAACCTACGAACACAGTTCAATTTTTCGCTACTTAGTTACTCACAACAATTCAGATTTTGAGCTCAAAATTTAAGTCTAAGCTTTTGAAACATTTATTTAGATAAAAAAATAATAACGGTTAAAAATAGTTGTTGGTTACTTTAAAGTTTAAAACGCCCTCTAACGGAATTTTTTGAAATTTATCTTTAAAATTTATTTTCAAGGAAATGCTGCCATAAAGAATGGTTTTAGAGAAAACCGCAAACGAATCGACCAATTTTTCCGTTTTTTATAATCATTTGAAATTTGAATCTCTCCACCCCTATTGAACACAGTTCAGTTTGCGCTACTTAACCACTCTCAACGATTCAGATTTTCAGCACAAAATTTAAGTTTATGTCTAAGCTTCTAAAAAAATTTAATGAGATGCAAAAAATAACGGTAAAAAATAGTTGTACGTTACTCCGAAGTCTAAAGCGCCCTCTATCCGCATTTTTTGAAATTTATGTTTATAATTTATTTTCAAGAAAATACTAACATAAAGAATAATTTTAGTGAAAACTGCAAATCCCATGACCAATTATTCTGTTTTTTATAATCATTTGAAATTTGAACCTACCCACTCCCATTGAACACAGTTCAGTTTGAGCTACTTAATCACAGATTTTGAGCTCAAAATTTAAGTTAATGTCCAAACTTCTAAAAAAATTTAATGAGATGCAAAAAATAACGGTAAAAAATAGTTGTTCGTTACTCCAAAGTCTAAAGCGTCCTCTATCGGCATTTTTTGAAATTTATCTTTATAATTTATTTTTAAGGCAAAACTGACATAAAGAATAATTTTCGTGAAAACCGCAAAAGAATCGACCAATTTTTCCGTTTTTTATAAACATTTCAAATTTTGGACCCTAAACTTTGATGGCGCCTATCTCCTTCGGAGCACGTTTGGGACCCTTAGTTTTCCATTTAATATTATTTGTCTTGATGTGTACTATCAACCCTTAAAATTTTGCCCAGTAGTTTAGATACACCCTGTATATATATATATATATATATGTTACACTCCTTTTCTGTAATGCAATATGTAATCCGAAGAATATTCCTATACTTTCATATTTACTAAAACAGTTATTAAGTTTTAAAGGGCAGTGCCTTAATATATCTGCATGGCGTATGTTTAAGTTAATAGTTTTTTACCAATCCACAGCAACAACACTACGTAAATTGACGATACTTCTCCAGACGAGGTCGCTGAGACAAATTAGATAAATATGTAAATATTACCTTGGACATAATTGTACTTTTTCAGTCACACAAAATCATCTCGACTATTTGAATTTTATAGCCCGTGTGTCATCTTTTCTTATACAGCCACTCTATTATAATTGCATCAAAACCAAGTAAACTTAAGAATCAAATTTTTGAAATTTTTAAATCATTTACACTATAAGCGTGATTTTTTAAAAAAATTATTAACATAAATTAGTTAATTCTATAATATTTGATTATAAATGTAACATGAAATTTTTCTTCAGTCTAAAAGATTTTAGCCACATCCCAATTTACTGTAACATATTGAATTGCTTCGCAAACTAGCAAATTATATTTTGTATTTTGTAAAACGTGTAAATCATATTTATGCTATACGAAAAAAGTTGTGTCTACTTTCTATCTTTCAAATTTTCTATATTCATTTCATGAAAAAAGTTCCTTATTTATATCTAAAAAAAGGAGAACAATTAGAGTATTCATCAATAAAGGATTAAGCACTCTATAATATAAATTTTTAAAATAAATGTGAAAGAAATTTTAAAATATTTAAAATTTCCACTTTTATTTTGATTAGAAAAAGGAATGTTCTAAATTAAAACAATAAAATCTAACATTTTGCCTTTTAGAACAATATAGCTTATATATTCAAGTTATAAAACTTAACTTCTAACTTCATTTGTGACAGTCTTATTTTCCAGTATGAGATATTTTCAAATTTTCTGACATTTTTAAGACTTTCGTAGCGCATATATATTTACTCAGAATTTCTTTGCCGTCAATCAAATCAGATTGAGATTTTTTCACATTTTGCTTAGCACTACGAACAAACAAAAATGTGTTTTTTGAATATGGTCTTAAATAATACTATAGAAACATGCCGGATGAGAAAGATCGCCACAAATAAGGCAGTACAAGATTTGAATATATCTCAGAATATCATATTCAGAGATTCGATCCTCATTTTAAGCACTGAATCTGTTGATAAACAGTCTGGTCAAGGGAGACCAAAATTAACAATTAAATCCGAAGACTGTTGTCTGCCATTGTTGCTCGAAGGAACTGCGAAGCGACCACAAGAGATTCGGTTTGAGACCACCAGGCTACCACAGAAACTCGAATTAGATGTTCTGCTGCACGGGAGCATAATGTCGGTGGACTGTGTGCATATATCTTACAGGAATCACGCAAAACAATTTTTTAAGTTTATTTTACATGAAGACTACACAAATTTCAAAGGCAATTAAAAATTTATATATATATATATGCTTGAGCATTTTACCAGGGATGTATTAAAAAAATCAGAAAAAACTAATTAAACTTCAAAGAAATGAATTTGTTTAACTAAATCGTTAAAATGTCCTCAACAATGCGTACTTGGTAAAGTTACATTTCTATTTTAAAGCTATCAGGCTTTTTAAAAAATGAAAAGACGCACTAACTTTGTGCAAATCCAGCTATTAATGAACATTGCATAATATGTATTAAAAATCTATTTCATTATAATACATATACAATGAATATAACGTTATATGACGTTATAAAACAACGTTATATAACAATATATAAATATTATTTTACATAATCATTCTATTAATATAATTTTATGTAATTATAATAAATAATACAGTAGAGCGTGGATTATCTGAAACGGAGGAGATCCGATTAATTTAAATTATGGATAATTGGCAACTTTAAAAAGAGGGTACTACATATTTTTTTGGCAACTTTCCTTCATATTTTTCCAGGCTCAATATTAGACTGACTTTTCAGCATGTTGTAGATGGCGTGTTCAGAAGTTTTTTTTAACTCTTAAAATTTTATTTTCTATAAAATAGGTAAAAATTTTCACATATTTCTAAGGTTTTAGAAACAGATAATTTTATAAATTGCTCTCTCTGCATTTGTTTGCAAGTTTAGTATTTCAGGATTAGGATATGGCTATTTAACGGCTAAATTTCGTGACATTCAGCCAAATTCATCCTAACGCGCCAATAGAAGCTTCACTTCAAACATTTTGGAGAAGTTTCGGAAAAATATATGACGATTGATGAATCTTGTTATTTGGACAATCTGGATAATCGACGTCCAGATAATCAGAACTCTACTGAAGTATTATATTATAGATATTGAAAAATTGCATTGCTCTTTTTTATTTTAAAAAGTAAGCACAGTTTTAAAAGTATGAAATAAGAAAAATAATATACATACATAAAAAAGAAACATAACTAGCTCAGGCAAAGTTAAATCCTCATAAAAGCAAACTGTAAACCAATGTTAGCGCCTTCAATTTACATGCTATGACGTCATAAGAATATTGTTCATGTTCATTCGTTGTTGGAGTGCATTGCGAATTATTGTCTTCGTGGTTTAATATTTTTTACATTTCATGTAATCCACCAATAAATTTCTTGTGTTTGTTTTTTTAGAAAGGTTTCACCCTAATTTCAATTGAAGTTAACGTAGAATATGTGTTTGTTTTAATGTAAATTAGAAACAACAACGTTGGATGTTTAAATTAAATATTCGGCAAAGATGTCATATACGCACCGGGTTTGGCGCGATGTTTTTTATGATAATTTGGCAAAAACTCTTTTTTTAATGTGAGTTACACACATATTTTTAAAATTATTTTCTATTATTTGATAAAGGAAACGATAAATAAACGGCATTTTCTTTAAAAATTATGTAGAACAAAACAATTTATGACATTATAAAAAATAAAATAAAACAATTTCTTAATAAAGAACAGTAATAGCCAAGTTAAATGAAATATTTTGCACAGTCAGATAATTTAAGATTTACATTAATAATAAGGTGTAAATTCCATTATCAAGCCACTGGTATTAATTCAGTGATTCGACTCATTGAATAACCAGGTCACCGTGTCAGACAAAATAACGCCAATCAGGTATTTCTAGCGTATATGATATCTTTGCCAAATATTTTACTTTATGTTATTATTATTACGATTAATTATTTATTTACGTTTTATTCCATTACAGTTGCCTTGACATTTTTTTAAGCTTTGTGCAATTCGGGCTTAAAATAGTGAAATAATTGCCAAAATATGTAAATAGCTATGAAAACAAACTTGGTGAACTTTTTTTTCTAATTTGTTTTTCATGTAAACATATACAACAGTTAAGTTTGTTTATATACAAATTATTTTTGTTTCTATGTAAAAATAGAATAATGACCTCTTTAAATTAAATATATTTTATACATATGTAAAAAAAAAACTGCTTATGTATATGAAATAAGATATAAATTGCCGGAAAATACGGTGCTAGTTTTTTTTTTCCTCGCCAAGGATATAACATAAATGAACCGAAATAGCCGTTTGGCATATAAAAAGTGAAGCGGGAAGCCCGGAATCGTTGATGACAGTCCCGAGACTTAGGCTTTTATTGTATAGATGATGACGATAATCAAATGATATCGAAATAAACCAGTTAATATGAAAAGTTATAAGACTTCATTAAATTAACCGATTAGTATTACCAATTACCAATCAAAGTTGGTCAATATAATAAATCTCAACTCGTTTAGCTTGAGATTTTTATTTTGTATGCTTTTTTTCTAAATATTCATTGGTAAAAGTACACATTTTTAAGTTGTATAATTTACTTTTTGATTATTTCAGTGTGTAAAATTTTTATCTAATTCATTCTGTAAATATAAAAATAAATATGTCTTGTTTAATCCTTTGCGTCTTATTAATAGAACACTTATTTTGACTGAGTATTATTGTCTATTAACAATTATTGTTGTTATTAGATCCAAAGAGTTATGATAGTACATATTTTTGTAAAGTATATATTCATTACTAAGCTTAATTAATCATATTGATCGAAATTCATCGGTAGTTATTAATAATAACCGGCAAACTTAATTAATATGCAACATATATGAAATTTACCAAAAGACGTGATTGTTATTAATAATAACCGTGGTTATTTTTAATAGTTGCCAAATTTATCAAATTAACAATAACATATATAACGGATGATCCAAAAGTCAGGACGAACTTCACAAATGAATAATTCGAAAATGAATCAAGATAAAAAGATACGGTTTGGACCAAACAGATGCAAAAGAAACCGGGTTTTGAGTGGCAACGAAAAAAAGTAGTTCTATGCGCGACCAACAGATGATGCTATAGCGTTTTATTGTACTAAAAGTTTATTTACAAATGAAAAAAATGTTGACAACTTACAGGTCAGCTTAATTACAGTTAATTAATACTGCAATAAATGTTTAATGTGATGTCCATAAATCAGAAGTACACCTGTGAAACGAGGTACCACACCGTTCACAAAATTTAGTAGCATTTCTTGCGTTATGACAAACACATTTTAGCGGATGGCATCTTTTAGTGCTGCTAGTGATGCCCGTTGGTCCGGGTACATTTTTTACTTCAAGAATCTCCACAGCCAAAAGTCACAGAGTGTGAAACCCGTCGGTGTGATTTCCTCGAAAAAAATGGATCAATTATGAAATCCGCAGTGAACACAGCCAGACTAGACTGTCACTTTTGCCTGTTGCGAAGATACGTCAAGAAATTCCAACAAAACTATTTTTTTCGTTGCCACACGAAGTCTGGCTTATTTTACATCCGTTTAGCGCAAACCGAATCTTTGTATCTTGATTTGTTTTCAAATTATTCATTTTTAAAATTCGTCCTGACTTTTGGATCACCTTGTATAACGAATTTTAAACCATATAAATAAAATAAAGATTTTCATATATGCATTATAAATTTCTATTTCATAAACAGTTTAGAATTTATAAATTAAAACTAGACATGTGAAGTTTTGCGGTATGCATTATTATTTATGCATTTAATAAAATTCCATACCCTTCTATCGACAATGCGAAAAAACAAAAGAATCAAATAGCTTTTTTTATTATTTTCTTGTTGAAATAGAGTTGATATAATCAAATGTTGCACATCTAATTTTGCGTGTTACTCTGACGATAATCTCGATCGGAATGTTTTAATTATATTCCTATCGAGTTTAGCTATTTCAATAAATACTTCTCTATGGTTACTTAGCAATTAAGTTTAATAGTAGAATTATTATTGACCATAACATCCTATTTATTCGAACTTACAGAAAACAGGTACTATAATAAATGAAAGTTTAGTGAAATAAGGCATAGATAGTTTTTGTTTTTTGTTTTTGTTTTTGTTTTTGTTTTTGTTTTTTGTTTTTTGTTTTTTGTTTTTTGTTTTTTGTTTTTCGTTTTTTGTTTTTTGTCGTTTGTTTTTGTTTTTGTTTTTGTTTTCAAAAAATAAGCCAGAAATGTCATAAGAATAAAATTTTATACGAATAAACTATTTAACCAACAATGAAATCATAATAGAAAGAATTTTAAAAACCTAGCTATATTTTCAAAAATTAATGAAATAAACAATAAAACACTTCAAATAAAATTTATGCGTATTAAAATTTTCTACATATAAAAAAAAACTTTTAATGTTCTTTAAAAATAGGATGTGAACTATAACTGCTAAGAAGTTGTAAAACTGTTACCGAGCTGCATAAAAAAATTAAAAAGTTGCATTATATATCAAATTGAAATTGCCTACTAGTGTATATTAAAAAACTGAAACATATTAACTGATGCAAGTACTAGGAAATTCTGTAAAGTTTTTAATCATTACAATATATTTTTTCGAAACATCACTATATATTAATCAAAAATAGCATTAATAATTATGAATACAAAGCACATATTTTCGAATGTAACATGGAAGTAGAAATGATCATAAATTTTAAGAAGTCAGAATAGATGCGCTTTATGTTCCATATTAAAATTTAAAATTACGCATCTGGACAAAGTTTTTAGATTGTTTAAATAAAAGCCTAGCTTTATATAAAAAACTTCCTTAAATAAAGATGAATTTTCATAAAAAAAATTAATCAGATGAATCCTAGATTTTTACACAATCCTAGAAGATCTAGGATTGAGTAATAATCTAGGATTGTGATCTAGGAAAGCCAGAATTACAACCACAATAGCCTCTGTGGATGCCGACATGCTTGCCGCTACCTGGCGTGAAATTGACTATCGACTTGATATTCTCCGTGCGACGAAGGGGGCACACGTGGAAGTTCATTGACAAGGGTCATGAAACTTTTTGAGTCTATCTAACCATTTATGTTATTAATTTTAATCTATCTTCATTATTTTATGAGTTATTAAACATCAAAATGGGCCCGGGACTTTATAAACACCCTGTAGAATAACACTTTTATAAAGCTTAAAATTTTTTGAGAATCAATTAATATTTCGAAAAAAAATCTTTATAGCATTTAAAGGTTGCTTAAACATTATTTAAAGATATAAAGGATCTATTTTTTAAATATTTATTATAATATTAGTAATTTACTAAAAGATATTAAAAATCGGCACTGAAAGGAATCTAAATTTAAATGAAGATTATTATGACTAACTTAGAGATTATAAATTATGAGATTATTATATTTAACTTAGATTACATATAATTATGTTGAATTTAATGATATTGCAACTTTTCAATGAATTTAGTTAGATGTTTCTTAGCTTATTAATTATATTGAAACAGGCTAAGGCTATTCAAAGAAAGTACAATTATGTGAAGCATTAAATTGTTTCATCTAAGCATGAACGAGGTTCAATGGTTAAGATCTCAAAAGTTATTGCAAAATGATTTCAGTAAAATATTATGTTCACGCTAATGAAGTGCTCGTGAAAGAGCCTTGCAATTGTTCATTAAATTATCATTATCTGAATCACTGAAAGAGAATAAATGTTTTAATAAGTTGATTTAAAAAGTTTTCGATGACTTATAAATTATTCAACACGTTTTTAATCAACTAGAAAAATAACAATGTTTTAAATTTACGATTTATTTTACATCTTTGCAGTAATATTTTATTAATTGAATATTTCTTCAGTTATGTTTAATTTTTATAATGTTTATTGTTTCCTTATACAAAATCCTTTTCCAAAGTAGACTATCATTTTTTGATACATATATTCAATTTATATATATAAATATAGAATTATAACTTTTAAAATATAGTTTATCTGCAGCTATTCTTTTAGATATACGGCAGTGAAGGAGTATGCCTTCTTTACTAGCATACCTCTTAGTTGTTAAGTAATAAAATTGGCTAATTTCTAACAAGTTTTAAACTACCATTTGATCAAGGTAAACTAAAAAGGAGTTGAGATCGGTGAAATACCGCTGCGCGTTGCTTCTTTTAGTTAACTTTAGACAAAATATAAATATATGTGCATATTAACTATGCTAGAGGATATAATGCAGATTTTTATATAGAGAACTGCACTCGTGACATCGTAATTCATTTTCATATTTCAATAGGTTTATATAGTTTTTGACTCTTGCTTTATCTAGTATACACGTGAAGACAATTACTACTATAGTTATGTTTTTCCCCATAAAGATTTCATTATGGTACTTCATTATAAAATTTGGTAATTTTTACAATTCAATGTTTGAAAAATGGCATAATCATTACATTTGAAATTTATATGAAGAAAAGAACAAATTTTTACCTTTCTAACACAGTTTCTCGAATAATTTTCAAACAAATACTCTTCGGGATATTAATTCTTTCAGTAAACTCAAATGTTTCATTTTCCGAGATAAATCTGTTGCAACAATTAGCGAAAAAACAATTCTTCAGCAAAACATAGCAATTTATTAAAAAGTATGTAATTTGTATAGAATAGCATGTATATGATATATTTAATTAACAAATTATATCATATTTCATAATATGAACAAATCTTCTATGTGTGTGCCTATCTACGTGTGTGTGTGCAAATTTATCTTAAAAACGACTAAGAAGTTTTTGAATAATTTTTGTATTCTACTGTTTTCAGATACGAGAAGACCATTCAGCTAGATTACATATTCGAGAAGATTGGATTCGTGGGTCATTTTGGAATAACTCTGGATCAATGCATTTCAATGAGAATGAAGGTTCATATCATCATTGAGTTTTTGAACAATTGGTTGTAAACAAAGTAACAAAGTTGGCGGCAATTCGTGAAAATTGACGATATTTTGCAAAATATAGGCGATATTGGTGTGATTTGTCGGGCGAATCGATTATCAAGATTACAAATACAAAAACAGGTATTTAGCGTCAAATGGAAGAATATCGCCGAATTTAGCGTTGTTTAACAAATTTCTTGAGACGTTTGGCGCAAAGATAGACTATAAGAATCTAAAGGCTTTTTTCTAGAAAAATCCGAATATACATGATAATCCGATATACATGATTGAACTAATTAGAGTACATAAAAGATTCTCGATAACCGAATTACATCCTTCAGGGTACAAGAACTTTCTGAACTCATGCTTGGCGCCAAATAAAAGAATGCCAAAAAATTTGGCATAATTTCGAAAAGAATTGTGTTTCAGAATTTGAAGGAATTATCTAGACTATTATAAAATAAAATGCTTTATACCAATAATACAGCGAGAATTTATTGTTATATCGACTTAAATATAATAGAATCTTAGCCAAGCATAGTTCGATCTTCAACGGGAAAATAAAATAATATAATAAAAGTTGCGCGATATCTCATTCTATAATTTGCTGCAATATTAGATGATAGATTAATTCTTCATAAATCATGATTATTAATGAATATCTGAATTTCATAAACATATCAATTGTCGAGTGAAAAAGAATCGGCTAAATGTTTAGTTATATGTGATAAATTCAAATCGTCAAAAGACATTATTTAAAGAAAAATATTATTTACTTGTAATTTAATCTTAATAATTGTTCTCCATCACAACATTAGCAATTGTAAAAACATTACAGATAAATGTATACATTGTTACTCAGTTAGTATCATAATATTAATTGAAACTTTTTGTGCAACTATGATATGTGATTTATATAGATTTTTAATGTAAAAAATATTTTTGACATTCTTTTAAAAAATCAGGTTAAACTAAACTTGAGCCATGAAAGCCTACCCGACCCGCAACAAATGCTTGAAATCGACAAAACCCGCAATATGAATATATACCGCCAACTGGATCCAACCCGATATCCGGGTCCGATCTAGTGCGAAAAAAAGAGAATATTTCGATCTGATGCAGAACTCTAGTTGGAAGTAAAAAATATTGGGTTGCCAGCGCTGCGTGAATGTACAATGGTGAAAGATTCGCATTTTGAAATAAAATGCATTTTAAAACATTTTGAAATGTCTAAAGAAAACTGAAGAAAAAGAAAAAAATTGTTCTTACCTTATTGTGCCTTGAATAAAAAAAATGTTCACTTTTATACACGTTTAAGTAAGCCTTTTTTCACATACTTAAATGAGTTACCTTTTACATATCTAAAACAATTATCTAAATTGCAGCTTTATTTTGATTTGTGAACTGCAGTATATCTACAAATGAAAGAAATGCAATGAAAAAAATAAAAAAATAAAAATACATGCTATATGGCAACTATTCAGAAAAAAAGGAAGGTCTAAATAAGAGATTAGACGAGCCGCAAAGTTAATTAAATAGAATACACTTTAAGAAAGATCGACCTTGAGAGTCGAAAAGGTAGAATACAGCTTCATATACAAAACGCTACTGCGATTTTGTGACAAGAAGTCTATAAAGGTTGGACGCTGGACATTTAAATTAAGACAAAATATAGCAAACTTATGAGAATTTTCTAATTTTTAAATTGACTAAAGATTGCTCGATTAAAATTCTGTGATACTGCAATTAGCGCAGCACAGCCAAAAAAAATAGAGAGAGTTTGAGAGGTAGCTGAAGTACTGGGGACGAGGCTATACAATCATTAATTATCAGCGTCGTTAACCAATTTGTAATTTCGTTAAAATAAAAATAGTAATGAAAAACTGACCTTATTTATGAAAAGAAAAAAAAATATTAGAATTGAACTGTTACACTACCTGTAACAGTTACACATTGAACTTACACTACCAAGATGCGAGTGAGGGAAAGTAACAACAAAACGATATTCATATCAAACTGTGAAATAAAAAAAAATCACTTCATACTTAGTAACAATAGAAATTGTTAAAAATATTTTTATGTTATTTTCTTCTCTCTTTAGTCCCCTTTCTTTTTTACATTAACTATTTTGGCTTTCAAATATCGTTATGCAAGTGCATTGCAAAATTTTTGAATAACGATAAAAAAATTGTATATACTTAAACATTTATTTATTGAACTATATATCTAACTATTTATAAATTTACTCCACTGCATTTTCTTTCTTTATTTCTTTTATCGGTTTATTGTACGAGTTACATTTAGCAGCATTAATCTCATTAAATAAAAATAAAAATATCTATAAAAAAAAATCGAAAATTCCTTATTTAAAATTTTTTTTATATCATTCTTGTAACCTTAGTTTGAGAAAATAAACAGGCGATCCACAAAATAAAATTAAATTAAAAAAAAACTTGTGCTTTACTGTCTTGAGAAGTACATCCGCCTGAAAACAGGTAAAGTTAATAATAGTAATACCCTATAGTAAGCAATTCAATGCCATGTCCTCACTGGATATCCTTTTTTATAAGTAATAATACTTTTATAAGTGTCCCTTTTTATAAATGTTAATTAGCCTACATCCCCTTTTCCTGTTGTTATGTATAAGCTATAACTTTCACTACTTAAAAACTACTACAACTTTCACTACTTAAAAGTACTACAACTTCCACTTTGTTTACATTCCAGCTCTGTTCTATTCTGAATGTTCTATTATGTATGTTGAGTGTTGTACGTGTGTTGTGCTTATTAAAGTTATGTGTCAGCTAATACAGTGTGCTGATATTACATTCTAAGTACGCAAACAGAACACTTTTGGCGACGAGTTATTCGAATCCATACGTATATTTGATTTTAATTGTTCTTTTTGTTTTATGGTAATTACAGTCATCGATACATACAATGGCTACGTTCGGTAGAATAGAAATTTTCGATCCTGCAGTGGAAACCTGGTCACAGTACGTAGAAAGATTTAATCATTTCATTAATGCTAATGAAATTACTGATGAAAACAAAAAGAAGTCTATATTTTTAACTGTGATAGGCCCAACAGTTTATAAACTGTTACGAAATTTGCTTTCGCCGAAAACAACGGCAGATACTAAATATACTGATTTAATTAAATGTTTATCTGATCATTATAGTCCAGCACCTTCGGAAATTGTCGAAAGATTTAAATTTAATTCTCGAGTTCGAAAATCGGATGAAACCGTTTCAGTTTTTGTTTCGGAATTACGTAGGCTTTCTGAATTTTCCAATTACGGTGCTAGTTTAGATATGATGATTCGTGATCGACTAGTACGTGGAATTCAAGATAGTCAAATACAGCGTAGGTTGTTATCTGAACAGAATCTGACACTTTCTAAAGCTATTGAATTGGCTGTATGTATGGAAACTGCTGCTCGTGATTCCATAAATTTACAAGGTTCTTATTCTGTTTCACAACCAGTAAACAAATTAAAGTCGTCAAAACCGAAACTTAAAAATTTGAAAATTCCAGAACATTTTCGTGAGTGTATACGGTGCGGAAATTCTGATCATGTACCTAAGAATTGTCCTTTTTTGAAAGCTACATGCCATTCTTGCGGTGTTAAGGGTCATTTGGCAAAAAAATGCCTAAAATCAAAGAAAATTGAAGGTTCTAGTCGTAAAAATTTTAAAGAAAAACCTAAAAAAGTTCATCAGATGCATACTACACCTGATTCTGTTGAAATTATTGAAGAAAATATGTCTAAAGTAGCTAATGTGCATGAATCGGAATACAATATTTTTAATATGGTTCCTATTGCTGAAAAGAGTGCTTCTAGACCAGTTACTGTAAATATTGAAGTAAATAACACAGATATTAATATGGAATTAGATACCGGTGCAGCTTTATCTCTCATTACTAAAAATACATACAAATCGCTAAAGTTACCACCTTTGCAGCCAGCTAAAACTGGTTTAGCTACATTTACAGGTCAACCAATTCTTGTTTTAGGAACAATTACAGTTGAAGTAAAATTTAATGGAAAATGTGAACATTTGCCTTTACTAGTTGTAGATAATAAAGGTCCAAACTTGTGTGGTAGAAACTGGATCATATCCTTAAAAATTTTAGAATTTCGTACCAATTTAGTTAAAAATTATGATGTAGAGTTAAGCAAGCTTTTGAATGAGTACCAGCGTATTTTTGAGAATACACTTGGACATTTAAAAGGAGTCAAAGTCTGTTTAATTAAAAAACCAGAAGTACAACCAAAATTTTATAAAGCTCGTACTTTACCTTTTGCAATGCGAGAAAAAGTCAGCGAAGAATTGAATCGACTACAGAAGACTGGTGTTTTACAACCAATTCGTTTTTCAAAGTGGGCTACACCCATCGTTCCTGTACTAAAAGGGGACAGATCATCTGTAAGAATTTGTGGTGATTTTAAATTAACGGCAAATGCTGCTATTGATACAGACCAATACCCCTTATCTAAAGCTGAAGATATTTTTGCTACACTAGCAGGAGGCCAGAAATTTACCAAGCTGAATCTTAGAGATGCTTATAATCAACTTGAACTTGATGAAGACTCCAGAGACCTTACAGTTATTAATACACATAAAGGACTTTTTCAGTACATTCGCTTACCTTTTGGAATTTACTCAGCACTAGCCATTTTTCAACGCGAAATGGAAGTATTATTACAAGGTATACCAGGTGTTGCTGTTTCACTGGATGACTGCATCATTACTGGCACCAGTGACGTTGAACACATGTCAAGACTACGAGAAGTGCTTAAAAGATTTAGTGATGCGGGTTTGCGATTTAGACAACAAAAATGTCAATTCTTTTGTGACAGTTTGACTTTTCTTGGTCATGTAATTGATGCTGATGGAATACACCCTACAGATGAGAAAATTAAAGCAATTATATCTGCACCAGTTCCTAAAAACATCACAGAATTGCGTACTTTTTTAGAACTGATCACATATTATGTTAAATTTTTACCTCGAATGAGTACCATGTTGGCACCCCTTTATAAATTGTTGCAGAAAAATACTCCCTGGCAGTGGTCCTCAGAAGCTGATACAGCTTTTCAAAATGCCAAATCAGCATTATGCAGCTCTTCTTTACTAGTTCATTTTGATCCGAAGAAAGAACTTCTTCTAGCTTGTGACGCCAGCCCATATGGTGTGGGAGCAGTGTTATCTCATGTTGTAAATTCAGAAGAGTTCCCAATTGCTTTTGCTTCACAAACGTTAACATCTGCAGAGAAGAATTATTCACATCTGCAGAGAAGAATTATTCACATCTGCAGAGAAGAATTATTCACATATACAGAAAGAAGCACTGGCATTGATATTTGGAGTAACAAGATTTCGAGAATATTTACTTGGCAGAAATTTTACTCTTTTAACAGACCATAGGCCGCTAGTTACTATATTTTCAGAAAAACGGCATGTTCCAAATATGGCAAATTCAAGAATTCAGCGTTGGGCATTGACTCTTTCTGCTTTTAATTACACAGTTCGTTACTGTAAAGGAGAAGACAATGCCAATGCAGATGCATGCAGCCGTCTGCCTATACATGCACCTCAAGTTAACCCTCCGCTACCAGAAGAACTAGTACTTCAGATTAGATGTCGGTCCTGTTACAATCAATGACATTCAACAAGCCACCAAAGAAGATTCAGTATTATCTCAAGTAATTCAATTCACTCTTGAAGGTTGGCCAGAAGTTCTCAAGCCAGGAACTGTGCCTGATTTGAAGATAACAGAAATTCTTCCATACTTTAAAAAATGCATGGAATTAACTGTTGAACAAGACATCCTTCTTTGGGGAAACAAAGTAGTGGTTCTTACTTCACTTCGACATAGCATTCTACAAGAATTGCATTCTACTCATCAAGGAATGGTAGGAATGAAAAGTATTGCTCGTTCATTGTTTTGGTGGCCGAATTTGGATACAGAAATCAAAGACACAGTTCGTTATTGCACCACTTGTGTACAGAATATGGATATGCTTCCAAAAGTTTTACAAGCTTGGCCAACATCTAACATACCATGGTCTCGAATCCAAATGGACTATGCCGGACCTATTGATAATCATATGATTTTGATTGTCACAGATTCATATTCAAAATGGATAGAAGCCTTTCCAATGAAACAAAGTACATCTCTAGCAACTATTGAGAAACTTTATGAAATTTTTGCAAGATTCGGATTGCCCAGTTGTGTTGTTACCGACAACGCAAAGGCTTTTACATCAGATGAATTCCAATCCTTTCTTAAGCGTAATGGCATACGATTCTTGCCCACAGCACCCTATCATCCTTCGTCTAATGGACAGGCGGAAAGGGCTGTGCAGTACATCAAAAAACAGCTAAAGAAAGTACAAGATGGTACACTTTCAACCAGACTAGCAAGAATTCTTATGAACTACAGACGAACTCCACTGGCTGTTTCAGGTTTGTCACCAGCTGAATTGCTTTTTGGCAGACAAATACGTAGTAGGTTGGATTTACTGCATTCTCGTCATCCTTCTGATCCTGTTTCAAAGCCATCTTTTAATGTCGTAGATTTAATATACGCCAGAAATTTTGGAAAAGGTGATAAGTGGATTCCAGGAAAAATTACTTCACCAATTGGAAATTGCATGTTTCGAGTATTATTATCTAATGGTACTTCAGTACACAGGCATAGAGATCAACTTAAAGAGAGAAGGGAACATCCATAACTGCATTCTCAACATCCAGATAGCGATAATCAGATGTTCTCCCCAAGACATCTAAATCCTGTTCCTAGCCCAGCAATTTCAATGTCACCCTCGTCAATTCAGAGTCCAAAGTTGCCTTCTCCAGTGGAGACTCCAAAGAAACCTTCAACAGCTCAAAGCCTTAAATCACCATCCGTTCCAGACATGACTACTAATGTGCAATCTCCCAAGCCCCCAGATCCCCCAGACAAGAGTGTGTTAACATCCCCTGATTTAACATTACGCCGTTCTTCACGCATTAGAAATATTCCCAAGCGATTAGATTTGTAATTTTTATAGGGAGAGAAAAGTGTTATGTATAAGCTATAACTTTCACTACTTAAAAACTACTACAACTTTCACTACTTAAAAGTACTACAACTTCCACTTTGTTTACATTCCAGCTCTGTTCTATTCTGAATGTTCTATTATGTATGTTGAGTGTTGTACGTGTGTTGTGCTTATTAAAGTTATGTGTCAGCTAATACAGTGTGCTGATATTACATTCTAAGTACGCAAACAGAACACCTGTGAAAAAAGCGATATTCCAAAAAAAATTTCACTTTCTAAAGTAAAAAAAAATAATAATTAAGTTTAATATAAGCTCGGCGATAGATTATTAAAAACATTAAAAAATAGAAAGGGGATAAAAAAACAAAGCAAACTAATACAAGGAAATAATTTTAGGGATTAAAAGCGTTGTCTTTCGGATAGGGAGGAGTGTCAGAAGAAGATGCAACATAGTTTTTCTAGATAGAGGCAAAAAATAATTATTATTAATTTATTATTTAAGAAATGATGCAACAAATGTATAATTGCGTGTGATTGTCTGGGGTTCCAACGGGTCCTAAAATTTCATGATTAGTAAAATTTTCGGTATAAATATTTTCTTATGGGAAATCTCCAATTAAACTAGAAGAAATTTTGGCTTTTGAAATATATTTATCTTTCTAAAAAGGAATGCTTGTATTTCTGGAAAACAGCATCACCTGGAAAATAACAGTCCCCGTACAAACCGTAAAATCTATGTATAATAAGCATATGGGATGTGTTCGGTACTTTATATATAGAACAGAGATATTACAGTCACATTCTTTATTGTAGAAGACCCAACACGTATCACATTATATACAAATATGCATGACGAAGCGCAAAACAATCAATTTAATATTCATAAAAGTTACTTTAGTGCAAAGGAAATCTCTTAGAGAGATGTATTCCGAACACATATCCAAATCTTTAAAATCAATTACTTCACTTAATGTTTTTAAAATAAAAGGCAAAATAGCTTATGATATTTTGCCAAAAGTGGCAAAAGCGCCATCTATAGTTTCTACAAATTTAAGAAAGGCAGTCATTTTGTTACAAGTATAATTAAATTACATAAAGGTTTAACATTTCTTTTTAAAATATACCCGTAACTCGCCATAAATTTCAAAGTGTCAATATTATGTCAGACCTTAAATCTTTTTCAACGTGTTAAAAAAATATTTGTTATAAATTAAATAACATTTGTTATAATTTCTAAAGCGTACGTAATATATTTAACATGAATACAATAAAATGAATGCATATATATTAATAAAAGTTTCGACAGACTCAAATTTCTAAAATACAACACTTACAAACTTATATACTTTTACATTGAAGTAAATTCGGTGATTTATTATTCTAATATAAAATGCATTGAAATACTGTAAATATATCTTTCTAAGACTATTTAAATAAAATGAAAAGCCTCGAGTAAAACATAATTCTTTCGGTGAAAATAAAATTTCTGTGAGAACATCAATTTCAATTCATAATATATCACCGTAGGACCTTTTCCATCTTACTTCTAAAAGAAGAAAATACATGAAATATAAGATCAATATCTAAACATACTTTATCTAAAAGCGATATAGTATTCTTACATTGTAGTTACATACATTTCCGCTAAGCAAATATTTGAGAAGAATGATGCAGTCTTAAGGAATGTATTGAATTTAGATTTTTAAAAAACCCATATGTTACAAACGACTTTTATATGTAGGACAACTTAGATAATTAATATAACGTCATACGAATTGAATATTTAAAACCGAGCGAAAAATTGCCCAGGACGGGAATCGAACCCAGATGCTTGCTTACAAGCCAATGCTTTACCTGTTAAGCTAATTGGGCGATAGCCAACTGGGATTTTTTTGCTCAAATAATCTTAAGCCAAGTATCTGGGTTCGATTCACGGCCTGGGCAATTTTTCGCTTGGTTGGAAATATTCAATTCGTATGATAAATTAACCAATCAAGCTTGTGTTAAAATAATAATAGAATATAACGTCATTGTGCTTGAATGTGATGATCCGTGAAAAGACAATGTTATTCTTATTAAAATATTAAGGGAACACTGTAACTTTGAAAACATCTCTTCAATTTTGAATAATACTGCAATATACTTAAAAGTGGCAAAATATTTAATATTGAAAATTAAATAAAATTTTAAAAAATTCTTCTAGATCATCCTATTTGAATAAAATTGATATTTTCTTTTTTAATTCAATTTTTAGAAATCCTTGTTCATTTTTTAAGCAGTAATATTTTTGCTTTGATTTTTTTTCCACAATCATTAGAATATGATACATAAAACTGCATACTGATTTTTAGATGTATGGAAATTTACATTTAATATGATTATTTTCCTTCGTGTATATAAAAAAATGAAGAAAATTAAAAAAAAACTCTTAATTTAAATACTTTTTTTATTTACTATAAACTTTAATGTTAAATCCATGCACAAAAATATGAAATAAATCTTGGCGAACAAACAAAAAATAAATCCAAACATCTATGTAAATGATCAAAAAAGTGTTACTATTTTTTGAACAAGCAAGATATAAAAATATGAACATGTTGAAAATATAGCAAAGTTTTATTTTGTATGGGTAATTGCACTGGATCTAGTTACTAAATTTACAATATCTCTCGGTACTATAGTCGTATAAGTAAAAATGAGGCGTCAAAATATTCACAATTATAGAAAATTTCAGTTAATTATAAAAAAATAAAAATTAATATTTCGTCCAATTTCAATGTACTGCCTCCTCTTAATGCAAGAATCGTAAATAAATTAGGGTATCGTAAATTTATAATTAGAGGCGACTATATTTTTATTCTATTTAAACCTATAATTTTATTTAAACCTATGCAAATCGATATGAATGTCTATTTTTCTAAAAGAATTATATGAAAAAATTCCATATAGCACAATACTCTATTTCTTTTATTCCTTTCAAAGTCACATCCAAGCAAAAGCCGTAGACTAAATAAAATATACGGAGGAGTGCATTTATATCAGTATAATAATCCACAACAAGACGAAAGGAAAAGAATTTCCGAATGTATGATTTAGCCTAAGAGAAAACATTGACTTCATGTTTTCTTTATAATATATTTTCCTTATATGAAGATATAAATATATTATTCTTTCGTGTAGTATACAGCTTTATATAAAAGGAAAATATTCATATCTAACCCTTTACTGCACTACGTTCCTTATCTGGCACATACCTAAATTTATTATAATTTTCATTATGTGAAATGAATTTGGCTAATTTGATTACTACTCCTGATCAGGAATAACCCAAAGACTGGACAAGCACTTATTTTGATCATGTCAAATGACTGCCTTAGACAAACTAATCAGATGTGGCAATCAGAAAAAATTCTACTATTCTTAATTATGCTAATATTTCCTGAAAAATGCCGCATAGCAGCGCCACCGATTCGGTGGTTGATAACAAAATTGAGTCAGCAACAACTTACTTCAACTTATAACGAAATCTGAAATTTCATAAAATTCCATGCATTATTTCTTGGGAAATAGAAAATACAGCATAGCAGTGCCTCTGCAGGGCTATTTAAGCCAAAAAATGAATGACACACATCTATATCAGGGACTAGCTGAATCAGATGTTTTAGAAAAAAAACGTACATTAGCTCTTGAGATAAAGCTATTGTGATAATCATGAATAATGCACCATCACAGCGCCGACTGTTGAGCGATTAACACCAAATCTGCATCATGTTATATAAAGTACTAACTAAATCTAAAGGATTATGAAAATTCCTGCAATAATTCTTGTAATATGGCTATTGTGGCACTTGTAAATATTGCAGCATAGTAGCACCACCTGTTCAGTGACATACACCAAAAGGTATTCAAATCTAGTTTATATCAAGTTCTAACACAATCTAAAGTTTTGTGAAAATCAATGCATTAGTTCCTAAGATAGAGCTATTGCGATAATCACAAGAAATGCATGGTAGTGCCATCTGTTGCACGATTTGCACCAAAACTTAATCAGCATCATGATATATCAAGTACTAACTTAATCAAAAGTTTTATGAATACCAATGCATTAGTTCTTGAGGAATGGGTATTGAAGAAATTGTAAATAATGCATCGTAGTAATGCATCGTAGCAGCACCATTTGTTGAACGATATCCACCAAAAACTAATCAGAAGTCCTAACAGAATTTAAAATTTCTTGCATTAGTTCTTGAGATAGGGCACCCACAATATTTTTTAGGTAGATTTCGTATGAAATGCTACCTATTCCATTCTCTCCCATGCTGGAATTTCTGAAACATTTTTGCAGATCTACACCATCATGACTCCTAGACCCCAAAACTACCATGAATAAAAAAGTTTATCTGTCTATTTATCTATCTATCTATCGGTGTATATCACTTTCTTCTGGACACGATAACTTCCATAATTATGCTCAGATCTTCTTCAAACTTTAAGGGGCATAAAATCCGGTCGAGTTTGTTAATGGGCAAAATCGGACCAAGGGGAGGGAAATAGGAAGGGTTTTGTAAAAACTGAAAAAATGCGATAACTTCTTAATGAAAATAGATATCGAATCAGTTTAAATTTTATAATACTTCTAAAATATGGGCTAAGTTAAAAATGGGCTCAAGGGGCGAAAAAAACAGGGTTTTTGTGAGAAAAAAATCGTAACTTCGTCAATTCTCACGATATTAATTCCAACTAATTTTTTTATAAATGTACTCAACATTATCTAAAACATTTGTATTTACAAGTTTTTGATAGGACCAACTTTTACCGATGAAAAAAATCATAAACGAAAAGAAAAAGGGAGGAGGAAAAAGAAAAAAATCCATAACTTGCTCAATTCTTAAGCAATAAAATCTAATTAAATTTATTTTACATCTTCTCAATAATATGTACAGCTTTTATATTAACAAGTTTTTCATAGGACTAATTCTTATATCAAAAATAAATTAAGCAAAAATAGGAGTTGGAGAAAAAACCTTAAATCCAAACTGCTTATATTCTAATTCATTTTTAAATTCATTTTTGATTTTAAACGAAACCAAAAGGCAGATCCTCTTATTTGGGAACTATATAACGTGACGTACTGGCCAGGGTTTTGATAAAGGCAGAATATATTTCAAAAAAGGCTGCCAAAAAAGGTATTTTGAACAGAATTTCCCAGTGATTGAAAAATTCAGGAAGTACAACAAATTGCGTTTTTTCTGAGTCATTTTTAAATCCATTTTTGTTCTCAAACGCATCCAATTTAAATGTTATCTTATTTAGGATATATAGTGAGACGAATTGGCCAGTTTTTTTTATAAAAGCAGAATATATTTCAAAAAAGGCTGCCAAAATTTGCACAAAATTTTCCAAGGCGATAATGATTAAAGAATTGAGGATGTATTCAAATAACAAATTGGTTATTTTATGACTCATTTTTAAATCCAGCATTGCTCTCAAACGCATTCAATTGAAAATTTTTTGTTATTTAGAAACTATATAATAGGCGTTTTCACAAGGGCGGATCTGGAGAGTCCTCAAGGGGGGGGGGCGATTTTAAAACTTGGGAGACTCGAATCTCATGCGCAGGTCGGGGCTAATATTTTCACTGCGGGTCGGGTTTCGGTCCGGTTATGTTCTATATTTTCTGCGGGTCAGGTTTGGGTCCGGTTGACTTCTATTTTCCAAGCGGGTCGGGTTTGGGTCCAGTTGATTTCTATTTTTTGCTGCTGG
Source organism: Maratus speculifer (assembly GCA_964019185.1). NCBI lineage: Eukaryota > Metazoa > Arthropoda > Arachnida > Araneae > Salticidae > Maratus > Maratus speculifer. The sequence continues at coordinate 246,386,277 of OZ025295.1, read as the reverse complement.
TCGTATAAACTAATCAGGGGCGTGCGAAGAGAAAACTGCGTCTGGCCAAATTTTCATCAGTTCCCCTCCCCCAATCTACCCCAAACGACTATTCTTGTGACAGGCCAAAAACGTTGGTAGTATAAAATCGACGTCTTTTAAATTTCTGGACCTGAGGCGACCGTCCCCTTCACCCCCCACCCTTTCACATACGTGATGTAACTAATACTTTTTCTGTAGTTCGCATTTGGGTCCGTTTGACTTCTACTTTTTGCAGCGGGTAAGGTTATCTTCTACTTTTTTGCTACTTGTTGGGTTGGGTTTGAGACCGGTTGACTACTATATTTTGCTGCTGGTCGTGTTGACTGCCGGTCGGGTTAACTTCTACTTATAATATAAATCATAATAGTAAAACTCTACAATAAGAACAAAAATAAATATTTAAAAATGTATTTCTTAAGATTTCGCTAAACAAATGAACAACATAAATATATTTTTTACGAATAACAAATAAGTAAGATGCCAGTCCAAATTGAGCTCGGAGTGAAGAATTACACGAATCGTGGTCGGGCCAATAATGCTTATCATACAGGCTGGGTCGGACACGGAACAAACGTTTAGCTTTTACTCAGGGCCGAGCCTCGACCTGGACATTTTGATCATTACAGACAAGACATGAGTTCGGGCTCTCTTATCAGAATTAGGTCCCAATCGAACTCGACGATTTTAAATCCGAGCCGGAACCCGATAACGAAAGCATACAGTAGAAGAAAAAATACATAATAATTCTTTTTAAATGTTCCAAAAAAAATTATAATTTTTAAACTACATTTTACATAGAAATGTTACTCTTAAACTAAAATTTAAATTTAATATTATCAAACGAAAAGTTTGGTATAAAATAAAAATGTACTTTATACATAAAAAAATTCTCATATTTTGTCTCCTTTAAGAAGAAAATATTATGGACATGTTAATGAAGTGTGTTTCTTGAATAAATGCATAAAACTTGTAGAAATTATTGTCGATTATTTGTCGAATTGAACAACTTTTATCAATTTTCTATAAAAAAGTGCACATTTTTAACTATACCCATTTCATTCCTCTAAACAATTTTTAGGACAGGTGTGACCCAGAAAATAACATTTAATTAAAAGTTTTAAATTCCGATGCTTTTATAGAAATTAAGGAAACACTGTCAATTGCTTTCGATCTGAATAATATTGAAATTAATTTACTTACGACCAAAGGTGACTTCGTAAATTGCAGAGTAACAACTTCAGCATTGTCCGAATTCACAAAAAACCAACAATCACTAAAATAATTTCCATATGAAAAGCGATTACGACGTGTGTACGCTGTGTACAATAGTAATCTAAATTATGCGCCAAAAGCAAACTAAAATTGGATAAAAATATCCTCTTCGTATTAAATGTCTAAATAATAATGATAATAAACAACCCTACTATTGCAAAAAAACCTCTGCTACAGACAAAAACCAAACTACAGACTAATTCATTATTCCCGCTTTTTTGTTGGCGCCAGAACATCGTCGGAAATGGCTGAAATAGGTTTGTAGAAGTGACTAATAATTTACTTTGAAAATAGCATTCTAATGCTAAAACAGAAAAAAAACACGATTTCTGCTTCCCCTTCATTCTAATCAAAATGTCAATATAGTGATTTCAAAAGGAATAAATAATGTTTAAGGGGAAAAAAAGTTCTTTTAATATTTTTATTCATTGATAAATAAAATTTATAGGTTTCAGAAAAAATGAGTCCGGGTCCGAGCACTGTCTCATCTCTAATACAGACATTTAAGAAGACTGACTCCAGGCAGGACTCGACATGGAAGAAAAACAAGTCTCGCCCAACCCAAATCGTCAGAAAAATAAGGACCAGGACACGGCCCGGTTCTAAAAGTCAGAAGACCTGACCCAGCATGAACCTAGGGTGTGCGACCACCCCTTCGCCATCTCTCCCCCCCTTAGATCCGCTATTGCCTGGTTCATGAATTGGCGCGGCCCGACCCGGGCCGCGCCGCGCCGACCTTGAACTTCAGCCCAAGTCCTATTACATGAAAATCTCTCATGTTAATTTGAAAACCTCTATGGGCCCAAGGGGCGACCGCCCCATCGCCCCCCCCCCCTTAGATCCGCCATTGCGTATTCATCAATTGTTTGATAATGGCTAAATATATATATATTTTTTTAAGCTGTCAAAGCGCTTCTGGGCCCTTCTCAAAAAAAGAAAAAAATTCCCAAAGCGATGATGATTAAAGAATTGAGGATGTAGGGTAACACCACCAGTAATTGGCATGCACCAGTGATTGGCACATCCTACAAACATGTCCTAAAATAAGATCTATATCCAGTCTTTTAAAAATGCAAGACCATATACCAGTTATATGCTCATTTACGTTAAAGATTATAACTTTGATTTTTGCTACTAGATGACAATAGTGCCTAGGAAAGAGAAACAATTATGGCTTGTATGAAATTCGTCATTTTTGTTGCAAATGCTTCTACTTTCGTTTAAGGAAGGCATGCTTTTCAATTCATTATTATATAATTTATAATATATTTTAAATTTTAATTGACAACGGTTTTCTTTAGTTAAAAAGGGTTACTTTAATTGTGTAAGAGTATACAACACACACAAATATTTGGATTTCTGAATTAATGATAGATGCCAATTAATAGTGCTTCAATTTTGCTAGTTCCAAGTAATTGGCACCTATTCTAATTACAAGGAATTCGCAAGGAACTTGAGATTAAACCACTTACTTTGGAAGTACTTTTAAAGTTATAGACTAATTTGGTTTATCACTTGTTTTTATTTGAAAATAGGAAATATTATCAGTAACTGGAATCCATTAAAGCTTCATATGACAATTACTGGGGACAGCATGACAGTTACTGGGTATTAATATAAGTATATTGTATTGTTTTAAAGTGTTCACATTTCAGACTAATATGCTGATTTCTTACTCTCAAAAACCTGAAATATGGCATCTTCATCTACAGTAAATTCATTTAAAGCGATTAAACCCAATGCAAAATGTAAAGTTTTTTTTAAATATAAACTTGTGCCAATTACTGGATCACAAGATGTCATACATTGGTGCTCTAGGTGCCAATTACTGGTGATTTCAGCAACTTTTTATATCTATATTTTTATAAAATTACTTTTTGGATTTTTTTTGCTTTTAGTGGGCAAAATAGATGCACAGATATGCATTCTTTGACTTAAAAATATTTCCAAGTAAATATCTCATTTCTTGGTAATGAAAATTGAAGTAAATTTAAAGACAAATTCTTAAAGTGCCAATTACTGGGGTTGTTACCCTATTCTAATAACAATTGGTTATTTTATGACTCATTTTTAAATTCAATTTTGCTCTCAAGCGCATTCAATTTACAGTTATTTGTTATTTAGGAACTGCGTAATGGGCCGTATTGGTCAGTTTTTTGATAAAGGTTAAATATATATTTAAAAAAAGCTGTCGAATTGGGCTATTTTTTGTTGTTGAAATGAAAACTCTTCGAAATCTACCTCCGCCTATAGGCCAAGCCGATAGGGATTTTTTTCACATATAGACACACAGACATTTTGAAAAAACCTGTTTTTCGAGTTCTTTAACCCCTAAAACGTGTAAATATGTCGAATTTCGAAAATTTTCATGAATCCAATTCTTTCTACTTGTAAAGATAGAAGAAAGTTAAAAGTAGAATGTATTCTTCTTGAAAGAGAGAAAAGAAATTTCGATCAAGGTATTAAGATTTACTTTCATTATTTTTACAGAATTTTTAAATATTAATATAACAAGGTGGAACCCGTCGAATTTCGACGAAAGTAAATGCTTAGTAAGGAACTGTTTCATTGATTTATAATAAACCAACAAAATTAGTTACAGTAAAAAAATGCATCTTACGACTGTCTGTCTAACTCTCAAACAAATATTACTTAAGGTTAAAATTAAGAAGAAAAAAATACTACTTTTATAAAACTCAGTTGCGCAAATTATTAAAATTAAACTTTAATTGCATACTTAAAAATATAATAATAAAGCAAAATATAATAAACATAAGTTATTAAGATGAAGTTATCAGTTGAGGCTCTTATTTTTGGTATAAATGCTTATGAAAATAAATAAACAAATAAAACTCAAATTTACGCGATCTTTGAATTCACGTGAAATCTAAACCTATCATAATTTTCATCTTCACAAAATTTACATGCGCATATTCCTGGTTCCATTCTCATACCCAGTTTTTATCAATTTTAAAAGAAAATGGTGTATTTCTGTTGCCAAAATTACAAAATTCGTACTAAAAACTATAAAAAAATGTATATGTCAGGAATAAATTGAGATACAACTTTCAAACAAATTGCATTTAAAAGTACATATTTTTCTCTATACGATGGTGTAAAAATTGAAAATGTGCGATGTATAGAAGTATAAAATTTGCAGTACTGAAAATTGCAAAACCGAATTCCATGGGAAAGTGTTGCCATTTGCAAAATGACGTATGCGTTACGCGCAGATACGTTTGGCCTTTATAATATAAATATAGATATGTATTTCCATACTGAAATATCTGTTTTTCCAATTTACAAGTTTTTATAGGTTAATACGTAATACTGTTTTTTCCGACTAAACACGTCTTTTCCGAATGATATTTTCGTTTTTATAGGTTAATATCACTTTTTCCGATCGATCTGGAAATTTTTCGACTGGTGAGCCTTCTGATCCTTTTGGATTTTCCGACTGAAAAAATGTTGCAGAATATTAACAGGGCTCGCACACTCTTTATATCTCTTAAAGACTCTGGCACCACTATTAAAAATAAGAAAATTGACATTTAAATTGTAAAACACAGAATTCGCAACCATCCCATTTATCCAAAGGTTTTACAATAATTTGCTGCAGTGAAATACTTTGAAAATATTCTTAATTTTTAGTGGTAAAACTGTGCGATCCCTGTATTAAGAAGATAAAATTAATTGTTTTGAGCTCATTTAGCTAAAAATGTAAAAATACGGTATTTTAAATCAAATTTTCAGTGGTCGCAGCGTCCCTAAAATTTTCGCACTTTTTTATCAGTATTTTAAATAAAAAATCTTCGTGTGAGATTAATTTTAATATCTACAATGAAATTCTGTAATAAATATTATTGTTTTTAAATTGTGGTAGGAAAGTGTGAAAATTTTAGGGACGCTGCGACCCTTGAATTTTGTATATACATGGCAAAATCATAAACCATCAATCGCCAAACTAATAGCCAAATTATACATATTGGCATAATTTTTATTTTAAATAACGGAAAAAACAAATTATTAGTAGAATATTAATAAAAAGTCGAAATAAAAATCACTTAATGACATTTTAAACACGTGAATCGTATTTAATATCATTGAATGTGACATTCACGATCATCCATTATTGGAATTTAATCTAATAGTTTGGCGATGATTTTTTGGTCGACGGGATAACCTAGTAGTACCAAATATTGTTAGATAAACACAAACCCGTTTATTGATTTTTAAAACTTACTTGTTTCCATACAGGATTAAATCTTTTGTGCAGTTTTCATAAAGGGGATGATGCAGTTGATCGACCCGAAAAGTTTGTCAACTTCGGAGGATTTTTTTCCTCTTTAGAATGAGTGCAGTAAGACAGAAACAGAATTTACCCATATGTTATTTATTGTTTTTATAGTAAAAATGTTTTTATTGTACAATAATTGTTAAAATGGAATACGATATTGCCAGTTGCATGTGGTTATGCTATCCGCACATCATTGTGAGAGGTATATACAGAGACAGTCAAAGTAATCTGAAACAAACAAATTTATTCAGAAATGTGTTTTTTTTTCTTTTCTTTTGTATGGGAGTGGGGGTACATGAACCTCTGTTTAGTAAAATTGATCGAAATTCGGTAAAATGGCAATTGTTTGAAAAATGTCTTTTTTTTAATTTTTTTCCTCCACTTATTTAAAAAATATATACATTTTTCTTCTATTTTTAATTAAGGTACCCTGGGGTAATAACGCCAAGTGCTTATATTTTGCATAATTATGAAATTATCAGGTAAATGACACCCATGTGCTCTGCGCAGAAGGGTTTTGAGTCATATAAATCGCAAAAAACAGCTTCAAGTTAATTTGTTTCATTTTTAGGTCTTATTGTTTTTACAAACAACTAAAATTAACGCTTGATCTAAAATTTGCGACATACGTTTTGTGTTGTGAAGACTATCTTTCTATCCGGAAATGCTTTGTTAATTACATAAATTTGTAGTGCATTTCATGTACTTTTAAAATGTTGTTGAAGATTTTGGATATCTTCTCGAGATAATTTGTAATTTAAAATGCACTGCGCAATAACTATATCGGGGTAATAACGCCAATCCTTGACATTAATACCCCGGTTGATTCCCTACAGTGGCCGAGCTACATCCTAAATACTGATTCAAATAAACACAGCTAAAACTGCGCAATGTTTCTAATAATTCTATTTAAGTGGTCCTTTTTAAGCAAAAAGAAGCTCATGGTCTGATATTCTTTTGCCTCATCCCCCCTCCCACACCACACCTTTATTTTTCTTACACTTTCACAAAAAATTGAACATTTTCAATAGCTTAGAATGCAATTTGTCAATTTCTATGTTTGTAGAGTTTGTATTTTTAGAATTGGGCTATCTACATGCAATTATTTCATCTTATTTCATAGTTTTGTTTGCATGGCGTTATTACCCATATAGGTGGGTAATAACGCCAAATAGCATTGGTCAAGAAAAAACGCCATTACATTTTATGAATACATATCTGTTAAATTATTTTATTTTATATAGATAGTCAATGAGTTGCTGTATCAGATCCTATATTTGTTTGAAAAATACAATCTAAAATTAAGCCGTGAAAATTGGTAGAACCTTAACGTGGCGTTATTACCCCAGGGTACCTTATTATTAAATTGTATTTCTTAATTAAATTGTAATCTTATTGCTGTAATTACATATGTAAAATAAATAATGCATCATTATCAACAAAATTAATGGTTGGTCATTAACCGAAATAAAGAAAGTTAATTACCTGATCAATTTAAAAGCTACGTTACACGATGTGCTGATAAAAGTAGTTTAAAGAATACGCGATTAGACTTTTAATAAAGAAATGGAGTATACATATTTTAGCTCATCATTATATTTCGCAACTTAGAATTAAATCCCGATACCTAAATCTATACGAATAAAATATTTCAGCTTTCGTGTAGCTCAGTTTCATAATGTCCAGTATACCTGTTTTCCAGTTGATCCACGTTCGTTTTTAAATTCCCCAGAAACCTATAACGAAATTTTATATTGTTAATTTTGGCGGCAAATTAATAAAAGCTTGCCTTTTCTTATTTTAAAATAAAATGTTACGATTTTTCCTGTGAGAATTCATTATTACAGAAACATTATTGCTTGCCCTTCAAGGGATTAAGTATCTCGATGCTATTTAACGGGTCTGTTGTGTTATTCCACACACTAAAGGCTATAGTTATTTTTAAATCTTAAAGATATGTTATGAATGATAATATCCCATTAATTAACTTTAATTTTTAAAAGATTTTTCCCAAATTCAGGATTATTGTATCGTTTCACCCCTTGAGGACGCGCGACATGTATTCGTGCCGCGTAAAGGCTTAAGAATCCTTGTTTATCCCCAAGAGTAAACAATTTACTGAATTTTTTTTCTTATTGGATCATTTTTTAAAAATTTAATAAGGCACAAATTTTTGTTTTTAAAAACCGTTGACAAAACATTAAAAATTTCGTAAAAGGTTTCCTCCGGAAGGGGTTAAAGTAATAAATTATATTTTTATCAATTTGCAAAATCCTTTTATGTAAAAAAATAATTTGCGCTAAATTATTGATAAATATTTATATATTCATACAATATTTTTCTTTCTCTATTTAGTTTTTAACACTTTCCGACAAAGCTGAAAAATGTTTATGCATTCAGTTTTTCTGCCGTCTGTGCACTCTCTAACTTCCGGAAATATACTCAGATTTTCATGCAACTGATAAAACTTATTTAAGATCACGTAATCACATTTGTTTCCACATACATTATATACAATACGAAGTGTATGGTATTAATAGTTCATTTACTTAAGCAATAAAAAAATAATTCTATTGCATTATGGTGCACGGAGAAAAATCTTTCACAGAGAATTTGACTGTGGTTAAGCTTTTTCAAATATATAGAAACAAATATAAATCCCTCAATTTCACTACAATTGCGGTTTAACAGAGCATTAAAAGCATTTTTTATTCATTTACTGAACACTCAAAAGAATGACATTCGATTATGGTATGCGGTGAAAAATCCACTCAGTTTATGAGTTTTTATGTGAACTAAATGTCTAATTGTGTGGTTCATAATACATTTCATTTATTCTTAATTTAATGTTAGTTCTATATTTTTCTGATTTAATTTTTTCAAGAAAAATTCATAAAATTCATTGTTTTTACGTTTTCTTAAAAAAAAATTTGCAACAATCTTGAAAAGTGTTTTTGCATTCGGTTTCCCTGTCCTTCTGATCATTAGCATCAGATTTTTATGCAATTGATAAAAGAAAATTTAGGATCACCTAAGCAAGTTTGGTATTAAATACGAAGTATGTGATAGTAATATTTCATTTACAATTGCAGTCAAAAGAATTTCATTACATTAGTGTGTGGGGAAATATCGTTTTAAATGAATTTTAATAACATTTCGCTATTTCAAATGTACTGAAACTGTTATAAGTCACTGAATTTCATTAAAAACTGATTATGATATTGGTACAGTGTACTCGTATCATTTGTCACTCATTTACAAGGACATGCAAAAAAAATCTGCCGCAGTACAGTGAATCAGGGTAACTTTGATCTATTAGAGTAAGTTTGGGCCAAAAGAGATAAAGAATAAATCTGCTAAATCATTTGAATTAACGGCAAAATTTTTATCTCAAAATATAGATAACAGCACTAGTGCGAGATTGGCAACTTGCTGGAAATAATTCGTCAAGTTTCCACAGTGGCAGAATGGATTAAATATCGTAAAAGAAGAGCAAAGTTACCCTGGTTGACTGTACTGTTTTTGAGTAATAATTACTGGAAATGCATTTTAAATTTTAGCGTGCACTTTTAAATTTAGCATTTATTTATTTATTTATTTTGCATCTTATTTGTTGCAAATGAGTTCCACACGTATACACAGAGATTCACAAAAGGATTCAAGTATCATTATTCTTATTAGAAGAATTTACTGAATTGGAAGTTTTAACTAAAGAGTATGTGTGTTTTTAAAATTAACTAAAGGAGGTGGATCAATAACGGCCATTTTTCGCCCATCAGCACTTAGACGTGACATGCATTTTTTTCATTAGTATAATATCTTGGATAAAAGTTTAATAATTGATGAGAAAATAATATATATATTTAAGTAAATATTATGTGTTTTAATGAGCATAAACACAATTGTCATTAGTTTTAATTCGTATAATCAATAGCAAATACAGCAATAAGTGTAAAATTAAGATAAATGGAGCTTACTAAGATTATTATCTCACTACATGAAAATCGGAAATAATAAATAACAAATAATAATAATAATAATAATCATACAGTTTCAGACTTTTTGGACAATGTGTTTTAGATTATTTTCGTTATCGATTGCTTCACCAGAATCATTAATGGTCCATCCAGCGGCCGCGTCTTGTACAGTATATGAACATATTCGATATTTGTTTTTTTTATTTTGATTGAGCGATTACAGTAGTATTGTAAGCCAGAAACCATAATATGAAAACATTCTACAATGTTTTTGAACAACGTTCTCAATCAAAGCCTGGTTTTCATATTTTACAGAAGATATTATTATTTTTCTTATATTAAATATTGTAGACAGAACACAATGATAGAGGACAGTTCTAAGTTTTACAAGTAACATTGCAAAGAAAGTACTAGATGACCTCTTTATTGAGAAACGTATTTTGGTCTTTACAAGTTTAAAGATATCGTTAAAATCAGACATAAATATACCCATGAGAACATAATAATAGATTTCGGAAAAGTGTCCCGGTGTATCAAAATCGAGGCCTTCTCTGCTACATTTCTGGTATTGGTTTAAATATTTTTATGCATCGCATTTCATATATCGACGTATTCTCATTTACAGGGCTTAAATCTTGCAGAGTCAGTTTACCGATCAAGTAATATGAGTTTTACAGCATCGTTTTCGCGACAAAATATAGATGTAAGTTTCTATAAAAGGCTTGAGTTTCAATAGTTTTTGCTACAATAACGAGGCAGTTCTTACCTTTACATACTATACAACAAGTGTTAGAATTGTGAAAATGAGATATTGATTAAATGTATAATAGGTTTCTTATTTGTGGTCTCATCGACAGTAATCGTTGATGCATAATCTCTTATTGTTACAGCAAAAGAAGAAATAGAAGTATTTAGAGCATGGAGAGCACGAAATACATATTATTTGTATTTAGAGCACTATTTAGAACCACTCTGTAAATCTCAGTTTTTCGAACATCTAAGTATCAATATAACTTTTCTGTTAAAACAGATACGAAAATTTTTCTGCGAGACTTTACAATTATGACATTGGTATCCAAGCATTATTTATTAGTAATTTCTTTAATAAATATTTACGAAAACAATTTTAGAAAACAACATTGACGTCTGAACAACGTTAATACTTTTTAAGTACGGCGAAATAAGTCTGAACGCACTCCGATAGTAGTGCATTTGATTCTCTCACATGATACATTTTTTTTCTTTTACAGGTAGAAGTGCACACTGAACCCAAATAAAATAATGCTCATATAAAAGCTTATAAAGAGTAGAATCAGTTCATGTCAAAATTAATTGGGTTCATCTAACGCCTCTTAGTAAAAAATTAATTCAAAGACGCAAAAAACGTCAAAAATGCAGAAAAAAGCCAAAACACTCTACTTTCGGGCTATAATTTCCATGACTTACTATTTTATTTATCACGTAAAACTTATATTAAACAAAACTACATATCTTTAACTATACGAAGCCACAGAACAATCATCTGAATTTGAAACTTTTTTTTCCGGGTATATGACGAGCGAAAAAAAACTCTTATTGACCCACCTCCTTTGATATGCAGGTAGTTACATACAAATCTATATATCCTATTAAAATTTGTTCAAAGAATTCGGAGAAATTTTCCATTGTAGATGACAACAGCTGAAATTGGGTTTTTGAATGTGCTATGCGATTCCAAATATATAAATTAGACATGATATTTAAAATTATAAAACTCCACAGTTTTGTAGCTTTGTTCTGAATGTGTTGGAAAGTGCTGCAGAAACTGGGCACGATCCATGATTTTTTTTTCTTTCTTCTTAGAAGAATTAGATATCCTTATGTATGTTTGATTAAAAAAACTCAGACGTATGCACTCACTTTCGCATGCTAAGTAAGAACTAAATCTTTCATAAATAGATATATCATACCCTTTCAGTAGTACATTGTAATTAAGGAAAAAATTTCTCTTATACTCTATTTTATGCAGTTTTGCATCCAATTGGTTATAGAAACATTTATATGAAAGGTCATTCTATAGAAATGTTTGGTTTGAAGAATGAGATTCATTATAACATACTGGGGTAACATTGCACGAATTTTATATATAATCGTTTAATAATTCCTATCAGAAAGACAGAAAGTAATTAAAAGCGAGCTTGTAAAGAGTCTTTCCGCCTTGATGGTTAACATTATATACCTGATATGTGTAATGTATATTCAAAACTACATTCTACGGACTGAAATAGTAATATGAAATTAGATTGGAAACGCATAAAGATAGATTCAGTCATGAAATTTATCCTTACAGAACTGATATGAATATCTTAGAAGCATATTTCTTGCAGTTAATTTGAAAGATTTAAAATTTTAAACAAAATTCCTGTAGTAGTAAACTATCAACTGCACTAAATATATATTTTAGTCCTTTTCAAATTATAGTTTAATACATGCTATAATCTATATTACAGTATGCTTTTTCTTAATACGTTCTATCCTAATTAGAAATTTTCATAATTTTAAATTATTATTCACACATTTATTCAAGTACTATTAATAATCTGATTGCTTGATTGGTCCTAGTCACATAAACAAGAAATACATACAATGTTAATGAACAGCAAAACAGGCACGTTATCCATATGCATTACCTGTAATATCTACATCAATATCATACTAACTACGACGGTATTGTGTACCCGTAAACTTATTAAGCGGTGTAGTTTTGTTACATTATTCTGAATCTGTTGGAAAGTTGCATAATCTATGCATGATGCATGATTTTTTTTCTTCATATATTTATATATCCTTATGTGTGTTTCATTAAAACAGCTAAGACGTATGCAATCACTTTCTCATATTAAGTAGGAACTAAATCTTTTCATGAATAGAAATATCTTGCCCTTTATTCTTTCAGTAGTACATTATAATTAAGGGAATATTACTCTTAAATTGTTCAGTTTAGCATCCAGTTTCTGAAAGAGGCATTTGTATAAAAGGTCATTCTATAGAAATGTTTAGTTTGAAGAATCATAATCATTATACGATTCTGACGTAACATTGCACGAAATTTATATAGGTTGAGGTCATTCCAATCTTTAGTATGCAATGTAATATGTCAAGTAAATAGTGAGTCGTTTAATAATTCCTATCAGAAAGGTAGAAAGTAATTAACAGCGAGCTTATAAACAGTCTTTCCGCCTTGAGGGTTAACACTATATATCTAATAAGTATAATGTGCATTCAAAACTACATTCTACTGACTAAAATAGCAATATGGCATCAGAAATGAAACGCATAAAGAGAGTTTCAGTCATGAAATTTATCCTTATTCATCTAATTTGAATGTATCTCAAAAGTATATTTTCATCCGCATATTTGAATAAGTTCAAATCAGAAAAAAAAAATTGTGAGTGAAAAATTAGCTGAATTAAATATCTGTTTTAGTTCATTTTAATTTAAAGTTTAATACGTGCTATAATCTATATTGCAATATACTTTTTCTAAATACGTTTTCACCATTTAGTAATTTTGATTATTTTATATTTGATTCACGAAATTTACTCATACTCGTAATAATCTGTTTGCTTGACTGGTTCTAATCATATAAACAAAAAATAAAATCAATGTTACTGAACAGCAAAAAAGGCACAAAATTTTTCTTTAAATTAGAAAGAAGAGGGATATTAAGAATTATTAAATGAAACTTTAGATGTTAAAAGAGTATATATATATACAAGCACAAATCTCTACATAATGGATGTGTGATGGAAATGTGAAAGAAAGTTTTGCATAAACTATGCATGATGCATGGTATTTTTGCTTACTTGTTATAATAATTATATATCCTGATGTATCTTTGATTAAAACAACTGTCACTTTCTCATTATAAGTGAGAGCTAAATCCATTCATGAATTCAAATATCTTACCCTTTATCTTTCCAGCAGCACAATATAATTAAGGAAATATTACTCTTAAATTTTATTCTAAGCAGTTTTGTGTCCGGTTTCTAATTGAGACAGTTTTATGAAAGGTCATTCTATAGAAATGTTTGGTTTGAAGAATGAGATTCATTATAACATACTGAGGTTACATTGCAGGGATTTTATATAGGTTGACGTCATTTCAATCCTTAGTATCTAAAGGGATATGTCACGTAAATAGTGAATCGTTTAATGATTCTTATCAGAAAGATAGAAAGTATTTAAAAGCGAGTTTGTAAAGAGTCTTTCAGTCTTGATGGTTTACATTATGTATATCATATGTATAATGTATATTCAAAACTATATTCTACGGATTAAAATATCAATATGATATTAGAAATGGAAAGTATAAAGAGAGAATCAATCATGAAATTTATCCTTATACAACAGATATTAATATCTCAGAAGTATATTTCCTGCAGTTAATTTGAAAGATTTAAAATTTGAAACAAAGTTCTTGCGATAATGAAATATAAACTACACTAAATATTTATTTTAGTCCTTTTCAATTTATAATTTAATACATAATATAATCTATATTACATTATGCTTTTTCTTAATACGTTCTTCCTTATTTACTAATTTTGATTATAATAAATTTTGATTCACGCATACTGTATGAATAATACAGTATTAATAATCGTCTGCTAAATCCATTCATGAATTGAAATATTTTACTCTTTATCTTTTCAGTAGCACATTATAATTAAGGAAATATTGCTCTTAAATTCTATTTTATCCAGTTTTGTGTCCGGTTTCTAAAGGAGACATTCCTGTGAAAGGTCATTCTATATAAATGTTTGGTTTGAAGAATGGGATTCATTATAACATACTGAGGTTACATTGCAGGGATTTTATATAGGTTGACGTAATTTCAATCCTTAGTATGTAAAGGGATATGTCACGTAAATAGTGAGTCGTTTAATGATTCCTATTAGAAAGATAGAAAGTAATTAAAAGCGAGCTTGCAAAGATTCTTTCAGTCTCGATGGTTCACATTATGTATAATGTATATTCAAAGCTACATTCTACGGACTTTAGTGTTGATATATGATATCAGAAATGAAGCGTATAAAAAGAGTTCACTCATGAAATTTATCCTTATAGAACTAACATAATTTTTTCTCGAAAATATATTTTTTGCAGTACATTTGAGAGTTAAAATAAGAAACGAATTTTCTACCATAGTGAAATATTAACAACTGTAAAAATCTGTTTTAGTCCTTTTCAGTTTAAATTTAATACATGGTGCAATCTATATTACAATATGCTTTTTTCTTAATACATTCTACCCTAATTCGTAATTTTTATTACTTTAAATTTTATATTCTTATTTAATCATGCACTATTAATAATCTGACAAGGAAGGTCTCCATACGGGCATACTCAGAAAAATCTGAAAAAATTACAGAATGTTCTTCTCATATAGTGATATATGTTTATAAAAAGAAATTCGGCGGAACCTCCTTATAACGTCCGTAAAAAAATAATAAAAATTTTGTTTATTTGGTGGTTTATCTCCGGTTGGCGAAAAAACGAAATTTTGAAAAATACGCTTTTACGCTTAGAATACTTTTTAAAGAAAAAACTTTCTATGTTCAATTTATTTAAATAAGTTTAGTTTAAGTAATTTTAGTTTTGCATTTTTACTTTACTTTAAGTGTAATTTTGTTATATACGTTTATATGTACTTATAACAAAATGAAATTAATATATTTTATCATTTAAAACACAATTAAAATTGATTAAAATTGTTCCAAATTGAAAAATACACTGTTAAAATCTGCTGCATTATGTTGCAACGCATTCCCTTGCTTGTATAGAAAACGGTTACTTGGCCGTGAAATGGAGCTTTCTCATTGGTTCAAACAGAGATATTATATACAAGCGGTGGAGTGCGTTGCAACAAAATGCAGCAGATTTTTAACAGTGTATGACACGGTCAATTCGCCGTGCTATGGAGCATTCTCATTGGTCAGAAGAGAGATATTCTATAAAAGTAGTGGAGTGACGTTGCAGTAAATGCTGCAGATTTTTAACAGTGAAGTCAATTAAAATCAATTTTCAGATTAGTTAAAATCGTCTGCTTTTGGCAAGGAAATGCACTGCTTGCCAAATCCCGCGTCGCTTTCAGCTTTTCACGCCAATTATTCAAAACTATTTTATTTTTTTACATATCTAATAATGTAATTCCGCCGCTAATTTTCACTGATCCTTTATTACCTACATGAGTAGTTTAATTCGTATTTTTTTCAAAAAATTCTGAGTATGCCCCCAATGGAGACCCTCCTTGTGAGTGCTTAATTCATTCTAGTCACATACTCAAAAAATAAAATCAATGATACTGAACAGCAAAAAAAAAAAAAAAAAAAAAAAAAAAAAAACACATTATCTATATACATTATCTGTATTATCTACTTCTACGCCATGTATATATTTCGGAGGTACTCTGTCCCCGTAAACTTATTAAACTTTGGAGTTTTGTAACTTTTTCTGAATGTGTTGGAAAGTGTTGCATGATTTATGCACTATACATGCTCTTTTTATAATAAATATATATCCTTATGTATGTTTGATTAACAGAGACATATGCATTCATTTTCTCATATAAATAAGAAGTAAATCCAGTCATGAACAGAAATATCTTACCCATTACCCTTTCACTAGTACATTATAACTAAGGAAATATTACTTTTAAATACTATTCTATCCAATTTTGCATCCAGTTTCTAATTGAGACATTTCTATAAAAGCTCATTCTACAGAAATGTTTGGTCTGAAGAATCATATTCGTTATAATTTTCTGAGGTAAAATTGCACGAATATTATGTAGTGGACATCATTTCAATCCTTAGTATATAATGGAATATGTCAAGTAAATTGTGAGCGTTTAATAATTCCTATCAGAAAGATAGTAAGTAATTAAAAGCAAGCTTTAAAGAGTGTCTCAGTCTTGATGGTTAATATTATGTCTCAGATATTTATAATGTATACTGAAAATTACATTCTATGGACTAAAATATTAATATGTATTGGAAATGAAACGTATAAAGAGAGTTTCTGTTATGAAATTAATCCTTATAGAACTGATATGAATATCTCAAAAATATATTTTCTGCAGTAAAGTTGAAAATGTTAAAATTTGAAACAAAATTCCTTGCGATAGTGAAAAATTAACTACAGTAAATATTTATTTTAGTCCATTTCAATGTCAAGTTTAATACATGTTATAATCTATATTGTATTATGCTTTTTCTTAAAACGTTTTCATTCGATTAGTAATTTTGATTATATAACCCTTTGGGGTCCGAATTTTTTTTCAGTTTTCAGAAAAAAATACTTTTACGTTAATAACATTAACAGTAGCTATCCATGTAGATTAAGTAGTGTTTAACGAATATTTCATTGCCTGAAACATGACGAAAGTTGTTGTTTTGTGTAGTATTCAATTAATATTCATATAATAATAGGATAAGAAAGAATTTTTGGTGAGGTTTAAAAAAACATTGTATTACAATAAGATTTAAATTACTTTACCCTTTTTGATAAGGTACTTGTACCCAATATGAACAGAGCTCTCAATGTGGACCCCCCTAATATTTTTTAAAGTAACAATTTTGATAGAGAGATCACGATATGTGACCGTGAAGAAAAGCATTTAAAAAGATAATTAAGCCAGGAAAGTGCAAAAATGTGCGCTGTTCGTCATTTAGAAGGACACTTGTTGTTTCGTGGTATGCTGATCGTAGCTATGGATAAGTTTAATTTTTTATTAGATATTGTAAAGTTACTTTAAATATTGAAAAGTTGGGTGTTTTAGAAAGCTATTAAAACATGTTTTCGATTGCTATTGCATAAATAGCTTAATTTTATTTATTTATTTGAAGAATTAATAAAAATACTCCCGATTTCCAATATGGACACCTTATGTCCACATTGGAAGTACAGCAGATGAATCTTCAGATTCACAAAAATTGAAAGCTAAGCAAAACCATCTACATTATTTCATAATATTTTGTAGTAACTGAGGTATTTTGCATCGATCTTCGAAGAGCGACAACCGAAAATGACTCCTCGTTCTAAAGTGCATGTTCTGAAGCTATTTACTGTGCCCTCCCCTCCCCCCCAATACCTTAAGATATTTTTTTTTATTCCCCTTCCTCTAAAATTTCATAGAAGAGTGATTCTTTAATACACCCTGTGTAGCAGGTCAATAAGGATCCACCTGTCCAACATGTTAAATTTGATTCACAGACTTATGCACGTACGCTTAACCCATTAGTGCCTAGCGTCCCGATTTTGGGACAGTTTTAAAAAATCCAGGTAAACGCTTCTTACACCAGTAAAAAAAGATGATTAATAGATACTTTCTTCCGCGAGACAAGTTCCTCGATATATTAAGATAAAAGTTATTCTTGTTTTAAAAGTGTTTGGAAATGCAACATTTTAATTTTAAAGAAGAAAATAATTCAGGCATTAATGGGTTAATAAACTGACTGCTTGATTAGTTCTAATCTCTTAAACAATAAGTAAAATTAATGTTTTTAAACAGCAAAATAGACATATTATTTTTATAATTAGAAAGTAAGGGGATTTTCAGACCTATTAATTGAAACTTTATGTGTTAAAAGAATACATCTAAACAAGCACTAATCACAGCACAAAAGATGCGTGATGGAAATGTGAAGAAAATTAATGTGAAGGAGAGTGTTGCATAAATTATGCATTATGCATCATTTTTTTCTTGTTATAATAACTATATATCCTTATGTATGTTTCATTAAAATAGCTATGACGTATGCATTCATTTCCTCATACAAAATAAGAACTAAATCCATTCATGAATAGATATATCATGCCTTTTGCCCTTTTTGTAGCACATTCTAATAAAGGAAATACTTTTCTTAAGTTCTATTCTATGCAGTTTTGCATCCAGTTGCTTATAGAGACATTTCTATGAAAGCTCATTCTATAGAAATATTTAGTTTGTAGAATCATATTCTTTATACGATTCCGAGATAATTTTGCACAAATTTAAATAGGTTGTCAACATTGCAATATTTAGCATGTAATGGAATATGTAAAGTAAATAGTGAGTCGTTTAATAATTCCTATCAGAAAGATAGAAAGTAATTAAAAAGTGAGTATTTAAAGAGACTTTCAGTCTTGATGGTTAACATAATGTGTCTAAGTATAATGTATATTCAAAACTACATTCTACAGACTGAAATAGTTTATGATATTAGAAATCAAATGCATAAAGAGAGATTCAGTCATAAAAATTATCCTTACAGAACTGATATGAATATCTCAGAAATATATTTCCTTCGGTTAATTTAATGCAGTAAGTTTTAAAATTTGAAACAACGTTCCTGTGATAGTGAAATATTAACTACAATAAAAATTTATTTTAAACCTTCTCAATTTATAGCTTAATACATGCTATAATCTATATTACAGTATGCTTTTTCTTAATGCGTTCTACCCTAATTAGAAATTCTGATAATTTTAAATTTTGATTCACGCATTTATTCATTTACTATTAATAATGAGATTGTTTGATTGGTTCTAGACACATAAACAAGAAATATAATCAATGTTACTGAACAACAAAAAAGGCACGTTATTCATATACATTATGTGTGTTATCTAAAACTGTATCATACTAACTTCGAAGGTACTGTGTCCCCGTAAACTTATTAAGCGGTGCAGGTTTGTAATACTATTCTAAATATGTTGGAAAGTGTTGCATATGCATGATTGTTGTTTTTTTCTTTCTTCATATAATTATATATCCTAATGTATGTTGTCTAACCTTTCCAACACGGGCAAATTCTGTTGGTAAAATGAAAAATTATCGATTGTCATTGGAATTTACAAACGATTTCTTTAGAAAATAAGAATCCTTTAATTTTAGCTTTTATTGTAAAAGTAAAATTATGTTAAATGTTATTGCCGCCGTTTCCAAATTTGGAATTAAATCAGGTATCTTGGACTGGCTGTTGTGCGGAAAGAGTTAAATCAGCTAAGACATATGCATGTTGGTATGTTGGTTCTAGTCATATAAACAAGAAATAAATTCAATGTTACTTAACAGCAAAACAGGCACATTATCTATATACATTATCTGTATTATTCCGGAAGTGCTTTCCTCCGGACGATTGCAATAGGTAACTTTTTACTTTTTGTAATGAATGCTACCTAAAACAACTACTTAAAAACTTTTAAAGAGAAAATGATCTCAAATTTAAAACATTTTGTACCCATGAAGCTGTTATAGGGTTTCGTTCATCTGACGAAACCCTATTTGTCTCTGTCCTCTGTCTGTCTGTCACAGAGTTAGTTCGTACACAAAAACTATAGAAGACTGAGAGTTCAAATTTTGTGTACTTACAGCTGAAGATCTCTTTTCACACAACTAATCATAAAATTTAAAAAAAAGTTGTGATTAAAATATTATTTTTAATATCCATTAGTTCCTTTTGTTGTTTTTTCTCTTCTATTTATTGCAAAAAGGTTAAATGGATATAAAAATTGTTTCTTTTTGACCCTTTACTTTTAAAGAAATGGAGTACTTCTGTTGCCACAATCACAGCATTGATATTAAAAACTACAAAAAAAAAATAATGGAGACACAGATTTTAAACAAATTGCATTTAAAAGTACATTTTTCCCCTATGGATGGTGTTAAAATCGAAAATGTACAATATTTACAAGTTTAAAAATTTGCAATAGAGTAAATTTCAAAATTGAAATTTCATTTCTTCCAATTGTTGCACGCAAGCTTAAAGAAAATTATTATGTACATAATATAAATTAATGCATTAAATAAATCACTTGAAATACGTGCTTTGATTTTTTTTCATAATATTATATCATATTTATCATCTATTTTGACACGCGAAGTGAGACATTTTTTTTATTTATTAAATTCTTATTCATTTAAATTACTTGCCGCCTCTGGTGACTAGTTTGTCTCACTTAAATTTATGCTAAGCTTTGAAATATTTTACTTCTATTCATAATTTTATTTGTTTGCGCACCATCACTGAATCTGCAGATTCAGATAGAGAAATAAACATATCTTTGCAATCAAGGCAGCATTTAGGAAAAGAATTCAATGTTCTATTCTCGTTGCCGCGATTGTCGAAGAAATCCCAAAGTAGTGCCAAAAAATCGTTTTTCATTTGTTAATTTAATGACAAAATGTTTGATGACGATGCTAAACGAAACCCTCTGTGCGATCTGCGATCACACTTTCCCACTTGTATTATATTGCTTTCATTTCGTGCACAGAAATTGTGACGTTCATCGCAGAGGACTTCAGTAAATGGAAATATTGTCATAGCAAAAAAAAAAAAAAAAAAAAAAAAAAAAAAAATTGTATTTCATGCAAAATTGTAACTGGAAAACGTAAGAAAAATTGTGGTAGTATATTTATTAATAATAAATTTATTGTTAAAGTATATTTAAAGTATTTAATTTTAATATGAAAACTATACATCCATATTTTGAGACGGGGAAAAAGATGCTGTTTTTGGATTTTCTGGAATTATAATTGAGTCATAGTGACGCAATTTTCGTTGATTTTTCATTACTTAAAATTAAAAATGAAAGACTCAATATCCCAATTTCATTATCTTAATAGCACATTACTGATGACGTAAGGAATAAAGTTTAATTTTTTTTTTCAATAAGTTCTTCTAAGCATTTTCATTTATAGAGTTTGCGTTAATAGCAGCAAGTAAAAGAAAGTACACCAAATTTGAAATGACCAAGCTTTATTGCAAAACAGTTAAAATTTAAAAATATACTTAGTCAAGACAATTACAATGGCTGTTAAAAGTTTCCGGCCAGCAAAAAATTTTCAGTTAATTTGTAAATATACCCATATGAAGAGGAATCTCAAAGTGATATTTATACATTTTATTGACATAATAGTTAGGAACTTACTTACAGAAGAACATGTAAATATCAATAAATTTACTGACTAAATTAAGTATAAAGGAAAACGCATGTTCTCAAAAGTTTCCGGCCACCTTCACAAGTTTGTAAAAAAGTGGTGTTGTAAGTGTTAGTAGTTGTAAGTGGTGTTAGTAGAAAATTACAGTGATCAACAACATTTACAATTGGTATTTCATCGTATTACTATTTTATTAGCTTTAATAATAAGTGCTGCGGCGCAGCAACGTGACATTCATACAGTCAATGGTTAAAGATCGTCTATGGTACATTTTTCCCACATTTCTTGTAATTTTGGCGAAATTTCGGCTGAGTTGGAATATTTATAGATTCGCAGACTTTTGTCAACTTCTTTTAAAAGACTTTCTATTGGATTCATGTTGGGCGCTTGTGCTGATCATTTCAAAAACGAAATTTTTTGTGCGAAAACCATTGCTTATCGAGGTTTGCAAACATTATTTATGTCGTTATCATGTTAAGAAAAATAGTTGCGACCAAATTTTTTTCTCTAATAAGGCAGAAAATAGTCTTGCCAGATATCCTTATACATTGTATCATTCACCTAGCTGTGGATTTCAAATAACGGACCGTCACTTTTTGAAGAAAATACTCCCCACGGCATAACGTGTCCTTCGCCATGCTTCATTGTAGGAATAACATAGGTCGAATCATATCTTTTGTTGGTAGGTCATCGGACGCTGTGTCTGCCATCACTTCCAAAGCTGTTCCAAATTCGATTGATGTAAAAATAGAACTTTTTTCTAGTTTTCACTTGACCAGACTTTGTGTTTTTTGAAAAACGCCAGTCGGGTACGTTTGTATTTTTTTTTAACTCTGAAAAAAATTTAACACCGAATCTTCCATAAAGTTATGCATCACGTCAGCATGTTGATACGGTGTACGGACTTATTTCAGCAATATTTTCATTCCGTAAATCGCAGTATATTGCAGCGAAATTTTTATGCGGATTATCAATTGTTTTTCTCATAATAATTCTGTCCACAGGAATAGTAATTTTCTGGGATCTCCTGGACCTCTGAAAGTCCTGAAGACCACGGCAATCTTTATATAATTTTTAAATATCGTTTACGGTCGATTTTACCGATTGATAACTTTGCCCCAATATCTCGAGAAGATTGGCGTTTTAGCGACAAACTAATCACTCATTTATGAACAATAATTGTTGAACATTTCAATTTTGAATTCAGACTGTGCTATACACGTTGATTCATTCATAAACACAACCAAAAAACAGTTTACCGATAGAAAAAAACTAAAGAATGATAAGTGGCCGGAAACTTTTGCACACGCGAACTTCGACTTTTATCTCTTTGCATGAAGCATCTTCAGTATCCAATCAAAATGATCACGTGATCAGAAGTCATTCACATATTCTTAACTTTTGAAGCAATTGTGCTTCTTCTTTGCTGAAACGTTTTGGTAAATAAATCGAAGAAACTAATTGGCCGGAAACTTATTACCGCCACTGTAGATTATATTGTGATATGATCTTTTTAACTACCGTTTTGAATTTAAAGACGACACAAATGAAATTTCTGTTCAAAGATCAAAAGTGTTTTTATGTGAATATTATAAAGAGAAAGTAAAATTATCAGTTACACACAGTTACAATTAAGTTACACCTGATTAAACGATACATTTAAGTACCTTGCTTAATATATACTAGCAGGGGAGACCGAGCTTAGCTCGGTCAAAATTAACTTTTCGTTCAACTCGATATAGTATTTTCACTATATCATTAACTCTGTGTTATTACTGTAAAACATGTTTATAATAGTATTATTTAGAAAAACAATCAATAAGAAAACTATGTTTTTATGCGCATGTTTATAAATTTTACTTTATTTTAAAATTTACAACGAAAGGACATCGATCTAAAACACTTTTTTGCTCGACTCTGATTGGTTGAACCATGCATTTCGAATCCTCTTAAAAATGTATAAAAAAATTCTTTACATTCTGAAAAAGAATATTTTTTGCTAGAGATAGCCAAATTTGGAGGCATTCTTTCATTTGGCTCCAAATACGTGTTTTGATTTTCGTAATTTTTATAGTCGTTTTTTTGGCCATATGTCGCCAATATTTTGTCAAATATCACCAAGTTATTGGCTTTTGCCACATTCTCGTGAACCTGGCCCGTATTACCCAAAATGAGCCACTAATCAAATTTGATCAAGCATGTGACATAGCTCAATCGTCTTCAGGTAATCAAAAACAGTAGAATATAAAATTGAATCAAAATCGTTTAAGCCATTTTTTAGGTAAAATTAGCTTGGCAGCATTCAGCAATGAATCGAATTGACCCACTAATATAATTTTGTTTAACATGCGACTCAGCCCAATAGTCTTCTCGTGACAAAAAACGTTTTGTTTCAAAATTTAGATAAAATTGATTGAGTCGTTGATATATAAATAGAATGACCCTATCTCATTAAGACCCAAAATGACCCACTAATCGAATTTTCGCGAGCATGTGTCCAAGCCAAATGGTTTTCTCTTGCTCAAAAACAATATAATACAAAGTATAGTCAAAATGGTGTGTACCATTTTCTATATAAAATTAGCATGACCCAGCATGACCAACAAATGACCCTTATAATCGAAATCTCTCGAACGTGTGGCCTAGCTCATTAGTTTTAGCATGCCGAAAAACATTAGATACAAAATTTAGATAAAATCGATTGAGCCGTTTTTTAGATATGGTTAGTTTGACCCTGACCCCTTATGATCCAAAATGACCCATTGATCGAATTTTCTCAAAAATTTGTCATAACCCAATGATTTTCTTGTGCCCGAAAACGATAAAATACAAAATTTAGTCAAAATTGCGCGAAACGTTGTCTAGATAAAATTAGAATGGCCCAAAAGTGGCCCACTAATCGAAATTTCTCGAACATGTGACCTACCCCAATGATTTTCTCATGCCAAAAATATGTTGTATACAAAATTTCGTTAAAATCGACCCACCCATTCTTTAGATATAGCTTGACCTTGACCCATTAAGACCCACAAATGACCCTTATAATCGAAAGCTCTCGAATATGTGAGTTAATCCATTAATTTTCTCGTTTCTAAAAATTGTTACATACAGAATTTCGTTAAAATTGATCCTGCCGTTCTTTAATTATATAATATAGCTTGACACAGACCCTTTATGATCCAAAATGACCCATTAATCGAAATTTTTCGAACATATAACCTAGTCCAATGATTTTATCGTGCCAAAAAAATATTGCATACAAAATTTCGTTAAAATCGATCCACCAGTTCTTTAGATATAGCTTGACCATGATCCATTATGACCCATCATGATCCACAAATGACCCTCATAGTCGAAATCTCTCAAACATGTGATTTAGCCCATTAGTTTTCTCACGTCAAAAAACTGTTACATACAAAATTTCGTTATAATCCATAACGCCGTTCTTTAAATATAAATAGCTTGACCCAGACTCTTAATGACCCAATATGACCCCAATATAAAAATTTTTCTCGAGCATGTAACCTAGCCCAATGTTTTTCTCGTGCCCGAAAACCATAGAATGCAATTTTTAGTGAAAATTGCGTGAGAAAATCTCTAGATAAAAATAGCATGACCCACAATGACCCCAAAAATGACCCACTAACCGAATTTTCTCGAACATGTTACCTAACTCAATGGTCTTCTTGTAACCCAAAACGATAAAATATAAAATTTGGTCGAAATCGTTAGAGCCGTTTTTTAAATAAAAATGGCTTGACCCACAATGACTTAATAATGACCCACTAATCAAAATTTTTCGAACATGTGACCCAGCTCAATTGTTTTCTCGTGCCAAAAAACGATTGGATACAAAATTTCGTTAAAATCGATCCAGCCGCTCTCTAGATATAAATAGCTTGATCCTGACCCATTATGACCCAAAATGACCCAATAATCGAATTTTCTCGAACATGTGACTTAGCCCAATGGTTTTCTCGTGCCCGAAAATGGTAAAATCCAAATTTTTGCGAAAATCGTTAGAGCCGTTTTTGAGATAAAATTTACACACACAGACACACACACACAATTTTTGCTCACATTATAGTATAAGATATTATACCGCGGTTTTAAAAATACCAAGAGGCAAAGTGTATGTATTTCACTGTTTAATTTATCTCGTTTAAAGAATCATGTAAATGGCCAAAAGATGTTTAAGAGTAGCTGATTCGATCATAAAATTTCTCTATCAAAGGAAAATGAATGGAAATCCATTTACAGGGATATCACCCTTTCATTGAAAAAAATATAGTTTAATATTTCGAAATATTTTAAAAGCTGATCAAATTAGCCTCTTTTTAGAGTTTGTTGTGGCTCAACGAGGGATAACGAACGCAGCTTGTAGAGTACAGAGCCCCCTAATGTTCTAAAAGAACATTAGGATCATTACAACATCATATATTCATATCACAAGAGGTTCATTTAGGAATCCTAGCTTGCAGAGCCCAACGCTACATTACTGACCATGAGCCTTGAGTTTCTACTTTTGTCAATCTCGCATTCAGCCTATCCTGGGGCACACAGTGTTTAGTTCCCATGCACGCTTGGTACTCATTTTATCGACCAGGAAGGATTGATAGGCTAAGTGAATCTCGCACAGCCCGGTCGTGAAGTATAGAGAGGTTCTTTTTCTTTTTTGTAATTACCAGGATATTACTTGTTCGAAAACATCCTCCTCGTTATCGCAAACATTTTCATCTCATATTTAGATAATTAAAATATTGTTAAGTTTTTTTTTAATTTTCAAGTCATTACTTTCTTCGAAATTTAAATCGTTTAGTGCTTTTCAAAAAAAAAAAAAGTTTTAATAAAAGTTTATTTGTCTATCTAGAAGAATGTTTTGAGATATAAATTGTGTAATTCGCATTTTAAGGCACTTCTTCATGTCGAGAAACTGCCTGGTTTTTAACTTATTTAGCTTGCCTAAGCTGTCCTCAAAGTTTTACACGATAGTTGCTTTAAAAAAAAATATTTGACATTGTGCTACTTAGAATACCAAACTCTTTTTTACAATTCCGCCTTTCTTTTTCATTTTTTTTAAAAACTTCGTCGATAATTTGTTTCTGCACTTCAATAGAAAACTTATCAAATTTTCTTTTGTTAGCCATTTTAACAGATGATTCGCAGAAGATCACATTTACAAATTCTGTTTATTACTATTATTATTACCATGGAAGGAAACTTTTCGAGACTTCACTATGACATTCACATGTTTTTTAATCCTTTTTTAAAACTATAAACTATATATCTATGTCATTCTTACAATCTACCTATTTCTTAATTCTTATTCAGTACTATCTCTTCTGGTTTCCTTAAAACCAACCTAACCACTCAAGAAAACAATCTTTTCTAATAGAAGGACAATGAAAAAATAGATGGTCACAGCATATGCAATAGCAACTGCAAAAAGATAAGGAAACGATAAAACAATGGGAATTTCAACTCCCATCTGAGGAGAGAGGGGGGAGGTCAAGAGATTTCGTTCTGTTATTCGCATCTTGAAATCTTCATTTTATTGTTCATGCAAAGTTTACTACAGTAACTAGTGAATATAATTTATCTATTTTTTGGAATATATTTTTTTTATTTTAGAAAATACATTTTTAAGTTTATTTCTAGAAAAAATTGCAAATTATCTAGTTATCCAAAAATATTCTTCAAACCAAGTTTTTTTTTTTTCTTTACATTGCGTTTAAAGGAAATTTGAAAGTTTTTTTTTTTTCGAGCTATCAAAAAATCCCCCCGAAATGGAATTCTAGATAGAGAAATCAATAACTGAATATCTTTATAAAATAATCCCACATTGATGTTATTCACAAATAAATTTATGGCTTTTACCTTTATGGATTCCGCATTAAATGTTTACATGCAAAATCAACATGTACGAGGTGGTAAAATGATTATTGTCCTTAGTGTATATAAAATATTTGTACTGAGATGGATGGTGTGCAATATCGAAATTAAATGTCTCATATAACTATATGCTTCATTTTAGAACCACAACTGCTATTTTTACATATTTTTGGGGAAAAGGATGAAAGAGGGATGTGGTGAGTTGATGTGAACGACTGACTTAGAGTCGACCGCACAAAACCCTATGTCATAGAGCACAAGAAAAATCCTTTATTTCATGGAAGAGCAGTAATAGGGGAATCATAATAATCTATGTCTGCCGGAAGTGAAGTGGTGCCTAAGCCAAAAATTAATACCACTAGTGACTGACTCGTATATTTAGCATTGTGCTTGTCCTATAATCAAAATTATGAAAACACATTGGAAAGCCTACGAGTCAACCACTAGTGGTGTTCATTTTTAGCTTATGCAGCACTTCGCTTCCGGCAGACATGGATGATTAGATTCCCCTATTACTAGTTTTCCATAAAATAAAGCATTTCTTCTTGAGCTTAATGACTTAGGGTTTTGTGCGATCGGCTCTTGGACTATTACAGGGCTAGATTTCTGACTGTGAATGAGACGTGACATCTTTCCTTTGGATTCGGGATCATTGTGATGTAGCTACGTCTCATTCACTGTCGCAAATCTAGACTCATAAGTTCCAAAACAGCCTCACCCCCCTCGCGCTTGAAAAATAGGTTTTAAAACTTCATTCCTCCCTCCAAAAATATATTAAAGTAGCATTTACAGTTCTGAATTTCAGCATATTGGGCATCTAAAACATAAGGCTTTCATATACCATATCAACCATCGCAATATAAATATTTTACATACAGTGGAAACAATAATTATTGAACCACCTTCGTAATTTAACCTATTTACATTCATATTTTAAGATTAAATGAGCAATAAAAACATTTTTTTAAATAGCGAAAACTATTTTGTATTATTTTAATGATCCAATCTGTACTACACATACATTTTACAAGATATGTATTTCTTTCAAAGTTATTATTTTTTTAATTTTACGTTTTATATAACAAAAAGAAAAGTAAACATTTTATTGCTTTTTCATCTAAATATCGAAATATTTTGTATGTAATGTAAAAAATAAGTGTATTTAAAGGTCAAAGCTTCTTACGTGCCAAAGACTTAACTACTTTTTTCAAGATAAAACTTTAGAATAATCCTCTGTCGCATTTTTAAAATGAAAACCGCTTTCCCAGAAATAAAACAGTACGGTAAAGTAAGCAGCAAGAAACATGGGATTTTACATTTCTTCAGAAGTTCAAAGTCTTATTTAACAATGTTGTGTTTGTTAGAATGATAATGTTTATTCTGCTATATTAATATAAGATATAAATTCCTTCATGTGATATGGTTTAAAATGGTAATTAACCTTTGAATAAATAATGAATTTTGACTTCTTCTGTACTAATTATTTTGTAGTTTTTAGGAGATAGCATAACACATTTGGTGGTTCTTCTAGGAAGGATAAAAGATTACTTTACTGTGAAGAGATAAGACGAGAAAAAATCACCACAAGCAGATAGTGGAAAACTCCATTTTTAATGTGTTCAGGTTCGTGTACTGGGAGGGGCTTCAGGTAACGAATTGCCGGATATCTAGCTCTCTAAGCGTCTTGCAAATCGGTAAAATTGTAATGTTGTTTTCTATGCATTTTGTTTTAAATGCTGAGAAATATGATTTTTTCAACATTATAAAAAAAAACTTAATTACAAATATGAATGCAATCCTTAAGAGTATAAATAATTCAAAAATGTGTTCAAAATTCATTAAATCTATAGAATTACACTACGTTAAATATTACTTGTATTGCAGTGAAACTTGGAACTTAGTGAACGGAATTTTACGTTCAAAATACCCAGAGGACTAGAGGGAGAGGGAGGGCTGGTTCCCACATAGCACACATTCATCTATAAGTCATCTAGAAGCTGTAAATACAAGACGGCCAAAATATCTATAGGTTATCTAAAAATATCCACGATACTCTCTTTTTACGTCTATTAGAAATAACATGTGTGATCTCTCTGTTCCTCCAGACGTTGATTATATCCAGATAGTCTACAAGACTACATCTATAGACCTCCAAGCATAGATCTCTCCCGCTCGCTTGCGGTTGAAGTAGGAGTATTTTTTCCATAAGAGATGCATAATGCGTGTTATTCGCAAATCCATTAGATGCAGTCTTGAGTATTTCCTAAGGACATGGAGTAAAGGATTTCCTTTAGATTTTAAAAGAGTGAAAGCCACAGATCGTCTGTTGCAGGTCACAGACATCTTATAGAAATCTAAATTGGAAATGTCAGATCGACGTCTGTTTATTTACTGATATGCACATCTAAATAACATTATGGAGGTTTTGGACGTATTCATACTATAAGTCGACATCTTATAGATAACGTGTGTTGTGTAGGTTATTTCGTACTTCACATGTCGATCGTCAGCGGGCTGAATGTGTGGTTACAGTTCTCAGCGAGCTGATAAATTGGCGAACAACACAATCACAAAAATGTCAGAGTCAGTGGTTTTCGGGTGATATTTTGGTTGAGACGAGGCACAAGTTGATATCCGTTAATTGTATGTCAATGGGTAGAGAAAGGAATAGCCATTTTAATCTTTAACGCCAAACTGCTAAAAAAATAGTCTAGAATGCCAAAACCACAGACTCGGTAACTGTCGCGGGATTGCCAGAAAATTAGAAAAGAACATCTTCAGAATAAAGGCACATGGAAATAAAAATAACAAAAGATTGCAGACAAAGTTTATGAGAAGAAATTATACGTTGGGAAGGCTGAAAAAAAATATCGCCTAGCAAAAAAAAAAAAAAAAAAAAAAAAAAAACTGATTATGTAAAAGTACTTGTTCTACAGTTACTATGCATGAAAAACAGCAATCCGTATTTAACCTAAATTCGTCTGAGGTTAAGGAAATAATGAGAGAAAGGAATCTATTATTAATAAAGGAAGACAACAATGGGGAATAAATTTAACTTAAGTTTTATGAGAGATATTACCCTATAGAAATTTAATAAAGTAATATTTTTAAAGGAGAAAATTAATTAAAACCTATGGAAAGGAATATTTTTCACACTTTCCTCTTTGACCTGTTCCGAGTTTGAATAACAGAGGATGGCACAGTGCATAAATAGTAACAAACATATATATAATCGTTGCTGGGAAGATATAGACTGCACACTCTACACATAGATTACATAATGTTAAAAGCAAAACAACTTCAAAGACCATAGTGGTGCAAATTACTAATTATTAAATATGAAAATAGTAATAAAATAAGTATAGTAATAGTTCATAAGAAAAAATGCATTCGCATAAATTTCTTAAGATAATTAAATTAAGATCACAGCTTACCTGTAATTTTACGTTGAACAATAAATGTGTTAGCTGCTAGTTAATTATTTATACAATCTAAAGCGAGTACTTTAATTGTTGCTAACTAGCAATAATTAAATATTTTAATTAAAGAAATAAATTATCTAATTATGTAGTATAGAATAAATTCCACACATGACACTCATAAAAATGGAAGCAAACTTTAAAATAAGATTAAGATTTATTTACATGTCAATACTACTACTTACATCATTTTAAAAAAAGTAAAAGAGAGCATGCAACTCTGTTGAATTTTGACGTGCGTAGCTTGAGAACATAGTATCATCTTATCCAGAGATTTAATTATGATTTCCAGAACACTTCATGCTTTTATTAACAATTGCATTTTGAGATGATCTTTCATATTTCATAAATTGTTTTACAACAATAATTATGCTTTAAGGAAACATCATTATATTAAATATCGAATAGCGAAAGTGCCAGTTACCTCATTCTCAAAAATTACATAACCTCTAGGTACACATATAAAAGAAAACTACAGGATTTATAATGACAATTTTACCTTTGTTGTTGAGTTGAGAAACAACATCATAACATCCGATAGCGCACAGATTGGCATCAGTTGTTTGACATACACAAATTAAAAAAATCATTAACGGCGAGAAATGTTATAACTTAGAATAGTTTATGATTCCAATAAAAAAACATTTTAAAATCCTTGCGTTCCATTGTAATAGAAGCTTTTTTCTGAAAACATTTTTCTATTGGTTAAAATATTTGTACGGATACTGTAATATTCTATTAAGGAAATTCTTTGGTACCAGTATTTTTTTTATAGAAAACCTCTACAGAAGTAAGACAAAATTTAGAGTACTAAAATTTAGTTTGAACCAGAATCTCTTTATTTAAAAAAAATAATTATTATGTATAATCTTAAAAATATCTGTATCCGTATAAATACTATGGTTATTTAATGCAGAAATCTAAGATCAATAATTGAGTAAAATTAATTGACTCTGAGAATAGCGCCATCATCTCCAGTGACATATGATCACTTCGGGGAAATGGAATCACATATATTCGTAAATTATATTATTTTATTTTATTAAAGACTGCGTTCTATAATTCATTATATTAAATTATAATTACTGAAATCGCATATTTTCCTAATAAAGATAAACGATAGAAATAATTTATCTTTTTCCAGCATTGAAAACTTTCCTACGTACATTTTAGCTCTTTCGTCGGCACGTGAAATCAACTGCATTTTTGTTGATGAAAAAGTAATAGATGTCCTTAACGGATGACGGATGATTAACGGATATTTCGTTAACCATGTTCTCTCGCCAAATTAATCATACAAAGAAATCAAAAGAAGATTTTTGCGACTGTGATTTGTAATCCTTCTCTCACTGATCGCCTTACACTTTTCGCACTGATAACAGTGCTACTTGCTCAGTGATTTACAGGAAAAAGTAATCAGTATAAAATTGTATCAAAGACTAACTGAATCTAAAGTTTTATGAAAATCTGTTCATCAGTTCCTGAGATAGGGCTATTTTGGAAATTGTGAATCATGGGGCATGGCAGCGCTGTCTCTTTTGCGATATACACCAAAAACTAATGAGTTGAATTTTATTAGTTAACAGCAAAATGTTGGCATTTCTTTAATTCAAGCATACGTGTCATTCTTTAAATTTAAATTAGGGACTTTTTTTAAATTAGAAATTTGTGGTAAAAAGAAACACTACTAAAATTTTATGTATGTTTAATCTGATTAAAATACTACATTTTCCAAACGTCTTAAAAAATCTTTCTTACACTATCGTTAAATGCAAAAATGCAAAAAGTACATTTATAAAGTTTCTGTAAAGAACACAACCGTTAAATTTCAGTAAATCGTAATTTCCGTGATTTCGATAGCTACTTTTAGTTCTGTTAGCGTAAAACTACTTTTCTAATGATTAAAAAAACATTCAGAACCGAAAGGTGTAAATAATGGAAATGTTACTTTTCACAATTTATGGGACAAATTCATTGAAAAGACCTTGCAGCGTTACAAAACCTGATTAATCTCCATTTTGCTAGTATTTTTTTATCATATTATGTTGTTAACGCAGTTTTGATTTTAAAATTTTACGTTTCATTTATTTAAATAAGCTTATCATTTTTAAATTTAATGAGTGTTTTTTCCCTCAAACGAAAAATATATTTCAAGCTATCATTTATTGATATCCTGAAGTTTAAAAATGTAGTCTAAGTAAAATGTGTTTCATTATTTTTCATAAAAAAGAGAAAGTGTGTGTTTTTCCACTTCACTCGAATTTTTAAGATAAGATTTCAGGAAAAGCTATATATCATATTCAAAGCTTCTTAAGTAGAATATATTTTTGTCAAGTTAAAAATTTTAGCATAATATTTTGTCACTTTTTACGAGTTAAAACTACAATCTTGAATATAAAAAAATATCAAACGGTAAAATCTTAAAAAAAAAAATCTTAGATTTTTATGAAATATTGAGAGCCAGCCCTATTGAGAAAAAATGTTTGTCTTAGAATGAATGTATGTAAAAGAGTTCGGTAGGGGGGGGGGTCATATATGAATAGTTCAGTGTCGAATATGAACAAATATCAAACCTCTCATGAAAAGAAGAAATATTAAATTTCATGAAATATTGAAAGCCTTCTTGAGAAAAATTGTTTGTCTTAGAATGGATGCATAGAGATGAGTAGGGGGGAGATGTAATATATGAACAATTCACATAAATGAAGATATTTCTCATAACTGGGTTAATTTTTATGTACAAAAACTAATAGACCGAGAGATGGCTGCATTGAAGAAAACCTCATCGAATCCAAAGCTGAAATTCAAGAATCAATAAAAACTCGATTTACATATTAAAACACAGGTGGCCTTACAAGTCCTATTTTAGTGAAAAATAGTTGAAAAGACGATTTTAGTGGTTTACTCATACGTTTTCCATTATGTATGGAACTACACCAAAAAGTATGAAAACATAGATGACTAACAGGAAAAACTCTATGCTAAACCTAATAATTGTCAATTAAATAGGGTTTTTAGGTGTATTTAAGTATGATATGACTTGGCAGGCCGATTGAATTTGAACAGGCAAATCAAGTTTTAAGTAATTCTAAAATTTCAACCGTGAACTCAATGAAGTGATTATTTGTACTGCCGATTCCCAGTCTATATTCAGTAATGCATGACACCACCAGTAGTTGATAAACTTAAAACAGATGGTGAAATTTTGGAAATATTGAGTCATTTCAGGCGGAAATATTTTTCTTAGATTCTTTTTATCATTGGAGTTTACACAAATTCCAATTCAAACAATGCCTTTAGTATAAGATATTCGCTGCAAATCACTGTGAAGGAATGAATTATCTCTAACTCACAGTGCTATAACATATTGGTACAAATTGATAAAAAAAAATCTAGTCGCATATTTTTTAACGTTGCATTCTTGTTATCTGTGCATTAGTGTGGATCGAAAAATTGAAATGTGAATAATCGAATCGGTCAGGTATGCAAAAATTTCCTTTTATTTATACTAGTTTACGTTTGTTTTTTATTTAAATCTTTTCATATCTTCCTGTACACCTTAAGTCCTAAAAATAGAAAAAAAAATATGATAAAAAAATATTATTAAAAATTTAATAAAATTTCAAATCAAAATAAAATTTTTAGGAAAATATACATTTGTTTTAATTGATTTTGGCTTAAAGTGCGGAAGTTGTCATTTATATATATAATAACACACGGTTATTATTACATGCGTTTTTTGTTTTTGTTGTTGTTGAAATCTATTTATATCTTTCGGTGCCCCAAACGCCCTCTAGTGTAGTTAAAAATTGAAATATTTATGAAAATGTTTATATTTTTATTTATTTATTTCAATTAATTTTTTACATATTTTTTTCGAAAAATGCGTGAGTGAAAGCTGTAATAATTCGGGAAATACAGTTTCTGATTAACTATTTGGTAATAAATTGTACATTTATTTTAATTCAGTAAAATATCATAAGTGTAAAAAAAAGACAGAAAAGGAAAACTTTGTACTCGATTTGTAATAAACATGGCAGACAAATTTGCAAAAAGTTTCTGCTTGAAAACCAATAAAAACAATTATGAATAAAATGTATACTGCTTTTAAACATACTTTTGATCATGATGATTGTATTTTTGAAAAGCGAGGATAAAAAACTAATTAAATAAGCACTCAAAATATATTTTTTAATTGGTTATTCTTTAATATTGCACTTCAAAAGCTATTAATAATTCTATTCTCAAATTTTAAACTACAGAAAAAAAAGGCCTAGAAAATAATATTAAGAAAATTGCTTAATAAATAGTTTTCCTGAAAAAAATAATAAAGGAAGAATAAAAAGTGTTTTAAATTCTTTTATGTGACTGCTATTAGAAAAAAAAGTAATTTTAATTTTAATTTTAGAACATATTGAAAACTTAAACAGCTTTTAGAGGCATTAATAAAACGCTTTTTGAAAAGAAAAAATATTTATTAAATGCGTAAAACATTTAGTTTATAGCTTACTTTAAGAATTTACAATATTTAAGTTTATATTAAATTTTACAACAGATAGATTGTAAAAGAGTTCTTAAAATGAAAATTTTTTCTTTTCATTTTTAAATGTTAAAATAGAAATTTAGTTTGAATAAACATTACACCTTTAATATATTTAAATTAAAAATAAAGTTTGATTTCTCAAAGCAACGGAAAACATTGTTGCTCTGAATATTTTTATGCAAATTTGTGTTTTTTAATACTTTGTTTTGAAAACATCAAACAACAATTAAACTAACTTGAATTTTCCAATAACTGAAACATTTAAAACTCACTTTTCACAGAATACGAAGAAGAGATTAGATACTTAGCTTAGAGACTTGATTTAGACAGAATGAAAAGTTCGTGAATTTTCTTAATGTACAAACCGAAATATATATATATATGTATATAAATTCATTCAAAATCTTAGAGATACAATGTAAAACAATTTTTTAATCAAAAATGTCTGAAAATTTAAAAAGTAATGTACAGTTCATACTGGTTTTAAAAATTACAATGTAATAAAAATTTAAGGAATATTGGTTTAGTCTGTATGAAATTCTAATTATTGTTACCTTTCAAATTTTCAAGGCATTTTATAAAATTGTTACAGTCGAACCTCGTTAACACGAACATGCTTAAGTCTGCTAGTCACTCCTTTTCCGTATTTCCCTCCGTAATGTTATGTCTATTGACGTTTGATGCATTTTTATATTCAAAGTATGTCAACAAAAAATTAATATTTTTAACTTCGTTTTTCAGTGTTCTCTTTTTATTAAGCATAAATTACTTTTATTTCGTAGTTTTCAAAATGTCTATAAAAGATACGCCTAATTTTATGTGAAGTGTTAAAATTTTACTCCCACTTTGTCCGTTTTTAAAATATAAAATATTAAATTAAGTAAAGAATTTACAAAATATTTCGAGAACTAAGAAAATAAAGGACATCCTTTAAGAAGAGAACTTTGATAAAATAAATTAAAAATGTGAATTTCTGAAAAGATATTTTGAATAAAAAAAATGCATCAAACGCCCATAGACTTACACTGTAAAAAATGTCAGATGTTTCTGAATATTTAAACATATAGTGTAATCAGAAACGAAAATATACAGTAACCTCTTCTAACTCACCTAAGATTTTGAAAACCGTTCCTTTACCTTTAAAAATCTCAGAAAACTATTTATCTTCGAAATTTAAAGAAGAATTTATAAAAATTAATTTTTATTTGCTGCCCGTCCTTTTCGGAAACGTTTCTAAGTAGCTTTTACAGTAAAATAATCACTTTTCTCAAATCAAAATATCACTTTTTTGAATGCTACCAAATCATACGAAAATATTTTGATATTTTGAGAACATGTTTAATAGACAAACATACAATATTAACAGTATTAACATGAATATGAAAAGTAACATTATTTTGCTACAAATGCATGCATAAAATGAGTTATGCAGCTGAAAATGTTTGCTTGAGAATTGATAGAATCCGAAAAAGTGATATTTGGATTTGAGAAAAGTGATTATTGTACCGCAAAAGCTACTTAGAAACGTTTCCGAAAAGGACAGGCAGCTAATAAAAATTAATTTTTATAAATTCTTCTTCAAATTTCGAAAACAAATAGTTTTCTGGGATTTTTAAAGGTAGAGGAACGGTTTTTAAAACTTTAGGTGAGTTAGAAGAGGTTACTGTATATTTTCGTTTTTGATTACAGTACATGTTTATATATTCAGAAACATCTGACATTTTTTACAGTGTTCCTAAGATTTTGAAAAATGCATCAAACGCCCATAGACTTAAAATTACGGGGGGAAATTCTGAAAATGAATGACCTGCAGTCTTAATGTGAATTTTTTTTAACACGAACTGATTTCAGTTGTCCCATCAATTTGCATAGACATTCACAGTTTTTTTTAGTCCTTTTAACAGAAACACGTTAATACGAAATATTTGTTTACAACGAATTGAAATGGATCGGCCGTTGAAATAGCTTCTACCCATAGCGCGAATGACGCTAATTATCCCAACTTTTTTGTGTAATTGCACATGGCTTCTACAATTTTC
The DNA here is from genome assembly GCA_964019185.1 of Maratus speculifer. Classification (NCBI taxonomy): domain Eukaryota; kingdom Metazoa; phylum Arthropoda; class Arachnida; order Araneae; family Salticidae; genus Maratus; species Maratus speculifer. Next base: position 246,348,792 of record OZ025295.1, on the reverse strand, counting down.
AAAGTCCACAATTTTGAAATGATGTTAATCTCAGATGGAAAATTCATTTAGTTTTCATCAAAGATGCATAGTCGGTGGAGAAAATGGCGGAATCCGACTCCAACCCCGGGAAATTTTAATGATCTCGACTCGGAATCCGACTCCAGGTTGAATAATATACTAGTCATGCGGTTGGTTAAAATTATGAGGGAAAGCAAGAAAAATAATTCAAAAATTTCACCATTTCGGTGTAAATTCAGTTCATAGAGCTTTGAAAAAAAAATGAAAAAAAATAATTTCGCGTACCACAAACCTAAAAAATCCAACTAGCGAAATTTAAAGAAGAAAATAAGACAGAAATTTTACTATTTAGGGTCCGTGGACTTGAAAAGCTTATATATTTACAATTTGGATATTAAGTTGTCTCCTCGGAAGCGGAAAATGATCGATGGAAAGGAAAAAGAAAAAGATGAGAATTTTAGTAGTTTGTAAATAATTCGAAATCTACGAGAGTTCTTATTAAAAACCTTTTCTATCTGCTGTATATGTCGGGCAGTATATTGGGTAGCCCTATATAATCCAATAATAATAGTAATTCTTTTATGGATTTTAAATTGCATACGATTAGTTTAATTTCACTTCAGATGTGCCTAACAAAAGAGCTGGAATCAGAGTCGGCTTGCTTTTTAGCAACCCTGACTCCACTAGCTATTGTTAAATTGTCCGGTAATTTTTCCTTCGACCCTCTCTTACAAAAATATCTTTTCAAAATTTTAAGGGGGCTGATCATTCAGCTTCTGAATTCTCCTAACTAATGTAAAGTCTTCTGGCATTTGATGCTTTCTTATATACAAAATACCTCATTGGGGAATTAATATTTTTTACTTTTATTTTTTTGTATGCTCTTCTTAACACTTTTTGGCACGGAGAAATTCTGTGAAATAATCGACTGGCACCGAAATTTAAAGCAACTTTTTCAGGAGTTAAGAATTACTTAATGTGTTCATTGTAAAACCAAAATTTTATTAAAATATTATTGGTGTCGTTTTTAAATTTGGAGTTACAGTTAGGTGTACTCAGACTAGGCTCACTGTGCCGGAAAGCATTAGAAGATATCTCTGTGTTTCTTAGTTTTAAAGTTTTTTCTAAACTATACATGGTATCCTGGGGTAATAACGCCATGTGTTAAAATTACGCATAACTATGAATGAATCCAGGAAATGGCACATGCAAGTTCTGCGCAGAGAGACTATAAGTCATCAGAATCACAAACAACCGCTAAAGTTAATTTGTTTTGTTTGTAGATCTTATCGCTGTACAAAACACGTAAAACTCAAAGCAAGATCTAAAATTTGCGAGTTAAGCCCTCTAATTTGAAGGTAGTATATTTATTAAAACATACTTTCATTATTATATAAATTTATATGGTACTTCATGTATTTTTAAAATGTTGTGCAAGATTTTGGATAAATTCGGGAGCAGTTTATAGATTAATATATATTCCGCAAGAAGTACACCGCAGTAATAACGCAATATACTGGTGTAACTACTCCTGTTATTCTGTTTAGTTCTAAAACTACATCTGAAGAGAGTTTATTCTCTATTTTATGCTTGAGAGAGCGTTACTATCAGTGTTGAAAATCAAAAAGAATAAAAGGAATTTCGCATGCCCTAAGTGCTGATAATATTTCAATATTTGTCAATTTATAGGGCTGTAGAGTTCGTATCTTTAAAACTGGACAATTTAAATATCATTAATTCATCTTATTTTATAGTTTAGTTTGCATGGCGGAATTATCCAACTATGTGTGTAATAACGCCAAATAGCATTGGTTCAGAAAACACGCCATTACATTTTATGAATATATATCTTTTAAAATATTCTTTCTTATATACATAGTCAATAAGTCTCTGTATCAGATTCTATATTTGTTTGAAAAAAGAAAATAAAAATTAAACAGTAATAATTGGTAGAACCTTAACGTGTCGTTATTGCCCCAAAATACCTTACTTAATTTTACAAGAAGAGTTAAAATTTTACTCACAGTTCGTCAGCTTTTAACACATAAAATATTAAATTAAGCTTAGATTTTTAAAAATATTTTTAGAAATCAGACAAAAAGAAATATTTTTCAAGAAGAGTATAAAAAAGAAGTTAAATATATTAATTAAGTTATTAAATATGTTAATTTTTCAGAGAAATAATATTAAACGTATGAATGCATCAAACGTCCATATACTTAATATTACGGAAAAAATGCCGAAGATGAATGAACAATCCTCTGAATATGCATTTAAATACAGTAAAACCTCCAAATAACGGACACCTCGGGAGCGCGGAAACTGTCCGCTATTCGGAGGTGTCCGCTATTGGGAAAAACCTCGGAAATTCAAAAATCGCTAAGAAATGCTTAAAGTTTCATTAATTGACTTTTACATGTCGTAAAATTCTAAAATATGATTAATTAGAAATTAAAATTATTTTTTAAGCAATAAAATTGAAATGAAATGGTACATTGCTTTATACACTGTTTATTACATTCATACGAAAAACATGTATTTAAAAAGTTTCCTTTAGTATTTAAAAATTACAATTTTTTTTTTTTTATGTGAAGTTTTAACTATGTCAATAGTTTTAATTTTCTTAAATCATCTTTAAAAAAAAGTGCCACTGCTGACTGTATTTTGCCACTTCTTAAAAGCATAAAATCTCAAATCTTCCAAAGAAGAGTGTGTGTGTGTCGGGGGGGGGGCATTGTGATGCTCCGGAAAGTAATGTCCGTCGGACCATCTCCTGAATTTAATATTGGACGTGGGAGGGAAGACCCGGGTGGGACCCGGCCCACTCTCTACATTTATCTGCGATCACAAAATTTCGATACATTGCCCTGACAAATTTAGAAGATTTTTACTTTTTTTTTCTTCGTTAAAAAGCAATTTTTCACACTTCATCGCAAAAATTACTGTCCGCTATTCGGAATGTCCGTTATTCAGAGGTTAAACATACAAAAATTTAGATTTTGGAAGTGGGGATCAGTAAACTGTCCATTAAATAGAGGTGTCTGCTATTTGGGAGTGTCCGTTATGGAGGTTTTACTGTATTTAACTTCTTAAATTTAACTAAAAATTAAATGTTTTATGCATTTAATAAACGTTTACTTTTTGCTCTTGCTATTTAAACTTGTTTTATTTATGTCTTAAATTTTCAACGTATTCTAAAATCAGAAATATTTTTCTTCATAATACTGGGCTATTTTTCATCCTAATATTAGACTCTTAAAATAATTTAAAACTACTTTATTCTTCCTTTATTTTATTTCATTTTATTTATTTATTTATTTTTAATAATCTATTAATCAATTTTCTTAATAGTATTTTGTAGGCCTTTATTTTTCCTAGTTTAAAATTTGAAAGCAGAATGTTTAATATGTTTCGAAGGACATTATTTTGATAGTAGTTTTGGAACTTGAATAAAATATTTAATCTGATCTTTCTAAAAAATATTTTTTAAATGTTAAAGCGTAAACATTTTAAAAATGTATTTTGAGCGCTTATTATTTTAGTTTATTCTACAGGCATTTCAAAAATACAATCATAATGATTAAAAGTATATTTAAAATCAGTGTAAATCTATTGTAAAACACACGTAGATAAAGTTTTATTAGAAGAACTGTATAGAGAGGTTAAAAAAAGTAAGTAATGCCAAGTAAAGTTGTTTTCACAAAGCTGCTGATATAACCTAATTAAACTGAGATAAGGGCCGTGGTGTGGTGATAATGACTTAGATTCTAAACTGCAAAAATAATTTGTAGTTTACTATCCTGTTTGGTTGATTCCTTCGGATTTAATGTGAATTCCGGACAATTCTCCTTGACAAGACTTCCATCAAGAGAGATCGCGCAGACAGATATACACTGTTAAAAAAATCTGTTAAATTTACGGCAAAATAAGATGCAATTTTTTATTACATCTAATTACACCACAATTTTTATGGTAACTGCTGGCAACAATGCTGCCAGCAATTTTTGCCGTAAATTTAACCGTTAGTTTTTTTTTGCAGTGCTTATTTTTTGACAGATTGATCTTAAGAAACAAAATCAACACCATCTGTAGCGGAGATTATCGCTACATATCTTTTCCCCTTCATAAATGCAATAATTATTTCCCTTTAATAAATTCTTTGTTCTATTTTATTTTCCCTTTTCACTATTAAGCCCATTAGTTAAATTAATCCCACATTTAATAGTTAAGTTCTAACTTTCATACTCCCACTAATAGAAGTTAATCTTTTCATCTTTTGGAGCTCTCTGTAGAAAATTAATAATAGAACTTCCTTTCTCACAAATTTTCTGTTGTGTCTGGAAAAACATCTGCCCATAGATACCGCACTTATTAACAAAATAAAGAAAGCTCTGGGCTTTGTTCATCATAATCTTTTATCCGTTACATTTTATTAACATCTGCCTTCCACACCCTGTTTTCATTCTCACAATTAATGCTTAAAACTAGAAATACTTTTATCTCTGTTTATCCTGACTGTGCTTTCTTTCTGTTCAATTGCGCATCTGGGTAATATAATTGTGGTCAGCAAAAACTCCAATTTAAGTAACGGCCTGCTTTGCCCTTGTCTACTTCCCAAGCTTAAAATATTTCTGTAACCCTATAAAATATTCGCAGATGTGAAAATAATCCGTGGGTTCCCAGACCGCAAATGTAGTCACTGATACTGAATGTGTGGTTTATCAAATGTCGCCAAAATTCTTTGTATGAAAGACTTCTGATGCCTTTTGGCGATAAGGGCTGTGACGTTGTATCGACACTCCACTGATTGCCATCATACAGACAAGATGTAGCTCACTAGAGCTCTGAGAATTCCCCCCCCCTTATGGGGAACCTACTGTCTGTTAATGCTTGCAAAATAAATGCGTCCTAAAATGTAACTCTCTTTTCGGAGTTTTTTTGTGTGTGCTTCTTTTTGGCAATTCACCTGGGCCTATGAACAAACACCTTTACATAATATCTGGTGCATCTGGCCTTTTTTTTCTCCGGTCAAAAAAAAAAAAAAAAAAAAAAAAAAAACGCACACACACAGAGACTTTAAAAAATCATACTTAAAAAATCTTCGACGAAAGCACGTATGCACCGACGGACGAAAGCACCGACGTACGTCAACGGGTCAAGATTACGCAAAAAAAGGGGCAGCATTCCCCGAAGTTCCAAGGCTGTCTGTACTTCACTGTGTGACGTATTTCCCTCCCCGAAACCTGCAGTATTCAATTATGTTTTCTCCTGCACTCAAGAAAGATTGCATATCTCCGTTTTTCTCTCCCTGGGTCTTCAAAAAACGCGTCGCACCTGCTGTTTTCGCCCTTTTTAAGAAAAGTGCCACTTTCGTTTTCGATGCGTCAGAAATTGACTGGGTCAAGTGTTTCGCTCGCAACGCCAGCTGTTCGTATTACTATATTTCTCTGCAAAAAATGTTTCATCACTCTTCAGCGGTTCCGTTCTGTGTGTAACTAGAGGTATGTTACCGTTCGTATACAGTACATCTATGATGCTAATCTACAGAATTACAGAAATGTTTTGTGAAGTGCTCATCGATGTGGAACCCTATTTTGCTGTTTACATGTGTAAATCTACTTTTTGTGTGAAATATGCAACGCGTGTAATAAGAGCATCTCTGATGAAGCTAAAAGTATGTGAAATTTGTGTGGCTGGTGTTTACCAAAAAATGTAGATATCAAATTTATGCGTTACGGGTCGTCGAACCTGTATGCACTTTCATTTTATCTTAAATCGTTGTCAACAACAAAATTACAGTGATAAAGTACTTTCAGTACATTTAGTGTGTGTTTGTGCTGCTCTCGTTCTCTGAAGGTTCAGCCACTGCGTCAAAATTACTGATTTGCATAGTTAGATCTACAACGGCAGTCTACTAATGCTAAGGTTTGCTAGTAAAATGGGTCGTCGCACCCAGTCTTACATATGTTGTAAATGCATAGCAATTCTAGCAAAAAAGTGACGTGAACTAAACAAAAAAAAAAGTGACAGAAACATGTTTCAGTACTAGAAGTTTCTATTTAAAAAAAATAATAATAATTACTCAACATAACATAGAAATACATTTTCTTTGTGCTTACAGATAATTCATAATGAAAATAGTTTGTGTTCTTTTTATCAGCTTGAATAGAGAAGATTTTTTTTTAAATTTAAATATAGTGCATTTTTGAAATTTTATGTGTATTAACGTAAACAATATACATTTTAAATTTTAGTATTTAATTTGCACTTTTGAAAGCATTCTTCTCTTTTCATGCTCACTTTTCAAAAGTATTATTATTTTCAATGCATGTTGTTTTAGTATTTATGTGTTGCATACTTAAATATCACAGATTTTTATTATTTTATGTGTTCGCGCATTAATTTTTTCCCTGACATTACTTGTCCTTAGTTAATTGCAGTTTGAGATTCGCATTCTCGTTTTTACAAAAAATTTTTTTGCCATTAACTGTGCCAGTACCTTGTTAAACAAGCTTTTTTTGATTTTTTTTACTTTCGGTTGTCATGTAAAAAAAAAAAAAAAAGGAATTTTGGCATTGGTATTTTTGAATGGTTAAGTAGTTCATTTTGAAGGCAGTACAAGTTTTTTTTGAAAAAAAAAAGAAATTTTGTGTTTGCAATTTTTTTTTTTAAAAAAGGAGGTATTTAGTGTCTGCATTTTGTTGTTTTCTTTCTGTGCTCACAGATTGTATACCACCCCCCCCCCCTCATTAAATGTGTCTAGATTATTTCGTAATTTGGCAGCGTTTGCTCTCTGACTAATGCAAAATTTAATTGTTGGTTTGGACTTGCATTTTAGGTTATTTCTCCCAAATTATTAATTTTAATACTGTCGGTTAACAGTCTGATTTGTTTTGGTGCACCTAGTTTATTTATAAATCTTTCTTTTTATTTATATTAGTGCATTTTCCTTTTGGTAAACATCTATGGCTGGTATTGAGCTAAAACAAGCTTCAGCTACTTCCCAAACAATGTCAGAGAGAGATAATAAATTTGGGTCTGCTTTTGGACAATCACAAGTTTCAATATCCCCTTTACTTGAATTTTATGAGGAAAATTTAACAAAGTTTTCAGACACAATTATCGCTGAAGCCACAGCATTTCAAAATCAAATACAAAATCAAAACAACACTGATGCACTTATCTCTAATTTTAAAGAACTCAAATTCACAATCCAATGGGATCTAAACATTTTGAAAGAGACCTTTCAAGTACTCAAAGATAAATATGCTAAGGTAAAACACGAAAAAGAAAATTTATTTTTGGTAAATAACAAACTTTTGGAACGTGTACGTGACTTGTCTCAGGAACTAGAAAGTAAAACTAAACCTCACATAGCAAATACTCAAAAAGGTATCACTCCTTCGGTTAGTACTGCTTGTTTAAAATCTGTTCAGAATATGTCCACACAGACAGATAACAACCTCATTATCAAATCTCCACACACTACAATACATGAAGGTTGCAATACAAATCCCTCTTTCTCTAGTAATCAACAGGTTAATGAGTTATGTGACAGTAACAATTTTCATCCCAGTATTTTCAGTACCCCTAAGAAAGATAGTACCAGTTTTATCCCTGTTGTAATCATGCGTTTGCCTGAAAATTTTAGCATACCTGACATTATTTTGGCTATTTCAAATCTAGCTGATAATTCTTCGCCTCCCATTCAATTTCAAAACAAAATAAAAATAAAGCATTGTAATTTATTTAACTGGATTTTTCTAATGCCACCCCACCTAGCTGAATTTTTGCTTGTACATAAACATATCATTAGTCAGTCCACAAAGTTTACTCTTAAAAGGTACATAGATATAAAAAGATGTTTTACATGTCAAAGTCTATTTCATTTAAGTAAATTCTGCCCTAATGACATAATATGCCCTGTCTGTGCTATGCCACATAAAGATTCTAATTGTGTAAACACACCAAAATGCATTAATTGCATGAGGTGCAATGAATCAAGTAATACCCATTTTGACATTCAACATACAGCTTTTTCTCATAACTGCCCAGCTGTCAAGAGATAGATAAACATACAAAGACAATCGCTTCATACAACTGTGTCTGTTTCAAATGAGAAATGATGTTTTTTTTCTTTAATTTTCCTGGTCACACACTACATACTAAAGGATGAATTCACTATACTTTTTAAGCATTTTTATACATGTTGACAGATTTGTTTTTCATTTTTTTATAAAACATTTAGTATTTTGTTCCCTCACATTTCCTGTTACACTTTAAATTTTAACAATGTTTCTTCACATTAATCTTGTGTACAAATGCATTTTTATTTCTTTCTCTTATTCGGCTATCAAGTGCACAGATGGTTGAGTAATGGAAAGAAGGCAAGTAAGAGTGAAAATTTTGATGCGGGTCGTCAATGTTGTTTTTCACTTGGTTTTGGTTGTTTCGCGTTGGTGTACACAATCATTTTAAACATATTTACACATAAGCACAATTTTCTTTCCCCTTTTAACTTTTGTGGATGCAGTAACAGGAATGCAGTTAACATTAATAATATTTCAACTCTATTGTTATAGAGCCTACATTTTCCACATTTAATACATTTTTCATGGTATAGATATATTTTTTTTGATTCTCAATTAGATTTTAACTTTAAAAGGATTGTTGACAGTACAATTACATTTTTACTTTCCTCAACTTTGAGTTATATATATATTTTTTTTCTTTCATGTGTTTTTACACAAGGTCATGTGCATTTCTCTAGGTCAAGGTATATTAGATACCAGGTCATGTGATTTCTTTTACACTTTTTCGTTCATGTGTTTTTACACAAGGTCATGTGTTTTTCTCTCTCGGTCAAGGTATATTAGATACCAGGTCATGTGATTTCTTTTACACTTTTTCTTTCATGTGTTTTTACACAAGGTCATGTGTTTTTCTCTCTCGGTCAAGGTATATTAGATACCAGGTCATGTGATTTCTTTTACACTTTTTCTTTCATGTGTTTTTTACACAAGGTCATGTGTTTTTCTCTCTCGGTCAAGGTATATTAGATACCAGGTCATGTGATTTCTTTTACACACTTTTTTTCTTTCATGTGTTTTTACACAAGGTCATGTGTTTTTCTCTAGGTCAAGGTATATTAGATACCCGGTCATGTGATTTCTTTTACACACATTTTTTTTCATGTGTTTTTGCACAAGGTCATGCGATTTCTTACACTATCACATGGTGTTTTTTTTCTATATACACTCAGTCATGTGCAATACACAAGGTCATGCGAATACACTTTAGGTCATGTGCAACATATCAGGTCATGTGGTCCTTACATTTTTCTCCTATTTCTCGGGTTGAGGATTGTACATCAATTTCACTTATTTTCTCCAAGCTCGTTCATGATAACACACAACACAGTCATGTCATGTGTTTACATTTTTACACTGTTGTCATGTGATATGAATCCTTCCCTCATTAAATATAAAAATTACTTTGTATTTAGGTATTTGAAAACCCTCATTCACACAAATATCTTAAATATTTTTTTCATTTAACACACTTACCGGTAAATTCTCTTCGGTTCATTTTTGTTTTGTTTTTGTTAAAAGACTCATTCTAACACAAAAAAATTGACATTTTTTTTTACAGTTTGTCATGCTCACAGTTAACCATTTCATCTCAATTGTTCAAAGTTTTATTTATTCCCTTTACATATTACAGTGATTCAAACGACACTTAGTCCATTTTTGTTTGTCACATTTACATTGCAGGTTATTTGATTTTTTTTCACACTACATGTAAATTCCCTTGTTACATTTACCTCTTTTTGTGTAGTGGCAGTACATAAAAAGAAGGTCACTTACTTCACTAATAATTAATTTTCATTACATGCATTTTATCACAACATTGTAGTTCCACAATAATTACAAATTGTTTTGGACAGTGAAATAGTACCATGCAAAAAAAAAAGAAAAAAAAACCTTTCATCTTTCTTTTTTGAAACATTCCAGTTGTAGTAGCACCTAATCCTGACTATTTGTTTATCTTACCCGGACTGACTGCTTCAATTCATGAGATGGATTACACTTCATCTTATACTTTTATTTTATTTTTCTAATTCATCCCCAAAAAGTCGTGAACCGTTCAAAATTATGCCCCAAGGTTTCACGCCACACCTGTTTTGCAAAACATTTTTACCTTGAATTGGCCTACCAATTCTTTTAGGTTAAATTTTTATGTGACTTCCAAGCGCGCTCCTTTCGTAGATCAGTGCGATTTTACTGAGGAGCGGGGCGGACTTATATTGTACGCAATATGGGTTCGTCCACTACTCCCTCCCCCCCTAGGGCCGACGTCTTAAACCGAAGCCATAATACTTGTACTTTTTGTACAAGATTAAGGGCTACAACCTTTTTATGGGCATGCCAGTGGCATCTCTTTTTTTTAGTAGTCCTGTGCCTTATGCACAAATTTTCATTTTAAATTTTTTTAGCAACATACATTATTTTTAGAACATATTATTTTAGTTAGTTTTCTTTTATTTTATTTTAAATATATACTATTTCTGTTTTGTGTTTTATAAATATATATTTTTGCTTGCAATTATACCATTTTGATCTCAAAAAAGATCAATTTAAAGAGAAGTTATCAAATACTAAGCTATCAGGTGATCACAAATAAATAAATAAATAAAATACTTCTCTCAATTTTTTGTTCATGACATAACAAATCATACAGCTGGTACCAGCGCCACAACAAAGAAATTGAATAAAGGATCCGATAGTAAGTAAATATTTTGTGGCAATTTTTTTGAACTATTAAGGAGCTCCCTGTCATGATGATTACAAAGATATATATGGCCATTGTTTATTTATATATTCTGCAGGCAAAATAGTACAATCAATCATTTTTGTAGTACTTATATATATATACTTCTATGTTTTTGATATGTGTTTTTGTATATATTTTGGTAGACGGCACTTTCAGTATCTTCAAAATTATGACAATAATAGTATAAAAAAAACTTTAATACAAGTATAAAGTTTTTTTTGTGGTGGCTGGGGTGAGTTATGTAGCGGAGATTATCGCTACATATCTTTTCCCCTTCATAAATGCAATAATTATTTCCCTTTAATAAATTCTTTGTTCTATTTTATTTTCCCTTTTCACTATTAAGCCCATTAGTTAAATTAATCCCACATTTAATAGTTAAGTTCTAACTTTCATACTCCCACTAATAGAAGTTAATCTTTTCATCTTTTGGAGCTCTCTGTAGAAAATTAATAATAGAACTTCCTTTCTCACAAATTTTCTGTTGTGTCTGGAAAAACATCTGCCCATAGATACCGCACTTATTAACAAAATAAAGAAAGCTCTGGGCTTTGTTCATCATAATCTTTTATCCGTTACATTTTATTAACATCTGCCTTCCACACCCTGTTTTCATTCTCACAATTAATGCTTAAAACTAGAAATACTTTTATCTCTGTTTATCCTGACTGTGCTTTCTTTCTGTTCAATTGCGCATCTGGGTAATATAATTGTGGTCAGCAAAAACTCCAATTTAAGTAACGGCCTGCTTTGCCCTTGTCTACTTCCCAAGCTTAAAATATTTCTGTAACCCTATAAAATATTCGCAGATGTGAAAATAATCCGTGGGTTCCCAGACCGCAAATGTAGTCACTGATACTGAATGTGTGGTTTATCAAATGTCGCCAAAATTCTTTGTATGAAAGACTTCTGATGCCTTTTGGCGATAAGGGCTGTGACGTTGTATCGACACTCCACTGATTGCTATCATACAGACAAGATGTAGCTCACTAGAGCTCTGAGAATTCCCCCCCCCCCTTATGGGGAACCTACTGTCTGTTAATGCTTGCAAAATAAATGCGTCCTAAAATGTAACTCTCTTTTCGGAGTTTTTTTTGTGTGTGCTTCTTTTTGGCAATTCACCTGGGCCTATGAACAAACACCTTTACACCATCAACATTGTAAATTTTGAAAATACGTAAATACTTATTTTTACTAAGTGTAATGTATACCTGTAAAAGAAAGTTTGGCTCTCAGTGTGCATGTAACCAAGGTAGTTAGCGAAATGTGCCTTATCTACAATGCTATACATTTCTGTGAGAATTATTCTAAGATTTTCCGAATGCACTGCATGCTCAGAATTTTAAATTTCTGATAATTAGCTGAGTTGTTAATTAAAAATCGCAAAGTACTTGCATAAAAAAAAAACATCTATTTTATTTATAGCCGTCAAAGATACGCATACCCTAAACCCAATTTATGCATCGAAAGAAAGCGAAAAACAGGTTTTTTGATTTCATTTTTGTTTGATATTTTTGTTTTAATCTAAATTGATTAGCACAGTTAAAATTGGGAGGCACATTCTGAAAAACCGTACTTTTACCTCAAATGTCGCAATAACTTCGAAAATAAAATATCGCAGATAACAGATAAAATCGTTTTTTTTTTTTTTTTTTTTTTTTTTTTTCAAAAAGGATGGTTTCTTTCTAAAAATGTTTTTCTTTCTAATGGCAAGGCAACGCTCCTATAGAGCACAGTTTTCGAAGTACTGACAAACCAAATATAACTGACTTCTATTCACACTTAAAATAAAAAAAATTCTAATAAATGGTGGAATTGGTTTTTAAAATAATGAATTTTTGTATTTTCAAATTCACTAGCAAACACAGGTGACTTCGCACTTCTCGGTGATGATATATTTTTTTAAAGATAAAAGTAAGTAAACATACGTATTTTAACAGATTCATTTTAGAATATTTGTATAGGTTCATCTTGTCGGAAAGAAGATGTAAATCGGACTCATCCTCGCGGATGAGTATAAATAGTTTTTTACAAAATAAAACATGTGGAATTTTCGACGAAATCGGTAAAAACCTTTGTATTTTATGGCGGTATTACTCATTTTCGGGTTTTTTCCGGAAGTTTTATACCGACAGCAAAAAACGCTATATTTAAAACCGGCAAAAACTTCAAAAAGTTCGGACAACTGTTTCAAACAACATAAAAATTTAAAAACCTCAAAGAGTTTGGAGAACAAGTACTGTTTATTTATTTTTTTAACTATGGAATCACCGAAACTGAAAAAACAAAAAAATATCTTCTGACAAATATTCTTTTCTGAGAAAATATCTTTTGCCTTTAAAAATTAATATTTTTTGGCGATTTCTTCCCTTGAAAATATAAAATCAGACAAAATTAAATTAAAGCTATACAATCGTATAAATTTGAGGTTCATTTAAGACTATGTAGAGACGGGTAGTGACGGACGCGGGTCAGTTAGTATGTAATATCTTTAAACTGTGGAAAACGCTAACTACTTTTAACGTGATTGAAAAAAAATTCTGCGATTGTTCACGTAAACAAAGTTTGATTCTGTAAAGTAATATTCGTAATATTAGAATAAGTATTAAGAAAAAAAATTAAAAAGTGTATATGCATATAGGATAGCTCTATATGGTGGACCCATTTTCAAAAAATTGCATTTATTAAAGTACAAATCCAAAATGAACAATCTTTATACCAATAAAAAAAAAGTTCCAAAGTTTTTTTCTTTAAAAAAAAAAAAAAAAAAAAAAAAAAAAAGACATTATAAATGTCCAATGTGTCCGCTGTTTGCTGCACAGCAAACATCATGCAAAAACCAAACTCGTCCCCCCACACGTGAAAGCGTATCTGCTGTTACTGAGTGCACGGCTTTCAAGGCGGTGATGGTTCCAGAAGCAATCGTTAGAACAACACTGAGCTCAGTGCACAACAATAAAGCCGCGTTTCCAATGCTTTCTTTAATCAAACCGGCTTTTAACGAAGGGGTGATATGCGGGTGTCGTACCTGCTTTCATTTTGCACCCATTTCCATACGCAAGCTTAAAATCTATCCCCCCAAAGAAACCGGAAACTGCGCAACTTTTCGTTCTGACCTTTGATTGACTAATTGGTGAAATTGAGCATGAACTTCCTGTGTAAACACAAACAGAAGGGTTTTGTTACGTTTGGCGTGTTTCAAACTTATTTTTTTTCTTTTTTGCTTCTGTTTTCACCTTGTTCTTCTTATTGCACACTTTATCGACCTGGAAACAAATGCTAATTTAACATTGTAATACGAAATGGGTAAAACAAAATAATAAAATAAGTTGTTTTAAAGACTGAATTTTATGGGAAAAGAGAATGTGGAGTTTCGGAAGAGGGGACTTTAGATGAAATTTTAATGAAATGAATGTGAATCCTTAATGAAATTTATGATTAATTGTTTATTTTTGTTATAAAGAAAAAAATAAAACAGAAAATTAAATAATAATAATAATAAAGTATTTAAAAAATATTTAATTTTATTACTTTGTTGAATGTGTATTGGTGGGGGGGGGGGGATCAGGTGATGAAGCAAAATTTCGGAAAAAGAGCAGGAAAATTGCACTTACATAATTTAATAACACTAAAATTTTTACAAACAGCTGCTTTAATTTGTTTCGTATGGTTAATAAAATTTCCAGTGTTTTTTTTTTTATTATTGTTTTTATTTATTTTTTTTAACTTTGTTTTGCATATTTTATAATCTAGTTATCTTTAAAACAAATCAGGAAACAGAATATTGATTAGGGGAATAGGGGAGAGGAAGGCTGAATTCCTCCCCATTTAAATAAAAACAATTAAGTTATAGAAGTTGTTAAAGGTTTATCATTTTCAGTTTAAAATGTTAGCTTATTCATATCTGAAAATAAAAGAATTGTAATATTAATTAAATTTTCTGTTTTGAAATTATTTTATTTAGTACTAAAAACATTCAGCCTGCAGTATTGTTTGTTTGATATTTGTAATACTAGTTAGTACAAGCAGTATATCAAGTAGTTTCGAGGAGTTTAACTGTTAAAAAGAGCATGAAATACACGAATTTATGCATCAATATTTAAAATAAAAAATAAAAAAAAAATGTTTCAGATTTTTTTTTTCTTTTTTTGTATTGTTCTCTAAATCTCTCACGGTCTCAATAATTTTATAAACTATAATTTCCTGACATTTTGTTTTTAAAAATTTGTATCTGAAATTGTTAAAATGTGGATCTTGCGGAAATCACAATAATTAATTTAAAATAAATAATTCTCACAAACATTTTATTAACTAATGATATCCTAATTGTTAAATTTATTTGGAAATAAGTATTTTGTTTCCTTAGTATTGCTTCATTAAAATCTGGTTCTAAATGCAATCATAAAAACATTTATATTAACATTTCTTTCCTTTTTTTCGGGGGCCCCACCAGTGGCCGAGAGGTTCGGACCTCTCAACTGGTAGACGGCAGGTGCTGGGTTCGAACCCAATCGCGGCTGTCGGCCTAACCGTTCGGAGTTTTCGTGGTTTTCTTCGAACCTTGCGTAAATACGGGTTAGGTTCCCTTAGAAAGACCCCCACGAAGGGCACTCCCTCCTGGTCCTATATCCCTAGCGCAGATAATCGGACGTCAAAAAATCAACAAACCTTTTTTTCGGGGGGGGGGGGGGAGGGAGAGGAGATGTGTCCGTTTCTGGAATTTTAATTGCTTTGATATATTACTGTTGCTAACAATAAAATGTTGACTAATATTAGAAAATAAGGTATAAAAATGGTTAAATATTGTTGGTAAACAAATAAAATATTGAAAAAAAGTCTGAATATAATAATAATCTAATTATTAGAAAATAGTTTTTAATTAAACTCATTAAAGATATCTATTATTGGCACATCTACCCTATATAGCAATATTTAGTTTTAAATATGTATAAATTTTGCTTTAAAAAAAAAAAATTATCTTTTTTTATAATCAAATTAATTTTATATTATAAATATAAATGAAAATTTCCGTGTATTATTTACATTAATTACATTGTAATAAATAACACATAAAAAATAAAAATTCAACATTTCCTTAGCGTTGTTTAAATTAAATCTCGAACTTCAAGCCGACGAAAACCTAAAGTTAAATTATTACACATGTAGCTTGTGATTCTGTTGCTGCAATGACCGACCAATCAAAGAATGAAACAATGGCCGTGTTCAAAAGCGGCTTTTTTTGTGCGCGCGCGCTCAGAAGATTCTGCTTGGAGTAGGTGCTATCGAAGAAGAGAATTTGAAACTTATTCAATTATTGTATTATTTTTATGGTTCAGAATTGGTAAATACAAATACCATATCTCTTTATCCTTTCAAAATATGATTTTCGTAACAGAAATACATACCTGTGACCACTCAAATAAAATTAAAGTATTCCGGAAAAGTATCACGTGACCTATTTCATGTAATTAAGCCCGATTAGCATTTAAAAAATGACAATCAACCCTGCTCAAACCTTCACGCGCGCGACGCAAAAAAAATGATGGGCGATTTGATCACGTGATTGTGCGTTTTGTGCTTATCTGTTATTGGTTGCACGTTGTTTGTTGTCAAAGTTGGTAGGTTGACTGATACAATTTAACAATTGGTGATTAAATATTTTAATAATTTTATTTTTAGTTATTTAAAAATCATTTATCAGTTGCTTTATACTTTTCGTATTAAATAATAGAATACTGTTGATTCTATTGTTGTAATTAATAGAATGCTGTTGATAAACCAAGGTTGAGATATCCACACGGGGAACTAGCTAAGGGGGGGGGGGGGGCTACCCTCCCAAAACATTGACAAATGTTGTTTCACTTTGCAAATTTAAAACTTTTATGTCAAATTTAATTAAAATTTTAATAAAAACTGCAATACATTTGTTATTTTTGATAGAATTTGCAAAAGTTACAACTCTAATTGGGAATATTATTAATTTTTTTACAAATAAGAATTGTATTACATTTTCAAAGTGCGTTAACTTGGCAAAATTATAAAACGAGTTGGCGAATATAAAAATTTGACTTGACAATATTAAGGTTTTCTCCCCCACCAATAAAAAGTCTTAGCGATGGCCCTGTATCCACATATTACAAGATTGATTTGTAATCTACAATACTGGATTGATTTCAATGGAATTTGCATTGTTAGTTAGATAATTTTTCAGAAGAAGTTTTAGTATGTATATATTTCTTATTTAATGATTGTATATTTTAATACCGTGTGGATAACAGGCCAAAATATGTCATAAAATATGAAAAACAAACGACATCCGAAATTATGTTAGTATAAGCAAAACACTTATTTATACTTTTAATAGAAAAATTATAAACATTCTAATCATACTTTATTCATTATAAAACTAGAAGGCAAACTCCAAATATTTCACTTCTTTAAAATATATGTATGCAGATATTCTTAATTTAAAAAAATGTATATCTTTTACATTTTGCTTTTATAATATTTTCCATTTTGATTTTAACACCGTAAAATATCCACGCATGCATTATATTTGCATCCTAATCTCAATAAAAAATTACTTCTAAAATTTAAAAAAAAAAAAAAAAAAAAAAAAAAAAAAAAAGAAGAACATTAATAATTATTTTATGCGTATACGGATATTTTCGCAGAAAACTTTTTTTTTCATTTTCTTAATATATATATAAATCACTTTGGAACGATATTAATATCGTTCTAATTATCCTTTTAATATTCTAAATTTGGAATATTAAAACTTTCTCCGCAAAAATCTCATTTTCTCATATTTAAATAAGTATTTTATTATTATAATAGAAATACATGTGCTTCTGTATTATTAATATAAAATTTACCTTTAATAAAAATGTCTTATTTATTAATAAAAAGCAACCAAAAAAAAAAAACACAAACCAACTTTTGACTCGCGCGGGTTTCGAACCCGTATCGTCTGGGTTCAAGCTCAGCACTCTGACCATTCGACCAGCCAGCTCACTTTCATTTGTAACAGATTATCTTTATAATTGGCACTACAAGTAATTACCTCTTTGATCTGTTCTCCATCTGTTACTGAGCGAACAGTTACAGTAACTGGTGGCACAGTAGCGAGGACTGAACGCACATCCCACCAAGCATAAGTATCCACTCCATGTCCGTGGCTCCTAGCGTGCGCGTGCAGCGCGCGTAACAGCTGAACACGGCCAATGTCAACAACGCGAGAAATATCAATAGCGCTAACGAAAAACATGCTGACGAGAAGCAGAAATCACGGTAAATTGTTTACCCGAACTGAATCATGGGTAAAAGGCAGATTACTGACCTAGTCGATTGCAGGTCTGACTTTGGGGAGAAAATGACCTTGGCTCGATTCTCCTTCAAACCGGTTTGTGCACTGGAAATGGAGTAGGGGGTAAAATAACCGTTCTGAGGTGTCTTGAAAAACTGCATTGGAAACGGGGCTTAAGCGGGGCCGTCGCGAAACAAGTTTTCTTCTCTTACGGGCCTGATTCAAGAAAAGATGACGTCATGCAAGAGATCTGAGTTGCAAAAGGAACATATAGAATGCTTGTATGTGTAATGTGTGCATCAAAAACAAGGCTGTAAATTTCCGTTTTAAGATATTTTTTTCAATAATTTGAGGCTTATTTTAGATCTGTTTGAATTATACATTCACTATTAAACACCCAAAGTTCAGTAAATAAGACTTTTTTGTTTTTAATTTGATTTCAAAACTAAACTTACCCTTTGATTTCAAATACGTATGATTCATGGTTTTTATCGAAGATTTCAACTTGAAATATACATTTATGGCAGAAAAAAATCATACATTAAAATTACACAACTTTAGCAACAAAATAAATAAATTAAATAAATAAATAAAAGAAATGATACAGAATTGAGATTCGTGATATTTTTCAAAGCGTTTAACTTGAAATACAAATTTATAGCAGGAGAAATCCTACATTAAAAGTATGCAATTTTAGCAGCAAGTAATTTAAGTTTCTTTTAAAATAAAAATGCCTTAATTTCAAATTGTAAATATCAGGATTATTATTGCATAAACTCATAAATAAAAATATTTTTTTTTTTCAAACAATTAAAATAAAAGAAAATTTGTCAATTAAAATTTCAAATTTCATAATGCATAATTAACTAAAAATACACATTCTTTTAATAGATATTACAAATAAAAGAGTATTTTTCACTAGTGACATGTACTTTTATATAATTTACAATAAATATGGCATTTAATGTTCTCTCATAAAAAATAATCTCACTTTAGTTCATACAGATAATATTTTTTATTATTATTATAAGTGAATTTCGTAGTATCATTTTAAACTTTTGTATAGTTATTTAATAAGATATTTGTAATTCCTGACAAAAATAAATAAATAAATAAATAAATAAAATAAAATAAAATAAAATAAATAAAAATAAATAAATAGATATAAAAGTTGGTTTCCACATTTGCATTTATTTATGAATGCAAACCGAAATATTTGTTTTTTTTTTTTCAATAATGAATTGCATAATATTTTTTGCACTCTGGAAATTTTAGGAAAGTACTTTCATAATTATAATTGATGAGTTTTTGAAAAGCATTTACAATTATTTTTTGGGGTATTAATTGACTTCTATCACCCAACATAAAGTATTTGCATTTCAAACGGGCAATCTAATTCTAAAATTTTTGTCTTTGACTAATATGGTAATGCACTAACAACATTTTAATTTATTTGAAATTTCATATTTAATGTAACTAATTATAAAAGTCAATACAGACATGATGTCATTTTTATCTCAATATCTTCACTGCTGTTAAACACACCTCAAAAGAAATCCAATTGTTTAATTCTCCAATTTCATCAATAGCTGCATTATAAAAAATAAAAAAAATAAAAAAATAATTGAAATTATTCATTTTGCTGTTAGTATAAGATAATTAAACTTAAAAATTTTAACTTTTTTCCTGCTTCCATAACTTTTATATAGTAACTGAATTTTTCCATTCATTTAAAGCAGTGCTGTCCAACGCGGCGCCCGCGGGCGCCATGGCGCCCTTTGACTCTTCCCTTGGCGCCCTTTTAAACGTTTTTTGTTACTAGCATTTTGTTTAATGTAAAATTCTCTTCTAAAAGATGCCTTATTTAAAATATTGATATTTGCTTCAGAGAATATTTTTAAGATCCCTGTAAATATTTCCTTGAATAAAAGCTCTTCCTGATTTTGTTTTTATAAACAACCATGGATTGGTAACAGTATCATGCCTCTCTTTATTTCTCTACTTTTTATAACAGCAAATTTGCATAGCTAAAATAAATCAAGGAATATGTTCGTGTCCTAAAAAACCCTAACAAAATCGCTAATTACCATTTTATTTTAACAATAAACGTGATTTAATTTTCAGACTCCATCCAATTAAAACATTTTTTATATAGCTCTTCGCAGAAAAATGCGTCATTCGAATTTTACAACAATTTAAATTTTTTAAAAAAGTTTTTTTTTAAATTACAGAACTTTAGAATTATATGAATCTTATGTTTTCTACAGCGAAATGCTTTTTCACATGTGTATCACTGGTAATACTGTGAGATAATTTCGTTCTTTGTTTTGAGCCATGTTAATAATGGCGCCCTTCGTTGTATTCGAAACGTTGAGATGCGCCCCTGCTTAGTAAAAGGTTGGACAGGCCTGATTTAAAGGATACGACAAATTTCTTATACTCATCTGATGATGTTGTCCAAAGCGGGCTTCTAAACTGTCGATCTGATTATATATATATACATGTATATTTTAAAAGATATTCATTAAATATTTTTTTTTCGGCTATCCCTATGCATAAGAACTTAGTACTATTTCTGTTTTAAAATTGTTTTTGATTTATGCAAACTGAATTGTAAACAGAAATTCTAAACCCAAATAGGATATAAAACGGCTTTCTTATTACTCTTATTTATTAAATGATTCTAAATGTTTTCTTCCCGATTTCAAAATACTTTACAATTCACATCACATGTAAGACCACGTGGGAAGAGTATAGATTTATTTAATTCATTTTAAATAATGAGGTAAAAGGAAATACTCATTGACTTAGGTTAATCCTTTATCCACTAATTAATCATTTTAAAATACTCATTAAAAAAAAAAAAAAAAAAAAAAAAAAAAAAAAAAAAACGTATGTAATAGACTATGTAGTAGATTCAAATTATCTAAAAATATACACACAATATTAAGGATGATTGCTTTAGCCGAGCATAAGCAAAATTTCATTGAGGGTGAAGTGATCAGTGAAATGAAAAAGTCAGATCTCGTGTATGACTCATTTCTCCTGCTAGAGATCTTGAATCAGCCCCGTAAGAGAAGAAATTTGTTTCGCGACCGCCCCGGCTTAAGCCGCGATTTCGTTTCACTGTCAGTCGTGAGTGAGATTGATACTGTGGAACGCAAAGTGTATGGGACGTGTTTGGATATCACGTAGATGTTTACCGTGGAGAAAACGGGTATACAATGTACATTTATTCTATTTAAAAAAAAAAAAAAAAAAAAAAAAAAAAAAAAAAAAAAACCTTCGAAACTTTCTTTTTTTCATTGGTATAAAGATTGTTCATTTTGGATTTGTACTTTAATAAATACAATTCTTTTGAAAATGGGTCCATCTTTCAGAAAAACCCCGTATAATAAAAAAACATGTGCCATTTGAATAAAAGTTTATAAAAATAATTCTTTTACGAGCCAAAAATGTTTTAATGTGGTTTCTAAAGCGCATTATTTGAGCATTTTATAATGTCTTTCTGACATAATACTAAACGATCTTATGGACAAAACGAATCTAATAAAGCTCAAATGTAATTTGTAGAGCAAAATTAAACATAAAATATATTACGAAAACATAAAACAAAACTTCGTCTACATTTTGTAGTCTTTTGAAACATTTTTACAACATTGCTCAATTTTTTTAAGGATTAGAAATTAAAAAAGAAAATTCGTTTAAGAATTAAAAAAATGAAATTTCACGACACATTTAAAAATGAAGTAAAATGGAGCATATACTTCACGTTTTTATTTCTAAAAAATATGAAATAATATTTTTATGAAATACGCCTTAAGAACAACCCATAAAAAATTGCGAGCTATAGTATTTTAATAATAAATAATAGTTGCAAAAAACACAAACCGGTAAAAAAATTAATTTAAAAATTGCAATTCTGAAAAAGAAAACTGCTGTAAAAAGATTTTTTTTGGGAGGGGGGCGAGGGCAGACATTTGATAATAATATTTTTAAAGCACTTTAAACCACAATAAGGATTTAAAAAAAGTTTTAGCAACTTTAGGAAATTACCGGCATCAAGAGCAATTGGACATCCTCCTTGGCTATGTCACTGCCTATTTCACTTAAAGAAAAGTTATTTTACTAAAAAGTCTGGTAGTTTAAATAACAAGTGAAAGCTTTGTGGTTTCCTTTTGTTTTGTTTATATTTGTCATACACTTTGAAGTAAATAAAGAAAAAATAAGTCTTTTTTTTATTCGAGATTTTTAATTAAAATTTTTTTACTCCTAGTTCTCTCCTAATTCACTAGAATGATGTTTTACTTAAGATCTGGTATTTTAAATAATAAATGAAATCTTTATGATTTACCTTTTTATTTTTTCTGTATTGCAGAAAATACAGAATTGATAAACTAGTTATTTTTTGTGAAATGAAGAATAGAGAGAGTTTATAAAAGATAAACATTTAAGTTAATATTTTACATATTTCTGGATATATAACAAGTATTATTTTTTATTTTACTTGTATATAAATTGATTGAAAAATATTTAATATTATTTTAAAAATTGCTAGTATATATATATATATGTGTGTGTGTGTGTGTATATATATAAGTGGATTTTTCTTTATTGATTACTTCTAATGAAATCAGTGAAACTATGAGTAAAAGAAAATCTTCTCTATTATGTCCATAACAAAAGAATGTTTTTACGTAGTACCGTAAGTATACGAAATGGATACAAAAATGTATGATGGGGTATAAAGAAATCCAATCTTACAACGTATTTTACCTTTTATAAAAAGAAATCTTATTGGATTTTTTGTATTTCATGTTTCCCTTCTTATTTTTGGAAGTATAAGAAAAAACAGCTTGTTATATTCTTGATATCTGATATAAAAAAACCAAGTATGTTTATATGAGAAAATGTTTTAATTGATAGTAAAAAAATATTATTATTTTTAACTATTAACAACTAATATATATAAAACAAATTTTTCTTTTTAAATAAAGCAAATATTTATTGCCTAAGAAAATCATACAACAATAAATACTTAAAAATTTTGCAAACCATACTTTTACGAATTTTGTAAATAGTTAGTGTTTGTACTGTAAAATAATGTAAATAATCTTATTAAGCTCCATTCCTTTACTAATATTAGTTTTTGTTACATTGTCTCTGTTATCAAGCAAACTTGTCTATTATTTTCAGTGTATGTCTATGGCAGCTTGGCGAAATAATAAAGATATCGCCAAGTTGGCGTCACTTTTGACGACTAATTTTGGTTGCCAAATTTGGCGATATATCGCCAAGTTGGCGACAAACTTGACGATTGTTGGCGATGGTAACCCGTCCCTCTCTATGGTAACCCCCCCTTAGGTCTACTGATACATTGAATGTTGTTCCGTGGTTTTCCGGATTTTTCTAGAAGGTTGTAGAAATTTCCTCCGCATGCGGAGAGACTATATATAAGAGAGCCGATGCGAGCTGTTGTTATTATTTACCAGTCAGGCATTGAGTGAGCTACTAGAGATTGTCTAACAAGGAAGGTCTCCATTGGGGGCATACTCAGAATTTTTTGAAAAAAATACGAATTAAACGACTCTTGTAGGTAATAAAGGATCAGTGAAAATTAGCGGCGGAATTACATTATTAGATATGTAAAAAAAATAAAATAGTTTGGAATAATTGGCGTGAAAAGCTGAAGCGACGCGGGATTTTGGCGAGCAGTGCATTTCCTCGCCAAAAGGAGACGATTTTAACGAATCTGAAAATTGATTTTGATTGACTTCACTGTGAAAAATCTGCAGCATTTACTGCAACGTCATTCCACTACTTTTATAGAATATCTCTCTTCTGACCAATGAGAATGCTCCATAGCACGGTGAATTGACCGTGTCATACACTGTTAAAAATGTGTTGCATTTTGTTGCAACGCACTCCACCGCTTGTATATAATATCTCTATTCCAACCAATGAGAAAGCTCCATTTCACGGCCAAGTAACTGTTTTCTATACAAGCAAGGGTGTGCGTTGCAACAAAATGCAGCAGATTTTTAACAGTGTATTTTTCAATTTGGAACGATTTTAATCAATTTAAATTGTGTTTTAAATGATAAAATATATTAATTTCATTCTGTTATAGTACATATAAACATATATGACAAAATTACACTTAAAGTAAAGTTAAAATGCAAAACTAAAATTACTTAAACTAAACTTATTTAAATAAATTGAACATAGAAAGTTTTTTCTTTAAAAAGTATTCGAAGCGTAAGAGCGTATTTTTCAAAATTTCGTTTTTTGCCAACCGGAGATAAATCGCCAAATAAACGAAATTTTTATTATTTTTTACGGACATTATAAGGAGGTTCCGCCGAAATTTTTTTATAAACATATATAACTATATGAGAAGAACATTCTGTAATTTTTTCAGATTTTTCTGAGTATGCCCGTATGGAGACCTTCCTTGTAAGCAAGTTTGCTTGATGTATTGAGTTTTATCTACGTTGTTTTGAATGTGATATAGTGTTCAGACATTGTATAAAGAGTCTCTGCGATCTATATTTGTACTTGTTCGATAGATTTGAACAGTTATTTTAGAATATCTAGTAATATTTGTGAGTTTCGAAGACTCTGTTGTTCTGAAGTCTGTAAATAAATTATTTTCTACTTTTCTAAGAGAAAAGAGTTTGAAGTTGTCTAACCCTAAGATCGAAAGAACCCTATATACGCTGTAACATTTGGTGTCAGGAGTCGGGATCTTATGGCGAAAACAAGAACAATGGACGGACAACTGAAAGAACTGTTAGAAGCTATTAATGGAATAAAGGCAGAATTGACGAAAGGCCAAGAAGAGTTGGCGGAAAAAATGAATAAAGGCCAAGAAGAGTTGGCGGATAAAATGAATAAAAACGAAGAAAGAATGGAACAGTTGACAAATAAAATTGATAAAGGCCAAGAAGAGTTGGCAGAAAAAATGAATAAAGGCCAAGAAAAGTTGGCGGATAAAATGAATAAAGGCCAAGAAGAGTTGGCGGATAAAATGAATAAAGGCCAAGAAGAGTTGACGGATAAAATGAATAAAAACGAAGAAAGAATGAAAGAGTTGACTGAAGAATTGAAGAGAGAAGTTTATAAAAGTCAAAAAGAAATGAAGAAAACCTTAGAAGAAAAGTTCTCGTCGGTAGATAGAAGAATAGATTCAGTAGAAGAGAAAATAGAGAATAAAATTAGTAAAGTAGAAGAGAAAATTCAGAATGAAGTTAGTAATATTGAAGAGAAAATAGTTGAAGTAGATAAAAAGCTAAATAAAAAAGTACAAGATCTTGAGAAGAAGCTTTCAGCGTCCAGTGGTAATTATGAAGAATTTAGGAATCTGTCTGCTTCTCCCGTGCACATCAAGCTGTCGACATACGACGGAAAGAGTTCCTGGCAAGTCTACAAGACCCAATTCACCATTGTAGCCGAAGCGAACAAATGGAGTGACGAGGTGAAAGCTTGTCAACTGGCAGCATCTTTAAGAGGAGAAGCCGCCGACGTGCTGCAAACATTGCCCGGTATGACGCAACTTAATTTTGAGACTCTAAATTGTGCACTTGAAATAAGATTCGGCGAAAAATTCTTCAAAGATTATGCGAGAATACAAATGAAGAGTCGCTATCAAAAATCGAATGAAACCCTTCAAGAGTTAGCCTCAGAAATAGAACGGCTGGCAAATTTAGCATTCATTGACTGCCCAACAAATGTACAGGAGATGCTCTCACTGCAGTATTTTGTAGACGGAATAAAAGATCCGTAAGTGCAGAGAGCGGTACGAATGGCAGATGTGCAGGATTTAAAGGCTGCATTACTATATGCCTTAAAGTTGGAAGCAGCTACACAAGCCAGCCGAAGAGATCGTCATTCAGTCCGAGGGGCAACAGTGAACAAAGGCTCAGACACTGAGATCGACGTCTTGAAAGAAATTAGGAAAATTAATCAAGAGCTTGAAGCCTTAAAATATGGAAGAACAAGCTCAAGAAGACAGAATCTCACGTGCTGGGGATGCGGTGATACAGGACATCTCCGAAAAAACTGCCCCAAAATCCACGAACGTGAGATGAATTCAAGACCAGAGAATAAAAAGCCCCACCTGAAGATCCTTCAAATATCGAAAATGAGTGGCGGCGATAATGAATTATGTGTGATAGGCTTTATTAACGGAATTCAGTGCCGTATGATTGTTGATACAGGAGCCAATGTGACAATAATAAGAGAAGATTTGGCTCGAAATTTGAAATCTAAACTCATCTGGACTCCACCATGCGTTACCCTGCAAACTGTGACGGGCGACAAGATAGGCATATATGGAAAGGCCAATTTAACTATCAACTTTGGAGGAAGCAAACATTATCATACGGCATATGTGGCTGACATAACAGATCCTTGCATAATCGGGCTAGATTTTCTGAAGAAGTTTGGCTTCAAACTTGATTTTAAAAATAATGAAATGCTATCTAAATTTGAAGAAATAAGCCTTTTTGGATTAAATAACGAAATTGACTATAAACAAACAGTAATAGCCAAAGAAGACATCCATCTAGGTCCAAGAACAGAATTTTTAGTTCCAGCTGTAATTAACAATGAAACTAATTATCGATTTGGCCATATAGATTATCCCGAAGACAATAGTAATTAAGCAGGAGTATTGGTGGCTTCATCTGTAGTGGACCTCTCAAAGAAGACCATTCCAGTCTGAATTGCTAACATCGGTGATAAGACGAGGACTATCAAGAAAGGAGAGGTGATAGCATCATGCGCTCCTGTGACGTGCATAAGTCAAAATTCCAATCACTCTCAGAAATCTTCAGATAATTTAGTCAAGGATTTGTTACAAAATACGGACTTATATCCAAATCAAAAGGATGCTGCGGAAAGTTTAATTAGAGAATTCCAAAGTTTATTTTCCCAAACATCTGAAGACTTTGGACGAACTAAAATGGCACAACACCGAATTGACACGGGAGATCACTCTCCTACTAAACAGCACCCTAGACAATTACCTTTTGCCAAGCAAGAAGAGGTGCAGAATTTAATTAAGGATATGGAAGAAAATGACGTCATCGAACCATCGACAAGTCCATGGGCGTCTCCCATTATATTAGCAAGAAAGAAGGATGGTTCTACAAGATTTTGTGTAGACTACCGCTGACTGAATGACGTCACTAAAAAGGACAGTTACCCTCTACCAAGGATCGACGACACTCTCGACACACTTGCGGGCCACACTTGGTTCTCGACTCTGGATCTGAAGAGTGGTTACTGGCAGGTAGAGATCCATCCGGACGAGCGCGAGAAGACTGCCTTTACAACGGGACAAGGATTATGGCAGTCCAAGGTAATGCCTTTTGATTTATGTAACGCACCTTCAACTTTTGAACGCCTTATGGAAACGGTTCTCCGGGGGCTGACATATGAGGCATGTCTTGTTTATTTAGAAGATATCATAATCATAGGAAAATCTTTTGATGAACATCTGAACAACCTCAGGCGGGTGCTACAAAAGTTAAAGGAAGCTAATTTGAAGTTAAGCCCTTCGAAGTGCAGTTTGTTTCGTAATGAAGTCGCCTACCTTCGACACATCATTTCGGCGGAAGGAGTTAGGACTGATCCGGAGAAGATATCAGCCGTGAATAATTGGAATCGTCCAGCAGATGTTCACCAGCTTCGAAGTTTTCTAGGATTATGCACCTATTACAGAAAATTCGTCAAAGGCTTCTCGATGATTGCAAGACCACTTCATAAATTAAGAGAAGCCAATCAAAAATTTATGTGGACACAGGAATGTGACGCTGTTTTCGAAAAGCTTAAGGAGGCCTTAACATCCACTCCAATTCTGTCATATCCTCAAATCGATAAACAGTTTATACTTGATACGGATGCAAGTAACGAAAGCATTGGCGCTGTACTGTCCCAGGAAATCGACGGCCAGGAACGTGTTATCGCCTATTTCAGCAAGTGCTTATCAAAAACAGAGCGAAACTACTGCGTAACAAGAAAAGAGCTTCTTGCTGTAGTGAAAGCCATAGACCATTTTTATCACTATCTTTACGGTCGAAAATTCCTGATCCGAACTGATCATGCTTCTCTAACTTGGCTATTGAATTTTAAGAACCATGAAGGCCAGATAGCCAGGTGGATACAAAAGCTTCAAGAGTACGATATGGAGATACGCCATCGAAAAGGCTCATCACATGGAAATGCAGATGCTCTCTCAAGAAGACCCTGCTCAGAGAATTGTAGATACTGCGACCTGGTTGAGAAGAAATTTAATGTCAAAGGTCCTATAGTAAGACAAGTTACAACTGGATCTACATCATCTCAAGATCCGTGGAGTGACGAGAGCCTGCGTAAAGATCAACTTGCTGATCCTGACATTAAGCCAATTCTAGAGCTGAAAGAGGAGTCCAACAGGAAGCCCAGCTGGCAGGACATGGCCCATTACCATCCTACGACTAAACGTTATTGGGCCCTCTGGGATTCCCTACATTTGAAGAACGGTATTTTATACCGAAAATGGGAGTCTGACGATGGAAAGACATGTAGATGGCAACTACTACTCCCTAAGTCGAGAATTTCTATGGTCCTTCAAGAACTGCATGGTAGTCCCACAGGATGTCATTTTGGTGTAATAAAGACCCTGCAAAAGGTTCGAGAGCGTTTCTACTGGAATAATGTTCGCAGTGATGTGGAGAAGTGGTGTCGAACTTGTGACACCTGTGCAGCACGTAAAGGTCCAAAGAGGCGCACCCGTGGACGATTGCAGCGTTATAATGTAGGAGCTCCTTTCGAACGAATTGCTTTAGATATCCTGGGTCCTCTTCCTAGAACATCTGATGGCAACAAGTACATTCTCGTTGTCATGGACTACTTTACTAAGTGGCCTGAAGCCTACGCCATTCCTAATCAAGAGGCGGTAACCGTAGCAGACATACTAGTTTAACACTGGGTTTCCAGATACGGAGTTCCTCTTCAAATCCATTCCGATCAAGGAAGAAACTTTGATTCGGCTGTGTTTAAGGAAATGTGCGGACTACTCGGCATGGACAAAACTCGAACTACACCTCTACATCCGCAATCGGACGGCATGGTGAAGCGGTTCAATCGTACCATCCTAAATAGCTTCTCCCTCCTGGTCTCTAAAGATCAACAGGACTGGGACAAGAAATTACCTCTGTTCCTGCTTGCCTACAGGAGTGCTGTTCATGAGGCCACTGGTTATTCCCCTTCTCAAATGTTCTTTGGTCGTGATCTTCGTCTACCTGCAGATCTTTTGTTTGGCCGTCCTCCTGATGCTCCTTTATCGCCCGAGGAGTACGTGGATAAACTCCAGGCACGGATTGAGGAGATTCATCGTCTAGCGAGGTACCGAATCGGATTGGCATCAGAAAAGATCAAGACACGAGAAGACATAAAGGCAACTGGACATGAGTTCAACGAAGGTGACACAGTTTGGTTGTGGAATCCCATACGTCGTAAGGGACTGTCGCCAAAACTACAAACAAACTGGGACGGTCCTTACACATTCGTCAACAGGCTGAATGACGTCGTCGTACGCATACGAAAATCGCCACACACCAAGCCCAAGGTCGTACATTATAACCGGCTAGCCCCTTAATTTGGCGAAAGTGATTAGAAATTCAAAACTGGAATTTCAGACCATGGTCATGAAAGTCACTTTTTGTACATATGTAAATAGCAATTAGTTCTTATTTATGTAAATCTTATTATTTATTTATTTATTTATTTATTTATTTATTTGTTTACTTATTTTGAGTGTTTTCCTCTAACTCAAGGATTGCACTGCCCGGGACGTTCAGTCTTTGAGGAGGGGGTAGTGTTACGAATTTTGTAAATAGTTAGTGTTTGTACTAGTGATGGGCGATTCTGGAAATTTTGAGAATTGATTAAAATCGATATCGTATTAAACAACATCGATCATAATAAGAATCGATTTCTCAGTTCTAGAATCGATATTTCGATAGTCAGATTCACACATCCAAATTACTAATTCCAAAACTTAGACAATCAGCAGGACCGTAATTACCGCCTCCCACCTCCCCATCTCTATTTAGATAGGCATAGGATTAAGCTATAGCAGATTTTAGAGTCGGATAATAAGAATTTTAAATTTTAAAATGATTGCCACTTATGACTGTCACTTACACAAAAACTGTGACAAATTTGAGAGAGATAACTCAACTAACAACAACACTGAGTAACTTGCCATTAAACCGAGGATAAAGAATGCCAAGAGCTTGTAACTAGGATGGGGAACAAGGAGTATAGACAAAAAAAACTTTTTTTTTTCCTAATGCCAACCAAATGTTACACGAGATAGTTTGAAAAACAAAAATTTTGCCCCATACTCAAGGGGGCAGGTAAACCCCACTCTTGACGGAAGGGCGACCATAGATTAAATAAAATAGAAGGAAAATTGGACATTTTAAAAATTACATGCATACTTTGAACAGCCAATTTAGTAAAGATTGGCGAGGAAGGGGGAGGGGAGGGATTAAAACGGACGAACTTGGAAAAAAAATAAATAAATAAACTAATAACCCAAATAACTAAGCTTCTAAACACAAATACAGTGTTTAACTTAGTGTTGAATTCATGGGGTGGCCCGCGGGGAACATGCACTCTTTGAAACTATAAAAAATGCCAAGAGCATGTAACTAGGGGAAGAGAGGGGTAGTAACAGAAAAAAACGAGGAGATAAAAGCTTTATAACAATATGTTGCATGAGATGGTGTGGAAGAAACAAAAAATATGTCCCCACCCAGGGGGGCAAGGTAAATCCCAAACGGACAGAAGGGCGACCACGGCCCAAATGTATCTTTTGTTGAGGTTTCAAAATATAGATTTATAATAAAATAGAACGATGATTAGATTTTTTTAGAATCGCAGTCATAATTTGAACGATCATGTAAGTTAAGACTGGTGAGAAAGGGGGGGGGGGTTAGGACGGGCGAACATGAAAAAAAAAAAAAAAAAAGTAAAAGTGGCACTCTGAGGGTACCGACAGAAGTGAAACCTTGAACAATTACGTGTGTATTTTTTGAACCGTCAGGAAATACTTTTAAAAGAATAAAAAAAGGTTCTATAATATTAAAAAATATATCAATATCTAAAAAAAAAAAAAAAAAAAAAAAAAAAAAAAAACGCGCGATACCATATGTCCAGCTATTGTAGTTAACTCACTATAACTACATTTTCACTTCTTAAAACGCGATAAATACACCAACCAAAATTAGACCATACTATCGATACCTTAATCCTTATCCAAATAAATCATTTTGTTTTAATGTCTGTTACAATATCTGTAGATTACTTTTTGAATTATTCAAATCGGACATTCCATTCAAAAGATATTACGAATTTAAAGATGACAATCTAAAGAAATAATAGCGCTGCTGAGTACTCGGTGGCCAATAAGCCTAGGGATTACGTGTGCAATCAAAAGATTGCGGGTTCGGACCCCAGTTTCGCTGATAAGTATCAATTTTTTTTGTTTTGTTTTGTTTTCGAAGAAGTTTGAAAACTTAACATTTTAACACATCATGGGTCCGTAACGTGACTTGAAAATGATGGGAGAAAATTTCTTATGCTAGATTTGTAATGTATGAAGCATATGCTTTCAATAGACATATTGTATCAATAAATGAGAAAAAACCCCTCTGACCTTTCAAAAAAGGTCCTATAGGGAAAATCGGGAAACTGGAATAGCAAAAAGAACGGCGAGAAATGGTTAGCTGTACTAGAATTTTTCTCCCCACTGTAACTCCTATAGAAGCAGTAACAGCCTTTTAAAGATTGAAATGAAGGGAAGAAATAAGCAAAATTAGGTGAGTGACCAACAGGGGGAGGGAGGTCCACAGCTCTAGGGGGTACCATGTAGCGTAAACTTTTAAGTTAAAAATGGTAGAGAATTAAATGAGCGAAATTTTAAGGTGTATATTGGGGGAGGGTGCAAGCCTCCCCTCAACATTTTTTTTGGTTTCTTTTGAAGAAACAAAAAAATATGCCTCCCGGAGGGGCGCAGATCCCAAACAGGCGGAAGGGCGATCCTTTATTTATCTTTTGTCAAGGATTTAAAATGTGGATCTAAAATAAAACAGACCGAGAATTGGACATTTTCAAAACTGTATGCATATTTCGAACGGCCCTGTAAGTTAAAACTGACGCGGAATGGGGGGGAATTAGAAGAGACGAGCGTGAAAAATAAAACATAATAAACTAATACTTCAAATAACTGGACTTCTAAACAAAAATATAACGATTTAACCTAGTGTCGAATTAATGGAGTGGCCCGTAGGGGATACCCCCTCCCCAAGAAGTTATGAGATTTTATGTTTTCTAATGCAGAAATTGCGATTCCCCCTCTCTTACAGAGCTGTAAAACATGATGCTTTCCTCCGGAGTCGCAGAAAAATACCTGCTTTCAACACTAATTTAGCCTAGAAAAAAAAAAAATCGAAATCGAATCTAAAGATCGACATCGAATCTAAAGATCGAAATCGAATCTAAAGACCGATCTTACGAGCAGAATCGATTTTACATTTTTACTTTCTTTTGTAACTTTACAAGAAGAGAGTATTAGATTCGTGAAAAATTTCGGCTTCCCGTTTTCGATGGTTTTATACACTATATTGCCATTGATTATGGGACACTTGCGATTTTAGACATTTTACTAAATATCTAGAAAAATACATGAGGAATCATCTCGAAACTCTTAGTGTATAAATATAATAGTATACGTCATACATCTCCGTGAAGATTTTTTACCGAAACTGCATAGGGGACCGCCAACAAATTAAAAACGAATGAATATCTTTTGAATAACCCTGTCAAAACTAATGTAGCAAAAGCGCTCAAACTCTAGATTATGATTGAATGCCTTATTGTAATACACTGTGTTCATTTTTATGTAAATAGCATGCATACGCGCAGAGTAATTAAGGTTTTTATAAAAATGGTCCCAAATTTTTCCAAGTTTTTTCCTTATAATTTTCAGAGTTCTTAATATAAAATAATATTTTTTTCAGAAAATATGACAAACAACATTGCACACACTACCCTGTAATCAGAATTAAAAAATAATGAAAATTGTATACAAAATGAGTTGGTTTACTAAATAATTTTTTACTGCGCATGCGTCAACGATATCAAAATTTCATTTGCATATTATGTTAGCTAAATGTATAGAACAACTTTTGGGAAAGTCACAAAATCATAACTTGAAAATTCTGAAAATAATCGTCAATTGAATAAGTTGAAAATCCGTTATTCTCAAATTGAAGCAAAAACGAAAGGGGTTGTATCCATATATTCATTGATTAGTGTCAATATAGAATACACAATACGGGATGTTTCGACTACTTTTGGATAAAATCCCTCATTTTTTTGCTTCATTTTGGAAACAACGGATTTTGTCCTTTTTCTATAGACGATTACTTTCAGAATTTTCAAGTTATAATTTTGAGACTTTTATAAAAGTTGCTCTATACATTTAGCTAACATAATATGCAAATGAAATTTTGATATCTTTGACGCATGCGCAGTAAAAAATTATTTAGTAAACCTACTCATTTTTCATACAGTTTTTATTATTTTTTAATTCTGATTACAGGGTACTGTGTGCAAGGTTGTTTGTCATATTTTCTGAAAAAAATATTATTTTATATTAAGAACTCTGAAAATTATAAGGGAAAAACTTAGAAAAATTTGGGGCCATTTTTATAAAAACCTTAATTACTCTGCGAGTATGCATGCTATTTGCATAAAAATGAACACAGTGTATTACAATAAGGCATTCAATCATAATCTAGAGTTTGAGCGCTTTTGCTACATTAGTTTTGACAGGGTTATTCAAAAGATATTCATTCTTTTTAATTTGTTGACGGTCCCCTAAGGAGTTTCGGTAAAAAATCTTCACGGAGATGTATGACGTATACGATTATATTTATACACTAAGAGTTTCGAGATGATTCCTCATGTATTTTTCTAGATATTTAGTAAAATTTCTAAAATCGCAAGTGTCCCATAATCAATGGCAATATAGTGTATATTTTAGAAGGTCTTTAACACGATTTTATGGTTTTTAAGAAATATCTGTCTGTGTGTGTGTGTGTGTGTGTCACTCTGTGAGTCTGTATATGGCAAAAATTTCTGACCGTTCTATCTAAAGAACAAATGTACGGAATTCCACAAAACTTTAGATTTAGTTTGACCTTGATATAAAGTGAATCTAATTATTTTTTGGTGTATATAGCCTAACAGGTGGCGCTGCTATGCTGCATTTTTTGCGATCTGCCCAACAGCTATATCTGAATAACGAATGCACGGATTTTCATCAAATTTCAGATCCAGTTAGAAATGACATGAATTGATGTTTTTTTTGCATTTTGATGTATATCGCTTCTCAGATGGCGCTGCTATGCTGAATTTTTCACAATTTCCATTCAGCGCCATGGGAAAGGGGGCGAAAGAAGGCGGTCGTTCCGAGCAGGGAAATGTCAAGGGCGCTAAATTTTTACTTCTAACATCACTTAGCCTATCACAAGAAAAAGTTAATAGGGGGGGGGGGGTAAATTGGAACTTTGAACCGGGCGCAGTTCTCTTTTCGCACGCCCCTGTTTCCATTTTAGCTTTATCTCAAGAACTAATGCACGGACTTTCATAAAAATTTAGATTCAATTAGTCCTTGATATTATTTGATGCTAATTATATTTTGGTGGAAATTTCTTAAGAGATGGCGCTGCTATACTGCATTAATCATAATTAACGCAATAGCGCTATCTCAAGAACGAATTTTTATCAAAGTTCAGATTCAGTAAATCCCTGACATAGATTAGTGTTATTTAGTTCTTGGTGTAAATTGCTCTACAGGTGGCGCTGATATGCTGCATTTTTTATGATTTTGCAATAGCTGTATCTCTCGCTTTCATGGATTTTTATTAAAATTCAGATTCAGCTGGTACCTGATTAAAATTCATCTTGATCAATTTTTGGTGTACATCACTCAACAAAAAACGCTATTTTGCACGGGAGGGGGGGGGGGTTCTGAGGTTTCTTTAATTCTTCTATCTTAGAAACTAATACACTGAAATTTTGGAATTGGCACAACCGACTATTTTATCTTCGACTTTTGAAGGAAAATGAAAATTATATTACCTTCAGAGAAATCGATTAAAAATTTTAAAGTATCGATTAAATCGAGTTGGCCATAGTATCGATTAAATCGATTTAAAAAATCGAAATCGCCCATCACTAGTTTGTACTGTAAAATAATGTAAATAATCTTACTAAGCTCCATTCCTTTACTAATATTAGTTTTTGTTACATTGTCTCTGTTATCAAGCAAACTTGTCTATTATTTTCAGTGTATGTCTATGGCAGCTTGGCGAAATAATAAAGATATCGCCAAGTTGGCATCACTTTTGACGACTAACTTTGGACGCCAAATTTGGCGATATATCGCCAAGTTGGCGACAAACTTGGCGATTGTTGGCGATGGTAACCCGTCCCTCTCTATGGTAACCCCCTTAGGTTTACTGATACATTGAATGTTGTTCCGTGGTTTTTCGGATTTTTCTAGAAGGTTGTAGAAATTTCCACCGCATGCGGCGAGACTATATATAAGAGAGCCGATGCGAGCTGTTGTTAATATTTACCAGTCAGTCATTGAGTGAGCTACTAGAGATTGTTTAAGCAAGTTTGCTTGATGTATTGAGTTTTATCTACGTTGTTTTGAATATGATATAGTGTTGAGACATTGTATAAAGAGTCTCTGCGACCTATATTTGTACTTGTTCGATAGATTTGAACAGTTATTTTGGAATATCTAGTAACATTTGTGGGTTTCGAAGACTCTTTTGTTCTGAAGATCTGTAAATAAATTATTTTCTACTTTTCTAAGAGAAAAGAGTTTGAAGTTGTCTAACCATAAGATCGAAAGAACTCTATATACGCTGTAACAATACGAATAAAATCTTTGTGATTTTTCTTTTTTTTTTTAATTGTTGTATAATTTGGAGTAAATGATTTAATGCTTTATGTTTTATTTCATATTTTTAGCCACGTTTTTTAATTACTAAAAAACTGGGGTTTTTTCTAATTTCAGTAGCGTAGCTAAAGAGGGGAGTCCAAATTGTCGAGATATCAGCAATATTGTAAAGCTTTCTTTGTCTTCATTAATATAAAGAAATTCTCCGATTAAGTAAGGTTGCAAAACTTTAGGAAATTACCGGTATCAAGAGCAATTAGACACCCTCCTTGGCTATGTCACTGCCTATTTCACTTAAAGAAAGTTATTTTACTAAAAAATCTGGTAGTTTAAATAACAAGTGAAAGCTTTGTGATTTCCTTTTGTTTTGTTTATATTTGTCATTCACTTTAAAGTAAACTAACAGGGTAGACCGAGCTTAGCTCGGTAATAATTAACTTTGTGTTCAACTCGATATAGTATTTTCACTGTATCATTAACTCTGTATTATTACTGTAAAACATGTTTATAATAGTATTATTTAGAAAAACAATCAATAAGAAAACTAAGTTTTTATGCGCATGTTTATAAATTTTACTTTATTTTAAAATTTACAACGAAAGGACATCGATCTAAATCACTTTTTTAGCTCGACTCTGATCGGTTTAACCATGCATCTCGAATCCTCTTAAGAATGTATAAAAAAATTCTTTACATTCTGAAAGACAATATTTTTTGCTAGATATAGCCAAATTTGGAGGCATTCTTTCATTTGGCTCCAAATACGTGTTTTGGTTTTCGTAATTTTTGTAGTCGATTTTTTGGCCATATGTCGCCAATATTTTGTGAAATATCACCAAGTTATTGGCTTTTGCCATATTCTCGTGACCCTGACCCGTATTACCCAAAATGAGCCACTAATCAAATTTGATCAAGCATGTGACATAGCTCAATCGTCTTCAGGTAATCAAAAACAGTAGAATATAAAATTGAATCAAAATCGTTTAAGCCATTTTTTAGGTAAAATTAGCTTTGCAGCATTCAGCAATGAATCGAATTGACCCACTAATATAATTTTGTTTAACATGCGACTCAGCCCAATAGTCTCGTGACAAAAAACGTTTTGTTTCAAAATTTAGGTAAAATTGATTGAGTCGTTGATATATATAATTAGAATGACCCTAGCTCATTAAGACCCAAAACGACTCACTAATCGAATTTTCGCGAGCATGTGTCCAAGGCAAAGGGTTTTCTCTTGCTCAAAAACGATATAATACAAAGTATAGTCAAAATGGTGAGAACCATTTTCTACATAAAATTAGCATGACCCATCATGACCAACAAATGACCCTTATAATCGAAATCTCTCGAACGTGTGGCCTAGCTCATTAGTTTTAGCATGCCGAAAAACATTAGATACAAAAATTAGATAAAATCGAATGAGCCGTTTTTTAGATATAGTTAGTTTGACCCTGACCCCTTATGATCCAAAATGACCCATTGATCGAATTTTCTCAAAAATCTGTCATAACCCAATGATTTTCTTGTGCCCGAAAATGATAAAATACAAAATTTATTCAAAATTGCGCGAAATGTTGTCTAGATAAAATTTGAATGACCCAAAAGTGGCCCACCAATTGAAATTTCTCGAACATGTGACCTACCCCAATGATTTTCTCATGCCAAAAATATGTTATATACAAAATTTCGTTAAAATCGACCCATCCATTCTTTAGATATAGCTTGACCTTGACCCATTAAGACCCACAAATGACCCTTATAATCGAAAGCTCTCGAATATGTGACTTAGTCCATTAGTTTTCTCGTTTTTAAAAATTGTTACATACAGAATTTCGTTAAAATTGATCCTGCCGTTCTTTAATTATATATAGCTTGACCCAGACCCTTTATGATCCAAAATGACCCATTAATCGAAATTTTTCGAACATGTAACCTAGTCCAATGATTTTATCGTGCCAAAAAAATGTTGCATACAAAATTTCATTAAAATCCCTGTTCTTTAGATATAGCTTGGCCATGACCCATTATGACTCATCATGACCCACAAATGACCCTCATAGTCGAAATCTCTCAAACATGTGATTTAGCCCATTAGTTTTCTCATGTCAAAAAACTGTTACATACAAAATTTCGTTATAATCCATCACGCCGCCCTTTAAATATAAATAGCTTGACCCAGACTCTTAATGACCCAAAATGACCCATTAATCGAAATATTTCGAACATGTAACCTAATCCAACGATTTTATCGTGCCAAAAAAAAATGTTGCATACAAAATTTCGTTAAAATCGATCCACCTGTTCTTTAGATATAGATTGACCATGACCCATTATGACCCATCATGACCCACATAGTCGAAATCTCTCAAATATGTGATTTAGCCCATTAGTTTTCTCATGTCAAAAAACTGTTACATACAAAATTTCGTTAAAATCCATCACGCCGTTCTTTAAATATAAATAGCTTGACCCAGACTCTTAATGACCCAATATGACCCATTAAAATTTTTTCTCGAACATGTAACCTAGCCCAATGTTTTTCTCGTGCCCGAAAACCATAGAATGCAATTTTTAATCAAAATTGCGTGAGAAAATCTCTAGATAAAAATAGCATGACCCACAATGACCCCAAAAATGACCCACTAACCGAATTTTCTCGAACATGTTACCTAACCCAATGGTCTTCTTGTAATCCAAAGCGATACAATATAAAATTTGGTCAAAATCGTTAGAGCCGTTTTTTAGATAAAAATGGCTTGACCCAAAAATGACCCACTAATCGAAATTTTTCGAACATGTGACCCAGCCCAATAGTCTTCTCGTACCAAAAAACGATTGGGTACAAAATTTCCTTAAAATCGATCCAGCCGTTCTATAGATATAAATAGCTTTATCCTGACCCATTATGACCCAAAATGACCCAGTAATCGAATTTTCCCGAACATGGGACCTAGCCCAATGGTCTTCTCGTGCCCGAAAATGGTAAAATCCCAATTTTTGCGAAAATCATTAGAGCCGTTTTTGAGATAAAATTTACCCACACAGACACACACACACACACACACAATTTTTGCTCACATTATAGTATAATATAAAGAAAAAATAAGTCTTTTTTTTAATCGAGATTTTTAATTACAATTTTTTTACTCCTAGTTCTCTCCTGATTCACTAGAATGTTGTTTTACTTAAGATCTGGCATTTTAAATAATAAATGAAATCTTTATGATTTACCTTTTTATTTTTTCTTTGTCAAGCAAGTTGAAGTAAATGGAATAATATTTTATGTCATTTCTTTGATTGAGTTTTTTAATTGCAAATGAGCTGCTTCTTTTTTTATTACACATTCTCTAATATTTTATTTTAAAGATAGTTATTTAACTTAAAAATAAAATAGTTTAATTAACAAGTGGAATCTTTGTAATTTTCGTTTATTTTGTTGTCATATAGTGTTAATGAAATAAAATTTTA
Organism: Maratus speculifer; assembly: GCA_964019185.1. NCBI lineage: Eukaryota > Metazoa > Arthropoda > Arachnida > Araneae > Salticidae > Maratus > Maratus speculifer. Next base: position 246,309,151 of record OZ025295.1, on the reverse strand, counting down.
GGAATTTTTTAGTAATGTTTTAACACTTTCCAACAAAGTTGAAAATTGTTTATGCCTACGGTTTATCTGTACGTTTGCCCACTCTTGTAAAAATGCTCGGAGTTCCATGCTATTGGTAAAACATATTTAGGATCTCGTAGACATGTTTGGCATTGTATATGAAGAATGTCGGATTAATAAATCATCTACATGGACACCCAAAATAGTTCTATTACATTATAGTCTACGGGAAAAATCTTTGCAGAATATTTTAATAACATTACGCTATTTCAAATGTTTTAAACTCACGTAAATCACTGAATTTCATGACGATTACGTGACGTTACAATTTAGAACTGGACATTTATAATCTTTTTAAACCATCTACAGCGATATATTCGGTTACAATACTGTCTTTGAGTAACAATTGCTAGAAATGTGTTTTCAATTTTGGCATGCTCTTTTAAATTTAACATTTTTTGGTGCATTCATAATTATATAATTACGTAACACCTGTAGTCGTCGTCTTATCCGTCCGTTTGTCTATCTATCCGTCCGTCTGTTTGTCCGCATATAACAGCACAAAACGTGCCGAACAGAATCGTTAAAAATTTTAAATGTATTTTTTTTTTTTTTTTTTTTTTTTGCAGACGTTTGTTGAGTCAATTCAAATTTTAGTGGAATCGGAAACATTTTTGCAATATAGAGGCAGTCAAATTACTGCATTACATTACGGCAGATGTGATAGAATAGTTTCAAGTGCTTTTTAGTAATGTAACATCAATAGAAACATAATGAAATTGAAATGCATTTAATAAGAAGATTAAAATGTACATTTTGTAGAATAAGTTGCACAAAGAATATTTATTATTCATTTACAGGGCCATGCTAAAGAATTCTGTTACATACTAGTATAAGGGGGAACATTATTTGCGGCATATTTTATTAGTGTTAGGCTATTTCGCATATAATAAAATTTATATACGTTGCTTTAGTTTACTACAAGTTGGAAATTTAATGTAAAGTTCAAAGTGAAAAAAAGACAGAAAGAAGGCAGGTTTAAATTTCAAGTTAAATTTAAAAGACAAAATAAAAGAAAAGTAATGTATTTATGAATTATGTATGTATAAAAATCGTTATATATATGTATATTATAACCAGATTACAATCATCGCTAGCCGGATCATTTGTATTAAATTAAAATATTTCTAAAATTAGTGTTAAGACATAACTTTTTCCTTCTGGTTATGTTTAAAATTATAGAAAGGCAGACGGCTGCACACGTTATTACTTCATGGATCTGAAGACTGAAATTCCAAAATAAAACAAAACTCTGTTGGCACGTTAAAATGCAATTGGTCTACCAAGCCATATCTTACAGCAAACCGCCACCTGACTCGATTTAGTGATCTATCGGTAGGTTTGTCATTGTGTGTTCCTGCGGCAAAGGTTTGAAAACGTGTATAATGGGGAGAAGGAAAACATAATGATTAATTAATCAAAAAATTACTAAAATCTGATTTGCTGGTGTTTTATACCAAGATATGAATTGACATGCCAGTTGCATTTTAATAAGCGAATCCAGTTTTAACAAATTCCTGGAATTTCAGCCACCAACTCAAGGATAGTGTTGTGCAGACACCTTCTGATCTGATAGACGCCCTACTATTTTTGGCAACATACACTATATAATTTGTATAGTACATTTTTAAACAAACGTTTATAGAAATGGACCTACATTCTCCCTACAGAGAAATGTTTCTGTAGGGAGTCACCCCATAGCACATGCAACAGAAGACACTCCCTACAGAAACATGGAATAGAATGTGTTACACACGATTGTTAATTAGTTTCATTCATAAACCAACCTTAAATTTGTACGATTTTTAGATGCGTTCATAATTATGTAAATACGTAATAACTATAGTCGTTGTTCTGCATGTAACTGAGCAAAATCTACCCAAATGAATTATTTGAAATTTAACCTCTTCAGTCCCTGAGTACCCAAATGGGTACATAAGTTTTGTCACATTTTATTAATGATACTCAAATATAAATGAAATTTCGATATAAGAATAATATGTTTCGAATTTTAAGATTCCAGCTAATGAAAATAAAACAAAAATCTCGCCCTGAAGTCAAACGAAAGAAGAAATAATTCAGTAATAATTAAAAATACTGTAATAATCGCCTGTATTGAAGAGGTTAAAATATACCGTTAAATGCTACAATCTATTGTGTACAAATTTCTGAAAGTCGAATTTCAACCTATTAGGCGTTCTAAAACTTTACAACATAGTTGAAAATGTTCGATATAGTCTAACCTTGTTCTAACTTACGTTAATATAGTTGGATTGCTCTGTAATTGATATAGGATATATAGATTTGCCATGCTCGGTATTAAAAATAAATAAATGCAACATTGACAGTTTATTTACCGTGCCACTCAAAAATATTCCATTACTATGAAAAATGTATTTATATAAATATAATGTACTTATAATCGTTATCTAGTCTATTCGTCTGTCCTTATAAACCAGCGCAAATCTACTAAATAAATGGTTTAAAATTTAATTTATGTAATTGTTGGAGAATTTTGTCGAATCATTTCAAATTTTATGAAAATCGAATCAGAACTTCAAAAGATAATAATAAATGCTTTCTTTATTCTACTAAATCTTATCATACCTAACCAATTCAATGAAAATCCGTCATAGGTAATGATTCTAGATTTGACATATTGATAACGTACTATTAAAGATGGAGTTTTATTATTTTCATATTACTGAATTTAAGATATATAATTGTATCATATTTTATATTCATACAGTTTTGCATAAGAGTTTAACAGCTATTACATGAAAATCTGAATACTTATAAAAATAGTTATAGTACGAACGCATCTCATTTGCCACGATTGACGTGCATTTTCCAACTATTTTTGTGCATTTTTAGCAATGCCATGGAAATTTAAACAAATTATTATTTAAATAACATTATTGATTTATATAATTACACATAAATCTTTAAAAGGAAAAATAACTTTAAAATAAATAATATATTTCACGTAAATCAAATGTGATGTAAAAAACAGGCCGAAAATTAAAGCTATATGTTTAAAACTTGTTATTTCAGAACAACATTCATTTGACGTCACATTGACAATTGCATGGTGTGAAAGTAGCATGGCTAACAAATTTGTTTAGATGTAAATCATGGAATATATAAGGCATTTATTAATCATAAATTCATATATGCCTGCATTTATGAAGCCGCATTTATGCTGCCTTACATAAATGCTACCTGTATTTATTCTGCTTCATAAATGCAGGTTGCTTGCGTGAAGTATTTTCAACTTGTTCTACATAAATTACTATTTGATAAATACTTATTAGAAAATTTTTATAAACATTAATAAATAACAAAAATATTTAATTATATTAAAATAAGTTAACTCAGAATAATTATACTAATATAAATGATATAATTACATTTAAATATGAAAATATGCATTATTATGTGATAGTGATCTAGTGAAATAGAGAGAATTGTTAAAAAACTGTTACTGAAAATTTCTGAAAATCTGTTAAAACATAATATATAAGATAAAGTTTCATACTTGGCGTGATCCTGTGATTCTGAATGTTATTCCAAAGTCAATAGTTTTTTTTTTCACTAGCGTCGTTATAAAAAATCTTTCAGCGCCATTCTAAACACAACATGTCTTTTCAAGCGGATTTTCTAATGTTTAACTGATTTTATTTATGAATTCCAAAAGCAACAATCAGCTGTCGCAACAGCGGTGAATGAAGCCTTGGTAATCGGAAAATGCGCCCATTTAAAGAGAAAAGGATGGCAACCTGATTACAAAAAAAATGTTATTTGTGATAATACTCTTCAGTTTTTCATAATTAGGCAATATATTTAAAAGAAAAGAGCCATTACCATGTTTATAACTTCTGTACAAGGTTCGCAGGTGTACTTAGGAAGAAACAGAGCTTCCTAGTTATAAATTACATGACCATTTCATTGATACTTCAAACAAAAAATGTGGTGTTTAGAATCAGTAATGATTAGAGCCTCCCGTAACCGACAAGGTTTTCTGACCTATGGATTATCAGGTACTATATAGCATATTTCCCGCTGAAGTGGTGAACGTAATGTCGAATCTTCAGTGATAGGTTCTCAAACAAGTTTGTAAATCAGTCTTATGACCCTGAAGGGATGAAAGTTTGAGTGAAATTTATCAGTGGAACCGTGGCAGCCAGATGCATTGATCTTCTGCCACTGGACTTCTTTTCAGTGATACCATTCTTTACAGTAGTGACAACTAACAACTGCATACGGTTCATAGAAAAAACGGACTACTTTTTATTCTTCGATTACTTTTGAATTTGTGTTGAACTTTGTATTTTTAAATAGATTGTCTTCATAAATAAATTTTCTATTAACCCCTTAACTGATTTGCCCGTACGACAAACTTGCTTAATTCACCATTTAAAACTTTTTGACACCACTATTTTCTTTTAAATAATTTCATACTATTTAAAAGCGGAAATGTTTCAACTAAATGTTACAATTATTTAATTTAAATAATAGTGGTGTGAGTTCGTTATTTGCAATTTATTGAACGGAAAAGAAATAACCAGTTAAGGGGATAAGTATAAACATTTTTGAATTTTTTTAAATGTTAAACTATTGCCTTTTTTTTCTTTTTATGTTTTCATATAATTGTTTCCTTAAAATTTTCCTTAGAACAGAAGTGCTGGTTTTTAGAACTATATCCTCTAAATAGCTGAAGCCGCGTTTTTGATAATTTGAAGAAGTTTTCTCCAATTGATGTTTTTGTAAAATCAGTGAAGGATATCAGAAAATCTTCTGCATATTTCAGCATGAAAATTTTAAAACGTTTTTTCATGTTAGTATATATAAAGTAAACCTAAACTTTCAGTTTTATTGTTCAAAAAATAATATTTTTAAATGTTTATAGTTTTGAAATATTCGAAATTTTGCTTTACCAAAATACCACTTTATATAAAAAAATGGCCTTAAATATAAATTTATTTAGATTCAATATAATTACCAGAATTTAAAGTATAATTGGATGGGAATATTTTTTATTCTAATTGCAAAATGTATTTTGTAATCCTGCGCGTACGCTGTTATAGCGATTTATTTCTCGACAAATATTCGACAGTTTGCAGTTCCTATAAATACTAAGTCTGTATCTTCAATTTTTTTAAATACATAAAAGAACATAGTTGTATTTTTTACCCCAATAAAAAATGTGTTTTGAAATAATACTCATTTGAAGATATTAAGTGTTGAAAATGATCTCTCTTTTTCATTCTTTCCAATTTGAAAGTTTACAGAGCCCTTAAATAGGAAAACTACATTGAATTACCGAATTACTGAAAATAATATCCGTAGAAAATACTGAAAATTAGCAAATGAATTCAAGGTTTAATTACTCTTTCTTTATAATGTACAAGATGTGCATTTCACATTAAATATTTTAATCTGTCAATGAGTCGAAAGCTTTTTTTTAACTTTGTAAATGCTATTTTATTAAAACAGAATTTCCATTCATTTCAAGTGTTTTGCAAATCCGTTTTCCATTATATAAACAAAGACAATATAATTTGTTACAAATTAACAGGATTTTTCGATTTGAATGCGAAAAGTAATTATAATAAATCTGAACACATTTAGAAATCAGCATCATTGAAAACTTTTGAACAGGAAATGGAAGACATTTCTTTTCAATTAATTCTTTTCTCTAGAACAGAGTCTCAAAATGATAGAGAATTTTCAAGTGAAGTCGGAAACGGTTTATTTTTTTCTTCTTTAACAATGAAGTTAGTATTCGTGAAAGAAAGTTTATTTTATTTATGATATATATAGATTAGAATAATTAAAAAATAATATCACTTAAAGAAAAAGTTTCTTAATGATTAAATCTTTCAGAAAAGATTAATATCTGTAACAACGGATGTTTGAATATATTAGACATTTAACTAGTTTAGTTTCTTAAAACATTTCACTTTATTTACAAATGGGTTATTATGTACAAAAGATTGCTAAGTTGCATGTTCAAAAGATTATTAACCCTTTCCGGCATGGGCAAATTTTACTAATAAAATGAGAAAATATCGACTATTACCGGAATTTACAAACGACCTTTTTAGAAATAAAGAATTCCTTAATTTCAGCTTTCATTGTAAAAACAAAATTTTAGTAGAATATTATTGGTGCCGATTGCAAGTTTGGAATTAATATTGGGTATCCCTGACTGGGCACACTGTCCTGGAAAGGGTTAGGTAATAGGTTGAAAGGTTTATACGTGTATATATACATTTATTTATTTATTTATTTACATGACATCAAGTAATAGGCTTTATAAAATGATCTTTTAAATTGTCTGTTCATGCTTTTTTCTGACCGATTAATTAAAAAAAGAATTAAGGCATTTATTTAAAACTTTAACTCAGGATCATTCAACGATGTCCAGGCCGTTGTAGCCTAGTGGTCATAACATCGAACTCTGGATTGAAATGGAAAAGTCTCAGAGAAGTCTCAAACGTTTCGAGTTCGATACTCGACATCATCAAAGGTCTGCCAAGTGCATGCAGTGTACGTGCTCGTTAAAATGTGTTTCTGAAAGTCCTGTGGTCAGCCTTATGAGTTACCATTGGTATTGATCTCTGGAAAAATTTTCCCTTCTCTTGACAGACACATCGAAATTGATGAGGGGCAATGTTTGGTGCTGCCATCTATTGACGGCTTTGTCGAACATCTTCTTCTGCAAAAGTCTGACTTTCAAACCATTGGGTGCAGTTCACTGGAAGCTCCAGCACGCCACCTTGCCCTTCGGGCTCACATCAACAACTTCCAATGATGCTATGTAAAATTTAAAGAATATAACATGTATTATGAATGTTATAATCATTGATGTTCTTCTCCTATAAATTTAATATGTAACATAGATAATAAATTAATGTTAAAATAACATAGATATTTTTTTCCTGAAAAGTTGAAATCAACCTTATTTTTACAGAAAAAATAAGGAAGTCGTTATTATGTTGGAAAATATATGTTTTGTATTACAAAAAAAGCAATGTTCCCATTTGGGAACATTGGCGTTTGAACGGTTAAAATACTTTCTACAAATTTTGTCGCATGACGATGGTATGTTTGCTAAGAGCACTTTACAACAAACAGCTGTCTTTTTTTTACTGCAAAAGAATGTAAACATAAACTTACAGGAGCATTCGCTGAACTCTAACGTGTCAGATATTTAGCAAATTAACATATGAGTTAACTTTAATTGATATTTTTTTATTGTTTTGACATTACATATGTAATGTTATGAATGGAATTTTCCATACTAAATGCTAGTTTGTCCTTTTAAATTTAAAACGTCATCAATTAAAAGTTTTTCATTATTTAGCGACATGTTCTTAAAATGGATATACATCCATTAAACAAGAATAATTTGTGCAGATTGTAATAAGTCGTTGATAACAGTGACAATATCAGTTTTAAACAAGGAACAGTTTTATTATAGAGCAATTAATAATTCTCAATTAAATTAGCAATGTCATTAGTCTTTGTCAAACATTACTTTAGCGTATCACAAACAGTAAGTAATCACTCATTTTCGTTTTGGTTGCGACAACTAATATATACAAAGTTATAAATCAACATAAGCTGTTCTTGTAAACAACTGAGCAATGTTTAACTAAATTTTTCTTGTTCCGTAAAATGAAAAAAATAATTATGCAAAATAGTTTTTATATCGTTAAATTAATAGTTTCGAAAATATTTTTTCATACATATTGTATTTGTAAAAGAAAAAAATAAAACATTGATTATTCATTATAATAAAAATGTTGTTAAAAATTGTAACCATTACTAATTTTACATGCGACTCTGGGTAACATTACATACAAAAATATAGTTTCGCCTACAATATAAATAAGTTTACATATGTATTATATTTCGGTGTTTATACACCGACACATAGATTGTTGTGCGCATTTCGAAGTTCTGTTAAACATAAACAAATTATTGTACTAATCTGTTTAATATTTCATTTATAAGCATGTTAAAGAAGTTTTATTTTACTCATTCAATAAATTGTATATGAATAAATAACGAAAATGTATTGAATCTCACTCTAAACGTTTTCAAGCATCTCAGCCGTTATTACCCAAATAGCCTAAATGATTACTCGTTTTAGTTGAACAGTATCGTGAACATTTGTTGCGAATACCCTGTCTATGACAAAGAAAAAAAAATCTATGTGTGTTATTTCGGGTAACCGTGGAGGCCAAGGAATTGGTCCATCTCTATAAATTCATTGTCTGGTAAATGATTCCTGTAGATAATCAAAAAGTCCTTCCGGCCAGTACCGAGAGGGAAAGGTAGCTTTCAAACACTTTACTTAAAAAAAATAAAGCTATATTACTCAACAATACAAAGCTCAAACTAGTGGAAAACGGTAATAGAAGATTTAATACTTGTTTTCGCCAATACTGAATATGAATGGGAATTACCAGAAATTAATCAGTTTTATGCAACCTGGTTTTTTTAAAGCAATTTATATTCGATATAAAGAAGTGCCATTTTAAAACAACATAAATAGATGAAATTAACCAATGAGGTTGATCGAGAACTTAGTCTTGTGCACATGCTCACTCACAATGAAATCGGTCGATATGTGCGACTGTTATCGCTGGCAAATAGATTTTTCAAACTGTCACCCCACTTCAAAAACTGTTACATATAAGCCATTTTTTAAGATAAAGGCTAAACTAAATATGCTGCCTAATCCTTGTATTAAGATCAGAGACTTCAGAAAAAACTTTTTTCTTATTTCTATTTTTTTCTTGATCATTATTATAAATTTAAAAGTTGTTTGATAATTTGGCCGCCATTTTGAGTCAACATGACAGTTGAAGTTGACCTATTAACTCGGTCAAGAAATTGGTTTGTTCTAAGTGAACACCAAGTTATATTCAAATCGGTTCTTAAATGTGCATATTATCGCGTGACAAAAACCAGATCATTTCAAAATGTCAGCCACACTAGAATTAATGCTAAAACTCAGCCATTGTTTAAAATATATACAAAAAAAAAAAAAAAAAAAAAAAAAAAAAAGAATTCATTGTATTAAGGTCAAACAAATAAGAATTTTTTTTTTCATTTTCAATTTTTTTTTCTACCTCATTTTAAATTTAAAAGTTCAAAGTTCTATAACTCAGCCATTTTAGGTAGCTTTCATTACAAAAAGTAAAAAGCTACCTATTGCAGCCGTCCGGAGGAAAGCACTTCCAGAAACTTTTCGTAAATTTTCACCGATCATGACCCCCAGACCCCAAAACCACCCTCCGTTCAATTGTTGACATATATATATATATATAACCATATATATATATATCTGATTTTTGTCATACGATAACTATTGTATTTATGATTCGATTTGAATGAAACTTGGTATGTTCATAGTACATACAAATGTCTCGACCGAGTTCGTTAGCCAGCGTCATCCGCCATATTGTTTCAAAATGGCAGCCATTTAAAAAATTTAAAAAATTTAAAATTTAAAATTAAATGCGAAGAAATTAAAAGTTGAAAAATATTTTTCTTTTATGTGATAGAACTTAAAACAGCGATTCCAGAACATTTTTTATTTTATTTATATCTTAAAAAATGATTGAGTTATAGCACTTTGAACTTTTCTTATTGCTGGCATTTTCAAACAATCTAATTTTTGTCATGCTATCACTAATGTATTTATGAATCAATTTAAATGAAATTTGGTATTTACATAGCACATACAAATGTCTCGATCGAGTTTGTTAGCTAGCATCATTTGCCGTCTTGTTTCAAAATTGCGGCCATTAAAAATTTTTTAAAAAATTTAAAATTTAAAATTTAATACGAAGAAATTAAAAGTTGAAAAAAAATTTTCTTTTATGTGTTAGAAATTAAAACAAAGATTCCAAATCACTTTTTATTTTGTCTATATCTTAAAAAATGATTGAGTTATAGCACTTTGAATTTTTCTTATTGCTGACTTTTTTAAACTATCCGATTTTTGTCATGCTGTAACTAACGTATTTATGAACCGATTTGAATGAAACTTGGTATGTACATAGCACATACAAATGTCTCGACCGAGTTCGTTAGCCAGCATCATCCGTCATCTGGTTTAAAAATGGCGGCCATTTAAATTTTTTAAAAAAATTTAAAATTTAAAATTAGGTTCAAAAATGTGAGAAATTGAAAAAGATATTTCTTTTGTGTATTTGACCTTGATACAAAGATTACAGGGCATTTTTTGTTTCATCTATATCTTTAAAAATGGCTGAGTCATAGCACTTTCAATTTCCAGTGTGGTTGACATTTTGAAACGCGATAATACGCATATTTATAAATTGATTTGGATATAACTTCGTGTGTACATAGTACATATCAATGTCTTGACCGAATTCACTAACCAACTTCATCCGCCATCTTGTTTTAAAATGGCGGCTATTTAAATTTATCAAAAATCTTTTTAATGTATAATGATGTACAAATAAAATTTAGAAACTGAAAAAAAATTCTTTCGAATGTATTTATCTTAATAATGAGTTCCGGAGTATTTTTTGCCCTGTCTTTATCTTAAAAAACGCCTGAGATATAGTAGTTTGAATTTCTAATGTGGGTGACATTTTTTAAAAAAACAATCTGCCCGCGACAGCAGTCGTATATATTAATCGATTTCGATATGAGAGTGCATTTCCACATGAATTAAGATTTCGACCAAGCTCATTGGTTTGTTTTATCCATCATGTTGCTTTAAAATGACATACACTTCATGATATCGTGGAATTTGGCGACTCTCTATATCGCTGAAAATAAAACCAGGTTGAATAAAATATGACTATTTTCTAAAAATTCCTATTAATAATTAGCATTGACAAAAACTAGCATTCAGTCTTATAAAATCGGGTTTCACTAATTTGAGCTTCGTTTGTTTGAATAATATAACTTAATTTAAAATAAATAATATATAAATAAGTATATGAAAGCTACCTCTTCCTCCCGGCGTTGCCGGAAGGACTTTTTTAAGATACAGTCGATACAAAAAAGATTTCCGAATTCATTGTATCAAGGTCAAACAAATAAGAAAAGAGTCTTTTTCAATTTCAAATTTTTTTTGTACCTCATTTTAAATTTAAAGATTAAAAGTGCTATAACTCAGCCATTTTTTAAGATACAGTCGAAACAAAAAAAATGCTCTGTAGTATTTATATTAAGTTAAAACACATAAAAGACTAATTTTTGTGTACCTAAATTTTAATCTTAAGCTTAAAAAAATTAAACTGCCGCTATTTTTAAACAAGATGACTGATGAAACTAGTCAACGAACTTGATACAAATATTGATATATACTATGTACATACCAAATTACATCCAAACCAGTTTGGATACGCGTGTTACGTCACAAAAGTGTAAGCCATATTAGAATTCAAAGTACTCTAACACAGTGAAAAAACACCGTGAACACTGGTGACAATTAACAAATCAAGTAAAACACTTTGTAATATCCCTATAAAATGAAAATAAAGTAGGACGCGTTTCGCGCTATAACAATAACAGCTCGTCATCAGATAAACCAACATGTGTCCGTGAGGGCACAGAGTCGAGATCACTCTATGCTTCTCGCTTTGTATCAAGGTCAAAATCTTTCTATCAAGGCCGCGTTATAATAATATTCTTGAAGAATTTTCACGGGCCTTGGCGATCTATTTTTGTGTTCCATTTTTCTTTTCTCAACCCTTCACTGCAAGATTTTTCTTTTCTTTATAGAAAAAATATTTTGATTACTTTATATAGTCACAAATGCAGAAAAAATAATAAAAAAAATTCTGACTTCATATGTATTTTTAATATATTTTTTTGTGGTATGTGCCGTATGTGTCCCAAAACGCACAATGAGACTTTTACATTTTTGTACGAAATGTGGCATGTGTCTATACAATACTGGTGTATTATATATACAAAAAGCGTATAATATGTATTAATATTTTATTGCAGATATTTAACCCTTTGAAAGGCAAGCAATTGTTTTTCTGTAATGTTGAATTTACGCCGGAATATTCGATAAAAAAATTTAATCTAAAGAGATCAATTTTGAAACTTTGTTTTTTCTTCAAAGTCAGAAATATAAAATTTAATTAAAAGCTTCTGTTGAAAATCTTGATTCAAATCAGATGGTATATAATATATCCCACTTCTCTGATACACTATATTACAGACTTTAATTCAAAAAATCTACTATGACCCTTCATATTTTTAGGAACTTCTTCAGCATTGTCATTAAAAAGTGAACATTGTTAGATTTTTTTCAATTTTTTAACAGATATTGTCTTTTTAATTATTTGGTTACTTAAAACATTACTCCAATAATATCCGTAATGGAAACTTGTAAAAGTTGAAAGAAACCTTTCGTGCTGTATCTCTTCTGTAATAAGATTCAAAAGCTCAGGGTTAAAAAAAGGACAAAAAATGATAGGGAGTCTACAGAGCCATAATTTCAGCACTTAAGGAGTTACTTTCTCTATATTTTATTTGCGCTTCCGAAATTTGTCTTTCCTTTATGACTTTTTTCTATCAACACTGGGTCCAGCAGAAATATCTGCAGCATCTGAATCATTGATGCTTCTCATTATATATATTCAGAGTGTCCTGAGGGGAGGGTGACATTCATCGAGAACATTTACATGTACTACACAGATAATTCGAAAATTTAAAATTACTTTAATATTTAATATGAGAATTTATCTCCTTTGGCTATTAAATTCATTTCTTGGATCCCATTTGTTGTTATCGTGCAGCCAACGCCTGTTTCATATGAAGAAATAGCAATTTCAGTTATATTTTTAGCTGGAATATATATTTAATCTTCCCGGGTATCATCTGAAACTCCAAAAGATTGGTCATCATTATCAGATTTAAATAATATTGCATTGATTTAATCTCGCGTTAGCCCTTTGAGCAGTACTTGTCATTAGAATGTTTTATGAGCTTTATGTTCTATGTTCCATATGTGGCACAAACACAGAAACAAGATTTCAAGCTGATGTACTGAAATATTTTAATTTTAAGAAACCTTAATTACAAATATGTGATATACTCGAATGTCTAAAATTTTATCTTGCGATACTTTCAATATTTTTCGGTGAAAAAGTTGAAGCAAATTCAACTGTTGTACATGATGCAGATTGGATTTTGTTTTTTTTAATAAAAATTTAATAGCTAGTGAGGTATTGCCATCAAGTGCGAAACACTGGTACAAAACTTTTTGTTGGAATGTTCTAGATATTCTACAAATCTCAGATAATCTAAACAAAAGATCCTTAGGAAAATAGAAGGGTATTATCGGTATGTTCCAAATATGGCACACCGTGCAGTGAAGGATTAAAAGTAATTTATGAACGTTGTAGAGAATCTCTGAAATAGTTTGCAGGCTTTCTTAAACTCTTCACAAATTTCATTTTTTTCCCTATGTAACACATTATTTAAAGGCATTCCAACCATCTGCTTTAAATGTTATGAAAATCTTTGTATTACCATAAGTGTCTTATTTTATTGGTACAACACAGTAGTTGAGAAGACGCTAACCTACGCGGCCCCGATTTGGGGGCACAGCCTTACGAAGAGATGTAAAGAAATCCTCTCGAGCTGCCAAAAACACTTCGCACTGGCCATCGTCAGGGCCTATAGAACGGCCCCAACCTCGGCCCTATTGGTACTTGCTTTCCTGATTCCAATTCACCTTAAAGTAAACTATGAAGAGGCATACGGCACAGTCTCAAGATTAAGGAAGAATGCAACAATACACAACAGAATCATCTTTCACAGAGAATACACTCAGAAAGTAAACATATTTCAAAACCACTCGGCAGAAACAATTGAACCACGTATAGGTCACAACCCAAAAGACACATGCATATATACAGCCGGCTCAAAATTGTAATCAGGTGCTACAGGCTCGGCTTTAGTAGCTTTCAAAAATAATTAAAAAAATAAAGACTTGGTCAGTGCCTCTAGGAAGTTGTAACAGCGTCTTCCAAGCCGAACTACTGGCTATATATAAAGCAGTGGAATGGGGCAATTCATTGTATGAGCCATACAGCATTAGGTCGGACTGCCAATCAACAATAGATTCATTAAGCAAAACATTCAACACCAGTGACACAGTCAACAAAATACACAACCTAATCAAAGATTCAAAAAACAATTTTAAAATCAGCTGGGTCAAGGCGCATGTCGGCATCCAAGGAAACGAAGAGACCGATGAGTTAGCCAAACGCGCAGCACTAAACCAGAACAATGAACGTGCACACTATCTGAAAAAACCTATTTTAAAACTAAAAAGAACACTAAAAGACTTAACAACTGAACAGTGGCAGTTCGAATGGGACTATGGGGACACAGGCAGGGAAATTTACCAGTACTTCCCAAAAGTAGACAAAAATAGATTAGTTTGCGACTACCTACTCTCACAACTTTACACAGCTCATGGAGCATTCCCAGAATACCTCCACAGATTCAAGAAGGCGCACACACCGGACTGTGATTGCGGTTCGGAGGGTACGCTAAAACACTACTTGCTACACTGCCTACTCACACAAGCAGATCACCAAGTAAACATAACAGCAGAAAACGAAAAATTATGGTATAAACAATTAGCAAAAAACAAACACGTACAGAGAAAGGCAAAAATCATAATCAGGTGGCTCCAAGACAACTGCGACAACATCACGTCACTCATACATCAGAACACATAGACAAATAACCACACCTACAAAAATAAAAACCTCGCAATCCTTTACTACAGCCACAAATCCTTCATGTACCCGAGCGCATTTTTGTGTTATATGTTATTATATGTTAAAAAAAATTATAAAATGGTCTAGGATTCCTATCGCCAAAAGAAAATTATAAAATAGTGTAATTTGTCTTATGTCCCAGCAGTGTGCCGTAGTCGAGCGATATCAGCAGTATCCAAGGCCCGAAACAGGTGCCCCGCAAGAACTTCCTGCATGCACGTCGCAAGACATCACGGATCTGCAAGTCGCACACCATGACAAAGTAAAAAGCTTCACCCGCCTCCGGCATTGCTTGTCCGTCCTATATGTTATTAAAGGAAAAATGGCCTAGGTCTAATAACCTACGGTCAACAATAAAAAATCATAAAATGTTAAAATAATGATATGTCTTATGATCTAAGCAGTAAGCGTTAGTCGTGCAGTAACAGCAGTATCCAAGGCCCGAAACAGGTGCCCCGCAATAATACCATTGCAAGCACGTCGAATGTCATCTCGGATCTGCAAGCTGCACATGGTGACAAATCAAAAAGCTTCATCCGCCCCCACCTAACTGCTTGTCCGTCCAGATCTAAACAACATAAGATATATATTTAAAAAATCAAAAGGGAATTCACGTGGAGTTCTTGGGTTAAGTGAATTCTCTGGTTAATTTAAGGTTAGTACAAAGGTTATCCAAACTGAGGGCAGCTTGTGGCAGGAGTGATAATTAGTGTAATACTAGCCTAGCCACAAGCTCAGCCATTCTCCCACCCATCAACAGCCAAAAAGTTAACTATCTAATCTTCACCTCCATAAAAGCCAAATAGACAGCAGTTACAACTTAAAAAGCTTAACGTTAACAGGTTTCTCAGGTAAGCAGTACAGTAAACAATAGTATTTTTACTCACCCATTTACCTTCCAGGATTCCCTCTCCTTGGACCTGGCTCCCGAAATTTTAAAGTTGACCTAATCGACGCAGGGACTTAAGGGACCCTGTGCGGTCCGAAGAGATTCGGGAGCACCAATCATGTCCACTGCACCAGAACCGTACAAGTTGACCTCATGACCCTCATAGGGCAGTGACTCAAGAGACACTGCCCGGTCCGACACCGTTCTGTTACCCCTCCCTAGTGGGCTAACGCCTCCCAGGCTTTCAAGCTGACCTCATTAATGCAGGGGCCCACGGGACCCTGTGCTGTCCGATGAGCAATGGGAAGCAACCTACCAGCCCACCTACCCCGAACCGCACACGTTGACCTCATCGAAGCAGAGACTCAAGGGACTCTGTGCGGTCCAAAACGTGTTCCGGTCTTTTTTCCCTTGTTTTTTTTCTAGTCTCTTTATTAGGTACATTTGGACTCTGTCCGCACCAGCTACCGGACCCGCTCCAATGAGACAGCCCATGAAGCACTTTTTTTTCTTTTTTTTTAAGGGGGGGGGGGGTACGGTAGAAAGGCGGGTTCTCGTCACCACCAGCAGCGATTCGACTGCCTTGCATTTCGGCCCGAAAATTCTTCCTTCTCTGGCACTACTTAGCATTTCGGCCATTTTAGTTTTGGTTATTTATTTTTCTAAATCTCCCTCAAAATTGTCCCCCCGGTTGTCTGCTAAGGACATGCCACCGTCTCGGCCCAAAAATTTTAGCTCCAGCCCCATTTCACATGGCACGGCAGATGGGAGTCATGTGCGACGCCAAACTCAGTACTTTCACAAAGGATATAAACTACTAAGTCCGGCAACCGTTAGCCACAATCAGCCGACCTTGGCACTTTTCTGCGTCGACCGCCCCCACTCTGCCGGCTAACATTCCATCATGTACGCTAATGGCACCTGGTGCATGTAAAATCCGTCGTGGGTGCAAAGTCTTCCAAGTTACCTGTGAATCTCTGGGGGTGCCTTGCCAGGTGAAGGTCTCGTTATCTGATCAAGGCTCTAAATTACGAGACCATCTTGCGAAGCCATTTGCAGTTCATCATTTATTGCTGTTTCGCGGCGATTAGGCGGTCGTCCGCCCCGATTCCAGGTATCTAACCAGTTAAGCTGAGATTATTAACTCGGCAGTTGGGGACCTGGTCATCGATTAGAAAGAAAGAAAGTGTCTTATTCTAAATCCAAGAAAACTTATTTATGAAATAATATAATGAACCTTTTCTACTTTTAAACAAGGTAAATAAACAAATACCACAAAATGTTTGAACATGCTTTAATTAACATGTTTATAGCTTAGTATTGTAATGTTTGTACAAGCTGTAATTATTGGAAAAACAGTTTTTTTTATAATAACATTATATAAGTAGTAATCAATTTAATATTAAGATGACGAGAGAAATACTAGATTTTATACTTTCAGACCGGGAAGCGGCATTTCAGATAATCACTTCATCAAGTTCATTAATGTAATTCTAGAATTATTTACTACTCGATCTGCATATTAAAATGCAATCGCAAACGCAACATAGAAGCACCACATGCTGAGAGATTTACTTCAAAAACCACAGAATACTAATTTATATCATGGACTAACTGAATCTGAAGTTTGATGAAACTTCATGCATTAGTTCCTGAAATAGAGCCTATTGTAATAATCACAAATAATATCGCATAGCAGCGCCACCTGTTATGAGACTTGTACTAAAACTTAATAAAAAACATATTATATCAAGATGTAACGGATGCTGAAGTTTTATAAAAATCCTTTCATTAGTTCTTGAGATATAGCTATTGTGAAAATCTTGAAAAAGGCAGCATAGCAGCGGCACCTGTTAGACGATATACACCAAAGTAATCAGATACATTTTATATCAGGGACTATCTGAATATGAATTTTTATTAAATTCTATGTATTAGTGCTTGAGAGAGAACAACCCAACATTTATGTCATATTCAGACAGACTGACTCAAAAACAGACATTTTATAGCTTTCCTTTTTTTTTTTTTTTTTTTTTTGGAATCTCCGAACCCTAAAACTTCTAAATCCGTCGAAAATCGGAATTTGAAAATTTTCACGAATCAAATACTTTCTTCTCGTAAAGATAGAAGGAAGTAATAAAAATTTGTGTGATCATTTTCCCATAACTCTCTTCTTCGTGATTTTTATTATAGCATAATTAAATGAGATAATTTTTAATTTTTTTTTTTAGAAAACTCTAAATATTTTAATCCGATTCTTTTTTTTTAAAGAATACTGATAAACTTTTTAAAAGCTTTTACATGTTGGATATTCCAATGGAAACTGAAACGCAGATGGCTATTACTGCCATTAACTTTTTTACGTGTAGCCATTTTTTCTCATTAAGTGCTTAATGCAAAATCATCAAGATGTAAGTAACGTTTTATTCAATTTTTTATCAGCTTCGGAATGAGATAGCCCAATTTTATGGCTATAAAACAGAATATATACAGTGTTCTAAGAAATTAAATAGGAAATTTAAAAGTATACTACACTTAACGGAGAATTACACCTATTAAGCTTTCAAACACACATAAAAGTGTAAATTAGTTATCCTGACTTTATATTTAAGGATGAAATTCTTTCCTTGTTAATATTTTGAAATGTTTTTTTTTAATCTTTAATGCTTATTTAATTTTAAGTTTTTTAATATATTCTTTCATACACTATGGGGAATTACATTTTGGATTCTTCAATTTTTTCTATAGCGAAACCAGTTTGCTCTCCATTGTCCGTGGGTCAGGATCGGACCTACTTTGCTCAAGGCTTTCGAGAAAAACCGGATTGGGTCATTCTTTTTGCCTCAACCCAGTTAGGGATTTAATTTTTTTGAAGGCTCCGATCGGACTGTCCCTTAGTCATTACTCTTTGCGGATCGTACTGAGTCTAACCGTTACTCTATAGGAGCGTGTTGAGCTCGAATCTTATTTTTTTCGAAGGATAGGACCGAATAGGGTTTAACGTATTTTGGATATAATGATCTACGTCTAGATTCATTCTTTCTAGGTCTGAACGGTCAAAAGTTTTTAAATTCTTGTTTCGAACCAGTCCTTAAGAAAACCAATAAATGTATCTACGTGGTTTAAACCGTGCAAATATCCATGAAATTTGGCCGACTCTAAAATGTTTAGAAAAGATGCATATATTTTTTAATCGCCTTTTTTCGACAATTGAACATTAAAATTTATTCTTTAATAAAAATAGTAGATTTCTAGACAATGTAATTGAAATATAGTAAATTTCGTGAAAAATAAACTGCCTATTCTTAAAACGAAAAAATATGAATACAGTGCTACGTGTGAAATGAACAGAATACATTTACATGCAGAATATATGTTAAGCATATAATTTGCTTTCTGTATTTTTTTCCAAAACTACTTTTTTGTACTTGGCCGCTTCGACTAACATCTAGCGTTGGTTTCTCTGTAGCGCAAATACATATGCAAATATAATTTAGTTAAAAAAATTCGATAACGTTGAGAGCGACCGGAAATCTAACTTTTAAACGTCCTGGTTTTCTGAAAGCATGTCAAATGTACTTCTAATATTCTTCTTTTTGCGATTTTTATTGATGCATTAATTGTCAGACACGTAATATTGGTTTAAAACAGGAGAAAATTAATCAATGAAAAAGCTCCTTACTTTAATGATGTTTTTAAACTAAAAAACCACTAATAAATAGAGAAATCACTTTTTCGTGTACAATTTAATGTAGTGAAATACTGGTGTCAATTTTAATTGCTTTAATCTGTTGCTGCTGCTATTTAGCAAATTTTTCTTAGATTTTGAATGAGTAAAGAATAACATACTAGGAAATAGCCTTGCGTATATTGACAAGCAGCAACTAAAGCAGATATTGATTTTTCACTCGAATTAATGATGCATTCTTCCAATGACGCATTTTCTTTTACCGGTTCATCGTGTTCCTTCCTCCAAGCTCTTTGCAGCGTTATTGAAGTTCTATTTAGCACATTGTCAGATTTTTTGCAGTCCTCTTCTCCATCGCTTTCGATCTCAAAATTTTTAATTTGTAAGAGATTGTTATTTTTTTTCACTTAAATTGCTTGCGTAAAATAAAGGAGGCAATGTAGATGATTCTGATGCCGAATTTTTGAAGTGACTATCTTTCCGAAATCCATGTTTTAGAAGTCACACTGTATGTATATTTGACAAGCATTTTTGATAAAAAATTGAATTTTTTATGCTTCCATTTTGACAAAAAAAAACTTGAAAGTATAACCTGCTACATCATAGCCAACAAGCTAAAAATTAATTGTGTTAGGGTTTTTTTTTTCCAGGGCTGCTTACTACAAACAACCAGCTAAGAATGCATTTTCGGAGCATCTCGATTATACAGAAGTAGTACGGGCAACGTAGATCAAAAATAGACCATTAGACGACTTTAATAAACGACATTTGGAAGGGTCGTTTGAATCAGAACTAAAAAATTCGCAATTAACGATACTCTTACAAATCTTTTAAAAATAGCATAAATTCTCACTCCCCCATGCTAAAAAAAAATCTTAAACTTATTTAGTGTCCTCAAAATATCAATAATCAAACCAGGACCATCTGAGTCTTCTTCAAAGGCATTAAAGTTGTCAAAGTTTACGTATTCATATTTTTAAATTCATAAAATTATTCATGCCTTTGTATTAATAAAAAGTACCGTAACTTTGTAACTATTTATCGTATATAATTATGAATTGTGTCATATGATTGAGAATAAAACATACATAATACACGCATACATAAACATACATATTACACGTCACTTGACCTGTTTTAATTTTTTCTCCCTCCGAGTTAACCCTTTCCGGCGCACTACTCTTTAAAGTTGGAATTTAAAGAAATAAAAAATTAGGCAATCTAATTAGGCCTAGAGGAGTACACAGGTATTGTTTTGTAAAGATTGCACTAACCATTTTAATTATACAGCTGTTGCCGAAGTGGTAATCCCCCATAAGAGAAGCATTGATAAGCGCAGTGAGAAGAGCATTGCTGTGAAGCGCGTACTACAGTAAAACATTTTACCTATTATTTAAAAACAGTAGAGTATCATCTCTGCGGTGCTGCCATCTAGAACTCATCAGAAAGATTTAAAGTAGCCATTAGAGTAGTTTTTGAAATATTCACGGAGTTTTTGTGTCTCTAAACAGGGGGGACTTTAGGTGTTGCCGACTCGCAACATTGCGCGTTAAGGGGTTAAACCGAACTTCATCTAATGAACAAGATGAAATGAGGGTCTCATCGGACCTTCCTTTATGGTGCCGAAACAAAGTTCTTCCCAAATTTTCATGGATGGTCGTCTGTCGTTGCTGTAAAAATCTATTTTACCAGCATTAATCTTATAATCGTAATCTTCGATTATGTATACATAAAACCTGCTGTAACACTGTAAAAGTCGATTGTATCAGATCCAGACTTACCACAGGCGACTATTTTTTCTATTCTTCTCACACCACTATTTATAAACAAAAATAATTTGTAGTGTATTTTTTTCTTGCAACTATTATGAAACTGTGCATTAATGATTTTTGTTTTGATAAAGGATACAATGCAGAATTAAAAAATAATCGCCGGTGATGGTCCTGCGGATCGTGTCATTGGGTTTATAGTCAAAGAAATGTGTAATACATGATACTTTACTTGACCTACTACAAAATATTTGTGTTTCTAAACTTTTGTCAGTTAAAATTGTACATTTTTGCAATTTTATCTTTAAGGGACATAACAGTTCTTCATTTCTAACGCCAAAAAGAAGTTCTTAAAAAATTTTGGTGAATGTCAACCAGTTATCAAGAAACAAAATGCAACTTTAGCTGTACTAAAAAAGAAAATAGGATTTTTTTTAATGAAACAATTATAAAACGCTAATAAACAAATCTTTATATATCATAAAAATTCCCAACAGTTCTTCAGAAACCAACATTTTTCAAAATTAGTATTTTTACAATCATGTTTTTTTAATGCCATTAAATTTCAGACACATTTTCATGAATAGTTTTTAAAATGTAAAACTACTAATCAATTTTCTTAAACCAGAATGTATGTTTTCAGGAAGGAAATAATTCTCTAATTACACTAATATGTAATGTTACACTAGTAACATATGTTTAAATTATACCATTATATAAGTGAAAAAAATCACACCATAACACTGGTGGCAGTAAAAATGCAACCAGTGTTATGGTGTGCTTTCATGTTTTTTTTGGAATTATGTTACATAAATGTTTTACAGTGTAATGAAAAATTTAAGCTAATTTTTTTCCTCTTTATATCTTTACAACTTTCTTGTTCTAAAAATACAAAGACTTATTTGCTAACAAGAAAGGTCTCCATACAGGCATACTCAGAAAATTCTGAAAAAATTACAGAATTTTCTTCTCATGTGGATATATATGTTTGTAAAAATTTTTTTGGCGGAACACCGATAGAACGTTCGTAAAAAAATAATGAACATTTATTTTATTTGGCGAAGTATCATCGGTTAGCGACAAAATAAAATTTTCAAAAAATACTTTTTCTATGTCAAATTTTTTTTAAGGTAAAAATGTTTCATGTTGAACTTGTTTAAAGAAATTTTATTATAACGTTAGTATTGTCAGTTTTAGTTTAACTATATTTTTGTCATAATGTATTTAGAATGAAAATTAACTGTGAAATTTTATGAATAAAAATAAAAATTTAATTAAATTGTTTCAATCTCAAAATTATCTCTAACTGAGCTCGACCGATTCAGTTTTGTTGCAATGGAAATAAAAACTTCTCCGATATTGAAATGCAATACTCCAGCATTCTTCATCTGGCCTTTATTTTGTCATACACTTAAATGTATGGAAAAATACTTTTCAATATGAAAGTATTTTTTACATAAAAAAATATTTTAAAAGTTATAAAATTAAATAACTGCAACAAAAGTAACAGATGTAAAACAAAATACATCTATATGTCAAACTCTCTCATCGTTCAAATTTAAATTCATCAAATACTATTTACACGTATTCTAAAATTTAATTGACGAGAAATTTTCAGGTGCATTAAAATCGTTTGCTTTTCGCGAGGAAAATGCTGCTTGCCAATTCGCGTGACGCTTTCGTCTTTTTGCGCCAAATACTGGAAATATTTTATTTTTTTACTGAGTTTCTTCTGTAATTCCGCCGCTAAATTGGACTGATCCTTTATTACATACATGAGTAGTTTAATCAGTATTTTTTTGAAAAATTCTAAGTATACCCAGTATGGAGACCTTCCTTGTAAGTTAGATAGAGAGTTGACTTTTTTATTTGTTCTCCATGGTGCATTTAATATTTTTGCGCATGAATTTAAAATGATTTTTTTTTAATATTTAAATTCAGAGTTTATTATAGAGCATTATTTAAGCATTTTTATTTTTTTTTTAAAATGCTATACATGATGTAATATTTGCATTAATATGCATATTTTTGAAGCTATAAATGACGTAAATCATTGCAGGTTATAAAATTATCCTTTAGTTTTGGTTTGATAACATGTGATGCTTCAACATTAAGAAAGTAAAGGTTGAGTTTTAACTCAAACCGACTCGATTCTACACGAGTATATCGATTTTTTTTCCATTTTGAACGCTTCATTTTTCGCAGTGTATTTTCGTTCGTTGCTCTATATTAAGAAATAGTTGTTTTTCTATAATGTAGAATTTATCTGTTTTATGCTTCATTTTGTTAAATGGTTTAACATATTATAATAACTTTGAGGAGAGAATGAGTGGATTGGTGCCGGTTGTACTTGATATGGGGTTTTCGTGATCAGGAAGCGAGAACGTTAGCGTCAAGCAAAAGGCCAAGCCAGTTACTTTCAACTAGTAACTCGCTTTATACTGATCGAGATCACTAAAACTTCTTTATTAGTCATTATTTATGATCTTTTTTATGAAAATCCTCATCAAAACAGATTGTTTTTTAAAGTTATATATATATATAAATATGCAAGAAGGACGACAAAAAGAATATAAAATGCACAAGAGTGGTTTGGGAAATAAATGATTCTACAATTAATGTTGCTTTAATGTAAAAATAAAAATAAAGTTAACTTAAGTTTTCATTCAAAATCAATCCATATTTCATAGTGCGGCGATTTATTGTACCCTTGTTTCAGAATGCATTTATCACCACATTTTAACTCAGCGCAATTTAATTGAATGTATTGAATGATTTTTCCAAATGTGCTTTCAAAATTATACTTTTAAATTTAATGTAAAAAAAATTCTTTATTTAAAGTAGTTTACAAATCTCATCTCTTTCTCTTTTATATAAAAAAGAATTTGAAAAAAAAATCGTCTATTATTTGGCTAATTAGCTTCATTTTAAACTAAAATGAACAAAAAACTTTTTAATAAACAGGGAAAAATTTTAAAAAGTTCATAATTGATTTTTTACAACAAAAAGTGTACAAACATTGTTGGGCATTGTGTCAATATTTTTTAAAAATTTAAACCAGACATGATAAAGAAATTTAAAATTAAATTCGAAAATTTTAGTTTTAGTACTCTTTCAGAAGAAATAATGACAATAATGCTTGGAACTGTGGCATAAAAATTAAAAACAATGCATGTTGGTAAAGCGTTTTTAATTGAAAAAAGAAGTTAAAATATACAATTGAGATTTTTTTCAAATTATTAAATAGGCACGTGTGTATTAAGCAAAATATGTCTTATTTTATATCAGAACTCAAACCCTTTATATTAATAATAAAACATATCGAATAAAATATTCTGTATAATGGTGTTCTAAAATTTATTTTCAATTGTAAATTTTTTTTTAGAATTGCATTAAAATTTGGATTAATTTTCCTTTGAAATTCCAGTCAGTTTAACTCCTTATTAAAATTTGGACCTTTATGTATGATTTAAAAACCTGTTTCATTTTACGAATGTTATAAAAAACATCGATTTTTTTTTTCTTTTTGGCTGTGGTAAGATGTCCAACTATCTTGTAGTAAAATGACTTTTGGGATTTCTAAGTAAACCATAATTTTTATGAAGCAGCATAAAGCCTAATTCTACAAATAAAAGTAACTTCACATTTTAGGTACAGTAAATTTGTTAAATTATTTAAAATTAGGGTACTTCTAAAATAAAAATGCAGTAAACGTTGGCGATCTGTTAAAAAAAAAATTTTATTTGAAAAAAGATTACGATTTCTTAGAATTATGGATCTTAAGTATGCCTATTTTAAAACACTATAACAAGTTTAAATGCGCTAAAATCACTTTTATAAAGTGCTTTAGAGCAAATCTTTTTTTATAATAATTTTCAATTTATTAGCTGATGTTTATCGGAATGTTATAGTCAATTTCAAGAAAGTTAATAAAGCTATTCTAATACAACATAACTAGGGTGTTTAATAGTATACAAATAATAAACCTAAAACAGTATAGCATCCATTTCATCATTGGAAAATTATGGCTAAAACTAAAGAAGCCACAAACAGCATTGACTAGCAGTGAAATGTTGTCGGTCAATTGAAACCTACCAAGCCTATTCATCCAACCGAAATGAAATGAAAGATATAATTATCTAAATGTATGCAATCTAGATTATTGTGATTAAGAATAATGAAGTCTAAAGATTTACAGTTACAGTAAAATAGAAAAGTTCGACATTTCCTAACGTAAAAACCAGCTTTTTCCCATTCCAAAATGTCACCATCTCATTTATATTGCTATTGTTCTTCAACAATTTTTTCCTTTAACAAACTTCCAACATTATAATTTTTTTTTGTGCTTCGTATACCGTTCTCTCTATTTATGTTTTTTTTTAATGCGAATGTCATTTTTGTATTGGAAAAAATGTATAATGCAATTCGAGACTGTCGAAATATTCTCACTGTAAAAGTTACCACCGTAGTTACAATGTTCTTCTTCATAACAAGCTTTTGCATAAAGGCACATAGTTTTAAATAACTATGTATTACATTAAACTTTTGTCGATTGAACAGGGCGTTCTTTACGAATTTATATAGCGGTTTTTTTCTGACCACCTTTGTGTATATACAATAAATATGTGTGTGTCTGTGTTTGTTTGTTATTTTTAAGTAGCTAATTATGTTACTTTTCTATGCTTCTTATTATGAAAAATAAAACATATTTTTGTAGAAAACAAAATTACAGTTTAAGTTTTCTTTGGCATTCTGATAAAGAATACAATTCAGATAGTTAGAATTATTGTTATATAAATAATGCATTGAAATGAAATTTTCATCGAATATATGATTCCCTTTTCTTTATATATCAGAAAAATAAAGATTATAAAACTTGCTTTTGAACTTTAAAAAAAGTCTTCAAATAAAACTTCTCAAATGTAATTAAAATTTTTCCTATTTAATGGATTTTGTATTTAAAAATACTTTAGTAATTGAAAATTCATTTCTGTTGACTTGTTTTCATGATATATTTTTTAAAAAATTTTCTTGCATATATTTAAATGACTTATTTCAATTCAGAATGAAAAAAAAATACTAATTACGTGAATAACTGCTTCTTAATTCAGTGTACAAAAACAATATGACTTGCTAACTATTTAAAAGAAAAGTATTGTTTTATGTAAGTGTTAAGTTCCCACTTTTGATGATTAAGAACATAACTTTTAAATAATCTTTTTAAAAATATTTAAATTACTTTCCAAAGCGAGACATTGATAAAAAGCTTTTTTTTATTCGTATTTTAGTTATATAAAAGAATTACGCTTGAAAAATAGGTAAATAATTTATGCTTAATACACTATATAAAAACAATATGACTTGCTAACTACTTAAAGTAAAAAAAAATTGTTTATTTAAGTTTGAAGTTGACTTTTGATGATTAAAAGCTAACTTTTAAATGATGTTTCTAAAAATCTATACATTACTTTCAAAAACAACACACTGATAAAACTTTTTTCTATTTGTATTTTAGTTATATAAATGAAGAAAAAAAGTGTTATTAAAAATACTAACATCACATTAACATTTAATGACGTATTTAACTCATTAAAATATTTTTCCTTTAACAAATTTATTTTCTAATTCAGTTTATTGTCAAAGTACTACAAGGCTGTAAATCAATTGCAAGCGCCTTTCTTAAATTTGAGTTATGAACGTATACAATGTGTTTATGTAATTGCTTCTTAATTTCAACAGAATCACAAAAGAAATTTTTTTGGAAGTAATTTAAAAGTTATTTTATTCTCTATATTTCTACGTAAAAAAAATATAAAGAATTTCTTCATTTACTACATTAAATGTTTATTGATAAACTTTCATAAACTTTTACTATGTTCATGTAAATGTTAATTTCTTTATAATCCAACATTTAAAGATGCTAATTAAAAGACTGAAGAATTCTTTATGAAAAAGAAGATACGAGTTCCTAACTTCTTTATAAAAACAAATCTTTTTCCTTTGTATTAGATCCTTAGACTTGATTATTGAATGCATAACATTCGATAAATACTTTTAAAAATCTTTGAAATTCATTAGAAAAAAATATAATACAAATAAGACTTATAATTACTTTGTAGTCGTATTCAAAAATAATTTTAAAAAAATGAAAAAACCCAAACATTTTGCATGACATACTGTTATTACTTTATTTTAGCAATCAATTTTTATTGAATCAATACTACATGAAATAACGTATCTTTATCTTTTTATATCTTGATATTGGGCTATGAACAACAGTAATAATGCTTTTGAAGCCTAAAGTAATCATAAAAAAATTCTTTTAGCGTACTTAAATTTCTATCTTAACAAGTTTGTACTTAAATAAAATACTATGAATACAATTTACAAGAAGCATGTCCATTCACTGACGTGGAATTTTTAAAAGTGGATTTCTTTGAGTTTTTTCTACTCTCATTGAATTAACATCTTTCAATTTGACATAAAAAAATACTAATTAGTCGATTACAAACAGATTCACTCACTCCTTACTTCTTTATAAAAAGAATAATGCCATTTGATACCTATACAAAAGCTATTTTTGATGGATCAGTTAGCTTGATAATTAAAAATATATCCTTTGATAATTGCTGTTAAACTTTCTTTAAAATACAATCAAAAGCGACATCTAATTGATAAAAAGATTACATATACGTTTATTATTTCTACTCACATTCAAATAGAGTAACAAACCTGTAAAAAAAATAATAATAACTGAATTCTACATGATCAGTTTAAAAAACTTCATTTTAATTTTTTATTCATTACATTGAAGCAACACTACTTAACACGGCTCACTCTATATTCTTTATAATGAGCAACGAACGAAATTATTTGTTTAAATATCTTTGTATCTTCATAAAACAATTCTGAAAAATAAAGCTTTTCGAACGTAATTTAAAATTTTATTATTCTTTTAATTTTGTATATAAAAAAATAAAAATTTTTTGTCCATATTCTGCAACGAAATTGAATTGTTTTATATTATAACGTTCGTTATCGTTTCGTAAAGTATTGCACTTTTCATTTATATAGAATTTATTCTAATCATAAAAAGATTTTAGTTCAGCACACATTTGCTGATTTATGTGTAGATATAACAGCCTTTCTCTGTGTGCATGTTTGTTATAAACTTCAATTTTTGACTCATACGCACGAAACTTACTATACCTATAAAACATAATTACACAGAACTTCAGAACATAGAAATGGTCACTGCCAAATTAAAAAATAAATTCTGAATAATATTTATCCCACCGTTTTCTACCATATTCCATAATTTAGCATTATTTAACTCTTTTTTAATGTTCTAATGTAATAATTTTTTTCGTGTTGCCACTCCCTAAAAAATAACACAAAAACGTAAAGCAAATTCAATAACGCGTGTATTTGGTTTTTATTTGACAATAAAAATTCAGATGTCTCACTATACTACTGCTTTTTTTTAAATCAACATATTCAACATCATCGACATCAATCGACGAAGCAGCAAATGCGTACTTTTCCAATATGGGTATGTGTTGCAACTTTCACTAAATATGTGTTAAATGATGTATACTCTTAATTTGAATGTTTTTGGAATTAAAAGATGTACTTTAAAACAGACGCTTCAATTCAGAAAATAAATTAGAATAAAGAAAAAAATGCTAGAATGACATCACATTAAATCAAATATTTTCAACTTGAAGACAAACACATTTTATATAAATGACCTCTATACTTTGTAAGCTATTTCCATTTTATGCTTTAGCCATATCTTATATCGATACTTTATATCAAGATATTTTACTAGATTAGATGCAGAGCTAACAATATCTGTGATTTATATTAAACAAAGAGTAGTTATTTCCCTTTCCAAATACACATTATGACTGAAATTGACACTAAACACTTATCGAAAATGAGATCATTTTCATTTAATATTTGTAGCTTTATTTTCTATTAATGAAAAATTTGGGCTTTTGTTTAATAAGGGCATTTAACATTAAAATTTATTATTATAAATAAATTGAAGCCTTTAGTTTTATGGAAATTAAAATAAAATTTTAGTAAATGCCTCCTCATTTGGATGTATTTATTGCACTTCCCTCTTATTGTGAGAGAAACGCCAAAAAAAGTGTTTTATAGTTAAAAAAAATACCTTTAATACTGCCTAAAGAACCTCTTTTTTTTTCAGAATATAATTTTTGAGAAATACAAGATAAGACTGAAAATGAGAATTTTTTCATAAACATCAAGTTAATCCTTTTCATAAATACCTAGCTGAGCTTGTTCTAAAATTCATAGAAGTTTTTTCTGAAGTATTTTAGGTAGATTTCGTATGAAATGCTACCTATTGCAATTGCACCAGTTTATATATCTATCTATCTATCTATCTATCTATCTATATATATATATATATATATATATATATATATATATATATATATATATATATATATATATATATATATGTATATCACTTTTTTATGGACACGATAACTTCTATAATTCTTCACCAATCTCCACCAAACTGGTACATAAAATCAAAGGAGATAAAATCTCGGCTAAGTTCGTTAATGGGCAAAATCGGACCAAGGAAGTCGGAATAGGGGGCGTTTTTGTGAAAATCGAAAAAACGCCATAACTTCTTAATTAAAGTAGATATCGAATCGGTTTAAAGTTTATATTACTTCTTAAAAATGGGCCAAAAGTTTATGCATGACAGATTTTTGATAAATTTAGAAGTGGGCGCAAGGAGCGAAAAAAACAGGGGTTTTGAGAGAAAAAAATTCATAACTTCGTCAATTTTCAAGCTATCATGTCCAATTAAATTTTTTATAAATGTTCTTAAAATTATCTAAAACTTTTGTATTTACAAGTTTTTGATAGGACTAACTTTTACAGATGAAAAAAATTAAAAACGAAAAGAAAAATGGCGGGAAAAAAGAGAAAAATCCATAACTCCGTCAATTTTTAAGATATCAAATCTGATTAAATTTATTTTACATCTTCTCAAAAATATCTACAACTTTTATGCTGACAAGTTTTTCATAGGACCAATTCGTATAGCAAAAAGAAATTAAACAAAAATAGGAGTTGGAGAAAAAACCTCAAATCCAAACTGCTTATATTCTGACTCATTTTTAAATTCATTTTTGATTTTAAACGCATCTAAATGGTGGATCCTCTTATTTAGAAACTGTATAAAATGACGCATTAGTCAATTTTTTGATAAAGACGGAATATATTTCAAAAAAGGCTATTAAAAAGGGTATTTGGAACAGAATTTTCCGAAATCATCGTGACTGAAAATTTAAGGAAGCGTTCAAATAAGAAATTGCGTTTTTTTTCTGACTCGGTTTTAAATCCATTTTTGCTCTCAAACGCATCCAATTTACAAATCCTCTTATTTAGGAGCCATATGATGTGATGCATTGATCGGTTTATTGATAAAGACAGAATATATTTCGAAAAGGCTACCAAAAAAGGTATTTTGAACAGAATTTCCCGAAGTCTTCGTGATTTGAAAATTTGACATAGCAAATTGCGTTTTTTATGACTCGTTTTAAAATCCATTTTCGCTCTCAAACGTATCCAATTTACAGATCCTCTTATTTAGGAACTATATACTGTGACACATTGGCCAGTTTTTTGATAAAGATAGAATACATTTTTAAAAATGCTGTCAAAATGAGTATTTCGCACAAAATTTTCCGAAGCAATCATGATTAAAGAATTAAGGATATATTCAAACAACAAATCGGTCATTTTCTGACTCATTTTTAAATTAAATTTTCTTCTCAAATGCATTAAACTGACAGTTTTTTGTTATTTAGGAACTGTATAATATACTGTTTTGGTCGATTTTTTAATAAATTCAGAATTTATTTCAAAATATGTTGGCAAAATAGGCATTTGAGTTGAATTTTTCTTAAGATGATTCTGATAAAACCAGTTTTTGCAGAAAAATGAAATTAAAAATTTTTCATAAACGGCCAAATGAAGTTATTAAACTGGGTTTATATCTAATCATATATATATATATATATTGTTGAAATGAGCACTTTTCGAAATTTACCTCCGCCTATAGGCCCAGCCGACAGGGATTTTTTCAATTCAATTTTGTTCGAAAACTCATGAAAGTGGCTTTAAGAATATTTAATAAAAGAATGCCAAAAAAACTTGGATCTCGTTCTCAACAAAACAAAATTAGCTGACATCGGCTCGATCATCTGCGGTGCTTCGAAAGTTACCTCCAAGCTTCTTGGTCAACAAGACAGACGCGCAAAATACTCATGCTTCTTTGGTAAATGAATCATACGTGATAAGACTCAACATTGGGTCAAAAAGGAATGCCATCGGGCAACAGTGATTTTCATCCATTTAAATCTATTAAAATAATCGATTACTGAAAAATGCCTTGGCTCGCTAAGGAACGGTTTTTTTACGTAGATTTAAATGGATAAGAACAACTGTTGCACATAATATATGTAAAATTATTTAGATAAGACCTTTCAAATGACATTTCAGAAAAAATTTTAATATCGATTTTATAAAAAATCCTGCTGTGATGAGAAAAATGGCGATACTTTTCAAAATTAACACCTTCAAACAACATAAAAATCAACTAAAACTTCTCTTGTATTTATCGAAAACTTCTATTTCGCAGGGCTGTGTATTTAATACTAATAATCTTGAAAATTAATAAAAAATAACGTATGTTAGGTAAATATTTTAATTTTTCCTTCTATTTTCATTTATTTATTATCAATAGACGAATAAAAAAATTGATTTTACGTAACATGTTTAAGATAAAATTTTTCCACATACATACTTTTTTTTCTGATTCATTGAAGCAGGACTGATCTCGAAAAGAAATCGCTATTATTTTCCTCTAATCTTATAGTTGAATAAGAGCTTTGATATTATTCATTTTGAAGTTTAAATGCATCATAAAATAAAATTTTTTTAAATAAAATTACAAATTTCTTTACCCTAAAAAAAGTCTGCATAAAAGAAAAATTACTAATGCAAAGATGAAATTTACCTACTTCCAGCTGCAGAATTTTTAATAATGAAATTTTCGTTAAGTTTTGCTGCATACATTAAACTTACTTCTTTGAATAAAGCATGGAAAGATGCTAATTAACTGACTACACTCGAATTCTTTTATTATGAATAAGAAGAATTGATTTGAAAACTACTTTAAGCTGTTGAAATTTCTCATTTAAATGAGCTCTTTATGCTTTTTTAATTAAAAATATATTTTCTTATAAAAATGTTTAGTCAAAAATTAAAATACGAACAAAAATACATCATAATTTATTAAATAAACCTAATTAAGTTTCTAAATAAATTACATATTAAGCTAAATAATTAGGTTCATTTTGTTATTTTCTTCGATTCAAGATATTTTTAATTTAATTCACCATTAATGAAAAAAGTATTTATATGATATCTCAATATTTTTGCTTTTTCTAATTTTGTGAATTATTTTTTCTTATATTTAGAAACAGTGAGTTTTTAGTCAAAGATTCAACAGATTTAAATTTATACAAATATACATCATAATTTATTCTTAATTAAGTTTTTAAATAAAATTATATATTAAACTAAATAATTAAGTTCACTTTGTTATTATCTTCCTTTCAAAGTATTTTTAATTTAATTCAACATTAATTAAAAAATTATTAAACTGATGTTTTAGTATTTTTGCTATTAGAAATTTTGTGAGATATTTTTTTTCTATATTTAGAAGCAGTGAATTTTCTTACGTGAAAACGATTTAGTTTACATAAAAATTGACGTCTGTTAGGTAGATCTTATTAATTTTTTTCTATTTGCATTTATTTATTATAACAATAAAAATCGAAACATGACTGCTCTCGAAAATAAATCACTATTCTTTTTTCCTTTAACGTTAAAAATGAATAAGAGCTTTTATATTATTTATTTTGAAGTTAAAATAAATCATAAAAATAAAATTTTAGGAATTAAAATCATAAAATTCTTTACCCTAAAAGAGATCTGCATAAAAGAAAAATTACTAATTAAAAGATGAAATTTGCCCATTTCCTGCTGCTCAATTTTTAATAATGAAATTTTCCTGAAGTTTTGCTGCATATATTAAACTTACTTCTTCGAGCAAAGCATGGAAAGACGATAATTAACTGACTACACTCGGATTATTTTTTTATAAATAAGAATAAATGATTTGAAAACTGTTTTAAGCTGATGAAGCTTCTCATTTAAGAGAGCTTTTCGAGCTTTTTTTAATTAAAAGTATATTTTTTTATAAAAATGTTTAGTCAAATGATTAAAATATGAACAAAAATATATCATAATTTATTAAATAAACTTAAATAAATTTTAAAAAAATTGCGCATCAAAAGAAATAATTAAGATCATTTTATTATTTTTTTAGTTCAAAGTATTTTTAATTTTAATGCAGCATTAATTAAAAAAAAAAATTATCCGAAAAATCAATATTTTTACTTTTTGTAATTTTGCGAGCTACTTTTTCTTATATTTATAACTAATTTGGACCTTTTGCGATGATTTAAAAGTTATCTCAATGCTTTTTGGTCAACAAGGTGGATACGTAAAATGCCTATGCTTCATTGGTGAATGGGCCGGCCGTGATAAGACTCGACATTGGGTGAAAAAGGAATGCCTTCTGGCAACAATGTTTGTCGTCTATTTAAACCTATAAAAACAATCGATTACTGAAAAATCAAACTGTCTCACTAAGAAACGATTGTTTTACTTAGATTTGAATGGATAATAACTTATGTTGCCCATAGTATATGTAAAATTGTTTGAGATAAGACCTTTTCAAATTAGATTTTTGCAAGAATATTGATAGCGATTTTACAAAAAAAAAATCCTTCCGTGGTGGAAAAAATAGAGATCATTTTCAAAATCAGCACACCAAATAACCTAAAAATCAACTAACATTTCCCTTGTATTTTTCATAAACTTCTATTTCACAAGGCTATGCAATCATCGTATTTCGTACTAACGATCTTGTAAATATATAAAAAATGACATATGTTACATAAGTCTTAAATTTTCCTTTCTATTTGTATTTATTTATTATCAATAAATATACAAACAGAAATAATTTAATTCCACATGACATGTTTAAAATAAATTCTTTCAATACACATTTTTTTATTTCATTAATCAAGTCTCGAAAATAAATCGCTGTTCTTTTTCCTTTAATCTTACAAACGAATACAAGTTTTGATATTATTTATTTTGAAGTTTAAACGCATCATAAAATAAAATTTGGCGAATAAAATTATAAATTTCTTATCCTATAAAAGATCTACATAAAAGAAAAGTTACTAATGCAAAGATGAAATTTGCCCATTTCTTGCTGTGCAATTTTTAATAGTGTAATTTTCTTAAAGTTTTGCTGCATCCATTAAACTTACTTCTTTGAGTAAAGCACGGAAAGATGCTAATGATGCTAAAGAGGCTAAAACTGAATACACTCCGATTCTTTCTTTATAAATGAAAGAAGTTATTTGAAAACTACTTTAAGCTGATGAAGCTTCGCAATTAAGTGAATCTTTTATGCTTTTTTAATTAAAAGTATATTTTCTAATAAAAATGTTTAGTCAAAAGTACATAAAATACATTATAAATTATTAAATCAATCTCATAAATTTTTTTAATAAAATTACATATTAAACTAAATAATTAAGTTAATTTTGTTTTTTCTCTTCGGTTTACAGTATTTTTAATTTAATTCAGTATTAATCAAAAAATTATTTATCTTATATTTCAATATTTTTTCTTTTTGTAATTTTGTGAGTTACTTTTTCTTATATTAAGAAAATTAGTAATATTAATGGAAAAATTGGTTCGACTTGTTGTAGGGCTGGGTTGATTTAAAGTGAAAAAACTTACTTTTTCAAATAAAAATCGAAATCAATGACTTTTGTTTTTTAATTTAATTACTATTTTTTAAATTATTTTTCATTTTGAAAGTCCTACCCCTGCCACATAGCAGCAAGATTGGGTGTTAATTATCTATATATTTGGTATTAATGATTTTGAAAATATATTAAAAATGACCTACCTTATGTAAGTCTTGTATTTTTTCTTTTTATTTATACTTAATTATTATCAATAAACGAATAAGTCCCACCAGTGGCCGCGAGGTTCTGACCTCCAAACTATTAGACGGTAGGTGCTGGGTACGAACCCAATCGCGACCGTCGGCCTAACCGTTCAGAGATTTCCGTAGTTTTCTTCGAACCTTGCGTAAATACGTTTTAGGTTCCCTTAGAAATACCCCTACGGAGGACATCCCACCCCTTAGGGCCAATATCCTACTGTGTAGATAATTGGTCGCCATAAATACAAACAAACAAACAAACAATAAACGAATATTTAAAAAAAATTAATTCCACATGACATGATTAAAATAAATTCTGTCAATATATTGAAGCAAGACTGATCTCGAAAATAAATAGCTATTCTTTTTCCTTTAATCTCAGAAATGAATCAGAGATTTGATATTATTTATTTTGAAGTTTAAATGCATCATAAAATAAAAATATTCGAATAAAATTATAAGTATCTTTATTCTATAAAAGCCTGCATAAAAGAAAAATTACTAATGCAAAGATGAAATTTGCTCATTTCTCTCTGCAGAATTTTTAATAATGAAATTTTCGCTGCATACTTTAAAATGATTTTTTTGAGTAAAGCATGGAAAGATGCCATTTAACTGACTCTTTCTTTAAAAATGAAAGAAGAAATGATTTAAAACTACTTTAAGCTGATGAAGCTTCTCATTTAAGTGAGCTCTTTATGCTTTTTTAATTAAAAGTATATTTCCCTACAAAAATGTTTAGTCAAAAGATTAAAATATGAACAAAAATACATCAGGAATTATTAAATAAACTTAATTAAGTGTTTTAATAATATTACAAATTAAATTAAATAATTAAGACCATTTTGTTATTTTCTTCGGTTAAAAATATTTTTTTACTTTATTCACCATTAATTAAAAAATATGTATTTGATCTTTCAATATTTTTACTTTTTGTAATTTTGCGAGTTAGTTTTTTTATATTTAGAACCATTTTGTACTATTTGAAGCGATTTCAAAGATATCTCCATGCTTTTTGGTCAACGCAAAAATACAAAGTGATCATGCTTCATTCTTGAATGGAACGGCCGTGGTAAAACTCAACATTTGGTGAAAGAGGAATGATTTTCATCCATGTAAACCTATAAAAATAGTCAATTATTGAAAAATCAGTTTGTCTCACTACAAAACGATTGTTTTACGTAGATTTAAATGGATAAGAACCACTGTTGCACATAGTATATGTAAAATTGTTTGAGATAAGACCTTTTCAAATAACATTTCAGAAAAAAATATTGATATCTATTTTACAAAAAATGCTGTTGTGATGAAAAAAAATGGAGATCATTTTCAAAATCAACACGCCAAATAGCATAAAAAATAACTAAAACTTCTCTTGTATTTTTCAAAAACTTCTATTTCGCATGACTGTGTAATCTATGTATTTGGTACTAACGATCTTGAAAATATATAAAAAAGACATATGTTAGGTAAGACTTATAGCTTTTCTTTCTACTTGTATTTATTTATTATCAATAAATACACGAACAAAAATAATTTAATTCCACATGACATGTTTAAAATAAATTCTTTCAATATGCATTTTTTATTAATATTTCATTGAAGCAAGTCTACTCTCAAAAATAAATCTCGCTGTTATTTTTCCTTTAATGTTAGAAATGAATAAGAGATTTGATATTATTTAGTTTGAAGTTTAGATGAATCATAAAATAAAATTTTTGGAATAAAATTATGAATTTCTTTATCCTAAAAAAGACTGCCTAAAACAATTTGAATAATTTGCCCATTTCCTGCAGCAGAATTTTTAATAATGAAATTTTCATAAAGTTTTGCTGAATAGATTAATAATACTTCTTTCACTAAATCATAGAGAGATGCTAATTAACTGACTACACTCGGTTTCCTTCTTTATAAATGAAAGAAAAAATGATTTGAAAACTACTTTCAGTTGGAAAGCTTCTCATATAAGTAAGCTCTTTATGCTTTTTTAATTAAAGTGTATCTTCTTATATAAATGTTTAGTCAAAAGATTAAAATACGTACAAAAAATGCATCAAAATTGATTAAATAAACCTGATGAAATGTTTAAATAAAATAACATATTGAGCTAAATAATTAAATTTATTTTATTATTTTCTTCATCTCAAAATATTTTTAATTTAATTTAGAAATAATTAAAAATATATATTTATCTGATATTAAAATGTTTTTACTTTTTGAAATTTTGTGAGTTATTTTTTTCTTATATTTAGAACAGTGAACTTTTTTACACGAAGCGTTTTTGGTTATATAGAAAAAACATTAATTACATTTGGGGGGGGGGAGAATTTTGAGGCGTCGGAAGCAACGCTGCCAATGAAGAAAAAAGTATGTCATTTCATAAAATTGATGTCAATCTTGCCGCTTTTATTTATGAAGAATAGATATAACGGGTATTATATTATATTATAATAAAGTGAATACAGATATTTCCATATTATAATGGTGTAATACACAGGGTGTTTCCAAAAATTTTTTACAATAAAAGAGGGGTGATAGTACACATCAAGACAAACAATATTAAATAAGAGACCAAGGGTCCCAAACGTTTTCCAAAGGAGATAGCCGCCATTAAAGTTTAGGGACCAAAATTTCAAATAAATATAAAAAACGGAAAAATCGGTCGATTGATTTGTGGTTTTCACTAAAATTATTCTTTATGTCGGCATTTTCTTGAAATTAAATTATAAAGATAAATTTCAAAAAATGCCGATAGAGGGCGCTTTAGACTTTGGAGTAACGAACAACTATTTTTGCAGGTATTTTTTGCATCTCATTAAATGTTTTCGTATGCTTAGACTCAAACTTAAATTTTGAGCTCAAAATCTGAAAGTGGGAGTGGTTAAGTAGCATAAACTGAACTGTGTTCAGAGGGTTCAAATTTCAAATGTTTATAAAAAACGGAAAAATTGGTTCATTGATTTGCGGTTTTCACTAAAACTATTCTTTATGTCGGTTTTTTCTTAAAAATAAATTATAAAGATAAATTTAAAAAATGTCGATAGAAGGCGCTTTAGACTTTGGGAGAACGAACAACTATTTTTGCCGTAATTTTTTGCATCTCATTAAATGTTTTCGGAAGCTTAGACTTAAACTTAAGTTTTGAGCTCAAAATCTGAATAGTAGGAAGTAGTTAAGTAGCACAAACTGTACTGTGTTTAAAAGGGGGGGTGTTCAAATTTAAAATAATTATAGAAAATGGAAAAATTTGTCGATTCGTTTGCGGTTTAAAATAAAACTATTCTTTAAATCAGTATCTTCTTAAAAATAATATTTTTAAAAATTCCATTAGAGGGCGCCTTAAACTTCAGAGTAACCAACAATTAATTTTAACCATTATTTTTTTGTTCTAATTAAATGCTTGCAAAAACTTATTAAATGTTTTCGGAAGCTTAGATTTAAACTTAAATTTTGAGCTCAAAATCTGAATAATAAGCAGTAGTTAAGTAGCGCAAATTGAAGTGTCTTCGGGAGTTGAATTTAACACAATTCAATTTTTCGCTACTTAAACACTCTCATCGACTCAGAATTCGAGCCTAAATTTTAAGTTCATGCATTTGAAAGCATTTAATGAGATTAAAAAAATAACAGTTAAAAATAGTTGTACGCTACTCCAAAGTCTAAGGCGAACTCTATCAGCATTTTGTGAAATTTATCTTTAAAATTTATTTTCAAGAAAATACTCATTTAAAAATTACTTTTAGCAAAAACCGCAAAAGAATCGACCAATTTTCCCGTTTTTTTATAATCATTTGAAATTTGGACACTCTGAACATTGTTCAGTTTGTCTACTTAACTACTCCCATCTATTCAGATTTTGAGCTCAAAATTTAAGTTTAACTCTAAGCTTACGAAAGCATTTAATAAGATGCAAAAAATAACGCCAAAAAAGAGTTGTTCGTTACTACAAAGTCTAAAGCGCCTGCTATCGGCATTTTTTGAAATTTATGTTTATAAATTAATTTCAAGAAAATGCCGACATAAAGAATAATTTTAGTGAAAACCGCAAATCAATCGACCGACTTTTCCGTTTTTTTATGTTTATTTGAAATTTTGGTCCCTAAACTTTAATGGCGGCGATCTCCTTTGGAAAACGTTTGGGACCCTTGGTCTCCTATTTAATATTGTTTGTCTTGATGTGTACTATCACCCCTCTTTTATTGTAAAAAAAAAAATAAATAAATAAATAAATAAAAATGGAAACACCTTGTAACTCTAGTTATATCAGTTTAAATAATGCTTTTAAATAAGGTAATGCTTATTAATTGCATGCATATTAATGCAACTATGTATTTTTACAATGATGTGTAAGTTAAGAAATTTTAACGAGATTAATTAAAATCTTTTTTTTTTTTTTTACCGACAATTTAAAGAAAGAAAAGAAAAGAAATGAAGACTGCAAATATCATTCACCCGCAAGAAAAGTGACACATTTCACAAAAATTTCTTATCCGGAAAATCGCTTTACTACGCTCTATGCTCACTACATCTAAGCAAGCATTTATGGTACGATCTTCTTAAATCTACATAGAAATGAAGAGTAAAAAATACTCATAATAAACTTCACGATTTTACAGAATCATGAGCTATATTATTCAATTAAAAATCGACAGTCTTATTCAGTTGAATTTTTTGGGTATCCAACCAAATACTGACTGTCATTTGTTAAAACTGTCATTTATTTCTCATTGCAACTTATTTTCAGTAATTATAGGAAAAATCATAATTCTATTTGATCCGAATTTTTAACACAAAATAGTGAACTTCTTTATTGTTGTTATTGTTATTATTTCAAAGCTAGGATTTGAATTTTATTTTAGGTATATTTACTGACATTTATATGTAAATTTCAAGAAATTAGGTGGAATATATGCACAAGTCAGAGCAAATATTCGAAAATCATAAAGTTTTTGAACTACTAATTATTGAATTGTGTTCAGAAAATACAGGTCGTCACGGGAAGAAGTAAATCAAAAATAATGGGTCAGAAATTAAAGGTTTTAGCGAAAAAATCAGAAATGTAGAAAAAGAAATAAATCAAAAATAATGGGTCAGAAATTAAAGCTTTTAGCGAAAAAATAAGAAATGTGGAGGAAATGAAAAGGAGCGTTTTACTGACTTAACAATTGCAGTAAATGTTCATATATGCCACTGGCAGTGTCTAGCAATTGATTAGCGTATCTTTTCGCAGATTACAAGTGTTTCACAAACATTTGCCGAAACTATTGAAAATCTTGCAGTGAGGTCCTGATCAGAGTCATCTAGTATGCTGCTAGGTATTTAATACAATGAAACCTTCTATTATGGTCACTCCGAATAACGATAACCTCCGAATACCAGTAATTATCAGAATTAACGAGCCTCTTTTATAGGAATAACTTTATACTAGAAACTTCTGAACAATAAATTCCGAACAACGGTCACCCCACAGCACTTTTTTTTTTAAATGTTACGTTTTAACTTCAATGGAATTTGCGAAGTCTATGGAGATGGATTTTCTTATTTGACGTCCTTACAATTTATCTACTTACCTTTAGCGATTGCTAAGCAAAACAACGTTTCTAAAAAGACGTGAAGGGTACTCTGTGAATCGTTTGATGACATTTCTTGTCCGTGCATGTTTTTCTTGTAAATTTATGAGTAAAAAGGGAAGATTTTTAATTTTGATTATTAGTTTAAAATTTAGAAGGAAAAAAAAACATAATTGCACAAAAATTAACTGAAATTACGGCTGCGGAATGACCCAATAGATAATGTTCTGAAAAATATGTGACTTCCATTTAGAAAGGATGTTTCAAGGTATAAATCTGAAATGTAAAACTAAGCATTGAAGAACTGGTTATGTTGATAATAATCAGTTGCTTTTGAATAGTCGAGAGCTAAATCTCCTAATTTGTGTATAGATTAGCAAGAAAGTGCTCCAGAAATTACAGAGAAACTAAGCAATTAAAAATTTTACTGTCATTGAAAAAAAGGATGAATTTCACAACAAATCTGTGGAAGTTATTATGCATTTCAAGAAAGAGATAAGCTTTTACAAAAAGGAAATAAGAAAACCTGTGAAAGAATGATTTCTTTATTGCAAAATAATGTAAAGTAATATGTATGTAAAGTAATATATATTTTTTACATGTAAAAATAAAATACAGTGGACTCACTCTATCTGAACACTCTCTAATGTGAACACCCCGGTATTATGAACACATTCTGACGATCCCGGTGAAGCTCCATAGACTTAACAAAACTCTGTATTCTGAACACCCTGTAATCCGAACACCCCACTATTATGAACGCTACTTTAGGTCCCATTTTTAACACATCTCTCTGTAAACTGGACACATGTCTGCAATCTGAATTCGAATTCTGATCATGGAAATTCAGAAAAATGTTACAGATGAATAAAATGGTTCATAAAACTTGATTAAAAAATAAACAGACAAAATCACGGCTACATTTTAATTATAACTTGCAATTGCAATTTGTTTGATAGAAACTTCAGTTAAATGATAGAGCACCTGTTGTCACATTCTTGTCAGCTGCTTGCTGTAATAGAAGCCATTTTATAACTTTTTATAGTAGAAAATGTACTAAAAATATAGTTTTTGATTAGATGGAGACAATTACGGTAAGTTAATATAATCCACTACCATCATTCATATTTCAAATAATAGTTATGTATGAAATATTTTTAATAACAGTTTAAGCATGATATTACAAAGATTAAATTTTAAATTTTGATCTAAATTTGGAGTTTTGGACTGATTTTTTCGATTGATCAACTACTGAGAAAATGACAAATAAAGAAACTATTTGTTTGCTTATAATTTTGTTGCTATTTAATTTCAGCTGATTTCATTTTTGCTTATGATAGGACATTCATTAACATTTAAGCGCCCTAACTGGGTTTTTCCGTCACATAGTTTTTTTTTATTCAAAGGTTTATTTAAACAAAGTCAATATTAATGTTAATTTTTTTAATTGCATATGATAAATAAATATCTAAGATTATAAAATACAAATCTTCATATCATTACTTTCCGTAGCTTTTATTTTTATGAATTGTTAAATTTGTATGTAAAATTCTGCAGGATGAATAAAGGATTTAGGAATTTAGAAATCAAGTTGGTTTATTTTTAAAATTTAAAAGAAAGGAAATAAGTTAAAAGCAAAAATTATTACTTATCAGCGTAAAAAACAATTTATTAAAGCTTAAAAATTCCTAACGTTTCG
This sequence comes from Maratus speculifer, assembly GCA_964019185.1. Classification (NCBI taxonomy): domain Eukaryota; kingdom Metazoa; phylum Arthropoda; class Arachnida; order Araneae; family Salticidae; genus Maratus; species Maratus speculifer. The sequence goes on along the minus strand of OZ025295.1, from coordinate 246,266,520 downwards.
AACTCAATCTAATGAGTCATCTTTAGAGGTATATTTTTAAAGGAGAAATAATTTACATTAAAAACAGATTGGCATACTATAAATTGACAAAAATTATACTAAATAAACATTAAAGGCCAAGATTCATAAATAAAAACATGTACCAGTTGCCATCACTCAGTAGACAATACAACAATGACAAAAACATGGAGGAAACTTACAAAAGTATTTCTTTTAAAATATTAAACCAGATATTAGGTATTTGAAAGAACATATTGTTATTGCATACTTCTTTCTTCCTGAAACCAATTTCTATAGATTCCCTTATGAGTGCTTTTTGCGGATTTGAACAATAAGAAATAATCTTTACTTTTTCAAAACAAATATTTCTTAATGTCCGCTTCATTGATAACCTGGACAGAGCTGTTAGAGGTCTATTAAATTTTAAAACGGCTTTATGCTCCTTGATCCTCTCAAATAATCACCTCATAGTTTTGCCTACATTAAATCAGATTCTTCACTTGAAAGGAAAATTTTTAGAAAGCCAATGAAAATTGATAGTATTATTCCAGTTACAGTTTCCACTCCTTGGAGTTATAAAATGTCAGCATTTAATTCCTTTATTAAAACAGCGCACATTGTTTGTTTAGATGAATTTTTGAAAGACGAACTTGACCACATCATTAAAATTGGAATTGATCATGGTTATTGTCCAAAAATTATACATAATTTAATCAGTAAGTACAATAGTTATCCTCAAGATGCCCAGTTAACACGCAAAAATTTCATATATTCCTATAATGTTTTAAAGATTAAAGAGAATCTTCAATAAATTTGACATTCATCTTGTAGCTTCCCGTACGAAAAATTTGCTTGCAGCTATAATCAAAAAACAAGATCCCGTTCCATTTTTATTCCAGTCAGGCGTGTATGAAATACCTATAGAACTGAATAATGGTACAGTGACGTCATATGTAGGCAAAACTATGAGGTTATTTGAGAGGATCAAGGAGCATAAAGCCGATTTAAAATTTAATAGACCATCAACAGCTCTGTCCAGGTTATCGATGAAGGGGACATTAAGAAATATTTGTTTTGATAAAGTAAAGATTATTTCTTATTGTTCAAATCCGCAAAAAGCACTCATAAGAGAATCTATAGAAATTGGTTTCAGGAAGAAAGAAGTATGCAATGACAATATGTCCTTTCAAATACCTAATATCTGGTTTAATATTTTAAAAGAAATACTTTTGTAAGTTTCCTCCATGTTTTTGTCTTTGTTGTATTGTCTACTGAGTGATGGCAATTGGTACATGTTTTTATTTTTGAATCTTGGCCTTTAATGTTTATTTAGTATAATTTTTGTCAATTTATAGTATGCCAATCTGTTTTTAATGTAAATTATTTCTCCTTTAAAAATATACCTCTGAAGATGACTCATTAGATTGAGTTCGAAACGTTAGGAAATTTTAAGCTTTAATAAATTGTTTTTTACGCTGATAAGTAATAATTTTTGCTTTTAACTTATAATGTTTACAGTGTAAGTCCAAGATTTCATTTGAAAGGAAATATAATAAAAACATCGTTAGAACCGATCTTATTAGATCAACTAACATATTGGTCACCGTACATATGTAGTAGTAGTAATGCATTTCCTGTCTCCCTCTATACTGAACATCCCCATAATCTGAACATTTTTGATCGGTCCCATGAGTGTTCAGAATAAAGAGAGTCTACTGTAATTTTGATCAGTTATTTTAAGCTTTTAAAAGCCAGAAACTGTGAATGACCGCAACCTCCAATTTATCATGTTCCCGGGGCAGGTCGCTATTCCGAGGTTTTATTGTACAACGTTGCCATTGGGCTACTTTTTTAAAATTCAAATTTCATGATTAGCACTACTGTTTTTAAGTAGTAACATTTATTTTTTTACACTTTTTTTTAGTAAAATTCACTTTAATGACATATTAAATAAAAAGAGAAGGTGAATTTTACCACTTTTCAAATGTAATGCCAATCATGAAATCTGAATTTAAAAAAAGTCTTCTGATAGTACTATAATATACTAGTGTAGCTGGTGGCCGTTTGAGCTCTTACTTTAATTTTTGTCAATAAAACATATTTTCACAGTTCCTGTTTTTCGCCAGAACTTTTCATTTTCTACACTGCTATACCAAAATTGCTACTTTATCTGTTCTTTACCTTCCCTTACAGTTTGTCCTATAAATTCGGAGACACCTTCCATATGCGTTAAAAACTTGAGAAAAAATATTTTTCTCCTTCAACTCATATTTTTATATTTATAAACCAAATTGAACAGTTTGTTTTACAGCGTTTTACCTTTAAATTGTTTTTTGGACATGTAAAAAAATTTAATAGTTGAATTTTAACTTTAATAATAGGTTTCAGAAAATCGCTCTTTTAATGATTGTTTAAACTGGATTTTTTTGTATATCGATGTTTTTATTCCGATTTAGAAAATAAAATTAAAATTTATAAATAATGTTCAGACTTAAATTAAACTCTCAAAATTATTTAAAGTAAAAAATAATTTTTCTCAATTTAATCTAATAGCTTCATAAAAATACAAGAGATGGATGTGTTGTCCTTTCTTTAAAGCTATAATGGCATGCAGTTATTATAAATTTAAAGGAGTTTTTAAATATATATATTTAATGCACGAGACATTTCATTTAAATATTCACGAAAATAGTCTACCATGATCTTCAACAAAATAAAAATTGCTGAAAGATATAACATATTCCTGTTCGAAATATTTCATATGCTTCATTTCCGTTAGAGTAAATATTTCTTTCTGCCTTGCATTTTTTTCTAATATTTTTTAAATTTATTGTACAGCAGCATTGATTTTCATAAATAAATACTTATAAGTTATATATATTTTGAGCTTCTGTAAAATTTATTTCTGTGATGTCCGTTCCGTGTTTAAATCGAGACCGCAATATTGCGTGCTGTGACATTTAAAGATTTAAAGAACTATTAAAATTCACATTAAATTTTACAAAAAAAATCATATAAATATTTCGGGAATGAAAATGCTGTATACATTTCGGGAAGATATTATAAATTATTTATTTTTATTTTCAGTTTTTTTTTTTTTTTTCTGTTTCCCAATAAAATGTTTTGGAGAACATAGAAAAAAAATCTTGTTAAAATACGAAGTAACATTTAATTTCTCTTATTAACTATGATCAAGTAATAATAATAAAACAGAATAATGCGGATTTCTGCGTATATTAATGCATTATTTTCAAGTTAAAATGTGAAATTCAGTACAACAAATCTACTAAAAAAATAGTTAAACGTGTGTATGAACCATTTTTAGTGATCGAAAGCTTTATTCCATTTCGCTACATCTCAGCTTCAGTTTAGTTTAAGAGCACGAAATTCTGAATAAAAAATTTCCCAAAATAATAATTAAAATATATCTACCTGACCAGGAATTTATTTATAGAATTCTTCTACAGTTATTGCTAGTAGCTGAATGATACATGTTATTGAATGAAAAATTGTTGCGAAACATTACATTCTCTACCTATACAAAAGACTTTATCCTTACTTTTAACGAGTCATAAAACAATTACAGTTGGAAAACATGTTCTGTAAACAATCATTAGGCAAAGATTTTTGAAAAATTTCTCGCTAAATGTGTCAAAAGGGGTGATCGTTATTTTAGGTCACTTTGCCATGATCAGTTTTAGATAGGAGCGTGAATTTAGAAATTCAGCCTTGCCCCAAGCGTGTTATATGACGAATGTTGAACGTTTTCGGTCATTTAATCATATCTGTGCAGCAGTTTTAGATAGGAACGTGATAACAAATTTTCAAAAAAAAATAGTCAAATATACGTATTTCGGCGACGTTAGAAAACTCACGTTAGAGGTGCAAGGGAGAATGGGTCTAAATTTTCAGGTTATTTTGAAATACCTCAGCTTCAATTTTATATAGAAGTACGAATCTCTTGATAAAAAATCTGATAAAAGTAATTAAGGTCATACTTAATCTATTTTAGAGCCCCTTCTTAATGAAGTTAAAAGGGAAGTCGATTCTTCATATTTATGCTGTAGTTTCAAGTTAAAGCCTGAAATTCAGGACTAGAAATCTATTTAAGAATAGTTAAAAACGTGCATCAACCAGGTTTGAAGTCTCTTTTGGAGGTTAAATCGGTGGTCGAATGCTTTAGGTCATTTTGCATTATATCTGCTTCAGTTTTAGGTAAGAATACAGAATTCCAAACGATACGTCTCCAAAATACATATTTAAACGCAAATTCCTCTCAACGGAGAAAAATGGTAGGTCGAAACTTATAAAACCTTTTGTCATATCTATGTAGCAGTTTTATGTTAGAGTGTAAAATTCAAGACAACAATTCTATTAAAGCGACAGTTAAATGCGTGTATCAGCTCCTTTTTAGATATCCATCTGAGAGATTGGTCAAAAGTTTTATGTCATTTCGACATATCATAGCATTAGATTTAGTTAGGAGTGTGAAATTCAAGATAATATATGAAATAAAGACAAAAAGGTAAATGTGGTCGCAGATCACACAGAGAGTTTCGTTTAATATTTTATTCAAAACAACAAATCCTTTAATTTATAAATCAAAATTTTTAATTTATAATTATTAAATTCTTACATAGATGGTAGCACCAAAAAATTTCATTTAAAATTAATTACAAAGGGAAGTTATTTATTTTAATCGAATTAAAAATGTTCAAATCAAATTATTTAAATAAAATCTAAAATTCTAAATTTTTTGAAAATGCAAAAAAGCAATTATGTAAATAAAATTTTAAATTTCTAAAAAAAATCAATTAAATTTAAAATGATCAGTCATTAATAAATCGCAAACGTTTTTAAAATAGAATAAAAGTTGAATTGCAAAAAAAATTATGCCATGTCAGATGAAAGAAACAATAATAATATAAATACTTCAATTGGCCCAAAATACGGTATTTCTTCTTATTAAATCACCATAATTCGAAAATTTCAAGTTCCAGAATCGGAGTTCGATCTAAGAACCTTAGATTTTCTAGCCAGATGCTTTACCTCAAAACTAGGATGTCTACTCGAAAAACGTTGAAATTATGGTTTTATTTCAAAATTTTAAATCGCAAAAATGGACAGACAACATTGAAAAAATTAATTTAATTAAAATATTAGAGTTTTCAAAATTTAATGATTTGTTGTATGCACAAGGTATAACACTGTAACTACACAAGATTTGAAATCTCATAATATAATTTTTATGTATGGGCTCTGTGACGGATAGAGAGCAATAGAGCAGAACCGAATTAGAATTCCGATGAACAAAACCCTTAAAAATGCGAGAACATGTATTTAGGTGATTTTAGAAATTTAAACATTAAAGGAAAAACATGGAGAAAGGATTGTAAGTATTAGGTAAGTTCGCCATACCTAGACAGCAGTTTTGGGTAGAAGTGTGAAATGAAACAAGAAATTTACAAAAAAATCTTAAGTACTTATTTCATTGATTTTAGAATTTAAAGTACCGAGATTGTTGATTAGAGGTTCGAAATTTTTAGATCACAATATCTCTGCAACTGTTTTAAGCAGGAGCAGGTTTTGAGGCTAGAAAATCTACTAAAAATAACAAAGAAATGTCTGTATCAGTAGCTTTAGAAATTAAAAAAAAGGGGAGTAAATTGGAGGTTGAAAGTTTTAGCCATCACCGTATCCTGCTAAAAAAAAGGCTTATTGAAATAATTTCTTTAATATTTCATTTAAGTGTAAATTCTTTCTTGCCTTTTGTCCTTAAAAATGGACACTTAATTTTAAATTTATTGTGGTGTCAACAATATTTAATTAAAATACTCTTTTTATAATGGACGTGAAAATAAGCAAGAGTTCCCATTGTCTAATAAATTCCCTCTTAAATTCTGGTATCAGTCCATCATTTTATCCTTTCACAAGATTTTTAGAGTTTACACCGCGCGGGAATGGATTAGTCATCTAATCTGCCAGGAATTTTATTTTATATTAATAAAACTTCATGTGGTTGTTTTATAAAGGTTTTGCATTGTATATATATGCATATTTTTGTGTATTTTTCATTCTATATTTTCATTGCTCGTTAACTGCAAACAGGGTTTTTTTTCAGTAGACCATTAGCTTCTAGTAAAGGCCAATAAAGTATATAACATTTATAATTCTTGAAATATTGAAGCATAATTAAAAGGGGCTGAAAACAGTTTTCTCTTGTAGAAAATTACATAACTGGATTAGATTGCGTGAAATAATGTAAAAGAATAGTAAATACTATAGACTCAATTCTCTATAGGAAGCGTACACTAAGAAAAATGGGTTCTCAAAATTAAGTAAAAAGTACTCAATTTTAAGTACTTCACATACTCAAAATATCTCTGATCCTAAAGTTTTCAAAACTATAAAACACATGTACTAATTTTTGATTCCCTGATCGTGTTCACATATAAATCACTATTATCTACCCCCTGAATTTAGAAATTAAAGTGAAAATATGCTGGTATTTATTTCGTGCACAAAACTATGAACAATAAACATTTAATTGATTATTTATTAAGTAAAATACCCAAATCGAACATTTTTATGACAAGAGCATTATTTGCAAGTATACTTTAAAATTATTTTAAAATACTGTGCATAATTTAATATTTACTAATAAGCATCTTTTATGCTACCATGAATGAGATTAACCAATACTGGGTACAAAATTATCGTTTGTTTTGATTTGATAACATATGCTGTTTCAAAATTGAGGAAGCAATATGTTCATTTTCGATTCAAACATACTCAATTCGATATGAGTACATCGATTGTCTCATTTTTGAGTACTTAATTATTTTCAGTGTAGTGAGCTCAGAAATTCATGCAAAATTTCATTTTATCTGTAATAGTTTAACGTCAATAAAATACGCAGCAGTTTTTTCCCTTTACTAACCATAATACATGAAAAAAAATGAGTATCCCTTTAAATACGATGTTTTCAACCTGGGATAAGCGTATGCCTAAGGACACGTGGCGGACCTAATGGGAGTACGTGAAAATAACATTGACCATGGCGGAAATCACAAAAATTATAGAAATGACAATGTGATTTGTATGAATTTATTATACGGGTATGATAAGAATAATTCAAATGAAAATAAGAAAGAAAAAAAATCATGCTTCAAGCATAGATAATGAAACACTTTCCAATAGAATCATAATAATGCAACAAAACTGTACCATTTTAAAAATTTAAATATTACGCCAGATTTCACCATATGGAAATGTATAACACATTTTTAAACCAAAGTTCAGCTATCCGATCTACAATTCAAAAATTATCTGAATTTTTTAGCAATCCTGTATATGATATGAGAATTGTATATATTAAAATTTAACATTCTAAAATTTAGTTCATTTAAGAGATACATATATTTTAGAAAGTTCCCCTTCAGCAATTTCCTCTAATAAGGAGAACTGTATAAAAATACTTTTGTGCCGCCCTGTATATGAGGTATAGAATTTATATATAAAGAGTAATATGCAAAAAACTAATTAAATTTAAAAGCACACGCCGAATTTTAAAACTTACTCTCCAGCAAATTCACATTAATAAAAAATGTTATAAATGCTCTTTTCTAATGCTATCGTAGTGAAATTCAGTGATTTTTATCAGTTTCAATACATTTGAATTATATAATTTTTATATTATGATAGTTTCAATTTCAGAACTGGTTTAAATCGGTTTTGAAATTTAAAGCTTTTTTTGTTTTGTTTTGTTTTTTTAATTTGAAACCAAAATCGAAAAAGCAAAAACTAGGCCGGTTATAGATCGTCCTCAGCTATCCTATGCGAAAAAAATCATGTAGTAATGAAAATTTGAGCGAGATATTTGAAAACAACGCCCCCATTGACTTTACATTATCATCCGGGTCTTTTTCTGTGACTAGTGTTGCGCCTTAAGTAAAAAGTCGCGTGAATGAAAAAAGTTTGTGCTGCTGCAAATGAACCATACATGCTACGTTCACTATGCCAATAACGAACTTCAAAGTACTCAATAATTGATAGAAGTGATAAAAATAAATTTTTAAAAAGGAAAAATTATTATTTATTATTTACATTTCAAATTTTTTTATGCTTTTTAGAAAATTATTCTTATCACTTATGGGGCAGTCTATAAATGATGTCACACTTTTTTTCTCAATATTTACGCCCTCTCTCCCCCTTCTTTGTCGCAAAGTATCACACTTCAACAAGTCAACCTTCCCCCCTTGTCACATTTCAGGCTATATATTATATACGTACACTTGCAGTTCAGATGAAGCACTATGTTATAGATCATATTTCAAATTTTGTATTTAAACTTTTATTGTGTGTTTTAATGGCTTTTGTGAGAATAAGAATAAAAATGATTTGCGTACTTATTTTGTATAAAATAAGATTCATGTTTAAAACAAAAATTATAATTAATATGCAATGATAATACAATATTCATAGTTAAGAGCAATTGACATCAATAGTATTTTGAAATTTGAAATGGAATTTAATAGTAAATTTGGCTTTAAATTTTATCTTTACGTTATGAAAACTAAATACCTTAATTTCAAAATTTAATCTTCTGATTTTTTATGTTTCTTTTTTTTTTTTATCAAAATGTGTGATGTCGCATTTCTTCTTCCCCCTCCCCTCGTCACAACCTGTCACGATTTCTCGATATCCCCTTCCATCCTCCAAGCATGACATCATTTATGGACTCCCCCTATAGTAAATATTGTGTACCTTGACGTTTTGAAGTCTTTTTCAATATATAATGTAATACGGAATGTATGAATGTTATGCCATCAATAACTATGTCCAATACAAGTATATTAATTTGAGTAAGAGCAAAAACAGACTGCAGGGACAGACGGCAAACAGAAGACAATAGCTACACCAATAGTGGATAGCAGAACCGGAATTATAAACACTTTTCAACTACATTGGAAAGTGTTAAATAGGGCTTGAGTAAAATATACACTTGGTAATAAATAAATAACTAATTTCTTATATATGTATATTTTAATTGATATATTTTTAGTAATACATTAAATCTAAATACCTCTTCAACTTATTTAGGGTTCAATTCAGTTAAAAATTGGATAACATAATTCAAATAATTCTTTTTCTTTTAACGGCTTTTGTTTTAAACTCAAATTTGCCCCACCAGTGGCCAAGAGGTTCGGACCTCTCAACTGGTAGACGGCAGGTGCTGGGTTCGAACCCAATCGCGGCTGTCGGCCTAACCGTTCGGAGTTTTCCGTGGTTTTCTTCGAACCTTGCATAAATACGGGTTAGGTTCCCTTAGAAAGACCCCCACGGAGGGCACTCCCCCTGGTCCTATATCCCATTAGCGTAGATAATCGGACGACAAAATTCAATCAATCAATCAATCAATCAATCAATCAATCAATCAATCAATCAATTAAACTCAAATTTGCAAAAAACTATCATAATCAGATGTGTAAATAAGCGATTCTTAAAGGATGGTCAACTTTAAGATATGTATCGATAGTGTTTTAGAAGCATAAATTAAATTAGATATCTAAAAAAAAAACCTAATAGACTCATAATTTTTACTAGCTGAAAAATAATTTATTTCAAAACATGATTTAATTTTTAAAACATACCAACAAAGTCGAAAAGTGTTTATGATTTCGGATTGTCTGGCCTACTGTCCGTTTTTTCGCACTCTAACTCCTGTAAATACACTGGGATTCCCTGAAATTTTTCATCGTAATTGACGCTTAGCATAGTATGATCCCTATTTCAAATGAAGTTTGTAGTATTGTTAGTTTATTTACAGGGACAATCAAAATTTTACCGTTCTTTTACGAGCTATGGGAAAAAATCTTTTCAAATGAATTTTAAATATGCTACACCTTGTTGAACATATTAAAATCTATATGCATTTATGAAGAGCACTAAAATATGCATTCTGTAAAATATACAGTGAAAAAAATAGCTATTATGCACTTACAGGGACACACAAAATGATTCCATTATATAATGATAAAGAGGAGGGGGGTATTATGTGTGACATATTTTAATTACATTAAACTATTTTATGAATAAAAAAATGATATACGTCTCTAAGCCTTAATAAAAGTTATACTATATAGTCATGCATAATTCGAAGTAAGCAGCATTTATAAAGACATGCAAAAGTTTTCAAATAGTATATACCTTAAGAGGTACTGTATATGCATCTGATGTTGACTCATGGATTGATGAAATGCATTTTAATTATGATATGCGTTTTTAAGTTTTACTAAATCTTTGCATATTATATGGTGTTCATAAATGTTATAGTTGATAAACAGAGCTACACAAAAGAGCTCGCAAACATTACTCAACATAATCGTAAATTGCTTAAAGGTGGTTTTTAAATAAATTATGCATTTTTGTACGCTGATTTGCATTCAGTTTACTAAGAAGCTTTTGTAGAATATAGATAAAATGATATACAGAGCCACGTAAAGAATTGGATACACGGGTGCCTATGAATGATAAGAATGTGAGTTCAGTAGTTTTAAGAGTGTTTCAATTTTTAATTGTTTTAGCTAAATACTGGCTTGTAAACAAAAGAAAAATTGGTAAATTACTAGGTAAACTACATTCCTGAACAGAAGTATTCAAGTATGTTTCCATCTATTTGTATTAATTGCTGAAAAATAAATTTCAATCTGCTAAGCATTTTCTTGGTAACTAAATTTCATCATTTTAGTGTATATTTAACAACCGACAGATTAAATACAGGGCTGTTTAAAAGTATTGGAATACATATTTGGCTATAGAGAGTAATCTTGTTTCCCTAAATAATGAAGCTTTGTTAAAAATTTCAGGAAGTCTTGGAAAGTGTTTCATAATCTATGCTTAACGCATGATTTTCCTTACTTGTTTTACATGCATTTGCTTTCTAATGCTAATTACATATATTTTATAATTCCATGCCATATTTTGTTTTACATAAATTTAGTGTTTTTCGAATTACTTTTCTCTATTATTGATTTTCAAGATGATTATTAATTACAAAGGCAAAAACTTTCCTCAAGTTAAAAACTATTTTTTCTTTTTTTTTTTTTTTACTAATATTCTAATAATTTTTTCTTCTGTGATGCGAAGAAACCTTTAAATATTCTGCTAATTAACATTATTTTTTTGTTCTAAAACTAATTGAAATAATTTTAAGAAAAGTTTAAAAAAATCTAGCGTTAAAATCTTTACAAAGAGAAAATAGGATAGTGTTTATAAAGTAATTGAAAATTTGTTAAAAGGAAAAATTTTTATGTGTCACAATCGATAGAATTGGTGCATTTTTTATAAAGATTATTTTTGAAATGCTTGAATAGGTATTGAAAGAAAAAATGTCTTCCGCAATCAGAAATAAATATTTACCTTTCACTTTCTCTACATATTTTTAATTTTGCAGTTTATTATTTTCATCAAGTAAAGAAGTAAATTTAGAAACTTTTAAAATTTAATAACTTTATTTTTTATTTTTTAGTCTATTTAAAAAAAAAAACTATTTCAATAATCTCTCAAATTATGTGAAATCCTTTTACGTTAGAAAAAAGTTTCCACATTCTATAATTAGTAAGCTATGCAGTTTATGCCAAACTTAACTTTTGGTAAATCAAATAAAGCCTTTGATTATTTCATTAAATATATATTTATGTTTCCTTATTGCATATAATTACAAGCAGATACATTAATTTAATTGTAACCAAAATATCAATTCTAATTTAAATGCTTTAAGTTATACATTAAAATAACATAAAAAAGATTATAGCTTGACATGTTTCATTGCTCTTACGGCAACATTTTCAAAAGCAAATAAACGATAAAAAGAAATTTCTCGAAATAAACAGAAAAACACAAATCACGTGAACATGAGCATGAGCATATAAAAATAAAACTGGAAATAAAAATGAATAAAAATAATTGTGAGCGTGAAATATTACAAATTATTGTCTTAAAAACCTTTGAAGCATTTCCTTTCATATTTTAGGTAGTTCCATGGAGGCAAATTCATTGCAAACATTGTCTTTACGTATGAAGATTTCTATTGATTCTCTTATGATTGATGGAAAATATGATCTAGAAGGGTATAATATTCTGCTATTTTTAAAATCTATTTGTAATGGTTCTTTGCTATATAATCTTGAGAGAGCTGTAGTTTTCCTATTGTATTTGATGTCTGCTATATGTTCTTTAATTCTAGTTTTGAGTTTTCTACTTGTTTCACCAATGTAATATTGTTTTGTTACATCTTGTTTTGTGAATGGTATTTCATATACGCCAGATATTTGATGTGGTTCTATTGGGTCAATTTTCCTACAGATTGAGTTTTTTAATTTAGCAGACGGTTTTGCAACTATGGATATATTATATTTATTGAGTTTATATTTTAAACGTTCGAAAAATCCAGGAAAATATTGTAGAGAGAATATATTCGAATTTTGTAGTTTGAAGTTATTATTCTTTTTACCATCCGTGCTTTTAATTAACTTGTCTATTGTACTTTTACTATAACCATTTCTCTTTGCGATGTCAAATATTATATTTAATTCTTTGTCTAATTGTTCCGGAGTACAGATTGTGAAGGCCCTTTTGAGGGCATGCCTAAATGCAGATATTTTGTACGAAAATGGTGCTTGAGCGTTACGAGGTATAATGATTTGGTTGGCAATCGGTTTTCTGTAAACTGTACGTTCGATTCCTTGTTGCGTCTTGATTAGTAATACATCTAAATAAGGTATTGTACCATTCTTTTCTATTTCCAATGTAAACTTAATTTTAGAGTCAATGCTATTAATCTGTGTTAAGAAGCTATTGATTAAGGTATCTGCATGTTGCCATATGATAAAAATGTCATCTACATATCTGACCCATGTATGGGGGGTATAATCCAGTTTATTGTATATTTCACTTTCCAGAGGCCTCAATATAAATTCGGCAAGAAGGACTGATATAGGAGAACCCACTGGTGCTCCATCATTCTGTTTGTAGATCCTATTATCAAAGGTGAAATAATTATTATTAACTATTAGATTAAGAGCACTTTTTAATGTAGTTTTCATATTTTCAATTATATTCTTCATTTGGTCAATAAAACTAGTTATATTTATAACAGCTTTCTGGCTGTCAATAGATGGGTATAGTGAGATAACATCTAGTGTGGCCATTAAATAATTTTTAGGTAAATTGATATTCAAAGATTGAATAAAATCATCAGTTGAGTTAATGGTATGATCAGAGCTGGGTAAGATACTTTTCAATAAAACTACGAAAGCTTTTTCTACATAGTATGTGGGACTTGAGCATTTAGTTACTATTGGTCTCAATGGCATGTGTATTTTATGGTCTTTGAGTCTGCCCACAATTGTAGGGATTATTGCTAATTTATTAATTCTAAGTAGGACTTTCATGTTATCGGGCCAACATCCTTTATTCACTAATTCTTTAACTTCATCATTGATTTTATTAAGTGGATTCTTTTTTACTTCTTCACAACCCATCTTATTGATACATTGCATCATTTTGTTTTTATAATCATCTGTATTCAAAATAGCTAATTTATTAGATTTATCTGTTTGAATTAGAATAATATCTTTATCCCATTTAAGATTTTTCAGAGTATTCATTTCATTTTTCGGTATTACTGTAGGTTGTTTAATTAATTTGTTAAGTTCATGATGCATAATATTGCGAATTTCTTCTTTATTGTTGTTTTCTGTCGATCGCACAATATTTTCAAGTTCTGGTATGATATCTTTCAGATTTGGCTTTCTCGGAAAAATATGTTTTGGTCCATGCTCAAGTACTTTTCTTTCTTCTTCTGTTAACTGTCTGTCAGATAAATTCAAAAACTCAACGGGCTGGCATGTACGATTAACATAGAACCTTTGTTTGTTGCAAAGTTTTTCAATTTTTCTATTTTGTACTAATTCTTTCAAATGGTTTTTACCGTATCTATACTTATCCAGAGTGTGCATAAACATATCAAAAACATAAGGTGGAGTAGAATTGGCAAATTCAAAATATAATTTCAGTTATAAGTAATAAAAGTAATACAGTTTCCTCTTTTGTAGACTGGAAACTGTATTTTGGAACTACCTAAAATATGGAAGGAAATGCTTCAAAGGTTTTTAAGACAATAATTTGTAATATTTCACGCTCACAATTATTTTTATTAATTTTTATTTCCAGTTTTATTTTTATATGCTTATGCTCATGCTCATGTTCACGTGATTTGTGTTTTTCTGTTTATTTCGAGAAATTTCTTTTTATCGTTTATTTGCTTTTGAAAATGTTGCCGAAAGAGCAATGAAACATGTCAAGCTATAATCTTTTTATATTATTATTAATGTATCACTTAAAGCATTTAAATTAAAATTGATATTTTGGTTGCAATTAAATTAATGTATCTGCCTGTAATTATATGCAATAAGGAAACATAAATATATATTTAAAGAAATAATCAAAGGCTTTATTTGATTTACCAAAAGTTAAGTTTGGCATAAACTGCATAGCTTACAAATTATAGAATGTGGAAACTTTTTTCTAACGTAAATTTTTTTCTAATTTTTTTTTCTAATTGATATTTTAAAGTGATGTTTATATTATATGTAACCAAAATATTTACGACTGTTTTTTCCCTTTAGTTTCATAATAATATATCTAAAGTATTTGTTGTTTTATTCGTAAAATTAAAAAAGCACTTTTATTATACGTTGTCATTAAGACAGACCCTGCTTTTTTATTCCTAAAGCAGCAAAATAACTTTAAATCAAATTAAAATGCGTAATAAATGTACAATTTTCAATAAATTATACATGAGAACAAAACCTATTGAGGGTTTCTTTAAAGCATAGTCAAAAGATTTATTTAGAAAAATGATGAAAGGAAAAAAAAAACATGCAAAGACTTTTTCTAGCTTTAAGTCAAATTAATTTCAGCTACAAACATCTTTCGCGTTTTAAGCAGTTATTCTTGCACAGAATATATAATATTGCATATTTGACCCCTGAAATCATTCTATACATTTTTCTCAGAACTTAATTAAGTGGATACATTGAAAATTAATATAAAATTATAATATAAAGAAAAATTATTGTGCTATAAATTTACAAAACATTAAACAGAACTTTCTTTTTTATTTAGTAAATATATTTTATAAAATGTACAGACATCCTCTAAACTGTACAATATGATTTAAGCATTAATCTGAACTGCATTATCATTTTACATTTTTCCCTGTATATTTCCTGAATGTTCCAATTTTGTTTCTTTGCCAAAAATAAATAGTTATAACTTACTCTTTGTAAATAAAGTTAATCCAATACTAACTGTTAAAGAAATAATTTACTGCTCTTTGCAAACGAATTTTAAAGTACCAAAAAATGTGTTAGATTATTTTGTTTGATAAAAATAAAATCACTTACTTGAAAACATTAAAGAAACGATCTCATTGAGCAATTCTCGAAGAAAATTCAATCTGGAACTCTTTTTACGGTTTCAATATACTCAAGCCTAATGAAAAGTGATATTACTTTTGAGAATTTTAAGTTCTTTTTTCCGTTTAGAAAAATAAAAAAAAAGAAGGGGGGGGGGAGAGATTTTTCTTTTCCAATTCTAATTCTCTCGTATTCCCCTGCATCTTCTTCAGTACTAAATAGAAATTATAGCAAAGGTCTGGGTAAAAATTAAAATAAATAAATAAGCAAACAAAAGTAATAAGAAAATATAAATAAATGCTGCAGATATTCTGCAGTATTTTTTAAAGATTTAAATTAAATATTCATTATGAAGATTGACGCTGTATTTATATTTTTTCCCAAGGTATAAATGCATTTCAAAAGGTGCATCGTACAAATGGCCTACAATAGCCATATTAAACCTGTGGACCGTTGGCTGCATGTGGCATGATGACTTTTTATGTGCGTTTTGAGACACGTGGCTTTTAACGGCTCTTTGTAAAATTGAGATGCAAATAAAAAAAATGAGACTTCTTTGTTCCTTTTTACGGAAAAAAACTACTGTATTATTATGGAGATTCTTCTTATAAAAGTTCTTTCGAACACATAAGTAAATAAACTCGGAGGTAAATTAAATTCTGACACCGTTTTTAAACTTTTAAATGACTTATATTAAACGTTAATATTTACATAAAAGATATTTACATATTAATATTTACAATTCGAACATTCAAAAGGAAACTTTAATTAAAACATCTTAATCGCGTCATCTTAATCAACATTCTTCTAAAGTCAACACCAACTCTCCCCACATTCCATCCAACGATCTCTTCTGTTCATTTCTTTTTTCTTCGGCTTTTCGTCTGAATGGAGTTTTTTCAGAAAATCGTCTGCTTTCTAAAGACCTTTTCTATCAGAGTTGCGATATGAAGAACCTTACAAGACATGATACTTGGCTATTGGAGAAAGAATCGCTCCCACAACGGCCGTCCTGACTAGGCTTTCGTCCTCGAATGCTCGTCCCTTTGGAGGCAGCAGCAGTTGGATGATCTGGAAAGATAAAGAAAAAAAAACACAGCAGCATCCAAAGTCTTAATTGAAAAAAAGAAGTCATTATTCAAATTGTTTATCAAAGCTTAGATTATTTCTTGAAAAAATTCATATTTTTTTTCGCGTCTTTTCGTCTTCTCTTTCTTACGTCCTTTCATCTTCTTTTATCTTACGTCTTTTCGTCTTTTCTTTCTTACGTCTTCCGTCTTCTTTTATCTTACGTCTTTTCGTCTTCTTTCATACGTCTTTTCATCTTCTTTTACCTTACGTCTTTTCGTCTTTTCGAGAATAAAGTTAAAATTCTATTAGTTTTCAGTCCAGAGGTTTGTCATAGTTGGTATAGTGTCACAATCGGTGAAATTCTTTTTTTTTCAAGCTTCGTCCGTCCACGGCTTCATGTACTCTGCACATGTACTGGTGACCATGGGTCCTTCGTTGAATCCAAGTTTCTTTACATCGTAGGTGTCATTATTTTTTACTTTTATGACTTTGTACGGACCTAAATATTTTGGTTTTAAATTCAAACCTGGACCTTGTTGTGTGCGTTTTATAGCAACCACATCATTAATCTTAAATTTGTTAGCTTTCTTTCGTCTGAGGTTGTAAGTTTTACGGTTCTCTTCTTGGACTTTTAAAATCTGTTTTTTAGCATTTTTTCTCATATCTTCGCGATTATTTGTAAAATCAGATTGTATTTCAGCATTCAGAAGACTAGTAATTTCAATGTTATTTTTTAGTTTCATTTTAGTACCAAACATCAATTCAAAAGGAGTTGTGCTTATACTTCTCTGAAAAGTCGAATTTATCACCTGTTGGACGTTGCTTACATGTGTATACCATTTTTTAGGATTATCGACAGACAATTTAGACAGAACAGATATTATGACAGAATTTAGACGCTCAACTTGACCGTTAGATCTGGGTAATCCAGTGGTAATCGGGATATGTTTAATATTTTCATTGATGCAATAATCTTCAAAAGCTTTAGAGGTAAATGCAGGACCTTTATCTGATATAATTCGAACTGGATTTCCAAAGATAGATTTTTGGATTTCTAATTTAGAAATTACTTCGGCAGCATCGGTAGATTTTGTGGGATAAAACCAAACAAATTTTGTGAATGCGTCAATGACCGAAAGGATATGTTTGTAATTTTTATTAGTGCTTTCTAATGGACCTAAGTGATCAACATGGTACGTATGTAATGGAGTTTCTTCTTTTTCTATTGGGTGAAGTAAGCCTTCTTGTTTACCACATTTTCTATTAACTAAAATACAGGGAACACAATTTGCTATACATTTCTCAACTTTTTGTTTAACTTTAGGGATGTAAAAATCATTTTCTAAACTTTTCTCTGTTCTTGCAACTGCGTAATGACCTTTTTCGTGAGCGGCCTTGATTATATTCATTTGCATGTCTTCCGGTACAACTAATAAATCATTACCATTAACACATTTATAAAGAACATCATTTTTAACTAGATAATCATCATAAGATTTCACCTTTAGGATTTCTTTTATTGTTTTAATATGGTCATCGGTTTCTTGAGCTTGGATAATTTTTAAAGTTAAGCTATCTTGGATTACCATACAAATAGGATACCTACTCAATGCATCGACATGTCTCATACTGCTACCCTGTCTATGTTCAATAACATAATCAAAATCGGATAACATTATTGCCCATCTAGCTATTTTTGTACTCATTTCTTTTTTATCCATAGTCATTTTAAATGCATTACAATCGGTTACAATTTTAAATGGGATACCTAGCACATATACTCTAAACTTTTTCAGGGCTTCAATTACAGCTAAAACTTCTAATTCGTAACTAGTGTACTTCCGTTCAGCTTCGGTGGTTTTTTTACTTGCGAAATAAACTGGATGAAATTGATTATCTACTGGAGACTGTTGCATTAAAACAGCTCCATAGCCATTAATACTGGCATCACAATGGATTTCGGTCGCACTTTTGGGATTGTAAATTAAAAGTACTGGTTCTGACGACAAAATACGTTTGAGTTCATTAAAAGCTCTTTGTTCTTCTATATCGAATTTAAATTTTGAATCTTTTCTTAGCAGGTCACTTAACGGTTTAGCTATAACCGAATAATTTCTTATAAATTTTCGAAAGTATCCTGTCAATTCTAAATAACTTTGAACATCTTTGGTACACTTTGGTTCGGGAAAATTTATTACTGCTTTAGTCTTCAGTGGAGAGGGATACAATTTACCATTTATGATTCTATACCCCAAGAAATCAATTTCACGCTTCAAAAAATTGCATTTTTTAAGATTTAATTCTAATCCATATTCCGATGCAGTTTCGAGTACAAGTTTTAATTTTTCTAGACCTTCAGCTTCGTTTTTAGCAGGTATTATTAAATCATCCATATAAATGACAACAATGTGATCTTTTAATAGGTTTCGAAATACATTATAAATATACTTTTGAAAAACACTAGGGCTATTGGTCAACCCGAATGGACATTTCAAAAATTCGTATTGTCCTTCATGAGTAACAAACGAGGTGTATTTCCGCGAGTCTTCTTCAACATCTACATGAAAGAAACCGTTTTTCAAATCTATGGTGGTAAATACTTCGGCAGAATGTAATTGGTCTATTACATCATCAATAACTGGCAAGGGGAAATGCTCACGTACTGTCTTTTTGTTAAGACATCTGTAATCAACACAAAGTCTCATTGTGTTGTCTTTTTTCTTGACTAACACAACCGGCGAAGAAAAATTAGAAGAACTTTCTCGAATTATTCCCTGAGCTAGCCACTCCTCAATTTGGTTTTCGACTATTTTTTTCTCGCATGGCGGTAATCTTCGAGGAGAAGAACAAACTGGGATTTCGTCAGTTAAATTAATTTTCATTTTAACATCTACTGTTTTAGTTTTAATTGGTACATAATTTTCAATTAAAGAGTATAACTCTGAACGTAATTTTTTGTCAGCAATGTGAGTTAAATCAATTTTAGGCTCATCCAAAACATTTACAATATTAACTAAAAAGTCATTAGACTGAACTTCAGCTTTAAACAGTTTCACTTTATTCTCAGAAATAGTTAATGTACCTTGATGAATAACATCAGTGCCAATAATTAAATCGAAATTAATGCAACTGTCCTTAACGACAAAAATAGTAACTTTAAATTTTGAACCATCTACTTCGATTTCTGAATTGAAACAACCTTCTGGTTTAATTGAGGCTTTTCCTAGACCGGTCAAAGAGATACTCGTAGGTTTTAATTCTACAAAGTTCTTCAAATTATCATAAATACTTTTCTTTAACAACGTCTTTTGGCTACCAGTATCTATTAAAGAGATTAAACGCAAAGAATAAAGCTTTATCTCTTTCAGAATTAAATCTTGGGATGTAATAATGTTTACTTGTGACTGAGCATTTTTAACACTTGTATCTTTAGATTTATTACATTGAAATGATTTATGACCATAAGCGTTACAAGCAAAACAAAGCGGCCCTTTATCTTTAATTACACAGTTAATACTCTTATGATTATTCCCTCCACAATTAAAACAACGCATATTTGGCTTTACAGGCTTAAATTTGTTCTTAACTTCAACTTCGGATTTAATTTTAGGCTTAGCTCCTTCATATTTATGAAATTTTGCATTTTCATACTCCGATCTTATTTTTTCATAAATCTTTAATTTTTGTTTAAATTCAGCAATATTGGGACAACCATACAAAAAAGATTTTTTAGAAATGGGGTCATTAATTCCATTTATTACATACTGAATAAGGGCAGAATCTTCAATATTGCCTTTTGAGCATAATTGTTTCATATTTAAAAAATATTCATCTAACGATTCATGTGGTCTAATTTTTCTTTTGGACAGCAATTCGTGTAATTCAGCTGAATTGCACGTTTGACCAAATTCAGATATGAGTAGGGCTTTTAATTTAGACCACGAATTAATATTTGTTTCACTTTCAAGAAATAATTTTGCTTTGCCTGTCATACGGCGTTTAGCCAAAATCAATTTGTGCAAATCACTAACGTTAAATAATGAAACAATATCTTCAAAATCGGCAATCCATTTATTAATATTTTGTACTTGAGTACCTTCAAACATTGTAATCATACTTTCAATATCATTAATAGAAATGCTTGGTTTAATAACATAATCAGGAATTAGAATTTTCTGATTTTCATTACTTTCACAATTAGAACTACCAGAATCATTTCTCATATTATTCTCAAAAACAGTTGAAATATTTTTAGTTTTATCTTGTAAATCATCATTAAATTCATCAACACTTTCGTCATCACTAAGAGTACCTACATCGGCTATCATATTAATTTTTAAAATATTAAAATCACATAAACTAGAAATTATTCTGGCAGCAATTTCATCAAAAGTTCCCGAATTATTTATACACAAAACATTGCAAATGGTAATTAAGTCGTTAACAGAAAAATTATCTTTAATTTCTTTGAATTTAGTTTGATATTCATCGGAATCTACTTCAAACGTAAACCCAGTAAAATTCCGAATTCTACGTCGATTATTTCTGTCACCGATTTCTCCAAAAATTAATTTGTGCAATATCTTAATACTAGCTGATTTTTCAGTTTTCAAAGAAAACTCTAATTCCTTTAAATCAACTAATTTTTCCATTATTGAAAAGAAAAATGAAATAATAAACTCACTTCATAATCAGATGCTCAGCTTCACACATTTAAACAGCATTGTTGTCGCAGTATCCAACAGCTTCATATCATTAAACATATATTCAAAAAAGATTTCCTCATAATAATTTCCAGCAAGGATTCCATCACAATTCTAAATAATAACGGCTTCCAGATTATTTAAAGTATATATATATTTCTTCTCTGTGGGCGTTCGTTTGTCTCGGTTCTGACACCAAAATTTATGGAGATTCTTCTTATAAAAGTTCTTTCGAACACATAAGTAAATAAACTCGGAGGTAAATTAAATTCTGACACCGTTTTTAAACTTTTAAATGACTTATATTAAACGTTAATATTTACATAAAAGATGTTTACATATTAATATTTACAATTCGAACATTCAAAAGGAAACTTTAATTAAAACATCTTAATCGCGTCATCTTAATCAACATTCTTCTAAAGTCAACACCAACTCTCCCCACATTCCATCCAACGATCTCTTCCGTTCATTTCTTTTTTCTTCGGCTTTTCGTCTGAATGGAGTTTTTTCAGAAAATCGTCTGCTTTCTAAAGACCTTTTCTATCAGAGTTGCGATATGAAGAACCTTACAAGACATGATACTTGGCTGTTGGAGAAAGAATCGCTCCCACATTATTATTTACTATGATAACTAATTTAAAATTCATCGGTCATATTAGTTTCCTTAGTCGAAATTTCTTTCTGCATGTAGTTATATATGCTCTTTAATGATGACTCACTTCTTAATCTAAAAAAAAGCATAAAAAATAATTAATTTTGCATTATATATTTCTATATTTAAAAATAAAGTTTCGCATTGAGAGACGACTACATTATTAAGGAAAATTCTTTGATTTTTTTAATTTAGAACTTATAAAAGGTGCATTGATATAATATTAAGTTTTCTATACTCATCGTATAGCTAATAATGCTTATTAGAGTTAAACTTTTGCTGCAGAAAAATTGACAGATAAAGTTTCTATGCTTACTACTATTTTCAAAGAACAGTCTTTGCGGTATGTTTCTATATCATTTGTAATATCGCGGCCAAACTCCCTGAGTACTTCCTTTGGTCATTACAATACAAATACTACGAAGCATATTGTTTGGAAATAGGACCGTTGAAGTTTTTAGTACGTTCTTAAAACGAAAGAGCTGATTTGGCTTCTCATGAAAGAGTTGTAATTTTTTCGATCATAAAAGAGTTGTTTTCAAACGATTGAATCTTCTTGAATTAAATTTGTTATTTAAATAGCTCAATTTCATTTAAATTGGTTAAAAACAGCTGGTAAACTCGAGTTATTTCAACTCGATTCGAGAAGCTGCCTTTCAAAACGTGAGATGAGTGGATTTCAGCTCAAATTGAGTTATTTTGTGGCTGATTTTTTAAGAGAGTAACATTTCTTTCGCAACAAATTTTCAATCCTAATTATGTTAAATTGTTTTATTGCTTTGTTATAACTCTTATTCATATATTTAATTACTCTTTTATTACAGTCTTACAGTGTTGTGGCCCGCAAAACATTTCAAATATATGTTTGTGGTCCACGAAAAAAAAATGAGTATCTAGAATCATTCTATAAGAAAACGAGTGGGCTCTTTTAAAATAATTTTACCCACAATGTGTTTTGAAATTTAATAACGCATTGATCTATTTTAAGGTTTTTATATTTATTGGATTAAAAATGCATTATACATTTGTGTTATATTATAAATATCAGCTCTGTATGAACAATACTTGTATTAATTTATGAGGCAAAATGAGACAATTATCGGATAAAATGCTACATAATATATTCTCGACAAAGGCGCATAAAATATCACTTTTAGAAATAAACTCACCATATATTGGAAAACGGCAGAAAAAAGACCTGTCAGAGAGTGAAGGGCGAGAAAACTGCAATGTAATTAAATGTAACACACAACAAAGTGTAAGTACATACATGAAAAACCAAAAGTCAAAATTATGACAGGACATATTTTAATATAAATAATAGTGAGGTATATTCAGCGGAGGGAAGCACCGACACATTGTCATGATTAACGTATTAAATGTGCTGTTTAACCACTTAGTTTTTGCAACTCCCATAGTCAACATTCCATTATCCCCTCCCTAAACAGGGGCTGCTTGACCTGGTCCACTCCTCGTATATCAAACCATCAGCGGAATATTTAAGTAGTGTATATGCACTTGAGCACGCTCATACTTTTTTATTTTATATTTCCGCCGTATGGACTACTATAAGAAGTGACCGGTTTTCTCGCGGATGCTATTGTTTAAGGGTGTATTCGAAAAAATGATTTTCCACCTTCAATAGCTCGAAATTTTCCGATACATTTTTAGACTCATTTTTAAAAGTAGAAACATGAAACTTGCTGGGGTGATTTTTGAAGTGATGTACAAGATGCCGTGTGAAGTCATTTTTCGCAGAATTAATTACAATTTGATTTATAAGCAATTATTTTCTCAGCATGACCCTTTTTTTCGTTCGCAGACCTCCCGCTTCGGAAAATTTTGTCCAAAACGCCATTTTCGACAGCATTTTTTTGTAATGTTTTCTACCTTTATCAAAAAATCGACCATTACGGCACCTTGTGTAGTTTCTAAATAAGAGAACTTGAAAGTTTGGTGCGTTTGAGAGAAAAAATGAATCTAAAAATAAATCGGAATAAAGGCACTTTGGATCGAAATACACCCTTAAGGGCCTTGCACTATATGGGGAAAAGTGACCGGCCACTTGCAATTTTATATATTTTCTTAAATATCTAGAAAATACAGGAATTTTCCTGAAATTACGGGTGTATAAGCATAATAGTTCACGTCATATATTACCGAGAAGATTTTTTCCCCAAAAACCCATAAGGGACCGTCATCAAATTGAAAAAGAACGAATTTCTTTTAGACAATTCTATAAAAACCAATGTAGCAAAAGCATTCAACCTGTAAATTATGATTAAGTGGCTTATTGTAATAAATTATGTTCATTTTTTTTGGAGACAGCATGTATATTAGTAGAGAAATTAAAGTTTTTGTAAAAAAAGTCCCAAATTTTACCAAGTTCTTCGTTTGTAATTTGCAGAGTTAGTACGTATGAAAAAATGTTCCTTTTATGCAATGTAGCAAAGAGCATTGTACATAATACCTGTAAGGTCATTCCATGTCAATTCAATCAGACCTTGTAACCCGACCCACAGGGATTTTGATGAAACTTTGTGTACACACTTATTCTATCATGAAATGACTCCATCAGAAATATTTCCCTCCTATACCTCATAGTTTGTGAGATATGGGGGGTCCAATTCTTGGGGTTTTCTCAAATCGCACATTTCTGAGTCTGTATTTTGAGATTGCAGTTCCATCTTCAAAAAATTGTCTATCTGGATCTAAAACATGAATCATCTTAAAAATTTCACTGTAAGAATATAAATAGATGCAGATTTTAATAAAAAATATTTTAAAAATTTACTTGTAATATTTAGGATAAAAAAAATTAGCCAAAGTTGAGAGTTATGGTTATTTTTCCAAATTTTTGTGACTTCACGAAAAAGGCTGTACACAACAAGGCAAATTAAATTTCCAATTTCTTTTTGTTTTAAATAAAAGTTTACACTTTGGGCTTTCTATCTATGAAATAAAAATGATGTGTTTCGCATGGCTTATGCAAAAATTTTGGGTACTTTCCAATTAGCCGGATGAGTGCTTTATTTTTATATATTACATATGCACACAAAAAAGCAAATGAAATTTCCCATTTCTTTTTGGTTTAAATAAAAATTTACACTTTGGGCTTTCTATTTGTGAAATAAAAATTATATCTTTCACATGGCTTATACAAAAATTTTGGGTACTTTCCAATTAGCCGGATGCGTGTTTTATTTTTACATATGTACATATGTATAGATACTTACATATGTATTTTTTTGCTTTATTGTTTTAATATGGAGCCTGATATTAAACCTTCTACTAGTCTTCAGGCTTGCAGTATTGTAATATTAAATGGTTTAGAATGTCACAAAATTAGCTACACAAATAACAGAGAAATAGACTACATTGATAATCTCTTTGATTCAGAAAAATATAAATACAAATAATTCTATATAAATACAGATGTATTATACATGTATATATGTATGTATATATACAGTATATTGATATATATATGTATAACACTGGTGCCCGTCTAACCGAAAAGTACCAAATTTTGCCTCGTTTTGAAAATCTGCACCAATTAAGGGGGAAAAAAATCTGACTAAGTTTAGCTGTGGTACTGAAATAATTACTGGAGTTTCTATGAGTTACTGAATTTAATGTTATGGGATACAAAAACAAACTGGAAATTTCATTTGCCTTTTTGTGTAGAGACTTTTTCATAAACTCACAAAATTTCGGAAAAATAATCATAACTTTCAACTTTGGTTTACTTTTTCGGCCGTATATGAATCTCTATTAATTGCCCTAATTGCTTTTTTCACTTGCTTTTTATGCCGATTTAATGGATCTACATATTTATGTAATTCATATTTCATTAAGAGCGAAATACTGTGATGCTCACGTATATTAATCAAACGGTTTTCATTTAATTTTTGTTTTATATATGCAATAGTCCTAACTAATAAAAGTTCTTTTTCTGAATCAAAGAGATTATCAATGTAGTCTATTTCTCTGTTATTTGTGTAGCTAATTTTGTGACATTCTAAACCATTTAATATTACAATACTGCAAGCCTGAAGACTAGTAGAAGGTTTAATATCAGGCTCCATATTAAAACAATAAAGCAAAAAAATATTTATACATATCACAAACTATAAAATATGTAACAATCAGAATATATTTTTAGCAGCACAGTAAAAGTTAAATCATTCTTCTATGATAAGAAACAACAGAATGACAATAATTTGATTAACTTGATTTCAAAACATCTGCTTTCATACTAACGAACATTACCCTGCCTTTATCAGAAGGTGTTTATACAAGGCAGATGCAATTAAATCTTTCAGACTATAGAAACAAATTTATGTTCTGTTAAATATTTGTGTATTTTAACTTGCCAAAATAAATATTTAAACTGATTAAAATTAACCAAGGAAAGGAAATACATGGTTTTGAGCATTTTTTGAACACAAATAATTAAGATATAAGCATTTGAAAGAAAGAATGGAAATGTGAGGCGAAAAAAATTTTCTATTTTATACTGTACAAAAAAAAATCTGTTTTGAGTTTAATTATTGAAAATAAAAGTAAGAGATTTTTTAGATTATCAAAAAATGCCCATTATTAAATACCGAAATGAAATATATGGACCATTCACTAAATTTAATGGGGAAACATATTACAGTCAGATTTTTTTAATCAGAAAAAACAAAGCCTAAACTTTACTTTGAGAATAAAAAATAAAACATGCATCAAATAACATTAAATTCAATAACTCGTAGAAATTCCAGTAATTATTTAAGTAACACAGCTAAACTTATTCAGATTTTTTTTCCTCATAATTGGTGCAGATTCTCAAAACAAGGCAAAATTTGGTACTTTTCGGTTAGACGGGCACCATTGTTATACAAATATATATATATATCAATATACTGTATATATACATACATATGTACATGTATAATACATCTGAATTTATATAGATCTATACATATGTACATATGTAAAAATAAAATACCCATCCGGCTAATTGGAAAGTACCTAAAATTTTTGCATAAGCCATGCTAAAGACATCATTTTTATTTCATAGATAGAAAGCCCAAAGTGTAAACTTTTATTTAAAACAAAAAGGAATTGGAAATTCCATTTGCTTTTTTGTTTGCATATGTAATATGTAAAAATAAAGCACTTATCCGGCTAATTGGAAAGTACCCAAAATTTTTGCGTAAGCCATGCGAAAGACATCCTTTTTATTTCATAAATAGAAAGCCCAGAGTGTAAACTTTTATTTATACCAAAAAGAAATTGGAAATTTCATTTGCTTTTTTGTGTGCATATGTAAAATATAAAAATAAAGCACTCATCCGGCTAATTGGAAAGTACCCAAAATTTTTGTATAAGCCATGCGAAACACATCATTTTTATTTCATAGATAGAAAGCCCAAAGTGTAAACTTTTATTTAAAACAACATGAAATTGGAAATTTAATTTGCCTTTTTGTGTACAGCCTTTTTCGTGAAGTCACAAAAATTTGGAAAAATAACCATAACTCTTAACTTTGGCCAACTTTTTTTATTCTAAATATTACAAGTAAATTTTTTAAATATTTTTTATTAAAATCTGCACCTTTTTATCTTCTTACAGTGATATTTTTAGGTTGATTCATGTTTTAGATCGAGAGAAACAATTTTTTGAAGATAGAACTGCAATCTCAGAATACAGACTCAGAAATGTGCGATTTGAGAAAAACCTAACAATTGGACCCCCCATATCTCACAAACTATGAGGTCTGGGAAGGAAAAATTTCTGATGGAATCATTTCATGATAGAATTAATGTGCACACAAAGTTTCATCCAAATCCCTATGGGTCGGGTTACAAATGGGGGAAAATTGGTTGAATTGACATGGAATGACCCTGTAGTCAGAACTAAAATATGATAAAAATTGCATGAAAAATGTGCAAGTTTACAATATATTTTTTCGCTTCATATGCATGAAGACTATCAAAATTTCATTTGGATATTCTGTTAAGTATTCATAAAGAGCAACTTTTGTGAAATTCTCAAAAACATGGCTTGAAAATTCTGAAAGTGATCGTCGGTAAAAAATAAGCTCAAAAGCCATTTTTCCCAAAATGAAGGGGAAAAAGGAGGAATTGTATCGAAATATAGTAATACATGTAATATTGTATATCTGTACTCACACTAATAAATTGATGTATGGATATTGTTCCTCATCTTTTTCCTTCGTTTTGGGAATAATGGATTTTGAGCTTTTTCTATCGACGATCATTTTCAGAATTTTCAAGTTATGTTTTTGAGACTTTTATTAATGTTGTTTTATATATTTAGCTAACCCAACATACAAATGAAATTTTGATAGATTTCACGCATGCACAGGGAAAAACTATTAGCTAAACCTGCTTAAATTTCATATAATTTTTATTATTTTTTAATTCTTTTTTCAGGGCATTGTGTACAACGTTATTTGCCATTTTCTTGGAAAACATCATTTTTTATATTAAAAACTCTGCACATTGTAAGCAAAAGACTTGGAATAGACTTGGGAGTGTCTTTATAAAAAATCTTAATTTCTCTATGAGTATGTATACATGCTTTCCACATAAAAATAAACACAATTTATCACAAAAAGCCATTTATTTGTAATATAACGTTTTATTTTTATTTCTAATCTGAACGGTTTTGCTACATTTGTTTTGGTAGGGTTAACCAAAAGATATCCTTTTTTCTCAATTTGTTGACGGCCCATTATGGAATCCCGGGAAGAAATATTCAGGGAAATATATGACCTGTATTATTATATTTTTGCACTTAAAATTTCAGGATAATTCCTCAAGAATTTTTCTAGGTGTTTAAAAAATGTCTATAATCGCAAGTAGGCAGATACCTTTGGTCATATAGTGTATGTGGAAACTGGAAACTGGTTTTTTGGAACCCTTTGTTTGCTCGCAATATATCGATTCTCAATTCATTTTGTTTGGTTGCGTTGAGACCATGTGACCACGCATCGTTATATTTTCCGTTACATAGGCACATTTCATTTTACTTATGTTTCCTTTCCTTTAGAATCTATAGAGAGTACAATAAAATCTTGTGTTACCTAGAAATACAAAATATTCATGCTCGGTAAACAGACAAACTTCTTATCGTGGAGAAAAAGATAAAAAAAATCAATTTAGGTTAATTGTAAGATTTAATGATAAATTTTATTTTATTTATTGTTTTATTTTATAAAAAAATAAAATTAAATAATGTCATGTTTTTTGTGTAGACATCGACGCAAAACTTTAATATTTTAATTCCGTATAAGTAATTAACATTCATTCACTTCCTCAATACCCAAGAATAAAAACATGCTTGTAGAATTTAAAATAAATATTTTCAACAAATATATACACATACAGATAAGTATACAGTATGTATGCAAATCATATAAATGTTTAAATTACTACAGCTTAATTTCGAAACCATAACATCATCATCTACCACAACTTCAGTTTTAGCGCGAATATCTTGGCGGAATATTGAAAATGTATTCCTCTTTAGCCTAGTTGACCCTGTCAGCATTCAAAGTCCAATTGCGTTAACGGTTAAATGCTATTTAGTGTAAGCATCAGATCCAGGTTTTAAGCTTAATCTCCAGTTAAGGAACGTGGTGTATAAGAGGGTTATCTTTTAAAATCTATTCATCGGCTAAAATTTCTATATACAACTGACAATAAGTGAGGGAGAAAATTAATGTGATATTAATACAATTTACAAAACATTTTAGAGTTCTTACAAATCATGAAACTCAAAGCGAGTTCCGAGTGGAGTATCACTTTTGCGTTTAAATAACAATAAATAAATAAATAAATAAATAAAAAGGTGTAATAAGATTTTATTAAATTTTTTCCATAACAAGAATAACTGTTTTTTAAAACTTAAAAAATCAAAAAAAAATATAAAAAAATATTTGTAAAACAGAAAAGGCTTCAGAGATCTGTTGATCGCCACTGCGATCTTTCAAAGGATATCGTCTTAGCTGCCAAGTCGTATTCGCTGTGCTGTTTATTTACCTATTTGAAAAGCTACAGTCTATTATTTGATGGGAGGGGGGAGAATCTGAATCGTTTTTATGGGGAAGAATTCGATAATGTAAAAATGTTAAACCAAATAAGTGGGATGCCAAAAGATAAAGAGTAAATACATACTGTAATTATGATATTTACGTCTAATTTTGTAACGATTCTGTAATTCTCAAAGTGGGTATAATTCTCATTTGTGGGTATGATAACTCTTTCATTCTGGAAATCTATTTTTATATTTTGTCGTTGATTTAACCTAGAAAAAGCAGTAGATGATCGGTAAAACTTAATGTCTCGCATGTTCTCACCCAGTCTTTTTTCGGTGTGTTCATAATTATGTAAATACCGTCTGTCCGCATATATCAGAGCAAAAATTACCCAACCGATTTATTTGGAAATTAAAATATGTAATATTTGCAAAATTTTGACGAGTCATGTCAAATTTTATGAAAATTGCCAGCATAGCTTATTACAGCACAAACAAAATTGCTCCGTTAGAAAACAACCAATGGGGAAAATAGTTTTAAGTGCATTTTAACGATGTTACATTCTTTCGAACATAATGAAACTGATGTGCATCTATGAAGTATACACTAACATATACATTTTGCACACTATATTGTGCAAAGAGTACTTGTTATTAATTTGCAGGGCCGCACAAAAGTATTCCATTATATAATGATATGGGGGAGATTGTTAAGGGTGCACTTTAATAATATTCAACTATTGCACATTTTATGAAATATATATATATATATATATATATATATATGTACGTTGCTGGGGTTTATTTCAAGTTATTTACTGTATAATATAACGCATATAATATTTACAAGGATACATAAAAGATTTCGGTTACTATACTCTATCTGAAGTACTGTATACTATTACACAAAGATCTGAATATTTTAAAAAATTCATTATAGTACAAACGCATCACATTTGATACGCTTGACGTACAATTTCAAACTTGTTTAAATTTCCGACTAGCCATACCTCTGTAGCTAAACTCATTATGTTCTGTTTTAAATGGAATAAAGTAGACGCCTGCAATTTCGTTCTTGGATATGGGATGAATTTTTGTCTGAATTAAATAATTTTGTTTATCTGGAGGCTTGGCTATTAAATTAATGACAAATTTCCTTAAGGCATATCTTAATTTGTCATATAATCATAGTAAGCAATCTAAGCAACAGATTTTAAGTTATGTCATGTTTATTCTTTCTATTTGATTTTACTGCTTTACTTCATAATTAATTTATTTATGTGCTGAGGATAAAATTCGTTATCTATTGCAATGAGTTTAGGTTTATTAATTTAGTTTTGTAAATACCTTTCACTGCAAATATCAAAAGCACGCTTTATTCTGTAAAATATTTTAGCGGCAAGTTTATATATGAAAAAGAAGCTACAATCGTAAGAGATGGTTTTAATTGAACGACAATGTTTCCTTTATATTCTTCTATCAATTTTTCTTCCACTCATGTTCTTATTAATTCAACGTGTAGATAAGGCAAGACCTCTTTTTCAATTTCTAAAGTGAATTTAATGCTTGTGTCTATTCATAAACTTTGAGTAAGAATTCCTTTAAAGTAATTTAAATATGCCGTCCACGTGTCCAATCCATAGCGTGGATTTTGATACAAAATTTTCCATAATTTGATTTTCGATAGTTGTTAGAGTGATTGCTGACATTAAAACCTTAACATTTCCGGCACATTATGCCCAGTCCGGACGCACCTAATTTTACTTCCAAACTAGCAAACGGCACCAGAAATATTTTAATAAAATTTTGCTTTCACAATGAAGGCCTCAATTAAGGGGTTCTTAATTTCTAAAAACGTCGTTTGTAAAATTTTCGTGTCAGTCGATAATTTGTCATATTACTAACAGACTATTTTCGTGCCGGAAAGGGTTAATGGCATGTTACAGTTCTTTAAAAAATACTGTTCCACTGAAGCTCGTAAGAATAATGTTTGTCTTTTTTAAATTTAAAATAAAAATATAACATAACAAAACATTTTCAAAAATTAAAAAACATATATATAGTAAAGCATATGTCAGTAAATAAATAGCACTTACTGGTGTAAGGTTGTGCCAGATATTTAAATCTGAAAATAAAATAAAATAATAGTAATAGTAATATTAAAATATCAAGCCATTTGTTCCCAGGAGCATTTTAAATTTATCTATACGCGATAATATCTCTTTGCTAATACACTTTTACATTAAAGAAATCTAATATAAAACTACTTACTTTATCACAAAATATTCTCTGCCAGAATATACTCCATTTTACATGATTCAAAAATGTCATCCATTTAAGCCAAATAAACCTTCTTCATAATCAAAATCTGTCAACCTCATTTTTATCACCTAAAATGTCTGGGAATTTTTCCCTTCACTGATCTTTTGACTTCTAGGATTAAATCGATTTTACTTTTAAAGGAAAATTGTATTCTTCTTGAATTGTTTTAAAAACAGGAGAATTTTAAATTTCTTCTATCTTTCATTCGCAATTCTTTTAAAAATTAGTCAATAAATCAGAAAATGTATTTTTATGTATAAAATTTATATTAAAATCCTTAACATATTTAATATTTTAACTAATAATACATAATTTTTACATTTTTAATTAGGTTGAATTATTTATTAAACTTCATTGTTATGTATAAAGTTTCTAGTAAATTCGAATGCAATTAATATTAAAATACTTCAGAGTATGTTGCCACAATCAGTTCCATTACCCTCTCATGCATACGGTTATTTAATATTACGGTTACGGTTAAATTGATTTTTCTTTTAAAGGGAAATTATATTCTTCTTGAATTGTTTTTAAAACAGAAGAATTTTAAATTTCTTCTCTCTCCTATTCCTAATTGTTTAAAAATTAGTAAATAACTCTGAAAATATTTTTGAAGTACAAAACTAATTTTTAAATACTTAACATAGCTATGATTTCAACTAATAAAAAATTATTTGTACATTTTTAAAGGTTGGAGTAATTATTAAACTTCATTGCATTGACAAAGGTTTTTAGCAGATTCGAAAGCAATTCATATTAAAACATTTTAGAGCACATTCTTATTATAAGTTCCATCATTCCTCTCATGCATACGGTTATTAAATGTTACGGTTACAGTTAACTTGATTTTTCTTTTAAAGGAAAATTTAATTATTCTCGAATTATTTTTTTAAAATAGAAGAACTTTAAATTTCTTCACTTTCCTATTACCAATTGTTTAAAAATTAATTAATAAATCTGAAATTTTTTTAAGCGTAAAATTTATTTTTTAATACCTAATATATTTATGATTGCTATTAATAATAAATTATTTTTACATTTTTAAAGATTGAAATATTTATTAAACTTCATTGCATTGGCAAAGGTTTCTAGCAGATTCGAAGGCAATTCATATTAAAATATTTTAGAGTATATTCTTATTATCAGTTCCATTAATCCTCTCATGCGTACGGTTATTAAATGTTACAGTTACGGTTTACTTGATTTTTATTTTAAAGGAAAATTCTATTTTTCTTGAATTCTACTTAATATATTTATGATTGTTATTAATAATAAATTATTTTTACATATTTCAAGATTGGAGTATCTATTAAACTTCATTGCTATGGAAAAGGTTTCTAGTAAGATACCCTGGGGTAATAACGCCACGTTAAGGTTCTACCAATTTTCACGGCTCAGTTTTAGTTTGTATTTTTCAAACAAATATATGATTTGATACAGCAACACTTTGACTATCTATATAAAAAAAATAATTTAACAGATATGTATTCATAAAATGTAATGGTGTGATTTCTTGAACAATGCTATTTGGCGTTATTACGCACTTATATGGGTAATAACGCCATGCAAACAAAACTATGAAATAAGATGGAATAATTGCATGTAGATTGCCCAATTCTAAAAATACAAACTCTGCAAACTTAGAAATTGACAAATTGCATTCTAAGCTACTGAAAATGTTCATTTTTTGTGAAAGTGTAAGAAAAATAAAAGTGTGGTGTGTGGGGAGGAAGGGGGGAGGATGAGGCAAAACAATATCAGACCGTGAGCTTCTTTTTGCTTAAAAAGGACCGCTTAAATAGAATTATTAGAAACATTGCACAGTTTTAACTGTGTTTATTTGAATCAGTATTTAGGATGTAGCTCGGCCACTGTAGGGAATCAACCGGGGTATTAATGCCGAAGATTGGCGTTACTACCCCGTTACAGTTATTGCGCTGTATATTATAAATTACAAATTATCTCGAGAAGATATCCAAAATCTTCAACAACATTTTGAAAGTCCATGAAATGTACTACAAATTTATGTATTTAACAAAGTATTTCCGGATAAAAAAAAATAGTCTTCACATCACAAAACGTATCTCGCAAATTTTAGATCAAGCATTAATTTTAGTTGCTTGACAAAACAATAAGACCTAAAAATGAAACAAATTAATTTGAAGTTGTTTTTTGCTATTTATATGACTCAAAACCCTTCTGCGCAGAGCACATGGGTGTCATTTACCAGATTATTTCATAATTATGCAAAATATTAGCACTTGGCGTTATTACCCCGCCTGGCGTTATTACCCCAGACCACCTTACATTCAAATGCACTTCATGTTAAAATATTTTAGAGTGTGTTCTTATTACTATGTTCCATTAAACCGCTCATGCATACAGGCCTCATATGAGGGCAGATAAAATTATTGCATTAATAAGCAAAAATATTTTGAGATTTCATTTATGGAGATCTAATTGATGGACAGATAATAGTTAGCATGCAACACAATAATAAGATTCTTTTTATAATGGATTCTCATTCATCACAAGCAAAGATTTTTCTAAATCTATTTTTTTAAACTCTTTTTACTTGGAATGCAAATTTTTTTTTCTTTTTTAAGCGGTAAAATGTTAAGCTCTTAAAAATTAATAAAACTAAGTTTAAATTTTACTACTCATTTTATTAGTATTTAACAAATTCTAAAACTATACAACCAAAGTTTTAAAAATAGATATCGAATAATATCATTACAGCTTCAATTTCAGTTTCAGCTAGGTGGGGAGGCCTACCAAATGGCTTAAGCACAGCAAGCCCCACCTAGCAGAATGTAACAACTATGCTACAAGCCCAACCATGGACCAAGACAGGACTGCCAAATAGAAAAATAATATCATTATATCCTTCAGTTTTCTTATGTTCTTTTATTCATATCGATTACTAATATTTGGCGCCAGAACAGTGTTTTTTTTTTTTTTTTTTTTTTTTTTTTTTTTAATATCTGGTTATCCGTGGTTTACCATAGCTTGTTACCTGTTACTTTAAATTATAATTTAAAACATTATAATACAATAGATTTTGAATATTTTCGAGAAAAAGAAGGAGAAAAGATGTGATACTGTGCAGTTTATACGTATATTTTCAGTTGAACAGTCTGCATATTTATGGCATCTGAATACTTATGCCTTACATTGAAGCCATAAGTTGCTTTTCTTGAAGATGAGTGAAACTTGAAGCCGTCACATTAGCATATTATATAACTATATTATATTATATTATATTATATTATATTATATTATATTTCTGTTTCGTATATTTGCAAATATCTGACCTTGGAATTTGCGAGGTTTTAAATTATCTATCTTTAGGGGTTTTAATAGAAGAGTTGATATTCTTTTAATATATTCCGCAGATGCTATTATTTCTTTCATGCATAATTACATTTTTAATGTTTTTTATATCAAAACTAACATTTTAAATTCATGCAATTTAATAAAGTAAACTCTTAAATTCCACAAAAGGACATTATTACATATTTAAGAAACATATTACACAGACATAAATCCCTCATCAGTATCGTAAAAGACATTAAAGTAATAAAAATGAAATAAAAAACAATTTACACAAAGATCCATGTCAAAACTATTAAAATCAAAGCTAATTGTTCTGAAATGGTACTTTCTGCAAATTGTTGTTCATTTCATCTTGTTTCTTTACTGTACTGATGACGGACTAATGTTTGTTCGAACTGCCAAAGGCTTTTTAATTTATTTTTAATGTGATTTTATTGTGTACTTTTTAACTGTCTGAATTTAAGGTGGTTGTTTTCATATAAGTAATTTGATCAAAGGCAATATATTTACCTGTCTTAGATGTATTTTATTCTTGTTTTATATATTTTAATATTTTAAACAGTTTAAATTTACTTTGAATATTGTATTTAAGATGCCATTTTGTTATTATTTTAAAACAAGTTGGAAACTGCATGTCCAGCATAGCAAATAAAATGCGTTCATACTAAAAGGAAATTTTAAAAATATCCAGATTTTCATACAATAGTACACAGTACTTTGGATACAGTAAAGTATCCTGTAAATACTATCTGCTTACAATTATACAGGTAGTAACTTGCTGTAAATCTCAGAAAATTATATCAATTTCATAAAATGTGAAATAGTTTAATAGGATTAAAACCCTCGCTAAACAATGTTTTCCTCAATAAAATTATGTAATGAAATATTTTTGTTTAGGTCTGTGCTACATATTTACATAATTACGAACACGCTTAGTGACCATGGATATTTAATTTTTTGTGCATAATTATTTTCACAACTATTTTATATTTGTTCTTTCTATTTCCACTTAATGACCGGGACTAAATTGTGTAGTATATTTCTGTACTATGGTTCTTTTAAACAGAGTTGATTTTACTTCTACTTATGCATTTTAGGCAACTTGCTACGTAAATATACTTCTACTGATGAGTGCAAACATTTCAAAATCCTGAAACTGACAGTATATTCTGAAATGTTTCGTTATACATAAAAGGCGAATTTCTATGAGAAATTGCGTTTGAAGCCAGGGAGATTTCGGAAGGTGTATATTTAGAAAATTCTGATCAAGGACAATGTGAAGTTGAACATAAACTTATGTAACCTAGCTCTCTTCAGTAAAAACTATATGTATATATCTCTGTAGTGTATCGACGAACATATTTAAAATATCCCTTCTTTGCATCTATGGATATGTGTCAGCTTACCTATTGATCAAAAGATAAAGTTTCTGAAAACGTTGAAATCGTTTTACATGCAACATTCCATTAGAATATTCCGTTTCTTTTAAATTATAAAAATTGAAAATTTAATTCTAAGTATATTGCATGTGAATAGATAAAATTTTAAAGAATAATGTATTGTAATCTTAATTGAATAATATATTGTATCTAAATCTTTACACCTATATACAGTAAAAGGCTATTAGAATAAATCACTTGGAAACGCTGATTAAATTTGATGTATTGAAAAATTAATTAAAGTAAATATCTTTAATGATGAGATAGGATAACAGAAATATTATAAACACTGTTCATTTCATTGAAAACATCGCTAAAGTGACATTAATTATAACATCATGATATTGATAGAAACAAAATACGTTAGAACTTTTAGCAAATTTAGAAAAACATATTGATTATTAGATTCCTAATTGTGTGACCTGTAATATATATATATATATATATATATATATATATATATATTTTCTGTCAACATTTAAGTTTTGAATTATAATGTAACAACCAGTGATGAATGATTTTATTTTCAAATAAATTCCTTAAAATTGTATAGTGGACAGTGGACAGATAATTTAATCCCGCATGTAATATAATACTTGCTAAATCAATATTTATATTGTACTCAATTGTGAGAAAAAAAGAAGGCAAGAAAAAAAAAAAAAAAAACGGAAATCTATGTACAAAATTAGCTGAACAAAAAAATGTAATAATATAAACCGATAGTCTTATTTAAGTTAGTACAAGTGTAGACAGCAGTGTTTGTATATCTTCCCATAAA
Source organism: Maratus speculifer (assembly GCA_964019185.1). NCBI lineage: Eukaryota > Metazoa > Arthropoda > Arachnida > Araneae > Salticidae > Maratus > Maratus speculifer. Next base: position 246,228,685 of record OZ025295.1, on the reverse strand, counting down.
ATGAATTAATTTTTTATGTTTTGTTAAGTTTTTTTTTTTTTTTTTTTTTTTTTTTTTTTTGTTATGGGAACAAGATTCAGTTATTGCAACAAGATTTCTTTGAACAGTTGTTTCTGACAAACATGATCCCTAGTTTGCTTCAGTAACTACCTTGTACTGATTCTCAAATAGGTGTCTGGTATTTTGATGTTCCATCATATCATCGGTCTTTGAGTGAAGAATGAACAAAAGCTTACTGCACTGAGTCATTTGAATATAGAGTATCCACTTTCCTACTGTTATTTCTTTTGATTCACTTTTTCTTGTCTTTTTCCTCAGTTAACAATAATATTATGCATCACTTTCTGTGTAGCAGACAGACTCTTCATAGACATTTTTAATAATATTCTTAATCTTAATTTTCTCCATAATTATAAGGACGATAATTTTATGCCATTTGCAAACTACAGTGAAAAACGTATTTCAATCGATATCGAAATCCCTAGTACAAATTTCATGCTAATAATGACTGCCATGTTGTAAAATAAACAATTACAAATCACAGATTGCATGTCAAATGAGGTGCGTTTGTACGTTTTAAAATTATTCAAATTTTGGTGTATCGTATAGAATACTTCGGATGCAGTACAGTATCCAAAATCTGTTGTACGTACCTGTAAATGCAACCTGCTTTCTATTACAAAAGAAGTAACTAGTAGTGAACCTCAGCAACGTATATTAATTTCATGAAATGTGAAATACCTGAAGACAATTAAAACAAATCCAGAAAAAATGTTTCCACATGCACCATTATGTAATGGGATGGCTTTGAGAGGCCTTGTAAATTAATATCTAATATTCTTTGCACCATAGATTGTACATAATATATATATTAGTACATGCACTGTAAAAAAAATCCAGAAACGTTCCTGGGAAAAAATGGGCAGCTGGGTTAACTATTATTTCCAAGAAACATTTCTTAAAAATGACTGGAACTTTACTGTGTAATTTTGAAACATTCCCCAGAAAAGGTTGTAAGGTTCCTGTGAAATACCAGGAACGTTTCAGTCGACAACAAAAACATTACTGATATTTCACAGGAACCTTACTGCCTTCTGTGAGGAACGTTTCAGAAGTATTCAGTAAAATTTCTGTTATTTTCCAGAAACGTTATGTATAAATATTGGGCAACTCAGCTGCCCATTACTTCCCAGGAACATTTCTGGATTTATTTTCATAATCAGGAACGTTTTATATATTAGATTTCAGTAAATTTTATTTTATTACTCTTTATTTGTGTATTTTATTTATTTATTTATTATTTTACATTCATTAGATTCGATGCCAAAATATATTAATCCATTTTCAAGTATTTAAAAATATTACTCTTTTCTTTGTTTACTTTTGAAAAATGTTTTTAATTATTTAGTCAATTTAAATTGTTCGACATATGCATACAATTAATATCCAGGATTTTTATTTTGTTATTTTTCATAGATTCAATGTAATTAAAAACAGAATTTCTCATACTGTCAACATTATAAACAAGATAAATATTATTTTCAAATCGGCATCTCCCCCTATTTATGGAAATTTTCTGTGCTTCATAAGGTAAAATTCATAAGATTCTAATTCAAGGAAATTGTGCACAGCAAACACACATCCAAAACAAACATTCAAAGCATATTTAAAATTTCTGATAACACTATTTTTTTCTGTATGGTGAAATTAAAGTGATAATTTATGTATGATTTTATATGATTCGAAATTATCTGTTGTAAGATATTAAAATCACCGGATAAATCATTTAAATGATACAACAGTTAATAATATATTTGTTAAACAAGAATAAATATTTTAAATAATTTTACGCATCCTTTAAAATATATTCTTAAATTTATCTGTTTATATGTAAATATTTCCATCTGATAATTAAAAAAATCTTCAAATATTGCATGCTTTTTAACTTCCATGTAATATATAAGCTCATTTAATATTTAAATTCGTTAAAATTTTATTTTGCGAATTTGCTGCTTGTATATTTCCAGAAATTTCTTAAAATTTTGTTTTGGTTATAAATAATTAGCAATAAATTACATAAGAAATAGTATAATCTCAATTTTTTTAACAAATTCTATATACATACTAAAAAAAAACATGGCCGTTATGCAATTTATTTTGACAAAAAATTAATATATATCAATGTAATAAAACAATAGTAAATACAATAATATGTATCAATATGCTTCCAGAATTTTCTTAAAGCTTTGTTTTGGTTATAAATGTTTATCAATAAAACGCATTAGAAAAGGTGTAATCTCAATTTCACTCAATTTAATGAATTTTATACATATCCATTTTTCAAAAAGAAAAACTGTTGTTCAACTTACTTTGACAAAAAATAATTAAAAAAATCTTAATTCAGTGTGTTTTAACAAAAATTTAATATTTACAATTGTTGCAATAATAAGAAAAAATATCAATGGGGCCATTATTTATTTATTTAATGTATAAAAAAATAAAAATATATTATTACAGGTTTTTTATATACATAAGAAAATAAAATGCGTAAAAACACAGAGTCTAACAATCTATACAATTGCATTTTATATCGATGTACGGAAAAAAAAGAAAAAAAAACTAGCGTAAATATGGATTAACATTAATTTAACGTTTCAAACATAAATGTATACTTTATAAATTGAAACTCATTAAAACGTAGATAAAATTAATATTTTTTTAAATCAAATTTGTTCCTAAAATAATATAGCATGTAAAAAACATTAGCGGAAAAAAATGGAATATTATATTTTATAAATAAAACTTACCCTTTTGCGTAGCATGTAACTCCTTTAGTTGAGGTATGAATACTGCATGATAAAGTATCAAGAAATGTTTTTTTAATGTCCAACAAGGATTTCTGAAAAACTGATTAATATATGTTTCATTTAAATTAACCAGCTCTCCGAAGAAATCCCAATTAGACTACAGTCTTAAAATACCACGAGGTTCACGTACGTACTCCATGCGTTTCTTTCGCGCGCGCCATTGTTTTGTATTCCCCCGAAGATAATCTATCAAAAGGGTAATGCATTTTCCCCTGAAAGGTTTCAACAGCAGAGATTGATATGTTTATCCTGCCTGATATATTCACACCTGGTACTTCACAATGATTCTTTAGCATTCATATAAGGAAATCATTTTCGACTCACACACTCATGACACACAAAAACAAACAACTATTAATGGCGTCGGCGTCAGCTTTATGCTGTTGCCAATTGTAATTATCAAACGTTTCAGATAAGAAAACCTGAATTTCCCAGGAAACTGCTAAGTTGTTCTGAAACCTTTAAAAAGGAGAAACCTTTCTTGAATTTACACAGAACGTTACTATTTTTTCTTACAGTGTACTTCATAGATGCATATCAATTCTATTATGTTCGTAAGAGTGTAATACCACTAAAATGCACTTGAAACTATTTTCTCAAATTGACCGCAATGTAACGATACGTTTTTGATAGCCCGTGTGATTAAACTATTAATCAGATTTTCTTAAAATTTGAAATCCCTTCACAAATTTACGTAACAATTACATTTCTTAAATTTCAAATGATATAGTGAGTAATTTTTACGTTGTTATATGTGGATAGACTGAACGACGAATATACATGCTACATATTTACAAAATTACGAACACACCTAAAAAAGTACGCATACTTTCTTATATATACATTATATTTATTGCAATATTATAAATATTTTTTTCATTAAAAATATAATGTGGTTTTCAAACGAATCATCATTGAGGAAATACAGAAATATTCTTTAAATATCTTTGCAAATGGTTTAATTGCATACAAATAAAGATTCTTTTTAGAGTCATTAAAGATTATAAAAACTAAAACCAAACGAACAACTTAACTTTTAATTAATGATTTTAAATAAAGCATTTTCTTTAAAAGGGGGAAGTACTAAAATACTTCAATATGCAGGATTTTTCTTTATAAAAATTAAAATGATCGTTCCAGAAAATGACAAAATATAATCAACTAATTTTTTATCAAAATTTTTGTATGCAAAAGAATTCAATAGTCGAACTTTTTTTTTATCAATTACTGTTTAATTTTTTATTGATTTCAGTAATGCATTGATTTCAAAATGCATTGATTAATTGATTTCAGTAATTTTTATTGATTTCAGAGTTTAGTTTTAATAAAGATTAAAACTAAAATTTAGAAAAAATGAATAAATTCGTAATTTACAATATCTTTTTTATTATTTTTGTTGTACACAATGTAGTTTTGTAATTAAAATAAACAAATGTTTTAAAGTCAAACTTTAATTAAAGTTTTTTTATTAATTAAAGTGTCGGGTTTAAAGTTACGTTTTCCGAGTTTATTTTTTCAAACTATAGTTATTTCTAAAAAGTAGTTTGTAACAATTAAATTAAATATTTATATCCAATTGTTTCTTAAAAATGACCGGATTGCATAAGATATTTTTTATTTGATATATCGTCGAGTTCACGTCTTTCACGTCGAGTTGAATTTTACGAAATTCAAAGAACTTATACCGGTGTTTTATTCATGAAGTTTAATATTGAAAAACTCTATTTTTTACTACTATTTTGACAGTTTTTATCATTCTTGTTAAGATGTAATCTAATTATTATTACCACGTCAAAATACATTGTTTGGAGTATTTTTACTAGTTTTCTTTTCTTGTAATACCATATATAAATCACAAAATTGAGTTTTATTTATAAATAATTATTTGTACCTGACGTACAATAAAGTATTTCTAGTAAAAAAAAAATAAAAAATGAAAAAAAATCAAAATCGACAAAAACTAGAAAAACACTTAACATAGAAATACATTTTTTTTCTTCTGTTAGTTTGATAGTGTTTGAAACTTATTGGTATGTGAAATATAAATCATAAACTACGTATATTTAATAAATAAGAATAAAATACTTTAAAACATTTTAGATTTAAAGGATTGGGTCATGCATGAAATATCATCATCTCTGATGAAAACTAAAAAGTTTCAAAAATGCATCAAAGGCATTCTCACTTAATTTTATTTCCTTTATTGGACAATATGCCATTGCATGATTGTATAATAGTATTATCCAGATAAATAAGTTTTGGAGGATATTTGGGAAAGGGGGGTGTTTCAAAATGTACCATGAAATTCTTTATTGTCGCTTTCCCCTGATGCTGATTTTTAGCTCACAATCTATCAAAGCCCGTGAGCTTATGTGCCGGATCGTTCTGTATGTACGTTTGTATGTTATGCGATAACTCATAATAAAATATCCGATTTACTTGAAAATTTGGATATAGGTTTATTCTAATAAGACACTTCTTTGGTTACTTTTGGGAGTTCATTTGATAAGTATAAGGAGACGGACGGGGGCTAACCCTACACCAGTTAATTTATATAAATGGGTTTTTCATGTATAACTACCTGAATATATTCAAATTTTAGATACAGGATCATTCTGATAAGGCGTTTACATCATTAGTTTTAGGTTTGCACTGTATAAGTTTAAAGATGAAAACGTGGTCTTATCGCCCCTACCACTTCCTTAATTTAGATAAATGGATTTTTCATGCAGCATTATCTGATTTCATTCAAATGTCAGACACAGGATCATTCTGCTGAGAAAATCTCCATGATTAGCTTTGGAAATTCATTGGATAAGTATAAGAGAGGGACGGGGGGCTACCCCCCCTTAATTTAGATGAATGTGTTTTTCGTGCAGAATTATAGATTTCATTCAATTTAAGCTCTAAGATCATTCTGATGAGGAGTTTCCGTGATATTTTATTAGGTGTTCATTGGATAAGTGTAAAGGTGGGGAAATGGGGATACCTCCCTTAATTCAAGTGGGTTTTTCAAGCAGAATTTGCCAATTTGCTTCCAATTTTGGATCGAGGTTAAAACTAATAAAAACGTTTTCTTGATTTGCTTTGGGAATTCGTTGGATATGCATAAGAGAGAGAGTTTGGACGGACTATCTCTCTTAATTTATGTGAATGGTTTTTCATAGAGAATTAACCGATTTTCTACAACTTTTGTGTATAGGTTCATAGTAATAAAACGCTTTCCTGATTAGTTTTGTAGGAGGAGTTTGTATAAAGGGGGGAACGGGTGATTACCCTCTCTTAAATAAGATAAAAGTATTTTTATACAAAACTATCCAATTTGCTTTACATTTTGGATGTAAGTTCTTCCTGATAAGGAGAATATCTGTATAGTTTTGGAAGTTTAATGGTTAAGCTTAAAAATTTTAAAAATAGGTTTTTAAATCATTATCAAATTTAAATGAAATTAAATCAAAATAATCAAATTAAATCAAATTAAATTATCCGACTTGCTGTGTACCTCTGAGTAGTTTTGGTGTTTTTTAAATATAAACAGGGGAATGGGAGGGGATATTTCCCCCCTTGATTTGTTTTTCGAAGGGCATTGTTTCTTGAAAATATAAAGCTGTAATATACAATTAGTGTGCACAGCCTGTGAGCTCAATGCCATCAGTTTAACTGGGTCATATTCTTTTTATTAAGTTTGGAACTATCTGTGTAAATTTATTTCAATAAAAGTGACTTAGGGTATTTTTTCTAAAACTGGGCCTATTGTTTTACATAAATTTGCAGCAAATTTTAATGTGTACACTTTTTTTAGTCTTTTTTATTTATTTATTTATTTATTTTTTTTTTACTTTTCCCCTGCATTCTAGATTCTTTGTCGTTCTTCCCCCTAAAAGCATACATACAATCACTCCGGAAACAAATACAGATCTTTTTAAACTTTTTTTCATGCAGATATTGAGAATACTATTTGCTAGAAAAAATTGCTGTAATTATTTGACTCAAAATCTAACTATAGAATTGAAATCTTCATCTATATGTCAATTTCAAGCATCGCAGCTTCATAAGTAGGCTTACCATCCTCAAGGTTTATGCATGCGCTTTTCGAGTTAAATTATCTTTTTATTTATTTATTTAATCCAATGTAAATAATTTTTGCTAAAAATCAGAGAAAAATAAGACTATAATTTATTATTTTTAACATAATTTGCCTAAAAATAGTTTTTAATTTTCCTCACCTTCCCATTTTCCTTTTTACTTACAATTCTTGTTCTATTTTACTATTAAATGGATAGAAAGCATCTCATTAGAGTAGTACAGTGTTAAACATCAAAGTTGAATAAGAACATTTTCTAATGACAGCTAAAAGAACATAAAAGTTAAACCTAGAAGCACAAAAATTCTGGGTTTGAATTTCAGAAGTTGAATTGTCACAGGTTTTTTATTCATGAACTTTAAAATTAATTTCACGCGTAGTTTCGGCATAAAAAGTCGTTTTTAAAACTTTTATTATACTGAGAATTCAAAAGAATCTAAGCATTCATAAAAAAGTTAAATAGCCTGTTTTAATTAAATTGTTTTAATGTAATTTTCAAAAATGATTGTTTGAAAACGATGGTCCTATATATTTTATATATTTCCTTACCTCTGTTCAATGCATTTTCAATTACCATTAGTTAGGGATGTACAATGGTAAATCTATGAGTCAACCGCTAAAATAGGAATTTTAGGTGTTTTCCACCAAAACATGATTTGGTTTGTCGATTGCATTTTAACATGCAAGATTTAACTAATCATTGAATTTCGTCGATGACTTCGATGAGATGATTGTCTGTGCTGTCGCCTCTCGGTCTATAAGAGTTTACTTATAAGATTACAGTGGCATTAATACAAATTATGTTGATTTATTTAATTACTAATTAAAGGAACCCTTTAAATAGCTTGTAACATGGCTACTTTTCCAAAAGTGCAGATAGTCGAATGATATAATCCTCGCAAATACATAGATAGAAATCGTGTTGTACAATAGGCATAAAAAGATTACTTCATACATTTCAGTCTCCAAATAATCCTAGAAAAAATCAAAAATTAATTTTTCATTGGGAATGTGTATTCTCTAAATTTACATTACAGAAATTAGCTTTGGAAGTCCTTTTTTTTTAAACTGTAATAAACATTAAAATCTCAGTGAACTTGTAACTTTTAAGGTTAAATCATTTTTTATATTAATGGAAAACTGTTGAAATCCTTAATAAATATGAGATACTTTATATTTCGACTTCTATATCAAACTGTTTTAAAAATCGCAAATCCTAACTTTAAAGACTTATTTTGAAAAAAAAAAAAAAAAAAAAAAAAAAAAAAAGATTTATTTTTTAATAGAGTTTATCCGTTTATGGAACCTTAAGTTTCTTTTAACATTTAAAATGTATGAAAATATATGATAAATTCTATTCATCCGTAACTTCTTTTGTAAGAATTTTACGATCGTATTTTATTATATTTTTATAATTCAGTTAGATGTCTGCTTTTTTGTAAGACGTTTTCTATAAATATTATAAATAAGGATACATGTGATAGTCAAACATACGCATATTGAAATAAACATACATAAGATTTTTATTGGTAATAATTTCAAAAATTACACTTCTTACAAAGAGCTAATTAGCTAAAATATTTTCGGTGAACGAAATTTTCTTTAACAACGGTTCTTATTTTTTAATGCAAAGTTATAAAAAACATTATCTTTGTCATTTACTAGTCTACATGACTAGAACTATTTTTGTCATTTATCCTATAATTTCAAGATCAAAATTTACGGTAGCTTTATCCAACTATATATTATATACATATTTATTTTTAATATCATACCACAGAGTATTGTGAATGAGCAAAAAATGTGAAAAAAAAATCACAAAATGATAATATATATATAAAACAATATCAAATTTGAGGTAGTATTTTTTAATGTTTATGAAAGTGAATATTACACTGAAAATCTTGCATAGTAAAAATATTACATTTAAGTATTTCTAAAATTTTAAATCTAAATGTATTTTAACATTAAAAAACTAGTTACAAACCAATAATGCTTTACTTTGTCAAAAAATATTTTATCACTATCTAAATTCCAGTTTACATAATTCAAAAAAGTCCTTCTTTAACGCCAAGCAGAATCCCTTCTGAAACGTGGACTGTCAACTCCAGCTTTATCAGCAAAAACGTCTATAAGTTTCATGCTTCAATGATCTTGTAACTTTTAAGGTTAAATCGTTTTTTATTTTAATGGAAAATGTTATTCCTGCTGAAATCTTTAATAAATATTAGATACTTTATGTTCCGTATATTTTAATGGAAAATGTTATTCCTGCTGAAATCTTTAATAAATATTAGATACTTTATGTTCCGTCTTTGATATCAAACTGTTATAAAAATAACAAAACTCTATTTTAAAGACTTTGAAACAGATTTCTTTTCTGTAGATTTTATACATTTTCCCATTTATGGAATCTTAAGTTTCTTTTAATATTTAAATGTATGAAAATAAATGATAAATTTCATTCATACTTAACTTCGTTTGAAAGCACTTCACTATACAGTAGAGCCTCGATTACCCGAGTTTCGATTAATCAATGTTTTGTTAACCGAGCCTATAATCAATCCTGATTTTTTTCGTGTGGCCATACAAAATAGAGTAATTTTTAGTATTTCACGAATTAATCATGGAAATTTCTTATAAATTCATACATAATCTACTTTGACGCCTTAAATTTAACTTTTAGAGTCTTAACATATAAAGTAGTTAGTTAAAACATATTTTTCATTGTAAAGATATAAAAAAAATACTATGAATTGAACAATCATCTTTGTCATTTATGCAACAATTTGAGGATTAACATATATGAAGGATTTATCCAACTATATTGTTTATACATTCATTTAAAATATCATCCCACGAAATATTTTGAATAAGAAAAAATACGAAAAAACTATTCACAAAACGACAAGATATATTTAACACAATATTACATTTTAGTTAGCATATTTTAATGTTTTTCAAAGTGAATATTACACTGGAATACCTGCATAGTAAAAATATAAAATTTACGTATTTCATAAATTTGTTATCTAAACTTCTTTTAACATTAAAACAGTTATAAACCTATAATGCTTTACTTTGTCAAAAAATATTTTCTTGCTATCTACATTCCAGTTTACATGATTAGAAAAAATCATTCTTTTAGTCCAAGCAGGATCTCTTCTGAAACGTAGACTGTCAACTCCAGCTTTATCAGCAAAAACGACTAAAAGTTTTTTGCTTCAATGATCTTTTAACTTTTAAGGTTAAATCGTTTTTTTTTTAATGGAAAATGTTATTCCTGTTGAAACCTTTGATAAATATGAGATACTTTATATTTCGTCTTCGATATCAAACTGTTATGAAAATCACAAATCCCTATTTTAAAGACTTTGTTTGAAAAAAAGAATTTTTTTTTTTACAGATTATCTATTTATTCATTTATGGAATCTTCAGTTTCTTTTAATATTTACTTGTATTAAAATAAATGATAAATTCTATTCATAAGAAACTTTCTTTGTAAGCATTTTACTATAGAATTTCATAGTATATTTATTATTCAGCTAGATGTCTTTTTTCGTTTTTAAAGACATTATAGCGTTATAAATAAAAAATATTTGTGGTAGTTAAACGTACGCATAAGGAAATAAAACATACTTACAGATTGTGACTAATGGCATTTCAAGAAATTATATATATTACAAAAAGGTACAGAGCTAAAATATTTCCAATCATCGAAACTATTTATTACAACAATTCTTATTTTTTAATGTAAAGTTATAATAAAAATTATCAATTGAATATAATAATGAAAATTATCAACTCGTTGCCATTTATTCTATGATTTCAGGATAGAAATTTACAGGGGATTTATCCAACTATATACTTTATACAATCATTTAAAATATCGTGCAACAAAAAAATTTTGAATTAGCAAAAATGCGAAAAAAATATCACAAAAGGATAAGATATATTTAAGAAAATGTCGCATTGTAGGTAGTATATTTTAATGTTTATCAAAGTAACTATTACACTGAAATACCTAGATAGTAAAAATATTAAATTAATATATTTCTGAAATTTCTTATCTAAGTTTTAACATTAAATTAAAGTATAAACTTATAATGCTTTACTTTGTCAAAAATATTTTATTGCTATCTATATTCCAGTTACATGATTCGAAAATGCCACTCTTTTAGGCCAAGCAGAATCCCTTCTGAAACAGGGACTGTCAACTCCAGCTTTATCAGCAAAAACATCTGTTTTTTTTTTTTTTTTTTTTTGGCTCCAGTGACTTTGTGATTTTTAAGGTTAATTCGTAATTCGTTTTATTATTATTATTTTATTGGAAAGTGTCATTCCTGCTGATATCATTTTTTATAAATAAAATACTTTTCATATCAAACTGTTATAAAAATCACAAATCCCTATTTTAAAAATATTGTTAAAAAGAATAATAATAAATAAAATATTTTCGAAAAGTTTTTACATTTACCCATTTATGGAATCTTGCGTTTCTTTTAACATTTAAATGTATGAAAAAAATGATAATATTTATTCATCAGTAATTTTGTTTGTAAATATTTCACTATAGTATATCATATTTGTATTAATTATTTAGATGTTTTTCTTAAGACGTTTTCTAGTGTAATACATAAGGATATTTGTGATAGTTAAACATACACATATTGAAATAAAACATACTTACAAATTGTGACTAATAAAAATTTCAGAAATCACTTTCTTACAAAGATCTAAACAGCTAAAATATTTTCAATCATCGAAACTGTGTGTCACAACAACTATTATTTTTTAATGTAAAATTATAAAAAACATTAACACTGAATAACTATCTTTGTCATTTGTGATATAATTTCAGGTACAAAATGTATGGAGGGATTTATCCAATTAAATATTTTATATATTTATTCAAAATATCATACCACAAAATATTGTGACTAAGCAAAAAATACGAAAAAAATCCCCACAAAAGACTTTATATATTTAAAACAATGTCAAATTTTAAGTAATATATTTTAATGTTTGTTCAAGTGAAATTACACTAAAATGCCTACATTGTAAAAATAATAAATGTATCCATTTCTGAAATTTATTACCTAAACTTCTTTTAACACGAAAAAAAAACAGTTATAAACATGCAATGCTTTATTTTGTCAAAAATATTTTATCGCTATCTACCTTCCAGTTTACATGATTCTAAAAAGTCATTCTTTTAGGCCAAGCAGAATCCCTTCTAAAACAAGGACTGTCAGCTCCAGCTTTATCAGCAAAAACGTCTGTAAATTTTTCACTTCAGTGATCGTGTGACTTTTAAAGTTAAATCTTTTTTTGTTTTAATGGAAAATGTTATTCCTGCTAAAATCTTTAATAAGTATGAGATACTTTATGTTTCGTCTTCGATATCAAACTGTTATAAAAATCGGAAATCCCTAGTTTAAAGATTTTTTTAAAGAAAAGATTTTTTTTTTTTGCAGAATTTATACATTTATATATTTATGGAATCTTAAGTCTCTTTTAAAATTTAAATTTATGAAAATAAATGATAAATTATATACCTCCGTAACATCGTTTGTAAGAATTTACTATTGTATGTCATTATATTTATAATATTTAGTAAGATGCCTTTATTTTCTTTTTTTTAAGATGCTTTCTATAGTGTTATAAAGAAGTATATTTGTGATAGTTAATCATACGCATATTGAAATAAAACATACTTAGAGATTTTGACTATAGGTAATTTCAGAAATTATGTTTATTACAAAGAGCTAAAAAGTTAATTTTTCCAAATGATCGAAACTGTTTTTAACAACAATTCTTCTTTTGCAATGCAAAGTTATAAAAAAATTATCAATTGAATAACCATCTTTGACATTCATACCATAATTTCAGGGTCAAAATTTATGGGGATTTTATCCAACTACCATATTATGTATTTATTTATTTATTTACTTATTTATTTATTTGTTTACTTATTTATTTATTTAAATATCATACCACATAATATTTTGAATAAAAGAAATATTAAAATATCACAAAAGTAAAGATATATTTAACACATTATCACATTTTGGGTAGTTTATTTTAATGTTTATCAAAAGGAATATTACAATGAAATACTTACATAGTAAACATATTAAATTTATATATTTCGAAAATTTCTTATCAAAACTTCTTTTAACATAAAAAAGTTATAAAACTATAATACTTTGTTTTGTCAAAAATATTTTATCGCTATCTACATTCTAGTTTACATGATTCTAAAATACATTCTTTTAGGCAAAGCAGAATCCCTTCTGAAATGAGGACTGTCAACTCCAGCTTTATCAGCAAAAAGAGCTGTATATTTTTTGCTTTAGTGATCTTGTGATTTTTTATGTTAATTCGTAGTTCATTTTTTTTATTATTATTTTATTGGAAAGTGTTATTCCTGCTAACATCATTTTTTATAATAAAAATACATTTGATATCAAACTGTTATAAAATTCACAAATCCCTATTTCAAAAACATTGTTCAAATAAATAAATAAATAAATAAAATATTTTCGCAAAGTTTATACATTTACCCATTTATGGAATCTTGCGTTTTTTTAACACTTAAATGTATGAAAAAATGATAATATTTATTCATCCGTAATTTTGTTTGTAAATATTTCACTATAGTATATCATTATAGTTGTACTAATTAGTTATATGTCTTTTTTAAGACGTTTTCTAGTGTTATAGATAAGGACATTTGTGATAGTTAAAAATACACATATTGAAATAAAACATACTTACAAATTGTGACTAATAAAAATTTCAGAAATTACTCACTTACAAAGATCTAAACAGCTAAAATATTTTCAATCATCGAAACTGTGAGTTACAACAACTATTCTATTTTAATGTAAAATTATAAAAACATTATCATTAAATAACTACCTTTGTTATTTGTGCTATAATTTCAGGAACAAAATTTATGAGGGCATTTATCCAATTATATATTTTATATATTTATTCAAAATATCATGCCGCAAAATATTGTGACTAAGCAAAAAATACGAAAAAAATCCCCACAAAAGACTTCATATATTTAAAACAATGCCAAATTTTAAGTAATATTTTTTAATGTTTATTCAAGTGAAATTACACTAAAATGTCTATATAGTAAAAATATTAAACCTATGTATTTCTGAAATTTATTACCTAAATTTCTTTTAACACGAAAAAAACAGTTATAGACATACAATGCTTTACATTGTCAAAAATATTTTATCGCTATCTACCTTCCAGTTTACATGATTCTAAGAAGTCATTCTTTTAGGCCAAGCAGGATCCCTTCAAAAACGAGGACTGTCAGCTCCAGCTTTATCAGCAAAAACGTCTGTAAATTTTTCGCTTCAGTGATCTTGTGACTTTTAAGGTTAAATCTTTTTTGTTTTAATGGAAAATGTTATTCCTGTTGAAATCTTTAATAAGTATGAGATACTTTATGTTTCGTCTTCGATATCAAACTGTTTTGAAAATCAGAAATCTCTAGCTTAAAGATTTTTTTAAGAAAAGATTTTTTTTGTTGAGTTTATACATTTATACATTTATGGAATCTTAAGTTTCTTTTAAAATTTAAATTTATTAAAATAAATTATAAATTATATACCCCCGTAACATCGTTTGTACGAATTTACTATTTTATGTAATTATATTTATAATATTTAATAAGATGCCTTTTTTTTTCTTTTTTTAAAGATGTTTTCTATAGTGTTATAAATAAGGATATTTGTGATAGTTAATCATACGCATATTGAAATATAAAACATACTAAGAGATTGTGACTAAAGGCAATTTCAGAAATTATGTTTATTACAATGAGCTAAAAAGCTAATTCTTCCAAATGATCGAAACTGTCTTTAACAACAATCCTTCTTTTGCAATGCAAAGTTATAAAAATAAACCATTAACAATTGAATAATCATCTTTGACATTTATGCCATAATTTCAAGGTCAAAATTTATGGGTAATTTATCCCAACTACATATTATATATATTTATTTACTTATTTATTTATTTAAATATCATACCATATAATATACTGAATAAAATAAATGTTAAAATATCACAAAATTACAAGATATATTTAACACAATATCACATTTTAGGTAGTTTATTTTAATGTTTATCGAAAGGAATAGTACACTGAAATACCTACATAGTAAACATATTAAATTTATATATTTCGGAAATTTCTTATCAAAACTTCTTTCAACTTAAAAAAAAAACTGTTATAAAGCTATAATACTTTATTTTGTAAAAAATATTTTATCACTATCTACATTCTGTTTTCATGATTCTAAAATACATTCTTTTAGTCCAAGCAGAATCCCTTCTGAAATGAGGACTGTCAACTCCAGCTTTATCAGCAAAAAGTCTGTATATTTTTCGCTTCAGTGATCTTGTGACTTTTAAAGTTATATGGTCTTTTTAATGAAAAGAATTATTCCTGCTGAATTATTTAATAAATGTGAAATTCTTTATGTATCGTCTTCGATATCAAACTGTTATAAAAATCACAAATCTTTATTTTAAAGACTTTTTTTTAAGAAAAGAATTTTTTTATAGAGATTATATATTATACCATTAATGAAATCTTAAGTTTTTTTAACATTTAAATGTATGAAAATAAATTATAAATTCTATTCATCCGTAACTTTTTTGTAAAAATTTTACTAAATTATTTCATTACATTTTCATTATTCCGTTTGATACCTTAAAAAAACTTTTTCTATAGTGTTATAAATAAAGATATTTATAATAGTTATAAATATATGTATATTGAAACAAGACATAGTTACAGATTGTGACTAATGGCAATTTCATAAATTACGAATGAATAAAAATGAATGAAAATTAATGATATATGTTATTCATTCTTAACTTCGTTTGTAAGCATTTCACTATACATTATAACCTCGATCAATCGAGCTTCGATTAATGGAGGTTTTTGTTAACCGAGAAGATAATGAAACCTGATTCTGTTTCTTGTAGCCATCTGGCCGTATTAAGTGCACTGTAAAAAATGTCAGATGTTTCTGAATGTATAAAAATGTACTGTAATCAAAAACGAAAATATGCTGTGACCTCTTCTAACTCACCTAGGGTTTAGAAAACCATTCCTTTACCTTTAAAAATTTCAGAAAACTATTTGTTTTCGAAATTTAAAGAAGAATTTATAAAAATTATTTTTTATTAGCTGCCCGTCCTTATCGGAAACGTTTCTAAGTAGTTTTTACAGTACAATAATCACTTTTCTGAAATCAAAATATCACTTTTTCGGATACTGCCAATTCTCAAGTAAACATTTTCAATTGCATAACTGATTTTGTGCATACAATTATAGCAAAATAACGTTATATTTCATATTAATGTTAATACTGTTAATATTGTATGTTTATCTATTAAACATGTTCACTGAATATCAAAATATTTTCGTATGAATTGGTAGTATCCGAAAAAGTGATATTTTGATTTCAGAAAAGTTATTATTGTACTGTAAAAGCTACTTAGAAACGTTTCCGAAAAGGACGGGCAGCTAATAAAAATTATTTTTTATAAATTCTCCTTTAAATTTCGAAAACAAATAGTTTTTTGAAATTTTCAAAGGTAAAGGAACGGTTTTTTAAACCATAGGTGAGTTAGAAGAGGTCACAGCATATTTTCGTTTTTGATTACAGTACATTTTTATACATTCAGAAACATCTGTCATTTTTTTAGAGTGTGGAACAAATTTCAAAAAAATATTTGGTGGTCTCAACATTTTTTTTTTTTTTTTTTTTGTAAAATGGCACAGCAAGTTTTAATATTATTTTTGTTATTCATGAATTCTTCTGTATAAGAGCATTAATATTTATTATAATACGATAGGTATGATTCCAAATTAAAAATACAAGAAACAAAACATTTCAGTCATTTATGAACTTCATGAATCTGGATATTGACATTAAAAATTTTCAATGTCGAATAAAATAATGACTGTAAGAAGCAAATTTTCATATAAAAACTTTCTTTGAAGGTTTAACATTATGGAAATTTTCAATTTGATAAGTAGCTTAAGAAAACGTTATGAAAATTAAGATATTGTATCTTTACTCTGTGTGTGCTTTTTGTATCTAAATGAAGTTCGCCTAATTTGCAAGAGTATATTTAAATATACTCATACGATTATCTATAATGGATAGATAATAATATTTACAATGTTATTAATCCGTTGCATAAAGTACCGAATTTATAACAGTGGGTAAATTGTTTATCACCAAAAAAATTCTTTATGATAAAACGTATTTAAATTTGCTATGGTAATAATATTTATGGTATTGTTTTTTGTTTTTCCATCTACAGCAGTAATGCAACCATGCATTCTTATATAAATCGATTATCTATGCATGATATTATTTTGATAATTCAAACGTAATGTCCAATAACTTTATTTTATAATAAAAACAAATAAGAAAAATCATGCATCGAACATAGATTATGAAGCACTTTCCAACGCTTTATGAAATCTTTAACAAAACTTCGTTATTTAGGTAAATAAGGATATAAAGCCAAATATAGCCAAATATGTATTCCTTTACTGTTGAACAGCCCTATATTTGATCTGTCGGTTGATATATATACTATATAATGGAAAAATTTAGTTTAGCAAAAAATGCCTAGTAGCTTGAAATTTTTCTTTTAGCAATTTATACTAACAGATGGAAACAAACTTGAATACTTTGTTCAGCCTTGTAGTTTGCCTGGTACCTTTATTACACATCAGAGTTAAGATAAAATTTATTTTAAACTAAAACACTCTTAAAACAACTGAAATCACTTCCTCATAAATTATCATTCATAGGCTCCATGTACGCAACTTTTTGCGTGGCCCTGTATATCATTTTATCTATATTCTGCAAACGTTTCTTAGTAAATTTAATGCAGTTCAGCGTAAAAATGCATACTTTATTCAAGAATCAAATTTTAGTAATTTATGCTCATATTCAGTAACGTTGGCGAGCTCTTTGGGGTAGCCCTATATATTAACTATAGCATTTATACACACCTTATAATATGCATAACTTTAGTGAAACTTATACTCGCATATCTTAATTCAAACGTATTTCATCCATCCATCAGCTATCATCGGATACATATACAGTACTTCGAAAAGAATGTACTATTTGAAATCTTTTGTGTGCCCTGTAAATACTATGTATTTTATATTAGGGAAGGCAGTATTATATAATTTACACTAATCTTCATTGACATACATCAATTTTATTATACATGAAACAGTTTAATGTATTTAAAATATGCCTCACACGATTCCCCCTTTTACCATTATCTAATGAAATTCTTCTGTGTGGCCCTGTAAATGAATAATAGCTACATTTTCACCTTGTATTTTATAGAATACATATTTTAATGCACCTCGTACAAACATATAAATTTTAATATGTTTGACAGGGTATAACATCTTTAAAATTCCTTTGAAACGGTTTTTTTCCCATAGGCTGTAATGTAATGGGAAATTTTTATTATCCCTGTAGATAAACTAATCATGGAAGAAACTTCATTTTCAAAAGGGTTCGTGCTAGGGTAAACATCAATAACGTCATAAAATTTCATGGCAATCCGAGTATATTTACGTGAGTTAGAGCGCGGACAGACGGCCAGACAAACCGAATGCATAAGCACTTTTCAACTTCATTGGAAAGTGCTAATAAAAATGAAAAACATTTTATAAGAAATAAAGAATTTTAAAGATTCAGGCACGTAAAAAAGAAAAAAAAAACATATTTTTACATTTATACATAGAGGTCAAAATGCTTATAATAATTTAATACCTCATCATTTCCATAAGGAAAAACTACATGCACTTAATTTCACAGTATATTCTCGTTCGTACTATATACAGGATACTATATATAATACTTCTATAGACTAATAAATATAATACTTCACAAGAAAATTACTTCTGTTATTTTCTCATAATGAAATTAAATTTCTGGTTTTTTGTATGATTTAGATATTAAATGCAATCCATCAAATGGCGAATGGCACTTAAATATCTGTAAAAGATAAAATTAACAGAAAACATTTTTAGAAAATTAAAATAAACCTAAAAAGCATATTTACCGAATAAAATAACCATATTAAACAGCAAAATAATTGCCCATTTACAATGTGATTTTAGCGTAATAAATCAATTTTTGGCGAAATGAAAGTTCAAAAAAGAAAACTAATTCTCAAATAAAAATAAAATTGTTCAAGCTCCATCCCCAGGAAAAAATTGTATGTTTTAAAATAAAAACTTTTTAATGTATGAGGTTAATTCCTACCATCAAATAAATTGAATTTTTGATTAATCCTATTTCACATTTTTAATAACGTAACATTATATTTTCTGTCTACTACGTTCTTAAATATTAATCTAGCTTGTTTATCTATGCGCACGAAGATCGATGGATAGGCTCAAAAGATTACAGAGATAAAAGATTTAAGCACCAAAGATCTTAAATCGGACGTTTCTTTTTCTGTCACCTTGTGAGTGTTTTCGCATCGTGATTTATGGACATATCTTCAGCAGATTTCTATGGTAATAATTCATTTTCATCTTACTGTTATAAGTGATGTGGTTGAAAATATTCAGCGGTTTCTGAGATTATTATTTTTTTCTTTCTTTTTTTTCTATTTTCAGGAAATAATTTTTTTATAGGGAAATTTTTAAATGATTCTTTTCGTGATATTTTTTTGTGTAACATTATGTGCTTGTTTTACGTCCTCATTTTTCCCATATGAAACAATGGGTTTCAGATTTCGAAAATATTTTTTATTACTTACCCATCGTACGTAGTATAGAGTAAGTTTTGCAATCGTTTTGAAAATCGATTTTTCTGACGGATTTACACGTTTCAGATACTGAAGATTGCGAAAAACATATTTTTAGAAAAAAATTCTGCTGCCCGTCCGTCTGTGTGTCTGTCTGTCTGCCTTTCCGTCTGTCTATCTGTCTGTCTATCTGTCTGTCTGTAAACGCTCTATCTCCCGAAAAAAATGAGATAGAGACTTGAAATTTTATATGTACTTAGTATGTAAGAATGACACAAAGCCTATTTAATATCAGTAATCTCGATGAGCTGGAATTGTTTTTCGGACTCTTGAAAAATTTGTTTTGATGAAAGGTATGTAAAAAGTTTCGAATTTTTTTTTATTTTAAAGTGTGGACGTTAAAGACAATAAAATAATACAAATTTTGCATAAAGAAGGATGTCGATCGGATTATTAGTTGTCGAGATATTTGTAATCCTGTTTTCCACATTCTTCGAATTTTCATGACTCTGTATTTCATTCAAATTTCAATTCAAAAGTATATTTTAATTGGAAATGAGACGCTTAATCCGTCGCAGCAAACTGTCAGTTAATATGATTATTATTTTAAGGATGTTTTTTTTATGCAATTCGGTACTACTGGAGTAGTTTTATATAATTTGTCAAAATTGGTTCATCAGCAATCCATCAATTCAGTATTACTATGTCAGTTAAAAATATTAAAATATAAGTTTAAATTTTGTTTTGGAATCGCAATGAATTTTATAAATAGTTTTCACATGTTTTGTTTTCATATATTATATAATGCATCTCTATGATGGGTAAGTATTACGGTGGCCCCTAACGACTAGTTTATTTTTTTTCTTAGTGAACGAGAATAAGATCCAAGAATTGTTGCTTGCTTTGTACATCCCTCTACTAAAATAATTCAGATGAAATGTAGCCAAAAGTACTGTATATAATAAAAGCGAAATGATGGTGGGCAAAAATGACTCTTCCCCTTTGTGAATTTATCAGGATTTATCAGTGACAATAATATCTTAAAATTCCCGAGTTTTGATTATACGCGATATAAAAAAATGAAGAAAATTCAGGAATACTTGTCTTGGTTGTTTGCGAATTTTGTATCATAAAGAATATATTTTTTTTCCATAGTAAACTCGCTTCGTTTTACAAATTCCATAAAATCATATAACACTAGCCAACTACATTGTACAGTATATTTTAACACCACAGAACGTCAACACTTGTATTGAGGCAAAATATAAATAAGTAGTTCCGATGTTCCAAAAAACCCAACACATTAATTGATTAAAAAATTTTTAAGAAATCTATTCTTTTTTTTAATACAAAATTTTTATAGCAAATGAAATTTTTTTGCAAAAATTGCACGGAAAATTTTAAAACTCCAACAACTTTTACACAAAGCAATTTAATACATAACTCCTTAACTGGTGAGACGTTTAAAAAGAAAACAAAATCGAGACTGCAGCTTTTGCTTAGATGGAAATTCATAAATAAAATATCTGTTCTGCCAAGCAATTTTATATCAATGAATGTTTTCAACCATCAACTAGTAACTAAACTTTGTACAATATGTTTACAATAATTCAAATTTCTTTACAACATGTATTTGTTAAACCTTAATAAATACATTTTTACATTTCAACTACTCTTTCAATTAAAACAAAATAATAAATTTAACCTCCCTTTATGCACGTGAAGTTATTCTCAACATTCTCGATATTGACATTCGAAAGTTTTAGGCGAACATTACCGTCAGGAACATTAAGGGATAACTGTATTATATTGTTTTGTGTATTTTCTATAAGATTTTCCTAACAGTCGATAATTGAACTTTCTAGGTTTTCAGATCCAGCAGTACAAATTTAAATAAAAGACCAACCTACTGAAGTTAAGAAATTTTATTTTATCGCGATGGTATTATGTTCAGCTTTTCCATTGGGTTAATAAACCACTTGTTATATCGACTTTTATGTATTATCTTGACTATTTGGCAGGCATTATTGTATCATTCAATGAGCGGCTGCAATTAGTGTTTATGTGTCAAAGCCTTTCTTTGAAATTGTGCGATACGTCACACACAAAATGGCTCTTAAGGAATTAACGCGCCGGAGGAAATAGAATCGGAAAATGAGCTGAAAAGTTGATTTCGAAATATCTCTAAGAAACTTTAAAAGTTAAAAAAAATGTAATAGAAATAAAATTGGAAAACGTGCTGAAAAGTTGATTTAGAAAAATCTTTAAGAAACTTTAAATGTTTAAAAAAAATTAATAGAAATATTTTTTTTTAAATTGAACGAAATACTATTTTCATTTTTTTATGGGTTAAATGAAACTATGCTTCAAAAAATCATTTAATAATATATTAAAAAGTTATAATAAAATACTCAAAATAATAATAAAAAATTCTTCAAATATTACAAAATCTCCTTAAGTTACAAATTTTAGTGTTGAAACACATTCCTAATTTCATTATAGTATTAAAGGTCTACATGAATCTAAATTTTCGTGAATATTTTAAATTGCATACAAAATGCATTATTACATGTTAATTTATTCGATTTTTTAATGTAGAGCAATTTATAGAATGTATATTTGCCTAATTCATTTAATGTAAATTACAACATTAAAATCACATTAAAAATTAATAAAAGTGTAGAACCGAAAAAAAAAAAAAAAAAAAAGGATAAAAAATACATTATTTTCAAGTTCTCAAAAGAATTTTGTAAAATTTAATTACAAAAAAAATGGCTAGAACACCTGCAAACCTCTAAAAAGATTTATTCTCTTGTTCCTGTAAATCAAGGGTAGCTGAAGTCAACTGTTTGTCAAACTACTGTTGGAAAACAAGAAACGCGTTTTCTTTCTTTATGACACATATTATACACATGAGTACACAGGATTTGATAGCTCTACATTTAGCATGCCTGTTATAAGAAAGTATCGATCCAAACTGATTTTTACGGCCGGAATAGAAACCGAAACCAAATACATCTAATGTTCTAATTTTCAGCCTAAAAAAAGAGAAAAAGAAAATTTCTTAAAAAAGTTTTTTATTAATGCACACATAGAAAAACAAAATTATTAATTAATTATACGGATAATTATACGTGTGGACATAAGTTGTATTTCTGTGCCTCTGACCAAACCTTTTAATTTTCACATAAAATAAAAATAATTCATTCATCAACGACACGAAATGATTTTCTAATTCTGTGAATTTCATCCAGTTAAAATATGTGTCCGGTATACATACCCCGAATTATCTGTATAATTTTATAAATGTGCATCTGTTTATACTCAAAAATCTCCCAAGGAGCATTTGAAACACTTCTTCGATTTCAAACTAAAAATTTCAATTGTAGTTAAATATGCAGCTTTTAAAAAGAGCATTTTGTAAAAAGAGTGATCATATGTTAGTTCTATATGTGTTGCTTGCAGTATAATTTGTGTTCACGTATTAAATCAGTCATAATTGATAATTGTAAAAAATGAAGTTCATAGTAACAAATAAAAAAATATTATTGGAGCCGAAGCAGTTCAATCCATAGTTTAGGTCGAGTTTCGGTCCGGCCGACCTTTCAATGATATTTTTACCAAAAAATAATTTTCAGAGAAATTCAGATTTTGAATCGAAACGAAAAAAAAATCAAATTATTGCTTGATCTTTAATTATATAATTGACCTATGCTGCCATGCGGATTTCTGCAATGTTTGTTACAACAAAAATGTAGTAGTCGATTGCTTAACAGATTTTTTTAACATGGTTTTCTGTTATTCATATGTGAACTTATGGCAAGTAAATTTTTCGAAAGATGATTGTGTTTTGGAAAAGAGAGAAAAATACACTGTTAAAAATAAAGGTGACAAACCGGTTGCATTTGGCGCCCAAGGGTGAAAAGATGTTACCATTTGACACCCGCGGACTTGAAAACGTATTTGGGGTGCCTTTTGACCTCTCACTGGGTGATTCACGTTAATTACGATGTCGTGCAATACATACCGTTGAAAGATTTTCACACCTTAGTCATTTGCGCATGCTTTGTGACGCGTACCCTGGCCCTTCAACCCGCCGTCACTCGAAGATCAAAATAGTAATTTCTCCCTACATGACTATCACCACTATCCCAATTTCGTTTAGAACTTCGGATGGCTAACTTTTGGCGAGTTTTTTTTTATATAAAGCAACTTTTTTAATTTCAAGACATTTGAGCATTTCAGGGAGACTTTGAACATGAGCTCGATGGCCGAGTGGTTAGAGCGTTGATCAGACGTTGCAATCAGACGTAGTGGGTTCGAATCCTTCGAGGGCCAAAAATCGGTTTATGTAGTTTTTAATTTTTTAATATTGGGCACTCTGAATTAAGGTTGCTATATTTTCACCCTAATTAAAGGTGCTATTCTGGCTCCTTTAGGGATGTCACCAGTGAGACAAGCCTTTCACCCCTAAAAGGTGCAAAGTGTCACCATTTGTTTTAACAGTGTAGTTAGTTCAGGGATGTAACAAGGTCTTGCAAACATTCTCGCTAGAGCTATAGAGCGATGGCCGGCTACACAAAACATAACCTCATGGAATTGACAGAGGAAATTCCATGATTAAAATTCGCTTTGCATATTAAAATACAACTGGTCTTCTAAGTCATAGCTTCCTGGAGAACATATTTAACCCAATTTTAGTAGAGTGCTAATAAGTTTAGCACTGTGTCCTCTCAGTTCTTCATATTTTCATACCTTTAGGGCCAAGAAAACACAATGATAACTCTACCGATCAACCACTAAAATCGTGTCTGCAGGTTTTTCTTTTTATTAAGATGTGACTTGGCAGATAAGTTGCGTTTTAATATGCTGAAAAAGATCTATTTAATCCTGGAATTAGAGTCGTCAAATCGATAAGTTGGTGATCTTTGAAGCCGCCCCTCGATTTTGATTAGGGATTGTTCTATTGGCTGCTCAAAAGTTAATGTGCTTTCTGGAATATTATCGACAATGTCTTTTTTTTTCTTTTAGGTAGCTTTCATTACAAAAAGTAAAAAGCTACCTATTGCAGCCGTCCGGAGGAAAGCACTTCCGAAAATTTTTGGTATATTTTCACCGATCATGACCCCCAGACCCCAAAATCACCCTTCGTTCAAATGTTGACATATATATATATATATATAACCATATACATATATATATATATCTGATTTTGTCATGCGATAACTAACGTATTTATGAACTGATTTGAATGAAACTTGGTATGTACATAGTACATACAAATGTCTCGACCGAGTTCGTTGGTCAGCATCATCCGCCATTTTGTTTCAAAATGGCGGCCGTTTTAAATTTTTAAAAAAATTTAAAATTTAAAATTAAATGCGAAAAAATTAAAAGTTGAAAAATATTTTTCTTTTACTTGTTAGAACTTAAAACAAAGATTCCAGAACACTTTTATTTTGTCTATATCTTAAAAAATGATTGAGTTATAGCACTTTGAATTTTTCTTATGGCTGACATTTTGAAACGATCTGATTTTTGTCACGTGATAACACGCGTATTTATGAACCGATTTCAATCAAACTTGGTATGTACATAGTACATACAAATATCTCGACTGAGTTCGTTGGCCAGCATCATCCGCCATTTTGTTTCAAAATGGTGGCCATTTTAAATTTTTTAAAAATTTAAAATTTAAATGCGAAAAAATCAAAATTTGAAAAACATTTTTCTTTTACGCGTTAGAACTTAAAACAACTATTCCAGAACACTTTTTATTTTGTCTATATCTTACAAAATGATTGAGTTATAGCACTTTGAATTTTTCTTATGTCTGACATTTTGAAACGATCTGATTTTTGTCACGTGATAACACGCGTATTTATGAACCGATTTCAATGAAACCTGGTATGTACATAGTACATACAAATGTCTCGACCGAGTTCGTTGGCCAGCATCATCCACCATTTTGTTTCAAAATAGTGGCCATTTTAAATTTTTTAAAAAATTTAAAATTTAAAATTAAATGCGAAAAAATTAAAAATTGAAAAATATTTTTCTTTTACGTGTTAGAACTTAAAACAACGTTTCCAGAACACTTTTTATTTTGTCTATATCTTAAAAAATGACTGAGTTATAGCACTTTGAATTTTGCTTATGGCTGACATTTTGAAACGTTCTGATCTGAACGATGCACAATATTGCTTTAAAATGGCATACACTTTATGATATCGTTGAATTTGGTGACTTTCTAAATCGCTTAAAATAAAACCAGGTTGAATAAAAGATGACTAATTTCTAAAAATTCCTATTAATATTCAGTCTTGACAAAAACTAGTTTCAATCTTATAAAATCACTAATTTTATAAGATTATTTCCACTAATTTGAGCTTAGTATTTTCGAACAATTTAACTTACCTTAAAATAAATAAATAAATATATAAGTATATGAAAGCTACCTCTTCCTTCCGGCGTTGCCGGAAGGACTTTTTTTTACTTGATTTGACCTGACACCTATAACATTTATTTCATTATCAACTTAAAAATTGATATATTTTCAGACACATTTTGTATGAGTTAAATAGAAAAATTTTAATCGACATATATTTTACATCTTTTTTTTTCATAAATTTATAAAAAAAAAATATTTTTGTCAATAAAGTTATAACGCTACTAGCGCATTACTTATTGATTTTTTTTTTTTTTTTTTTTTTTTTTTTTTTTTTTTTTTTTTTTTGCCGGTGTTTAGTACTGCAGATCATTAAAAATAATTTGATTCGATTTCTATTTTTACTGAGATATGACTTGGCAGATAAGTTGCGTTTGTTGATTAAGGATTATTTCTATTTGTCTGCTCAAAAGCTAATGTACTTTCTGGAATATTATGGACAATGTCAAGTTTTTTTTTTTTTAAATTAGACACTCGGCACCCATAACATTTATTTCATTATCAACGTAAAAATTTACATATTTTTAGACACATTATGTATATGTTAAATAGAAAATTTTTATTATATATCTTTTTTACAGAAATTTATAAAAAAATATTTTTGACAATAAAGTTACAATGTTACTAGCAGTTTACTTATTGATTTACTTATTTTTTTTTTTTGTCTGTGTTTAGTATTGAAGGTCAGTAACGATATTTTGCATGTAAGGTCTTTTTTTTAATTGAAAAAAAAAATTTGGGGAAAAATTAAAGATAAATACAATAAAAAAATCCTTGACGTCTTGGCCTATAGGCGGAGGCAGATTTCGAAGAGTTTTCATTTCAACAACAAAAAATGAAATATGATTAAGTGAAATTGGGCTCAAATGCCTATTTTGACAACATATTTTGAAATACATTCTGACTTTATTAAAAAGTCGACCAATACGCACATTATATAATTCCTAAATAACAAAAAACTGTTAATTGAATACGTTTGAGAGCAAAATTGAATTTGAAAATGAGTCATAAAATAACCAATTTTTTATTTAAATACATCCACAATTCTTTAATCAAGATCGCTTTAGAAAATTTTGTACGAAGTGCCCAATTTGACAGCTTTTTAAAAATATATATTTAGCCTTTATCAAAAAAACTGACCAATACGGCACATTACACAGTTCCTATAAATAACAAATAA
This sequence comes from Maratus speculifer, assembly GCA_964019185.1. NCBI lineage: Eukaryota > Metazoa > Arthropoda > Arachnida > Araneae > Salticidae > Maratus > Maratus speculifer. Next base: position 246,201,260 of record OZ025295.1, on the reverse strand, counting down.
CAATGGAATACCAATGGAATAACAATGGAATGCATTTGAGAGCAAAATTGGATATAAAAATAAGTCCTAAAATAACCAATTTGTTATTTTAATACATCCTCAATTCCAATCATGATCGCTTTGGGAAATTTTTTTGCGAAGTGCCCAGTTTGACAGCGTTTAAAAAATATATATTTAGCCTTTATCAAAAAAATCGACGAATACGCACCTTATATACTTTTAAAGTTCTTAAATAACAAAAAACTGTCAATTGCATGCGTTTGAGAGCAAAATTAGATTTAAAAATGAGTCATAAAATAACCAATTTGTTATTTGAATATATCCTCAATTCTTTAATCATGATCGCTTTGGGAAATTATGTGCGAAGTGCCTATTTTGGCAGCCTTTTTTGAAATACATTCTGCCTTTATCAAACAACTGGCCCATCCGTCACATTATATAGTTCCTAAATAAGTGAACCTATAAATTGGATGCTTTTGAGAAAAAAAATGGATTTAAAAATGACTCAGAATAAACGTAATTTCTTATACTTCCTCAATTTTCCAATCACGATGACTTCGGGAAACTCTATTCAAAATACCCTTTTGGCAGTCTCTTTTGAAATATATTCAGCCTTTATCTAAAAACTGGCCAATACATCGCATTATTTATTTCCTAAATAAGAGGATCTTCCATTTGGATGCGTTTAAAATCAAAAATGAATTTAAACATGAGAAACAATAAAAGCAGTTTGGATTTGAGGTTTTTTTCCTCCTACTCCTATTTTTGTTTAATTTATTTCTGCTATAAGAATTGGCCCTATGAAAAACTTTTTAATGTAAAAGTTGTAGATATTATTAAGACGGTGTAAAATAAATTTAATTAGATTTGATTGCTTAAGTATTGAGTAAGTTATGGATTTTTTTCTTTTTCCACCCCCTTTTTCTTTTCGTTTTTTTTCATCGGTGAAAGTTGGTCCTATCAAAAATATGTAAGTACAAAAGTTTTAGATAATATTAAGAACATTTATACAAAATTTTGTTGGATTTGATATCTTGAGAATTGACGAAGTTGTGAATTTTTACCCCCAAAAAGCCCTGTTTTTTTCGCCCCTTGAGCCCATTTTTAACTTTATCAAAAATCTGTCATGCATAAACTTTTAGCCCATTTTTTAGAATTAGTATAAACTTTAAACTGATTCGATATCTATTTTAATTAGGAAGTTATCGCGTTTTTTCTGTTTTCACAAAACCCCTCCCTATTTCCACGCCCTTGGTCCGAGTTTGCACATTAACGAACTCAACCGAGATTTTATGCCGTTTGATTTTATGTAAAAGTTTGAAGAAGATCTGAGCATAATTATAGAAGTTATCGTGTCTAGAAGAAAGTGTAATATATACCGAGTGTCCAGTAATTGACTGGCCCATTTTGAATCTAAATAACAAAAAAACTGTTTGAGATAAAATTGAGATTTGCTGTATTGTTATTAGAATATAAATAAATTTTAAAATATGCACTTTGTTAATATAATATAATAATATTTAAAATAATTTCTCAGTCTCAAGACTGAGGAGGTGAAGTATAATGCAGATGGTTCAATCATAAATATTATTTTAAATCACTTTCCAACCAACGTACCCTATTAATGAAGCTGATTCGAGAGTCCATTCAACATATAGATTCAGATTCCACAACATATAGATTCAGTTTCAGCCGAAAATCTCATAGTTATGAAAATTAAAGTCATGTCTCTATTCGAACAGCCTGTTACCGCCAGCGCGATATTTTTTTCCGAAATTTGAACTATATTAACAAAGTACATGTTTAAAAATGTATTGATTTTCTAATAACAATACCGCAAACCGCACATTATTATCTCAAACCGTTTATTTGTTATTTAAGTTCAAAATGGGTCAGTTATTTACTGGACACCCTATATATATATATATATATATATATATATAATACCATTAAAAGTAGACAAGATTCACTAATGGATTTTATCAATAAAACAATAAACCAAAACGAAGAATTAGAATTGAATTGAATTATAATAAAATAAAAAAATAGTGTAACGAATAAATCTGGAAAAATAAATAAATAAAATGAATGCAAATATAATTTGTGCAAAAGCAGAATCATCAGGCCCCCAAATGCACTGGAACTACAAATGAAGTGTGCGGTTTCATCCACGTATTAGCCATGAAATAGCAAAATAATACGTATTTGGGGCTACCCAGTACACAAAAACCAAATTATTAAACAAGGAACAAAGATATTTTACAAAAAGGAGTTGAAAGTAAGTAAAAATAATAGTTATCCATAACAAACAAAAAAGATAAAGCTGAATGGAAATATAATTGAACCGGAGAAAATAATTAATAATCGATATTAACATAAAGTTAAATTAATAAAATAATTAAAATTAGAATTAAGAGGTAGCATTCATATTAACATATAACTTAAAATACCATTTTGTTACTTTAATCAGTAACATTTATTTTGACTATACATGGTAAAAACTCATTATCTTAATATAGGATAATAAAAATTAAAAATAAAATAAAATAAAATAAAAATAAGTAAAAATTTAAAAAAAAATTTGAAAAAAAATTAATAATAATAATAATAGTAATAATAGTAATGATATTATTAATAATAATACCAAAAATAATATCAATAACATTAAAATTAATTTGATAATTGAAATATAGCTATTTAACTATAGATATAACTAGACAAATATCCATATATTGGTGTTAATTAAACAATTTATGTTAAAATGAATAACCCACTCTCAATTATATATATATTTATACATTTTTTTAAAATAATTAACCTTTGCGTTTTTATCCAGACAACACCACCCTCCTCCGTACTCTAACATCTACCCATCCAACCAACCTATATATATATTTATTACTTTTTAACATTTTTAATTTTTTATTATTACTTTTATGTTTTATAATTTTTTAAACATTTTTTACGCAAAGAATTAATTATAAGATCATGTAATATCTAATTATAAATTAAAGAATATATGAATTTTTTAGGATAACCATTATTTATAGCATCATATACAAGCTTTTTAATATCAGTATTAATTAAATGGGAAGAACATAGACATTTTATTCTATATAAATGGTTAAGTATTATATTACGATATACAGAATGATGAAGACATGATTTAAAATTAGTAAAGGTATTAACTTTAAAATTAAATTCTTTCCTTTTGTCATAAATATCAGTTATAAATTTGTTCTCTTTTAATATAATTTTAATATCTAAGAAATTGATTGTATTATTAAAAAGTAGGTTTTTTGAAAGTTCTAGATTAGAAGGATAATCAACAGGGAATTGAGATAAACAGGTGTTATCAGTATCAATTAAAATTACATCATCTATATATCGATATAAATGGATTTTATTATTTAAATAATGACGTTCATAGTAATATAAGTATAAGTCAGATAATACACTAGATGTACTACCACCTTGTGGTATACCAACATTTTGAATATATATATTGTTATCATGCATGATAAAATTATTATAGATAATGAAATTGGTTAAGGTATGAAAATAATCAGAATCGATATTATGTGATATATCCAACTCGTGTTGATATTTTTTAAAAAGCTCATTTATGATATTATGTAAATCCGATAAATCGATATTATTAAATAAATCCTTAAAATCATAAGTATTGATATTTTTTATACATTTAAGATTTTTCATAATATGGACCAGTTCATAACTATTTTTTATGCAATGTGTATTATCACTTTTTTTGTAATATTATATATTTGATTAAGTAAAGAGGTGTGAAAATTATTAGAATAATTGTGATTTTTTCAGTTTTTCTTGATTAATATTGCATATACTTGCAATTTTTCAATAAAGGTAATTTGTTTTGTTGGTCTAGTCAATTTTGAACTCCTCTAAATTACTTTTGGGGATAAAAAATTTTTAAATGTTGCCATTTTTTAAAAAGAAATGTATTTTATCCAAAGTAATCAAATTGTTTCCATTGCATAAAGAGTTATTTTGATTAACAAACAAATGTAAAATTCAATTTAAATTTTGTCTGCTTGCTGTGTTAGTATTTTTTCCCTTTCTTGAGTTAATATTAGTATCACTTTATTTTTAAAACAAATCTTTTTGCCATTTTGATTAGCTTATGCTAATTGACAGATTTTTCTCGTTTGTCAAAGGATTATTCCATGACTAAGGGTAAGGCAAGTGATATTTCTGTTAGAAGACTGGCTCTGATAAAATGTCTCATTCAAGAAATAACGATACAGTGCACGAAATCGCTAAAAAAGCAGAAATTTTGCAAGCATCTGTGTATAGAATATAAAGATTTTTGAGCTCCAAATGTGAATATGAAACTTTTTGAATGTAAATGTGAATGTGAAACTTTTTGAATATGTGGAAGGATAGGTAAATTTACTGCAAAAATAGAAGAGAAATTAATTAAAATTGTTAAGGCTAACAGAAGAGCAACTAGTCATAAACTAAAAATCTTTTTGCAAGCGTATGGAATAAATGTATGTGACTCTTATATTCGTAGAAATCTTAGCTCAGCTGGAGTCAGTGCTCGTCATCTTCGAAAAAGGTTAAAATCACATCCTCTAAGGCAAAGAAGATTTGCTTGGGCAAAAGTTGTGCAATAATAATTCAGAAATTACTGAAGCAAGTTGAGAAATATTAATTTTCCCTTAATTAATCAATTAAACTTAAGTTGTTCATTTCTTTTCTTGAAATCATGTTTTTTGCATACTGGCTAAAGATGTAAAACTGTTTTTAAATTTCTTTGTAAATTTCTTTATAAGAATATATATTACATATTTTAAGGAATTGTTTATCTTTTAGGTATGTTTTTCTGATAAATCAATGTTTGCCATATCAGAAAAAAGCACTCAGTATCTCAGGAGAAGTACCAGTGAAGAATTTTTCCGAAATTGCATAGTACAAACAGTTAAACATCCTACTTAATTAATGGTTTAGATCATGATTATGAAAAAGTTCTTGAACAAAGTCTAATTCCACATTAAAAAGACTGGTTTCCAAATGGAGACTTCATATTCATTCATAATGGAGCTCCGGGCCATAAAGCTTCATCTGTGACCAAATTTTTCGATGAAAAAAATATTAAAAACTTTCCATGGCCTAGAAATAGCCCAGATATGAATCCCATAGAGAATCTTTGGGGCATTCTAATTAAAAATTTAAAGAATTACAGCATCACAAACAAAAGTGATCTGATAGAAAGACTCATCCGAATTTGGCACTATGACAATAAAATGCAAATTAATAGCTAAAAATTCATACAAAGTATGCCAAAACGTACCAAATCTTCAATTAAAAGTGTGGAATGCCCACTATATAATAAATATATGAATATTTAAAAAATAATGTGTTATATTTTCAATATAACAAGATTTTATTAAAAATTTCGCAATAATTCTAATAATTTTCACACCTCTGTATTACTAATAGAAGTTTATTAGCAGCATTATTGTAAGTATTGCAACCAATTGTAACAGTTCTGAATTTAACAGGATACTTATGAAATTTGGGTATAAGGACTAGATAAGGATATTTAAAGTTAGTAGGGTTAATGTCTAATAATTTATAGAATCCTTTAATTTTACGATTATTGGCAAGTAACTTATCATTAATTTTTTTTGAATGTGTTATTATTAGATATACTAGATTTAAGCAGTTGATGATAATAAGATTTACAAATAATTGCATAATTATTTGGAGATTTATCAACATAAGTTATTACAAAGTTTTGTTGTAATTTATTGATTTGCTTAAACAGATGCAGTATATTTACATATTCTAGGTGTGAAATATTATATTTTAAGGACCTGGTTAATTTATCGATAACTAATATTTTCCATTGATTAAAATATTCAATGGGTTTATTATAATAAATTGCAAGTTTATAAATAAATATATCTATATCATAAGTAAATTGTTTTTATGATAGATTTAATGTTTAATTTGGATGGAATTCTGTACTTGGTCCCATAACCTATAATTCTTCTAAGTTGTACATCATCTACTAGATTAAGATTACCAGTAATAATATGTCCATGATCTTTACTTATATATTTTTGTAGAGAGGGGTCATTGCATATACAGGGTAATGTACTAGCATCAAAAGAAGATTTAGAGAAAGAATTATAGTTAAAATCTTTCTACCGATAGATATGGGATACTTAAAGATTTTAGATATATGAATATTATTAATAGGAAATTGACAGTTTTTTTCATTTAATATGGAATTAATATTGATTTTATTAAATATTGGATTAGAAAAAGTAATTACCATTTGAGTATTAGTTTGTAAATTTTTAGGTTTTTTTAGTAAATTGATATTATAAATGTTGACACGAGTCATAATGAGATCATAAAAAACATCTGAAAAATGTTTAGAGTAAGTTTTACTGAGAAAAATATTTAAATATTGTACTATATGTTTCTTTTTTATTCCAAAAATATATTTACGTATTAGAAACCAATTGTAATTTTTTAAATAATTACGATGCAGATTATTAATTTGTTGAATTGTGATGTTTTTAGGAGTAATACTAGAAGATGAAGAACCTTTTCCTCTTTTGTTACGTGTTGTTTAAGGATTTATAAGATGATTTAAACTATGATAAATGGGAGAATAATGTGTAGTATCATTTATAGATGAAAAAACTTTAACAGATCTTTTAAAAACCTCACTATTAAGACCATAAGGATAAATTGTATTATAATATTTCATATATGAAGACTCTTAAATATAGACGCTCAGATTTATTTTTCTGAATTTGTATTATTTCAATAGTAGTATTTTTAAATTTATATAAAATGCTGTTGTTTATGAAAATGCTGTATTTCAGCTGTAGACTGTATATTTTTTGCTAAATTTTTATCAGAATCTGACCGATGTTGATTCATGCGTATATGATGAGGACCAGAAGTTTCACCAATATATTTCAAATTGCAAATGTTACACTTTATACTATAAATTACATTAAAAGCCTTACAAAAAATAGAAATAAGAGGATCTGATACGATTTGTGACTGAGAAGCAGATGGACAAGTTTTACATCGAATATCAGAACATTTCTGAAAATATAATTGAGGAGGAGGAGCATGTATATGGTAACTGGATGACGATCCAGGAGTAACCCTATTATTGCTCCTGTACCGGGCACTACACTGCAAAGAAGCATTGTGTATCTTGCCAGGATCGAGATTTTTACTAAGTACTGCCATAATATAAGAGATATTATAAATATAATAAAAAGATAAAAATAGAAAAATTTACAATTCAATAATCGAGTATCTTGACTAATATAATTTACTAAAGAAAAGGATCTAGAATAATACAACTATAAAATGAAAATAGATATAATATGTACAAAGCTTTAAAGCAGTACTCAAACCTCCAAAAAAAGAAACAATACACGACCATAATACTACCATCCCACACCACATATAATAAGAATCATAGTACTCACGTACAATAAAGGCAAAATCGCAAAATCAACTCATTCAAAAGGGAAATAATCTCCGTACATAATAAACCACCAACGTATCCAATTAACATCTCAGCACAATCATCACATTGTTACTGCATTTCACATAGGCTTAAATAATCATAATTTCAATGTATTTAATATAAAAAAATTAATAAATAATGATAATTTCAATGTATTACTTTAATATTAAAAAATAATAAATAATGAATATTGATGTTGACATTTAATATACCATATATCAAGACAATGAATAGCAAATAATAGCAAAATTAACAGTTAAAATATTATAAATATACCATATATAATCTTCATGATGAAACGATTTGCAACTCTTAATGGAAATCCTATTAAGTGGTAACGGAAAACTACATTGTAGAAATCTCACAGACAATACACAAAGGTTATGCGGATAGCAGCAATTACCTGTGCGCACCATATTTATAAAATTGCTATTAGCAACGGATGTTATATATAAATTATATATAAGATACCACAATAGGAAAAAATTCATTATGACTATTCAAAATGAAAAGATATCAATTAAATATCAAATTGTATACATTCATAATTACACGCGCGGAGCAGCATAATAATTTGAATGCTAATATAATACCATTAAAAGTAGACAAGATTCACCAATGGATTTTATCAATAAAACAATAAACCAAAACGAAGAATTAGAATTGAATTGAATTTTAATAAAATAAAAAAATAGTGTAACGAGTAAATCTGGAAAAATAAATAAATAAAATGAATGCAAACATATATATATATATATATATATATATATATATATATATATATATATATATATATATATATATATATATATATATATATATAGATAGATAGATAGATAGATAGATAGATAGATAGATAGATAGATAGATAGGTAAATAGATAGATGGATAGATAAACTTTTTTACTGATGATAGTTTTGTGGTCTAGGAGTCATGATCGGTGTAGATCTGCAAAAATTTTTCAGAAATTCCAACATGGGAGAAAATACAATAGGTAGTATTTTATACGAAATCTACCTAAAAAGCAGATAAAATGACTACTTTTATTACTCTTGCATTTTTAAGCTCTCAAATTTTTAAAATCTAATTTATAAATCAACTACATATGGTATGATATTCAAAAAGATAAAAAATCAAGACTTTTTATTCATATTCAGAAACAGATTTAGCATTTTGAAGATTGCGAAAACACATGACAACATGAATCGTGAAAATTCCGTTTAAAGATTTTATTTTCTTATTATTTTTTAACTGTCCTTTTTTTTTTTTTTTTTTTTTTTTTTTGTCTTTATATGTATATTTCATTATCCTCATACAGCAGCACAAAATATTAAAAAGGTGCAAATTCTTATTTGACAAATAATCATAGACTTTTAATTGAGAAGAAAAAATTATGGCTTTCTGATAAGTGATCATTCTGCTAATTCTACAACTTTTTTCATACAGATAGAAAAAAGCTGCATAAATTCAAAACTTACTGTTCACTATTTTGCTAATATACACCAAAAATGAAAAAAAATCATATTTCACGTTTCATTTTTGCTGTGTATAGATAAAAAATTAAATATAAATATAATTATATAACACACGCTAAAAATACACAGCACAATGAAAGATAGCCGTGTCTTCTGTAATTTAATTTCACATACTGAAATTTAACTATGACCGATAATATCTTTATTTAATGAAATATACATCATTTAAGTCGAGTCATTATAGGCTCTCAAAGGTAAGTGTATGTATTCCTTTGTTTTCTTTTGTTTTTTGTTTTCTATCAACCATTAATTTTTAAAATGAAATATCATAATTTAATATCTTACACTTCAAAAATACTCAAAAACCAAATACATCCAAAAAATAAACATCTACAGACTAGCGAAAGAAAAAAGAAATAAAATAAATCTATTTTTCAATGTAAACGGCAACAAAATATCTATATATCATCCACGGGGGATTTATTTCCATTAACGTATGTAGAAAAATATAAAAAAAAGTTGCAATCTAAATTAATCTGACACAAAATAGAAAAGGCCTTTCTTTTCATTTTCTTCTCTTTTATTTATTAAAGTATTAATCTTGTAGCAAAGTGATATATTTTTGTTTGAATGTTCAATAAAAGCATAAAAATAATTTCTACAAACAAAACAATATTACTTTATTTTGTTTAAAAGCTGTTGTTACAAGAAAAGGTTACATAACATTAATTTTTATACAGTACAAACTAAATTTGCATATCTCATTAGTTATTTCTAGAAATTTAAATTAACTTTCTAATAATAAGGTGCCCCTAATATTTTTTATTTTATAAAAAAATTTGTAAAGGTTAAAAAAATCGTTAAATAATTCAGCGGATTTCTGCTCCAACGATTTTTAATTTATACTAAGGTACCCTGGGGTAATAACGCCAGGCGGGGTAATAACGCCAAGTGCTTATATTTTGCATAATTATGAAATTATCAGGTAAATGACACCCATGTGCTCTGCGCAGAAGGGTTTTGAGTCATATAAATCGCAAAAAACAGCTTCAAGTTAATTTGTTTCATTTTTAGGTCTTATTGTTTTTACAAACAACTAAAATTAACGCTTGATCTAAAATTTGCGACATACGTTTTGTGTTGTGAAGACTATCTTTCTATCCGGAAATGCTTTGTTAATTACATAAATTTGTAGTGCATTTCATGTACTTTTAAAATGTTGTTGAAGATTTTGGATATCTTCTCGAGATAATTTGTAATTTAAAATGCACTGCGCAATAACTATATCGGGGTAATAACGCCAATCCTTGACATTAATACCCCGGTTGATTCCCTACAGTGGCCGAGCTACATCCTAAATACTGATTCAAATAAACACAGCTAAAACTGCGCAATGTTTCTAATAATTCTATTTAAGTGGTCCTTTTTAAGCAAAAAGAAGCTCATGGTCTGATATTCTTTTGCCTCATCCCCCCTCCCACACCACACCTTTATTTTTCTTACACTTTCACAAAAAATTGAACATTTTCAATAGCTTAGAATGCAATTTGTCAATTTCTATGTTTGTAGAGTTTGTATTTTTAGAATTGGGCTATCTACATGCAATTATTTCATCTTATTTCATAGTTTTGTTTGCATGGCGTTATTACCCATATAGGTGGGTAATAACGCCAAATAGCATTGGTCAAGAAAAAACGCCATTACATTTTATGAATACATATCTGTTAAATTATTTTATTTTATATAGATAGTCAATGAGTTGCTGTATCAGATCCTATATTTGTTTGAAAAATACAATCTAAAATTAAGCCGTGAAAATTGGTAGAACCTTAACGTGGCGTTATTACCCCAGGGTACCTTACTATCGAAAATAAATAATCAATTTCACGTTTAATTGTCTGAGAGAAGCGAAGTCTTTATACTCAGAGATACGTAACGATATTAAACTTCAAAAAAATTCTTTCGTCAAGCAAATCTCAAAAAGTACCTGTCGGATTTTGATTCTGTTTGTACCAATAGGTACCTATGAAGGTAATCTGGTGAATGCACCTACTTTTAAAAATTAATTCCAAATAGTTTAAAAGTTATATTAAAAAAACTGATAAAAAAGCACAATTTATGTGCATACGTCACAGAAATTTGGTGAGCGTGATTTTCACCGGCTGGACATTTTCGTAGATAACCGAATCAGTTCATGGAGTAAATAGTAATCATTTTCGCACTCAGAAATATTGAATGCAATAAAACATTTTAAAATTTAATCATGCAGGAAAATAAAACTGTTATTTTTTTATATTAAAAAATGTCATAAAAACTTTGATTTTGAGATTTTATGATAATCTCTTAACAGCACTTTTTGATCGCTAAAAGAATGTTTTACATATTTCGCGTGTGAAAATTAGAAACAATTACGTTTTTAAATAAAAAGTTTCTTTTATGACATCATTTTCCCTTTATATTTATTTTCATTGCATGTTTTCTTTTAACTTATATTTTGTTTGTGTATGGAAGTCAATTCTGGTCACTAATTTTTCGGCACGAATACCACAAGCGCATCAAATTTGGCGCATTTTTTTTCAAAGCCCATTTGGCGAAAACTCCCTTTTCAAATAACGCTTACATACACATTTTTAAATTATTTTCTATTTTCAAAAAGAACTTACAGTAAATAAAATAGTAATAATAATTAACAACTATAAAAAGAAATATTTTATATAATTAAAAGAAGGAAGTGAAAGTAAATAAACATTTTATGAGTAAATAGACAAATAATAAATAAATAAAGCAGGGTTACCATCTCAGGTAAAATAATGCCATTTTGACGCCAATTATGTACCCTGGTGCATATGTGACATTTTTTCCCATTTTTCATCCGTTTCCTGTTGGCATACAACTTTGAAATATGGAGTATGTATGCATACCTGGGAGCAATACTGGAATTAGACATTGATTTTTTTTTTTAATTCGATCCAAAAAGGGGCGACGGGGCTATTTTTTAAAGTTTTATACAATTTATACTGCATAAAGGAGCCCCTTACCTATTTCTATATACCAGAAGAAGTAAGTGGTATGTAAAAACAATTATAGTATACATAAATAAAATAAGGTACCCTGGGGTAATAACGCCAGGCGGGGTAATAACGCCAAGTGCTTATATTTTGCATAATTATGAAATAATCAGGTAAATGACACCCATGTGCTCTGCGCAGAAGGGTTTTGAGTCATATAAATCGCAAAAAACAGCTTCAAGTTAATTTGTTTCATTTTTAGGTCTTATTGTTTTTACAAACAACTAAAATTAACGCTTGATCTAAAATTTGCGAGATACGTTTTGTGATGTGAAGGCTATCTTTTTATCCGGAAATACTTTGTTAATTACATAAATATGTAGTGCATTTCATGTACTTTTAAAATGTTTTTGAAGATTTTGGATATCTTCTCGAGATAATTTGTAATGTAAAATGTACTGCGCAATAACTATACCGGGGTAATAACGCCAATCCTTGACATTAATACCCCGGTTGATTCCCTACAGTGGCCGAGCTACATCCTAAATACTGATTCAAATAAACACAGTTAAAACTGTGCAATGTTTCTCATATTTATATTTAAACGGTCCTTTTTAAGCAAAAAGAAGCTCACGGTCTGATATTCTTTTGCCTCATCCCCCCTCCCACACCACACCTTTATTTTTCTTACACTTTCACAAAAAATTGAACATTTTCAATAGCTTAGAATGCAATTTGTCAATTTCAAAGTTTGTAGAGTTTGTATTTTTAGAATTGGGCTATCTACATGCAATTATTCCATCTTATTTCATAGTTTTGTTTGCATGGCGTTATTACCCACCTATATGGGTAATAACGCCAAATAGCATGGGTCAAGAAAAAACGCCATTACATTTTATGAATACATATCTGTTAAATTATTTTATTTTATATAGATAGTCAATGAGTTGCTGTATCAGATCCTATATTTGTTTGAAAAATACAATCTAAAACTAAGCCGTGAAAATTGGTAGAACCTTAACGTGGCGTTATTACCCCAGGGTACTTTACTTGAGATAATATACTAGAGATATAAGCACCGGGTTTGGCGAGATTTTTTATGCCAATTAGGCGAAAACATCGTTTTGATTACCAGATGCATATAGCATGCTATAACAACACGTTATTTATTTATTTCAAAATGAAAAAAAAAAAAAGGAATAAATGAAACATTTTCTGTTATTCAAAACGATATAACAATCAATAAATGATAATATTTTTAGAACAAACAATTTATTATAACATTTATATGATAACCAGCATGTTAGGCAACTAAACGCCATTTTGGCACCAATTAGGTACCTCGGTGTAGATAGGGCATATATGTGTCATATTTATTTGTAAAACTGAGCATGAAAGTTTACCAGGTGTGTTTTCATAGGCGCTTGTATCTTTTTGCAACATAGCGCACCTTTCGAAGCCAAAACTGCACAAAAGAAAAAATAATCAATATTTGCAGCATTTTTTTTAAATGTAATGCACATTTTGTAATCAGTAGGCTCGATAATCAGACCTCGTTTTTTTGCTTTAAAAGGTGATATTTCATATGACGTCTTTTTGGGATTCGTCGTTTTCCCATATTTGATAGTATGTGTCTACTCGTTTTGTACCCTTTTTTGTAACTTTCTTCTTTATTAACAGCGACATCTGGATTTCCTATTTAAATAAAAGTTCTTCGAAATACAAAGAATGTTGTTAAAATAAATAAATAATAGGAAATGGGGACATCTATTGCTCAAAACACAAAATTTTTCCTATTGAGTTAATAAAAATCAGTAAAAACACAATTTTTATGATAATAAAAAGGTGACTTATGTAATAACAGAGTCATATATTATGTGCGTTATGGATTAAGTATGAATATTTCAATGAAAAGTGATATTTCAAAAGTATTATGAAATTATTTAAAAACCATTTATTTTAAACTAAATGAATAAAAGAATAATTTTTTTAATGAAATAAATGGGATTTGGAAAATTATTGGAAATTTATCACCATAGATGTATCAATATTACAATCAGTACCTTGTATGCAAAATGGAACAATTAGCAATACTTTTTGTACCAGAAAAATGGTCGATGCTTTTTTTAAGGTTAAAAAGTAGATTACGAAATATTCCTATATAGAAATGCCAAACCCTCGCTTATTGCATAGCAGAATTTTCTTATAGGAAAAGTTATCTTTTAAATCCGCAGAATGTCCAATTTAATAAAACATTTTCTGTATTAAAATACCGGTACCCAAAATGCCGGAGACTTGGCAGCTCTGCCTATAACATTTTAATTAATCACGGTACTTTTTTTAATCGGATTCAAATTTAGTGAAGACAACGTTTTTTGGCCGAAAGCAGCTTTTTTCCACATGTGTAACTACGATACAATTCCTTGATGTTGACTTATGAATGTTTTGACTTATGCTATTATTGCTTCCTCTCCTTTATATATTTGAATTTTAAATAAGATGACTCAAAATCGTGTTTTTTAAATATACGAAAAAAAATGCATTTCGAGAGAGGGCGAAAAGGACAATATTTGGCGATTTATTACCTGCATTTGGCTAAGTGTCTTACTACCTTGTATTTAATACTCTTCACAATGCTTCGCTGTTATATGGACTTAGGAGCTTTTATAAAAAGTTTGACTTAATTCGGGCTTAAGAAAGTGAGTTTTTTACTGAATAATACAAATAAATGAAAAAAGAATACTAAGAAATACTAATAAAATAAAAATGAAGCATTATATTGATCTATGTATATTTAAAAATTCATCTGCTAGCACTAATTAGGTAATTTATGTCATGTGTATATAATAGGAGATGAATAGCTTTTGATTCTGTATTTCTATGCTATAAAGCATTAACGTTTGTGTGTTTTTCGTTAGCATTGGGAGTACCTAGCCGATTTAAGAAATAATGTGGGCAAAAAATGTTGGTAACCATCTTTGCTGCAAAATATACTATATTTTGCGTAGGAACAATAATCACCATCAATGCACGAGCAAAAAAAGTTCTAAAATTGAGAATTCTTTGATGTTGATATGACTAAATATTTAAAATCTTTTTTTTTTTTTTTTTTTTTTTTTTTTTTTTTTTTTTTTTTTTTTTTTTTTGTGGCAAATTTTAAGATATAATATTCTCGTTATGAACGATTTCTAAAACAGTCGACAATTTAATTTCACATATTAAATTTTTTTTTTTTCTAGAAAAAGTTTTAAACCCAATTTATTGAGAATATTGCAATTTATAGGATACTGTTGGGATCAGAAACTATAACTTTGGCATCACAGTAACTTATAAGATGTAAGTGCTCGTTTAGGACAAATTTTTAAAAAAGGATTCCTTAACTCTTATCGACAACCTCATTGCATCCGTGGAAAACAGATATTCAACATTATAAACTATTCGGACGGATTTCACACCATATAAAATACACTTTATTTCTCTTCAAACATAATAGTTTCTCAAATCGGTGCGAAGCTTCTGTTTATGCTCATGACATCATTTCAAAGAGTTATATTTCCAATATAGGAAAATTTGGTGTTTTATTTTCTGTATTACTTTTAACATTTTGCATATTTCCAATTTTATATCCATGCATGGTTTGCTTTTCTTTTATAAAAATAGTATATGCAACAAGATTTTGTAGTTCTACGATTCGATATGCTTATTTTCATCATTATATTTTATCACAATGAATGACCAATTAAAGGTAACATCTCATTTTCTTTACTTATCGCAAGTTATTAAATGTGTATTCCCAGCAATATCGCTCAGACTAATCCCTCTGAGGGAAGTCCTAGTTAAATAAATTTATCTCTGAAACAATTATAATAATTAATTGTTAATAAGTATCCCTTAAATTTAATTCAGTTCTGAGTTTTTATAACTTCAAAATTTCTGGTTGGAGTATTTTCCTTCAAAGTCACAATAAATAATATTTATTTTGCCTTTTTAAAATATTTTCATAAATTATTTTCTTTTACAAAAACTTCCTGTTTCATTATGCGCATTTTATTTTATTTTAAGTCCCACAGAACAGAAAAAAACATTTTGATCTTATTACGCATTTTGAAACTGTCATTAGAAAAACAATAGGGAGTATGCTGCCTATATGGGCGTTTCACAATTTCTTTTATTCGAAACAAGTTTGTCTCCAATCGACCTTCTATCTGCTGCTTCATCTTATTTTTTTTCTTTTGCTCAAGCCTGTCATTAGAACATTCCAAATCATAGACCAAAAACACAAACAACATGTCTTTAAATTAAACATAGTTGCCATTCGAAGCTTTGTAACTGCAAATAATATCTCAAAAATTATGCATAACAATAGTTGTGATCTTAACCGAATTTTTTCGAAAGCAAGCGTACTTTTTAACGATTTTTACACCGGCCGAGAAAAGAGGTTTAAAACTAGAGTTATCCTCCATTCTGAGTGATTCGTTGAGCTGTATGTATCTATATATTCGAGCTTTTGGCTTTTGGAGTTACTTATAGGACATATGTGTACTTTACATATTTTAGCATTTTGAAGTTTCAGCTTAAATTTTCAGTCTCACATATGATTTCATGATACAATTTTCAATTTAGCACTTGTTTTTCACTTATTTACCTCTAAATAAGTCAAATATATGCACTTCTGCTACTTATAACACTTTTGCACATAGTTGAAAAGTGTTCATAAATTCACTTTGTATAATCAACTCTCCGTCCATCCAGTAACCTTGAAATATGTAGAATAATCGTTTATGTGCAGTGACACTCAAAATTATTCTGTCACATCATGTCCTATAGTAAAAATATCATCCGCAAATCTATATATATATTATAAAGGTCAAACGTATCTGTGCGTAATGCGCACGTCATTTTGTGAATGGCAACACTTTCCCCTGCAATATCGGTTTTGAAATTTTCGCTAATGCAAATTTTACACTTCTAAACGTCGCATATTTTTACTTTTTACACCGTCGTATGATGAAAAAAATGTACTTTTAAATGCAATTTGTTTGAAAACTGCATTTTAATTAACTTTTGAGATATTATTTTTTTATGGTTTTTCAATATCAATTTTGTAATTGTGGCAACAGAATCATTTCATTTTCTCTTAAAATTGAAAAAAAAGGGAAATTAAAATGCGCAACATTTTTCCATACAATTTCGGTTTTGCAATTATCGGTACTGCAAATTTTACTCTTTTCGTACATTTTAAATTTTTACACCGACGTATAATGAAAAAAAAATGTACTTTAGATGCAATTTGTTTCAAAGGTGTATCTCAATTTACTTTTGATATATTATTTTTTTTTATCATTTTTAGTATCAATTTTGTAATTGTGGCAAAATAATTGCTCCATTTTCTCTCAAAATTGAAAAAAATAGAAATTAAAATGTGTCTCTTATAAAATCCGATTAATTTCTATTTTATTTCGTTTGATAATTTGAATAATTGAGTTTTATAGCAATTTGTTAATTTTAGCTTAAAATAATATTTGCTTGAGAGTTAGACTGACCAATATAAGATGTATTTTTTACTGTAACTAATTTTGCAGATTTATTATAAATAAATAAACAGTTCTTTTTTAAAGATTTTCTCTCGTCGAATTTTGACGGGTTCCACCTCGTTATTTGAATGGTGAGGATCATTTCAAACTTCAATAATAAATAATGTCAAAGGATTTTTTCCATTGAAATCATAATACAATAGAATTATTTTGTGAGTTACTATAAAAAGAGAATAAATGGGATAAAATAATGTAATAAGTTCATAGCAATACCAATATATTTTTGCGACAGTCAGAATCCGATAAGTCGACCAGAAATATTCAAATCAAATTTATACACACTTTTTAAACAAAATAAACTTTCTGACCAACATATTTTTTAACATTTATGGAAAACATTAAGACATAATTATTTTCATTTTTTTTTTTATTTATGCTTTTGATTGTAAACAATCGTCTATTCAAATTAACGAATGCCGTCAGAGAATAGAAAAATTCTATTTTTTCTTATGCACTTATGAAAACTTCTGAACTCCTTGTAATATACTAAAAATTATATAAATTTAAATAACGCATATCCAGATATTATTGATCATAGCTATAAATTGTACGTATGTTGTACGTCTTTGTATATAAATGATATACACTACGCACTGTATTGTATAGTTCCATAGTCACTAGAGAAAACAAACTGCAGTAAAACGGAGGACTGTTTTTAATTTCACTATATTTGTAGCATCATAGCATTATTAATACACACTGCATTATTATATTCAACTGATAAAAGATATAGTCCGGGTGCTACGCATCAGAAAACTGCAAATCATGATAAGAATATACCGCTTGGTGAGTATATACTTTATGATAATACAATGGATATTAGAGGGGGAGGCATCTCGTAAAGTCGTCGGAATTCAAGATGGCGGCCGTTATTCAAAATGGCATCATTTTCAGAATTTTCTTAATATGCGTATTATAAATGTGCATTTCACGTCGATTTCGATGTTTTTAAAGTCAAATTTTCGTTTTTGACACCTTCCAACATTATTTAAAAGTGTATGAATTCGGTTTATCTGTCTGTTTGTCGGTCTGTCCGCCTGTCCTTCCATGCTCTAGCTCGCTTAAATATACTCAGATTGCCATGTAAATTTTATATGTTATATGAAGTTTATAATAACATGTTCAGAGTAAAAAACAAAGCATATAGCTTTTATGGTCCATTTACAGAGCACTCAAAGTATTTATGAATTGTCTAGCCGTTAGTCTGGCCCTACTCTTTTTTGCTTAAATTTCCGTGTAATTTATATATGTGCTTTTCTCTATATGCAATTTAAAGAAGTGGTACACTGCAAAATGTTCTACATCGAAAATATAGAGTGTAGAATTTATAGTTCGTTTACAGGCACACTCAAAATAATTCTCTTACATTTTGGTCTATCGGCGAAAATACTTTTTAGAGTATTTTAATGATGTTAAACTGTTTGAAACATATTGAAATTAAAAGATATCACTGAAGTGCAATACGAGATACTTGCTGTACAGTATGGTGAGCGTAGAATTTATAGTTCATTTATAAGCTTTAAAAAAAAATACGTTTACAGTGCTGTCTATAACCATAATGTTGTGTATGTGCTTTTCAATTTATAATATGCTTTTTTAAACTTTGCCAAGTAGGAACGAATTGCACAATGTCATATGATTATTTTTTTTGTTTGAAATGCAGCTTATAAATGCACATTGTAATTACGATGATTAATCACCAACCAAAATGAGATGAATCAAAAGTGATCCAAAATTTCAATTTTCCTTTATTTTCCTTTCTTTTTGTTTCGATTTTTAACTCTTCTCGCAGACTCATTTCTTTCTGATCACCCTAATTATGTACGTTAATTACCAATCCATCTAAAAGATCTGTTTGATGCAGACATTAATTTACCAGACATACATCCTGCATTTTTATCGGGACATTTTGTGATAAGAAAATCAAACTCTTCTCAGCTATGGGCAATTATCAAGCGCATGAACAAAAAAACGCTGTTCTCAGAAGAGAAAGAGGTGCATTATTGCAGCATTTATCGACATTTATAAGTTGGATCTTATTTGGACCAGAAATCTGTAATTTCATACAAGAGTTTGAGTCTAACATTCAAGCAAACCCCAAGACAGAAATCGATACCATTATGAACAATATCATTTATTTCAAATTAAATTTTTCTATAGAGTGCTAAGGTTCAAGCACTCTATAGCGTACTAAAGGAATTAGGAAACCAATTTTTTAGGAGATGGTGAAGACTTGCTTGAATCGAAAGCAGAGTTATTGTTCATAAGGATATTAATGAACTAACTTATTCAGCTGAGTCAACTGGTATTGACCAATTCCACACATTCATTAAGGAACGCCTAGTAAAACAATTTTCATCAATATTTCAACCTTTAAAAAAACAAAATTCCAGTGTTTAATACTCCGGCGAAAAGCATAAACAATAAAAATACAGTCTTGAAGGTTTTAAAAACAGACGTCCAGTTGTTTTCCTGGCTTTTAATAGTTATACAGAATCGTTAGTTAGACTTGCAATTTTTTTTTCAAATATGAAGATCAACCATTTCTATCTGCATTTTCTAGTGACAGGGAATTTAGACCTCGCCATAAGAGTGATTTACCACATATTTTAGAGAAAACTGTTGGGAAAAATGGCAAAGTTTTTCCAGGAATATGTGATGCTTTAATGTATGTTGAGCCAATTCTTACTAACATTTTAAAGCCTCAACAAACTTCAAACACATTTAATGATTACTACTTTAACACATTTTATCCTCACTTACGTAACGACATTGAGAGTTTTATATGTCAAAGAATAGATTTGGGATGATATATTACACCAAGTTTTAAAAGAGAAACAAGACAGAAGAAGGGTGCAGGGACCAGATGACAAGTGCAACCACATGTTAGATTTCTTAAAAATTTGCAAATAACAAAGAAGAGCTTTTTAATCAACTTGGGATGCCAGCAATAAATATCATAAAAATACACAAGCTTTAATAGAACCACTCCAAGAGAAGAAGTTAAATAGGGAAGAAGTTAAATTTACTGCTGTAAATTCCTTAATTGGAATGACTTGCTCTGGTCACGAAAAAGCTGATTCAAGAATAATACTGCATTTCAAAGACATGGTTGAAAAAGGACTGAAAAATATTGTTATACGCTCTATATACACTGATGTATTAGTTTAGCAATTGCATATTTTTTATCATTTCAGATAAATTCCTAGAAAATATTTGAGTTGCATTCGTAACAGTGAAAAAATACAAATTTATTCCTGCTCATACCATAGCTGCAGCAATTGGACGAGAAAAGGCTTTACTAAAATTGCATGCTTTCATGGAATACGACAGCAATCCGGGTTTCACAGGAAAGACCAAAAAGTCAAATAGGAAAACATGGATTCCATTTAAAGAAACTACTGCTGCATTTTCATACCTATCAAAACCACAAATTTCCGTTCCTGAAAATCTTTTAAATCTTTTAGAAAATTTCGTAGTATTGTTGTACTGTTCAACAAGCAATAGCATAAGTGTCGATAATGCAAGATAAGAATAGTTTATGGCAAAAAAACGTTCTTTTGAGCATCATCCGCCAACCAAGGGTGCACATCAACAACATATTTTAAGCAGTGCTTTTCAAATTGGATATACATTTGGGAACAAGCAGATCAGCGTGAAATACGTCCACCCTCTCCAAACAAATGGGAATGGTGGTTGGATAATTTATCATTGAAAAATTAAGGGTTGGAGTTCCTAGAGATTTCAGACTCTTATTAAGAATTAATAAAATGTAAATGTAAAATATGTAAAAATGAATGTGTCTGTAGAAAAGTTGGACTTTCTTGCACATTATCGTGCAATTCCAAAAACGAATGTGAAAAATATGATTATATCAAGTGAAGTTTCTATATTCTACAGCTTTATATGTAACATTAATTTTTTAATATATTGTATAAGTAATGTGTTGATAAAATAGTATTTTTATTATTTATATATTCCTTTAATTTTTCTACTGTAAATGACAAAAAATATTTTAATAATTGTCCTATTTTCATTTTAGGTACATTTCTAGTATTATAAAGAGAATTTTTGAGTTATAAAAAGTGGAAATTAAAATCAGAAATAGACTTGTAAGATGCCGAGGAATAAAACTGCAAAAGATTTTAGATAATAGTCGTCATTTTGAATTTCTATAAATTTATACGATGCCTCAAATTCTTATATGTATTTTATTAATATACGATAGATATTCACTATTCGGGATATCCTTATCACAAAATGAAGTTTTGTCCCTCCTAGCACCTCCACTAATAATACTTGAATTAGATCGTGATCTTTATAAAATTTATATACAAATTACAAACGCATATTTTCTTGTTTCATTGTGTCACTTTTAATAAACGATAAATTTGCACACCTTATTATTTAGTAAGTATTTGGTAATTCATTGCAGTATTAACATTCATGAAGATCAATTTGAATGAGTTTTAAAGAGTATAACATCATTAAAACACATCGCAAACGATTTCGCCGCATACACAGTATTGTAATGTCATTTTTTAGCACCCTGTAAATGGACTATAAAAGCTATACACTTTATATTTTACTCCGAACATGTTATTACAAACTTCATACAACATATAAAATTTGTCTGGCAATCTGATTACATTTAAGCAAGCTAGAGCATGGAAAGAACAGGCGAACAAACGGACAGATAAATCAAATTCTTACACCGTTTTATATAATGTTGGAAAGAGTTAAAAACGAAAATTTGACTTTAAAAATATCGAAATCGACGTGAAATGCACATTTATATTACGCATATTAACAGAATTCAGAAAAAGACGCCATTTTGAATAACGGCCGCCATCTTGAATTCCGACCACTTTACGAGATGCCTCCCCCTCTAATATCCATTGTATTAGCATAAAGTACATACTCACCAAGTGGTATATTCTTATCACGATTTGCAGTTTTCACCTTATTTTTGTCGCGTAGCACTCGGACTAATATGTAAGAACACTTCTGTGATGTATATCAGTGTTACCATGATTCAAATATCGCAACATTATTAAAATACACTTTATTTTACCATTGAAATCAAAATGTAATGGAATTATTTTGTGAGTTAGCAAAATAGTGTATAAATCCAATAAAATAACATCAAAATGTCATGGTATTACCAATATATATACAACTTTTAGAATACGACCAGTCGAATAATTAAATCGATAGACTTTTTTTTAACAAACATTCGTATATCCATATATATATTCGTATATATAACATTCATATATATATATATATATATATGTAACGCCCTCATAGGTCGTCCATCGAGAATCGAAACAGCATGCGAAGCTGAAAATATATTGAAAAATTATGCTTTCAAATCTCTTCAATCTTGTTTCTAATGTCAAGGGCGAAAAGTCCAGCGACGAATCTTTTCCCAAAGGGATTGCATTTTCTCGAAATATTACACGTAAGAAACATTTATTATTAGGATGGTTAGAACATATTATTATTTATATTAGAAATTTGTTTCTTACAGTTGAATGTATTTTACCATTGTTATGTTATTATATGTATGTTACCATATTGTTTATTTTACCATTGAAATCACAATATAATGGAATTATTTTGTGAGTTACTTTAAAAAGTATATAAATCCAATAAAATTACAACAAAAGTACATGGTTATAACAATATATTTGTATAAGTTAGAATATGATCAGTCGACCAGAAATATGCAAATCGAATTTATATATGTACACGTTTTAACAAATATTTTCAAACGTAAGTGAAAAATTATTAAAATATAATAATTTTTAAAAGTATTTTCACTTCTAAGCTTTCAATTGTGAAAATTTGCAAAAATTAAAAAAAAAAAACTATTTTTTAGTAAGTTTTCTATTAGTGAGAAAACTAAAAAAAATATATATGTAACGTCTTCATAGGTCGTCCATTGAGAATCGAAACAGCATGTGAAGCAGAAAATATATTGAAAAATTATGCTTTCAAATCTCTTCAATCTTGTTTCTAATGTCAAGAGGGAAAAGTCCGCCAAAAGAGACTTTTCCCTAAGGGATTGCATTTTCTCGAAATGTAACACGTATAAAACATTTTTTTTTATTATTATTCGGATGGTTAGGATATTGTTATTTATGCTGAAAATATGTTTCCTGCAATTAAATGTATAAGGGTGAAAGAATTCAACGAATAAAAAAATTATTTTGTCCAAAATAAAATGTTTAAGAATTTTCTTTTTCCAGGTAATAGTGTGATATAACGACAAACCTATGTAAAAGAAAATATATTTTCCGTTATTACTATTATTATTATAAAAAAAAGTTTCAAATGTATTTTAATGATGTCTCACTTATCCGAACATAATAAAATTTATATTAGTCTATGAAGTATATACTAAAATAGACATTCTGTACAATATGTATTGGAAAGAATATTTGTTATTAATTTACAGATCCACACAAAAGTATTCCAATACATGATAGTATAGAAGGGAAACATTGTTTGGGGTGGGGGCGTTTTAATTATATTAAAATATTTCACAGTTTATGGCAGACATATACGTTGTTGAGGTTTATTACAAGTTTCTTCCTGTATAATCGAAAGCAGATGGTATTTACAAAGACATATGAAGGATTTTGGCTACTATACTGTATCCGAAATATTGTATATTAGATCTTATCCTAAATTTTTTTTTTTTTAATCTAAATGTATCTGAGTATTTTTTAAGCTTCGTATTAGTACGAATGTACCTTATTTGCTACGCTTGCACTTGTTTTTTTTCCTCCTGGTCACCCAAAATATTGCAGTGAATCTATTTTAAAAACTCTTTGCAGTCGAACATCATCAAGATGAAAACGCTTAATACGAAATTTCACTTAAGACGAAGGAAAATAGTTTCTCCGTCATTTTATTTTGGAAATCAATAATATGTGCACCGTTTAATACTAACATGAAGACAAACATCTCCTGCTTACGAAGTAAATATTGCATCTAATCAAAAAATTTCTTCGTCGTGACCTTTCACCTGGAAATAAGTACCCGGAGGTTATAAAATGAGTATCTCTATTTGGTGCTGTCTGTAAACTTGAATGGAGTACTCAAATGAAGCCAAAATCGGTGCACTTACAATTCCAGAAGAGGGAAGAACAATGGAACATTAAGAAAATTGTTACAATAACTTTCAACAGATGTTTCTACGGCTTCTGTTGCTGAAAAAGTCGTTGTAACCATCAGTAAAATCAAGAAGAGGTCATTTCTGCCAGTAACTTTGTCCGACATCTCGCTTACTTTGCAAGATTGAACATTAATTTAAAAACTATTCTCCATAATTAAAAAAATGACTTGTAGAAATGCCCACTTCTTGATTTCTTGATAATTACAATGACGTTTGCGCTAACAAGACACGCAGCGCCATCTGTATGCGTTTATTAAAACTATTTTTACTGTGCATTGTACTTCTCCCTTATCAAATTATAAGTGTGCCGATTTTGGTTTCACTCGGCTTAGTCTTTCAAGCTGCAGACAGCCTCAGAAATACTTACTTTATAAGAACCCTGTACTATATCGCTTTTTCTTAATTGATTGACGGAGACTATAGATTTTTCATGAACTGCGGTGGGTGCAGATAAGTGGGCTATTGGTCACCGTGGGGGAAGAGAAAAAGTAGCATTCTTTCTCTGTTGATGTAGAAAATTTTCTTTAGCGAATTCATTTCATTGCTAGTTGATCATTTGACGTGATTAAAATTTTTTGCCAAAAGTATTTTATAGATTTAGTTCTAGTTATATTGGACCTCTAGTTGTAAAAATGGATGGAGAAAAAAAGGTTCTTAAACAGAAAAATTTATGTGATGTTAGTCATGGAATTTTAAAAAAATCAGAGCTTGTAGCAAAAAATGGAATACCTGGTAGTATTCTTTCTATAGTTATTAAGAATCGAAAACAAACTGAAACGACTTGTGCTGTAAATTAGTTCGAGTCTACAAGAAAATGAATGAGAAATGCTAAGAATGAAGAAATCGAAGTTGCTTTATTAAAATGGATAAGTGCTGGTAGAAACTCCAAAATCATTTTAATTGGGGCTGTTTTAAAAGAAAAAAAAGTTTTTTGGCCGAAGTTCCAAGTGTGAATGATTTTATGTATTCAAACGGATAGCTATCAAGGTTTACAGAACGCCATGAAATTATCTATAAAAATATATCATGAAGAGTCTGCAGTTAATATGGGTACTATAGATTTTCTTTTTTTCATCTTGACGGTTTCCTATAAGGTTTCGGGAAAAAATCTTCGCGAAAAAGTTTGACCTATACTATTCTGTTTATACACCAGAAATTTCAGGACCCTTTCTTATGTTTTTCTCTAAGCATTTAATAAAACGTCTAAAATTGCAAGTGATTGATCATCATTGGTCTTTCAATGTAGTAACTTGTAGTTTATTAGATGCAAATACGGAGATTAAAAGAAGATTTTTATTTTTATTTTGATAAATAGCATGTGTAATAAAGCCAAAATATATAATATTTTCTCAAAATTAATAATTTTCACTTTGCCTGAAAATTTGGTAAATCATCTTTACTGCAGTATCCCATTTTTATTTCACACAGTCTCAAAATATAAAAAGAGGAAACGAAAAGGCAACAACATAAGATATTTAAAATATATAATTAGTGTTATTATTACATCAATTAAAAAACGAAATTTTAAAATGTTTTATAATAACATCATTGAAAATATAAAACACCTCTAAGAAGTATCAGATACTAAAAATTAAAACTCCCTTATTTCATCAAATAGTCCTTTGTAAAAAAATTACATTTAAAAAAACCCTCTAATCACTGATTATTTTAAATTTCAAGTTATACTAAAAATTAATGTATAGAAACATACAAAAAAATAAAATTTATATAAACTTCTGAAAAAAAAAATACTGATAATTTTCCACTGAGGAATACTCTATCTAAATTTATTTATTTATTTATTTAAGTCGCAAAGGGATAGTATTTAAAAGAAAAAATATGTAATAAATATGCATGCCAACTTTCTCTTTTTTTCTTCTATTTAACTCTAAAGTTTGCTGCGCATTTTAACACATTTTATGACATAACTTGGAAAAAAAATTCATGAATAGCTAAAATACATATTTTTTTTCGAAGTGTCAGAACGGGTTTAATATTCTAAGATCTTTTTAACATAGAGTACTTTAGTAGAATACATTTTTCCTTAGTATTTACAGTACGTTTATAAATTTTTACATATACACAAAGCAAAATTATTGTTGTTTGTAATACTTTTTGTATACGAACCTTTTCTCTACAGATTTCGGTCATAAAAATATTCAAGCAACTTATGGGATAACACTTTTTTTTTAAATAATCTAAAAGAGAAACACTTATATAAGTCCTGTTTTATAAAAAAGTTACCTTTGAGAGATTAGTTAAGCAATTTTCTTTTTTTAAATGTGCAAAACAGAATCGTTGAAACATTTTTTTTTTACTACACATACAAATTTTGTTATCTGAAGCCAGCTAAGCAAGAAACATTTCATAAAATATTTTTCAATTCATTCATAGTGATCTTTTGTTCCTTTATTACCAAAGCTGTTAAAAAGTGATAAAGTAAACAAAAAATAAAATTTTATGTAGTTAAAATAGGATTAATGTATAAAAAATTGCACTCTTGAGTATCACTATGAAACTATGTACATAGATATATATTTTAAAAAATATTTATTCTAAAAATAAAGTAGAAAATTTTAAGCAAAAACGATGGCGATTTAAAAATAAAAATGTATTTCTCGAAACTTCAAATTTTGTGAATCCAAATTACACTTCATTCTGATAAGCCGTTCTTGAATTATGCTTTTAAACTACCGATATTGCGAATACAATTTCATTTAACAGGATGAGTTCGAAACATAAAATTTTCACTTCGAAGATAGCTGTCCGAAAAATTTGGTATTTGGTGCCATAAGCTAAAAATTTCCCCCTTCCCTCCACTACTAAAATTATACTTTATTATTTTAAGTTTTCATGCTTAGTGCCACCTCCGTATAAACACGACCCCTAAGGTTATTTTAATATGAAATAAATTATGTTGTTGCTACTTAGTTTTTAAAAATTGTTTAACTTTAATACGTATAATTAAACACATGAAAGGAAAGCTTCAATTATTTTTCATGAACTTTTTAGGAATTACAACGGTATATTTCTTTTTTACCTGCTGTAATATATATTATGGCTTGCAATGAAATTCTATTTACCTTGTTGTATCTAAATTTTTGTGCATATAATTTCTATGCCTTTATATGCTACAGACAGATTTTCGATTTATCTGGGTAAAACATACTTAGATATTTTTGTATTACCCATACTGAGTCTGGTAAAACATACAGTGACGGTCAAAAGTTTCCAGTCAGCAAAAGTTTTTTAGCTAATTTGAAAGTATTCCCGTATGAAGGGGAATCTCAAAGTGATACTTTTACATTTTATTAGCGCAATAGTTAGGAAGTTTTTTATGCTATAACATATAAATATCAATAACCTTAGTTGACACAATTAAGTCAAAGAAAAACGCATGTTCTCAAAAGTTTTCGGCCACCTTAGAAAGTTTGGAAAAAATTGGCATTGTAACAGAAAATTACAGTGATCAACAACATTTACAACAAGTATTTTATCACCTTACATTTAGTAATAAGTACTGCGGCGCAGCAACGTGACATTCTTACAATCAGCTGTAATGATCGTCAATGCTACGTTTTTTCCACATTCTTGTTATTTTTTGGAAATTTCGGCTGAGTTGGAATATTTAGAACTCCGCACATGTTTGCCAACTTCTTTCCAAAGATTTTCTATTGGATTCATGTCGTGCGCTTTGGCTGGCCATTTTAAAATTGATTTTTTTTTGTGCGAAAGCCAATGATTTTCGAGTCTTGCATACATTCTAAAAGTCGTTATAATGTTAAAATAAGTAGTTGCAAACACAATTTTTTCTCTGATAAGGAAACAAATATTCTTGCAAGTTATCTTTATACATTCAATCATTCATCTTGCCATGGATTTAAAATAAAGGACCGACACTTTTTGAAAAATTTACTCCCCACAGCATAACGTGTCCTCTGTCATGCTTCGTTATAGAAATAACATAGGTCGAATCCCATCTTTTGTTGTTCTTTTGTTGTTGGTGTTGAACGTAGTGTCTACCATCACTCCCAAAAAAGTTTGAAATTCGATTGATGGAAAAATAGTATTTTTGTCCAGTTTTCACTTGAATAGACTTTCTGTTTTTTGAAAACGCCAGTCGGGTACGTTGATTTTTTTTTACCTAAGAAAAATTTTTGAATACCGACTCTTCCATAAAGTTCCGCATCACGTCAGCATCTTGACACGATATACCGACTTATTTCAGCAAAATTTTCATTCCGTATATCGCGGGATACTGCAACGAAATGTTTATGAGGATCATCAAATGTTTTTCTCCTAATAATTCTGTCCTGAAGAATAGTCATTTTCCGGACTATCCCGGGCCTCAGAAAGTCCTGAAGGCGATGAACACCTTTAATTAATTTTTAAATATCGTTTACAGTCGATTTACCGATCGATAACTTTGTAACGTTATATGCATGCTGAGTGTCATTTATAACGTTTGGTTGCTCGTGGTGGAGGTTAAATGCAGACATACTCAGTAATTAAGATAAAACAACAAAGTTTATTAAAATGATGAGGGCTGAAGGGAAGTGGAGCAAGTCTTAATTTTACACAACTGAGAATACTATGAAAAAGCTAAACGCATACTCACAGGCTCCGGCCTGGCTCAATCGTGGCACCTTCTAATACTTCTCACTATCTCTTGGCTGAGCTGCTAAATAAAGCTTAATTAGACAGCCCGTGGCTGTGTGTAATTCTTTATTCACAAATAATCAAAATGAAGTTTCTTACCACGGCCAACTCTCAAGTCAAATATCGAAACTCCTTTATACTTCATTGGAGGCCCGCTGCTACCTTCAATTTGCTAGCACTTCGCTATCTAATGTCGATGCCAGAGATACTCACTCGCTGGCTAACGCCACAGATGCTCTCTCGTTGGCTAATGCCAGAGACACTCTCTCGCTGGCTAATGCCAGAGACACTAGCACCCAAGCTTTTATATGCTGCAAACTGAGATTCTTCACATTAACATATTACTAATAACCGCGAGCTAACTGCAAAATCCGAAAGAGCACACACACTCTAGAAAGTTAAAGTAAAAGAGAGGATAGATGTCGCTTTTACACTTACACATGTTAAATTATTGACGTCACGATCTCAGAAATACTAGAGTTCCTTTATGCAAAGGTCACTCCCTCACAACTTTGCCGCAATATCTCGAGAAGATTAGCCTTTTCGCATTAAACTAATGACTCATTTGCTAGCAATATTTGTTGAAATTCTCAATTTTGACATTAAACTATGTTATTCACGTTGATCCATTCACAAACACGACCAAAAAATACTTTACCGATAGAAAAAAAAACTAAGGAATGATGAGTGGCCGGAAACTTTAGCACACGCGAACTTCGAATTCTACCCCTTCGCATTAAGCTTCTTCAGCATCCAATCAAAATGATCACGTGGTCAGCGGTCATTCACATTGTTCTAATTTTTGAAGAGATGGTTCTTCTTCTTTGCTGAAACCTTTCTTGTAAATAAATCAAAGAAGCTAAGTGGCCGGAAAGTTTTGACCGCCACTGTATATCAGATAGTAAAATATATATTTCTGCTCCTAATCTCGAATTGTAAACTGTAGCATTGATAAATGAAATAGATATAATAAGATTTTGGTATAGTTTTGCTATTAATAACTTATATCATCGTACTTCATGATTGTACATCAATTTTATGGTAAATCATCATAAGTAAGGAATAACATTCAAATTCATAAATTTTGTTCGCTTCTGTATATAATATAAATATTTGTATCTGTGATATATTTCAAGAGTCATAAATATTTTGGGTGTTATCTAAATTATCTCAATAAATCCAAAAGACTTTTCAAATATTTTTCACTATTTCTTGATTGTATACATTTACTTGTTCATGAACAAATGTTATTAAACCAATGTTATTTGAGAAATGTATACTTACTTCGGAGAACATTATGTTATTTATGTGAAAAATGTATATTACATTATGCATTATATGCATAGATAAATACCCATAATGAGAGATAATTATGCACAATTTGCAATTTTAAGAGTGTATTTAGATATTTTGAATTTTAAGCATGCATTCATGAACAATACGATATAAACTTGGTATAACTAATCTTAAGGTAAATAAACTCAGTATTTTTATAAAAATTGTTTAGTAACTTTTTTTTCTTATACGACGGATAGCTTATGTGATGCTGTAGAGTCCAGTAGTTTTATTATACTGGTGATATATATACACTGCTCAAAACAATTAAAGGATATTGCAGTTTTAAGTGGATTTTGTATCTGGCAAACTTTTTAGCTGATTGATACATGGTCGACAGACATAGTAGGTTATATGAGAATAAATTACACGTTTGGCAGAAAAAAATGCATTTTATTGCGAATTTGTGTACAAAAGGAAAAAAACACAATTTGTGCAGATGAGAAAAAAAGATTAAGAAAAGGTGTTTTCTTCAAAGAAAATCATTTTCAGTAGGGGGCATGGTGTTCACTGGCGGCCAGCAAAGTTGAACACCTTTGAGGCATGGACTCAATGAGATTATTAATGACGAGTTGGGGTATTCTGCACCACTCTTCCAGAAGAGCTTTTTCCAGTTCTTGGAGAGTTTGTGGGAGTTGTTGGCGGTCAGAAACTCGTCTTCCTAAAGCGTCCCAAACGTGCTCGATTGGATTCATGCCTGGAGAACACGCAGGCCATTCCATTCGAACGATTCCTTCCTCGAAAAGGAAACCCTCCACCAGGTTTGCACGATGTAGCCCCTGCATTTATCGCCCATTAAAATGAAGTTATCTCCGATAGCTGCAGCGTAAGCGACTACAATAGGTCTGAGGATCTCATCCATATATCGGCGACCAGTCAGAGCTCCATCTCGAATGATGTAGAGGTCAGTGCGCCCATCAATGGAGATGCCACCATAAACCAACACTCCTCCACCGCCAAATCTGGCACTTTCGTGCACAAACGCAGGATTATTCCTACTGCCACGGTCCCTCCAGATGAAAATACGCCTATTATCCGGATGCACAGAAAAACGGGACTCGTCAGAAAACAGAATATTGCTCCATTCATTTCTCCTCCAGTTGACATGTTTAGTTTCCCACTCCCTGCGGTCGCGACGATGCCTTGATGTTAATCTAACACATACCATCGGTCGGCGAGCATACAGACCTACAGCATGGAACCGCTTTCGGACAGTCTGAGTTGAAATCGTGGTGCCTGTAGTCAAGCGAAGGTGTTGTTGGAGAAGAGTAGCGTTCATGTTTCGGTGTCTCCGAGCTGTTAACGCTAAATACCGATCTTCATTGGGCGTTGTTGCCCGTCTACGACCTTGCCCTGGTCTTCCGTCTGCACATCCACTCTCCAAAAAACGGTTCCAGATCCTGGAAATGACACTTTGTGACACTCCAATGACTTGCGCTACTTCGGCTTGAGTTTCGCCTCCTTCTAACCTACCATCAATTCTCCAAGCGTCTGAATCTGTCAAATGACTTCGCTGAGACATCGTACTCATCGAAACAAAGCAATCACTGAATGCCTACCATCCTTGTCTTCATTCTCTTTTATCCAGTTGAAAGTCAAATTTCATTCGCTGCCGCTGAAGCGACGTGTATATATATACACTGTTAAAAATCTTGTTCTAGTTTGAACCAAAAAAGTTTGTTTTTTGGTGCTCAATATCTGCCACCGTAAGATGGTGAAATCTTGAACCAAAATTTGGAGCTCCCATTGAAGCATAGTTCCAATACTTGGAACGAGGTTGAAGTAGGAAGCTCCAAATGTTGGTACGAGATTTCACCATCTTATGGTGGCAGCTACTGAACACCAAAAAACAAACTTTTTGGTTCAAACTAGAACAAGATTTTTAACAGTGTATATATATGTATAATGATAAATAACTGTTTAAAGTATA
Organism: Maratus speculifer; assembly: GCA_964019185.1. Taxonomy (NCBI): domain Eukaryota; kingdom Metazoa; phylum Arthropoda; class Arachnida; order Araneae; family Salticidae; genus Maratus; species Maratus speculifer. The sequence goes on along the minus strand of OZ025295.1, from coordinate 246,168,524 downwards.
TATTTAAATGCTTTTACTTCAATATTATGTAATCTCACTATATAAATGTTTAAAAACATCTAGGGAAGGAATACATTGAATCTGATTTTTTGTTTTAAACTTTGAAGTTTGTTGACATTCAATAATAAAATATAACATTTTAAAAATAATATGCGTTATATAAATATATATATTTACTTACATTTTTTTCTCCCAGATTATAAATTTCTTTTAAAATAGCAGATAAAACCTTTGTGAAAAAATGTCAACAAAATCTACATTTATGATTAAAGAATGGATGAAAAATTAGAAGAATCTACTACGGAAATTCTTCATCGGTATGCTAGACACAGCGTGCAAGAAAAAGCACACTGTGTTTCGTACTGATGGAGATTCTCATTAATACTGGTACCTGAACTCCCAGTATTAAACTAAAATTTATTTTTTTATTTTTTTTTTAAATGTAGAAAATGGCACGTGTAAATTGTGTAGCATAATTTTCCGCCTTTTGATTTCTCTTTAATTTGCAATTTTTTGAAAATAAGTTTGGGTAAATATGTGTCGAGCTTGTATCAAAAATATTCGAAAACTTGATTTTCGCGTACTTGAGCAATTTAACTTGATTCGTTAAATTACTCTAATAGAATATTATAGAATATTAGGTGTATGGAATAGAGAATATATAGAATTAAGAATATTAATAGAATAAATTGCAGAAAAGTTTTAAGAAAAGTTTTTCTAGGAAGCTGTAGAATTATGGCAAAACAAGTGTGTGGTTGCTGCTTTACACATGGAACATGAGACAGGACCTTTCAACCTGACTTCCGCTAGATATTCAGATGAAGAGAGGAAGAGAAAAAGGACCAAGGACGGAACTCGCCAGTTGCGGTCCATGAATTCAGTGCCGGTCACATAGGGCATCATAAAAACACAAAAACTAAACTCTGTGGACAAGATTTTGGACTTCTGTGACTCTGTGGAAAGGCGAAAGAAAAGTACGTACAGAATATTGTTAAATTAGCATTCATAAAACAACATAATTTAAAGGTAGAGCAATATTTTTCAGCCATTGTCTATACATGATTGTGTTATTTTCTTTAAATCATATTATCAGAGGGGAAATAAACACTATCACATAAACATATACCCACATATCCTAAACAATTTTTTTACTCTATTTGCATATACAATGGTGGCCAAAATTGTGAACACTTTTCAGTAGCTTTCATTACAAAACGTAAAAAAAAACTACCTATTGCAGCCGTCCGTTAACTTAAATGAGAAAAATAAATCTTTCTATCAAAAATTGAATCGACTTAAAAAACTATTGCAAAGTGAAAAATAATTTCCTTACATAATTGTTATAAGAAATTAAATTAAGATCGTAGTATTTATCGTGCGTATTATTATATATGTACATTTATTTGATTTTTTGGAGTCGGTACCAGCCAAACTAATTTTAAAATTAAAATTAGTATCCAGTGCAAATCTTTATGTATGTAACTCTTCTGTGCGTGTGTATGTCACTGAACTCCTCCTAAACGACTGGACCGATTTTAATGAAATTTTTTGTGTGTGTTCCAGTAGATTCTAGAATGATTTAGATTCCCATTTCATCGAAATTGATTCAGTACATTTTAGTAATTAGGCAGAAACTAATAAAGATAGTGATTTTTCGCTAATTAAAAGTGTTGAATGAGTTCGCTGAATATAATGTGGACAGAATGGGTAAGTGGTCTAAGACGCCAGATTTAAGCTCTACACTGTAAAAAACGGACGATTTAACGGAAGTATTACTGGTAATCTGGACGCCACTATAATTTACTGTTTTTTAACGGAAAAACTTCCGTAAAATATTCCGTTTTTTCGAGTTTTCTTCTGGAATTTACGGAAATTTTTCCGTTAAAAAGCAGTATATTGTACGGGCGTTCAGATTACCAGTAATACTTCCGTTAAATCTTCCGTTTTTTTTTACAGTGTAGTTCTAGAAGAAAGAGATCGCGTGTTCGAACCCCACTCCTGACACAATAATATGATTTACAATAAGTTTTCCTGTATTATAATTTGAAATAACCGACTTCAGAAAATTGTTCACTTTTAACTAAAAAGAGAAAAATAAACTTTTCTACCAACAATTAAACCGACTTCAAAGACTATTGCAAAGTGAAAAAAAATTTCTTTACATAATTGTAATAAGAAATTAAAATAAGAGCGTAGTATTTATCATGCGTATTATTATATTTATGTACATTTATTTGATATTTTGGAGTCGATGACAGGACAACGTCTGTTGGGTCCGCTAGTATATATATATACCGGGTTTCCAGTAAATAACTGACCCATTTTGAACTTAAATAACAAATAAACGGTTTGAGATAATAAAGCGCGGTTTGCGGTATTGTTATTAGAAAATCAATAAATTTTTAAACATGTACTTTGTTAATATAGTTCAAATTTCGGGAAAAAATATCGCGCTGGCGGTAACAGGCTGTTTGAATAGAGACATGACTGTAATTTTCATAACTATGAGATTTTCGGCTGAAACTGAATCTATATGTTGTGGAATCTGAATCTATATGTTGAATGGACTCTCGAATCAGCTTCATTAATAGGGTACGTTGGTTGGAAAGTGATTTAAAATAATATTTATGATTGAATCATCTGTATTATACTTCACCTCCTCAGTCTTGAGACTGAGATATTATTTTAAATATTATTACATTACATTAACAAAGTGCATATTTTAAAATTTATTTATATTTTAATAACAATACAGCAAGCCGCGCATTTTTTATCTCAAATAGTTTCTTTGTTATTTACTCTCAAAATGGGTCAGTCATTTACTGGACACCCGGTATATACACACACACACACACACGAACATATATATATATATATATATATATATATATATGTATGTATATATATTGGTACACATATCTGAGTTTTTCGTGCTGTAACTCTCGAATTTATAAACCGATTCGGATGAAATTATTTATGCGCATAGTTGAAGTATTAATGTCTCGACCGTGTTCGTTGGCCAGCTTCAACCGTCATTTTGTTTCAAAATCGAGGTTATTTGAATTTGTGGACACTTATGGAAATTTTTATGTTTTTTAACTTTTTCTTTAAAATGACCTAGGTTGTTAACTTACATTGTGTGACTGTTTAAAATCTCTTTTGATGTTTCTAACATTCTGTTTAAAATGATGTATAATAGTTTGCATTTTGCAAAAAGGAACTTTTTCTATAAGTATACAAAATTAAAAAAAAAAATAAAATTTTCAAAAGAATCAAATGGCCGCCATTTTGAAACAAGATGGTGGATAAAGCTCACTAACAAACTCGGTCAAGACATTAGTACTCTTATTATGCACATAAAAAATTTCATCCAAATTGAATCATAATTTCGAGAGTTACAGCATGACAAAATTCAGATATATATATATCTATATATATATATATATATATATATATATGTGGATATACGACCTCTGACAAAAATGCTCGGTGAATAGTGCTGTAACATTAATGTAGATTAAATATTAACGAAAGTTACCATACCATCCTTCGATATCGTCACCTCCCATAACTATGCACCGGTCAGATCTGCAATACATGTCCTGGGAAATTCGCAAGAAGTCTTCTTTTGGAATGGAATTCAAAAGCTTCGTCATGTTTCGTTGTATGTAAGCAATAGGGTCAAATCTGTTTCAAAGAGAGTTTGATTCGTGGAAATAAGTAGAAGTCTGGAGGATTGAGATCTGCCGAGTATGGTGGATGTTCAATTTACACCACCCCTCATTAATTATTTTCGGTGTCTTGCAAAGCTCAAAATTAAACTTTAAACTGATCATTTGTTCGTTTATATCCCTATTCTCAGTTAAGAGCAAGCATACATATAATAAAAAAGAATATTGCCCAGTTAAACTGATGGCATTGAGCTCACAGGCTACGCATACTAATTGTATATTACAGCCTTATATTTTCAAGGGTTACTTCCGGTCGAAAAACAAATTAAGAGAGGGAATCAGCTACCTCCATTTTTCCGCTTTATATTTAATCATTGAACCGCTTAAACTAATCAAGAATATGATTTATCTTATGATTTATATCATAAAAAATCTGCATGAATAATGTTAATCGCAGAGGTGCCTCATCAGAATGGTCCTATATCCAAATTTTGAACAAAAGCCTATAATCCTGCATGAAAAACCCATTTATATAAATTAAAAGAAGGGGCACGAGCCCCCGTTCCCCCTCTTTATACTTATCCAATGAACACCTAATACTAATCACGGAAGTGCTTCATCAGAATGATCCTACATCTAACTTTTGAACGAAAATTGATAATTCTACATAAAAAACCCATTTATATAAATTTGGGGGAGGGGCATTAGCCCCCGTTCCCCCTGTTATACATACTGAATGAACCTTTAAAACTAATCAGGGAAGCGCCTTATAAGGATATACATATATCCTAAATTTCAAGTGAATTGGATATTTTTATCATGAGTTATCGCGTTACGCACATATGCACATACAGAACAGACGTGCACATAAGTTCCCAGGTTTTAATAGCCTATGAGCTAAAATCTTTGTAAAGCACGTCTTACACAGAACATAAACGACGCACATACGGGTATTTGACCGATCTGGGCGGCCAAAAGTCAAATTTTCAAAGTACTAAAACCGTTAAACGAATGACAACCTGAGTTAGAGGACAGTTTTGTGAACAACAACCAACCATTCAACCTTTCCCTGGCCAACGCATCTCGTTAAAACTTTAGTCGGAATTCAATCATTCAAGTTGTTGTTTGTGTCAGTTCTTGGCGTTCGTATACAGACGTTACCTTTGAAGTGAAATATATGTTATTTTACGTTTATTTTGAAAGTGCTTATGATGGATCCTGATACAGCAGGTAATAATGCAAAAGTTTATTATATTTTTTTATTGTTTTATCGTTAAGAAGTTTAATTGATGCACTTTTAAGATACCCTCATTTTAGAGTAAGATTATTTCTAAAATAATTTATTTAATCGAGTTTTTGTTGTATTTCCCAATCATATCCTGTTATAATTTTTAACTAAATCGAAAGTTTAAAGTTTTGAGTAATGCAAAATTGAAGAAACTGCCGCGGAAAAGCGCGGATGTGTATTTTCTGGTACTTTGAACATTTTTTACGAAATATTAAAAAAAATTTGACTATCGCATATAGCATTTTAAAAGAAAATATTTTTATTGTAGGTTCACAAGATACCTCGAAAGTAAGAGTTGTGACCCGTAGATGTTTGTTTAATCGAATGTAGAGTTTTGATTTTTCAAATTTTGAAGATAAATTAAATTTCTTAAAAGATCAGCTGGTATCGAATGAAGATTACACAGATGACCAAATTGAAAGATTAAAACGCAATTTTTCACGATTTAAATTACAAATTAAAAAGAGTTGGATAAAAGCACATAAGAAAGAAGACATATTTATCAAAAACAATCAATCTGGGCTAGAAGGAACGTTTGATATACCTGCCATACTACAACCTCGGCCTGGACGACCATCTAAATTATTTATAGAATCAAGTGAGATAACTAAGAGGAGAAAAACAAAAGAAGTACGATCTTCTCTAGAAAAGGAAGTAATAATTCATGCAGCTCAGATTGAGTTGCAGAAATCTGGAAAACGAGATGCTTCTGAAATACTTAAAGAAATCATAAGTAGTCCGAAACGTGCAACAAAATATAAAAAGGTGTTTTCTAAATCAGAGATAAAAAAAACTGACTCACTCACGCCAACTCAAGCATTGTCCATGTTAGTAGAAGCCGACTTAACTCGTCGACAATACGAATTAGTGAGGAATACCAACAAGAAATTCTTTCTCTGTTATACCTTGCTGCAAAAAGCGAAACAAGAATGCAATCCGCTCCCAGATTCATGCTGAGTAACAAGTATTTATGCCGAAACCGACTTACAGTCTTTGGTTGACCATACAGTTAAGCGTTTATCCATGTTCCTGGAAGAGGTTTTAACAACAGGTTTTAACTTTATAAAAAAAAATCTGCGATGTCACTAAACGCCACAGTGGTTAATTTAAATGGGGAAAGGTTTTCAGTCAGTTATGTCTTCATTATGACAATGGTAGATGGCAAGGTCTGCAACGCTGCGACTGGCACAAAATCCACAAGTCAATGCTACATATGCGGTGCAACTTCTAAGGCCTTTAACAAAATTGATTTTCAGAAAGAAATTAATCCTGAAGCTATCGAGTTTGGTCTTTCAATTTTACATCCTCGAATTAAACTTTTGAAAGCATTCTTCATTTAGCTTATAAATTGCCAGTAAAGAAATACAGAGAGCAGAAAACTGAAGCTGAAAAAAAAATTGAGATGGAAAAAAAAACTCGAAATTCCGAAAAGATTTCGCGAAGAAACAGATTTACCGATAGACATGCCAAAGGCAAATATTGGCAACACCAATGACGGTAATACAAGTAGGAGGTTTTTTGAAGATCCCAAATTGGCTTCTGACATAACAGGCATTAGTTATTATTTAATATATAGCTTAAAAGTCATACTCGAGGCAACTTCAAGCGGACATATAATTGATCCAGAAAAATACGAGAAATATGCATTAGACACTGCTCGCTTATATGTAGATTTGTACCAATGGCATCCAATGTCTCCAACTATGCATAAAATATTAATTCATGGTTCAACTATCATTAAAAATGAATTATTGCCCACTGGGCAGCTTTCAGAAGAGACCGCAGAAACGCGCAATAAACATTTTAGGCTATACCGCCAAGACATCGCGCGAAAATTCTCGAGAGAAAGCTGCAACAAAGATATTTTGAATCGGCTACTTTTAACATCAGACCCTTTTATAAGTAGCACGAGAAAAGTCATTGGTAGAAAAATGAACTCCTTTTTGCCAGAAACAATTGCTCTTCTTTTATCTGCGAAGCCCAATGTTAGTGATGATTCTTCAGAGAGTGACGAAAATGAATATTAGCATTCAAAAATGAAATTCTTTTAATAAATCGTCTTTATAAATTTAATAAATGTATTTTTTCTTTCAATCGTACCATTTAGAAAAGATATATGCAATAAAATAATTTTGGCCGCCTAGATAACGCAAATACCCCTATGTGCGACGCTCAGCTGAACAACGGAGGGAGAAGATGGTCAACACTTGCTTCTATGAGATTCAGCGCTTTGTTTCCCCAGTATTGCCAGATCGACTGTTCTGAATTCATTCACCGAACTTTTTTGTCAGAAATCTCTTTATATAGTATATATATGTAAGTCAACATTTCAAAGAAGGGTGGTTTTGGGATCTAGGGGTCATGATCGACGAAAATACAGCAAAATTTACCGATGGGCTTCTCCGGAAGGCTGCAATAGGTAGTTTTTTTTTCTTTACTGTTTGTAATGAAAGCTACCTAAATGTGCCCGCAGTTTTGGGCACCACTGTAATGATGTACACAGAAAAATATTTCTTTAGGAATACATATTTAATTAACATACAGAACATTTATCTTATACTAAAAATAAATAATTTGTTTGCTTATATAAGACAAAAAATTGCTTGAAATTTAGTTTTTTAAATAAGAATATATATTAAAAAAATCCTTAAAAAATAATTTTAAATATCGTATGACTTATTCATTGCAAATTAAATATGCAAAGTAGAATGTAATAAACTCACTGTCTGGAATGTTTGTTAACTTCAGGGTAAATAAGTGATTTGATTATAATATTTATGACGTTACAAAATTTGCAAATGTAAATTAATAATTAAATGAGTTTATGCTGTACATTAGGGATTATGAAATGAATGTCTGACAATATTTCAAGCTTTACTTTAGTTTATTAAATAGTTAGCATCTTCTTAAAAATAAAAATACTCAATTTATTTTTCACTTATGCCTTTCAAAGTAATTTGATTGTATTTAAATTACTCAGAAAAATATTTTTCGATTAAGTATACATATTTTGATGTCCATATTTTTATTTTTATGCCCAATACAAATTTCCGACTGGAGTAGTTTTAGATCAGTATGGACAAAAAATACTTTTTTAATCAATCATAATTATTTTAGCTAAAAAATGTGTACATAATTAGAAACAATCAGGTGCCCCATATGTAATTTTTTAAAGTCGTTCATTTCAAGAGATTGAAAAATTACTTTCACTTGCTTGCTATATTCATTTTGAATGAATTCTGTATTTTTACTTGGGTTTATAAATGCCATTTAATTCTGAAATCTAACAAGGTGAGAACTAAATTTAATAATCACAGATTTTAATTATTTTGATATATGTTGTAGATCAGAGGTCCCTTAGCCTCAGGTACAATGGATTTTATACAATGCTCCTTAGTTGTTGAGAAACGGGGGGGGGGACTAATATTATGACACAATATAAATAGTAACTTTGAAAACAAAGGGCATGGTTGATAGTGGCTCAGCTGAGATAGTGTTTGCCGGGGAGCAGTGGGCCCCAGAACGATATTCGGTTGCGCTGTGTTTGTTTTCCGCATTTTTTATTTCATAATTTATAATTTAATCATTTTTATTATTTACCCATCATACGTAGTATAGGGTAAGTCTTGCAATCGTTTTGAAAATCGAAAAAAAAATTTTGACGGATTTATACCTTTTAGACAGTGGAGATTCTGAAAAACATATTTTAAGAAAAAATTTTTTGCCGTCTGTCTGTCTGTCTGTCAGTCAGTCTGTCTGTCTGTAAACGCTCTATCTTCCGAACAAATTGAGATAGAGACTTGAAATTTTGTATGTAGTTAGTATGTAAGAATGGTACGAAGCTAATTTAATATCAGCAACCTCGATTATCCGGAACTATTTTTTCGGACTCTCGAAAAATTCGTTCTGATGAAAGGTATATAAGAATTTTCGATTTTTTTTGTTTTAAGGAATGGACGTAAAAGGCAATAAAATAACACACATTTTGCATACAAAACGAAGTCAATCGAATTATTAGTTGCCGAGATATTTGTAATCCTGTTTTCCATATTCTTCGATTTTTCATGACCCTGTATTTCATTCAAATTCCGATTCAGAGGTATATTTTAATTGAAAATGAGACGCTTAATCCAACGCAGTTATTATTATTGGAGTTATAAGGATGTTTCTTTTACACAGTTCGGTATTACTTGAGTAGTTTGGAGCTTTATATAATTTGTCGAAATTGGTACATCAGCAATTCATTAATAGAGAATTACTATGTATATTAGCAATATTTAAATTCTATTTTGGAATTGCAGTGCATTGTATAAATAGTTTTCACATGTTTTATTTTCATATGCCTATCCATGATGGGTAAGTATTACGGTGGCCTCCAACGACTAGTTAAAAATCTTAATATCGTACCTTAACTACAATATTGGCATATTTAAACACTAATATAGTATTTTTGGTTTTAAATTATCATTTTCCATCATTTAAGGTAATTTAATAAAAAATTCAATCTCTTATTGAATAAAAGAAATTTCAAAATTTTTTGTGATGCCATCTATTTATAATAAAATAAAACATATTCAAGTAAAAATAAAAGCAGAAAAAAATAAATATCAAGCAAAATAAAAAAGCAGCAAAATATAAGCACAATAATTGAAAGAGCAATCGTACTTTTATAATATTTAAAAATCTTTAATATGCAAAAAGTAGGTTGTAATTTATATCTTATGGTTATTTTTAGCATCATTATGTTTATAAATTTAAAAACAGGGTAAATTTATCATCGTATTGACTTCCCTTGTTAAAGCAATACATGGATAATGTTTATTTTATTTTAAATCACGAATTGACACAGTTGTTCAATAACATTGTATTGATAAAGAAGGTATGAAATGCATTTCAAAACAGATTTTTTTAAAACAACAGTTTTGCCTTTATTTATGATGTTTTATACAACTATTTGGTTACTGAAAAAAGTAAATAGGTTAAAATTGGAATTGATATACATTATAATTTGTAATTGACAATGAGATTATTAAATTATAATTTCAAATATATTTTTAAAACAAAAATGCTGAAAACAAAAGGAGTGTGTCGTGGGTTTGAACTCGGACCCACTGGATAAATGGCTTCCATTTATCCGACTGAGCTACGACTACTTACACCTTTTCGTTTCAACGTAAGATATTTCAATTGTGTCATTCTATTAGACACCCCCTCTGTTTCTCAAAAACTAAGGAGCGTTGAATAAAATCCATTCAAGCTGAGGATAAGGGGTCTCTGCCCTACAACATATATTAAAATACTCAAAATCTATGATTATCAAAGTTGGCTCTCTCCTTGTAAACCTAAACATGTGCATAGTTTGCCAAAATTTGTAATTTAAAAATAATGTTCAATATATTCAAAATTGTTCTAGTGTTTATCTATACAAAAATGTATAAAACAATATTTAAAGAAGGTGGGCGTATTCAGTATTAGTCATAAAATATCATTCTAAAATTTTAACACAAGAAGAGATTTTCTGTTTCCTGGGAAGCTCTATGGCTTTAAAAGGAGTAATTTAATTTTTTTCTAATTGGTTTTTAACAATTTTCAGTATTTAATGAGATCTATATTTCTAACTACTTAATTGATTTTTTTACGTACAATAAATTGAAAATTGGAATAGCCAGAACTTTTTTTAAGCTAAAATATTCCTAATATTTAGTCTAAACGTTTTTGCTATTAAAAGTATGAAATTTTATTTAAAAAATTGAATAGTCTCAAAAAGCTTTAAGTGGTGGATCAACCAAGCTCTTCTTACCTATACTTTATATGCGCTGTGACGTATTGATGGATAAATCCAGGATGACTTTTGGCAAAGCTTTTATTCACAGCAACACACAACACAGCAAACAGAAGAAAATTAGAATTGGAAAAAAATATAGAAGTAAAATTCAAATAAGAGCACACTATGTACTCTGTCCGCAGCTGTTACCACAGTTGCGCGTGGGTTTGGACCTTTTCACAGTTATAACCATCAGATGATGGCCGTGACGGACTTCACTTTTTTACCGAACAGTCTGCGCCTCGGCTGACGACCTATGTTGTCTCACTTCAGAGTCGAAATCAAAAATCCTCTCTTGAGCCTCTTTGAAATTGCATATATATAAAGCAGTTTTCTTTGATAATCGCCGATCATTAAGAGGGTAAATCAGACAGCTCAAGTAGTATAGATTTATTATTTTCAAGCTGTCTAACGTTAAGTTTTTGGCCTGAAATACGATTTTTATAATGTCAGTTGGAGAGGTCTCAAGTGAAATTTATTGCTCAGATAATTGGAAAGTTGAAGTTTTATTTATACACAAATGTATCGTACTTGTTAGAGGGTATTTAGATGGGCTAACATCTGCCTTTATTGTCAGTGTGCTAATGAGGAAATTCAGAACGTTACAGCGCAAATGAGTTAAATGCTTAAACTAGAGACCGACAATAAATTCAGTTTAGTTTGTATTTTTGGCCCAAAATTTCATTTTCCTTTCCATCCCAAAATTAGTTTTCGTTTCCGGTCAATTCGTTTTCTGCAAAAATGTTGTGGAAATTTTGGCCAACCGAAACTGCTGGTATTTCAAAAGTGTTGTTTCTTTCTTTGAAAATTTTTAACATCCCAATTTTTAACATTGATTTCAGCTGCATCGGCTGAAATGATACACTCTTTATTTATTGCTAGAAACTTCTCTGTTTATAATTACGAGAAATGAAGTATTCAAGAAGAAAATGGAAGTTATAAAGCAAGCTGTGCACTTTTAAAACGAAAGAGTGATTTGCCTTCTCAAGAAAGATCTGTAATTTATTGAATCGTGAACGAGTTGTTTTTTAAATACTTTACTCATCTTGATTTAGATTGCTTACTTAAATAACTCATATTAATTTAAATTTTTTTAAATCAACTCACTCACTTGAGTTGTTTCAACTCTTTATGATAAGCTGCCTTTCAAAACGTGAGATGAAAGTTCGAATTTTGGCTCAACTTGAGTTATTTTTTGTCTGACCTTTTTAGAAAGTGCATAGTACATGCATGACTAAGCTTTCAAGTGCTTCACCTGCTTCTTAAAAACTGAAGACTTAACACTAATAGAAATTTTTTTTAGTTTGAAACCACAAAAGAGCTAGAATAACAGATGATCATTTACAAAAATCACTACAAAAGATAACTCGAAGTATACATACTTAAAACAAGTTTTTATTAAATAAAATTCGTCTAATTGAAAATCAATCTGCTTTGTGGATGAATGAATTGCATTTTACTTTACGTCAAAATAAAAAAAATGCTGAGAGACACGAGAGAAAACTTGGACCCTGGAGAGAAATTTCTTAAGTATAGGCGCAACTGTAAAAATTATTTAGGGTGGCGAGAGGCAGATTATGTTTTGTTTTTGTTTGAAACTTATACAGACACATACATACATATGTATCTATGTTTGTTTGTTAGAAATATATTTCTTTACACGCATAATTAATTAATAACTATGCAGATTTATAAGTGTATTAATCACTTAACATTTTTGAGCGGCATTTTCTTTTTCGACTGAAAATAGGAAGATTACCAAAATAATTTTCAGGCTATTGTTTCGTCCTTAAAAACCTGTTTCCGTCTATCTTTATTTAAACCCTAATACATATAAATTAAAATTTTGCCTGCAAATCAGATTTAAGTATCATGTAGAATTACCAGTGAAAGAATAATAAAGCCTGACACTTTATTCATTTGTTTTATTTAATTTTAATTTTTTTGTGAAAAATAAAATCAAAATTCACTTTCCTGTATTTATAAGCTAAAAACATAAATCCTATTTGATGAAACTTATTTAAAAAAAATAAAGTACTAAACTATATTTCCATTCTACTAAAAAAATATACTTCAAGTTTTATTTTGTGAATGCATGTAAAGACACCAACAGTTCGTATTTCTTACGCCATGACATGAAGCTTTACAATTTGAATTCAATACTTGTATATTTTAAACGAAAAACTGAAACAACAATGGTGAAGATGTAATCCCTTAGGTTAAAACGTCATTTTAAAAAATAAACTTTCTATTTTTTGATAAGAATACTGAACAGCTATGAAAGCATTGGGGATATAATTCTTTCGAATATTTATTTTTCGACAATAGTGAACATTTATTGAATTTATTGTAAGAAAAATTTATGTAACTATGCAGCTAATATTCAAAATTTTCCAAAAAGGATGAAACTCGCTCATTTTTTTTCAATGCTGGAGATGTGTGGACACTTTTATCATATTTATCATACTGTCATCATATCATTTTGAAATTTAAAATGTGTAATTTTTTGCATAATTTTGTAGATTCATTTCAAATTTTATGAAAAGCGGATGTATAGTTTATTTACAGCTATCAAAAGTATTCCATTACATTACGGACTTTGGGAAAAAATAACTTAAAGTGCATTTTAATGATGTTGCAATCTTTCGAACATAATGATACATAATTATCAAATGTACATAATGATACATAATTATCAAAATTTGGAGTGATATTGCATTCTGTTAGCCAAAAATTCTTCCGTTTAATTATTATTATATTTTTATTTATTTTATTTATTTATTTAATTATTTAGTTGTAGAATAAGACCCGTCAGTGAGATTTTTTTAATTCCTTTTGACCTAACAAGATCATTAAAAAAACTGCGTCCAATGACAGTATTACTATTTATTATATTTAAAATCAATTCAAATAAAGTAAAATGGCGTTAGAGATTTGTTTCATTTTTACATTATTTAAAAGGCTATTTTGTCAATCTAAAAAAGAACCTTTTAGAAATTTATTAAGTAGTTCTTTAGATAAAAAAAAATATTGTATCAAGAGTAAACAAATTTGTCAGATCTAACCAAATATTCATATAAACAAATAAATTATTTAATATTGTTGATATTTTAAAAATAATCCATTTATAATTAAGCAATGAGAATGATAATAGTGTATATAATTTATAAGAATATTATGGGTATATCCGTACGCTTTAAGTGTACTGTATTTTTTGTTGTATTATTTTTCTGATGGGTTATGCAAACAAACATAATTTAAGTTAAAAATTGTCTTTTATTTTCAGAATGCATTTATTTAGATGTACAATTAAATATCTTTATAATCCTATATTTCAAATAAATGCATTTCCAAAACATTATTATTTTTTAATTGATGATAAACAATATTTTTAACTGTTAGATAAATAAAATATTTTATCTTATCTTTTGTACTCAAAAGAAATTGCTAACAAAAACACATATTTAAACGTATTCTTATTCAAGTGTTCTATTGTAGAAAACTATTTTGCATTTAATTTTTTTACATTGCGTTTATATATATATATATATATATATATATATATATATATATATATATATATATATATATATATATATATATATATATTGTATGTTTTTCTCATTTTTTTCTTTGTCAAAGAGATCTTTTATCATGGATAACAAATGATTATTTTTGTGTCTTAAATTCTGTGTTTTAAATTCAAAACATTGTTTTTGTCATAGATCTTAAATGATTTGTTTTTCAAATTGTTTATTTCTGTAGTGGTTTTGAGATCTGAATAGATATCGCAGAAAACAAATTACTATAGTAATACGAAACAACAAAAAAATAATACAATGCTTTAGCGTTCAAATTAAATTCTTTTCGTTTTTGGCTTTTTCTAATGTTGGACCAATTATATTGCTGTTTTGTAATTAGTAACAAAATAAATAAACGCTCAAGCATTATTTTCTTTTCTGTATTAGTTTTTTTTTTTTTTTTTTGACTTTTTTAAATCAACATCAGTGGATTTTTAAAATGAGTGGAAATTTTAATTCCCTTGATTTTGTTTAAATCTTTTGTTGAACACTTAGAAAATAGCTATGGCAGAATCAAATGCGTTACCATATTTTTCATTACGCTAATGCTAGTGTAATAAGAATAGAGTATATAAGTTAATAAAAATGGCCAAGGTGACATTCAACTTATGTTAATGTATATGTAACGTACTATGTAACAAGTATAACAAGTCGGAAATTGCACGTTAAAAATAGCAAATAAGGTGTGTTTGTGCTATAATGAAGGTTAAAAGATATTCAGATCTTGATGTAACTGTAATCAGTGTACTTCTGATATTGTATAAAATTTCAAAATCTTTTTTGTGCCTCTGTAATTACCATTTGTTTTATATTATACAGGAAGTAACTTGTAGTAAACCTCAGCAACGTATATCAGTTTCATAAAATGTGAAATAGTTTAATATAATTGAAACGTTCAAATACAATGTTTTCTCCAATATAATTATGTAGTGCAATACTTTTATGTGGCCCTATATATTAATAAAACAAATTCAACACAGATTGTACAGAATGTATATTTTATTCTATACTTCATAGATGCATATCAATTTTAATATGCTTGAAAGTGTGTAACATCATTAAAATGCACTTTAAGCTATTTTTTCCCAAATGTCGTAATGTAATGGAATACTTTTGATTGTCCCAGTAATTAATCTATACATCCGCTTTTCATAAAATTTGAAATGAATCTACGAAGTTATTCAAAACATTATCTATTTTGAATTTCAAACCGTTTGGTTGGGTATTTTATCCGTTGTTATATGCGGACAGACGGACTGAACGACGACTATAGATGCTGCGCATTTATATATTTACGAACGCAACTAAAAAGATTAGACTAGTATCAAAAGATTGTAAAAATGGCCACAGTGACATTCATATTACTGTTAATGTATATGTAACATATTATGCAACTAGTACAATAAGATTAGATTAGTATAATAAAATTATAAAAATGACCACTGCGATGTACCATATTATGTAGCTAGTATATTAATATTAAACGAGTATCGTATTATTGTAAAAATGGCCACTGCAACATTCATATTACGTTCAGTTATAAGTGACGTATAGTGTAATTAGTATAAGGAGATTAGACTGGTATCATAAGATCGTATTAAACGGTCAAGTGCAAATATTACTCGAGTTCCGAGGGTTCCATACTATAAATAAAATGGCGAGGATAATAACGCCATGTTAAGGTTCTACCAATTTTCACAACTTAATTTTAGAATTTTTTTTAAAGATTAGATGCAGCAACTTATTGACTATGTATAGAAAAAGGTATATTTTAGCAAATATGTATTCATAAAATGTAAAGGTGGGATTTATTGACATGTGCTATTTGGCATTATTACACACCTATGCAATATGTGCAGGTAATAACGCCATGCAAACAAAACTGTAAAATAAGATGGAATAATGGCATGCAAATTGTTCAGCATTAAAAATAAAAGTGCTACAGTCCTAAAAATTAACAAACTGCTTTTACTTACGTTCAATGAGATATCACGATGCAATAAAAATCATTTGATATTTTATTCTTCTGACATTAAAAACAAGTTGGAAATTGCACGTGAAGCGTAGCAAATGAGGTGCCTTCGTACGATAACGAAGTTTTAAAAATCTTACTCTCTTATATCAATCTCATAAAACTATAAATAATTACAATTAAAATGCGCACCAAACAATGTTCTCCTTATACCATTATGCAATGGAATACTTTTGTGTGGCCTTGTAAATCAATAAAAAATATTCTTTGAACCCCAGATTATGCAAAATGTATATTATAATATCTACTTTATAGATGCATATCAATTTTATTACGTTCGAATGAGTGTAACACCATTAAAATGCATCTGAAACATTTTTCCCCATTAACCGTAATGTAACGGAATTTTTTTGATTGTCCTTGTAACTGAACTATGCATTCGATTTTGATAAAATTTGAAATAACTCGATAAAATTATGTAATAATTATGTATTTAAAATTTCAAACGATTAAAATGCATTTGGAACTTTTTCCCGATTGACCGTAATGTAACGGAATCCTTTTGATTGTCTCTGTAATTGATCTATGCATCCGATTTTCTTAAAATTTGAAATGACTCGACAAAATTATGTAATAATAATATTTTTTAAATTTCAAACGATTCGGTTGGGTAGTTGTTGCGTTGTTATATGCGGACGGACAGATAGACGGACAGACAGACGGACAGACAGACGGACGGACAGACGGACGGACTGAACGACAACAACAGGTGCTACGTATTTACATAATTACGAACGCACCTAAAATTAGCAATTAGAACATACAAATTTCTCTTTATCCTTTCTGGTTTTTATCCATAACAAAAAAGGTTTCTCGAACGTAAATAAAATAAAATAAATAACATAGTTTTGTTTCTAAAAAGGATGAACCGCGGAAGTAATATCCGTGAATGACAGTATCACCCTGGTATACTTATTGCGCAGTATACATTAAACTACAAGCTATCTCCGGAACGCATCCAAAACGCCGCACAACATTTTGAAAGTACAGTAGCACCTCGATTAACCGAGCTTCAGTTAATGGAGGTTGGTGTTAACCGAGCTGATAACAAATCCTGATTTTGTTTTCAGTGGCCACGAGACCCTATTAATCAGCAGGTGTAATGTGTTATCGGGCAATTACGTCTCGAAATCACTTGACAGACGATAGTGTGGAAAATTTCCTTTTTAAATTTGTTGTGCTGTTAAACATAACATTATATTTAACAGCTTAGCTGTATGCATTTATATCATTTAAAAAATGTTGTATTGTTTTTTATTTTTAGAGACGTTAAATTCGCGAACACAGCGAGATTTTAAATATAATTTATATTAACCGAGATTTCCGATATCCAATGTATTAGCGGTAACAGTTCGCAGAGAAAATCGAGGTTGAGCAGTATATGAAATACGCTACAAATTTATGTAAAAAGCAAAGTATTTCCTAGTAAATATTTATCCTTCTTATTACAGAACTTCTGGGGGAAATTTTAGATTGGACGATGACTCGTACAAGGAAGATCTCCAAACCGGACATACTCAGAATTTTTTGAAAAAAAAATACTAATTAAACTATTTATGTATGTAATAAAGGATCAGTCAAAATTAGCGGCAGAATTACAGTGGAATATCTGTAAAAAAAAAAATAAAATACTTTCGAATATTTGGCGTGAAAAGACGAAAGCGTCATGCTATTTGGCGAGCAGCATCTTTCCTCGCCAAAAACAAATGATTTTAAAGCAAATGAAAATTGTTGGATTTTTAGAATGCGTATAAATGGCATTTAAGAAATTTCAACAAAAATATTAAGGGAATATAACATATTATATACATATATATATATACTACTTCTTGCGGTCGGTATTTAACCTATCACTGGAAAAAATATTTATATATATATATCATATTGAGAAAAAAATATTTTTATACATTTAAGCGTATTCAAAAATGAAAGCCAAATGTTTAAATAGCAAAAAAAAATATGAATAAAAAATGCTCAATTGGGCTTTGAGCTTGAAACAATTTTATTAATTTAGTCTATGAATTTCGTTTTAAATCGCAAATTTTGATAGTTAAATTTGAAAAAAAATACATGTAAATATCGATATAACAAAATTATGCTTAAAACAAACTAAAACTGAGAAAATTAAAGTTATTTAAAATAAATTTATCTTAATAAGTTCAACATGAATTTTTTTCTCCCTTAAAATGTATTGGAGATAAAATGTATTTTTGAAATTGCATTCCATCGCCAACCAATGATAAAACGCCAAATAACAAAATTTTCATTATTCTTTTACGGACACTGTATAGAGGTTCCATCGAAATTTTTTTATAAACATATATAGCCTCATAAGAAGGACATTCCGTAATTTTTTCAGATTTTTCGGAGTATGTCCATATGGAGACCTTCCTTGTTAGTGCTTATTGAAGAGGTAAGATCTATAAATGTAACCAATTAATTTTTACCGATTATTTGTGATTTAGATGACTCAGAGTCTTTCAGCACAGAACTTGTAGAGCCATTTTTCAGGATTGATTCATAACTACGCGTAATAATAACACTTGGCATTATTACCTTACGACGCATTAAATTAATTATTAACTGTATTATTTAAAAAGTCTTTTGTAAACGAAGAATAACACTTTGTAAAAAAATTATATAAGGACAGTGGGTATAGTTTTACATATTAGAAAAATGTGAATACGTATACCATAAAAATTGAAAGAGATATGAGGTCTTAATAATATCAAAACATTCTAAACTGTATTACTCTTTTTTTAGTCTTATTCTAATCAACTATTATTTTAACACAATCTAACTGATTGGTAAAGTTATCATACGAATTTGAATATTTTCCAACTGAGCGAAAAATTGCCCAGACCCGGAATCGAACCCGGATACTTGGCTTACAAGGCCAATGCTTTACCTGTTAAGCTAACCGGGCGATAACCGGCTGGGATTTTTCGCTCAGATAACCTTATTAGCCGTAACATCTGGTCTGTCATTTAGACAGCTCGGCTGGCGTATTCTGCCGGCTTATTTTTAGATAGAGGGCGCTTCCGACACATCTCCAATATTTCAATGGCATTACTCCTGGGTGTTTTACTACCAGACCACCATACTTCCAGGAAGTGTTAGGGATGCAAAAACGACTCGGAATCACATAAGAATGTAACGTTGAAAATGTCTCTTTTACGAGTTATGGTTAAAAGAAGCAGAAAAAAAAGAACAGAAACAGGCAGAGAAACAGAAACAAATTAATGTGACAGAAAAACAGTTTTTTAAAGGTTTTACTGCAAAAGGTGTTCGAAATTACGACCAGAAGTAGTGCGGAATGCTTGATAGCGGCGTTGCATGGAATTCCTAACGATCTGAAAGATTCCTGTCATCTTTGATAGAATTGTGGCTGCTACAGAAATACGAGCTGCAAAGTTTTAACTGATGGGAGCAGCTTACCGGACTACTTCTGGTCGTAATTTCGAACACCTTTTAGTAAAACCTTTAAATAAACATTGTTCTGTCACTTTTACATGCTGCTGTTTCTCTGCTTGTTTCTCTTGCTTTTTTCTCTACTTCTTTTAACCACAACTCGCAAAAAAGTCATTTTCAATATTACATTCCATTGTGACTCCGAGTTGTCTTAACTAACCGAGTAACTAACACTTCCTGAGGGTATGGTGGTCTGGTAGTAAAACATCCAGAAGTAATGCTATTGAAATGTCGGAGATGTGTCAGAACCGCTCTCTATCAAAAAGTGAGCACATCAAAACTGTACGTCATTTTGAATAAAATAAATACAAAGAGAATGACCTACACGCAAACCTCAACAAAATAGAATAGTTTGTCCAGTGTTTATGAACGTTTAAAATCTCCCCCTCGGTCCACAGCTCAATGTTCGCTAGTTACCCGATCCCGATGTTTCCGATTTCGGGCTTAAAATTTAAGTTAAGGTCTATACTTTAGAATAATTTCGACCTCATGCACAAAAAGTATTTGTTCTATACTCTAAAGTCTAAAGCGCCCTCTATCGGCAATTTTTGAACGTAACCTTTAAAATTTTTTTACAAAAAAATCGTGATATAAAGAATGAATTTAGCGAAAACCACAAACGAATCGACCGTTTTTTCCGTTTTCTATCATCGTTTGAAGTTTTGGACGTTAAACTTCAATGGACCCTAGCTCCTACAGAAGACGTTTGCGCCCCATGGTTTCCTATTTAATAATGTTTGTCTGCATGTCTACTATCACCCCTCAAAGTTTGTTGGTAGCGAAATACCCTGTATATTTCAATGGACTTCCTTATGATGGACTTACGATAAAAATTCCACACAAAACACAGTTCGTTTTCATGCTATTATTATTTCATTATTTTGTTGTTCTTATCTTGATTGGAACCGAAATACCTCAAATGTTTTTAATATATTGTATAACACCTTTCTTAAGTAATGAAAAATGTTTATTAGAATGCTTAAGAAAAGGTGTGGTTCGTTTAAATCTTGTGATTTTAAATATCTGATTAAAAAAATGTTTTATCACCAATTCAGCGTAAAATAACTATTTTTTTTTACAGTGTAGCTAAAGTAAAACACTTGTACACATTTTAAAGGTGGCACTGTGGTACGTTCGCTTTG
Source organism: Maratus speculifer (assembly GCA_964019185.1). Classification (NCBI taxonomy): domain Eukaryota; kingdom Metazoa; phylum Arthropoda; class Arachnida; order Araneae; family Salticidae; genus Maratus; species Maratus speculifer. Next base: position 246,147,515 of record OZ025295.1, on the reverse strand, counting down.
AAGGGAACTTCCAAAATTTTAACGCCGCCGCCTTGGTCCGCTGTATAGTTTTCTACAAAGTCTTATTATTCTTTTAACAAATTCTTCTTCTTTTTATTATTATTATTATTATTATTATTATTATTATTATTATTATTATTTTCATAATACTGATAATTCCGATACCGCAGATGGCCAAAGGTTACCAGTACCTTGTGAATTTAACTATTTTGTCAAATAACTTATAAAAATACATGAGAAATTATACTGAAATTCCAGGATTGTAAGCGGTAATATATCTCCGTGAAGATTTTTTTCCAGAATATCTTTTAGATAAGCCTGTCATAATTAATGCAGCAAATGGGTTCAATTTGTAGAATATCATTAAAGGCCAATTGTAACAAACTGCGTTCATTTTTATGCAGATAGCATGCATAGTCGTAGATAAATTAAGGTTTTCATAAAAATACTCACGTTTCATAAAAGTAGACTTTTGCTTATAATTTGCAGAGTTCTTAATATAAAAAAAAATTAAAAAAATAAAATAAATCAAAAACATGTCATACGTTCAGAAAATATGACAAACAACATATTACATAATACCCTATAATCAGAATTTGAAGTAATAACTGTATGAAAAAATTGGTTTACTAAAAATTGTTTCACTGCGAATGCATTTTTCCATAAATCCATTGATTAGTGTCAATATAGCCTGCACAATATTCGAATAGTGCTGCATTTCGATACAGCCCCTCAACGTTTTGCTTCCTTTGGAGAACAACGGATTTTGAGCTTATTCTATCATCCGTAATTTTCAAAATTTTCAAGACAATAGTTTGAGACTTTCACAAAAGTTGCTTTATACAAACATTTAGCAAACACATTATGCACATTATATTTCGACTGCATTCAAACATAACCAAAAAAACTTTTTTTTTCTTTTTTTGCAAATTTGTTTATTTTTTATACAATTTTTATTATATTTTAATTCTGATTAGAGGATATTGTGTACAATGCTGTTAGTAATATTTCGGAAAAGAGCATTTTTTAATATTCAGAACTCTGCAAATTATAAGCAAAAAACTTAGCAAAATTTGAGAGTGTTTTAAAGAAAAATGTAATTTCTTTACGAGTATTACATACTCTCTGTATAAAACTGAACACAGTTTATTACAACAAGCCACTTAATTTTTATCTACAGTTTGAACGTTTTTGCTACATTAGTTTTGAACTGGTTACCTAAAAAATATTCTTTTTTTAATCGTTCATGATCACCTATGGCGTTTATGGAAAACATTTTTGAGGATATATATAACCTATACTATTGTGTTTACAGACTTAATTTAATTAAACATATTTAATTTTACATGATGTGTTAAAATATTACAAAGCTCTAAGAATATAAAATATTAAAGGAGGCCTATATTTTAGAAATATTTTGAGAACTAGGAAAAAACATCTTTTAAGAAGAGTGCACAGAAAAAATAAATCAAAAATATTAAATTCCCAAGCTGATATTTTAAATACACAACATTCTACGCCCATAGACTTAACATTAGGGAAAGAGAGAATTCGGAAATTGAGTGCATAACAACCTTAACACTTCCTTCTAAAAATATATGTTTGATATGAATTTATCTAAAATTTAAAAAAAGCTAAAAGAAATAAATCACATACATATTTTTTCGGCATGTAAGCAAAACTCATTGATTTATTTACTAAGTAACCGATTACATTTTATTACATTTTGAAGCTTCGAAAAAATAACTAACTCATACGGAATTTAATTTAGACTTTCCTTGACTTTAGATCGTTTGGAAAGAAAAGTCAAACTCATTTAGAACCACAAAAGATATATAAAATCTGCCAACAAAAATTCATCAAATCATTTAATGTTTGTCATCTTTTGTATTAGAAAGTTATTCGCTAATGACTGCAATTAACTTAAGCGACTGCTTTAATTGAAATAAAATGTATTCAACAGCCATTAATGTAATGGGAGACGATTTCGGTATTTTATGACTTTAGTAAAACATTATAGAAACTAATGTAATTAATTACTTTAACATAACAATAAGAAAATGGTAACTAAAACGGAAAAGATAAATGCCTTATAAATTCAGATATCATTTATTTTTCTTGAAGGCATAATATTTATAAATGTTATATTCAATTGAAGAAAAATTCTTCATTGAAAATTATGATTTTTTTTTATCAATATTTCACTTTCAATTAATATCAGATATAATTAGAAATCTCTTAGTAAGTATTTTTACAGCGTATTAAAATTCCATTATTATATTATAAAATATACGCTGCATTATAAAACATTTATAAAGTTTCCATAGTTTAGAATTTTGACTTAAAAAAAACATTTAAATCGATTCATGAGTAAAAAATAAACAAAAATTTTAAACATTGAATACACTTCTTAAATTATATGTACAGAATAAAAAAATAAATTGTAATAGCGCAGAAATGAAATAACTTCATCGATTTAAATCTATTTAAAAATTTATAAAAACTCCAAGAAAACTTACTCTAAATCTATAAGACCAAAACTAATGTGTAATAAGCTATAGAAAATTTGAATGATTGTGCATTTATAAGCATTAAAGTAAAAGTTTTACACAAGAAGTAGCCAGCAGTTTCTTGAGCTCTTAAATATATTTTTAAGATATTTTGTTTCAAATTTTTAGATTTTTACTTCTCCAAATGTGAAATATCATGAATTTTGATTTCAAATTAACGGACCATTTTTCAGATTTGTTTTATAGTCTAAAATGTTTCTTTTCCAATCATGGGAATAAGTCAGAAGGAAAGCGACGATAATAAAAATATAGTAATCTCTGAATTATTATAATTTTTCGCATTTTAATATTGTCTGTATTCCATGTACAATGTTTAAAATCTTGTTCGATCCTGAATAAGACCCTGATTTCAAAATAAAATTTCTAAAAAACAAAGACCGGTAGAATTATGCGGTAAACGGATTGTTTATTAGGTAAGCCGTAAAAATTTTATGTAGAAGTTGGAGATTTTTTTTACTGTAATTTTAAACTGATTTTTGTAGCCTCGTGTTAAATATTTCTTGCGTAAAAAAATTGTCTTAGGACTAATGATTATTTGAGGAGATTAATACAACTATTGCACCTGCTGTCTTGTACTAGCACTCATACTTTATATGAACATTTAGTTTATTTTTTTCCTTGAGGCCTCTAATTTAGATTTTATATCATAGGAATACATTTTTTGGGCATTATAAGCACACACATCCTCATAAAACTCTTGCATGTGATAGTCCTATTTTGGTATTCCCGTTGGTATTCCTGACACATTGCTTTCGATATCCCTACAGCGATTTTCTAGTTCTATACCTTTTTGTGAAAAAGTTGTGTATGTGCATGTCATTAAGCCACCAAGTCTCTTTACCAATTTTGACAGTTGATTTCCTTACTTCTTTTTCAACTTGTGTTTGTAGCTGACGTCAGCTCTGTTATTTTGCCCTCTTGACTGAGAGTCACGTCTCTCCTTTCAATTCTCATGTTTCGAAGTATACATTTTAATAAACAGGTCAATTGTTGATATCTAGAGGGTTTGTTTATATACAGAGTGTCCAGCGATAAAACCCTGATTTCAAAAATAAATTTCTCAAAAACAAAGATCAATAAAATTATGCGGTAAACGATTTGTTCATAAGGTAAGTTTTCAAAATCTCACACCAAAGTTTCGAACGGTGAATATTTTGAAAAGATTGTGTTCTGATTTCAAAAAATGCATTTCTCTTGTGTTAGATTGCTTGCACAAGACCAGTTTTTCTGCGTACGGTGCCATAATTTAATGATTTTTGGAACTAAATTTTTGGAATTTTTTGATATTCAAAACATTTAGTTCCAAAAATCGTTAAAATATGACACTATTTGGCGATAAACTTATTGTCTACCAGCAATCTAAAACAAGAAATTGTCAAGTCAAGCATTCTTTGCAAGCAGAACACAATCTTTTCAAAATATTCATCGTTAGAAACTGCTCTATAAAATTTTTACAGCTTACCTTATAAACAAACTCTTTACTGTATTATTCTATCGATCTTTGTTTTTGAGAAATTTAATTTTGATATCAGAATCTTATTTGCTAGTTGCCCTGTAAAATACGTTACCAAATTTTAGGCTTATGTCGTTAACAAATCATTATAAATCGTAATTTAGAAAATAAACTATCGAATTTTTACCCCTTTTAAATTTCGAATTTTATTAGAAACTAATCTTAGAAAACATTTATACATTATAAGTAGCTACAATGCTAAATTTTAAAGTTTCTAGGCCCAATCTCAGGCATCTAATATTCTAAGTTTCAAGCATCATAAAAAAAAATTGCATTTTTTTTAAAGTTTTTGCTCTTTTATGCCTCTGTGAATCATAACACTGACAGAAAATATAGCTTTGTGGTAGCACATATTTTCCTTCTCAAATTAAAACCATTACTTTTGAAGTCTGTTTGAACTTTCATGAAATTTCATAGAAAACTTAATTTAAAACACGTTTCATGCTTTTTCAGTCTTTTAAATTTCTTTTCTTTTTTCAACTGTTCTTCAACTTCAGTACCACAAAAATGTTCAGTTGTAGCTTCCTCAATATAAAAAAGTAGTATTTTTTTATCGTTTCTGACGTGCTGCACTATTCTAGGTTTAATGACACCAATATAACATACACTCTAAATTGAAGCAGGGACTGACACCATCAATTTACAATTTTTGATTTTGAAATAGGATTGTAATTTTCTGAATTAGCACAGAAATTGTAATTTAGAACTTTTTAAACATGGTTTACACTTACTTTAACCTTTTAAAGTACGATCTTAATTTAAACTGCCTTTGCAATGCTCTCTAATTTCACCGTTTTAGATTTGAAAGTTTTTAGAAACAGTTTTAAAACAGCATTTTCATTTTATACGTATCTAACATGCCGAATTTGATGTTTCTATTTTAGCAATTCAATAAAAAACTTAATTTAGAATGTTTCAAGAATGCTATTCAAAAACATTATGAGACTTTTAAATTATGATTTTTGTAGAAATTGTTCTTAAATACCATTTATATATTATAAATAACTACCTTGTCAAATTTTCAGCTTCTAGGAACTTAAGTATAACTAAATGTGTATTTTAAAAAAGTTTTCTGCTTCTACAACTCCCTTCAGATCAGGGCCTGATTATTAACGGAGCACTCTCTCACCAATAAAATTTTATAGAAATTTTCACCTTGTTTAAACTTCCTTTTCATTCGAAATTGCTATCACGAATATGCAAAAAAAAAAAAAAAAAAAAAAAAAAAAAAAATTCCTGGTGGGAGAGTGCCTTGTTGATAATCAGGCCCTGTTTCAGATAGCGGAATTGACATGGAATATGGCCTATATTGGAAAAAGAGGCCGTTACCATCAAATTATCACCATTACTTTTGAGATTGGTTCAGTAATTCAAAAGATTATCCCCTAACAAATTCACAAATAAACGTTACTTTTTGTTAAAAAAAAAATAGATGATTGAAACAAACAAAAAAATTACTAGTATATAAAATACTATTACAATAAAACATGTCATTTCTGCAAACTGGAAAAAGATTTAACTATGTTCTGTAATTCAATTATACACGTAAAGAAAAGAATGTTTTCATTTTTAGAATGAAATCTTCTACATAACAAAGGCTTCCGTTTCAATCTTATTAAAATCTAATATTTTACTTTTTAAACAAAACAACTTGGATTAATTTAAAGGCGCATGCTAATTGAAAGTAAATCTCTAAAGCCCTTACCAATTCTAAATGAAGAAAATATTTGTATTGAAACAAATGCATCTCAAGAATATATTCTTTCCTGTGATATGATGAAAATTATTTTAAAATAAAAGAGGATTTAAAGCTCTAAATCTGTCGATACAGAGGTCTCAAAATATTATTACTTGAAACTCTAGTTTGTTTAATATTATAATTTTTTGTAATATTTATAATTTTTCAATGTAGAAATTACATTACCTGAATCAAGTACAGAAAAATAAAAGAAGAGTTGTGAAAAAATGCATTTGAAATTATTGGTCTAATAATGGGAAAAACAGGAAAAAAATCAATTTTTTTAAATCTAAAACTGTGTAATTTATGGCATGTACCCTATGTATACAATAAGGGTTTTTAAGTATTATATTACTATATTTTTCAACCAAATGAGTTTAAATAAATTAGTTTTATCTGCTTAACCCTCTAAGTATTTGCAAAGTAAAATTTCTTTCACTAATCTGCAGGCTTCACAGCAATATACGCAATATTTAAGATAATATTACTCTATAGATTTAAAGAATTTTCAATAGGTTTTTCAATTATTAATAATCTCAAGGATTTCATTCATATTTGTAACTAAGCTATTTTAATAATGTTGAAATACTCATATTTTCTGAGCATCTAAAACAAAATGTAGAGAAAACAACATTACAATTTCACTCATTTGCAAGACGCTCAGAGGGTTAATACTCTGCAATATTTTTTTTTATTAATATTTTTAAGTATTCAGTAAAAATAGTGGAAATAAATTTCGCTTTAATAGCTTGTTCGAATTTTATTTTCTTCGTTTCCGAAGAAAAAACTCTAATTTTATTGTCAAATGCAGCTATCTGACGTAGACAAAATAAGTGTTATTCCATTCTTTGCGCGGTTCTTGATCAGTTACTGTGATCGTATTGTCAGAACTCATTGCACATAATGAGAAATGTAGTGTTTTTAGGAATAGGCTAGATATGGCACATAATACAGTGAAGGGTTGAGCAAGTTTCTAGTCTCAGGTATTAGGATATTTTTCGAAGAGGTGTCACCATAGAAAAAAAAGGGGAAAGCAACAAAATTACTTCATGGATGATAATGAAAAAGCGATGTGGGATAGAGGTCTGGAATAAAAAGTACATTTATTTTAGGACAAAATTTTAGGACATTTTTGTAGGATGTGCCAATCACTGGTGCCTGCCAAATACTGGGGATGTTACCCTATATGCTACATAAATTTACAATTTAGATTTTTTGTATGAATTCTTATTTTCTGATTAGCGCAATTACAGGAGAAGAAATGAATGGTTAATGATTATAGATCATTTTGGAACGGTAACTTTGGGACGCAGGGGAGAGTACACTGTTAAAAATTTGCTCTATTGTGAACCGAATTTTGGTGCTCAATAGCTGCATCTGTAAAATGGTGAAAACTCGAACCAAAATTTGGAGCTTCCTATTTCTACGTCGTTCCAAATATTGGAACTACGCTTCGAGAGAAGCTCCCAATATTTGTTCAAGATTTCACCATCTTACAGATGCAGCTATTGAGCACAGAAATTTGGTTCAAACTAAGAAAAGAGTTTTAACAGTGTAGTAGTAGTTGAGACAAATTGCGTAGCGCCTACAGGTAACGCTCCACATTTTACTACTTGTTAAGCATAACTGATTTGTTTGATTGATTATTTTGTTTTCTTTTATTCCTACCACGTGTACTAGCATGGACGGCGATATCACCTTGAGTCACTTCGTAAAAGAAACATAAATGCTACGCCCATTACTTTATATTAGGAAAATCCTGTTCTGTATCTTAATAATTCATATAAATCTGTTGAATATGAATTAAAATTTCTGTGCACAGTAGAGTATTCGAATTCATTTGTTTACCCTTGTTTAGCCAACCTCTTTTTTAAGTGGCTGTATCTGCACTAAGCCTTTTTGATTTTTTAAAAGTTCGTTAACTACACAATTACTTATCTTTATAATACATTTAAAATAAATGCATTTTAAATACATGAGCTATTTTATATTAATGACTATGGAGGATTAAATAATGCTTCTTATCTGTTAGACAGTTAAAATATTTTACCACAGCTTTTGTACTCAAAAGAACATGTAATAAAAACAACTATTTATAAATGTTCTTATTCGAGTGTTCTATTGTAGAATACTATTCTTTTGTTATATTATTTATTTATTTTGCTTATATTTTTTACATGTCTTTCTGATACATTTATACTTTATCAAAGAGATCTTTTCTTCTTTTATAACAAATGATTATTTTCGTTTCAATTTCGTGTCTTCAATCCTCTGTTTTAAATTCAAAACATTCTTTTTGTCATATAATTTAAATGATTGTTTTTACAAGTGTTTGTTTCGGTAGTGGTTTCGAGATTTGAATGAATATCATCGAAAACATTTTTCTATACTTATTCTAAACAAACAAAAAATAAAATTCTTTAGTCTTAAAATTTTATTCTTTTTGGCTTTGATTTTATCTAATTTCCGGCTAATTACACTGCTGTTATACGAGTAGAAAAAAAAATAGTAAGCAAATAAACGCTGCAGAATTCACTTTCTTTTTAGATTACGCCTTTTTTTAATTTAATTTTAATTTTAATTAATTAATTTATCTTTATATTTTATTTGTTTTGCTCAAAAACAATGTGAAAACACTGAATGGGAATTTTAAGTGCTCTGATTTTTAAAAATGTCTTATTGAACGATAAAATACATATCGAACAGAATGAAGTGACTTACAATATTTTTGATGGCGCTTGTTACTAAAAATCTAGTATCGTAACATCATAAAAATGACCACTTCGACATTGATATTATAATAAAATATATCTTATAATGTTAAAACGACAAACGTGATTTGATTTAAAAAAATAGAATATAATAACAAATATTAATATACAATACCTTTTTTTAAATTACTATGATTCCGAAAACAATCATTTATCTTCATTAAAGCGTGAGCGGCAGCGTTAGCGCGTGATATGGCGCCAAAGTTAAGAGACCACTCACGCGCCAGCACGTGATATGGGTGACGTCCAATAGGCAGTCACGCACTGGCGCGGGAAAATCTTTCACTGATTCTTTGTTATAAAATGTAAATCGGCTTCTGAAAAAACCCACTTCTACAGTGCGGAATTAACTATCATCACATCTTTATGTAAGCGGCAGCGAACGTGTTAACCAAAATATTTTCAAACAGTATTACATGATTTCTTTTTTAAAATAACACAATTCAATTTAGATTTTTCTTTTGTAAGTCGTCATTTAAAAATTATTATACAATATATTTTCAGTATTTGAAAATTTATTGTAGAAATATTTTTTTTTTTTTTTTGCCATTCATTTTGGGAAACGATTACGAATAGTTTTTACAGTGGAGTCTTTTCTTTTGAAACAGACTATCGGTAATTATGTAAATGTATACCAAAATAACACAATGTATTGAATGTAATAACACATTGTTCCTAATTGCTAAAAAGATGGAAATATATTTTTAAAAACAGAAAAATAGTTTTATTTAAATGTTGACATATTTTAACTGATCACCAAGTCATTTTCAAAACAATTCAAAGTGATGTTTCAAAGTTGCACGGTCTGTGGTGCATTGAACTGAAACATTATCATTTAGATTTCATGTGACACATTAATTTTTTTTAAATTTTATTTGTATTTTTTATTTATATTTTTGAAACCATTGCGTAACTCGTGCCACAGTTCTAACACATAAAAATACCATATGTATAGAAACAAAATGATTTAATCTATCAAAACTGCGTCACAAGTTGTCGATTAATATTTATTATTTTTATTTCTAATTCAGTACTGTATGTCATGTACTAATAACTGTATATTAAAGAAGACATCAATTTTTTAAGAAAGCCATTCAGTAATACATCATAAATTAGCTTTTTAATATTTTTGTTAATAAAATGAGAAGAACATAAACAGTTCATTCTATAAAAATAAATAAGTAGTGTATAAGAAGGCATTTACTTATGAAGACAAGATTTAAAATTAGTAAATGCATTAACTTTTAATTTATATTTATACATGTATCACTTTTTTACATATAAATAAGGTAACTTAAGTAGAAAATAAACATTATTTCACACAAATATCTGCCCAACTGATACATTGAATCACAGGGCAAAAAATCTCGATTAAGTTTGTTAATAGGCAAAAAAATACTAAAGGGGGGAAATAGGGTGAAAAAAGAAAAAAAAACCCACAACTTCTCAATTATAATACATATCAAATCAGTTGAAGTTGTGGTGGGTAGATGATAGAGTTTGGAAGACGACAGCGTTGTCATTGTTTAATGCGCTGTAATTAATTTACTTCAAAGAAAACATAGAAGGAGGGGCATCTGATAAATTCAATAATACATTTTATACCGGATCTTTTTAATTAACACACATGTATGAATAATTGTATAGTTAGTTATCTATATATTTAAAACACCTGGCTGTTTTTTTGGTCATCAGCCCTGAGCTTTCTACTGGTCCGATTTTGATAATTATTTTTTTAAATGAAAGCTGTTTATGTGTAGATGTGCCCATTCTGGCTAATTTTTAATTTATTTCAATTTTTCTATTTTATTTTTAATTTTAAAAGCTTTTTCATGACATTTCTTCAAAACAGTGGCAACATGTTAAGCTTTTCTCAAAATTTATTTTGTTTCATTATTTTCAACCAATCAGGATCTTGATCTCATCGGTGAATGTATAATCGCATTTCAAACAAAAAACAATCAGGATCTTGATCTCATCGGTGAATGTATAATCGCATTTCAAACAAAAAAAAAATTATAATAAAGATTTTCGTTAAATTTAATCATAATAAAATGATTCCACATAGTTATTCCCTGCAATACATAGATTATTTACTGAGTAATATTATTAAGTATTTTTTAATTAAAATAATAGAAGATAAACTTTAATAAAATATAATATCTAAAATGAAATTTTTTCGATGGAGAAAATGTCGTCATACAGAAACCAGATAAATTTATTCCATGAATATAATATACATTGTTATAGCTGTGTCAGTGATGATGTCATATTCACTGACTTTTATTACTGCATCTAAATAAAGTGAACTTCTATTAATTTAAAGGTCCGTGGTGTGCACAAATGAAAATATTTCTATAAACTGTGCCATTTATGTTTAATTATAATGAATATTTTATGAAACTAAAGAATTCTTAAATAACTGCATAAATCACGCTTTTATTTAAGAAAAAATGGGTATTTCTGAAGGTGTAAATGATGTCATATTAGAAAAAAAAAAAGAAAAGAATAAAACCTGTGATATGCCGGTATTACTATATTTCTATCTTAAATAATATCAAAAAATAATTAAAATCATTTCACTGTATTAAGTTATTGTTTAAAAAAAATTGCATTTCAGCAACAAATACAAAAATTTTATTCTTTTTAATAACAGACATATCGGTTTTTTTCGTTGACATAACAACAAAATTAATTTTTACAAGTTCATGGAGGATACAAACCAATAAATAAATTAAATGTATTGCAAGTGCTCTGTAAATGTGTAGTGGGTTAGTTAGGCAGTTTAGTAAGTCCCTGTTTCTATTATAATTAAAATGTTTCATTGATATTATAATTATTGTACAGTTATCAAGCGATATTTAAACGGAGAAAAAATAAAATATGCAGATATTTTTGAATTCGTCTTTCGGGGTATAATATTAACTTCCTAAATAATTTGGCATTTAAATAATATTTAAGGTTTAGAAACCGCATTAAAAATAGATTTGTAGCTAAAGTTAAATCCAACATAATAATTTATGAGTTTTTTTCCTTATTTTTTATTATTTTCTGACGTTTGTGTATCTTCATCATGAAAAGCTATGTTATCCCTATTTTAAGAGGTGGCAATTGTTTATTTCGCTCAGTATTTTACTGTCTATATAAGATTGATATATATCATACCTAATATGTATTCTTTTCCGTCGATTTTCGACGGGTGCAACTAGTATTTATTTAATATATTCATATTAATCTTAATGATTAATCTGAATCTAACTTTAGCGAAATTGAGGCATCTAAAATATTATAGTCTAAGTGTATAAAATGCATATATTAATTATATATTTTACTATTTAAATTCTTTTTTTATCTTTTTAGATATCTAAACATTTTTATATTGGTTATTTAACTTATTATCATCGTATTATATATTTATTTGAGTATTTAGTATATGATGTAAGAATGATTCAATTATTGATATTTATAGCTTGTACATTTAGTTATGTGAATCATTAATTAAGGATTCGTCTATATCACATTTTACATATTATTAATATTTAATAGATTAATTACATATAATTTCTAATAATGTAATTCATTTAATAAAATATTTAAATTTTAATTTAAAAATCTGCAGAGAGTATATGAATTAACGCACCATCCAATAAATATATAACTAATTTAATAAAAAAAATAAAACTATACATAAGCCTTTAGTTACTTTCAAATTTGTTCCATGACAATTTGCTTTACAAATATCTCAAAAGATGGCAGCACAACAGTAATTTATTGGGCAACAAAATAGAGTTTTGGAATGTACTATAGGGGGTGCCGATCTCAAATATTGAAGATTGTATCTTGTATATATTAATAAACTCCTCGGTCTATTTTTAATTAAATACCTCACTTTTTTGCGCAATAGCAAATATTATCAATTGCATATAATCATGCCAATGTGTTTTCTGATGTATCTTTTAAAATGGATCTTCAGTGGTGGTATGTTTTTTTTTTCTTTTTCTAACCAATTTAATCTTGAATTATATTTTAAACTAATTGTTTTTTTTTTCAATTTTTTCTGGGTTTATACATGTTGGTAACCCCAAATACGTATTATTTTGCTTGATGATGGCTGATTCATGAAGAAACCACACATTTTATTTGTAGTGCCAAAGTATTTGTGGGCCTGGAGATTCTACTTTGATTCTACAAATTTCAATTATATTCATTTTAATTAACTTTTTTTTTCCTATTTTTCTATGTAGTGATCTGCATTACATTTAATGGCTATATATATATATATATGCAAAAAATATATAATTAGACAAATTTTTAAACTGGAGTGATTTTGGTTTTAGATGTCATAATCGGCATACATCTGCAATTTTCAACATAGAGGAAAATGAAGTAAGTAACATTTCTTTCGAAATCCACCTAAAAACAAAATAATTATAAATTAAAATGTGTCTGAAGGCTATGTTTATATGGAGAAATATTTTTGCAAATTGACTAATATTGCCGCTAAAAGTAATCAAACTAGAAATTATGAAGCAAAACTTTGTAAATGTTGTTGAACTACTTATAATTATTAAATGTTAACCGAAAATAAAAGCGATTTGATATCTTTTTTCTAAATTTGTATCATGATAAAAGAGAAAATGCATGTGCAACACGATTGTACCGCATACATGTAACATTATATGTAACAGATGCAGTAGAAAATATTATATAATACAAAATACGTTGTTCATATAGAGTTGATGTGCCAGTAATGGACACTCTTAAGAAATTTCTATCAATATTATTTTTTTATTAGTAGTTATAGTTATTATATTCAATTTTTCAATATTGTATGAATGCATGGGCGTAGCCAGCCTCTTGAACGGGGGGGTGCCCAAATTTTTTAACCTGAACATGTTGGGTACAAACAATATTTTATGTAATAAAACGGAACCCCAAAAAACCTATCAAATTTCCGTTTTAGACAGGTTTTTTGCGGAAGGTATAATTGTGTAGAACTTCTTTTAAAAAGGACCCAAACGCAATCTTTCATTGCGTGAAGAAGGATGAGAAATTGCTGAAAACTAAATCTAATGGACAGGGGCGTGCGAAGAGAAAACTGCTCCCCGGGCAAAGTTACAATTTGGCGCCCCCTCCACCCAACTTTTTCTTGTAACAGCCAAAAATGACGTTGGTAGTATAAATTTGGCGCCCCATAAAATTCCAGCTGCCCCCTACGCTCCCCCTTTCGCACGACGCTGCTAATAAATAAGGAAAAGATATATAAACATAAATAAAACATGATAGATATAAAATAAAGATATCCGTAAACATAAATCTGTAATTATCACAAGTTTTCATTTCAAACAGCAATAAAATACTAAAATAAATAAGCACGACTTTAGTTCCCCCCGTCATTTTGATCAAAGTAGCATTGAAATAACTTGTAGTATGCAATTTAAAGTGAAAAATAGTTCTTATATTTTCTACTCATGAATAAATAAAATTTTCCCGTTAAAAAAAATGAGCCCGTACGAATGTCAAAATATGATCCCAAAAAACGAAATTTAGCAAACCAACGAACCAACCTCCATATTAATTTGAATTTTGCAGCATCATTTCTTATTTTCAGAGGAAGCACAGATTTGTACTAGAAATGAGTTCGAGCTCGATTTTTGAAACCCGCCCCCGAAAGATTTTTAGTACATTGGAGCACGAGACTATCCGAGCCAAGGGCGGATCTGGAGAGTCCTCTGTACTATCTTTAAACATCTTAACTTAAGATATAAAACAGTACTCAGTAAATAATCGAGGTGGACGAACGTTTACACATAACATATTTAATACACAGGATTCACTACACACGACATACACATATTGTAAACACAGAACAATTAATCTGGAACTCAGATACATTATATTCCTTACATAATTCCATGGAATGGACAAGGGGCGCCATCTACAGTGTTACCTGAAAAGTAAAAGTATAAAATACCACAGCTCTTCCCCACTTAGTAATGAAGTCGGTCAGGAGCTCTTCGATGTCTTCTGGACCTTCTAAGTACCTGTGGAGAAGAAGAAGAATTAGTTTTTACATGTTCAGGAGCATCAACTGTAGAACTAGTAGGAACCGACGGTTTTTGGAGAATATTATCAGAGTTAGCTGAATTAGAACTCGAAGAATCAGGATTATGAAAGTCAGTTGGCGTAGGATCTGGAGCAACTGGAACATGAGGGTCAACTGGTTGCAGATCTGTGAAACTTGACTGTAAGGGTGGAAAATCATCTTGCTTCACCTTTGCATTTTCGCTTCTCAAATTTTCTGTGCCATTTTCTTCTGAATTTGGATCATTAGTTAAAGAAATATCTTCCCCTACATTAGCTATTTGATCCACATGCCTTTTCCAAATATTTGAACCAACTTGAACTCTGTAATGTAATTTCCCTTCTCTTGCTACGATTCGACCAATTTTCCATTTGGCTTCTGGCGTATAATTTCTTACCGCTACTTTCTGGTTGATTTCAAATTCTTTTACTTTAACTTTAGATTTCCTTGCAGTTTGCTTTTCATGAACAAAATTTGCAACATTCGGCACGATCAAATCTATGTTTGTTCTTATGTGACGCTTTAGAAATAAAGATGCAGGACTTTCCCCCGTTGTAACATGTGGCATCTTCCTGTACTGCATAAGAAAGTTATTCAGCTTCATTTGTAAAGTACCTGGTTCAGACGCTAAGGCTTTTAATCCAAGTTTGACCGTTTGCACATATCTCTCAGCCTGTCCATTTGTAGATGGATGGTACGGTGCACTAAACTTATGTTTTACACCATGACTTTTTAAGAATATTTCAAATTCTTCAGATGTAAACTGCCTAGCATTATCTGATACCAAAGAAATAGGAAAACCGTATCGTGCAAAGAGAGAAGAAAGACAAATAATTGTATTTTCTGAAGTTGTACTAGGAACTATAAATACTTCTGGCCATTTACTATAAGCATCAACCACTAACAAAAGCATTTTACCGTTAACAGGACCAAAATAATCAATATGAATTCTCTGCCATGGAGCAGTAGGCCATTCCCAATGATGTGTATCAACTTTGGGAGGGTTATTTTTCAAATTTACACAAATAGAGCAATTTCTTGCAATATCTTCAATATCATGGTCTATTCCTGGCCACCATACAAAACTACGGGCTAAAGATTTCATTTTCACTATACCAAAATGACCAAAATGTAATTCCTTTAATATTTGTTGTCGATGAATTTCTGGGATAACTACCCTACAACCTTTTAAAATACAACCATGCTGAAGAGTAAATTCTTCTTGTTTGCCACCAAAAAGTAAATTCTTAGGAATTTCTGAACCAGAAATGAGGTGATGAAAAATTTGACGTAAAAGAGGATCAGTTTTTGTAGCTGAAGAATAGATTTAGCATTTAAAGGTAAAACAGAAAGTTGATTTATTTGAATGATTTCCGATTCATCAAGTCCCTCATTTGAATTATATTCGTGGGGTAAATCTTCACTACGTAATGGAAGACGTGAGAGTGCATCGACATTACCGTGTTCAGTAGTTTTCTTATAGCGAATGTCATACTGGAACGTTTGTAAATATATGGCATATCTTTGCATTCTAGCAGCTGATAAAACAGGAATACTTTTAGAAGGTGAAAAAATTGAAACTAGTGGTTTACTATCAGTAAACAAAGTGAATCTGTTACCATACAAATATTGAAAAAATTTCTTAACACCAAATATTATTGCTAATGCCTCCTTATCTACTTGACTATACTGTTTTTCGGCATTATTCAAGGTTCTGGATACAAATCCAATAGGCTTTTCAGTCTTGTCTGGCATCACATGCGAAAGAACTGCAGAGATACCATATGGAGAAGCATCAGTAGCTAAGATTAAAGGTAATTTCGGATTGAAATGCGTCAGCACTCTGTCCGAAGTAATTTCTCTTTTTATTTTTTTAAACGCTTGATCACATTTGTAAGACCAGTTAAACTTCACATTCTTTTTAAGCAAATTATTCAAAGGATGTGCAATTGTCGATAAATTCGGTACAAATTTTGCATAATAAGTTACAAGACCAAGAAATGCTTTTACCTGGGAAACATTTTCTGGCTTAGGGGCATTTACAATTGCTTCTATTTTATCTGGTGTTTTATGAATACCATGTTTATCCACTTTATACCCACAATAAGTAATTTCATCTGCCATGAAGAATGATTTTTCCTTATTTATCCGAATATTATAATTCCTCAACCTTTCTAATACTTGCTTTAACCTTTGCAAATGAATTTCGTCCGTTTCCCCAGTTATTCCTATATCATCAATAAAAATTGTAATTCCCTCAATTCCACTTAAAATTTGTTCGATTTTTCTTTGCCATATAGCAGGAGAACTACTAAGACCCATTGGTAATTTAAGAAACTGGAATAATCCTTTAGGTGTATTAATAGTTAATTATTCCTGGGATTCCTCATCAACGGGCAATTGGAGGTATGCTTGATTCAAATCAATTTTTGTAAAATGAACACCACCACTTAAAGTAGCTAACATATCTTCTATTTTAGGCAAGGGATATTTTTCTACTTTCAGATATTTATTTAATGTGACTTTAAAGTCTCCGCATAAGCGTATTTTACCATTAGATTTTACCACTGGAACAATCGGGGTTGCCCACTTGCTATTTGTAACTGGTTTAATTATATCTGCTTCTTGTAATCTTTGTAATTCCTCATTGACTGCAGCACGTAGTGCATAAGTAACAGTCCTAGCTTTACAAAATATGGGTGTAGCATCCTTTTCAAGGTAAAGCTCTGCCTTTAACCCTTTAATTTCCCCTACTTTATCAGAAAACAAATCATTAAAATCATTTAACAATTCTTGTAATTTATCAGAATAATTTACAGTCTCATTAACATAAACAGATCTTAAATTATGTGGAAAAATATCGAATGCAGAGGCCCAATCTCGGCCAAATAATAATGGAAAAGTATCTTCTTTTATCAAATATAATTTTAACTTTTCTGTTTTATTTTCATAAGTAACATTTACTTCAACATAACCCACAGGTTTAAAAATTTCACCAGTTGCAGTTTTTAACTGAACATCTGGGGGAAATATTTTATAATCAGGAAAAATTCTGCGAAATCTTTTTAAAGGAACAGCAGAAATTCCCGAACCTGTGTCCAACTCCATGTCAGCTCGTGCTTTATTTTCAATTAACACAGATAATTTAATAGGATTTGCACCTGTATTTTTTATAGTTAATACATTTACTGTATCTACCGAATTTACCTGTTTTTGGAAAGTTTTACTTCTACATACTTTTCCAATATGGCCTTTTTTCTTACATATTTTACAAGTAGCATTAATAAATCTACATGAATTGGCTAGATGAGAAGTATTTCCGCATCTATAACATTTTAATTTACTTTTATTTGCTTCAGGAATTGTATTATTTATATGATTGTTGACATTTGACTTCTGACAGTCGTTAGAAAATTTCTTTGGGTGTACATTCTTTGAACTTGAAATTTTATTAATACTGAAATTTTTATTTTTAATTTCAGAAATTTCAATATCTACATTGTGTAAGGATAAAGCTTTCTCAACTGGTTTCTCAAAAGTTAAATCGTCTACTTGCGTAATCAATTTATTTTGAATGCTTTCGCTTTTCAAACCGCGTAAAAATTGTTCAAGTAAATTTTCATTTAATGTATCACCCGTAAAACAACAAAAAGTTGTATTTTTCTTTAATCTAGCAGCAAAATCTTGAACTGATTCCGACTCATTTTGGTAACACTTACGAAATTTTATTCTTTCAATAAATTTGTTGGGGGCGGGGCTTAGATGCTTTATCAATATGTCAACAATTTCAGAATATTTTAATGTTTCACATTGTTTCGGGAAACATAAATTACTCAGTAAATTATAAAGCTTAGGGCCTTTGCAAGATAAAAGGGCCGCAACTTTTTTTTCCTCTTTTAATTCATTCAGAATAAAATTCTGCTCCAGGCGTTTAATGTAAGCCTGAAATGTTTCTACTTTATCATCATATTCTTTAAATGAGAACATCGTATTTTTTATGCAATAAGACAGGAAAAAAAAGTACTTTAAAATTCAATGTACTTACCATCCCTTGTTTTATAGCTGCTGATATATTCTGGAAAGCTGCTGTTACCTTGAATAATCGTCGAACTCAAAAACGAAAGAAGGAGCCATTTCTATTTGGCGCGCCGTTATTCTTTTAATATTTTTGCGGTACAAAGTTTTATCCCATCCTCGTCGCCAATTGTACTATCTTTAAACATCTTAACTTAAGATATAAAACTGTACTCAGTAAATAATCGAGGTGGACGAACGTTTACACATAACATATTTAATATACAGGATTCACTACACACGACATACACATATTGTAAACACAGAACAATTAATCTGGAACTCAGATACATTATATTCCTTACATAATTCCATGGAATGGACAAGGGGCGCCATCTACAGTGTTACCTGAAAAGTAAAAGTATAAAATACCACAGCTCAATGGGGGGGGGGGACGATTTTAAAAATTGGGAGACTCGCGTCCTATGCGCGGGTCAGCGCTAATATTTTCACTACGAGTCGGGTTTGGATCCGGTTAACTTCTATATTTTCTGCGGGTCGGGTTTGGGTCCGGTCGACTTTTTTTTCAAGCGGGTCGGGTTTGGGCCCATTTGATTTCTACTTTTTTCTGCTGCTCGTGTTAACTAATCAGAGGCGTGTTAACAGAAAACTGCGCCTGAACAAAATTTCAGCTTGCCCCCCTCCCCCCCCCCAGACTACTTTTCTTGTGACAGGCAAAAATGACGTTGGTAGTATAAATTTGACGTCTTTTAAATTTCCGGACCCAGGGCGACCGCCCCCACCCTTTCGCACCAAGCTGTAACTAATCCTTTTTCTGTGGTTCGCATTTGGGTCCATTTGACTTATGCTTTTTGCAGTGGGTCAGGTTAACCTCTTTTGCTGTGGGTTGCGTTTGGGTCCGGATGACTTCTTTTTTGCTGCGGGTCGGGTTAACTTCTACTTATAATATAAATCATAATAGTAAAGCTGTACAATACGAAGAAAAGTAAACTTAAAAAAATCCATTTCTTAAGATTTCGCTAAACAAATGTGCAACATAAATATATTTTTTACGAATAATAAATAAGATGCCAGCCCGAATTGGGCTCGGAGTGAAGAATTGCACGAATCGTTTGGTAAAAAATAGTATATAAAATAAAGTTTGGTATAAAATAAAATTGTACTTTATAGATAAAAAAAAGTCTCATATTTTGTCTCCTTTAATAAGAAAATACTATGGACATGTTAATGAAGTGAGTTTCATGAATGAATGCATGGAACTTGTAGAAATTATTATCGATTATTTGTCAAATCGAACATTTATCAATTTTCTATAAAAAGTGCACATTTTTAACTATAACCATTTCATTCCTCATAACAATCTTTTGGGATAGGCGTGACCCAGACAATAACATTAAATTAAAAGTTTTAAATTACGATGCTTTTATAGGAATAAAGGAAACACTGCTCAATTGCTTTCTATCGGAACAATATGGAAATTAAATTTACTTACGACCAAAAGTGACTTCGTAAATTGCAGAGTAACAGCTTCAGTATCATCAGAATTCACAAAAAAGCAACAATCACTAAAATTATTTCCATATGAAAAGCGATTACAACCTGTGTACGCTGTGTACAATAGTAATCTAAATTATGCGCCAAAAGCAAACTAAAATTGGAAGAAAATATCCTCTTCCGATTAAATGTCTAAATAATAATGATAATAAACAACCATATTACAAAATAACCTCTGCTACAGACAAAAATCAAACTACAGACAAATTCATTATTCCCGCTTTTTTGTTGGTGCCAGAACATCGTCGGAAATGGCTAAAATAGGTTTGTAGAAGTGACTAATAATTTACTTTTAAAATAGCATTCTAAAGCTAAAATAGGAAAAAAACACAATTTCTGCTTCCCCTTCATTCTAATAAAAATGTCAATATAGTGATTTGAAAAGGAACAAGCAATGTTTAAGGGGGGGGGAGGCAAGTTCTTTTAATATTTTCTATTCATTGATAAATAAAATTTATAGGTTTCAAGAAAATGAGTCCGGGTCCGAGCACTGTCTCTTCTCTAATACAGACATTTAGGAAGAATGACTCCAGGCAGGGCTCGACATGGAAGAAAAAAAAGTCTGGCCCGACCCAAATCATCAGAAAAAATAAAGATCAAGATAATACCCAGCTCTAAAAGTCAGAAAACCTGACCCAGCCCAACCCTAGGGTGTGTGATCGCCCCTTCGCCATCTCCCCCCCCCCCCCACCTTAGATCCGCCACTGCATGATTCATGAATTGGTGCGGCCCGGGCCGGGCCGCGAAGCGCCGACATTGGCCTTCAGCCTAAGTCCTCTCATGTTGGTTTGAAAACCTTTATGGGCCCAAGGGGGGGGGGCGATCTCCCCATCACCCCCCCCCTTAGATCCGCCATTGATCCGAGCCCGATACAAAAAGTGTACAAAAATAAATAAATAAAAGATTTAATGATATTTTAAAATTGTTTCAAATGTGCTATCCCATTTTTAAAATTTTCTTATAAAATTTACTGTTAAATAAAAATTTAAATTCAAGCTTATGAAAAGAGCAATTTACTATCAAATAAAAATATCCTTCATACCTAAAACGATTCCCACATTTCTTGTCCTTTAAGAAGAAAATTTCATGGACATATTAAAGAAGTGTAATGAATAAATGGATAGAGTTTATAGAAATTACTATTTGTATGCTGAAAAATCAAAAAACGTTTTCAATTTCCTATAAAAAGTGTACACCTTCAGGGGTGTAGTCGTAAAAAAACCACAGGTTACATGATCGACGCAGAGGGTATATGCTCAAGGCACAGAGTATATTCTAGAGAGTACATCATATGGGCTTCATGAGAAACAGAGGGTTATACGGTGTTTCTTAAAAAAATCCAGAAGGTATACGTATACCCTTCACTACATCCCCTGTACATTTATCTATAATCAATTCATTTCTCTTAACAATTCCCCATGACTGACGGGAACCTTAAAATCAACGCAAATTAAAACATTGATACAGTTATCCTAAAGTTCCGTTGTTTTTATGGGAAAAGAAGAAACATTAATCGAATGTTTTCTATAGGAATAACATGTAGAAAATGTTTACTTACGAAGGGAAATCAGCATAAGCAAAATTCATGATGACAAACAGAAAAAAAATCACAATGCTGTTGTCATATGAAGAACGATTATTATTCGTGCACAATCAAATAATTTGCAAACCTCAAGCATCTAGTCTGCATAAAAAACGAAGAAATCATTCTCTAACAAAATAAATAAATAAACGATCGAATTAAAAAATATCTTCTGCCTTAAACGAAAATCCAACCAGAAGCTAATTTATTATTTATGATTATTTTGATAGGCGCCTTGTCAATTGATCGTCGACGGAAATGCAGTAGACATAAATCTCCATATATCACAAATTTTCTTTTGAAGCAACAATCAACTATTGAAACATAGAAAAAATATTTTTATTTTTCTTTCGTTTTGATCAAAATAACATTGAAATGACTTGAAAAAGAATAAATAATTTTAAAAGGAAAATAGCAGTTCTTTCAATCTCTTCTACACATAAATGTTTTTTAATTCTCAGAAAGAATGAGCCCGGGCCCGAACACTAAAATGAAAATAGAGCCCGTGCCCGCTTCGGACCTGGGTTTGAGCTCGGGCTTTCGTGCTGGGGCTGAGCCTGTCTCATCTCTAATTTGTACAACCTTCCACCCCGTCCGTTCTCCAGGCTAATCACATGGTGGAATTATCGTTTTACATCTGTATTTCCTTTCAATTTTTTTTTTGGCTCTTATCTAGACTTTAGATAACAAAAGCAAAGACATAAATAGTAGTTTCTATCCTTGTTGAGAATTTACTCTAATTTTTTATAGAAATATGCATGCAATAGACAGGTGTTAAAAAAATTCCATAAAGAAACGACATGAAATTGGGATTATAAAACCAATTTTTTTAATTTACTGTGATTAATACAGATTCTAGTAAATATTCTAGTTTTAAAAAAGATGAATAAAATAATTTTCTTAAAAAGAAAAAAAGAAAGAATCAAGGTCTCTTCTTTTATCACATTTCAAAACATAGACTGTTTGTTTTGATTAACTAATTGAACTAATTGAACTAATTTTGCTTACATTTTTCTTCTTTTTTCTTTTCTAAATTTTGATTTAAAAAAAAAATCAATCTTGGATCTGCGCGAGCGGGGGGGTACCCGGGCACCCAGGGCACCCGCCCCTGGCTACGCGCATGTTGTATGGATGTATTAAGAATATTTAAACATTCTTATAGCCTCATTTCCCCCAATATAAATCAGAATTATTTTTAAATAACATAAATATATCAAAACACCCAAAAGTGCAGTAATGGACACCGTTAGTTGCAGTTATGGATACCCATAAAAATAGTAATAAATAAAATTACTTTCATGACTGCATTTAGAGCCAGAATTTTATGAAAGCATACTAATGAAACAAATTAACTATTTTGAGATAAATTTAACAAAGAGTGTACCAGTAATTAGCAAAATATTTGTGATACTTATCTACTGTTTGCTTCAATTGTAATAATTATCAGAAGCTCTATATTTTAATTATTTTAGATGGATAGTTTAAAATACTAAATATCAGGGAATTACAGCTAACAAATTATTGAGACAGTGGGGGAGATTTAAAAGATAATAATTTTTTAAGATGTAGAGTATTAGAGTATAGTTTCGTCTCACTTTTTTAACAATTAAACTTCCAGAAACTATTTGTTATATTACTTTTAGCAATAATTAGTATTACAAATATGAAAGAAATTATACTCTGTGTTGGATATTTTAAATACTAAATAAACTAATTTCAAGATAATCTGCAGAACTCATGTTTGGGGTCACTGATCTGCACTATAACTTTCCTTAATATTACATATTTTAGAATTATAGATCGGAGATAAAAACAAACATTTAAAACAAAAAACAAAAAAAAGTTAGTAGTTGAGGGGGGGGGGGCATCGTAATAAATACCCATCATGAATATGCATAGCATAATATATGAAAATAAAACATGTGTAAACTATTTATAGAATGCATTGCAATTCCAAAACAAAAATTAAACATATATTTTATTATTTTAATATTTTAATATACATAGAAATGCTCTATTAATGAATTGCTGATGAATCCATTTCGAAAAATTTTATAAAAAAGCCAAACAACTCAAGTAGTACCAAATCGCGAAAAAGAAACATGTTTATAACTCCAAAAATAATAATCATTTTAACTAACAGTTTATTGCGTCAGATTAAGCGTCTCATTTTCAATTAAAATATATCTTTGAATTAAAAATTTGAATCAAATACAGGGTCATGAAAAATCGAAGAATGTTTAAAATAGGATTACAAATATTTCGGAAACTAATAATCTGATCGCTTCGTTCGTAATGCAGAATTTGTATCATTTTATTGCCTTTTACGTCCACTCCTTAAAATAAAAAATTTCGAAAATTTTTATATACTTTTCAATAAAACAAATTTTTCAAGAATCTGAAAAAAATAGTTCCGTATAATCGAGGTTACTGGTATTAAATAGGCTTAGCTCGATTTTTACATACTATGTACATACAAAATTTCAAGACTTTATCTCAATTTGTTCGGGAAATACAGCGCTTACAGGTACACAGACACACAGACGGACTAACGAAAATCTTTTTTTGTAAAAATATCTCTTTCGGAGTTTCCAGTATCTAAAACGTACAAATCCGCCAAAAATTTTCTTTTCGATTTTCAAAATGATTGCAAGGTTTACCCTATCCTACTTAAGAAGGGTAAGTAAAATTAAAACTTTTGCAACTTAATTGTTTTTATTTAAACGGTGAAGGACTAAGCTCTATGAGCCCTGTTTGAGTATGCCATCAAACAATATTTTTTTCTTCATCATTAGTTTGATTACCAAATTACAAAATATGCAAGACAGAGTTATGTACAAAAAAATATAAATATTAAAAATTTACTGATCACATAAAATAACTTAAAAGCAGCTATTTATAAAAGTTTTGGCATTCTTTAAATTTTGGTAAGCGGAATTGAAAAATTGAATTCAATTATTTAGCCTTGCAGTAAAATCAAAATTATTTTATGCACTAAAAACATTATTGAAATTGCATTTTTTTGCAATGTCTATATGGGGTGTTCGTTTCCAGAGAATTATTACTTACGCGTCTCAGCAATGGAAACTTCTCTAAAACTTTATAAAAAAAATTACATTTTATAAATGGATATTAGTATACTCTATTACTACTAAAAACAAAATCTGAACATTTCGCAATAAAATAAAAAATACATTCATTTATTAAATAAAGCAGGCTATTACCGCCCCGCCAATGGCTGAGAGGTTCTGACCTCTCAATTGGTAGACAGCAAGTGCTGGGTTCGAACTCAATCGCGGCCGTCGGAGTTTTCGTGGTTTTCTTTAGATCTTGCGTAAATAAGAGTTAGGTTCCCTTAGAAAAATCCCCACAAAGGGCACTCCAACCCCTGGGCCTATATCCCTCGAGTAGATAATCGACGACACAAAATAACCAAGACAGCTCATACCATGTTCATTAAGATTTTGATAGAAAAATAGTGAAACTTCGAAACATTACTTCACAAAACATTTCTTTGATTAACAGTGTCAACAATAATATAAAAATATAAAACATGCAAAAAGCAGTTACGATAAAAATATTAGAATATAAAAATTTATTGTTTATTTTTTTTGTAAACCAAAAACTTTGAAGGATGTCCATTATTGGAAAGGTATTCATTACTGACACATCTACCTTATATATTCTAATAATTGTTAAGCTAATAATTATATTAAATGTATAAGAAATCAATCAACAATTAATGAACTTTATAAAACAAATACCATATAAATTACAAATCAACATTAAGAGCGAATACAAAACACAATTGTGTAATAAACCAATAGCAAAAAATCTACTCCCAAATCCCGTTAAAATATATTAAACTACAAATAATTACAGTAAAATGGTCCATAACTATAAACCCACGGAAATGATAAACTTTCAGCATAAAATAGAAAATCTTATAAAAATACCTTATATGCCTACAAAAGTAGAAATCAAAGTGTTACATATATATAGTATAATGCAAATAAATATTTGCGGCAAAAATTCATTCTTATAGATAAACAAGTGTTAGTGTGTCCATAAAAACGAAATCAAATTAATCGAGACATTTACAGTTTTTTCATTCTCACACATAGAAATTGATTAAAATCAAACAAAGATCAGGAAGTTTATTTAAAGCACTAAATCGTATAAAGATTTCAAAAAGGCAATAAATATTTATAACCCCCCCCCCCCAAAAAAAAAGTGTCTTTTTTTCAAAATATAGCGAATAACACTAATTCAAAACAAAGTATCTATTCAAATA
This sequence comes from Maratus speculifer, assembly GCA_964019185.1. Taxonomy (NCBI): domain Eukaryota; kingdom Metazoa; phylum Arthropoda; class Arachnida; order Araneae; family Salticidae; genus Maratus; species Maratus speculifer. Next base: position 246,121,373 of record OZ025295.1, on the reverse strand, counting down.
CTATTGAATCCAAAAGCAACCATTGTGTTTAACGGAAAGTGATGAATTGTACTAAGAACTTTCAAATATTTTCCAACATTTTTACGTTAACTCCTCAGACTTTGAAGTGAAAGTACTTCAGTAAGAGATAAAATGAATTCTAACTTTCCTGAATACCACTAGTAATCAATCATGTGTGATTTCTGACATGTTAAACCAAATAAATTTTCCGTGTTATCTGTGGAACAAAGGGTATTAATATACCAAAAGAATTTTTCCTGTAAATTTATATTTACATTTTCGTTATATGAAAGATTTTTGGATTATGGATCACACGTATTTTTAAAAAGTATTACTGAGAAGTTAATCTTTAGTTAAGATAGTTTACAAAAAGATATTTGTATCCTCTCAAAAATGCAAAACTTTTTAAAATTCATTTTTAACCTCAAAAGCATGACAATTATAGAAAATGTTATTGAAGTTATTTGTATCGAAATAATTTTCTTTCCGATAAATGAATCACAGCTTGAGTTGTATGCGATTGTTGTTTCAAAATGTCTATTTTTTTCTACTCAAACACCTTCACTATTGCGAAATTAAATCAATACATCAATTATTACAGAATTTTTAACAAACATTTTCCTGTCTTTACCACAAAATAGCAAAATCTGTTCGGTTACATAGTTTTTGAATAAGAGAATGTAATAACTTCATGAGTTTGAGATCAAAATGTGAACTAAGAAATGCGTCAGGAAACAGGCAGTTTCAAGTTATATGCATAAAATCGGATGGAAAAATACATTTTATAAAGTTGTTTTAATGTCTATGAACAAGAGGGTTTTGCAGTTTTATAGAATGATCTCGGCTACATAATAGATTTAATGGTATAAAAAATAGGAACTAAGATATGTATGAACGCAATATAATATGTAGATTTTTCCGTACACACTGAGAAAAAAATATCGTTTGGGCATCTAAGTTCAGGCTCTTGAAAAAATAGTTTCATGCCATCCTTATAAATTCTAGTTTTCTTTGCTAGAAAGTTCTAAACAATCCTACTAGAATTCGAGATCATTTCCCTATATTATCCTGTTCAAACTTTTTACAAATCTCTTCAAATATGTAGATGCGACCACAAAAAATTAGCTTTAGTAACTATAACTTTAGTTTATGAAGCAATTCCAGAAATTAAAATCATTTTTGTTATAATTGCTAAGCAAACATAAAGAATAAAAAGCGATTTATTGGCTATTGAAAATAAGTACCAAAAATAGATCTGTATATGTAATTTTTATTATTGTCGTTAATACATGTAATTTTAATTACATGTCATTAAGTGAATGAAAAATTCATTGCAAAAGTCCATCTTTATATTCATAAGCCATATAAAGTGAAATGAAAAGAATAAAATTAGATAACGATCAAAGACTACTTATATTCTTTCACTTTTTTAAAATCAAGGAAAGAGTTTTATATGTTGTCGAGGAATCTATGTATTCAATGGAATATATGTCGATATGATTCGTTCAGTATTATGCGAAGAATGGTTACACTTTTATTAATTGTGACCGCTCATTATTTATTTCTAACCAATGACCTGCCGAGTTTCTTCGATTGAACAAGTTTGATACTCGTTACGAAGACAGGTGAACTACCAATCGTCGCGTAGCGTAATAGAACTCTAACGAGAGTCCAGATCTTCATATACATCGACAGTACCTATTGCTTAGTTGTGAATTTTTGTAATGCCGGTTACTTGACATTCTAATGTTGTTGTTCGGCACGTGCACACTACTGTTCAAATGGTTTTCATTGGCGTGACGTCATAAACCAACATCATGTGACTTTCCTGTTGTGATTATATTTGTTTGTATTGCATGTGCTTCGTTTTTCGCATATCGTCTGATTCTTTCTAGCTATATATTTACTGTTTAATTCCAGTTTAAATATATAAAAAGTAATTTATTGCTGCATATGTCATCTATTTTGGATGAATCATTACCGTTAAGAGACTGTAATCATAGTATTGATAAATTAATGAAACGAATACCATGGAAAGCGAGCTTCTATAAAGACAAAACAAAAGATGAAAAAGTGTAATACTTATTAATAGAGCATGATTAAAATTTGTATTTTGTTATACATGTAGCATGAGTTACCGTGGAATGGCTCTAGATCTAAAAATACCAGTGTGTTATTCCGTTGTAAATAATTCTTAATCATAATTATCTTCTTAGTTTTTTTTTGGAAAGAGTTCTATATCCTATTCTGGTTGGCACGTTTCGCAAAAAAAGCGAAAATGGCAACAGAATGATACTTTCGCAACTTATCAGATTTCTCAATATTTTATAAACATTATATTTATTTAATAAATGTTATATATAATCACATGTAAAAAAAATATACGATGTTTATATGAATATTTTATGTATATGTATTTTAGATATCTTCTATATGCATACATTTATACACAGAGATATACATAAATAAGTACATTATACAGTGCTCAGCAAAAGTTTGGACAAATATCGATTACGCCTCTATAATCAGAAATACGTAACGAATTTTTGTCATTTATGTGTCATATATTACTTGTGACTTATCCTTTTTGCACAAAAAATAAATTTTAAATTACATCTTTACATAATATATTATAACAAAAAAAAAAAAGAATTTAACATTGTGGCAAAAGTATAGCCAATCTGTATTTTACAGAAAAATAACCATGAATTAAAATAGAGTTGCACCCACATTGTCTGCATTTAGTGCAAGAATGTGATTTTCTATCGAAGAAACTAAATCCTGCGTCACTTGAGGGTCTATTTCGAACCAAATACATTCAGCAGCAGCTCAAAGCTCATTAACATAAAAATATAGCAAAATTTTGCATAAACCTTGCATGATATGATGTCCCAAAGGTTTTCAATTGGGCCTAGATCAGGGCTACACGCCTGCCAGTTAAGATCAGTAGTATTTTGAGAGTTAAACAAAGTTTTTGTTTTGTATGCAACATGAATAGCGCTTTATCTTGCTAAAATACATATATCTTGGACCAGCTAAAAGTTCACCAAATAACTGTAAATTGTTCTCCAACGCACGTGTGGAGTCTTGCGTTGCTTGGCAGCCATTCAATAACTCCAGAGATGCTCGAGCATTAAAGCAAATTGAGGACCAAATCATTAAATAGTCACCTGGACTAAAGCAAATCCCAGGCTTTTTACGTTAGTCATGCCAATAATATGCCTACCCATTTCGACCATTCAAATTCCACTTTTTTTCATTAATTTATATCGTAGTGTACCACTTGGGTATATATGACATGTGCTTATAAATACATTGCATTCTTGCCTGTTTGTAGTGAGATTTAAAAGCTGGTTGTTTTACCATTTTCATGTAAATTAATTTACCCCTTCCTTTAATTCATCTACGAATCATATTCGTCAACACAGAAAGTCCTAGCATACTTTTAATGTGATGATCAACCATCATTTGTATAAATGCAAGTTTATGGATTCTTCTATCATCTCATTTTCTTGTCGCACAAGGTCTGCCAGATTTATATTTTGTTTTGAAGGAGTCCTTAGATCCCCTTAGACTGTACTTCATTGACCGAACTTTTTGGATTATTCAATATAACTGAAATTTCTGCAACATTCTTCTTTTCAATTTCAGCTTCACTACTTCAATAAGCTCATCTGATTGAATATTTCTAGCTCGTGACATCTTCACTACACGATGCTATAATAAGGTATACTTAAATACTTCAGACATGCGACATCATGACATTGAAATTTGCCTTTTTGCGTGACCAGTTGCCAGAAAATCGAAAACGTATCTAAACTTTCGCAATATGCAAATTTAACTTTTTTCAATTAAATTAAATATTAAATCCATTATTTTCGTCCTAAAATGTTTAAAATACATTTGAAAATATTTATAGCCATTTGTGTAACTCAAAAGCTCATATTTTTTATTTAAAGGTTAAATAACACCAGCGTCTAAACTTTTGCTGAATACTGTATATACACCTATAAATAAATATTATATATTTTTACATATTTTTATAAATTAATATGAATTCATATGTATAGTACATATGTCAAATTAAAACAAAAGCTATAAATTATAGCGAAGAATGCAAAAATATACACAAAACAAACGAATAAAGTCCATTCCACAAATAAAAAAACAACCTAAGAAATCTAGAGATCGCAACCACATCGATTCATTTCATGACAAAAAAAAAAAAAAAAAAAAAAAAATCGCGAAAAAAACAGAACAGAATATGGAATTCTTCCCTCACTTTTTAATTGAAAGCGATGTAAATAAATATTATTTTCTTTGCAGATTTTTTTACTCGCCTTATTTGTGCATCCGTACGCTGCACAAAATTTCAGCATCTTTATTTATATTATTATACTCATAAGAAACAAAAATCGCATTCATACATTTGATTGGAAATTCCGATGGTAAAATACTACCAACATGTGATTTCCTGCAATCTCGAACCCAGATTCCCAATAAAGCCATTGATCTCCTAATTTAGAATCTTGATCAGATGACGAGACATTCAACAGGTAAGGCACCTCCAAAGATAATGTACCTTGCCAAGCTTTAAGTTACCTGTGAATACCAATTAACAGGTAACATAGAGTATTTTGAACTCACAACGGATTTTATATGCACCAGGAACCATTAGCATACATGGCAAACATCGGCTATTCTCAAAGCCGATTACCAAATCCTTACATGCCAGGATTCCCAAGCCGAATGAGTTTATCTGTGTTGAATTAAAGCAGCTATCTAATAGACAAGCGCCACCTAATAACAGATTTCTCTTTTGCCATTTGCTTTGAATTTTTTGTTTCACATTACACATACAAACCCAGCTTGGAGTAGGAGATACCTGGATTTTGTGTACAATTAGATGTACAATTGGATTAGATGGATTAGATGTAAATTGGTGGTGGATATTTTTATTCACTTTTTCTAAGTTTTTCACGAATAAGTTTAGAGGGTGTGAGAACGAAACAATAGGTGCGCTGAAAGTCAAGTATCAACATAAGAATTTTTAGAACTGAAAAGCAGAACAAGCTCACGCTAATGAGGGAACAAGACTGCGATTCTACCGTATCCCACTAGATAAAAAACTGATTCCGTAGACTGTCTCATAGCTCGTCCGAACTGCAGCTATGTGCATGTAGTAATAAAAATAATGTTGCCCAGTTAAACTGATGGCATTGAGCTCACAGGCTACGCTTACTAATTGTACATTACAGTCTTATATTTTCAAGGGTTAGTTCTGTTCGAAAAACAAATTAAGTAGGGGTAACAGCTCTCCCCTTTCTCCTTTTTTATACCTAATTATTGAACTTCCTAAACTATCAAGGACAAGCTTTATCATAAAAAAAATCTATATCCAAAATTCAGAGCAAATCGGATAATTCTTAATAAAAACCCATTTAGCATTTATATAATTTAAGAGGAGTTATTCCCCTCTTTTATACTTAACCACTGAACTTCCAAAACTATTCAGAGATTTGAACGCAATCTGACAATTCTGCTTGAAAAATCCATTTATACAAGTTAAGGGGAGGGGCATTAGAACCCCCGTTCCCCCTGTTTATACTTATTTAATGAACACCCAATAACAGCCATGGAATCGCCTCATCAGAATGATCCTATATCTAAATTTTGAACGAAAACTGTTAATTCTGCATGAAAATCCTGTTTATACCAATTAAGGGAGGGGGCATGAGCTCCCCCCGTTCCCCCTGTTTATACTTATTCAATAAACACCTAATAACAGTCACGGAATCGCCTCATCAGAATGATCCTATATCTAAATTTTGAACGAAAATTGTTAATTCTGTACGAAAATCCCGTTTATATCAATTAAGGGGAGGGGCATGAGCCCCCCGTTCCCCCTGTTTATACTTATTTAGTGAACACCTAATAACAGCCAAGGTATCGCCTCATCAGAATGATCCCATATCTCAATTTTGAAGGAAAACTGTTAATTCTGTATGAAAACCCGTTTATATCATTTAAGGGGTGGGGCATGAGTCCCCCGTTCCCCCTGTATATACTTACCTTAGTCAATGAACACCTAATAACAGTCACGGAATCGCCTCATCAGAATGATCCTATATCTAAATTTTGAACGAAAACTGTTAATTCTGCATGAAAATCCCGTTTATATCAATTAAGGGGAGGGGCATGAGCCCCCCGTTCCCCCTCTTATACATATCGAATGAACTCCAAAAACTAATCAGGGAAGCGCCCTATCAGGATATACTTATATACAAAATTTCAAGTGGATCCGATATTTTTATCATGAGTTATCGCGTTACGCACGAACGTACGTACGAACGTACGTACGAACGTACGAACATACATACAGAACGGACGGGCACATAAGCTCTCAGGCTATGATAGCCTGTGAGCTAAAAAGACCAAAAAAATTCCTGAAAGAGAATAGGGATATTTAGGCATGTTTATTAGATTTTTTTCTTTAAGATAAGTTTTTAATACTTTTAAGTAATTTAATAGTGACCGTTCATTTAAAGACGGTTCGCTACTATTTTTGAGTATGCAGTATTGGTGTGCAAACTGTTCTCCAGCGTCACTGAATTTATGTTAATTGGAATGCATCAGCCTTAGTTCATTTTTATCGATTTGGGAAACACTGTTTCAAATCAGGTTTAAAGTTTTGCATCAAGTACCGTTCGCACTACACTACTATACTTTTTATGTGTTATTTCGTTTAAGTTCCAACAATAATTTAAGAAATTCTACGTATTTACAAAATAGAAACAGGACAAAATATATTCCTTCTTCTTAATCCTCCTGTGGCGAGCGTCTGGTATAAATGTCACTTAAAGTGCTAGAAATCCTTCATTATTTTCACAAATTATGTTTAAATGTAATATTTATCTTATTTAATCAGAGCATTTTTGCGATTGAATTAGAGAAAATTTTCGGTTTTGAAAAGCCAGTGATAAAAAAATAAAATTTAAGCAAAGAGCTCGCGTAGTGAAGAGATTAAAGCTGATATACTCCAATGGGACATTTAATTAATTTTTTAAATGTACGTTTTGAAGTTTTATTCTTTTTATATTGTTTTCAAAAAATACAAAATATTTAAATAACAATATTAATATCCTATATAAAACGTGGGAGATATGTAAAATTCGAAATAACCTGTAGCAAAAGTAAACTTTAAATTTGTGTTCTTATTATTAATGCCTATTAATGTTTATCTTATTTATAGATATATACAAAGATTTTCGAATGAACAGCTAGATGCGAGAGTTATCATATTACTTGCTGTTTTACTTATTGTACACATTTAAAAAGAGTTATGTTACATGACCATTTCCTATATCAAAATTGGGGAAACACTAGACAATAGTTTAACACATGATCATTAATTTGTTAAGAATCAACCAACAATGCAACTTTCCTGCTATTTCCAAATATTTTTTTTTATATGTAACTCATATTTAGATTTAAAATAATATTTTTACAAAAATTAAGTAAAATATGCCTTTTATCGTTATATGAAAATTGTTTTAGAGAAATATAATCTAAAACTACTTGACAGAATGAGCAGTAATTTTGGATTCGCATATTCAAAGCTTCTTGAAATCTAGAAATGGTTTTCTATGTTTAAAAAAATTGTTAATTACAGTTTGTACATTTACAAATAGCTTAATTTTTACGAAATCGATGTACAGTCATGTTTACGATTGGTACGAATATCTGAATGCTTAAATATGATACCAAAATTAGTAGTATTGGAAATTTTAAAATTTATGAAGAGGACCAAATCAAGACGACCCTTTGAGTAATATTTAAGTACATGATTAATTAGCAAACGTTATGCTACACGACAAGTAAGAGTCACAATTTTAAAAGATGATTTGAAACAGAGTTACGGCTCGAATATTTTTGCTTTTTGCAACAGTACGTGAGCATGAATGCACATAACTTTACATATGTTTGTATAAAATCTTGTATGTGATTACGTAAGCATATCTCTGTGACTATGTATCTGATGTTTTAAATTTCACATAACATTTCATATTTAAGATGGCACTCGAATCACTCAAAAAGATTATAAGGTTAAATCTATGGAAGCATTATTATAAATTATCTCGCTCAAATATTAGTATTTTTGCATGATTTTTATTTTGCATGGGATAACTGAGGACTATCTACAATCGGGTTTGTTTTTAGCTTTTTGATTTTGGTTATACATATTTTATATTATGATAGTTTCAATTTAAGAATTAGTTTTAACCGGTTCCGAAATTCAAAATATTTTTAAAGAAAAATTAGAAACCAAAATCGAAAAACTAGAAACTAGTACAGTTGTGTTTCTTCTTCAGCAATCTCATGCAAAAAAGTTGTGAAAAACTATTAAAATTTGAGTAAGATATTTTGAAATAACGCCCCCTTAGGCTTAACATTATCATCCGTGTCTCTTTTGACTAGCGTAGGTTTTTAAGAAGATTTTAATGAGTTACAAGTAACAATGATAGATATTTTTTTATTTCATGATGATAAATATAAGTGTTCTACATTACATTTCATCCCTTCTGTTAATAAAATTGGAATCGAAAGTGGAAATTTCAATTTTAACACGCCCAATGAAATTTCTGCATTTATAAATCTCGCATAGAAAATAAGCATAATAAAATAATAAATTAAAAATACATCAAAATTTATTTTATAAAATATATAATTTACACGTTATAGATACTTAAAACTACATATTTGACGAATATATACCGAGTTGGACGTAATCTTAGAAGCTGTGCCTTTTACCCTTTTACAACACGAATTCGAGATTTTTTACTTACTTTTCTAATATTGTTAAACTCCTCAAAATTGAGGTTCATTTTATGACCCCTATAGGTTACATATTAAAATTGCTTGGATTTTTTTTCTTTTTTAATAAACATAATAGAACATTTTAGGGGGTAATGAATATTTTTATAAAAACAAATTATATGCTAATGTTTATATATGCATATATGTATTTGTGTAATAAATATAAATGTTAAGAAATTCTATTAAAGAACCTAGTCTGTAAAGCAGGTACTGTAAATTTAGAATGGACATTTACACAAATAGGAAAAAAATTTATTGTACTGAAAGGAAAAAAAAGAAAAGAAAAGAAAAATCAAATGATAAAGTTTTTTAAAAAATAGAATTTTTCAAATATTGATTTTTCAAATATTTACAGAATGCAGCAAAAATAATTAACACTGTTACAAGAAATGTGCTTAAGAAAAACATGGAACATGTGCATTAAAACAGCAAATAAAGAACATTTTAATAAAAAAATTTAATTTTACTTAAGAAAGGTGTTTTAGTAAAAATAAATGGCATTGACATGTTTTGGGAACCGTCAAATAAGTTCCATAATCATAATATAAATAAAAATAAAATTTCAAAATATTTCACGGTCAATACAATTGACACGCAACAATGAGATATAAATAACAAAAAACACAAAACACGCGGTCTATTGTAAAAAATTAAATTAAAATGTAGAGCATGATCTAAAATATAAATAAAAATAAAATTTCAAAATATTTCACGGTCAATACAAATGACACGCGACAATGAGATATAAATAACAAAAAAACCCAAAAAACACGCGCTCTATTGTAAAAAATTAAATTAAAATATAGGCCATGATCTAAAAAATTTCCAAAAAGAATTATTAAAATGTTTATATAAAAGGTGAATGTTTTAAAATCTGGAGATTTAAAAAAAATCAATTGGATTTAATAAACTTTTTATCATAGCAAGTAAAGTATTTGTGCAAAAATGTGAAAATGTAGAAAAACAAGCTTTAGAATTGCACAAATAGCCCATGAAAACAACCGTTTCGAATCAACTGTCGAGATTCATCATCAGTCCAAAACACAGCTTGCTATGGGAAAAAAAGATCAGTCTTGCTTTCTTGCTTTTTTTAGCATGTTGTGCCTTGCACTGATGAAGAATATCGATAGTAGATTTGGAATGGCTGTTTGCTATTTTTGATGAATTATTTGTGCATTTTATTACGTTGATTTTAAACCTTGATGTAATGGAGATTCTTGTAGCGTAGTTTGGTAGCAGCTGCTATTTTGTTAGAATACTTAGAAGAAGCGTGATTACGTATAGTAGTCCAGATTCGGATGTACGAAAAAACCCCACAATGATTGCTAAGTTATTCTTTATTCAGACATGTATTACTAGGGGGGCACACATACAGTACTCGGAGAAAATCTCCGAACAGTTTTTTAGCAACTTTACTAGGCAAGAGCAGGGAGTCAAGTGGCATCATACATAGCAACAAACCGCCACTTTTGGCATGATAGAAAATCGCCAACATACACAAGTTCGCCCATGCACAATGGATAGTATACGCCAAATAACAGTTAAAATGCAGCCAGCAAGATCAGAATTCAATTTAGTTTCCCAGCTGGGATGGGAAAGGAAAAGGTTGCCAAACGATAAAATGTTACACGTGTTGTTTTGTCTAAACACAGAGGCACACCGAAGGGACATCAGATTTTACTGCGCAGATGTTAAATTCTTTTTAGGGTTTTGTCGAGAAAGGAAAAAGAAGCGTAAGCATAAATTTTAACTGCGAAACAGAGATGATCTCCTTATAAGGTAATGCAGAATTGCTTCGATCGGAAATAGCAGACATCTGGAAATAGTTTTAAACGGTTGATTAATATGTGAGCGTATTTCTCACAGATAAAGTTAAGCAGCTGCCGATTTTCGGTTAGAGAATTAATAAGCAAGAAAAATGGAAAAGGAATGAAGGACAACTTAAAACTAATTTTTGAATTGAACAGAGACGGGGGGTGTAAAGGAATAATTTAAGAAAATAACCAATATATAACGAAATAATCGTTATATATATCACCCGGTGCACCACAAAAAAAACTTTTGCTGTCCAATGTGCATAGGCTAGCATACAATATTATAACATAAAAACATACATAAATGCAAAAGTTTTTTTTTTTATATGTATCTGTAGAAATTTGACGTCATGATAATGGAGACTTTTGTATTCAAAAGCAGTCAGCAGTTCTAAAGTTTCTATATTTTTTTACTATTTCTGTATATGGATCCAAGCTAGTACTGTATTTTTATATGTAGAAGTTGAGTCGACTCAGACAGTACAAACATATTACTGCAGCTTTGATTGTTATCATGACACAAGTAAAAATTTTGAAACATATATACAAAACATGAAACTAATACTAAATGAATATAAAATGGCAATACACACAATAACATAATAGCACTATACTTTTCAAAAATTAAAAAAAAGAGTAATATGATGTATATTAAAATAAAAAAATGTTTTTGTAAAAAGTGTTTCATGCCGAAGCATAGGATGACAAAAAAAAGAGGTGCTCCAAGCACGCCCATAAAAATATGCGTCACCCTGAATCTTGTGTACAACACAAGTATTATGGCATCGGCTTAGGGCCTAGCCTTAGATGAGGAGGGAATTGTGATGCTCCCCCGAAGGCACTAGCGGTCTTCTGAAGGAGCCCACGTCGAATTACATGAAAAAATTTGAATTGTTGTGAATTGGAATCACAATTCAAAAATTTGAATCGAAACTCCAATTCCAAAACTTTGTCTCTCAACACAATGAAGCTTGAACCCTTAGGGCATTAATTTTGAACGGGAACAAGACTTCAAAGGGAAGAATTCAAAAAGAAAAAAAACAAAAAAAAATTGTATATCATATAATAACTAATATGGGGAGACAATCCTAGAGTGAAGAGAGACGAAAAATGTGTCACAATCGAGTGGGGTGATGAACAAGTCATATATGAAAACTGTGTTTTATTTAATTACATGAATCATTTGTTTACTTTTCTAGACTACAGTACCTGTTTATCTAACTATAATATGTTTGACTTATAGTACAGGGATTGTTAAGTGGGAGGTTAGCTATTGGAAAAATATTGAATTAATGAATATTGTCAAAGAAAATTTTAAGTGTACTGCAAAAAGAAACAAAATAAAAAGTAACTAAAATTTAAGTGAGTATGAAGACATATCTAAGTGTTAAAGGATAACAATGATACCTAATATTGTTCCTAAGAGATCTTCAGAGCAACAGTGATGGACCAGCCATGATATTGTTAAAGATCAGTCAAAAACAACATACACACAACCATGAGCTCTTTGGTTGGATATGTGGTATCATAAACATGACTTAAAAAATAATAAATAGTGTTTTTACATTAGCTTCTGTTTCTTAGATTGTATGTATGTGGTTGATAAAACGTATTGAAGTTAGTGTTGTTTATATGACTTGATGCATCAAATAAATGTCCATAACGAGGAGGTGCTACTAAAAGTCTATCAATATGTACCCGAAATGCTGTGTTATCAGGAGTATACAACCTTTTAATTGAGAATGACACAGGGGAATGTTTACAAGTGACAATATATGGACCAGTGTACTTTGTTTTAAACTTGTCATTTGATTTTAGATATACAATATCTTTTAAGAAAATGGATCTTAATTTAGCTTTCTGACCGTAATATTTATATCTTTTATCTTGAGCAGATTTAATGTTGTTATAAGCTTTGTGATATATCTTACTCAAATCATCAAGTAATTTGTGTACTTCAATATGTTTATCAAAAAAGGGTTGGTTGCACGACTGATCAAAAGTGTCAAAAATTAGAGAAAGTTCGCGTCCAAAATGAAGAAAATTAGGAGAGTACAATGTAGTTGCATGTTTGGAGCCGTTATAAAGTGACTTGTGTATAAATACAGCATTTTCGAATGAATGACCTTCTTGTAAAAGAATATTGACTGAATATTTGATTGATTTATTGATTCGCTCTGCTATCGCATTTGATTGTGGTCTCGAGGCAGAACTGTGTAATATCTTAATGCCCATTGTATCATTAAAAATGTTATATACCTGAGAAGTGTACTGGGGTCCTAAGTCTGATAAGACAACCGAAGGTCTCCCAAAGGTGGTTATGTAAGAGAATAAGCATTTAACAACCTTACTTGCCGATATGTCATTAAGTGGAAAGAGTTCAATATGTCTCGAAAAATGATCAGTGATAGTTAAAACATATTTTCCATTAGTAAACGGTCCAAGGAGATCAGTACTGATAGTGTGACCAGGGTACCTGGGAGTGTATGTGGGCTGCAAAGGTGCGGGTGGAGTTTGGTGATGTTTAGTTTGAAGACATTTGATACATGATGCAACAAAGTTTAAAGTGTCTACATACATACCCTTCCAAAAATATCTACCTGACAAGAATTCATAAGTTTTATTAAAGCCAAAATGAGATAAATGTGAAATTGTTAAGACTTTGCTTTTAAGTGAATTTGGAACAATAATGTGATACGAAAAAGTGTTATTAAAAATATTTTCCTTCTTTAACATTAATACATTCGAATCAGGATGAATGAAGTAGTTAGGAAATTTTTGAGAAGATCCTTTCTTTAAGATTTCTTTATAAACAACAGACAAAGTAGGGTCATTTTGTTGTTCAGTAGCAAATGTTTCATTCGAAATTTCTAATAAAGGGTCAGGATTTGTTTGTGTACCAGAAATAAGGCAGTTAACATGCATATTAGAATCACTCGAGCTGGAGTGTGGAGTATCACATTCTACAATAGGTAAGGGTTGAGTATCATGAATAAGTTCAGGGTTTGTAGCTAAAGTCTGTTGATTATTTTCAAAGTTACAGCGAGATAAATAGTCAGCAAGTACATTCTTTTTACCTGGAATATGTTGAAATTTGTATGTGTATTCTGAGAGATCCATGAGCCAACGAGAGATAATATCAGCCGGATTTGTAGTTTTGTTGTACTTTTCTAATGGTTTACTATCTGAAAGGATTACAAATTCTCTGTTGTATAAATAATATTTGAAAGCAGTAACTGATTTATGAATCGCCATGAGTTCTAATTTAAGTGCAGGATATTTTTTCTCTGATGCTTTTAAAGATTTTGAAAAGTATGCAACAGGTAATAGTTGTTTATCATGTTCTTGTAGTAAGACACCAGAAATAGCAATATTTGACGCATCAGTATTTAAATAGAACTTTTTGTTCCAGTCAGGTAATCTAACCATGGGTGGATTAAAGAATATCTTCTGTATGGTGTCCATAATTTTTTGATGTTTACTTGTCCACTTAAATTTAGCCTTTGGAGTAGTTAAGTTTATGAGAGGCTGCACAAGTTCAGAAAAGGATGGAACAAGAGATTTGTAAAATGTAATGACGCCTATGAGTGCTTTTAATTGACGTTTAGTTGTAGGTGTTGGAAAAGATGTTATTTTTACAATGTTCGACTGAACAGGAGAAATAGTTTGATTTTCTATGTGAAATCCAAGATAATCTAAACTGGTTTTGTGAAAAGTGCATTTGTTAGGGGACAGCGTTAAATTATATTTTACTAGTATTGCAAGAATTTTATCCAACTTATCACACATTTCTTGATATGAATTGGCACAAACAATAAGATCATCTTGGTAGGTATAGACACCTTCTAACTGTAATTCATCAAGTAACGAGTCCATTAAAGCTTGATAAATTGAGGCGCTTGTTTTTAAGCCGAATACTAATCTCTTATACCGAAAAGAACCGAACATTGTAGTGAATGTGAGCTGATTTTGAAATTTTGCAGGCAAATCAATCTGATGATATGCCTGATGAAAGTCGAGAGAAGAGAAAAAACGATATTGTGAAAGATTTGAAATAATAGTTTGAATTTTTGGAAGTGGATAGGACGAACCTTGAATTATAGTATTAACCATTCTGAGATCTAATGCGAGTCTATATTTCTGTATACCTGTACCGTCTGGTTTCTTTTTAACAAGGAGCATGGGGCAGGCCCATTCGGAACAATGACGTTCAATGATTTTGGCATCAAGCAACTGTTTGATTTGATTTAAAACATCCTTTTGCACAGCTTGGGGAAGAGGGAAAGGGAGTGTCTTTATGGGGTAATCATTAATGAATTTCAAATCAGGTACAATTTTATCAGTATGACCAAGTGTGTCTAATGATTTGGAAAAGGCAGGATAATAATTAAGTAATAATTTAGTTAGGTTCTTTGCTTCGTCAGATTTTAAGTGAGAAAGTTTAAAATCATTAGCCGATAACTCCTGCTTTCTTTTTTGTAAGATTTCATTAGACGCCTGAATAAAATTTACAAAGTGCTGTTCTGAGTTATTTTGCTTGTCAGACATTTCAGAAGTATAGTCGCGAATTTCCTCAATCTCAGATAATTGACCTATTTTTGTGTGTTTAGGGAGATGAATGGTCTTTTCAGAAGTGTTTTTAAGCGTTATTGAGAAGAAATGGTGTATTTGTGAAGTTTTCTTTCTTTTATTGGATAATTTATTCATTTGAATAATGGCATCATTTCCTATTAATTCTTTTGTTTGTGCCAAATATTCAAATAGATAATTTCTGTTATTGTTGATGTTATTGGAAGTGTAAACAGAGCACCATATTTGTTGTTGGGGTTCTAATATTATTTTTCGAGTTAAGAACACCGCTTGATTCATTACAACATCACTCAAGGAATTGCATGAATTTGATTGTTTCTCTCCAGAAGAATCTTTACTGGTTTTTAAAGGAACAGAGAAATTATTGTTGACATGGAGACACTTGTTAAAAGTATCGATGACAACATTGTATCTAGTTATGAAATCAAAACCTAAAATGCCTTCAAAACTGGAAGACTCAGGTATGTCAACAATATAAAAGTGGTGTGAAAACGCTTTTTGTTTTAGCTTAATGGATGTTCTGATGCAGGCGGAAAATGAGACATCAGAATTGACAGTTTTAATATTGACGTTAGTGGACAGTCTTTTATATTTTAAGACAGGTGTAAGTTGATTAAATAATTTTTGTGAAAGTAAAGATATACTACTACCAGAATCAGCCAACAAAGTAATATCATGGTTTGCTATAGTGGCTTTAACAAGAGGGAGGGATGGTGACATAGTGTTTACACTACAAATTATTTGAACATTATCACTTTCTGTTTGTGTACTGATGTTATTTGCTATCTTAATGGAGTCAAAAGTTTGGGAACCTACTGAATTAACTAGTCTCGAACTTGAAATTTTAGGTAAAACAGGGTCAAAAACAAAAGTTGCTGATGTAGAAGTATTAGACTGAGACACAACACCATCAGCATAAAAATTGTATCTCTGTTTCAGTTTTCCTGAAATTGGGGCGTGGAGTTTGTGTAATTGTTTTTCCTTTGAGTATTTGCTCTTTTCCATTTAAAACAAGAGAGAGCGTCGTGATTGTTTCGTCCACATAACTGACAAACAATTGGTTTTTTTTGTGAAAACTTGTGTGGGGAATAACGTCTAGTGTAGTTTCGATTTTTGTAATTTTTTTTGAAGCGTGAAACACCTGCGGAATGTTTTGGTCTAGTCTGGAAATTTTTTTGCTCAGTTTCGGTTTTAGTATCAGGAGGGGCAAAAGATAATGCATTTATTTTCTCAGAGATTTCTTTTAATTGCGATTCAATAAGATTTTCTGGTCTGTGTACCGAAGGTAAGGAATGTAAGATTTTCTCATTCCTTAAAATTTCATGAAGGGTTTGCGCTCTTTCAACTGCTGTTTTATAATCATTAATGCCTTCTTCCTGTAATTTTATTCTAATATTTGAAGGAAGGGCTTCTAGAAATTTCATGAGTTTGATAGTGTTGCGTGCATTTTCGTCGTTGATATCTGCATAAACAGTCGCCGCAAGAACATTTAGTCTATGGGCTAAATTTTTTATCGTCTCAGAAGGCATAAGTGCTAAACTGGACAGCTCAACAGAGGCAACACATTTACTAGGGGGGGCGAAGAATGACGCAAATTCTTTTTCCCGCAAATCGAGGTCTGTTATCTTTTGCAGGTCGGGGTTCTGTGCTAGAAATTTTTGTGCAGGCCCAACTAACTTTCCCTTTAAGATTGCAATTGTTGTTTGTGGGTTATACTTATTAATTTCCGCAGAGACTCTAACTTGATCAAAGAAAAATTTAAGTAAATCTGGATCTCCATCAAATTGAATGATATTTATCGGAATTTGTTTTGCCGCCATGATTAGTTTTTTTTGTTTGTTTAGGCTCACAAGTTTTAGAGAAATTGTTACACAGACCTGACTTATACTCTAAAGCACATTGAAAACAAGTAAATTTCGTAGCTAGTAAAAATATATAAACTAGCAAAATAAATAGATTTTAAAATATACCTCACTTTAAAGATATCTTATTTCAACCTTTTATGACAGTAAAGCAAGGAAGCACATACAACAGGTAAATCATTTAGAAAATAAAATAAATAAAATGCAAAATAATTACACTTTGAAACATATATCTATATATTCCTTCACTTTAACAAAGTACTTACTTTAGATAATAAAGCAAAGAAAACTCTATAGAAAACCGCAAAAACTGTTAGCAAGCAAGCAAAAAAAAATCCTTTAACTTCTTTACACTAGGAAAAAAATTTCTTTTTTTGTAACTTAAAACCTTCTGATTTATTTATATTTTTTTGGATGAAAAAGAATGTTCTTATTTTAACCTTGTAATTAAAGTTCAAAACTGGTTAAACACATTTAAGCATATTAGAGAATCTAAATACAAATTAAAAAAACAAAAAAAGGGGTGGGACGTAAAATATGAAACAATAGCACATAAATGTAAATAATTGATAAAAACTGCATAAAATGTCAGCAAAAATAATAACTAGAAATGACAACAGTTACCGTGCTTTCGCAAATTAAAAATCTTTGCAAAAACACAATAACAGGATTATATTAATGCTGTATACAGAACATAAATGTTGACCGTTGTGTCCTGAATGTGAAAGCAGAACATGAAATAAACAAAGTAGGTGGGTTGACTTACTGATTTAGTTTTAAAATATAATTAAATGATTACTAACTTAATAACACAAAAACTTAGGGAAATGGGGCAAGATCTGCTCTCACGTTCAAAATGTAGATTATTTCGACGTTGATTTTCGTTGTTGTGCACTTTTTTTTTTTTATCACTTACGACTAGCAGAAATTTTATATTGTAATCAGGTAATTGAATATGCACTTATCAAAGGTGGTGACATCTCTTTTAGAGAATTTTTGTAATTCTCTTATTTATTTATTTATTAATTTTGTGCACTGTTAACTGATATAAACGCTGAATTATTTCTGATGGATTTTCTCAGAATTGAAGACAACCACTATTTTTTTTTTGCACGATGAACGACTTTACGATGCCTAACACCACAGGAATACTGTTATTCACTAAATTTTCTATGAGGCTATATGAACTTTCTGTAGATTACGTTCACTAAAGACACAAAACACACTGGTATAGAAGCACAAAATGAGCACATGCAGCCCTCGATGATATCTGGCTGCGATGAACACGTCAATCACACAGACGATGCGAGGAGATGAAAACAAAGGGGCACCCAGCGCTCAGGTGACAATCAGCCGCAGATTTCTTTTAGGATATGGAATCTCGAGGGGAGACCCTCCGAAGCAGTTGAGATGGAGCCCACAGGGGAGGAAAAGGGGTGTCCAGCAAAGGAATTTCAGGACGGGAACAGCTCTGTACTTTTTCGGTTGACACTTAGCAGGCAAGACTAATAGCATTTTCTACCGGGGGATGCAGAGAAGAAAAAGAAGAAACAAAAAGCATCACATCCGCCGGAACGTCGCAGTTGATTGTACCCCCCTCCATATTTTTTTTTATGTGGGGAAAAACGAAAGAGTCAAACGGTACCAGTTATTTTTGTAATGGAGATTCTTGTAGCGTAGTTTGGTAGCAGCTGCTATTTTGTTAGAATACTTAGAAGAAGCGTGATTACGTATAGTAGTCCAGATTCGGATGTACGAAAAAACCCCACAATGATTGCTAAGTTATTCTTTATTCAGACATGTATTACTAGGGGGGCACACATACAGTACTCGGAGAAAATCTCCGAACAGTTTTTTAGCAACTTTACTAGGCAAGAGCAGGGAGTCAAGTGGCATCATACATAGCAACAAACCGCCACTTTTGGCATGATAGAAAATCGCCAACATACACAAGTTCGCCCATGCACAATGGATAGTATACGCCAAATAACAGTTAAAATGCAGCCAGCAAGATCAGAATTCAATTTAGTTTCCCAGCTGGGATGGGAAAGGAAAAGGTTGCCAAACGATAAAATGTTACACGTGTTGTTTTGTCTAAACACAGAGGCACACCGAAGGGACATCAGATTTTACTGCGCAGATGTTAAATTCTTTTTAGGGTTTTGTCGAGAAAGGAAAAAGAAGCGTAAGCATAAATTTTAACTGCGAAACAGAGATGATCTCCTTTTAAGGTAATGCAGAATTGCTTCGATCGGAAATAGCAGACATCTGGAAATAGTTTTAAACGGTTGATTAATATGTGAGCGTATTTCTCACAGATAAAGTTAAGCAGCTGCCGATTTTCGGTTAGAGAATTAATAAGCAAGAAAAATGGAAAAGGAATGAAGGACAACTTAAAACTAATTTTTGAATTGAACAGAGACGGGGGGTGTAAAGGAATAATTTAAGAAAATAACCAATATATAACGAAATAATCGTTATACTTGATGCGGGAACATGTGACATAAAATACAGTATCTCGCATTAAATAATTAGACATTTGAACAAAGTGATACATTTTCAAAGTGTAATCCTAATGAATATCTTTAATGATTGACAAAAAACATGGCTAAGAAAATTTTTATAAATAAAATAAAATTGAAATATTTTTTTTAATTAACTGGGATAATCCTACACAATGTGTAACAATTTTTATACACTATTACCCAAATTAATTTTATTTATCATCGATCAATAAAGGTTTTCTTCATTATGTTAAATTGTTCATATGTAATTAACCAAATGATATCCCATAATAGGTAATATAATTGTCATGTTAATTGCGTCCAATTTAAGATGGTCATTTTATTTCCTTATTATTCAATTTGTTATGTATAATCAAAAAAAAATTTGTATTCATGCATATTTGCATAAGAGGGCTACAGTTGTTGCGTCCAGATCAGAATATTTATAAAATTAGTTATGGAATGAACATACTTTATTTGGAACTTTTGATTTATTATATAAAACTTGTTTTAAGTTATGATAATTTTTTAATACGTTTATATTACAAAAAAGAACATCTTTAATTTTTTCTTCATTTACGTTTCATCATATATGTGCAATAAATACAGAAATGTGTTTTTCCAGTTTTGTCCAATTCATATGTTTTACAGATAACTTTAAACAATGAAACTTTAAAATATTTTTATTTAAATAAAAAGAAAATTATTTTCACTATTCGTAATTCTTTTTCTTCTTTTATGCGAAGCATTACTATGTTTATGTATGGTGTATCACCCATCAGAACTCTATTATGTTTGCAATATGTTGTTTCTCTTTTATTTTTATTTTTTTAAATAATTATACGCAATATATGTTTTGAGCTGTGTTTATAACTCTAAATAAAAAAATTTTCAAATGTCATCTGATTCTATAATACACAACTGTTAAAAAAAAAGATCAAATAACGATAATGCCCGAACATTTCTAAATTAACATTTCTAAGACCAGTTTTCCCCGAGTGTTGAATTCAGGGATTGGCCAGAGGATACCCCGCGGAACAATGAGATGTTAAATCCTTGAACGTTTATGGTTTTGTGTTTTCACTTTTCAAAAAGTGCATCTCTCCTCCGGGAATCTTTCCGGAAAAAAGTGCCTGAATTCAACAATGTTTTCCCCACATTTGATTAAATTCACATCTAAATTATTATTTTTTTAACTATCCTTAGCAAGTACTTTGTTCAATCAAATTATTACACAGTATTGAATACTTTAGCATTTGTTATTTTGAGTTCCATATAATTGATATAAAAAAAGACTATTTTTTCTGTTTTACGTAAAACATTTTAATGTTCTTAACGACGGAAAATATTAAGAAAACGCATTATTCATGTGTACTAATCAACATTCAATTTATTATGCTTTAAATATTTTAGATTAAAGAAAACATTACAATTG
This sequence comes from Maratus speculifer, assembly GCA_964019185.1. Classification (NCBI taxonomy): domain Eukaryota; kingdom Metazoa; phylum Arthropoda; class Arachnida; order Araneae; family Salticidae; genus Maratus; species Maratus speculifer. The sequence goes on along the minus strand of OZ025295.1, from coordinate 246,100,291 downwards.
AGGAAGAAAATTGAATGATAAATTATTCTGTGAGAGATTCAGAAAGAAACATTCTTATCCCAAAGTGGCTATAAGAACCATAATAAAGGAGCTTGAATATTTAGAGAAAGAAGAATTATATGCTTTTCATCATCTTAATTAACCATATGAGAAGTAAAAAAAACTTATTAAAGTAAAGATTTTTTTTATCATAAACATAAAACTTTTAACAAAGTTAATCTTTTCTCGTAGTCTATATGTTTATGGGAAGAATAGCAAGAATAGACTTTATTGGCAATAAATTTACTAGGCATCTAAAATTTGTTTTCTTAATGCTAATGTTTATATTGACATTTTTCTGTCTTGATTTGTTTTCCTTGCTGATTTCTGACTATAAAACTTTGCTGGGTCGTTTAATGTAAAATAAGTGAAACATTAAAGAAATAAAATGATGTAGACTGGAAATAATAGCCTATTTTAGTACACTCACTTAGTTTATTTTCCAATAGAGCTATTAAAAATATCATGTGAAAGATATTTTGACTGTTCTAAACATTTAAAAAGTCGTAACATAGTGTGGCATATGTTAAATGTCCGAAATTTCAAAAGTTAAAACAGTTATAAAAACAAAGGAATTTTAAAAATCATTCGAAATTAATATTTAATGTAATATTACAAAAGAAAATCACATTTGAGTGCTGCTATTTTTTTCTTCCGTCTTCAAAACATTTCATTTTTTTAAATGCAAAATCACAATTTTTCCTTTTATATATGTGTTATTTACTTTTCTCTCAAGAAAAAAAGCAAGAAAAAAATTTTTATAGTTGAAATGGATGTTTTATTATCTATAAAATCGAATGAATTTAAAATTTAAAGAGATTTCCTTCGTGTTCAAAACAATTAATAAAAATACTTCATTTTCCCCTCAATACTTTTATTATTGGTTTCTTTTTTCTTCAAGAAATAAAAAGAAAAGTGCATAAATCACGCCAGTCTGTTACTTATTATTCATAGCTAACATTAGTCTTTCGATCCTAATGCCAACAATCAAAAGGGAAATTTCAAGCATGTAGATTAAATCTCAGTTTTGTAGCAACTTTTCAAGTAAATTTTGATATTTAAAGAAACAATTCTGAAATTTATTGTTTTGCATTTATTCTTAAATAAATATAATCTACATATAGAATTATTTTTCTTAAAAATTATGGAATGTCAGTCACAGTTGTTTTACTTATTTGTGTTGAATAATTCTGCTGTGAAACATTGCAGTAACAATTTGCTGTTAAAAATTTGTAATAAATCAAATCAATGTTTTATACTGCAATATCTGCATTCACACTATGCAAATACCTTCATTTATTTGGATCTTCAGCCAAGCTATAGCTTAATGATGTTTCTCAATTTTGTTTTTGTAACTATAGCAGAAAAATTTAGTTCAATCTATCACAAAATGTTAATAGTGGTGAATTGACCACTGGTAAAATAAAAGTTTCTATTTTTTTATATAAATATTCTTTATAATAAAATTTTACATTCTAAAACTGATTACAATATAATAGAGATTTCATGCAGATTTAATTATTGTACCTTGTGGTTTCATACATAGAAATGGTGTCATCCTCAAGATTCGTATAAATTATATTCACAAAACATTCGAACTTAATAAACAAACAGTGAGAGATATCAGGACATATAAAAACAGGTGTATTTCATATAATGGATCATCTGTAGAGGTAATTTAATTATAATAATATTAACACTGTTACACTCATAATCAAGGTCTCTGTTCCACATTAAGTAAATGATAACTTTTATGTTTCAGGCTGTGTTTAAAAAGAATATATCATTAAAAATATTCCATCACCCACAGATTTGTAAAGAATTTGAAATCTTGAAAATCTTAATTTTTTATTAGTTATTCACTGCATGTACCTTATAAATTTTGTTATTTAAGACTTTAGTAATAATAAACTACTAAATAAACACTTATAAAGTTTAACATTAATATTTATAACATTGAAAATGAACTTTGTTTGTTATGTATCAAAAAATGCAAGAGAATTTTTGTGGAAAAAATTTATAATCATGGGAAATTTCCCAAATTTCCTACTTTATGTATAGCGATAAATGTTGATGTCTTCTTATAGACACAATCACTTGCTTCTATAAAAAGGTTCCAATAGTATAATCTTCGAGAATATTAGGGATCCACCTGCCTTGATATCGTGTTTTCATTGTATTAACATCCGGTTGGAAACACTCTACTTGCTCGTCGCTCACAGTTTTTATACTTTCAATGAACAAATCAAAATAATAGACAAAATCGAGAATTTTATGTAATATTAAACGTCCTGAATGTTTTAACTTTTTCAGATGTCTTTAATTATTTTTTTATAGTTAGGACTTCAATTATTTATTGAGAAATGTGTCAAAGCATTTACAAAATAAATCATATGACTTTTCATAAGTCACTGAATGTAACGTACCCTGGGGTAATAACGCCACGTTAAGGTTCTACCAATTTTCACAGCTCAGTTTTAGTTTTTTTCAAAAAAATATATGATTTGATACAGCAATTCATTGACTATCTATATTAAAAAAAATAATTTAACAGATATGTATTCATAAAATGTAATGGCTTTATTTCTTGACCAATGATATTTGGCGTTATTACCCACCTATATGTGTAATAACGCCATGCAAACAAAACTAAGAAATAAGATGGAATATTTGCATGTAGATTGCTCAATTCTAAAAATACAAACTCTACAAACTTAGAAATTGACAAATTGCATTCTAAGCTATTGAAAATGTTCAATTTTTTGTGAAAGTGTAAGAAAAATAAAGGTGTGGTGTGGTGGTGGGGGGGGGGGGAGGATGAGGCAAAAGAATATCAGACCGTGAGCTTCTTTTTGCTTAAAAAGGACCGCTTAAATAGAATTATTAGAAACATTGCACAGTTTTAACTGTGTTTATTTGAATCAGTATTTAGGATGTATCTCGGCCACTTTAGGGAATCAACCGGGGTATTGATGCCAAGAATTGGCGTTATTAACCCGTTATAGTTATTACGCTGTACATTTTAAATTACAAATTATCTCGAGAAGATATTCAAAATATTCAACAACATTTTGAAAGTCCATGAAAAGTACTACAAATTTATGTAATTAACAAAGTATTTCCGGATAAAAAAAAAATAGTCTTCACATCACAAAACGTATCTCGCAAATTTTAGATCAAGCGTTAATTTTAGTTGCTTGTAAAAACAATAAGGCCTAAAAATTAAACAAATTAACTTGAAGCTGTTTTTTGCGATTTATATGATTCAAAGCCCTTCTGCGCAGAGCACACGGGTGTCATTTATCAGATTATTTCATAATTATTCAAAATATTAGCACTTGGCGTTATTACCCCGCCTGGCGTTATTACACCAGACCACCTTATCTGCAAAACCTTTGTCCGAAAGGTTTCTAAATTGTGGACCAACAAAAATATCCTCCTTGACATTTGCATAGATAAACGATGGATATAGTTTTTACAGATATTGAAATCCATGTCCGACTTTATCCATTGATTTTACGAAATTTTTCATCAATCTCAATTTTATGTGTAAATGTGGAAGAATAATTTCCTTTTTATGGATTAGAGGAAAGTTTTGGATATTTTTTGCAACTGCAATATGTTTGCGTTCTGGTAACTTCTTATTATAATGCTCATGTTTTGCTCTGCTGTCTCATCCAAATAAGAAACAACAGTAATTTGTGTAAACTAGCTCTATACCCATGTAAATGGTAATTACATTAAAATCTGCGCATGAATACCAGTTATAATGTGAGTAATGAATTACATGCAGCAGCATCTTCATATTTTCCTAAAAATCTTTCATTAAGCAAGATTAAGCAAGAATAGCTTTTGGAACAGATGGCAGAACATTTCCATTATGTTACAGCACACAGCTTTCAAGCTGACTTACGAGCCATAGATGAAAAATCCGAGTTATAGGGACAATTGAAAGCAAACGTTAAACTACTTGTATCATTGCAATGGCATAAGTCACAATTGTGGAAAAAACCGGAATACTTCTTATGTCGATCTCGGTAAATAGATATGTTAGTGCTTTTTGGAGGAGATTCCAACTTTGCAATCTTGATCCAAGTCAATTTACGGATCTTTATATATATATACTAGCAAAAGCCATGCTTTGTTTGGATTCGCGAAGTATTATGCTATAAGATAAATATTTGAAAGTAATAATATATTTTTAAAATTACTTTTGCATCTTTATTAAGCAAAAATATAATTTTATGTTTCGGCGCATTTTAATTTTAAAATGTATTTCAACCAAATTACTAAGAATTTCTTCAGATTGTTTATTTATGATATAAGACTGGTATAAATAAAAATATTTTCGTAGTAGAATTATACAAAATATTAATTAATTTCATTTGTTTACAATTCTTTAATTGCCACTTCTCAAAAACATAATGTAATTCTTTTAAAATTCATAAATATCGTCTGCTTAAATGATTTCACAAAATAAGAATAAATTGTGTATTTGAATTTTTAACACAGAAAAAATACTTTTATAATTGAATGTTAATAAGCGAATTTTCACAAATTTTAATTCATTAAAAATATGCTATAATTTTTCTAAAAAAAAAGTATTTTATAAATTTTATAAAAGAAATCATGAAACTATACATAGTTAAAAGGAATGAGCATAGTTTGAAAATCCGAAAGTAGTTTTTGAAATATTTTGTCAGAATAATGAAAATATATTTTATTTATTTATTTATTTAATGATGATTCTAGCTATAATTACTGACCCCATGATTTAAGTTTTTCTTCTGAAAACGTACGTGTTTCACTTTTTATTTAGAAAAATGCGTTCATAATGGAAAAACATGTAAAATAAATTAATTAAAGTAATAATTTTTTTAAGAATATTTCTGTAAAAAAATAATATTCTGCAAATCTACAGATCATAATTTATATTTGTGTTTAATTTCAAGTCAAAATACTATGTAGTTTTTTTGTAAAGTGTACGACAAAATGTCATTTGAGTGGCCTAGTAGAGGATTCGCTTCGCTCATCCTAATAAATATATAAATTTAAGCCTGTCACAAAATCATTTTAATTTTCTTGAGTAATTATATGTGATCCTTTCATTATATCAAGATAACAGTTTTCAGGAACTTAAAATTTTAAAGTTGTATGGGATGAGTTGACTTTTCAATATTAATTAATTTAATTTTGTGCAGTTTCATATTATTCTGGTTGAAATATCGTTTAAATCGTCAATTAAGTTAGTGTCATAAAATTTATGTAAATATATGTAGGTAATTAAACTGTAAGATCTAATGCAAACATTTAGTACATATAAATTAATAACATAATTTTAGTACATATAATTTAAACTTTTGCAACCAAAAAGGAATTATTTAAAAAAATATTAAAAACTAATTTATTTATTTTACGATTCGCTTCTAAAATTAATATATTTCCATAACACTTTTTATTCAAATGAAAGGTTGTAAAATTTTGTGCAACTTTACTATTATTAAAATTCTCTTTATTTAAGTTTAAAATATTTGTAGCCAAGGATTCTTTTGTAAAAATGTCTTCTTAGAACAATTATCTTTAACTTGGAAAACATTATCCGTAGTTTCTAAAAATTAATTATTTAATGCAAATTTGTTCTTTAAAAGCATGTAATGAAACATTCAACCTCTAAAATTGAACTTTTCTATCTTATAAATAAGTACAAGTAAAAAATGCTTTCCCACAATTTCTGATATACTTTAGCTTGTAGTTTTGCGGTTATTTCTTCATTTATGAACCAAATATTCTAAGCATGGTGTCAGTTTCAATTACGAAAATCTCTGCAGATGTATGTAATGGAATATTTTGAATTTATTCATTGTGGATATTTTTAATTTAATAACATTCATTTCTTGAAGGCTAGTTAACTCTTAAGTATGTGTAGTTTTAGAAACAGTGCAACGACTTTATTTAGCCTGCTACATTACTATGTCTAATGACAAGCATTTGTGACATATTTTAGTACAACAGTATTTCATAAAATATTCAATACCTAAAACTTACAACTAAATATTTTGGAATAATTTACCAGTTGCGTGTAATCCATAATTCAGCATTTAGTTACATTATTTAACTATGTAAATTTTAATAAAGCGTATTTTTATAAATCGTCATGAAAATATTTATGTCTTAAAATGTTATGTCTTGCTAAAAGAAAACTGTTTTAATATTTATTTATTTTTATTTTCTGAGCTTAGCGGGAATATACTTTACGTTACATGGCATACAATGTGTTATTTATGTAATTCCCTTTTATTATTAGAAATTTCAGAAAGTTGTCTACTAGATACAATAAAAAATATATTTTACCAATTGTTCTTTTATTTTAGGTAACGAAATTTAGAAATTTATCATTGAATATATGTTAGCTTACTTATACTTTGAAATTCTAATAAAAATGGCTTTAGTTATCGATGGCGAGTTTTTATTTTCTTAAGTAATATGAGCAGATACTATAATTGTGATTAAATCGTTTTTATGTGAAAGTAACTCACACCTAAATTTAATACTTTTTTTAATAGTATTAGAAAATATTAGATTGATCACGTATTTTAAATCAAATTGAATTTTATATTAAATTGAATTTTTCCTTAACATGCACTTCCTTTAGAAATAGAATTAAGGAATGTCATATACATTCGAAATGAAGAACAATGTTCTCCATCATACATTTACCTGAGAAAAGTTCGTATATTAGATAGGTAAAAAAGGAAATACGTTATCTGGCTTACAAAAGCAACGTTTTCTTCATTATACACGGTAGAAGGACCGATTTTCACAATCAAGAGAAAATAAAATAATTTTAATTGTCAACTTTTTTAATGTAAAATATCATTAAGAAATGTTGAGAATAAAATTAACCCGTTATCGCAACATGGGTTATCTATCTACTTTCAACTCAAAACGATTTCGCATCTTAATATTGAATATTTTAATTATTACTCAAAAAAACTTTTTTAAATATTAATTTTAAAACTATTAACAATATGTACTTTAAAATTGATATAAATTACTTTTTCAAAAATCACATGATCAAAAGTAAATATTTTTATCAAATTTGCCAAAACAAAATTAATGTAAAAAAAAAGTTCCAAGATTGCACCTTAGTTCTTTGATGATTCTTGAATTAATAATTTAAAGACGACAAATGGAGTGGAAAAAAAGGCTCCTAATAAAATGTTTAAGTGCTTTTTTAAAAATTACATGTGAAAAAAATTACTTCTTTCTGTAGCTTAAACTTCCAATTCAGTTTCACTTTTGCCGTTTACACCTCTTTTTGTACTATTTAAGTACATGCCGGTTATTTAAAACAGTGCCTTTCTAACATGCCAATTACGAGTTTTTTCATAACATTAGCCCTCACAACTTCAGGCATTTTATTGTCCCGATGAGGCCGTTAAAAAAAATCTGTATTTTGGGACCGGGCCGGATCACGCTGGTACCTTAATTTTTTCTGTAAATTCGGTCGGGCTTAGCATGTTTTTCCGTTCTGAATCGGGACTAGATATTTTCTTCTAAGGTCTGCATAAGATTAAATTTTCAGTTCCGGTTTAGACACAATCGGTATTAAAATCATTTTCTCTGACAAACTTATTACATGAAAAAATAAGTAAAATTTGCTCAGCCAAAATTTTTTTACGAAATATGCATATACAGTCGAGTTTTTATATAACGAAATCCATCGTTCAATCAAAAAATTCATTATATAGAAAAATTCGTTAAATAGAGAACGGCAAAAAATTCATTTAATGATTAAATTTTGAAATAGAATTGTTTTTGGGGTGTTTAATTAAGTTTTGAAATATTTAATTGAATTTTTCAGAATCTCAAACATTTTCGCCACTTTTTTTTCCAGTGTCTTATTATTTATTTTATCAAAAAAAGTTTTGCTTATCCTAAAAGCGATTTTATTCAAATGCAGTAGAAAATAACACCAGCATAGATGATATTTAGTAACAATTCTTCTTTCAAATAATCTCTCACAAAAAAAAGCTTCGAGTCTCCACAAACAACAAACATCCACTCTAAACTCTAGTAATGTGAGTTAGTTTAGGTAGATGAAAACCTGCTGAAAAAAAACTTAATTTTTTCTGCTGTAGCCCCCTTATCCCTTTCTTATTCCTGCCTTACTATCCAAACCAAGAAACAAACAACATTCTCAAGACGAAAATAGAATAGCTTTACATTTTAGGATGCTTTGTGATTATTGGAAATCGCTCCAGTAAAAAGCAAATGTTTCAATCTTTTCCAAGAACGCATGCTCATCTTGGCTAAAACAAAGTCAAGTGTAACCATGCAAAAAGGATTTTTTTATTTATTTATTTTTATTTTATTTTTTGAGGGGGTGAGAAGTTGAATGCGGTTTTTTTGGAAAGAGGGGGGAGAGAGAAATTGAATTCGTTTTTTGTTGATTTTTTTTTTTTTTTTTTTTTTTTTTTTTTTTTTTTTTTGGACACGAGGAATGAGGTAGAGGAATGTAGTTATGAATTATAAACCAGAAATCAACGAAAGAGATTTATTCTACAAATAATTTGAAGCGTTTTCTGAACATATGAAAGAACATTTTTGAAAAAATTCGTTAAATAGCGATATATATTTTGCTATATGGAGATTATTTTTAATGTAATCATGAAAAAAATTGACCGTTCTATATAAAATTCGTTAAATAGAGAAATTTGCTGGATAAAGTTTCGTTATAAAGAGACTCGGCTGTATTTTTAAATCGAAATTATTTTACAATAATAATTTTAAAATTCATTTTTTAAAAGGATAAAAGTTTTAAAAACTAAAAACAAAATACAATAAAACCAGTGAAAACGAAGTGAAATGTTGTCTTAAACGGAAAAGATCCACGAAAAGGGAATATAATAATACCTGAGGAAAAAATAGATTTCATTTATACATCCTAAGAAAGCAATTTGTATATAACGCTCCTTTTTCTTTCCCGTGAGATTTCCTCTTAAAAGATTTTCTTGTATGGCAAACGATATTAAAGGAAAAGTGAAACAATTACGTATAAATAAAGGTTTATTAATAAAACAAGTATATCACACTTTTTGCGCTTCTTTAAAAGTAAAAATTCTAAATATGAGAAAAGAAAAAGTTATAATAAGTATTTTTGGTAAGAACTCACCCATACAAAACAATTTTTAACCACATTATAAAAAACAATGTAGAAACTCAGTTAGGTTGGACCGAGTAATGATTTTAACTTTTTTCACGCTGGGCCTAACATTTTTCTTTAGGTCGGATCGGACCGGACCTAGATACCGCAACCATGCAGACCTCTAGTGAAGCCTATCAGCATATTTTTAAAGCAGGTTTAGTGTGAAATCTGTACGCTGCTTTTTCATGTCCAAATAAAAAGCACTCTCTTAAATTGACATTTAATAATGCACAATTTGTGGATGCTCGCTATCTTTTTTTCAAAATAAATCAAAAACTCTTCAGTTAGAGACATGGTTAAGTAGTATAAGTCACGAATCATGAGAATTTTTTAGTTTAATATCTCTGTGAGTTTTTTAGATATGGAGATAAAATTGTTTTTGTTTAATTCAGATATGGATAAGGAATAATTTTCTAATTGGTAATTATGCCTCATAGAGACCCTATAAAAATTTAATTTTCGTATTTTTTCAAATAGACCACCATGGAGTTGCAATTTATGTCATCACATTTTGCACCTTTTTTTATGAAACATTGCAATTAGAAGTATATACCTAGGGATAATATTTAAGGAGATAGCTTATTATTTCGATAAATATGACTAACCCTGTATGTATATATATACGTGTGCATGCATGAGCGTGTGTATGTATGAAATATTTATCTGTATCAAAGCCGTATGTGATGGCTAACGTTTGATGCACAAATTTTGGCCAGAAAGTCAATCGTTGAATGTTTAATTCATAGTCATGGATGGAAAATGATGGTAAAACCAGAAATGAATTTCTTGGATATTTTCTCATTTAGTCAATCAGGTAAAATAACATTATAAATAAATTCAATCTTGACCCGCATGAAAAGAAAGCAATTCCACAATACTTTGTTTTTAACTTCGTATTATCTTAATATGCCACCATATTAAAATATACAGATGATATTAAGGAACATAATTGCTCGTGTTTAATCGCTTTACTCCACTAGTTGACAAGGTTCTATTTAACACTTGAAAAAAAGTAGAATTCCCTTTTCCAAGTCAGTGTAAATTGTTATAGACCAAAGGACGTACGAATATCTGATTTGACAACAACGTGTAGCGTTGCCAATGAACTTTTTTGAAAGCGAGTCTTTAACCAATACTAAATTTAAAATGGCAAAAAAGAAAATTAATTCTCACAGTCAATTGGGTGTATATCTTGTGTAATCAGGCTTTTGGCGCATCGTTTGCAAGGAATGATGGGACTTCGAATAATATCAAAAATCGTAAATGAAAAATATTAGAAACAGATGAAAGAATAAAATAAAGTAATGGGGTTTTGGGGAAAGCGTTTTTTTTAAAGCAGAATAAGGACTTTTAAAGTAAGAAAATAAAGAAAAGGTAGATTAAAGGTTAGAATTAAAATATAATAAGTATGTTAAGATATTATTAAAAGAAAAGAGAAAATACAGATATTATAAGAATTTGGAAATAATTAAGGAAGAAAGATCTCGATTATTACATGTACATATATGTGTGTGTGTGTTTGTGTGTGTGTGCGTGTGCTTGTGTATGTATGTATTAAACTTTTTCTGCACGATAAAAATCGAAATTATGCTCAGATCCTCTTGAAACTCACCAAAAATATTGGGATGGCTAGTATCTTGGGAAGATTTTAAATGAGCAAATCATGCCCTAAGGTGTAGAAATGAAGAGAGTAAAAACAGGCTTTGAAGAAGAAAAGATTTTATAATTCAAGGGCAGTTTTCAAGATATCAAATCCAATTAAATTTATTATAAATTTTCTGAATATAAATTACAGCAATCATATTGACAAGTTTTTGATAGGACCATCTCTTCCTAGAAACAAAATAAAATAAGTGAAAATAAATGAAAAAGATAAAGAGCGGATTGTAGAAGAAGAAAATTCATAACTTAGTCAATTTAAAAAGTATCAAATCGCTTAAATTCATTGTAAATCTTCTTAATGTTATCTACAACTTTTGGCCATGCAAGTTTTTGATAGGATCAAATCTAGCAGAAATTAAAAATTAAAATTACATAGTGGTTACAGAAAAAAATCATAGTAACATGATTCTGGTTCAACCAGCTCTTACAGAAAAATGATATTAAAATCTCTTCAAAAGTAGCCAGGTAAAATTCTGAAACTGAGTTTATTTCTGATCATCATTAAGTTTTGTTGGTGAAATTAGTACTTAACATCGAAATTTACCTGAGCTTGTAGGCCTAGCCATCAGGCTTTTTTTTTCTTAGTTGTCGAAATAATTAAAAAATATATATTTATTTTTATATGATGTGTTAAAACGTTATTCACAATTTTTCCGCTTTAAACACACAAAATATTGTATGAAACCTATATTTTAAAAATATTTTGTTAACTAAGTAAAAAAAAAGTGTATAATTTAAGAATAGTACACAGAAAAAAATGAAAAATATTAATTTTCTGGGGAGATATTTTAATATAAATGCTTTCTATAGCCATAGACTTACCATTAGGGAGAGGAATTCAGAAATTGAGTGAGTAAAAGCCTTAAAATTGGCTTACTAAAAGAGTCACATGAATTCATCTAAAATTAGGGAAACTATACAAACAAACAAATCACCGAAATAATTTTCAGCATCTAAGCAAAGCTGAATAATGCATAATTATCATTCATTAAATAATCGTTTAAATTTAATTACATTTTAAATTTACGAAAAATTGATAATTCATTCGGAATTTGCAGATTATCATTCTCTTTAAATCGTTAGAATAGAGAACTCAAATTTATTTACAACCCCAAAAGGCATATACAAACTGCCAACAGAAATTCCATTACTTAATGGCTGTCATCTTTTGTAATAGAAAGTTATTCGCTAATGACAGCAATTAACTTAAGCAACTGCTTTAATTGAAATAGAATGTATTCAATAGCTATTAATGTAACAAAAGACAATTTCTCTATTTTATGACTTCAGTTAAACATTATAAAATCTAATGTAATTACTTTGCCATAACAATAATAAAATGTAACTAAAAGGGAAAAAAATTGCCTTATAAACTGATTTTTTTTTTTGTATTGAAATGTTTACAAGCTTTTTCAAATTTCATTTTTTTATAAAGTCTTAATATTTATAAACGCAATCTTCGATTGTGTAAAACAAATTTTTCAATAAAATTTATGTATATTTTTATTAATATCCCACTTTGAATTAATATATTGTGTAATTCGGAAGTTTTTAGTTAAAAAAAATTAAATGATTTACAACATTAACATTCCGTTATTAAATTTTCAAATATTCGTTGCATTTAAAAATATACATATAATATATCAATAGCTTATGAATATCAAGAAAAAATACAATTTAAATCCATTCCAAAATGAAAATCCAATTTTTAAAATATTGCATGCGCTCCATAAATTCTATGTATAGAAAGTAAAAGAAACATGAATTTAATTTCTTATGAACTGTCCAAATTTCAAATTATTTTTATATTCTAGACTTTAAAAGAAAAAAAAAAAATCTGGGAAAATGAGTCAGGGAAAAAACGATGATAGTGAAGAATCAGTCATTCTGGGTTAATTAAATTTTTCGTTGGAAGGTTCAATATTGACAGTGTTCAAAGTTACATTTTTTTCAACTATATTGAAATAATTAACTACCGAAATTTTCGTAACCTGGAACATTTTCAGAACGCTTTTCGTCCATTTAACCCTTTTAAATCTGGAATTTTTAGAAACTGTTCTTAAGAAGCATTTATATCTTATATGTATGTATGTATCTCGCCAAACTGTCAAATTTCTATCTATAACAAATCAGTACAAAGCGTGATTTTAGCGTATTTTAGCCTCTTAGGTAGCTTAAATTACAAAAAGAAAAAAAGCTACTTATTGCACCCGTCCGTAAGAAACCACTTCCAGAAAATTTTGGTATATTTTCGCCGATCACGACCCCCAGACCAGGATTATATATATTATAATATATATATATCCACTTATAATAAAATGCGTTCTGGAGAGGTGTGTGGAACGGTTCCAGGATTCGCCACTCCTATCTGTGAATGGACCCTAGCAATACGCCACGTTAGGCTTAATGGAAAACAAATGCAGACATATGACAGCTAAAAGATAATTTCTTTTACTTAAAATAACGTTTAAACAGCATATTTTTCTATAAAACATGTATATCATATCCAATTATAATGTATTAGGCTCCAAATTAAAAATAAGTAATTGTAAACATCAGATTACGATATAAACAAACGAACTCTGTTGCCATTCAGATTTTCCAAATCTTGAAACAAATGAATAACTCTTTGAACGCAATATTAAAAAAAAAAAAAAAAAGAATACACGTCAATTATCTAATTCTGTTCTTAAAATATTTATAAAATCATATTAAACTCTTTAAATAATTTGATTTTGTTTAAAACTGTCAAAAACTCTTTTTGCAATCATCTATTGGCAAATAATATAAAGAATCGAACTTTGTAATAAACACGAGTTAATGTTCGGCATATCAAAAAGTTAATGTGATATTTTCGGAAATTACATTTCACTTTGCTAATAATTAATAGAGATCTAAATCAGAAGCATGCATTTTTAAGAACTTTTCACTGTTTCTTAAAATGCAGAATTCTGATTGGTTAGTCACGTTTCGCTATCAGCGAAAGTAGCCTGGATCGTGGTATTCTTCTCGCAAAAAATGTAGTAAATCAATCACGTTTGAGAATCGTTCAATCAAAATTATTTGTACTTGAGAACGCACGTGTGTTTGTTGATCTTTTTGAATACCTACGTAAACACCAAAATGGCAACCTTTTCGTAGGCCGACATGTCTGCCTTCCGTCACGTGACGGAGGGCAGATTTAGCACGCCAAACCGGTTTTTCTCCCGCCGAAACTCATATTGCTATGTTTGTCTTGAATTGGACCGCACTTCTTCTTTTCTCTTTGTGAAATCTGAAAGTTGCCAATAAAGCGATCACCGCCAAAAAACAGCATCTTTTCGCCAAACATGTTGGATTCGAAACCATGCCGAGATAACAATGGGATTTGGCGTCTACGTATATGAGAAAGTCAATGGTTTATATATATTTTCAAGTAAATCGTTGTTTCTGTAATTTAACGATAATTTTAGCAATGCCTGATGAAAATAACGAAACGCCGATTGAACGTAGACGGCGATTAGCTCGCGAAAGAAAATCGAGATAGCAATACTCGAAAAATACTCGAATTTTATCGAAAAATCGTGTAATATACTCAAATTTTGCAGAAAAATCATCAGCAAATACGCGAATTTTGAAGAAAGATCCGGGAAAATATCAAAATTTTGTAGGAAAATCGGGGAAAATACGCACATTTTGTCAAAAAATAGGGGGAAATAGGCGAATCTTAACGAAAGATCGTGAGAAATACGAGAATTTTGACGAAAGATCAAGGAAAATACGCGAATTATGTCAAAAAATCGCGGAAAATATGAGAATTTTGTCGAAAAATCGGGGAAAATACGCGAAATTTATCGAAAAATCGCGGAAAATACGCAAATTTTGTCAAAAAATCGCGGAAAATATGCGAATTTTCTCGAAAAATCAAGGGAAATAAAAAAATTTTCTCGAAAAATCTAGGGAAATAAACGAATTTTCTCGAAAGATAGTCGAAAATATGCGAATTTTCTTGAAAAACTTGCTATTTTCAAAATAAAACTGCTATTTTTTTAAAAAAGTTGTTTTGTTTATATCAACTGCGTATAGATAGCGCCAAATTCAAATTTAAAAAACAAAACACAAAGCTTCTTAATTCATGCCTAAAAGCATCGAACTAAAAGTATCATATGCCCATGATTAAAGCCACTGCTGAATCATACTTTTAATAAAAATAATGTATTTTAAAATTTAAAATACTTTAATATTTAATTTTAATGCTTTGTGAAATCTTCAGAAATTGAGTTTCATTTTGCTAATTATTATTATCGTTATTGTAATAAATACTGCTCTTTGTTTTGAAATTAAAATTTGTTCAAAAACTAAATATCAAGTTTAAAAAAAATTTTAAAAAAAACTTTATCATTTGTATTTGTAGAAATCTATTGTTATTTTTAAAATGTGCTTTTCTACAATACAAACTCTTCAATACTAAAATCTTCATTCTGTTTGTATTATTATGAAAATAAAATGCAAATGAAAATTCCGTCATTTTTGACGGGTTGTTATACTAGTACATATATATGAACCGATATGAATGAAACTTGGTGTGTACATAGTACAAGCCAATGTCTCGACCGAGTTCGTTGGTCAATATCATCCGGCATCTTGTTTCAAAATGGCGGTTATTTATGTTTTTTAATTTAAAACTTAAAATTAAATACAAAGAAATAAGAAGTCGAAATATATTTTTCTACAATGTGTTTAACCTTGATACAAAGATTCCACAGCATTTTTTGTTTCGTCTTTATCTTTTAAAATGACTGAGTTATAGCACTTTAAATTTCTACTGTGAATGACACTTTGAAACATTGTGAGTTTTGTCACGCAATAGCACGTGTATTTATGAACCGATTTGGATGTAACTTTGTGTATACATATAGTATATACTGATGTGTGAATCAAGTTCTTTGGCCAGTTTCATTCGCCACCATGTTTCAAAATGACAACCATTTAATTTTTTCAACAATTTTATATAAGCACAAAAAAAATTTAAAAAGGAAAAATATTTCTATTTTATGTGTTTGACCTTGATATAAAGATTGCATAGCATTTTTTGTTTTGGCTATATTTTAAAAAATGGCTGAATTATAGTACTTTGAATTTCTAGTATGGCTGACATTAATGAAAAAATCTGATATTTGTCATGTGATAGCATGCACATTTATTAACCAATTTGGATGTAAATTGGTATGTACATAGTATATACCTATGTCTGATACTTATGTCGGCCAGTTTCATCCGCCATCTTGTTTCAAAATGGCGGCAATTTAACTTTTTTTTTAAATTTATTATTTAAAATTAAGTACAAAAAAATTAGAAAATGAAAAATATTTCTCATTTATGTTTTTGACCTTGATACAAAGAATTCAAAGCATTTTTTCGTTTGTCAATATCTTAAACAATAACTGAATTGTAGCATTTTCATTTTCTTGCTTGGCTGACTTTTTGAAATAGTGTGATTTTTGTGACGTGATAATATACTCATTTATGAACCTACACTATCTACCAAAAAAAATTTGTACACTTTCAGTTTTTGACATTTTGTCAAATATTTAAAAATATACTGGTCGGATTCTTCTGGAACTTCAGAAATATAAAGATTATGTTTCACTTTATATTTATTTACATTCATTTGTTAAGCGGGTAATTATAGGGCTAGCAAAAAAACAAAGAATTGTAGAAATATTTGGGATCGCCCTGTACATGAAAATGCACGAAACGACTTATCGCTTTAGAATACAAATATATGAATACAGTAGAATATGTGCACTAATTTTTGTGAGAATAGCATGTATATTTATGGCGATAGAGCGATTTTTTTGAAAAATTCAAAAAATTCTGGTATGTTTTTTGTTTATATCATGCTGGGTTTTTGACCAAATTTAACGCAAATTTCAGAAAAATTGGCAAAATGCAGTAGAAAAAATGTAGCGCAATTGGAATATAAATATATTAAATATTTTATGAAATATGAGTAGTTGTATAAAATAATTTTTATCTGCGCATGCGCGAACTAGAAGAAAAAATTTTTTACATCATTTAATGGTCAATTCTATGGAGCGACTTATAAAAAAAATCCAATCAAATATCGTGAAAATTCAAAAAGATATCATTATTTTTGTGAGATGTTTTTACTCTGCTCTCTAAAAACGGCTGAATCTTAAGGGATTCTCCACAAATTGACATTTTTTAATAACTGACTTTAAAAAAAAACTAGTATTGAATTAATACAATATCTAATACAATATTGCTGCTAATAAGTACTTGACAATTGTGATAGAAAAGAAAAAGAGCTTTATTCGCATTCAGGGCCAAAACTAAGAGAGGGAGGGGGAGAAGGGCATGTGCTCCGGGCGCTAGGATGAAAGTGTTCCAAATGTATCTTTCGTTTGGCGATTTTTTTCATGGCTATGTTTAGCATAATATTGTTAAAATTATTATATCTGGGCTATGCTAAAGCATAAAAAAATTTAATGATGATGGCTTAAGGTCCCTGCCACTACCCGCGAAGATGCTCACGAGCTAATGCTATTCCTATGGGGATGCATCTCTTTTGCATTTGGACATTTTTAAATAATATGTTTTGCATTGGATAGCGGAAGTCCTTTTCAAGATTGCTCCGTGATTACTTTTTCAATTTTGGCGTAGATATTTTTATAATGTTTCTTTCACTTCCAAAATCGGTTCTGAAAGTGAAACTAACTTTATAAAAAATATCTATGACTCAAATCGAAAAAGTAGTCAAGGAGCGATTTTGAGAGGGACTTCCGCTATCCAATGCAAAAAAAAAAAAAAAAAAAAAAAAAAAAAAAAAAATTGAAAATTTCAAAATGCGAAAGAGTTATTAGAAAAATGCCTCCCCACAGGAATAGCATTAGCTCAGCAGTGTCTTCGCGGGCAGGGACAGGGGCCTTAAAGATCCTGTTGAAAGTAGAATTTTTTTGATTCGGTTTAAAGTATCAAATTGGAGTATTTTAATAAAGCAGAATACGTTATTTTATATTACATATTTTAAGTTTTAAAATAAGTCGGCTATTAATAAATTGGAGAAATTTTCTTTGTAAATATGCTTTGCGAAGGAGGGGGAAAGGGGTACCTTCAAAATCCACGTTTGCCTCGGGAAAAAAAGACTGGTTTTGGCCCTGTTCACATTTAATAATTTGTAGATCCTCCTCGAGAGGCAATTACAACTGCGACTCTCCTGGGCATGCTCTCAACTAGTCCTTGTATTACATTTAATGGTATTTTATTTCACTCTGCCCAAGGCAGGTAAGCTCTTTTACTGATTTTGGGCGTGTGTCACCCGCCTTAATTCGACGATCCAACTCGTCCCATAGGTTCTCTATTGGGTTCAGGTCTGGGCTCTGGGCAGGCCACTCGAGTCGATGCACTCCATTATCAGCATACCAATCCATGTTGGACCTCGCTACATGGCAGCTTGCGTTGTCATCCTGGAAATAACATAGGTCCAATCCATAGTATTGCCACAACGTAGGAAGTACACTGTTGTCCAGTATATTACAGTAGGCATCGGCATTGAGCTTAACATGAATTGGGACCAAGGGTCCTAGTCCGAACCAGGAAAAAAACCCCAGAACATAATTCCCCCTCCGCCAAATTTAACTGTGGGCACAATACATTCTTGTAGGAGGCGTTCTCCAGGCAGACGCCAGACCCAGACCCTACCATCAGAACGGTAGAGGGTGAACCTTGATTCATCACTCCAGAGAACCTGTTTCCATTGCTGTACAGTCCATTGCTGGCGTGTTTTGCACCAACTTAACCGAGCTGCGCGGTTGGACTTGGTGAATGAAGGCTTATGGGTGGCAGCACAGCCATAAAAATTAAGCAGATGAGCTTCCTTACGGATGGTATTCATGGAAACAACACATCCTGAAGCTTGTTGAAATTCTTGGCGTATGTGTAACATTGGTTGGTTGCGGTTCTTCCGAATTTCTCTAGACAGAACTCCTACTCTGGCCACATTCTGACAATCACCATTCAGCTTCCATTTTCTAATCACATAAGCCACAGTCGTTTTGGGGTAATTAAGCTCGCTAGATATGTCGATTAAAGATCGGCCATTTCGGTGGTACCCGATGATCACACCTTTCTCAAAACCAGACAGCTCTGTTCTTCTTGGCATCATGCATGCGATTGATGTCAGTGTTGTTTTCGATACCACATTTAACAGTGGAGAACTTGACGTATTTCAGGATCGCAGATATCGGCATTTGCATAAGAGCCATTATCAATTATGTATCAATGGGTAGATTTGACACAAATGCTTCGATTTTTTATAATTATTTTTATCCTGAAATAGGTTCGTTCTGGTAATTATCTAAGAAAAGAAGTAAATCACCAGTAAAAAACGTAAATAGAGATTTGGCAATTTGCGTAAAATCTGACGTCATTCAACTGCTTTCAGAGACCAATTGAAAATCAGTTCACTCCTATCCACAATAACTTTCTGAATTTCCACGAAATTCGATCGGATTTTTTTATGGGTAGCTCCATAGAGTTGAATATTAAATTATGTAAAATGATAAATTTTATCGTTCACGCATACGCTGATTAAAAAATATTTCATACAAATACTCATATTTTAGAAAACTTTTAATATATTTATATTTCAATAGCACCTTATTCTTTCTACTACATTTTGCGAATTTTTCTGAATGTGGCTTTATATTTGGTTGAAAATATTGCATGACATAGAACATTTTAGAAAACATTTAATATATTTATATTTCAATGAATTTTGGTGAACTCCCCCCCCCTCCCTTTTCCTCTTTGCAAAGCATCTGCAAAAGTATTTGCAAAGAAAAATTTTCTAATTTATTAATAGCCGACTTATTTTAAAACTTAAAATATGTAATATTGATTAAAGTAGTCTGCTTTGTTTAAAAAAAATGATACCTTAAAATCGTGAAACCGAATCAAAACGAAAAAAAAATCTGCTTTATGCGGGATCTTTATGCCATCATCATTAGATTCTTCTATGCTTTGGTATAGGAGAAATGCTTTAAATGGGACGATTTTGACAATATCGTGCTAAACATAGACATGGAAAAAATCGCCAAACAAAATGTACATTTGGGACACTTTCATCCTAGCGCCCGGGGCACATGCCCTTTTCCCCCAACCCTCTCTTAGTTTTGGCCCTGAATGTGAATAAAGCTCTTTTTCTTTTCTATCACAATTGTCAAGTACTTATTAGCAGCAATATTGTATTAGATATTGTATTAATTCAATACTAGTTTTTTTTTTAAGTCAGTTATTAAAAAAATGTCAATATGTGGAGAATCCCTTAAGATTCAGCCGTTTTTAGAGAGCAGAGTAAAAACATCTCACTAAAATAATGATATCTTTTTGAATTTTCACGATATTTGATTGGATTTTTTTTATAAGTCGCTCCATAGAATCGACTATTAAATGATGTAAAAAAAATGTTTTTCTAGTTCGCGCATGCGCAGATAAAAATTATTTTATACAACTACTCATATTTCATAAAATATTTAATATATTTATATTCCAATTGCGCTACATTTTTTCTACTGCATTTTGCAATTTTTCTGAAATTTGCGTTAAATTTGGTCAAAAACCCAGCATGATATAAACGAAAAACATACCAGAATTTTTTGAATTTTTAAAAAAAATCGATCTATCGCCATAAATATACATGCTATTCTCACAAAAATTAGTGTACATATTCTACTGTATTCATATATTTGTATTCTAAAGCGATAAGTCGTTTCGTGCATTTTCATGTACAGGGCGATCCCAAATATTTCTATTATTCTTTGTTTTTTTGCCGGCCCCCTAATTACCCGCTTAACAAATGAATGTAAATAAATATAAAATGAAACATAATCTTTATATTTCTGAAGTTCCAGAAGAATCCGATCAGTATATTTTTAAATATTTGACAAAATGTCAAAAACTGAAAGTGTACAAATACTTTTTGGTAGATAGTGTATTTGGATATAACTTGGTCTGTACATAGAAAAAACAAATATCTTGACCAAGCTCGCGGGACATCTTCATCCGCCATCTTGTTCCAAAATGGCGGCCATTTAAAATTGTATTTTTTTTATTATTGTTGTGTTTAGTGGGGGAACGTTTCTAACAACGTTCCGAAAAGGAAATTAAAGTGCGTGATCGTATTTCATTAGTACGTTGCAATGTATTTGGCCGCAAACGACCACAACACATGACGTAATATAGATAAAAAAAACTTTATGCAATGATGTGTGCCATATTCATAGGAAAATATAATTGAAAAATCAAAATAGATCTTACCTGCATAAACTTGAAAGAGAAAGTGAGCAGATTCACTCAGAAGAATAAGTTCATAACATTTTTAGTAAAGAACATTTATTTATTTTTATTTAGGGAGATAAATGCATAAAAAATTCTTGGAGCATATTATAGCTTTTAGACGATACGACTCTCATACTTTTTAGAGCCGGGTATGGAAGGCATATTTTCACTTTCACAAAAAAACATGTAAATAATAGAAGAACTCATTTTTAAAATGAGTATAACTTTTCTTCATTTCTCTTGGAGAATAAGGGGGAACAAATTTACATACGCAAATAAAAGAGGAAGTGCTCCTTCCTATGTTGAGCATACACTGTACTGCTAACGGACATTTTTAAGTGAGCAACATTCCAACACTTATAAAAAGAAAAACGTTCCTTCAGGAGAACACAGCACTCTCTAAAACCGAAAAAAATATTCCTTTTTACGAAACTTTCTTCTTTCTTTTTTTTTGAAATCATAAAATGCTTCTTTCATAGACGAATAAATCCCAGAAAAAATCTCCACAAAGGGACACAAGACTTTCCCTGTCCCCTAAATAATTCCATTTTTTTTTTTTTTTTTTTTTTTTTTTTTTTTTTTTTTGTATTTAACAATGCTGAACGTTAGTCGTAATAAGTCGAACAAATCATTTCTATTAAATTCGCACACATTATTCTTGCAGGTATTTATTATCGTAGAACTGCCGACGACTGCCCTTCACCAATTCGAAAAACCGCATCCCGTCTCAACTGCTCTCATCTCAACTGCGTAAGCGACCGAGGCCGCTCCGGAAAGGAGGCGTGGGTTGCCATAAAAATAAAAATACGCCAACTGGCGAGGCAAAAGGAAGTGGCGAAAAATAGAGCGACCAAGCGCATCGCTACGAATAAGGACACAGTATTTTAAGAATGAACTTTTATATCAGCACAACGATGCGGAGCCAAAACTTGATACCAGGACGCACTAACTTTTAAATTACGTAACAGAAGAATAGTACCTGATAGGACAATAGGCGGAGTCATAAAACGGAAGTCGACACCCCATCGAACATTCTCGAAAAGACTAGAAACCTCCAAAACCGGAAGGAACAAAATTTTTAACTGATTTCAACATTTGAAATCAACAAAAAGTTAGGTAATAAAAATAACTTTACAGGTGAGATTAAAAAAGACGAGAATTAAGATAATTTTTAGGATGCGAAATATGTAATAAATGAATAAAGATAAAACCAAAAATAGACGATAAATTAAATTAAATAAAAAATATGGCAGTAGTTAAGAGTAACCAGCACATATTACCCCGGCTTCTCCAAGAGAAAATATTGGTGAGATGTACAAATTGAATAATTTTACATCGAGGCAATATTTTCTAAATTATGCACAATGAACATATAAAACAGTCATAAATATAAATAAACTAATAAAAATTACTTGAATATCAATAATTGTCTTGCATGACATTCAATAATAATAGAACAAAATTACTATCATAGTTATAGTTCAAATAATAATGTACAATACACTGGCAAACATTTAAAATAACTGTTTGTTCACAAAAAGGAATATATCTTGTTTCAAAAAAAAAAAATAGTACAGTATATGTATTTATAGAAACTGTTCACATCCTTTAAATGAGAGTTTCTTGACTGAATTGTGTAAATAAAAATACAATAATATAAATTTACCAGCATATATAAAAATTGTTGCATATAATAAGAATATACATATATGGTCAGCATATTAAAAAGAATTTGTAATAATGTGCATATAAGTAAATGATATTAAAATTCACAAATCAATATTCATGTTACATTCAATGAATTCAATTTTTCAGAATTCAATTTTTTAAAATTTTCTTATGACAGAAATTGGAAAATGTATACAAATGGTCAAGAAAGAGTATTTAGATTTTCAAAAAAAAAATATATATATATCCATATACATACAATACCTTCCAATATGTCAACATATCTTAACTAAAGAGAATTAATGTCATATAATTCAACAACACCTTCAAAGTAAATATAAGTTGCAAAACAACAAGAACGTTTTCAAAGTAAATAAAGGTAAATACCAAAGAGAGAATATTTGAACTCTCAGAATAAAAATGTTATTCTGGAATAATACAACTTTCAAAATTACCAAAAAGAGCAAAGAGAGGATATTTACACTCTCATAAAAGTATTTAAATAAGTATATTAATCCAGTACATAACTTGAAAAATGTCATTTTACAAAAATTATCACATAAAATATTTATAATATGTTGAACATGTTTAATTCAAATATTTAAATTCTTGTAAATAACATGTGATCGTGTGTTATTTGCAAAATAACAAATATTTTCTTTTCTATATACCAGTAATGACTTAAACAAAAAAATATCTTTGGATCCAAAGTATATACTTATTATATATATATAAACCTTTTTCTTTGAATATTTTAATACTTAGATACACAGAGATAACTATACTCAATCATCATTTCATTTTTTCTTTTTACAATAAATCAAAAATTCAAGTAGAAGCAATTAGCATGCACAATTTTATCATTATTTTTTTGAAATGTTAAAGAAAAAAGGTTAGATGTTAGAGCATGCATAAATTGTCAATAAAAAGTAACATTTCAATTATTATAATAGACATAATAGGGAAATTTTATGACATGAGTACTCATGTTTTACCTTATATCAGTAACAATTTATTTGTTTATTTTTAGAATAAACAATTATCACAATAATTCAATGAATGTCATATTTTCAATTATTATTTCAAAAACAAAATATTACTCGTTATTTACCAACTATTGAATGTATAGACTTTGAAAACTTAAAAGTACCAATACACTTTATGTATGAGATGAAGCATAAACAAAAAAATTTAAGAATGGTTGTGCAGAAAATATTTCAATGCAAAATGGAGTGAAAAGAAACAAATTTAAAAAGGTACATACTTATATAGGATGACAATTTCATTGTCACAAGGAGAAGATGACTTTTAAAAAAATTACACAAATGCTGCCTGCAGCTTTGGTAGAAGAAAGCAAAAAAAAAAAAATATATATATATATATACAGACATCATCTCTGACAATCCAAGACCGCTAGTACGCCTCAGATTCTGCAACAACGCTAAAGTCATCCTGAAAAAGAAATGAAGATTAGTTTATGTTTTGTAATGTCTATGGGTGCGAGGCCGAAGATCATAATGATCTTTATATTGGGTGGATTTATTTTGAAGAGCGGTTGGAGGTTTATCACCAGATGCCTGTGAACGCACTGAGTTAAATGAATGCGAAGATGTTTGTTGGCACTTACAAGAAGTAGGAATTTAAGGATATGAATTACAGGCAGAATCACAATTAGAAATTTGAAGAGGAACATGTTGTTGTATAGGAGAAGAAGATGCACAATCAGCAGCTGGTTGATCATGTGTTGTACCTTGAGAAGAATCCGAAGGATATTGCAATGCTTCATCTCTTTTTTGAAGTTTCAAAATTCTGTTAGTATGTATCAACATTGGTGATGCTTGATTATTATTGCAATCTTGAATTTGAATAAGTACAGCTGAAATTATTTTCTTTACCATGTAAGGGCCTTGTACTTTTTTGTTAAACACACTGGGAAATTTTACATAAACAATATCATTAATTTTGATATTAGCAAACTTTAACTTTTCCCTTGATTTTTGGTATACCTTTTGTCTAGAAGACTCGTTATTTTTGTAAGCTTGATAGTATATTTTTTCAATAAAATCCATTAATTTGTGAATTTCATAAGCTGTGTTAATAATTTTCCAAGAAGATTGGGTTTTATAATTGGCATAAATATCATTTACTTCTCTTCCAAAATGAAGAAGATTTGGAGTGAATTTTGTAGCTGGATGAGGCGTAGCATTGTATATGGACTGATGGATTTTTAAAGCAGTTGGTACATCAAATCCTTGGGAAGTCATTGTATTCACAGATGATTTTATTTGAGTATTACATCGCTCACTTAATCCGTTAGCCTGGGGATGGGCTACAGAACTGTGTTCCAACTTTATGCCAAGCTTTTTATTGAAATAAGAAAACATATCACTAGTGAACTGAGAGCCATGATCAGTAAGTGTTAATTCGGGCTTTCCATGAGTAGAAATGTAATGTAATAGAGCTTTAGTAACAGATTCAGCGCTAATGTTATTCAAGGCATATAATTCTAAATGACGAGAGAAATGATCGATTACTGTCATCACATATTGGCGATTTCTCAATGGGCCAAGTAAATGCATCGAAATTTTTTGATTCGGAGCTGTAGGTAGTGGTGCAGGTAAATATGCAGCGGTGTTTTTTTATGATTTTTGTTTACTAAACAAATTTCACAAGAGTTGACATAATTAATTGCATCAGAAACAAGAGTTTTCCAGGTGAATCTTTTCTTTAAATTAACAATAGTTTTATGAATTCCAGTATGAGTAATATGAGCAATTCTTAAAGCTTTTGCTCTAAGTGACGAAGGTAAAACTGCTTTATGTAGCTCAATATCTTCTGAAGAAAAATGTCCATTGTAACAAAGTAACTCATTATTTGGATTAATGTAATAACCATTTAAACTTTTAGATTTTTTATTAGCTTTAAGGTCTTCATAAATTTTCTTAATTTCAGGGTCTTTTTGTTGTTCAGAAAAGATGGTTTGATCAAAAATTTCTAATAATGGGTCTTCATTATTATCAATATTTGGAGGTGGAGAGTCACTTAGAAGATGACAGGTGTGATGTGTTTTGCCAATTAAACCACATGGAAAGTGAGCAATTTCATTCTGTAAATCATTTTGATCATCAACAAATGGTAGGGGTTTTTGCCTAGAAATAAGATCTGGATTAGTATGGAGATCTTCAGTAGGAATGTGAGGGGTTCTGCTTAGAAAATCTGCTAACACATTCTCTTTGCCTGGTATATGCTGGAATGTGTATGAATATTCAGACAGTTCTAACATCCAACGAGTAGTGATGTCAGCAGGTGATGTTGCTTTTTTGTAATTATTAAGGGGTTTAGCATCTGATAAGAGAATGAAGGGTCGACCAAAAATGTAATATTTGAAAGCTGTTACTCCTTTATAAATGGCATAAAGTTCCAATTTGATAGCTGGATACTGTTTTTCAGACTGAGATAAAGTTTTGGAATAATATGAAATCGGTCGCAGTTCACCGTCAAATTTTTGTATAAGAACAGCTGAGATTGCTGTCTTTGATGCATCAGTATTAACATAGAAAGTCTCATTCCAATTTGGGAGATTTAGCATAGGTTTTTGAAAGAAAATTTCTTGCAATTTATTAAATGCATTTTCTTGTTCAGATTTCCAACAAAACTTACTTTTAGGTTTGGTAACTTCAATAAGAGGAGAAATCAATTTAGAAAAATTAGGTATAATAGACCTATAAAATGAACATAGTCCAATGAAACCTTTTGTCTGCCTCTTGGTTTTAGGCTTTGGAAAGGAAGTGATTTTTACAATATTACTTGTAATAGGAAGAGTTTTATGATCCGTGAGTTGGAAGCCTAAAAAGTTAATACTAGTTCTCATGAATGAACATTTTTCAGGAGAAAGAGTGATGTTATTAGCAATGAGAGTGTCTTAGAGCTTTGTGAGTTTCGTGACCATCTCTTCAAAGGAATTAGCGCCAACCACAATGTCATCTTGGTATGCATAACACGAGTCAATTTCAGATAATTGAATAACTGAACCAATTAATTGTTGAAAAGTGCTCGCAGCTGTCTTCAAGCTAAAAACGAGACGAAGATAGGTAAAAATTCCCCATGGAGTAGTAAAACTGAGTTTGTCTTGCATTTCTTTAGGCACTGCAATCTGCCAGTATGCAGACGGCAAGTCAAGAGTAGAATAATATTTAAATTTTGATAATTGTACTAATAAATTTTGAATTCTAGGAAGAGGATATGATAATGGTATGATGATGGAGTTTAGCAATCTTAAATCTAGGGCCAAACGATATTTCTGAGGTTTCGACATGTCAGTTCTTTTCTTTTTAACTAAAAGCATAGGACAAGCCCAGGATGATTTTGATCTTTCTATAATACCTGCATTTAGCATTTGATTAATTTGGTCAAGAGCTTCTTGCTCGAGTGCCTGTGGCACAGGAAAAGGTAGGGTTTTTACAGGATGAGAGTTCAACATTGAAAACTGAGGATTGACTAAATCTGTATGACCTAAAGTATCCAAAGATTTAGAAAATGCAAGAGCTTTACTGCACAATAATTTTGTTAAAGAGTCTCTTTCATGAGGGGGTAAGTGTTTTAGGTCAAAATCATTTGGTGAAAGTTCTTGAACACGTTTTCTCTTAATTTCTTCAGATGGTAAAATTAAATTACAATATTCATTTTCAAAATCTAAGTCAAAAGAGTATTCCTAAATATCCTTCTCATCTAAATTAATGCATTGACCAATAATTGTATTTTTATTTAAATGAATGTCCAGTTTTGATATATTCTGACATACAACCAAAAATAAATTATTTTGAATTGAAGAGTTAGAATGCAGTGATTCATGTAAAAGAAGACCTTTATTTTTTAAAGCAGGCTTAAAAATAAAATATTCAGATGGAGAGTTCAAGTATTTGACATGTAAATAAACAAAAGAATTGGGAGGGATTAATTCTCTATTAACTGTTTGGACCATGTTGGAATTTACCAAAATTTTATTACCATCATTCAAATTAGTATGCTTTTCACCAATATAACTAATATCATTAGCACTTTCAGATGTGAAATTTTTGTCAGGAATATTATTATTAGTAAATAAATAGTTTACAACATTACCATAATCAGTTGGAAAATAGTTAGGAAAATAAGTAAAATTACCATCAATATAGGGATTATGATAATTCATAGCAGTATTAGGAACATTATTTATAAATAAATCACTATTTTGAAAATTATAATTGTAAGGATAGGTTGCATAATTATTGACTAATTGTAAATTGTTGTCACCAGAATTTCCATATACACTATCAATATAAGTACCATTACTTGGATTATTTGATATAGAACTTTCATAACAAGGCATTTTGTGTGCATCAAAAGAATATGGCACATTTATATTATCATAAATACACTCAGAATTCATATAATAGCAAGTAGAAGATTCATTATGACTGTGAAAAGGGATATGTTTATCTTTGATTAATATAGACTTTAAAAGTTGGAGAGATGGTTATGGAATGTTTATTAATAAATTCAAACCCAAGTATGGCTTGAAAATTGACATTCTTTATATCAGTAAGGTAAAAGACATGATGAAAAAAGTACTTGTCAATTTTAAATGAAATTTCAATACACCCTTTAAAGAAAACCTTAGAATTTATAGTAGATACAGAAACATTTCTAGATAAAACTTTGTAATGAATTTTAGATTTAATGCTATTAAAGCATTCTTGATCCAAAAGAGATAAAGTTGAGCCTGTGTCAATAAGAGTAGATATTTCATTACGTTGTACATTCATAATTATGCATGGCAAAGAGTACGAATTATCAAACGAACTATAAATGATGTGTCGTTCTTGTACACATTCATCAATTTCATGAGGATGATTCGATGCCAAAGAATTATGAGAACAGTAAGACTTATTAAATTTAGGATGCACTGGGGAAGTTTGTATAGCAATGGATGACAATAAATTGGTTGAAGAACTTCTGGCAATGTGACGCTTGTTTTTCTCGTCACAACAATGTACTGACCCTGAAGAACAGGTACGGGAGAGAGGGCGGTCAGTAAAACCAATCTCCCCTATTTGTTTAAATTATAAATCTTATCATTTTTATTTTTTGAAAAAGAAGTAGAGTTTTTCTTTCTGTGAGAATCAGATGAAAGGTTCGATGTATATAACATGTTCGATGT
This sequence comes from Maratus speculifer, assembly GCA_964019185.1. Classification (NCBI taxonomy): domain Eukaryota; kingdom Metazoa; phylum Arthropoda; class Arachnida; order Araneae; family Salticidae; genus Maratus; species Maratus speculifer. The sequence goes on along the minus strand of OZ025295.1, from coordinate 246,071,174 downwards.
TTATCACATGAGTCCATACGGTGATTGAATCGTCCACAAAATGCACATTGAATGATATTTTGTTTGGGGTAGGAATCCGTATAATTTTTCTTGTGAGAAAACTTGGCAAATTTAGGTTGAAAATAATGTCTATTTTGACGAGATTTTAGTTGACGAGAGTTTGTTTTATATACATCCGTAGTATTTTGTTTGACATGTGAAGGTGAATTAACTCTACGTTTTCTCTTAACATTATTAAAAGTGTACGATTTATCATTGTTTGTTTCAGGTGGTGAGAATGCATTACGTGAATTTTCAAAAATTCTATCCCTTGTACGTCTTACAGGAGTTTGTTGGACCATATTCACAGGAAAAGTAGAGTTTTCATTAGTATAGTCACTATCTATACAATAAATTTAATCAAAATCTTTATGAGAATTTCGAGAAGGTGGAGAGTCATAAATTTCTTGCAGAAAGTGTGCTCGTTCAAGAGCTAAATCAAATGTGGAAATATTTTCCTCGAGAATTTTTCTTCTGATTTGTTTAGGCAAAGCCTGAAGAAAATGAGTAAATTTGAGAGAATCAAGAGCAGCTGGATCCAATTTGGGATAGGCAAGCCGAAGTTGTTTATCCAGGCGGAAAGCAAAATTTTTAACAGATTCATTGGATTCCAATTTTAAATTTTGTAGAGATTGGAGTGAATAGACTTTTCTTTTGGGCATAAAATAGTCCATAAACACCTTACGAATGGCTTGAAAGTTAGTATTCTTGAATTGAGACTGAGTTTTAAGAAAGAAGTTTAAAGCGTTGCCCTCAAGCTTTGATTTAAAGAGAACAAAAAGTTCTTTATCTGAAAAATTATTTAATTCTTGTAAATCCGATAATTGATCAAAAAAAAAATTCAGTTTGTGGATTTCCATCAAAAGGTTGAATCGCAATATTTAATTTGGATTTGGGTGGCATGATGAGAACAATTGAAAATAAACTAACTCAACTAAACTAACTAACTAAATAAACTCTCACTAAATGTGACAATAATATGTTATAAATTAGTTACATGAAAAATATATGAACTTAATTTGATATATATTTTAAAATAATGACGAACTTCATTTATGTTATACACCATTTTTATATGTTAACAAAAATAAAGAAGAAGTTGCCAACATATTTTTCTAAGCATCCGATCAAGAAAAACAGACTTTAATATTTCTTTTTAGTTTCTAATCTCCCAAGTTTGGAAGAAAATATTAGATTTCAGAATGTTTATGTAAACAGGATAACACATGTTCTCAAACTTGTTAAAACAAGATAAACAATTCACTTTAAAGAAATGAGTTCTATACCAGTTATATAACATCTGTTCTCAAATTTATGAAGACAAAAAATAGCAAATTATATGAAATTGATTACTTATATAAGCAAGTTTCAACAGAAAACATGATAAACAAATAAAAAATGTAAGCATTGCTTGAGAACATTTTTACTTATATATTATCATTATTATTTTTTATCACTTCAAAATAATAGAGAAAACATATGTTCAAAAAAAAATGCCATGTCAAATGGTTTCGACCAGATCACGGTACCAGGAATAGTATGTTGTGTTTAGTGGGGGAACGTTCCTAACGACGTTCCGAAAAGGAAATTAAAGTGCGTGATCGTATTTCATTAGTACGCTGCAATGTATTTGGCCGCAAACGACCACAACACATGACGTAATATAGATAAAAAAAACTTTATGGAATGATGTGTGCCATATTCATAGGAAAATATAATTGAAAAATCAAAATAGATCTTACCTGCATAAACTTGAAAGAGAAAGTGAGCAGATTCACTCAGAAGAATAAGTTCATAACATTTTTAGTAAAGAACATTTATTTATTTTTATTTAGGGAGATAAATGCATAAAAAATTCTTGGAGCATATTATAGCTTTTAGACGATACGACTCTCATACTTTTTAGAGCCGGGTATGGAAGGCATATTTTCACTTTCACAAAAAAACATGTAAATAATAGAAGAACTCATTTTTAAAATGAGTATAACTTTTCTTCATTTCTCTTGGAGAATAAGGGGGAACAAATTTACATACGCAAATAAAAGAGGAAGTGCTCCTTCCTATGTTGAGCATACACTGTACTGCTAACGGACATTTTTAAGTGAGCAACATTCCAACACTTATAAAAAGAAAAACGTTCCTTCAGGAGAACACAGCACTCTCTAAAACCGAAAAAAAATATTCCTTTTTACGAAACTTTCTTCTTTCTTTTTTTTTGAAATCATAAAATGCTTCTTTCATAGACGAATAAATCCCAGAAAAAATCTCCACAAAGGGACACAAGACTTTCCCTGTCCCCTAAATAATTCCATTTTTTTTTTTTTTTTTTTTTTGTATTTAACAATGCTGAACGTTAGTCGTAATATGTCGAACAAATCATTTCTATTAAATTCGAACACATTATTCTTGCAGGTATTTATTATCGTAGAACTGTCGACGACTGCCCTTCACCAATTCGAAAAACCGCATCCCGTCTCAACTGCTCTCATCTCAACTGCGTAAGCGACCGAGGCGGCTCCGGAAAGGAGGCGTGGGTTGCCATAAAAATAAAAATACGCCAACTGGCGAGGCAAAAGGAAGTGGCGAAAAATAGAGCGGCCACGCGCATCGCTACGAATAAGGACACAGTATTTTAAGAATGAACTTTTATATCAGCACAACGATGCGGAGCCAAAACTTGATACCAGGACGCACTAACTTTTAAATTACGTAACAGAAGAATAGTACCTGATAGGACAATAGGCGGAGTCATAAAACGGAAGTCGACACCCCATCGAACATTCTCGAAAAGACTAGAAACCTCCAAAACCGGAAGGAACAAAATTTTTAACTGATTTCAACATTTGAAATCAACAAAAAGTTAGGTAATAAAAATAACTTTACAGGGGAGATTAAAAATGGCGAGAATTAAGATAATTTTTAGGATCCGAAATATATAATAAATGAATAAAGATAAAACCAAAAATAGACGATAAATTAAATTAAATAAAAAATATGGCAGTGTTTATGAGTAACCACCACAATTATTTATAATGATGTACAAAAAAAGAAAAAATAGAAATAAAAAAATGTTTTTTTTTTCCAAATTTTTGATCTTATTACAAGGTTTGTGGAGCATTTTTTTGTTTTGTCTTTGTCTTAAAAAATGCCTTATATATGACAGTTTGAATTTCTAAAGTGGTTAACATTTTGCAAAATCTATTTGCCTGCGACATCACTAGTATACATCAACCGATTTCGATGTGATTTAGACGGAGCACAGGACTTACTAAGATCTGGATCAAATTCATTGATTAGTTTTACCATCATGTTGTTTTAAAATGGCAGGCACTTCACTATATCGCCGAATTTAACAATGAAATATAAATCGCTTTAAATAAATCCAGCTTGTATAAAGTTGATTAATTTCTCGAAATTTCTCTTCGTATTCAGTATCGACAACCACAAATATCTTACATTACCGTGTTTCACTAATTTGAGCTTTGTGTGATTAAAAAACATAGTGGGCTTTCTTATTTTTAAGTAAGGAATAAGAAAATTACCTCTTCCTTCCGGTACTGACCGGAAGGATTTTTTTAATTTTACCTTTTTTAGAAACTAGACTATGAGGGCATTTAAATCATATAAGCAGCTATCATGCCAAACTTCAAATTACTAGGCACTTCGGTATCACAAAAATTACACTTTTACGACATTTTGTTCATTAATCTGTTAGTAATGGAAATAACATAAAATATAGCCTATCTTGGACCAGAGGCCACACCATCACTCAGAAACCATTGCTTTCGAAATAGATTTGAAATTTCTTTAAAATCTATATTCAGAATATGTTTAAAACGCTTTTCTTGTATTTTCATATCTTTAAAGGTATGATATTTTTAAAGGCCCTGAACTGTTATTAAAGGCCCTACTACGCCAAATTTCAAGTTTCTAGCCCCAACAGTATAAAACATTTTACTTTTAGGTCTTTTTTTTTTTTTTTTTTTTTGCTCTTTTGTTACCCGTAGGTTATTTGTAACAACATTAGATATTTATGTTAAAGTAGAGACTCTCATCATCAATTTTATACCATTACTTTAAAATCTTTTTTTTTTTTTTTTTTTTTTGAAGCTATTGCATAGCTTTTATCGTAGGGCTTTGAGCGCAGCGACCGAATCTAAAAATTCCGTAACGAGCAAACCTAACACTTCCGTAACGAAAAAACCTAACACTTCGGCTAACGTCGTTTTAGTTCGGCAAACTTCGGTACGGTATCCTTCGGTAGACTTCGGCAGACATCAGATATTAGGATATCAAGTCTCAAAATTATGTTTCTTATGATCTAATTTTCATAGTGCGGCCAAATTTTGTTTGGTAATTTATTATGAGACAGTGTTAATTTTTGTGATAGGAGACCCCCATGGTGAAGGTCGAAAACCTTAAAAAGCTTGTAACTCGCGATCTAATTTTCGTAGCGCGGACAAATTTTGTTTGGTAATTTATTATGAAGGAGTGTTAATTTTTGGTGACAAGAGACCATCTACGGTGAGGGTCGAAAAAACTAAAATGCTTATAACTCGCGATCTAATTTTCCTAGCGCGGCCAAATTTTGTTTGGTAATTTATTATGAGACAGTGTTAATTTTTGGTGACAGGAGACTACCCACGGTGAGGATAAAAAAATTTTAAATGCTCATAACTCGCGATCTATTTTTCGTAGCGCGGCCAAATTTTGTTTGATAATTTATAATGAGATAGTGTTAATTTTTGGTGACAGGAGACACCCCATGTTGAGGGTCGAAAAATTTAAAATGCTTATAATTCGCGATCTAATTTTTGTAGCGTGGCCAAATTTTGTTTGGTAATTTATTATGAGGCAGTGTTAATTTTTGGGGACAAGAGACCCCCCCCCACGGTGAGGGTCGACAAATCTAAAATGCTTATAACTCACGATCTAATTTTCGTAGCGCGGCCAAATTTTGTTTGGTAATTTATAATGAGGCAGCGTTAATTTTTGGTGACGGGAGCCCCCCACACGGTGAGGGTCGAAAAATTAAAAATGCTTATAACTCACGATCTAATTTTCGTAGCGCGGCCAAATTTTGTTTGGTAATTTATTATGAGACATTGTTAATTTTTGGTGACATGAGACCCCCACGGTGAGGGTCGAAAAATTTAAAATGCTTATAACTCGCGATCTACTTTTCGTAGCGCGGCCAATTTTTGTTTGGTAATTTATAATGAGGCAGCGTTACTTTTTGGTGATGGGAGCCCCCCACACTGTGAGGGTCGAAAAATTAAAAATGCTTATAACTCACGATCTAATTTTCGTAGCACGGCCAAACTTTGGTAAATTATTATGAGACATTGTTAATTTTTGGTGACATGAGACCCCAACGGTGAGGGTCGAAAAATTTAAAATGCTTATAACTCGCGATCTAATTTTGGTAGCTTGGCAAAATATTGTTTAGTATTTTATTATGAGACAGTGTTAATTTTTGGTGACGGGAGACCCCCACCGTAAGGGTCGAAAAAGTTAAAATGCTTATAACTCGCGATCTACTTTTCGTAGCGCGGCCAAATTTGTTTGGTAATTTATTATGAGACAGTGTTAATTTTTGGTGATAGGAGAACCCCATCGTGAGGGTCGAAAAATTTAAAATGCTTATGACTCGCGATCTAATTTTCGTAGTGCGGCCAAATCTTGTTTGGTAATTTATAATGAGGCAGTGTTACTTTTTGGTGACGGGAGCCCCCCCCCCTCCCCCCACGGTGAGGGTAGAAAAATTATAAATGCTTATAACTCACGATGTAATTTTCGTAGCGCGGCCAAATTTTGTTTGGTAATTTATTATGAGGCAGTGTTAATTTTGGGGGACATGAGACCCCCCACGGTGAGGGTCGAAAAATTTAAAATGCTTATAACTCACGATCTAATTTTCGTAGCGCGGCCAAATTTTGTTTGGTAATTTATAATGAGGCATTGTTACATTTTGGTGACGGGAGCCCTCCCCTCACGGAGAGGTAGGAAAATTAAAAATGCTTATAACTCACGAACTAATTTTGGTAGCCCGGCCAAATTTTGTTTGGTAATTTATTATGAGACATTGTTAATTTTTCGTGACATGAGACCCCCACGGTGAGGGTCGAAAAATTTAAAATGCTTATAACTCGCGATCTACTTTTCGTAGCGCGGCCAATTTTTGTTTGGTAATTTATAATGAGGCAGCGTTACTTTTTGGTGATGGGAACCCCCCACACTGTGATGGTCGAAAAATTAAAAATGCTTATAACTCACGATCTAATTTTCGTAGCACGGCCAAACTTTGGTAAATTATTATGAGACATTGTTAATTTTTGGTGACATGAGACCCCAACGGTGAGGGTCGAAAAATTTAAAATGCTTATAACTCGCGATCAAATTTTGGTAGCTTGGCAAAATATTGTTTAGTATTTTATTATGAGACAGTGTTAATTTTTGGTGACGGGAGACCCCCACCGTAAGGGTCGAAAAAGTTAAAATGCTTATAACTCGCGATCTACTTTTCGTAGCGCGGCCAAATTTGTTTGGTAATTTATTATGAGACAGTGTTAATTTTTGGTGATAGGAGACCCCCCATCGTGAGGGTCGAAAAATTTAAAATGCTTATGACTCGCGATCTAATTTTCGTAGTGCGGCCAAATCTTGTTTGGTAATTTATAATGAGGCAGTGTTACTTTTTGGTGACGGGAGCCCCCCCCCCCCACGGTGAGGGTAGAAAAATTATAAATGCTTATAACTCACGATGTAATTTTCGTAGCGCGGCCAAATTTTGTTTGGTAATTTATTATGAGGCAGTGTTAATTTTGGGGGACATGAGACATCCCACGGTGAGGGTCGAAAAATTTAAAATGCTTATAACTCACGATCTAATTTTCGTAGCGCGGCCAAATTTTGTTTGGTAATTTATAATGAGGCATTGTTACTTTTTGGTGACGGGAGCCCTCCCCTCACGGAGAGGGTAGAAAAATTAAAAATGCTTATAACTCACGAACTAATTTTGGTAGCCCGGCCAAATTTTGTTTGGTAATTTATTATGAGACATTGTTAATTTTTCGTGACATGAGACCCCCACGGTGAGTGTCGAAAATTTTAAAATGCTTATAACTCGCGATCTAATTTTCGTAGCGCGGCCAAATTTTGTTTGGTAATTTATTATGAGACAGTGTTAATTTTTGGTGACAGGAGACCCCCCACCGTGAGGGTCGAAAAATTTAAAATGCTTATAACTCGCGATCTAATTTTCGTAGCGCGACCAAATTTTGTTTGGTAATTTATTAAGCTATTGCATAGCTTTTATCGCGGGCTTTGAGCGCGGCGACCGAATCTAGAAATCCCGTAGCGAGAAAAAATCCTAACACTCCGGCTAACGGCGTTTCAGTTCGGCAGACTTCGGCACGGTATCCTTCGGTAGACTTCGGCAGACATTCACGCGGTATTTTTGCATAAGTTGATAAAAAATGCTATGCAATAGCTTTACCGCGGCAGTCCCCGAGTGCCACACGTATTTTGTTTTTTCATAGCATTGGTAATTTAGAACATATTTGAACGATTATCTCTTAATTTAACCATTTATATTTCGATCATAAGTTTGACTGTTTTTAAAAAGATTTACGCTCTTTTAACTTTTTTAAATTTGGAAGTTTTCAAAAACAATTTATACGGCACTTTTAAATTTTTTAAGACGCTGTCTCTCCTGTTATACAAGTATCCATTAAGAATTCAACAGAAATCTTAAAACAGAACTTTAACGAACGCATTTCGTACATTTTCATGCATTTAAATTTCTACTTTTATTTAAAAAAAAAAAAAAAAAAAAAAAAAAAAAAAAAAAAAAAACTCTTTTTTTAAAAAAAGAACCTTTTAAACCTTCCCTCTACCATCACAAACCATCGTTTCTTGTTTGTAATATTCGTAGAAATAAAGGATTATCTAATTCAAATAAACAAAAAAAATATGACCATATAAAAAAAACCTTTTACAATGAAAGATGTAATTTCTGCAAATTTGAAAATGATTTAACTATCTTTTGTAAGTAAATTATACATGTAGAGAATAGACGATTTGTATTTTTAGAATGTAATCTCCTACTAACAAATGCATCCATTTCAATCTGATTAAAACCTAATATTTTACTTTTTAAATGAAACAACATGGATTTCTTAAATTTAAGGACGCACATTAATTGGATGCAAATCTCTAAAGCCCTTAGCAATTCTAGATGAAGAAAATCTCTATGTTGAAATACGGTGTCGCAAGAATACATTCTTTCCTTGTATCCTGTGTGATATGTTGAAAAATATTTTGAAATAAAGAGGATTTAAAGCACTATTTCTGTCGACAGCGAGATTTGATAGGATTATACTTTCAAAATTTAACTTGTATGAGCTTTCAAAATTTAGCTTACAAAATTTAGCTTGTATGAGCTTTCAAAATTTAGCTTGTATTCAAATTTTTGCAATAATTACAAATTTTAAATGTAGAAATATCATTACACTGGTTTACATGGTTTATATACTTTCGCCGAAATGTGTATTTTTTCCTAGATTTTAATACACTGAATGCAGAAAATATTTTGAAAAAATCTGTCGCATCTAATTTAATAAATATTTATTAAATATTTTAAAGAATAATAACACGAAATATTAATAAAAGAAAAAAAAAATAGAAATGATTGATTTTACTCTTCTTTTTACAATTTTCTTGATCTATTTTTCTTAAATAGACCAACAGTAGTACCCTAATATATTTTTATCCCGGGAAAGTTTGTCTTCAAATAGTTTTAAAACGCCCATCCTGCGCGTCACTCACGGTGCCCGAGTGGTAATGAAAAAAACTCCAGGAGTAAATAAAGAAAATGTATCTTCAGAGACATTTTCACACCAAGTGCATAATAGTTTTTTAAATAAAATAGCAACATTTTTTCATAATTTTCATTTTTATAATTTCAAAAAAAAAAAAAAAAAAAAAAATATGAACGACCATTCTCTTCCCATGGATATTGTGAGACAAAGGCTTTGTCTCAATCTGTCCAATATTCTAATGTGTTCCTTTCTTCTTATATTAAATTTTAGTTATTTTTCTGTTTTATGAACTTTAAAATTACTGATTTTCAAAAAATCTTTATGTGTTGCTAAAAATAAAAATCAATTTCGGATTCAGTGGTACAGAATATATAAGAATCAATATCAAAACTACAAAACAAGATATTCCACTTTTGCAAGCAAGTGTAATCTAATAACATTTTAAAATATGCGTCATTTTTTAAAAATAAATGAAACTGTTAATTTTCATCATTTTATTTAATGAAAATTCTGTCTTTTTTTTCTTTTTGTATGTCTGTTACAAATTGCATATTTTATATTGATATATCAAAATGATTAATGGTTTGCTTTATTTCATGTCGGCCTATTATCTACACATGGGATATAGGCTCTAAAGGGGTGGGATGTCCTCTGTGGGGGGGGGGTCTTTCTATGTGAACCTAACCTGTATTTAAGCAAGGAAATCCAAGGTTCGAAGAAAACTACGGAAAACTCCAAATGATTAGGCCGACGGCCACAATTGGGTTCGAACACAGCACTAGCCGCCTACCAGTTGAGAAGTCAGAACCTCTCTACAACTGGTGGGTCGTCAAAATGATTATCGATTTCAAATTTATATTGCAATAATATAATTACTTTTAACCATTTTTAATGTATCTGACAAAATTACTTTTCTACTAAATATATGAATTACTCCTAATTTACAGCAAAAAATATGGTCAAACTTTAAACAGCTATTATTCGGTCAATTTTAATCGTGAAATAATAGGATTTTATATCTTACTTGCCAGTGCAATAGGAAAATTTTATAATTATTAAATATAAATTAAAAACCGGGGGACAGTATAAAAATTTTAGTTTCGTAATTTTTAATAATTTTTTTATTAACCTAAATCGATCTTAAAAATTTTTGTAACTCATTTAATACATTTTTATAACTGGAAATACATGACTACGACTAATGGTTTAGGAATTAGCCATTGGACACCCTGTAAAGAAGAAATGTGACGTGATAGATTTTTTTTCAAACACTGTCTTCCATTAGCAAGACGTAGTACAATAAAAAAAAACTAGGTATTTCATCAAAAGTATATAAAAATGTTTACATTTGTAAATCAGCGTTGTTTGAATCGAGTATCGATAAATAAGAGAAATTTTTTTTATATAAAAATAATGCCCTTTATATATCTAGACATTGTGATTTTGAAACAATGAATCATATTACATTAAAATGCCCATAAAGCACACTCCTTATAACGGACACCTTAATTTAGAAGGTAATTTAATCAATGTCAAATAAGTGTTCATTTATATTTTTATAATATACATATGAAAATTGAACACCTTTGTAAGATGTACCAATTCCTCAATTACAAACATCCACTATTCAGAGGTTTTACGCTCAAATATATGGAATTTTATGAAGGTTAATCTCACTTACTGCCAAATTGATATTTTGTATTTTGTTATTGATATATACCAATGATGCTCATATTGAACCTAATTTGTAAGTAAAAATTTTTGTAGTAAATAAAATTTAGGCGTAATGCATTGTTTGGCATTTATTCTTTCAATATTTACACTAATATACATTTACAGCGTCATAATTGCACCTAGTGGCGATTTTTTTTATTCGAAATTTTATGGTCTATTATGCATGCTCATCAAATTTGGTTATGTTTCGTCTAGTGCTTTACTCGCTAGAGAGTTCTGAACAAGTCACGTTTATTAATAACCACCCCGTATATTAATGTATTTAAATGTTTGTGTAATTAATAAAAATATTTTAGACATGAAATAAAGTAACTTTATCAATTTTCTAAAAATATTTATACGCATGATATTTACTAGCAAGTTTAAATTATATAGCACTAATTTCAAAGAAATAGATTAATATTCATAATTAAGTTTTATTTATAGCTTTCGCATTTCTTATTTTGTTAATATATTATTTTACCTCGCTCATTAAATATTGAAAGATAATATGATTTTTATGGCAATTTCGGCAGACGTTTCATTTTCTACGTTTATTTAAGGTCTGTCTAGACGAATCTTCATATATAATTCCACACTTATTGAGCAATTTATATTTAGAATCTACGTACAATGGAGCTATGTGTTATTACAAGAAGAAAGAAATTTACAAAAGTATTCGTATAACTCGTTATTCGTTCTACGAGTGAAGAAAACAAAAATCTTATAAACCCACTTATACGAAATCTAATAAGAAAGATTAATTGTTCCAATTAGATTAAAGATAAAGTTAACACAATGCATATTAAGGCAAACTTACAGCAAGCTTCAGATTTCACATTAATTTCAAATGAATTTATATATTTTACAATTTTTAGGTCTCCATTCATCTGACGAAAACCTATTTGTCTCCTTCCTTTGTCTGTCTGTACATCCATCAAAGAGCCCGTTCTTAGAAACTGTATAAATTGACAACTTGAAATTTTCATACTTATAGCTAAATATCTGCGATCTCACGACAAACTATGAAATTTTTAAAAAGTCTTAATTAACATACTTTATTAATTATAAATTCCAATTAAATGAATGGAAATTGTTCATAATGTAGCAGAATATGCTCATAAAAATTTTGTCGTAAATAAATAAGTCTCATAAGTGATCGTAAATTTGTCATAAATCTTCATAATTTTGCTGAAAAATCCAGCTAATATTGCAGTTAATACTGCAATGGCTACTACATCATGTATAATAATGAAATTTTTGAACTATTTATTTCACTCCATTTATCTCTTCTAAATGTCTACTGTATTTTAATAACGATATAACACATAAAAATTCTGTTTAATATGGTCTGTAGTTAAAGAAAATAAGAGAATAAAGTCTTCTATGTTTGCTTTATGACTCACTAGGGAACTGCAAGAAGTGTGAGTCATCGATTTTCACGAAAGTAGTATCGTTGGAAAGAGCAGTAAAAAACTCAATGGAACTACCCGTCGGAAATGAGCCGTTTTCGAGATATCCGACATTTTATGTCACATAACTAGTGCACACTTACTGGGTAATGACAAAAAAATTAGTTTAGATTTTCACAAAAGTGGTACTGTTGGAAAGATCTCATAGTAGGGAAAAAAATTCAAAAGAACTACCCGTCGGAAATGAGCCGTTTTCGAGATATCCGATAATTTATGTCACCTACTTAGTGCAAATTTAATGGGGGGGGGGGGCGCAAAAATTTTTAGTCTCGATTTTGACGAAAGAAGAGTCGTTGGAAAGATGTGATTGTGAGAAATAAAGAACTCAATGGAACTACCCACTGGAAATAAGTCGTTTTCGAGATATCCGACAATTTATATCATTTAATGCAATTTCTCAGTAAGTGTGCATTAACCCATTTTAGGCCAAGCACAGAAATTTTATAAAATGTAGCATTATTTTTATTGAAATATGCTTAAATTACATACATTAAGACACAAAAAAAGATTCGTGCTCGAAAAATAATATTTTATATAAGAAATAATATTTTATATAATAATATAAAATATTATTTCTTATAATGAATAATATGAATATGAATAATATTTTTATGACTTTTGTTTTATTCTTATTTCATATACAGAATTTGCAACTTTAATCAATTTTAAAAACATATAATTCATTTCAATTGGAATAATAATATATTTTTAAAAAGTCGAATTTGTCAAAGGCGTTTCAAATTAAAACTCTGGCGTATTTTGAAAATTTTTTAAGAGAAAGTGTTTACTCCAATTGAATTACTAATATTTTATGGATGTCTTCAAAAGCCTTAAAAAATAGAAGAAAAATAAAATTCTTGAAAAAAATGTGTCAGAGTGTTAAAAAAATATATTTATCGAAATGTTTCGTATACGAACCTTTGGCCGAAAATGGGTTAAGTACGTGACACAAATTGTCAAATATCTCGAAAATGTCTCATTTCCGACGGCTGATTCCATTGAGTTTTTTAATCCTCAGGACAGTATCTTTCCAACTATATAACTTTCGTTAAAATCGAGTACAAAATCTTTTGCGGTTTCCCTGTAAGTGTACACTCGCTATGTGACATAAATTGTCGGATATCTCGAAAACGACACATTTCTAACGGGTAGTTCCGTTGAGTTTTTTACTGCTCACTATGCGATCTTTCTATTGATACCTCTTTCGTCAAAATCGGTGACTTACACTTTTTGCAGTTTCCTAGTCAGTTGTAAATCTAAAATTAAAGCAATATTTAAAGCATTTAATCTATTTTATTTTTAAAAATTTCAACATTGTTAAAATGTGTTTATGAATTCGGTTTGTCTATCCGTCTGTCTGTAAATTCTCTAATTCGTTTAAATATACTGATTCCTATGTAATTGATAAATTTTATTAACGGTTACTGTGGTATGTACGGTTCATTTAAAAGAATGCTCAAAAGAAATGCGTTACATAAAAGTCTATGCAGAAGTTCGTTTGCGGTATATTTTATTGACATTAAAATATTTAAAAAATATAGAAATTGCTGTGTATCATTGAAGCATACTACAAGATTCTTACTGCAAAACGTGGTAGAGTAGAATTTGTCATTCATTTAGAGGACACACAAAGGAGTTTGCATACAGCAGAAACTGAATAATAATTAAGCTATTCAAAATTACAAACAATAATTGCTGGAATTGCGTTTACAGTTCTGGCAGAACATTTTAAATTTAATTACTTTTTTAATTTACGTTAAGTTTAAAAATTCTACAGATCACTATGTTTAGTAATAATGTCTAGTAATAAGCGTTATACCTAAAGTTTCTCTAAAGTTTTGTATACAAATAGAACAAGCTTTAAAATTTTCAATACTAAAACACATAACACATCTTTATCATCATATTTTATTCCTTGTTAAACTTCTCCTTTTTATAATAACCAAAAAGTCATTAAGACTTGTTTTTAGGAATAATGGAAGTTGAATGTTTGAATATTCTAATGTTAAACGCTATTATAATCGTTGAAAATCATATCTCAATGATTTTTAAGCATAAGACTAAAAACTTCTTTATATTGGGTTGGGGAAAAAGTAATTTCGTTTTTTTCCCAATAGATAGCTTTTAAAGTTGCATATCTCGAGTAATAAGTACTCAATCTGGCCATTCTACACAGCATTTGAAAGGAAACAGTCTCTAGAAAATTTTAGATATAAAAGTAGCGTCATCTGTTCAATCAGTCAAAATTTATTGCGTTTTAAAAATAGAGATTCCAGAAGATCATTTTCATCACATTTTAGTTTTTTACTTCGAAAAAGGGAAAAATGTGGCGCAAGTTCATCGAAAATTGTGTGGCGTTTATGTGATCGGTGCTTAAGTAAACTCTAAAGTCGGAATTGGTTTGCTCATTTTCGTCCCGGAAATTTCGATGTTAAAGATGAACTTTTCCTTGACCGGTGTATCATTGAAAAAGTCGATGAAATTTTAAGAGAAATCGAGGTAGACTGACATATTTCTTCCCGCGACATTGTTACAGAACTAGACATTGACTATAAACACTTTTGAACCATTTACATAAAATTGGATACCAAAAGAAACTCGATATTTGGGTTCCCCATAAACTTACAATGAAAAGTTTAATGGACAGAATTTCCATTTGTGAATTCCTACTGAAACAGAACGAAATCAAGCAATTTTTGAAACAAATGCTTACGGGTGATGAAAAGTGGATCACGTACGACAACAATGTGAGAAAAAGATCGTAGTCGAAGCTTCACAAGCTATGGCAAAGCCCAGATTGATGCCAAGGAAGGTAATGCTGAGTGTTTCGTGGGAATGGAAAGGAATTGTGTATCATGAGTTTCTCGAACCTGGCCAAACCATTAATTCAACTATCTACTTCAACTAATGCGATTGAAGTGGGCGATTAAAAAACCCGTCCGAAATTCATGAATGGGAAAGGTATTGTCTTCCATCACGACGACGCTAAACCATACACATCTTTAGTCACTAGGCAAAAACTGAGAGAGCTTGGCTGGGAGGTTTCGATGCACCCACCGTGTAGTCTGGACCTGGAACCGACCGATTATTATTTGTTCCGCCCTCTGCGGAACTTTTTTAATGGTATTAAGCTAGCTTCAAAAGAGGCTTGTTAAAATCACTATAATGGAGATTCCATTATATATAGTTTTTTTTGGGGGGGTCAAAATTTAATCCTTTTATAAAATTGCATTTTAGTTAATCTTTATCATTTAGGAAGTAGGTATTAATTGCGCCCTTTTCCCACAGTTCCTACTATGCATGGAAAAGCTTTCATTAATTCTTTTCTCTTACATGAATTTTTCTGATGTAATGTCTAACTGAAATAAACTAAAAAAAAAAAAACAATTCTTTTCAATCTGCGCTTCTCCTAGTTCCGTCGAAAAGCTATCTTTGCGATTTCAATAACTAAAATAAAATCTAATCTTTGTACAGTTGCTAACGATTTCCTTTCTCTTCATAAACATTTTGTCCTGCAAATTATTTCGTGGGTGCGTCTCTTTGATTTAGAAAATTAATACGTGAATATAAGCAGATGTTTGCATCGTCCGTTGAGAGCTGATGCAGTTCTCACGAATTTAATCTATTAACCCTTTTCTGCCTGTTCCCATAATTTACAGATTATCAATTGGCTGTGTACTTAACAATGTGTTCTGTCTCTCTCTGCATAATTATCGCCAAGGTCGGCAATTACACAAAGAGTTTTGGCAAAAACCGCAAGCCAAATCGCTAATCAACATCTGTACTAATTGTAATTTCAGTTAGATTTTGTCTGTCGTCAAAGAAGCACGTATATGGAGATTCCATTATGTATAGTTTTTTTTTTGGGTCAAAATTTAATCCTTTTATAAAATTGCATTTTAGTTAATCTTTATCATTTAGGAAGTAGGTATTCATTGCGCCCTTTTCCCACAGTTTAATATTCTACTATGCATGGAAAAGCTTTCATTAATTCTTTTCTCTTACATGAATTTTTCTGATGTAATGTCTAACTGAAATAAAATAAAAAAAACAATTCTTTTCAATCTGCGTTTCTCCTAGTTCCGTCGAAAAGCTATCTTTGCGATTTCAATAACTAAAATAAAATCTAATCTTTGTAGAATTGCTAACGATTTCCTTTCTCTTCATAAATATTTTGTCCTGCAAATTATTTCGTGGGTGCGTCTCTTTGATTTAGAATATAATATGTGAATGTAAGCAGATGTTTGCATCGTCCGTTGAGAGTTGATGCAGTTCTCACGAATTTAATCTATTAACGCTTTTGTGCCTGCTCCCATAATTTACAGATTATCAATTGGCTGTGTACTTAACAATGTGTTCTGTCTCTCTCTGCATAATTATCACCAAGGTCGGCAATTACACAAAGAGTTTTGGCGAAAACCGCAAGCCAAATCGCTAATCAACATCTGTACTGATTGTAACTTCACTTGGATTTTAACTATTGTCCAGTAAGGATCTATTGCCTCATGTAGCGTTTATAAAATTGTGTTTCCAAGGGGTCACTCCCTGAGGACTGTATGTCTCAGCTCATTCCTGCTTATATCAATAAATAACTGCGAAAAGACATTACTGGTGCTTGTCATTACTTCTGCGGACCTGTCTTATTGCAACAAAAATTGGGATTTACAGTGTAACTTGAATGCTTTCTTCTAAAAAAGATGTTCATAACAGCTGCTACTAAAACGGCACCCAAAATCTTCTCTACAATCACCTTGTTCAGTTTTTTGCTCAGAACTCTCACAAATTCTACAGTGACAAAATTATGATTTTACTAGAAAAATGGCAAAAGGTCATCGAACAAAACAACACATATATTACTGATTAGATTTTTTAATTTATATAAATAAATTCAGTTTGAAAAAAACGAAAAAAACAGGACATTACTTTTTCCC
This sequence comes from Maratus speculifer, assembly GCA_964019185.1. NCBI lineage: Eukaryota > Metazoa > Arthropoda > Arachnida > Araneae > Salticidae > Maratus > Maratus speculifer. The sequence continues at coordinate 246,054,197 of OZ025295.1, read as the reverse complement.
TAACCCGATAGAAAAAATTGTAATTTTGAATTCAAATATTTGAAGATCCTAGGAGTAAAATTTTCTCAAAACAATCATATTAAAAATTCATAGCTTACTGTAGACTTTTAAAAGAAATATTTTCTATAAATAATTTCTATACATTTTTAAATTCTTGTTCGAAAAAATATGAATTGCAACATATAATTTTCTAATAGAAATTGATTCCTAAAAGCTTCAAATATTCAAATAAACAATTACAAATTTTTCTTCCTAGTCGTTTTTTGATATTTGTTTAAAAAAACTATCCTCAGTGTAACCCGCATTGTACTGATTAAAAAGGAATTAAAAACATCAGCAGTTTAACATCAGTAAACCTTCATAATTCGCAAACTACTTAAGTGGGTGACTTCCGATTTGATATCTCAAAACAAAATTTATCAAAGAATCCAACTAATAAAGTCAAGTAAGTCAAAATAAACGTTCATAAAAAGTATTTTCAAGTTCGGTACAATTTTTGTAATTAAGTTAAAAGAGTAAGGTTTATGTTAAGGTTAAGTGAAAAGAGTAAGGTTACGGAATAAATCTAAATGAAATTATAAAACAGGAATAAGCTTTCAGACAAGAAAAATGTGCATTTAAAGGTACAGTTAAGTTGCTGAACCGCTTTAAATGTAATATGTATGTAGAATAACACCTTTAACGGGAACTAGGTAAAAGCGATATGCATTCCGACTATTTTCATACATAAAATACAAACCAATTATTAATGATTTAGTCGCTAAGTTTGGATGCTGCATATCCTTCTCATATTCCATAAATTTACATATTTATTTCTCAGTGTTCTCGACTGCACTGACATCAAATGTTATGACTCTTTGTGTGATATTTAATGTTATTCGTAATCAGTGGCGCCAACTTTTGAAAAATATTGGGTGGGCTCAAAGATATTTTAATAAAATAGTAAGGTAGTCTGGTATAATAACGCCAGGCGGGGTAATAACGCCAAGTGCTAATATTATGCATAATTATGAAATAATCTGGTAAATGACACCCATGGGCTCTGCGCAGAAGGGTTTTGAGTCATATAAATCGCAAAAAACAGCTTCAAGTTAATTTGTTTCATTTTTAGGTCTTATTGTTTTTACAAGCAACTAAAACTAACGCTTGATCTAAAATTTGCGAGATACGTTTTGTGATGTGAAGACTATTTTTTTATCCGGAAATAGTTTGTTAATTACATAAGTTTGTAGTACATTTCATGGACTTTCAAAATGTTGTTGAAGATTTTGGTTATCTTCTCGAGATCATTTGTAATTTAAAATGTACAGCGCAATAATTATAACGGGGTAATAACGCCAATCCTTGGCATTAATGCCTTAATTGAATCCCAACAGTGGCCGAGCGACGCCTAAATACTGATTGAAATAAACACAGTTAAAACTGTGCAATGTTTCTAATAATTCTATTTAAGCGAGCCTCCTTAAGCAAAAAGAAGCTCGCGGTCTGATATTCTTTTGCCTCATCCTTCCCCCCCCCCCCCCACACACACACACACCACACCTTTTTTTCTTACATTTTCACAAAAAATTGAAAATTTTCAATAGCTTAGAAAGCAATTTGTCAATTCCTAAGTTTGTAAAGTTTGTATTTTTAGAATTGGGCAATCTACATGCTATTATTCCATCTTATTTTATAGTTTTGTTTGCATGGCGTTATTACCCATATAGGTGGGTAATATCGCCAAATAGCATGGGTCAAGAAATCACGCCATTACATTTTATGAATACATATCTGTTAAATTATTTTTTATATAGATATTCAATGAGTTACTGTATCAAATCATAAATTTGTTTAAAAAAAAAACAATCTAAAATTGAGCCGTGAAAATTGGTAGAATCTTAACGTGGCGTTATTACCCCAGGGTACTTTATAACCAGTTTGTTTTTCCTTGATGGGTGGACAGATGATAAAAAATGATACTTTTAAGTCGAGCTATCATATTTTAAGATACTTACAATGTGTTAAAATTGTATTCTTATGCGTTTATAATTATAAAGGTACTAATATTTATTGTAATACCATCATATCATGAACATGGTTACAAATTGAAACAGCAGAACATTTACATTTCAATCATTTTTGATTTATAGGTGTCAGTCGGAGAATTAAAACGCGCAGACATTTGCAAAATAAATTTTGTTCTGTGGAGAAAAATGAACAATAAAATAATAATGAAATAAACAACGAAATAGAAAATGAAACTTTGGGTACTTTAGGATTCAAAATTATTGAGTGGGTTCAGGCCCCATGGGCCCGTATAAGTTGGCACCACTGTTCGTAATAGTTGTAATAATATATGTAACAGACGTATTGAAATCGGTTAAAAAATTTATTCAATGGTTAATCTTAAAATATTTCCTCATATATAAGATTTTGTATACTTACTGATAGAATTAGCAATAATTGCTAAAACATTTAGAATATTTTAATAAATAATTACATAATATTTCAACTTATTTTAATGAAATTAAAACTACATAAATTACATAAATAAAACCAAGGTCATTTCTCAAATATCAATTTAAAAATATCTTTTTAGTTGCAGTGTAGATTTTTTTAACAATCAATTTTTCATATGTTAAATCTACTCTTCCATATATTATGCAAACGAAGGAAATAAGGTTACATATGCATGGAATAATCCATAAAAAATAAAATAATGCATACTATTATTTCATAACGTTTAAAGCTATTCATTCTTTCAAAGAAAATAAATTCTTTCAAGAATATTTTGAAAAGTTAGATAAAGAAATTTATTCAGTTCAGTGCATAGAAGCGTGTCTTCGTTGTTTGTTGTAATAAATACAGGAATAAACAGTTTGCATTCAAGAATCAGACTTGCGTGCCATAGTAAAAAACAAAAGAATGAAAATGCTTAAACTTATTGTGCGTTGAAAATTTTCATCATGCATTTATTTTAGTATATTTCTCATCGTCACACATTTTACATTTCTGTCAGTAAAATAAGAATATTTTATGTTAACTTACAAGAATTTTATATAAAGATTTTTTGAGTTAGAAATTATTTAAGCAAAAAATAAATTATTTAGTTTAATTCATCAATAGTATATATAAATTTCTCTTAAAAGTAAGTTCCGGCACGAATGGGTTTTGGTACTTAATATCTTTAAAATACAGTACGTACAATTTTTAACACTTTTTTTGTTAATATACCAGCTTCATAATTAACTTTTTTGATATTATTAAAGCTTTTTCAAAAACTAGGGAGCTCTGCCCCTACGAGCTACGCTCGTGAACCCACGTCCGTCTGTAAAAATCAGTTAATTTCATTGAATTAAAAAAATTAAGTAAAATTAAATAATAATAATAGTAATAAAAATGTAAAAAAAGATAAAAACTGTGACGATTGCTTTGTAAATGCGTATTCACTCTTTTCCATTTTACGGAAGGGGTTTGATGCCCATTGAGCTACTGTTAATGGCTGTTTTTGCGTTTGATTAAACAAGATTATTGAAAAATTTCTGAATCAGTTAAATGATTCACTATAAAATGAACTTAGTAAACAGAGTCTTAGCTTCTGGGCATTTTTAGCACTCTCCAACAAAGTTGAAAAATGCTTATGCATTCAGTTTTTCTGGCCGCGCTCTAGTACTTGTAAATATACTCGGATTGCCATGAAATTTTTAGATGTTATAGACATTTACCCTGTCACGAACCCTATTGAAAAGGAAGTTTCCACTATGATTAATTATTTACAAGGAGAGTGAAACGTTTTTCATTACATTACGGCCTATGGGGGAAAAATCGTTTTAAAGGCATTTTAAAGACATTACACCCTGTCAAACATATAAATTTTATATGCATTTACGAGGTCCACTAAAATATGCGGGGAAAATATAGCTATTATTCTTTTACAGGGCCACAGAAAAGAATTCCATTGGATACTGGTAAAGAGGGAAATGTGTGCGACATATTTTAAACATATTAAATTGTTTTATGTATAATACAAATGATGTGTGTCACTGAGGCTAAATATAAATTATACGACACTGTCTTGTATAATATGAAGTACATTGCCTACAGGGACGCACAAAAGATTTCAAATAGTATATTCTTTCTGCCGTACTGTATATTTTTCCGATGATGGCTGATGGATGGATGTAATGCATTTTAATTATGATATGCGCGTTTAAGTTTCACTAAATCTTTATACATTATATGCTTAGTATAAATGCTATAGTTTATGTACAGTAGAGAGGGCCGAAAAGAAACTTTCTTTCGATTTTCGATGATGACGGGTGCGGAAAAGTGGCCACTTGTGGCACCCAGTTCACAATAAATTTGAGATTTTTTGAACATTTCCTTACCCTGCGGCAAAGGGTTTCAAGTTTTGCAAAAATGCTGATTTCTGAACTTTTTCAACAAAAAATTTAAAATTTTTAAATTAAATCTATTTTGGTTGTATTTACTTGAAATGGCATAGAGTAGATGTGAAATCTTTTTCTAGTGAGATACAGTTTTGTGTGTTTTATTACGACAAGCTTAGAAATGGCTAGTATGAAGAGCCATGGCAATATAAAGACGCGCTATAGCGTGAAAAGTAGCCTTTTTGGGGCACCATGCATACTGAAAGACTTGCATTTGCCAACTTATGCTGATATCATGCGCCATTATTACTGGTTGCGAAGCTCTCGGGCGTGACGAAGCCACTGTTATTACAAGAAAACGCAATGGTGTTGTTGCCTGCCTTGAAAAAAATTAGGAAGGGAGCTGCGATATTTGATATGTATTCTTCATACGAACGAACTCCCGCTCCGACATCTACTTTCTAAACTTGATTGTGAAACCACGGTACCTAAGATCTTCGCCGGTCCAATCGGTGCTAGACTTACGGGTGGGAAAATCTGCGTGACACTTTGTTGGAGCCTATTACAGTTTCATAGACATCAGAAATGGAAAATACTGAAGATCTGAGTACAGATAAAAAGTACTTATATAATATTTGTGTTACAGTTTCAACCGGAGTATGTCCTCGAGGACTGGAAAATAGAAAACCAGGACCAATTGTGCAATCGAGATGGATCACAACTGCCTGCTGAATTTTAAGATTGTTCGTTAGTAGTTCAAATCCTGACGTTCAGTACGTGATACGTGTTTATGCGCCCGTGTGGTTTTCTATGAGGAAAAGGCCAGATTGCGCGGATGGACCTAGACATATGTAGCAGATAGTTAAATTTTCAATTTTTTTACCAGATGGCCTAAAAAAGACAGCGCATTCAGTTATCCAAACAAATGGATACTACGATCAACCCGAGAATTTACTGATAGCAATGGTAACATACGATAGAAAGCATGTTAGAAGAATGGCATGGAAAAGAATAAAAATATGCCGCAATTTAAAAAATAATAATAACCAACATAATGCGAGAGTTTCAAGTTCCATAGCTGAACTTTAAAGCAACGGTATACAATGAGTGTATCAACTGGGTCTCCGACGATATCAACGAACCTCCTATAACAAGAACTTTTTTACTTGAAGAAATTGAAGAAAAACGTAATTTCAGGATCCATGTTAGATAAGTCATTATTCTGCTTTCCAAGTCAGTCGGAAAGTGTCGTTAAAATTGTAACAGAAGCTGCATCAAAGGTATGCGGGAGTGAAAGAAGGGATACCCTCATTAGAACAAAACTTCAAGCACGGTAAAAGATGCCAAAATTAATTTCTAAGAATTACTTTGTAGCGTAAAATGGTATGCATTTTGAATCTAACATTCTATGGGTTGGAGGGCGGGTGGAACTCGACATATAGCTATACCTTCTCGTGGCGAGTTCTGGGTAGTTTCGCGTTGGTACCGAACGCAAAACAAGCTGTACATTTTTAAAGAACATATCACTAAAATAATGTATAATCAGGGGTTATTTGTACATTTGACACATTAAATATATCTTTTCAACTAATTACAACCAAAATTAATTTATTTTAACATTTTAAAATTTTTTAAATGTCCAAAAAATCTCAAATTTTTTGTGTGGACTGAGTGCCACCAGTGGCCACTTTCCCGCACCCGCCATCATCGAAAATCGAAAAAAAGTTTTTTTCGGCCCACCCTAATATACAGGGATACCCAAGAGAGCTTGCCAATGCTACTGAGTGTGAGCGTAAATTATTTAAAGATGGTTCTTAAATAAGGTAGGCATTTTTTACGCTGAACTGCATTTAATCTACAAAAAAATGTTTGCAGAAAATAGACAAAAAGATATACAGGGCCACGCAAAGAATTGGATACATGGACGCCTATGAATGATAATTTATAACATTGTGATTTCAGTTGTTTTAAGAGTGTTTTAGTTTTAAATAAATTTTTGCTTCTTACTGACATCTAATAAAAGTACAAGGTAAACTACAGGGCTGAACAAAAGTTTTCAATCACACTTCCAACTAATAGTATAAATTGCGAAAAAGAAATTTTAAGCTTTTTTCTTTCTAAACTAAGCTTTCCTTTATATAGTATACATATCAAATGACAGATCAAATAGAAGGCTGTTCAAAAGTATTGGAATACATACTTGTCTATACTTGACTATTTACCTTTATTTCCGTGAATAACGAAGTTTTGTTAAAGATTTCATGAAGTGTTGGAAAGTGCTTCATAATCTATGCCTAACCCGTGATTTTCCTTACTTGTTAATAATGCTGTAAGATAATGGTTTTAAATAAGTGGATCGTAAAGTTAACGTTTTAAATCTGACGTAGTCTTCATCAAACTTTTATTTCATCTTGTAATATTCACGCGAAAGTATTTTTATCGTTAGAAAAGAAATATTTCTATATGTACTCTCTTATTTTGTTTTTAAAATATAGAGTAATTTTTCTCCATTAGTATTACCAGTATTATTAGTATTAGTCTTATTCCATTCAGTACGTCTTTTTACACTTATTAATAAACTATTATTTTCAACACAATCTAACTGATTGGTAAAGTAATCATACGAATTGAATAACGAAAAATTGACCAGGCTGGCCTTGTAAGCCAAGTATCTGGGTTCGATTCTTAGCCTGGTCAATTTTTCGCTCAGTTGGAAATATTTAATTCGTATGATTACTTTACCAATCAGTTAGATTGTGTTGAAAATAATAGTATATCTACGTACCCGTCGTCATATGGAGTTCCATTACCTGCGGTCTATTCTGTTGAGCTGTCTAAATGACAGACCAGATGTTATGACCAATAAGGTTATCTGAGCGAAAAATCCCAGCTGGCTGTCGCCCAGGTAGCTTAACAGGTAAAGCATTGGCCTTGCAAACCAAGTATCTGGGTTCGATTCCCAGCCTGGTCAATTTTTCGCTCAGTTGGAAATATTCAATTCGTATGATTACTTTACTAATCAGTTAGATTGTGTTGAAAATAATAGTATATCTACGTACCCGTCGTCATATGGAGTTCCATTACCTGCGGTCTATTCTATTGAGCTGTCTAAATGACAGACCAGATGTTATGACCAATAAGGTTATCTGAGCGAAAACTCCCAGCTAGCTATCGCCCAGGTAGCTTAAGAGGTAAAGCATTGGCCTTGTAAGCCAAGTATCTGGGTTCGATTCCCAGCCTGGTCAATTTTTCGCTCAGTTGGAAATATTCAATTCGTATGATTACTTATTAATAAATTTATTGCTTTACGATTTTTTTCTATTTTGAAATTCAGATGTAAATATAGTTTTTATGCCGTAATTTTCAATATTTTTCTGCTCTTAATACGCAATATTCATTTAATTTTAATTTAATTTTTAATATTAATAAAAAAAGACCTCCAGTCACGAAAAAATACATTTTCATAAATTTTAATATTATAAATTTTATTAGTATCAACTATAAGCATTGTAACGTGGTGGTTCAAATCACAAACGAAGAATGCCTCAAACAGTTTTAGATAAGTTCATGTTCGAGTACTGCTCTGTTATTTGATCGCTTGCAGTGGCAGATACGCAAAGTGCCAATTTCTGAGCTTAAAATACTACTGATGGACTAAAGATTTAAATGCGCACATTACCATTGTATGCCGTGTGATTTATTTCCTTTGGGGCTTTATAAAAGATCGTGTCTACGTTTTATCGCAACCTAATGATTTGCCAGAGCTGATATAAAGAACTGAAGAAGCTACTGATTTCATTACTCCAGGCTTGTTAACCGAGAGTTGGAAGATTTGAACTTTAGGTTGGATGTGTACCATATAACAAAAGCTGTAGGATAATTTATAAGAAAAACTAGATTAGTTTATATTTAATTTGATGTATTTTTAATTTTAAAGCATCTAAATTAAATTTTAAAATATATCACTGAAACTGAGACATTTTTTATGAGAAACCTATATAAATATTCCTAAAACTGTATAGATCTGATTGTCCATATGATATTTTTAAACTAAAAGTCGTGTACCACCTTAATGGGCAGCGATGATCGGTCACTTGCGATTTTAGACGTTGATTTAAATGTTTAGAAAAATACACAATTATATTCTTAAACTTCAGGTGTGTAAAATATAATAGCTGTCATATATTTCTAAGGAGATTTTCTTTCCCGAAACCCCATAGGACCCCATCTTTTAGATAACCCAGTAAAAACTAATGTTCCAAAAGCATTGAAATAATAGCACATGATTAAGAGGCTTCTTGTAATAAACTAAGTTCATTTTTATGAAGATAGCAGGTATACTCGTGAAAAATTTTATTTTTTTTTAAACGGTCCTAAATTTTACCAAGTTTTTTGCTTATAATTTGCAGAGTTCTTGATATAAAAATATTATCTTTTCAGGAGCTATGAGAAACGTCATTGAACACAATATAATGGAATCAGAATTAAAAAAAAATTAATTAATGGGAAATGAAAAATCAGCAGGTTTACTAAACAATGTATCCTCTCTTCACGTCGATTTATTGTAAGCTGGTGTGGCACCCACTGAACGAGCTTGGTAATGAATCCAAGCTCATGCATCAGTCTTTAAATTGTTGTTTTGTGTTCTAAGAACGTTTCCGCTAATTTTTCGAGTGTTGTATGTGGGAAATTTGTTATGACTGAACCCAGATCCGCATCAAAAATCAATGCTGCTGTCCATGACATCCTCCGCATACCCTTGACAAATACTACGGCAGCTGTAACGGCTTTATCATACATGTACATTGTACAATTAACCATGTCCGTCGTGGTCTTTCTAGCTAGCCATTTTATTTCCCGTTCAGCATGTGCTATTGTGACAAATGCTGTGCATATGCATATTCTACTGCTCTGTACATTATTGGCTACTTTCCGGTCCTCGAAACGGCATCTATAACGCCCGTACTCCAATTAATATTTACATATCTTCAAATCTGTTAGAACGTTTTCACTCAATTAATAGATTCAGTATGAGATATTAATAATATTTATTGAAAATAATAGTTTGACTACCTTTAATAATAAGAAGGTTGGGAATGGAATTAAGTTCACTGAGTGATTTAGGGGTAGAAGAATTATTAGACTTTTAGATGAGAAAATATGTCTTCTATCAAAGTATTTCAAATCAATTCATATAGTTTCGAGAATTGCTAATTTTTATAGGACTGTACTTTGCTCGTTATAAAGTTTTGCATGACACAAGTTTAAAATGGTCAAGCAAAACTTAAAAAAAATTTTAGTTATTCAGAATGTGATTAAAGAGACGAAAGTCTTTGTTTTATTGTCCATGCGCTAAAAATTTATTTCTAAGACAAGAAATGACAACTTTTTGAAAACAATGCAACACTCTTAATTAAATTAAAAGAAATAAAGTGAATGTACACAATATGTTTAATATACGGTCTGTTTTGTATATGCCAAGTGTCATTTGCATAGATTAATTTTAATAATTATTAAGTGGAGAGACCCGACCTAATTGAGAAAATAAGCGCAAAAATTGAAGGGTAAAGTGTTTCAAGAAAAATATAATTTATTTTATTCTAAAGCATAACAGTAAAAGAGCTATATTTATTTTTACATATAATTCAAAATAATAAAAATAAAATAAAAATCTGAAATTGTGGATAGGTAAAATTCACATGGAATTGGCTTCACACCATGCAGTATACTGTGAAAAAAAAAGATTTGTAGTTTTACAGATGCAAAATTATAAAAATCTGTATGCTGCCAAAAATTTTATTTATCCACTGTAAAAAAGAAAAAAAATGTAAATCTACAAAAACACGTTTTTGTAAATCGACAGAAATCTGTAGCTTTAAAAACAAGTCTATTAAAATTACTGTAATCTTATTAAAATTTCAACTGTAACCCGGATAGTAGTTACATAAAAACTTCTAAATATCTAAGTTTCTTAAAAAATATAACCTTAAAAACCTTAAAGTAACCTTAAAGTAACCTTACAGATTCTTTTTTATTTACAGTGCAAATATGTATCTGTTAGATGAATTTTTGCTATTGTCGTTACATAAAAAACTAAATAAATCGCAATGTCCTACAAAACATTTAAAAAATTGGAGATTTTTTACAGTGCATTAAAGTAAGATATATTCTTGGATATAACAATTAAAAGAAAAATATTGTATACAAATAATTAAAAAAAATATTATAAAATGAATTTAAAGGCGAATAAAAAATAACTGAAAAGTTGTCTAAAATTTAAAACAAACAAACAGTATGACATGTTGCAGCCTATAAAACAAGTTCCTAAAGTAATAACATTAAAAGGTTTTGCATGGAATGCATATAAGTGAAGGCACATTTTTCTGTTGAGGAAAGATAAAAATAAATGTAGCATTCAGAATATTTCGAAATTTCGAATTTCATGCCTGTTACAGACTGATAAATATTTTGATATTCAAGACATGTCCTTGGAATGTACTTCTGAGGTAAAAAACTAAAATTACATATTGACAATGATTAAAATATTAGATACTGAACTAATAAAATTTGTGTTTCAGATATTTTTGGCAGACTGTAAAAACTACGAAACATATATTTAATGCAGATTGCCTTTTGATAAATTTCAATACTCAAACGTGTTTTATATAATGGCATTATAAGCCATATGAGTGAAAATTATCTTAATATTTTAAAGCAAAATGAAAATGAAAATAATCTATAATGAATTTATCGCCATATTAATATTTTGTAATAGAATTTTAAATTTTAAATTTATAAAAAAAATACAGATCTTGTATTAAGACCTTAAAAACATAAATCTATAAAATGTAACATAACCTAAATTTTACTTTTCATTACGTAGAAAAATTCCAAATAAATGTTAATGTTTCGAATCCAAAAACGATATAGAGGTTTGTAATATTTTAGAAACGATACTACATATAACATTAAAGTTTTTAAAAACCAATATTTTTATTCATATTATTTATTCATCAATATTTAGTATTGCATAATCTATATATATATGTGTGTGTAAAGTTTTTGCGGACTGATTGATAATCAACGCACAGCCCAAACTACTAAACGAAGAAACAAGAAAATTGGGGAAAATATACTTCTTGTCATGCAACCGTGCACTACTTTATAAAAAGAAGCCAATAAATTCCAAACTTTTTAGGACCCGTCATGTGATATATCATCTGAAAGTACTCGGATCGCTCTTTAAAATTATGAGCCTTTCTTCTCGTACCCCAAAATCCCCCTCCCCACCTTTGTGGCCAGTTTTCAAAAAACTTTGAAATCGTAGCGTTTTATCATTTTAGATTGATTTTTTACGGGGGCCTGTAATAAATATTATTTATAATGCATAAACATTTCAAAGAGAGGGTAAGGTTCTATTTCAAGGTGGGGGGAGGAAAATATGTTTCGAATTCTGGGTGGGCAATTTTCTAAATTTGGTCAACATCCTTCATGTGAAATATCATTGAAAATCTTTTTTACCATTATTTCAAATTATGTACCTTCAGTGCCTGTACCCTCTCGATTTGCCCCCTTGGGGGCACTTCTCTAAATTTGGCCTACACCTCTCATGTGATGTGTTGTTGAAAAGCCCTGTGATTACTTATTCATGTTACATACTTCCCGCCCTCATCTCCCTAATTTGCCCTCCCGGGGATTGCAGTTGTCATATTCCATCAGAAGATTTTATAATAATGGCAAAATTATCGAACTGATCTCAAAAACGTAGAAAAATCAATAAAACATCTCATTTAGTTCTGTTTATACTTTTCATTTAGTTCCTGCGCCAGGTGTTGCCTTTAATTATTTATTTCTTGCAAATTTTGCGGCTAACTGTCAAAAAATTCTAATTTTTGATACTTAAACTTTTTTATGCTTTTTGTACCTACTTGCTCCTTTTCAACTTTTTGCAACCAGGGCATACTGCCGCATGAATTTTCGACGATTGTGGTTCCCTTTTACCTTTTCTTCGGTGTGTAGATGGCTGCATCATATATGTTCTTTATAATGTTCATTTTTTTTCGATTGGTATATTTTAGAGAATCGAACATCACTAGCCATATCTTAGCAACAGTTTTAGGTAGAAGCGTGATATTTAGAATAACAAGCCTATTAAAAATTATTAAACATTTATTCCAGCAATTTTAGAAATTCTCCGCGTTCAAAAGGATTAAACAGAGACACGGAAATTTATGCCATTCCGCAGCAGTTTTGGATAGAGACATGAATTTGAAGTTACCTTACCTACTAAAATTAACTTAAACATGTATTTTATATATTTTAGAAATTCCATCTAAAGCGGAATTGACGGAATAGCCATACGTTTAGGATATATCATCATATCTTAGCAGCAGGTTTAGGTAGAAGTGCCGTTAATTGCAGTTAACACAACTACTAAAAATAGTTAAACATAGATACTTCAGTTATTTTAGAGCTATTTTGTCTATTATGTCGTCAAAATCGACTTTGAACTGGATAATGTGTGTATCCGAATAAGACAATAAGTGTGGATTTCGATTAGATAAGATTATATATACACTATATTACCATTGATTATGGGACACTTGCGATTTTAGACATTTTACTAAATATCTAGAAAAACACATGAGGAATCATCTCGAAACTCGTAGTGTATAAATATAATAGAATAAGTCACACATCTCCGTGAAGATTTTATCCCGAAACTCCAAAGGGGACCGTCAACAAATTAAAAAAGAATGAATATCTTTTGAATAACTCTGTCAAAACTAATGTAGCAAAAGCGCTCAAACTCTAGATTGTGATTGAATGCCTTGTTGTAATAAGCCTTGTTCATTTTTATGCAAATAGCATGCATACTCGCAGAGTAATTAAGGTTTTTATAAAAATGGTCCCAAATTTTTCCAAGTTTTTTCCTTATAATTTTCAGAGTTCTTAATATAAAATATTATTTTTTTCAGAAAATATGACAAACAACATTGCACACAGTACCTTGTAATCAGAATTAAAAAATAATGAAAATTGTATAAAAAATGAGTTGGTTTACTAAATAATTTTTTACTGCGCATGCGTCAATGATATCAAAATTTCATTTGCATATTATGTTAGCTAAATGTATAGAGCAACTTTTGTGAAAGTCACAAAATCGTAACTTGAAAATTCTGACAATAATCGTCAATTGAATAAGTCGAAAATCCGTTATTCTCAAAATGAAGCAAAAACAAGAGGGGTTGTATCCATATATTCATTGATTAGTGTCAATATAGAATACACAATATGGGATGTACTACTGCATTTGGATAAAATCCCTCATTTTTTTGCTTCATTTTGGAAACAACGGATTTTGTCCTTTTTCTATAGACGATTACTTTCAGAATTTTCAAGCTATGATTTTGAGACTTTTACAAAAGTTGCTCTATACATTTAACTAACATATAATGCAAATGAAATTTTGATATCTTTGACGCATGCGCAGTAAAAAATTATATAGTAAACCTACTCATTTTTCATACAATTTTTATTATTTTTAAATTCTGATTACAGGGTACTATGTGCAATGTTGTTTGTCATATTTTCTGAAAAAAATATTATTTTATATTAAGAACTCTGAAAATTATAAGGAAAAACGTGGAAAAATTTGGGACCATTTTTATAAAAACCTTAATTACTCTGCGAGTGTGCATGCTATTTGCATAAAAATGAACACAGTGTATTACAATAAGGCATTCAATCATAATCTAGAGTTTGAGCGCTTTTGCTACATTAGTTTTGACAGGGTTATTCAAAAGATATTCATTCTTTTTTAATTTGTTGACGGTCCCCTATGGCGTTTCGGTATAAAATCTTCACGGAGATGTATGACGTATACTATTATATTTATACACTAAGAGTTTCGAGATGATTCCGCATGTATTTTTCAAGATATTTAGTAAAATGTCTAAAATCGCAAGTGTCCCATAATCAATGGCAATATACTGTATATATATATATATATATATATATATATATATATATATATATACATAAACTAAATGTATTTTGTTTGATTCAAGATCCGTTTTGAAAAACCGACCAGCATAGCGGGCGAAGACTGCTAGTATAAATACACTATATTGCCATTGATTATGGGACACCTGCGATTTTAGACATTTTACTAAATATCTAGAAAAATACATGAGGAATCATCTCGAAACTCTTAGTGTATAAATATAATAGTATACGTCATACATCTCCGTGAAGATTTTTTATCGAAACGCCATAGGGGACCGTCAACAAATTAAAAAAGAATGAATATCTTTTGAATAACTTTGTCAAAACTAATGTAGCAAAAGCGCTCAAACTCTAGATTATGATTGAATGTCTTATTGTAATACACTGTGTTCATTTTTATCCAAATAGCATGCACACTCGCAGAGTAATTAAGGTTTTTATAAAAATGGTGCCAAATTTTTCCAAGTTTTTTCCTTATTATTTTCAGAGTTCTTAATATAAAATATTATTTTTTTCAGAAAATATGACAAACAACATTGCACACAGTACCATGTAATCAGAATTAAAAAATAATAAAAATGAAAAATGAGTAGGTTTACTATATAATTTTTTACTGCGCATGCGTCAAAGATATCAAAATTTTATTTGCATATTATGTTAGCTAAATGTATAGAGCAACTTTTGTAAAAGTCTCAAAATCATAGCTTGAAAATTCTGAAAGTAATCGTCTACTATAGAAAAAGGACAAAATCCGTTGTTTCCAAAATGAAGCAAAAAAATGAGGGATTTTATCCAAATGCAGTAGTACATCCCATATTGTGTATTCTATATTGACACTAATCAATGAATATATGGATACAACCCCTCTTGTTTTTGCTTCATTTTGAGAATAACGGATTTTCGACTTATTCAATTGACGATTATTGTCAGAATTTTCAAGTTATGATTTTGTGACTTTCACAAAAGTTGCTCTATACATTTACCTAACATAATATGCAAATGAAATTTTGATATCGTTGACGGATGCGCAGTAAAAAATTATTTAGTAAACCAACTCATTTTTTATACAATTTTCATTATTTTTTAATTCTGATTACAGGGTACTGTGTGCAATGTTGTTTGTCATATTTTCTGAAAAAAATAATATTTTATATTAAGAACTCTGAAAATTATAAGGAAAAAACTTGAAAAAATTTGGGATCATTTTTATAAAAACCTTAATTACTCTGCGAGTATGCATGTTATTTGCATAAAAATGAACAAGGCTTATTACAATAAGGCATTCAAACACAATCTAGAGTTTGAGCGCTTTTGCTACATTAGTTTTGACAGGGTTATTCAAAAGATATTCATTCTTTTTTAATTTGTTGACGGTCCCCTTTGGAGTTTCGGGAAAAAAATCTTCACGGAGATGTATGACTTATACTATTATATTTATACACTAAGAGTTTCGAGATGATTCCTCGTGTATTTTTCTAGATATTTAGTAAAATGTCTAAAATCGCAAGTGTCCCATAATCAATGGCAATATATTGTATATTATGCGTTAAAATATTTAAAAATATTTATATCATTTAAAAAATTATGTCACTAAATATATCATTTAAAAATACCAAAACTGTTGCTTAAAAATATTTAAATTTTATATTATTTAAAAATTTTATTTGTTCAAACAATATTTTTATTAAAAAAAAATGAATTAAAATTCTACACTTTGCAGCGTAGGCCGTTTTGCATACCTATCAAATTTTGCGTATTTTAAATGCTATTATTTTTTAATTGTGATATTTGCTTTATTTAACAGAGACTTCCGTCAATGCATAAAGTAAATATTTATATTTCAAATTAATGGTATTAAAAAAATTCGGGTTTCCTTTTTTTTATTAAGCTTAAACATTTTCTGGAATTCATAGAATTTTTTCCACAAAAAAAAAAAAAAAAAAAAAAAAAAAGCGGTAAATTGCATTGGTGTCCCGACTGCCAGTACAGTCTCCGTAAAGTCGTCTGTATTTTTTTACAGTATGATACATTGCAGTAAAAAACACATATTGAACGTTTCACGAGGATATCAAACAGATTTAGAATAGGTACGGGGAATATAGAATGTAAATATGATAACAGACAGGTTTCTCACTGTCGCTCGCCATTGCGCCAAATTACGACTATATTCTTCATTTGGCGAGCAAAGAAACAATAAGATTTGTCAGATTGTTAGGACTCAATTTTTGCTTTTCTTTCTTTTCTTTTTCGTTTTTATGCATATGCATTAATACATATTTTTAATATATTTGTAACAGATAGTTTAAATTAGATTAATAACAATCGTTGTCGCAGTTATAAAAAATTAGGTTATTTTAGAAAATATTGAAAAAAGGGGTATACATTAAAGGATTAAAGATGATTTTTTTTGTACTACACACCGAATATATTTTACTAAGACTTTTTTCATTTGACAAATGTTTTTTATTTTTAATTCAAATGTCAACGGAAACACTGGTCAGACTACTGTTTGATGTACAATAGAGACATAAATGATGAAGGAAAATCTGCATGTATAACAAAAAGAAGAAGGTTTGATTAACTGAACGCTGGTTCCTTTCCATTTTATTATATAAATATCATAAGAATATTTTTTACAATATTTTTAACATATATAATAATATACTTTGTATGAAATTATGATAATATTTTATTGCATTACTTAAAAACTGTTGAAAACTGTTTATTTTTTATAAATTCCTGACGTGGTAGACAGAAATGGAAGTCATTTCCGAAATTAGCATTAATAATTGATTCAGGAAAAATTGTTTATAAGACTTCATCTGACAAAAAGTTTTAAAATGTAGGCTTGGTGTTATTATTTGTAAAAATACTAAATTTTCTACTTTAATTTGCCCACTTTCTATAAAATTACAGAAAATGACTAAAATGACATTAAAAATAAATGGTGATCGTCCAATTGACGGGTATTGATTCTTTTACAGTTTTAATGATTACTTTTAAAGCCGATGAGCTGCTACTGATGGCTTTTTAAACAGCAGAAACTAATACTATCTCATGCACCTTAACTTTTTTTGTAAGAACGTCACCATTAAACATTTTTAACAAATGAAGAAAATTCAGGAAACTCCTCTGATCCGGCACGTTCAGAACCTGAAATATGCCTGATTACGAGATTTTCTGGATTACAGAATGATTGTCGGAAAAAAAACGTGCAAAAGTTAGAATTAAGCAAAAATCATTGTAATGCATGTTTTTCTAATTTTTTTAAACAGCTTGGACAGAATAAAAAAATTAATAATGTAAAGTGCAACATATTTACATGACTATAAAATTGAAAGAGTGCCCCGTAGAGCTACATTCTAGGCATACTCATAGAAGCCGCCTGAAACAAATCTAGAAATCAAACTGTTTTGTTCTCTCTCTTCAATTTTTTTTTTCGTAAGTCATTTAGTATGATGTGGAGTTTTATATTTCTCGCATAATTAAACGAGCTGCTGTCCTCAGAAAACTTAATAAATAAGTTCAAGGTATAGCCTATTCGATTCCAAATGATGTTTTTTGTTGCGTTCACATAAACATCATACACTGAAAAAAAAAAAAACTGTAAAGTTATTAAAAGTTTTCTTGGAAACTGGGATTCCTAGAACTTTTATGTAACAGAATAGCAAAAATTCATGTGACAGATACAGATTTGAATTGAAAAAAAACTGTAAATTTAATAAGAGTTTTTTGGAAACTGAGATTCCAAGAACTTTTCATGTAATTGAAACCTAGGTTACAGATAAAATTTTAGTAAGATAACTGTAATTTTAAAAGACTCTTTTGTAAATTTACAAATTTCTGTAACTTTAGAAAAAATAGTTTTGTTGATTTACATTTTTTCTTGTACAGTGTACAAATGAAATGTTAGTAACCATACAGATTTCGGTCACTATGCAACAGTAAGATTAAAGAATTTATTTTTTATTTTTTTACAGTATAGGTAATGTCTTTGGAACTTGTGTTGCAGGGTTCAACATGTGCCGGAGCAAACCGGAACGATGTTTTTGTTCGTGAAATTATGACCAGTATTGTCCCGGTATGTGAAATTATGGTAAATATCGTTCCAGTTTATGCAATTTTTAAAACATGTTTGAATTTTATGTATGTACCTTATTGTACTCTCATTTGATGTATAATAGAATGATGGAAAATTGATTTTAATAAATATCATGATAGTGATTAACTCTTTTTTAATTCGATTATATGAATGAAGCAAAAATTTAAGATGAAATTTAAAGTTGGTATAGTAAACTAATACTATTGAAATATTGTACTAATAATATTGAAGTGTTAACCTTTGTAATTAGTTTTTGATACATTAAGATGTGTGAGATTTGAAAATTTTTGATTTGGAACATTCAACTAGTTTGAAGTGTTTTTGTATGGTTAGATATATAATTTTCTGTAATTCAAAACGTTTTTATTAAAATAATTTCGAAATAGCGTTCTGGTGGGTGAATTTTTCCATTTCTAACCCTATTTTGTTGATAAAACTCTGAATTATGATCTTTAAACCTTATATTTGGCCTTACCTGTCAAATTTTTCAATTTGGGCTCATCAGAGTCCACTTTAATCTACTGTTTCTTTTCTTCTCTATTCAGTTATCGCATGTGGGTACACACTCTAATACATCTTCTTATTCATCGTCAGTTACATCGCTTTCAATAATTTTAACATTTTTTAGTCAACTTCGTGAGTCCCGGATTTATTCCATGAATTTCTCAAAGTTTCCTGTTTCATTCCTCATTATAAAGTTCCATATATTTTTGTAAAGAACAGGACTAGTTAAACAAAAAATAATCCTTTTTCCGAAAGTCGTACAGGATTATCTCGAATTTCGGACCTTACGAAGCCGGATTAGATGATGTTTTATTGTATAATTTTTTTTTTCAATTTAGGTAATAAAAATCTTTAGGTTTTCAAAGCACAATTAATTTCCCAGTGTTTTTATAACTTGAAAATGTAAGGAAATTTATATCAAAATGTACTTTCACAGTTTGAAAAATTAGTTAAAGCCAGTAATTTGACTATTATGTATCATTCTTAATTATTATTTTTTTTTTTATTGAAGAAGAGAAATATTACTTCTATTTCGTAAGAACAATGATTGAAATAGCTATGGTTAATGGACTCTTTTAAAGTGTATCTCTGGCAATTTTGCATTTACTACTACCAAAACTGTGGTTTCAGTAATGCAAACTGTAAAATTGTAAGACGTTAATTTTTATGTTTCATATTACAAATCTAGTGTGCTACAAATCTATTTAAGTGGTAATAATCATAACCTTTCTTATTTTCTGAATGTAGCACAATTAATAAAATATTCTTTCCGAACTTGATTTCCACAAAAGACATATGACAGTCGAAAGATCATTGAATTGAATCCGTAATGAATTTCTAGTGCAACGTGACTTTAACACTAATCAGCAACTGCACTCTTGTAGATGTAAATGACTTGACACATATGGGAATATCTAAACATTTAATACTTCTCTTGGGAAAAAGAAAAGGCAATTAATCGAATTCCCTTTATATCTTTTCAATATTCATAGCCTTTCCGACATTAAGTGGTTTGAATAATTAAAATGATGTTAATGCAACATTCAATCTGAGACAATAAATCTTGATGAATAATTAAACACAAATGTACTTCAAAATTCATCGGAGCATTATCTATTATATAAATCTAATGTGTTATAAATCTATTTAACCTATTAATGCCTGAATCATTTTCTTCGTTAAAATCAAATTTTGCATTTTTCCATCACTTTTAAAGCAAGAATAACTTTATCTTAATTTATCGAGGACTTTGTCTCGAGAAAGAAAGTATTTATTTATTCTCCTATTTTACTAGTGTGAAATGCGCTTCCTTGAATATTTTAAAACTGTCCCAAAAATGGGACGCTAGGCACTAATCGGTTAAGTATGTAATAATCATAACCTTTCTCTTTTTCAGAATATAGCACAACTAGCAAAATATTCCTTCCGACATTGATTTTCACAGAAACATATGACAGTAGAAAGATCATTGAGTTGAATCCGTAATGATTTTCTGGTGCAACGTGACTTTAACACTAATCATTAACTGCACTCTTGTAGATGTAAATGACTTGACAAATATGGGAATAACTAAATATTTAATATTTCCCATGGGAAAAAGAAAAGTCATTTAATCGAATTTCCTTTATATCTTTTCAATATTCATAGTCTTTCCTACATTAAGTGGTTTTAATAATTAAAATGATGTTAATGCAACTTTCAGTCTGAGACATTAAATTTTGATGAATAATTAAACACGAATGTAGTTCAAAATTCATCGAAGCCTTACCCACGCCGCAATTTACTTTCATTAAATGATAAGACATATTTTCAATTCACCAATCTAACAAACGCTTGGCTTTTTTTTTTTTTTTTTTTTTTTTTTTTTTTTTTTAAATAAACATTAAACGTATTTTAAATGTTAATTAGTTTAAAAATAAAGGATTTGATTAATTGCAAAATTTAAAAGTCAAATGATTAGTAATTACTTTTATTTAGCTAGATTTTTTTTTTAAATTTAAATTGTACTTTTTTGTCACATTCATTAAAATGCTACTAAAAATTTAAAAAGGTATATTCAAATAGACTTAATTTAGAAAATAATTTTAAACTGTTTAATTGTTAAAATTTACGTTAATTGCATTATAACATTAAACTAATGTGAGAACTACTCTACCTGAAAATGAATAATTAAATTTTAAAACAGAACAATGACTGCAACAGAGTATTATTTTTGCCAAAGAAAATCACAGTTAATTAGCAGTTTTCTTGAAAATATAACAATATATATTTTCTAGAATAATAAAGTGTTTTAAAATTATAAAAAATAGCTTTTAATTTAAACTTAAAACTCTTACAATTAAATTACTAGGTAAATAGATTAAATCTTTTGATAATTATTTAGATATAAAAATTAACGAATGTTTAAATCATTTTTGGGCATTATTTATGTGCAAATCTAAATTTTATAAATATTCTTTCAATCATATTTGGATACCGTAGTCGCATATCTTTTTCATTTAATATATTTTTAAATGATGTTTTGCTTTACTGAATGCCATATACGGAAAAAAAATAGCACTTCTTAATTTACAAACTTTTACAAAGAATTTTTTAGTATGTGTTTAATATTTTTTAGTATATCTAAATATCCATTGTTGCAACTGATAATAAAAAAAGAAAGGAAAACTCATATTTGAATGCGGTCTACAATAATACTGTATATATGTCTCGGACAAAGAGCAGTACTTTATAATTAAACTAAGATTTTTAAAAAACTGACGTAAGTGCAGTAATAAAAGTTAGATTATACATAAAACATTGTAGAAGGAGGTCCATAGTATATGCTCCTTATTAAAACAGTATTTTTATATTTGCATACGTTGTTATTTTACATTTGGTTGGAGGGGCTCTGCCCCAGGCCACTTACTCTTGCCAGCCCGTTCACACAATTCAGATTCTAAAAGCACATTAATTTCATCGGCTTATAAAAAATCGAATTATAATTTGAAAAATAGCGGCGATCACACTGTAAACAGGTTTTCATTCATTTTCTTTTACAGGAAATTTTCAAACTCAAATCAGCGAATGTTAAGAAATACATTGTCTGTTTTTGTATTTGATTAAAAATAATTAAATAATTGGCCAAATTTGAGGGACAAACAAAAAACAATTCTGGTGTGATGTCAATTAAAACTGATCTATAATGAAATTACCCATTGAGGATATTATGTTTGGAATTACCGATTTAAAATCAACTAAAATGATTTCACCTTTAGTCAATCACAGAATTATTTTTCGCATGAAATCAAACTTAACGTCATTTTCATCGCTTTATACTTTTATATGCATCAGTCCTATTTACATTCACCATTTAAAAAATATTGCAATGTGCAATAGGTTATTATTGGCATGTATATCTCCAAATTTGAAGTTAAGTTTTCCAATGACAACTTTCATGTGAACATTCCTGTTTTAAGTTTTAATCTCTGTATCAGCGAAGTAAATTTTGGAAACTTATATTTTTTACAGGCATTCGTAATAAATCATGTTGTTTCGAAAAAAATTATCCTTTTCGGTACTACTCTGTTATCCCGTCGACCAAATTACTGTCGCCAAATTCTAAGATTAAATGCCAATAGTGGTGATTGCAAATATCACATTCACTTGACATTAAACATGATACACGTGTTTGTTACGTCATCAGGTAACTTTTAATTTGACTTTTTATTTGTATTTTTATTAATGCTCTACTAAAATAATTGTTCTTTCGTTATTAAAAAAATTGCATCAATTTGTATAATTTGACTAATAATTTGGTGATTTGTGTAATTTGGCGAAATTGATCGACGGGATAATCTACTAGTACCTCGTTTTTATTTAAATATGTCATTGTATCCCCTGAAGCGGTTCACCTAAAATTCAGTATTAGCGGCGTTAAAAAGTATTGAACTGTAGCAGATTTTAGAGAATATACGCGTTTCTTAAAACGTGACGTCAGTTTATGTTAATTTTTTTAGAAAGTTTATTTTGATTTTTTATGAGAAAATGACATCAATACAGAAAAAACATTAATTTTCCTTTCTTTTCAACAATGAAAGATTTAAACTCACAATGTTATCTCTATGGGAAAATAAAAAGCCCAAATTTTAAGGTGTTATAATTGACGAATATTTTTGATTTTCAATACTCGCCGAATTTTAGCTCTACCGACGTCCAATTCACTTTTTGCGTCGATTCGACAAATATATTGGACGCTATTGTGTTCACAAAAGTGTAATTTTTGCAGGAAAGCCGGGGCTGTGCTCCGACAATTTAATCCTTTTAAAGCAAGATATTTATTTTTCCAAATAAAAAACTGGAAGTTATAAAACATCTTTTTTTTCCTCTTTAATATAAATACATACATATATATATTGATATTGTACTGAATCAAAAAAGTCTACAAATACACAGTTTTACCTTTGTATTCAGTATGTAATTTGATGCCTTAATATGTAAATAGGTTTTTCACCGTTCTCCCTCTGAGTACTTAAGCTGTAATAACATAGCGGATAAAAACAAACATTTTCCATATGCTTAATGCATCATTTTTTTCAAAATTAATGCACACTATGTGATTTAAAATCTTCTTTATTATTTACTCCATATAAAAAATGACAGTTGCTGAATTCAAACCCAATCACTGCCGTCAATCTAAACGTTTGAAGTTTCCGTGGTTTTGTTCGAACCTTTCGTAAATATGGATTAGGTTCTCTTAGAAAGATTCCCAGGAAGGACACCAGGGCTTACATTCCTCGTGTAGATAATTGGGTGTCACAAAATAAACCAAATCAAACTTTACAATAGATGTATCTCAACAGACTGAGTTAAAATCGATGTATTAATAGAGTGTAAAGCCCAAAAGCATCGAGATTTTTAAATGAAATTCTTAAATATAAGTTATTTCTTGGTACTTATTTCAGTGTTCTGAAGACTATTTCGAATGATTCAGAGGATTAAAAATACTTAAGTTAAAATTATTATACTTTAAAATTAGAACGAAGTATTAAAAGCTTTTCGCATTAAATTTTATATTTTAATGGATTATACAGTAAGTATCTAAAACTGAAAAATGTTTCATAGCTGAGATAATAGAATTCCGCTTTCAAATATAACTTGGATAAGTTATGCAACAACACATTGCTCATTATAGGTTTTATTTATTTATTTATTTATTAACAAATGTTAATTTGTAAAATCTAGAAACTAATTATCATCTGCTTAATTTCGACACGTAGATTGGATTTGAAATATTATACTAAGACATTAATTCACATAATAAATCTTTAGATATTTTACAAAATATGGAAGCATTATTAACATTTCGGAAATATTTAAAATGGGAATTTACTAATTTCAAGCGATAAAATGTTACTAATCTTTTTGTCAGACATAATCAACATGATAATAGAAAGCAGATTTGCGAAGATATTAAAACATTCTTTCATATTAATCGATAATATCTAATTAATATCTACTAAATATATTACACATGTTCTACATTGTGCTAAAATCATGCTGTGAGTAGTAAAAGATTAAAAATTTTAAAGAACTCTTGTAATAATATTGAAAATTTTGGAAATATTTAAAACAGCTTTCATTTTTTTATGAGATAAAAACGTATCTTTCTCTTTATAGGAGATAATCGTTAAAGTGTAATTAAATCTGAAAGAACATTATTTGACATAAATAGACTCGTAGTAATGGTAAATAAAAATATTAATAAAATAACGTGCTGATAAAAAAGTAAGTCTAGAAGAAGTCGTACGGTACACTACTAATTATAAAACATTTTCAATCACAAATCCAGAAAACAAATACCACAAAATCTGGAAAAATGAAAGAAATAAAAATGAAAGATGGTTCATAAAAGTTTAAACAAATTAATATAAATTTAACTAATCGGATGAGCCAATCCAGAAACTGTCTTCTGTCACAAGCAAAATCATATTTCAAAATTCGCTATCACAGTGACAAAATTAAATGACAGTCTATGCTCATCATAAAAATTATAACAGCATATAGGCTCCTTAAATTGGATGCATTTGAAAAGGAGGTTTAAGATCACATTGTTTCAAACATATTATTGATGGATTTGTCTGAAGATTTCGGATTTTTTTCAAATTTCGGAATTCATCATCTTAGTTGTCGACAACCAAAATTTTCAATAAAAAGAGTATAAATTCAAAATCTTTAGCTCAGTACACACCCAGGCCTAATAAGGATCAATTCACGAGAAAATGAAACACAATAGCAAGTTTGATTAACATACGTGCATTAGTTTTTTAGATACAGCTTTTGGAAAAATGTTGTGATAACTGAAGTTTGATGAAAATGTGTATTTATTTATTTTTTTTTTTTTTGGTGATAGAGATATTACGATAATCGAAAAAAATGCAGAATAGTGACGCCACTAGTTGGGTGATATGCACCAAAAACAACCTAGCTCCAATTTGTATCAAGGTCTAACTGAATCTAAAGTTTTGTGAAATTGTATGAAATCTCTGTGCATTTTAATGGAATTTTTTAAACCCTATGCATTCCAAGCTAAAAATAAGGCGTAATTTTTATGATAAACATCGCGAAAAATATTTTTACTTATTTTACTTTTATTAATTATTATTTCTTTATATAAATCGTGAAACTTTAAATCCATATTTTAAATAATATTCTTAAGTCGTTTTAATCTACACAAAATTGCAATTTCTGGTTTTAAATAGATCTTATTAATTTAACAATATAATTCGATTTTAAAAGAAACGATCTTCAAGTCCATTCTTACTCAATTCAAGCACTCAAGCGGAAATAAACCATTTTTTAATTTCTACAGAATAATACAGCAAATCATGATTTCGAATTTCAAAGAAAAAGAGCATATTAAAAAAATCCAAATAAGTCTAATAAAATAAACCAAACACTTGTCTGAACGTTAAATATAAACATAGTTTTAAGCAATAATGATTTATTTCAAACACAGCAAAATAAAACATCACACGTAGTAAAACCACTGAACACCGTGGAAGTGATTTATGTTACTGACATATTTCTTTGAGCAAATATAGACATTCTGTATAAATAAAGGAATTGGACCTATATATTACGTTTTCGAAAATTAATGTACTTATATATAACTGAAATTGAGTTGTCTTCGAAAAATATTTTTTCATTTCTATATTTCCAGAAAACTCCAACATGAAATACTTCTCACACTTCCCTACGAAAGAGATAATTTGTCACCGTCTTTATACAAATGAATTGTTACATAACTGTGAAAATTAAATGTCAAGTTTTTTGTAACTAAAAAAATTATTCTAAATATTGAATTGTATGTTTTTTACCCCTTTTGTGTCCAAACTCTTTTTCAATTTTTAGAAAAAAATATTTCAAAGTTAATAGCATCCAAACTATCCAAATAGATTAATTAGTGTTTAACGAATTTTTCGTCGTCTGAATCAGTGCGAATGTTGTAGTGTTTTCCGAACTATTAAATTAATATTCATATGACAATAAGGTAAGGAAGATTTTTCGAAGATGTTTGGAAAATATTGTATTACAACAACGTTTAACTTATATTACAACTTTCTAATACTTTTTATGCTTTATTACACAAGATTCTTTCAGGATAGTAACTTTTATTTTTAATTCAAAGAGTGAAATACATGTTTAAAATAAAAGAATCGCAAACAGTGCAAAGAGAATTAAGCAAATAATAATTATTATTATTAGTAGTAATTGCTTAAATATACATTAAATTATATATTAAATGCATAAGCATGTAATAACATTACTATGTCTTTAAATAGTAGCAACGTATTTCTTAAAACAAAATAATACTTCATTAAAAGAATGTAGTATTAATAGTACACCAGACCCAAAAGTGTTAATAACGTTAGAAGGTAAAAACAGAAAATAAAAATCAAACTGTAAATAAAAAGCCTTAATAAAGCAAAAGCCATTTATAAAATGAGATGAATTAATTTCTTTTTTAATGTTTTATGTTCAGGTGCAAAAACTAAAATCTATATATATGTAGTAGTATTAATTGTTTTCATGAGTTAAATTATTTCAACTTCTTTTTTATATCATAACCGTTAAATATAAACTCAAAATAATTTTCACAAGATGCATTAATCATCTTGCAAATTTGTTCTTTAATATTTGCCTTAAAATGGGGTGAATCGGAACACTTTTCAACTTATACGTTAAAAAGAAGCAACAAATGATTTTTTTATTATTTTATTTTTCTACTAGAAACTTCGGTCTTGTTTTGTTCTTTATTTTTTAAACTAAAACGAAACATTTTTACTGTTTATATAAATATTATTTAATTTTTCAATAGTGTTCCAATTCACCCCGCAGATAGGGGTGAATCGGAACAAATGTTATAATGCTTAATTATTCTGATTCATACTTTAATAGGGTTAATAAAAACAGGTAATAATGATAAGGGAGGAATAGGAACGCGTAGTTACTGTGAAATCAAGCCTTTATTTTATATACAAATAAAGATATGTCTTTTTAAAAATAAGAAAACAACTTTGAAATCAAGAAAAATTTAAATTTATTTTAAGAAATTATATTCGAATTGCAGAAGTAGAATTTAATACAAATTCAGCCCTGTTCTGTGTTATTTTTTACTAATAGTCATTGGGTAAGTGAAAATACTGAGTAGCCCCCCATCGCTGTATGTATTAATACGATCTACTAATACGCCCTCATCCCCAGCCCTTAGTACTGTTTGCACCCCTCTCATTTTTAAAAATGTTTTTTCCATTTTGAGATGTTTGTGTAATATTGTGCATGTCATAGAATAATTCTGTGCAGTTTTTCTAACTAATTTGCTATTATTAAATTCCTTTATTGTTTGAATCATGTCTGTTGGATTAGGCGTTGACTTTTTTCTTTAACCGAGAAATTTCTTGCCATGTTTAAAATATTCAAGTAATTACAACAAACAAAATATTGTTACAATACATAATTCATACACATGTTTTCATATATTACATGAAACTACTACTATATAGAAAAGAAAACTTGTTCCGATTCACCCCATAAATTTTAAACCTCTGATATTACAAGCAATTTTTCATTTTTCCATTGTGTAGTTTAGAAATAAGTAAAATTTAATACAGCCCATCGTTTACAGGACTATCATTAATTAAAAAAATCCCCTCTC
This sequence comes from Maratus speculifer, assembly GCA_964019185.1. NCBI lineage: Eukaryota > Metazoa > Arthropoda > Arachnida > Araneae > Salticidae > Maratus > Maratus speculifer. Next base: position 246,026,017 of record OZ025295.1, on the reverse strand, counting down.
TTAGGTTAAGAATACGAAAAATACTGTAGTTGAAGACAAAGTTTTGAAGACGCTGAAAAAATGAGGTTTTTGAGGATCCTCTAGAAGTTTTACTTACATACCCCAGTAGTAAGTGCCAACATGTCGAAACTGAATTTTACAACTCTTCATGTCATTGCCTTCTTATAAAAAAATTGGCAACTAAAAATATCTTCACATATATTTATATTGAATTTATTTGTATGACCGGGAAGTTTCGTTCCTATTCACCCCGCTGTTCCTATTCACCCCATTTTACGGTATACTTTATCTATATAAAAATAATTATCAAAAAAATATACCACTCTTTTGAATCTGTGCTTTCAAAAGTTTTATTCAAAATGAACTTTTTATTTCGTAATTAATTTTTTTCAATAGCGGCATTTCTCCTTTTTTATATAAAAAATACCACTTTTTTATTTTTATACACGGCCAGTATTTTTCATTGATTATGCAGCGATATCATTCTCGCTTTAAAATTTCATAAAAAATTATATCATGAATCACTGGCATAAAACAACTCAGCTAGCCTTTTGCTTCATGCTACGGCGCTTACGTTCCATACAATAGGTCTCGGATTCTAATCCAGTGAATTTCCTAAAATCTACAATTATCTTTGATAATAGGGTAACATCCCCAGTAAATGGCAGCACCAGTGATTGGTACATCCTACAAAAATGTCCTAAAATAAGATTTATATCCAGTCTTTTAAAAATTCAAGACCATATACCAGTTATTTGCTCATTTACTTTAAAAATTATAACGTTGATTTATGCTACTAAATGACAATAGTGCAGAGGAAAGAGAAGCAATTATGGCTTGTATCAAATTAGCCATTTTTGTTGCAAATGCTTCTTCTCTGGCTTTAGAAAAGCATGCATTTTAATTTATTATTATCTGATTTATAGTACATTTTAAATTTTAATTGACAATAGTTTTGTTTAGTTGAAAAGGGTTACTTTAATTGTGTAAAAATCTAAGTACCAATTACTGGTGATTACAGCAACTTTTTATAAATATATTTTTATAAAAATACTTTTTCAAATATGTTTGCTTTTGTGGGCAAAATAGATGCACAGATATGCAATTTTTGATTAAAAAATATTTGCAAGTAACTATTTTATTTCTTGGTGATGAAAATAGAAGTAAGTTTAAAGACAAAATTCTTAATGTGCCAATTACTGGGGATGTTACCCTATTAATAATGTATTCGTATTAACTAAAGTTTTTGGAAGGACGGTTAATAGAGATGAGTTAAAAATAAAACAGATTCTGTTTATTTTGGGTGGTTATTTTTATGAGGAAAAGTAATTGATCGGGTGTGTTTTTCACAAGTTAGGGCTTCGCCTTCATTTGATAGTAGACCAGTAGCTTTATTTTGCTTACCTTTTTCATGGTAAAGCATTCATTTCTTTAACACGACGGGACGGTCGGATGGGAAGCCTCTTGTGTGTTGGCCTTCAAGTATGTTTTTGGATAGTATGATTTTAATATACAGCGTTCTAGCCTAAATCCACCATCACAAATATATAAATAAATAAAATTTCTGTTCTAAACGCATATTGGCTTCTAATTAACTCTTTGCCCACATAGCACGAATTTATTTGCTTGTTTCTCGATTTTTTTCTAAATTGAACTATATATATATTTTTTATTAAATGTAACATTATATTTATGCTTTTTTGCTGTTGTTAATAAAGAACCTAATGTAATTGAACCGAATGAAGATCAAATATTATTTTTCTCCGCTATATATATATACCTATATAGGTATACGAGCTAAATACCACATTTCCAATATTGTTCCAAATTTTGCCAACTCCTGTGTTTGATATAGTTTATTATTTAATGAGTTATACCATACTTTTATGTTGATTTATAGTATTATCTAATGGTTATAAATATATATATATATATATATATATATATATATATATATATGTATGTATGTATATATATACATATTATAAAAATCTATGAATTCGAAATATTTTGATTATTTCTCGAGATATTAATCAAATAATTTTCAGTTTTTAACAAATAGAGATTTGATTGAAAATGTTACAAAAAAATATCCTTTAATGATGTTTCATCATTTGTATTATTATATGCTAACACTCCCTCGAAAATCAAAGATAAAGCAAATAAATGTCTGACAAGATTACAACAAAGGAATATCAGACACTGATTAAGTATATTGTTTAAGTCATCACATACTATTTTTACCTGCGTGGAAATTTGGAAGTAAATTATTCAATTCAGTGAGTTATTCAAATTTCTCTGTATAAAAAAGGGAAAAAAATGCTGTTAAAAATAGCAGAATCAAAATCGTTTCTTAAAGATGAATCAAAATTTAGCTGTGCAAATGAAGATAACTTTTTATCAAGATATCAAATAACAGTTTTATTTTAAACTGAGAAACTACATTTTTATTCATATCGATTGAAACAGTGAATTTCATGTGGATTTTTTTTCGAATTTTCTTAAGTTTTAAGAAAGAGATACTCCTTGATTACATGTTATTTAAAATCTTCTGAAAAACTTATTTCCTTTTGAATTTAATAACTTTTATTTTTGGTAAGGTATTTCTTAGGAAATACAAAATAGCAAGTGAAGTGTCTTATTATAATACTTTAACTCACGGTACATTAAGTGGAATTTAAAGCGATAGTTGTAGTTTTTGTTTCGTGTATAAATTAAGTTGACGTAAACAGCATTTATTGAACTTTCATGCATGTTTTTTTTTTATTTTATTCAGTAAACTTAAATCAACAACATACATTTTAGTGCAGTATTGTACGATTTGAAATGCATGATATTTATGTAAATTAATTAGTGCGCGCTGCAAGTAAAATTACATGTAGCAATAGGGCTATGATTTTGCAGTGTGACTCTGGATATTCTAAGAATTAAGCTTCTAAAAGCTAATGTTCGCTTGAATTAATATTCAAATTTTTGTAAAAGTGGTTCATTTAAGTACATTTTTTCAGACATATATTTTCAAAATTATATTTTAATGTAAATAAATAAATATATTCTCTTTTTACGTGGAGCCAATAGTTCGCAAAAGAGTGGCAACTACACCAGGGAAATCTATGTTCCACACACTTTTGTTTTGTTTTTTATAAGGGGTATCAGATTCCATTTTAAAAAGTGTAAATAACTTTAAAAAATTTAAACCAGGCAGATCATGCCAATTATCTATCAACTAAAAAGCATTGTAAAAGAAATTTGCTATCAAGATGCCTAAAAAAGCACCAAATGATGAAATTATTAGATTTATTTATTACAAAAAAAAAGTATTAATTAAGTACACATGTACTTTAGTATAGATACTAAATATAAAACCAACATTTTTTTTTTTTGGGGGGGGGGGAAGCTAGATACATCTATAAACGAACGGATCGTAAATACTTAAATATTAGTGCTGTAAAAATTACGACAAAAAGAATACCCTTATCATATCTTTTTTTCGGACTGGATACCCGTTAGAAAGTTTTCGTTACTCGTTACTTTCCTTAGTGTTCAGAAATCAGGTACATTAGCAATCATCGTATGTACTACAAAAATGAATATACCGTACAGAAAACTCTTTAGAAGAATTTTCATTTGTTATGTGCCGCCATCTGTAGGCAAAACGTAATGAATTTTCTAAGTTTTACTTAAAAACTGCAAACATTTTGCTTAAAAAATTTCAAAATATTTAAAAGATATGCGTTTTGTTTTAAATTTTAACATCTTAAAAACAACAGTATACATCACTCGCTTTATTATTTCAGAATTCTTTGATTTATGCTTTAAAATATTATTTTTTCACTTCTTTTTGGTTTAAATGAAGCGGGCGCACGGTTCAAATAATATATAATCTGAAATTGAAAAGATTCTTTCAGATGATACTGATGGAGACATCACTAATATATACTTTTTGCTAAATCTGCAAGCTCAGGAAACTATCATATGATCAGTCGCGGATCCAACGGTGAGGTTACGGAGGTCATGCCCCCCCCCCCTCCCCCACATCTTTGAACCAGGTGCGTGCGAAGAGAAAAATTCCGCCGGGGCAAAGTTTCAATTTGGTGCCCCCTCCACCAACTTTTTCTTCTGACAGGCCAAAAAACATTTTCATAGTATAACTTTGGTGCCCTCTAAATTTCCGCACCCGGGGTGATCGCCCCCTCCAACCCTACCCTCATTTTCTCATGGTGCTGCTCTGAACTTCAGAAATATTCTATTTCTGAAATATTTGATTTATGTTTTAAAAAATTATTTTTCCATTCTTTTGGTTTTTAATGAAGAAAGGGGTCTCAGGGTCAAAACTAACCTATTTTGGACCCAGATCAAACATGAATTTTGGCACCCTCCCCCTCCTCGTGCCTCACCTTCGTGAAGTATCCTTCAGCAACCCACGCGTTTCTATATTGAAGCCTTCCGCGACCTTCCTACGTTTTGGAATCAGTATTACAATGTACATGGTAATTATATATAGACCAACTGTTCCACAGGCACTGTACTTATAATATTGTTATTCAAATTTATTCGCATATATTTGTAGTCTCCGTTTCATTTTGGCCAACATTATAAACTGAGGGATATTTTTTATTTAACTTACATCAAATGTAATGTTTCTCCGATAACCTTTCAAGAAGTTCTTCGTGAGACTTAAAGGATATAATATCGAAAAAACAAATTAGCACACATGTTCTAATGAATTGTTTAATTTACTTGCCAATGCCTTAATTAATTTTACATACTCACAATGTTAAGTATAAATCACATTACGCAGATAACCTTATTCATGTCTGCCCGAAAAATTAGCATCATATGTAAAATTATTTTCTGCCGAATAATGTAGCTTTTCATGACAAATCAAATTCTATCAAGTTGTTTTGAGTAGTAAAATAGAAAACCGTGAGTAGTAAAATAGAGAGTTACGTAACATCGCTATTCCATGACATTTAATGATTGCCATCTACTCCCTGAGAACTTCATTGAGTCATAAAAAGAAATAAATGAAGAGGAAATCGCATAAATTGAAAAAACAAATTGATACAATTATTAAGGTGAAACGTGAATATGTGTTATTATTCCTTAAATAGTCATTATAAATATCTAGCAGAATGTCTAGCGAAACAATAAAGAAATGTAATTGGCATCTAAAACATATCGGCATAAATAATTATTTTGTACTAAGAAATAAATAAAGTGTATTCATATATGCGTTATGAGTCTTATTTCTTTCCAAGTCAAAGAGAATACACAATAATCAAAGAAATCTATAAGGCTGATAACAAGTAAATCATTTCTTGACAGCAGTGGTATTGCACAAACCATATACACAGACGAAAGAATACGGAATATGGCGATGGATGTAGGGAATGAAGCACCACCTGGAGATGGGTATGGGAATGCCGAACGGAGAGCTTTGACATGTTAAATGTCCACGATCAGCTCCGCTTTGGATGGCTGAAGACCACAGACACCGCAGACCATAGAGAACGTATGAATGAACTGGTTCGTGATAACTGGCGTATTAACCAGAGACTGATTTCTAGCATTGTTGAAATATCCCTTAGAACAATGAATCACATCATGAAGGACGAACGTGGCTTCACGAAATTATGCTCCAGATTCATCATGCCTTCGAATGACCACCTTGTTACTATTAGTGATTCAAGAACTGAAGGAAAATTTTAAGAGCCTACATTAGTCACCCAAAAAGACCCGGATTATAATGTTAAGTTATGGGGGCGTTATTTTCAATTATCTCGCTCAACTTTTAATATTTTCACATGATTTTTTTTTTTTTTTTTTTTGCATAAGGTAGCTGAAAACGATGTAAAATAGGGTTAGTTTTTACTTTTTTTATTTTAGTTTCAGGTTTTTAATAAATCACTATAATATTCGGAACCGGTTCTGAAATTGAAACTATCATAATGTAAAGAAATATAACCTAAATCAAAAAAGTAAAAAACTAGCCCGGTTGTAGATCATCTTCAGCTACTCTGTGCATATGTATGTGCATGTATATATATATATATATATATATATATATATATATATATATATATATATATATATATATATATATATATATATATATATATATATAAAGATTTATTTAATAATATCGATTTATCAGATTTACATAATATCATAAATGAGCTTTTTAAAAAATATCAACACGAGTTGGATATATCACATAACATCGATTCTGATTATTTTCATACCTTAACTAATTTCATTATCTGTAATAATTTTATCATGCAAGATAACAATATATATATTCAAAATGTTGGTATACCACAATGTGGTAGTACATCCAGTGTATTATCAGACTTATACTTATATTACTATGAACGTCATTATTTAAATAATAAAATACATTTATATCGATATATCGATGATGTAATTTTAATTGATACTGATAACACCTGTATATCTCAATTCCCTGTTGATTATCCTTCCTATATAGAAATTTCAAAAAACCTACTTTTTAATAATACAATCAACTTCTTAGATATTAAAATTATATTAAAAGAGAACAAATTTATAACTGATATGTATGACAAAAGGAAAGAATTTAATTTTAAAGTTAATACCTTTACTAATTTTAAATCATGCCTTCATAATTCTGTATATCGTAATATAATACTTACCATTTATATAGAATAAAATGTCTATGTTCTTCCCATTTAATTAATACTAATACTAAAAAGCTTGTATATGATGCTATAAATAATGGTTATCCTAAAAAATTCATATATTCTTTAATTTATAATTAGGTATTACATGATCGCATTATTAATTAATTCTTTGCATAAAAAATGTATAAAAATTTATGAAACATAAAAATAATAATAAAAAATTAAAAATGTTAAAAAAGTAATACAAATATATATATATAGGTTGGTTGGGAGGGTAGATGTTAGAGTACGGAAGAGGGTGGTGTTTTCTAGATAAAAACGCAAAGATTAATTTTAAAAAAAATTAAAAATTTGAGAGTGGGTTATTTATTTTAACATAATTTTTATACTGTTTAATTGACACCAATATATGGATATTTGTCTAGTTGTAGTTATATCTATAGTTAAATAGCTATATTATATTTATCGAATTAATTTTAATGTTATTGATACAATTATTGGTATTATTATTAATAATATTGTTACTATTATTATAATTTTTAAATATTTATTTATTTTTATTTATTTTTTTTAATTTTTTTTTAATTTTTTATTATCCTATATTAAGATAATGAGTTTTAAACCATGTAAAGTCAAAATAAATGTTACTTATTAAAGTAATAAAATGGTATTTTAAGTTATATGTTAATATGAATGTTATTACTTAATTCTACTTTTAATTATTTTATAAATTTAATTTTATGTTATGATCGATTATTAATTATTTTCTCCGGTTCAGTTATATTTCCATTCAGCTTTTTCTTGTTATGGTTACTTTTTAGTCTACATGTGGATTTAACTATGGTTTTTACTTACTTTCAACTCCTTTTTGTAATATAACAATATGTTTGCTGCTACTATTATTAAGTTTCTTTATTGTCTTCAATATTTTGTATCATTTTAAATCATAGCAAGTTTTTTTTTCAACTTATTTATCTAGATGCTTGGCGCGCTTGGCTTTCTCTATTTAAATAGAGCAACCCTACTGATTTGGCGAAGTTCCGATGCGTGCATTGCGAGCGAACTGATTTTTCTCCTGTGTTAGTATATCAGATTGTATAATTAACTATTGCTTCACGCATCAATAATTTATTAATAATTTTATTGCGAAGTCCTCTTCATGATTGGTGATCAACAGATAAGTTGTTTTTGTTCTCAGTATTTTGTTATCTTACTTTTTATCCAATTTATATATGAATGTAAATTTTATAATTTCCACTTGCAAAAATAGGGTTAGTTTGTGCTTTTGTTACTGATACTATTTGTTGCTCTTTATTGTTTTAATATATTTTTTTTTCATTTTTTCCACCATTTATTACTCTGTTCTTTGTTTAATAATTTGATTTTTGTGTGCTGGTAGCCCCAAATACGTATTATTTTGCTATTTCATGGCTAATACGTGGATGAAACCGCACACGTCATTTGTAGTTCCAAAGCATTTGGGGGCCTGACGATTCTGCTTTGATACTACAAATTACATTTGCATTCATTTTATTTATTTATTTATTCAGATTTCCTCGTTTCACTATTTTCTTATTATTATTATTCAATTCAATTCTCATTCTTCGTTTTGGTTTATTGTTTTATTGATAAAATCCATTGGTGAATCTTTTCTACTTTTAATGGTATTATATATATATATATATATATATATATACATTAAAATTTGATCGAAATAGTTAAACACCCATAACTTAACATTAGGGTCATTCCATGTAAAATGAGCAAAAGTGTAAAAAAAGTCATGGCTGCATAGGAGCCGATTTGAATAAAATTTTAGATACGTGTTCATTTCATATTCAAATGTAGTTCTGTGCAATATTTTAACGAAAATAAATTATTTTATCAATTTTGGACATTTAAAAAACTTGTGATATAGAACGGCTTGCAGATAATCGTCGAAAGCTGCAAGTTTCAAATTCTATATTTTGAAAACTATTTAACAAAAATGAAGTTTTTTTTTCATAACATTGAAATCTCTGGAAATCAATATTTATATTTAACGAGTAATAATAATCTGGTAATACCATGATTAATCATAAATTGATTGTAAATATTGAAATTTTGTAAATTTAAAAAAAAAAAATGAAACGTTATAAAAATTAAAGGATTTTAAAAACATCTGTAAAATTGATGCAAGTTGTAGTATGAAGATCGAATTCTCTAAGTTTCAAAGTTGTTATTTATTTCCTTCATTTTCAAAAAAACTTAGAAATTTTAAAAAATGACAAAATAATAATTATTCCTTATATGTAACCTCAAAAAAAAATTAAAGAAAAGCTCCGACATCAACAATATTGCATGTATATAAGAATCAATAAGTCCACGACACACTAAAAAACTTCAATACTGCCTTTTTGATTCTTAACATAACAAAAAAGGGTTCCAAAAACTAATATTCGAGACATTTTAAGGCCAATCTTTCTTTGAAATCACGCTGTTTTTTCAATTTTCTTGTTGAGAAAAAGATATGTGCTGCCATCTTTTTATTGCTACTTGATTTTAAGATTAAAATACAAATATTTATTCGAGAAAATCGTTTTTCTTCTATTCAAATTAAAAATATTTTTGAGGCAAAAATAAATTGAAATCAAGAATAAAACTTTGTATATTTAAAATATACACTTTTATCCATAATACCAAAGAGTTTAAAGCTTTTGAAAGCTTTTAATCGTGTCCAAACAAATGATAAAATTGTTGAATTTTTAATCAACATTTTTCACTGTTTATTTTTTTCTCATTAAGGAATAAAAAAAGCAATAATTAAATATTGATGCATTAAATATATTCAATTAGCTATAACGGCAAAAAATTTTGAATCTGGAAAAAGTGTCCTTCATTTTAAAACAAATAATAGAAATATTTCATTTTTTCCAAACATTTTTTTCATTATTATTCATTTTTTTTAATTAAGAAATAGAACCACAATTACTAAATTACGCTAATCTGTTACTTATAGTTCATTATTAAGTATTAATTTTTTTTATTAAAGTCTTTCCATTCCTAAGGCTAATAATCAAGCTTGAAATTTCAAGCATGTACACAAGACCTCGATTTCGTATGAACTTTAATGTAATTTTTTGTACTAAAATTAACAATTCTGAAATCTATCGTAGATGATTGGGATCTACTTATTAAAGAATTTTCAATAAAATCTGTGACATGTCAGCCACATCTGATTTGCTCATTTCGTGTGGAATGACCCATTATCATCTGGGTATTTTTGGGTGACTAACGTAGGCTCTTAAAATATTCCTGAATAGTTAAAAGTCACAAGATGCTAAATCGGGCGCAGAAATATTTAACGCGTCAATACTGAAATATACTTTTTTTTTCATTGAAATTTATGCTGAATTTTGACAATTGCTTTTAGAAAAAGAGCATCAAATGGTCTTTACTGTGGTATGAATTAGATTTTTTTTACAAATTGCGATTCTTTTAACACTTTCATCGGCAAGGTATTTCTGTTCGAAAATTTTCAAATAATTAATTCACACAACAATTTACGAACAAATTTATTCGAATACATTCAAAAGCTCTTTTTCACGTATATTATAAGATCGAACATATACTAAAAATCTACTGGTGCCAATTTCTAGTTATAGCATTAAAATTAGTCGTTTACCGAATGCAAATGGCGCTTTTGAAGAGAGTAAGTATTAACGAATACATTTTGTTGATAATCTAAATTAAATTTTTAATGCAATAAAATAAAAAAGATTTCGTAATTCAAATCCTTTTTTATGACATATTTTGTATATTTGAATAAATGAATTATTAGTAGCAAAAAAAGCAATGTTCTTCATTAATATTTTTAGTTACTGGAAGAAACAATTAACCCATGCAAGTGATTTAAAATCTGTATTTGTTTTTTATTTGGAATTTTTTTTTAATCTGCACAATGGAATTAACATAAGTGAATTTTTTAATTACATTGTTTATTATAAAATATTTTGTTAACATTAATCACATTTTAAAAAATATATGAGTTAAAACTAGAATTGTATTACAAATTCATATAAAATTTATGAGTTTAGTCAATTTTCAATAATACTTTTATGTTTCACTAAAATTTGTTACTCGTGATTAACTAACTAACAATATTTCAAATACGTCAGTTATGAATGTGACGCATGTCTGCTTTTAATGGAATTACTTTTTGTGCGTTTCAAAATATTAACGAGCACTGTCATAATAATAATCATCATGAATACATTAAAAATCTTTTATTATCTACATTAAGAAATGTAATTATATGCATACAACTTACTACTAAATAGTACTTAAACTCATTTAATGTCACTTTATCCTATAAAATTAATATTTTTTATTTGTTTGATTAATTGAAACTTCTTAAACGAAGAATCAATCGTTGAAATAAAAAAATAAATTAATCGAATAAAAGATTCAATTTTTTTTTTATTCTATAACTATATTGAATTTTAAAAAATCTATTTTTTTTAAAGTGCCTTAAGTTTATGGGTTATCAATTCTTTTTTTCAACTAACTCTGATAGCTGTTAATGCTTGAGTTCTTCATATAAAATAATGTTCTTTTCTGAAAATATAACAAACAACATTGTACACAATGCTCTGTAATCAGAATTAAAAAATAATAAAAATTGTATAAAAATGAGCAGGTTTACTAAATAATTTTTAACTGCGCATGCGTACATTCTAGAAAAATTTAATTTGCATATTGTGTTAGCTAGATGCAAAGAGCAGCTTTTGTAAAAGCTTCAAAAATATAGCTTAAAAGTTTTGAAAGTGATCGTCAGTAGAATAAGTCAGTAGAATATACTAAAAATCCGTTATTCCCAAAATGAAGCAAAAAGATAAGCGGCTGTATCAATTTATCTATTGAATAGTGTCAATATAGAATGCAAAATACGGCATTTGAATACAACCCATCATTGTTTTGCGTTATTTGGGGACAGCAGCTTTAAAGCTTCTTCTATTGACTATCGCTTTCAGAATTTTCAAGCTATGTTTTTGAAACTTTTACAAAAGCTGCTCAATACATCTAGCTAATACAATATGCAAATTAAATTTTGCTATCGTTTATGCATGCGCAAAGAAAAATTATTTAGTAAAAATGCTCATTTTTCATACAATTAGTATTATTTTTAATTTTGATTATAGCAGGTTATGTACAATATTGTTTGTCCTATTTTCAGAAAAGAATATTATTTTATATTAAGAACTCAGCAAATTATAAGCAAAAACCTTCGTACAATTTGGGACTGTTTTTATAAAAACCTTAATTTCTCTACGAGTATACATGCTATCTGCATATAAATGGACACAAATTATTACAATAAGCCACTAAATCATAATCTAATGTTTGAATGCTTTTGCTACATTACTTTTTACAGGGTTATCAAAAACATATTCAGTCTTTGTGAATTTGTTGATGGTTCCCCATGGAGTTTTGGGAAAAATCTGCAAGGAAATGTATGATCTGTACTATTATGTTTACGCATTTAAAGTCTCAGGATGATTCCTCGTGTATTTTTCTAGATATTTAACAAAATGTCTAAAATATAAGGGGCCGGTCATCTTTGGCCATATAGTGTATTTAAAGTTATCACGACCAAAGACAACACCCTTCGAATACACTAGTATCTTAATAAGTAAAGGAGTTTCTCCCAAATATCATGTAAATGAAAATCCTGGACAATCGAATGATTCTAAACTTGAATTCTTAATGAGCTTTAGCTCAAACGTGACTTTAATTCGATTCAAAATCCACCCTCATTTAGATCTAAATATCTCAAAATGTTAAGTGAACATTTAACCGTTTAATGTTTTCAGCCAAAAAAAGAGAATAAATTTAACCAGGTCCGTTTTCTAATTACAGCTTTTCATAGGTCCGTGTGCAATTTTATGATTAAGTATCGTGAGTGGTCTCATTTTGTTCCTTATGTATTGTAGACTAAGAAAAGCGATGGTGGACATCTGGGACCCGCGACTGGGGAGGGGGAGGGGAAGAGTTGAAAAGTGCAAGGGGAAAAAATTCCATTTCATAAAAAATAAAGAAAATTGTCTATAAATATTAATGCTTAAAGCATTTATAGATCAGGAAAAACATTTGTGGACATCCGGGATCCCGGACTGGGGAGGGGGAGGGGAAGGGGAGGGGTTGAAAAGTGCAAGGCAAAATAAATTCCATTTCATAAAAAATAAAGAAAATTATGCAAAAATATTAATGTTTAAAACATTTATAGATTAGGAAAAACATTTGTGGACATCCAGGAGCCGCGACTGGGGAGGGGGAGGGGAGAGGGAGGGGAAGAGTTGAAAAGTGCAAGTGAAAAAATTCCATTTCATAAAAAATAAAGAAAATTATGTATAAATATTAATGTTTGAAACAATTATAGATTAGGAAAAACATTTGTGGACATCCCGGACAAGCGACTGGAGAGGGGGAGCGGGAGGGGAAGGGTTGAAAAATGCAGGGGAACAAAATTCCATTTCATAAAAAATAAAGAAAATTGTGCATAAATATTAATATTTAAAACATTTATAGATTATGAAAAACATTTGTGGACATCCAGGACCCGCGACGGGGAAGGGGGAGGGGAAGAGAAGGGAAAGGGTTGAAAATTGCAAGGGACAAGAATTCCATTTCATAAAAAATAAAGAAAATCATGTATAAATATAAATGTTTAAAACATTTATAAATTAGGAAAAAACATTTGTGGACATCCGGGACTCGCGACTGGGGAGGAGGAGGGGGAGGAGAAGAATTTGAAAGGAGTAATAAAAAAAATCTGTTTAAAAAAAAATTATGCATAAATATCAAAGTTTAAAACGTTTATAGAATGAGAATGGCATTGAAGGATACTCGGGACTTGTGATTAGGAAGACGGAGGTACGGGAAGAGGAGGGGAGGGGAGGAGAGTGGAAAGTGTTGAAAGAGGCAAGGAAAAAAATGCCATTTAATTATATATATATATGTATTAGTATTTAAATCTTTTATAGAATAAGAAAAGCAATACTGGGCATCCGGGATCCGCAGCTAGGCTAGGGGGAGGGGGAGGGAAGGGGAAAAGATTGAAAAGGGCAAGAAAAAAAATCTGAAGCTTTAGTGAGACTGCATTCTCTTTCTGGATCTGACACCACTGGTTCATTCAGTGGTAAATCAAAAACTAGTTTTTGGAAGAGCTTCAGAAATACTGACGACAGAATTCTGAAAGCACTTGCCGCATAAGGTCAAACAGATATCCTTGAGAGTGAAACATATATTGCACTTGAAGAATACATATGTTCAGTGTACATGCCAAAATTAAATATTAAAATATTGAGTGAGCTAAGATGGTGGTTATTTACAAAAAAGAAAGTTGAAGGAACAAATATGCCTCCAACTAAAGCCGCCCTTTACCCAGCCATAAGAAGAGTTCATTACCAAGCAATAATATGGCAAAGAGCACACATTTTAAAAACTAATATTCCACCCCCAACTGATTTTGGTTGAATAATAAAGGAAAAATAATACCTACCTGTCATGTGTAACATGCCATGTGCTCCTCAAGAACTGGTTTAATCTGTGCGTTGTTCGTATGTCCAGTCAAGATGTGTAGCATCCTGTAAATGTTCACAAAATGGATTACCTTGTAACTGAAATATGTTCATGCTCGGGTGAGACTGATAAATGTGATAATGTTGGAGGCCTTGATGATGTAAATTATGATGACAGTGATACCGATGATCCTACTTTGTTCTGAAGTTAAACTTTTACTTGCAGTTTAAAATTTGAAAGTTTTTACTATTTAGGTATATGATGTATAACATAGAATAAAAATACAAAGATAACAATTAATATTTAGCGTTACAAAATTTGTATCATTTAGTATTTATCACCAATCAGTTCCTTTTCAATTACTTTTATTACTTATTTTTTCCTTGCACTTTTCAACCCTTCCCCTCCCTCTCCCCCTCTCCAGTCGCGGGTCCCGGATGTCCACAAATGTGTTTTCCTAACCTATACATGTTTTAAACATTAATATTTATACACGATTTTCTTTATTTTTTATGAAATGGAATTTTTTCCCTATGCACTTTGCAACTCTTCCCCTCTCCTCCCCCTCCCCCTCTCCAGTCGCGGCTCCTGGATGTCCACAGATGTTTTTCCTAATCTATAAATGTTTTAAACATTAATATTTATTTTATTCATAATTTTCTTTATTTTTTATGAAATGGAATTTTTCTCACTTGCAATTTTCAACCCTTCCCCTTCCCCTCCCCAGTCGCGTGTCCTGGATGTCCACAAATGTTTTTCCTAATCTATAAATGTTTTAAACATTAATATTTATACATAATTTTCTTTATTTTTTATGAAATGGAATTTTTTCCCTTTCACTTTGCAACTCTTCCCCTCCCCCAACCCTCCCCATCCCCATCCCCTTCCCCAGTCGCGGCTCCTGGATGTCCACAAATGTTTTTCCTAATCTATAAATGTTTTAAACATTAATATTTATACATAATTGTCTTTATAATTTAAGAAATGGAATTTTTTCCCTTGCACTTTTCAATCTTTCCCCTCTCCCTCCCCCTCCACAATCGCGGGTCCTACATGTCCGCAAATATTTTTCCTAATCTATAAATGTTTTAAACATTAATATTTATTGATAAATTTCTTTATTATTTATGAAATGAAATTTTTCCCCTTCCATTTTTCAACCCTTCCCCTCCCCCTCCCTCTCCCCAGTCGCGGGTCCCGGATGTCCACCATCGCTTTTCTTTGTCTACAAGATCTAAGGAACAAAATGAGACCACTCACTATACTTAATCATAAAATTGCACACGGGATGTAATTAGAAAACGGACTAAATTAAAACTGACTAACTGTAATTAGAAAGTTAATAATATTTGATGAATGTAAAGCATAGTTAGATTTCATTTATTTCTTAAGGAAATATGATTTTGATTTTCTCTCTACATTAATAGTAATAATGAAATAATTCCTTTTTAGGATTATTTTATTGGTTTTTATTAAATTATATTTTAGTTTTTGATTTTAATTAAGGTTCGTTAATATGGTATAATATTCTTTTTAACTTTATTGTTCAATTTTATCGTGTATGGATTTATAGTTATCTTGCATATAAAATTCTTAAAATATAAAAATACTTCTTAGACTACTGTTGAGTAAATTCAGTACAATTAAATAATAAGAACTATTTTTTAGGAATAGGAAGCTTTTCAGTTTTTAAGAGAATTGATGTTTTTCAGTTCTTCTAAAATATTGATCTTTATAGGAACAGAAAATCAGTGATTAGAAATACACAAATAATGCATGAAAAGATAGCAAACAGCCGTTTCGAATTTACTATCGAGATTCTTTATCAGTGCAAGACTCAATGTGCAAAAAAAAAAAGGACAGATAAACAAAACGACAGAGAAGCGCATTTTTATATACCTGTTAGGGGAGCGAGCATGCCAAAAAACAACCAATGTAAAGAAAGAAGTATGAACAACTGAGCGGACGAGTAGAGACATCTATCGGAGGACAAACAAATAAAACTGAAAAAGAGTACTGATTAAAAGAAATTAATTAGTCTGTAATTTAATGCTCTTTTTATCAGTTTTGTATGTTCGTTTTACCATAGATGTCTCTACTTGTCAACCCAGTTGTTCATGCTGCTTTCTTCTTATTGGTTGCTTTTTGGCGCGTTTGCTCCCGCAACGAGTATATTAGCCTGCGTTTTTCTGTCGCGTTGCTCATCTTTGCTTTTTCCAGTACGCTGAATCTTGTACTCATGAAAAATCTTGATGGTAGATAAGAAACGGCTGTTTTCTACCTTTTCATGCATTATTTGTGCATTTTTGAACGTTGGTTTTCTATTCTTATACATTTATGCACAAAGGCTTTATTTGCTATTTGAATTTATTGATTTTTAATTTCCTTCGAAGAAGTATTGTGCACTAGAAACTAAAGTAAAGGATATTACTAATTAATTAAGATGATCATTTAATTTTTAAACAAATATAACTATAAGATGTGGTTAAATTTATATCGCGAATGCAAAATCAAGAAGTAAAACATACCGTGAACTCAACCACGTATTTTCCAAATAATCGATGATGTATGCATTCAGTCATTCCAAATAATTGATGTATGCATTCAGTTGACTGAATGCATACATCAATGATTTGGATTAATTCGAATAGAATTATTTTTCTGCCACAGGTGTATTAATACAATTGTGTCGATTCATACAATAACACAATTTTCAGAAATTACACTAAGAGGCTTTTTTAAATAAGTTTATAAGTAGCACTAAATCCTAAAAATGCATATAAAAACATTATTTATGAGTTACATTTAATCACATATTTTTACAATTTATTCTTATAGAAATGGTTATGTCTCGGAACTGTTGTCCCTTAATGATTTTAAACAGGTTTTGGTAGCAAAGTGACCAGCTGATTTGTCCAAATTTTACTGCAGTTCATGGTACAGTGGCCTATAAAATATCTGCCAAAGTTCAGAAATCTGTAACAACGTTTAAACAGCATTATGTTCACAAATATATATTATATACTTAATCACAAAAATAATAACTAAACAGTTTTAATCTAACACTAATAATGGACTCTGGGACAGGAAAGCTTGGAAAAACGTCATCATACTCAATTAATAAGTATGATGATACTCAATAATAAAAAGCATATAAATACGCATCTACGTATACTTGTAATACATTTCAAATATTTAACTTATCATAAATCTATTTTAAATTCTTTGTCTCATTTAAATAAATATATTATTTTCCTAGTACAATGCGTTTTCATTCTTTTTATCTTCCCTATTATTCATAATTTGTCTTGTACCAACAACACCTTTTTTTTATCCTGAAATTATTCAATTTTTGAATATTCTTTTCTGTATCATAAACTTTTTTCGAAGGAAGCTCCCATGTATTCGTACGTTTTGGAGACTTTTGATTTTTTCCCCGTTCGTCAAAATAGGCTCTACAAGTAGTTAAATTCTTGCGCATTACGTGTTTTTTGTATTTCATTGCTCAAACCCTATTAATAAATCACTTTTTTCTGCGTCAGAATTGAACTATATGTGAGTATTCTCAGTCTAAAAAAGCTATGCCAACCCATTTTGCCGTCGTTTTTTAACACCTCACCTCCAAATATTGCTGTGTAAGATAGATTAAACTAACATTAAATTTTTTCCACTTAAACAAGATTCTTTTTCAGAAACTCCTCAGCTTCATAAGCCGGACTAAGCATTTGAAAGAATACATTGTGTTTAATTTAATGCTAAGGTCTAATATTTTGGTACTGCTAGGATGAAATTATGATATACATTTTTATAAAAGTAGCAAAATTGGACTCCCGAAGTATAAAAATGTAAATGTATAAAGAAAAAAAAGAATAGAAGGACTTTAATGGCTAGAATACTTTCCTTTACAATTTACTTAGAAAGCCAGAATAGAAATTTAAAAAAAAATTGCTTATTATTAAATTTATGAATAAATTTCATATAAAATTTCACGATTATATTTTATCTTCACAAGAAATTTTTTAGCTTTATTTTTCTTAATTTTAATACTGTTTTAAATATGCTTAAGTATATCCATTTTTTCCGCACAGAAACAAAATGCTTAATCTGCTTTCTGATTATTTTCAAACTTTTTATTTAGATTTTCTTACCTAAATTGAAATCATTATTTTTTTCTTTTATTATTTACCTTTTATCTTTTCAATATACTTAATTTTTTCTATATTTTTTTTAGTTTTATGACAAAGTAGAAGCAGATAAATTAATCTGAAACTGTACAATTTTTACATCCACATTCTTGCAAATCCTATACTAAATTCATGAGTATAATCCTCCTAATTTTCGTCCTCTTCAACAATATTTTATAATAAACGAAACACTCTCCCAAATCTTCTAATCTACGGCTGATCTATAAATGTCAAACTATCATAGAATATATTTCGTAATGAACTTTAGATGAAATGGGAGTTGAATTCCATTTAAAATCTGTCTTAATGTACAATTAAATAACTAAGGATATTACGTGAACACGTCTAGACATTCACTGTTTCGAACTAGGAGAAGAGAATTCAATTAACCGGATTTTTGTAACAAGATTTTCAATCTCAAAATAGAATCGGATGCTGAATGGTTTTAATGTTCAAAGCTGCATTCGTTTTGTTGTTAGTGGAAATTGAGATTATCGCTAGAGTATGTAAAGTGGATAAAAATTTATATGCAAAGTTAATAATTCTTAAAACTTAACTATTTTTAAAGACCCTTTACAAACTTTCTTCCCTTGATTCGGTAAAAAAAAATAATAATGTGTTTTTTTAATGGATCGTTTGTAATTCCTTTTTATTTGTAGTAGATTTCTAAGATACTGACAATTAAATCATTCTATTCTGTAATTTTTCTAACAAGACTTTTTTTTTCTAATTTGGTTATTTGATAGCTCAAAAGTAGATTAAGTGAAATTTGTTCCGATAAGTTTGAAACAATTCTGAAAGTTTGTTCAGTTTATTCTACACGTTTAGTTTTACATCGATAAAATTTTCTGTAAAAACACAAAAAAAGAAAATCTGTGTAAATTTACACTAGTACTGGGTTAAATGTATTTCATTCAGTTCCTCTGTCATCATTTTACAGACATTTCTCTTATCTTATATTTAATTCCCTGTAGAGATTTCCAGGTCTTTATTTAAAAATATTTTTATCTTTGTTTAAAACTTGTAATTTAAAGTAAACGCTTTGGAAGATCTTTTAAAACTTTATTAGAAACATTAAAGAAAACAAATTAGTTAAAAATTTTGTCTTTTTTTTAACTTAGAATAATTCAGAAACGAGTTATTCCCAAGTTAGAGGGAATTTTTATCGACAATCATATAATTATAATAAAAGACGTATATTGTTCTAATTAAAAGGAATCTCTGAAGTTCAACCAGTAAAGGAGTTTTCCCACTCTCAAGAAGTTTCGGGTTCAAACCCCAGTGCGGTTAGAAAAAATTGCATTAAAAATAAGTGACACACTAATTCAAATTTACTTTAAAAATTCAAATTTTTTGAATTCACAACAGATTGAGTGATTCAATAATTTTGAAAACTAAATCAAATTATCATAATTAAAAATAAATTTACATTTTTTTTGTATTTTTAACAATGTTAATTTACAGAGTCTATTGTAAATTTAACTTCTCTATTATTTTACAAAAGCTTGGTTTTTCTAATCTCTCTAATTTTTTACATACTACTTAAGACTAGTCATTAAGGGGACACCGTAATACTTACCCATCATGGATGTGCATAATATAAAATATTAAAATAAAACACATGTAAACTATTTATAAAATGCATCGCAATTCCAAAAAAAATGAAAAAGTTTTAATGAGTGTTGGGTATGAACGCGCTCACTGAACGAAAACTCACGAGTTTTGCTCACTATTTGTGAACTTTGAACTGAACTTCGCTCACTATTTTATAAACGAGTTTGAACTGAACGGAAACTCAAAAAATAGACGAGTTTGAACGAAATTTGCGTTCAATTTTACGTTCAATTTTTTCATAATTTATTTAAAATTTTTCCAGACCTTAGTACATTTTTTCCTTCTTTCAAATGCCATTTAGAGGCCTACACGAGCCTCAGGACGGGTTAAGTCTGGATATCACTTCTCTGGGTAGTATCCTAGTCTTACTTCTTCTGTAGACTCGGGTCGTGCCGAATCGGACCTGGGCTGTATACAATTTCGCCGAAAATAGATATATACAGTAAACTCTTTGTACAAGGTGGACTGTGTAAGGCGGAAATATGTCTAAATCGGAAAGATTTTAAAAGAAAGCATAAACATCGCAGCCTACGGCACTTCTGCATAAATGGAGATTATAAACAGACTAAGGTAAGTTTTCTTGGCCAGAATTCTTCCGTAAGGGTAAATATCAATGTCTTGTAGAAATGTACTCGGGGTCAGGCCGGGTTCGGTGCGAAATTTCAACTTTTTTTTCCGGGCCGGGCCATGCTCGGACCTTGTTTTTAGCTATTATATCGGGCCGGGTCGGGCCTTGTTTTTAGCTATTATATCGGGCCAGATCGAGCCTTGACTTTAGCTATTATATCGGGCCGGGTCGGGCAGCTAAATTTTCTCTACGAGCCGGGCTGGGCTCGGGCAGAAATTTTTATTTTAATACCGGGCCGGACATTTTTTTTTCTATGGATCGGGCTTGGAAATTTCCTTCCGTGCATACCTCTATCTTACATATCGAATAATCAAATGATTAGTTCACAAAATTTTGTAAATTTTGACAATAATATCCAAAAAAAATTGAACTGTCTTGTGAACTTTGTTCACTTTTACAAATGAGTTTGATTTGAACGAGTTCGTTTGAAAATTTTTGAATTTGAACGTGAACTTAAATCACTTTTCAGAAATTGAACGTGAGTTTGAGTTAGTTCGTTTATTTTGTGAACGTGCCCAACACTGGTTTTAATATAGATAGTAATGCTCTATCAATGAATTGCTGATGAGCCGATTTCGAAAAATTATGTAAAACGTCAAAATACTCAAATAGTACCGTATTGCGTAAAAAAAAACATCCTTATAACTCCAAAAATAATAATCATATTATATATCAATTTACTGCATCAGATTAAGCGTCTCATTTCCAATTAAAATATAACTTTCAATTGAAATTTGAATGAAATACAGGGTCGTGAAAAATCGAAAAATATGGAAAACAGGGTTACACTCTCTTGGTAACTAATAATGCGATCGACTTCTTTCTTTATGCAAAATTTGTGTTATTTTATTGCCTTTTACGTTCATTTCTTAAAATAATATATTTAGAAAACTTTTGTATACCTTTCATCAGAAAGACTTTTTCGAGAGTCCGAAGAAAATAGTTCCGCCTAATCAAGGTTATTAATATTAAATAGGCAACGTCCCATTCTTACATACTAAGCAAATGTAATGTTGATAACTGCTCATTTCTAGAGAACAGTTTCTAATCCTAGAAGCTATATTCGAGCTATATAAGTTCGTGTTTGTTTTCTTTAAATAATAATCCTTTTGGCATTTTTTCATTTTATTTTCACGGCACACACATATATAGTTGAACAGACACTAACACTAATATTTACATAAAAAGATACATATTTTTACGGGAAAGTAAAATATTCTTCCTCGCATCGAGAATTCGTAATAACTTCTACGTTTTAAAACAAAACATTGCGCCACAGGTGGCTTTTCATCGGCGACCGCAAGGCGGCTTTGGGTTGCTTCACACGTGATTTGTAACACATTGCCCCCCCCCCATGAACCTATGGGGTTCATCACAATATATGTTGCAATACGATACATTAAATCAAATACAAATTTTAAAATATAATAAGAATATACATACTTTAGGACACAAAGAATTCTGGACATACACTTCAACTAGAATAATAAAAGAAAAGATTACAATGCAAATTTCACTAAAACAGTTAATTGTCATTGATTTCCAAATTATAGAGTAATTGCACCGGTCTTCTCAAAACAGACTTTTGAGTTTTTATTTTGCAGGCCCTCACCTTGCCGTCTCTTCCAGGAAATGTTTTTATAATTTTACCTAAACTCCAGAAATTTCTGGGTAAACTATCGTCTTTTATTAAGACATTATCGTTTATTTTAAATTGGGGAATATTAGTTTTGTTTATACTTTGGTGGGCTGATCTCAAATTTAATAAATACTCTCCCTTCCAACGGGACCAAAACAATCTCATCAATTTTTCTCGATAATTATAAGATTTAAGCAATTCTTTCCTGAAAGAGAAATTCGAGTCAAGGTGCAGGCGTGCTGGAGGGTGAGAAGTTATTCTTCTCCTTATCAAAAAATGTGCTGGGCACAATGGCAGGGGGTCCTGGCTCTCATCACTCATGTAAGTGATGGGTCTAGAATTTATGGTGCCTTCTATTTCAGCTACTATGGTGGACAGTTCATTATAAGTTAATGATGCTTTGCCTAGCGTTTTTCGTAGGGCTGTTTTAACACTTCGTACCATCCTTTCATAAAAGCCACCCCACCAGGCGGCTTTTTCTACTATATATTTCCATTTTATTTTATGGGAAGCAAAAAATTCTTTCAGCTCTGGATGAGCTACTAAGCTCCAAAGTTTCTTAAATTCTAGTTCAGCACGTTTAAATGTACGTGCATTCTAGGAATAAATTACGGAGCATAAACCCCGTCTAGCTATGAACCTTCTAAATGCGAGTAAGAAGGCTTGCGTAGATAAACTGTCTACCAGTTCCAAATGAACATTTCTTGTTACAGCACAGGTAAGAAGTAAAATATATTGTTTATTTGTCTTATCCTTTACGAATAAGGGACCTGCGAAGTCACATCCTAGAATATTAAATGGTGGCGACTGTTCAATACGATCAGGTGGCAACGGAGCTACTGTCTGATCTCCTGGATTCGCAGAAAATCGTTTGCAGACAACACATTTTTTTAGTAGACCCTTTATCGTTTTTCTGGCTTTTAGAAGCCAGAACCTTTTTCTGATTTCAACAAGCGTATGTGTCACTGAAGAATGATACACTTTCTCATGTGCATTCCAAATAATTAACTCAGCTAATTTAGTTTTGGGCGGCAGAATAATGGGATACTTTTCATTTTCTAGCAAGATGTTAGATTTTGAAAGTCGCCCGGAAACACATAAGATGCCCTCAGCATCCAGAAAAGGATTTAATTTCATGAGACTAGAATCTCTAGGAAGGGGTTTTGCCTTTTCCAAACATTTAATTTCTACAAAGTATTTTTCATTTTGAATTTGTTTTATCCAATAATTCTCCGCTTCCTGGAGTTCTTCCAGTGTTAAAGTGTCTCGATTATCTTGTTTATGCCTAGTCAAATTTATGAAACGCAATACATAGGCTGTTATTCTCAACAGTTTATTTAAATTAGAATATTTATTAATGTCAATGATTCTTTCACGAGTAATAACCGAGTTCACGACAATTTTATCCTTGGATTCCATTTCAATGTTAGAAAAAGATTTTACGTTATTGTCACGTTTTGGCCAAAAATTTTCGGATTTACTTAGCCAATCCGGGCCATGCCACCAGTGCTTATTACTGGCTAATTCTTTGGAAGAGAGTCCTCTAGTGAGCAGGGATTATCTTTACTGCTGACATGCCTCCAGGCACTGGGGTCAGAATTTTCTTGTATCTCCGCTACCCTGTTTGCAACAAAAGGCTTCCATTTGGCAGCAGAATTTTTGATCCAGTACAACGTTATTGTGGAGTCCGTCCAGAATACTACTCTTTGAATATTATTGAAAATATTTTTTAGATGGCTGGCTATTCTGGCAGCTATTAATGCACCTAGAAGCTCTAATCTCAGCAAAGTGATTCTTTTTAAAGGGGCCACACGAGCTTTAGAAATTACAAAACAAGTTTTAGAAAAGCCCTCGGAAGTCTGGTATCTGAAGTAGCTCACCGCCCCGTAAGATTTTAACGAAGCATCAGAAAAAAGATGAAGTTGAACTTTATCATCTAAAATATTATCTGTGTTAAAATAATACCAGGGTACCTGAATCTTTTCTAACAGTTTTATTTCGCTATATCATTTTTCGTATTTTTCCTTAAATTATTTAGGAAGTGTGTCGTCCCATTCTAAACCGCGTTCCCATAACTCTTGAAGAAGTAATTTAATTCTAATTAAGAATGGCGATATGAATCCGATAGGATCGAATATTTTGGCAGCGCTGTGCAAAACATGTCTTTTTGTGTATTCCAAATTATCACCATCTGACATAAACTCCTTAAAATCTATTGACAGGACGTCCTTTATATTATCCCAATTAAGTCCCAGAATTTTTAATTTTGAATGACTTTCGTCTGTTTCTATAACTGGGTTACCATTCTTCCATAATTCCCTTAATTCTAAAGAATCTGTATTAAACTTTCTCAAGTTCATATTTGCATCCTTAAGTATTGAGACAGCAGATGCTGATAAATTGAAAGCTTCTTGAACTGTCGGAGCCCCGTATGCCAAATCGTCCACGTATAAAAAATTGTCTAACATATTATAAGAAATAGGATTAATTTCTTTGTACTTTCTAATATGTTTCTTAATTGTCGAAGCCAACACGTACGGGGAGCTCGTGACGCAAAAACAATGTCGGTTAAAATGATATAAAGTCACAGGCTTATCTATGTCACAATCATCAAAGTATAAAAAACACAAATAATTCCTGTCCTCTTTAGACACTTCTATTTGCAAGAATGCTCCACCAATATCGCCCAAAAAAGCAATTTTATGAGCCCTGAAATTTAATATTACGTCAATTAAATTAGGATTTAAATTTTCTCCAGCGAAAAGACAATCATTTAGACTTTTTTCATTATTTCTTTTACTGCTAGCATAATAAACAATTCTTGATTTTGTACTAGAAGAATCTGGTCTAAAAATAATTTGGTGTGGCATTACGTAACCAATAAAGCAATCATTATCGCACTTTTGAATAATACCTTCACTTAACTGTTCTTTCATAATTCCGTTATATTTCTGAAATAAAGATTTATTACCCCTTAATCTCTTTTCCAGACCCACAAATCTCTGTTTCGCAACTTCGTAATTATTAATTATTTTATAAATTTCATTAATTCATTAACATCCCCTGGCTTTTCGTTATTCTTTTTCCTTTGAAATTCAATTACCAAATTATGAGGCAATTGCCTTAAAATGATAGGGATTAGTAAATACCCAAAATTGTCCGTAGCTACTCCTATCGCCTGCAAATTTCTAATGCTTATTTCGCATTCATCATACAAATCTCTCAACATTTTCGTATTCGAGCACCACCTGATCGGTTCGATTTCTAATAATTTATTTATAAAACCGCTAATTAAAATTTCCGTTTTACCATATCTTTTTTCTAGTAAATCTAACGAGTGATCGTAATTACTTTCTGTTAGGGCTAATCCAGATACCGTTTTATAGGCTTCATCAGACAAAAATGATTTCAAATATATTAATTTTTCTATTTTTGTCAAATTATCATTAACATCAATAGTATTTTTAAAACTATTGATAAATTCAAGAAATGTATTAGGATCGCCATTAAAATTCGGAATATTTAATTTTGGCAAATTTACAGTAGGCAATCGTGTACTAACATAAGGAGCCGTACTAGCGTTTGACAACGAACTAGCGTTTCTCGATTCAACATCATTTTTAAATTTCTTCAAATTTATTTTTATTTTAAATTTCGTTTCATTAATAGTATCATTATAATCGATACTATTTTGAACTTCCGTTTCTAAATTCGTATTATCAGTGATCAATTCTTCGGTTTTCAAATTAATTTTCTTTAATTCTAATTGTTTTTCCTCCAAATTTATCAAAAATTCCGAAAGCTTATCAATATTATCTTTATTTTAAAAATTAATATCTTCAATAAACGACTCGACCTTTGTTATTAATTTAGTAGAGTTCATTTTCATAACTTTACGCTTAGCCTTTAATTTTTCAAGATTCATGCTTAGAAATAAAGAATTACAGTAACTTTTTTATGCCGAGATTCGAGCTTCGTTTCGGTAATCTTGAAATCGCACTTCCGGATCGAGAAATCTATTTAATCCATTTTAATAGTCCATTTCCCGGGTTTCGGCACCATGTTGATACTGCTCATTTCTAGAGAACAGTTTTTAATCCTAGAAGCTATATTCGAGCTATATAAGTTCGTGTTTGTTTTCTTTAAATAATAATCCTTTTGGCATTTTTTCATTTTATTTTTACGACACACACATATATAGTTGAACAGACACTAACACTAATATTTACATAAAAAGATACATATTTTCACGGGGAAGTAAAATATTCTTCCTCGCATCGAGAATTCGTAATAACTTCCATGTTTTAAAACAAAACATTGCGCCACAGGTGGCTTTTCATCGGCGACCGCAAGGCGCCTTTGGGTTGCTTCACACGTGATTTGTAACATGTAAAGTTTCAAGTCTCTTACTCAATTTGTCTCTAACTCAGATAGAGTGGTTACTGATAGACGGACGGACAGCAATTTTTTTTTTCTAAAAATATGTTTTTAGGAATCTTCAATATTTGAAACGTGTAAATCCGTCAAATTTTTTTTTTCGATTTTCAAAACGATTGTAATACTTACCCTATACTACGTATGATGGGTAAGTAATAATGGATTACCCGTAGATTTCTGAGAATTTTTTTTAACAGTGTGCGTTGCATAGATTTTTAAAAAGTCTTACAATTTTTTTAGCATCGATTGTTTATATATATACAGGGTG
The DNA here is from genome assembly GCA_964019185.1 of Maratus speculifer. NCBI lineage: Eukaryota > Metazoa > Arthropoda > Arachnida > Araneae > Salticidae > Maratus > Maratus speculifer. The sequence continues at coordinate 245,999,025 of OZ025295.1, read as the reverse complement.
AGTCATAAATATCGAAACGATAGGCTATCTCCTTAAATATTGCCCCTAGACCCATACTTCTAATTGCAAAAACTCATCAAAAAAGGTAAACATTTTGATAAGATCAATTGCAACTCCATGGGGGTTCTATTTGAAAAAGCACGAAAATTAACTTTTTATACGGCCCATGTAGGATAAAAATTCCAATTAGGAAAGCTTTTCTTATCAAGTCCTGAATATTACACAAAAAATTGCATCTTCAAATCTTCAAAACTCGCAGATTTATAGCCGTTTGAATAATTCATCAGGTTTTAAGGGATTAGACACAAATTGAAATGCGCACAATTCAAAAGACAATGTTACTTTAACAGTTCTAGGAAATGTGCAAAAAATCTATCTTTTGAGTTAGAATTTTGATTTTTCTTTCTTTTTTTGTGATGGTTAGGCATATAATTTGGTAAGAAAATCACATCCCAAAATTTATCATAAATTTTATAAAAATTTCATATGATTAGTACTGGTTTAAATGTGATAATGAAAAATCGTTATAACTCAAAATATTATTTATCGGATTTCAATTTTTTACCATTTAATTAAAGATGAAAATCTGATTTTAGTTTTGTTTCGGGGTTTTTGTTTTTCAATATTAATTTCAGAACTATTAAAATATTTATTGAAAAAATAATAACTTAAAAAAAAATATTATTTTCAAAAGTAAATAATTTTTCAATTTTGCCCGAAACAAACCTAATGTAAAATAATTAAAAATGACATGTTTCAAGTTTTGCACTGGACGAAATTTTCAATCCCGGTCTCGAACAATCCGTATTAAAATCACTGTCTCTGACCTATTACGTGCATGAAATAAGTAAAATTTGGTTCAATCAAAATTTTTACGAAAACCACATAGATTTTAAAATCGCTTTTATTTTACAAAAAGAAAAAAAACTTTAAAATTTATTTTTTTAAGAATAGTATACTTAAATGCAAAAAAAACAATAAAACCAGAAAAAAACCTGCCTATGACGGAATTCTGTCTTAAACAAAAAATGCGTTGATCCATGCAAAATGAATATAATAATACCTGAGAAAAAAATAAACGCCATTTAACCCTCCTTCGATGGGCATTTGTCTATTATGTATTTTTTCTTTCCTATGTGATTCCGTCTTAAAAGGTGTTACTGTATAACATTTTTCAAAGTCTCCAACGCACGGGATATGGATTAGCGATATTGAAATATAAGTGAAACATTTAGATATAAACAGAGATTCATTGATAAAAAAAATTTATCACAGCCTTTGGCGCTTCTTTAATAATAAAAATTATAAATATAAAAAAGAAAAGCTATAATAAATATTTTTGTTCAGAACTCCTCCCCACAAAACAATTTTAATTACACTGAAGTAAAAAACTATGTAGAAATTCACGGCTGACCAAAGCTATGATTTAAACTTTTTTCCAGGCTAGTCGGGATTATCATTTTAACATTTTTCCATGCCAGGCAGAAATGTTTTCCCTATGGGTCAGTTTGGAACTGGACCTAGATATTTCGATCCATGCAGACCTCCAGTGCTAACGATCAACATATTTTGAAAACAAGTTTTGATTTAAATCAATACGCTGCTTTATTATGTCCAAATAAGAGGCACGGTCTTGAATCGACATTTAATACAGATAATTTGTGGACGATCCCTCATTTGCTTTGAAAACAAGTCAAAAATACTTTGTTTACAGACGTGGTAAAGTGGTGTAAGTCACGAATTTTGGATTATAATATCTTTGTCAGATTTTCAGATAAGGAGATGAAATGTTTTTTTCTTCAATTTAGAAATGGATAAGGAATAATTTCCGAATTGGGAATTTTGTGCTACGAGGGCCGTATAAAAATGTAATTTTTGTATTTTTTCAAATAGACCCCCCATGGAGCTGCAACTTATCTTATCAGAAATTTTATCTTTTTTTATGAATTTCTGCAATTGGAAGTATGGGTCTAGAGGCAATATTTAAGGAGATAGCCTATTGTTTCGATATTTATGACTCCCCCTGTATATTACCTCGAAAAGTTGATATATTTATTGTATGGAAACCTCTGTGAGCGAGTCATACTCTCATTCAACCATCTATTTAGAATGATAGGATTAAAATTTATTAGAGAAAATAGTTGAAGCATTTTGTAAGAAAGAGCGTTGCATTAGTGTAAATGTGTTAAGTTTATGGTAAACAATATTTATTTTCCTTCAATATTTTTTAAAACAGGTTGCTACATTATTAAAGACAACCTAAGTTGACGGTAAAAAAAATTATTTTCATTTAAGAAAAATATTATGAGTAATTCTAAAGAATGAAAACTCAATGTATCGGCCTGAACTAGAATTTGTATTTTCTAGACAAATGAGCACATCTTTAACCGAAACATGTAGCTTACCTGGATTTGATCTTTATGTAATTATTGTCAATGAATTGATTCTACTGTCAATAAATATCATAAAGGTGGTCAAATTTATGCAGTCAATAAATGACGAATTGCAAAACTTAATTAAAAAATCAACAAAACAGTAGTTGACCTTAAAATAACACAGTTATAGTAAACAATTGTATCCTCATGAATGAAAAACGCTTTTTTAGAAAAATCATATTAACTTTTAAATATGGCGTCATTTTCAATAGTCAGAAACATCTGTTACTCCGACTGAATATCATTTCTGATGATGTTGCATTGTCATTTGAGCCGAATACCTATGTAACGTCGGAAACCTAAAAGAATGCTTTCACGAAAAATATTCCCCATCCGCAATAACTCTGGTAATGAAATCAAACAAAACAATAACTTGCAGTCTATGGAATTCATTCAGAATATACACATGAGTGTTATTATTTGTCCAGATTGTAAAGTGTTGTCCAGATTGTAAAATGAGTTTTTTGTATCGAGAATATTTTATATCTTTTGCGAAATTCCACTTTGAGGATTTCTTTCCTGTTATCAGATTTATGAATTATCTTCAACTCTTACGAATACAATTTTACTACGGATAGGATTTTACGAAAGATACTAAATTATGGATGTTCTTGGTATGCCAGTTATTTGTGTTTTCATCTTGCACAACTAATCCTCTAAGAGATCCTCCTCCTTTAAAATATCCGTTCGTGAAGCCACAACGGAATTGGGAGATTTTGAGAAAATGGTGCAGTCTGCCAGGATGATAAAATAAACTTATTTTATGTTCAATCTGTTAAGTTTAAAAAGAACATTAATAGTGACTAGTCGTTTATCTTTACTTATTCCAATCTGAAAAAAAAATGTTGTAAAGCTACAGCTACCGATTATTTGGTAATTCAAATTTTACAAATGTAGCAAATTGTCAACGAATGTCGGCTTCACAAAAACAAAAAATACGTTTTCACCAGAATTCACATAATTCAGAAAACTGTCATCAGTATCAGCAGTGTCCGAAGGAAATTCAGCAATTATCTCTGTATCCAGCATTTTTTAGAACATTGATTTACATACTTTCTATAGTTTGGTTGTATGAAGCGCCATCTATCAGTAAAATTAACAACAATCATTACTTTATTATACAAAATCTCTTTTATTTTTTCTTGAAAGAGCATATATGTTTACATAACACTTCCATTTAGTTTGGTTGTATAAAGCGCCATCTATCGGTAAATTTAACAATAATCATTACTTTACTAAACATCAGTATCAGCAGTAACCGAAGGAAATTCAGCAATTATCACTGTAGCAGCATTTTATAGAACACTGATTTACATGCTTTCTGTAGCTTAGTTGTATGAAGCGCCATATATCAGTAAATTTAACAATAATCATTACTTTACTAAACAAAATCTCTTGTTTGTCCGTGAAACAGCATAGTTGTTTACATAACTCTTCCCTTTTAAGGAAATTTCTAATTAGTAACTCATTTATGGGACATTCGGTTATAGCGAATATTACAATTAATATTCAGAATACATTAAACTTATTAAAGAAAATTCTTCTAAGAAAAAGTTGCATTTTGTACAATTAAGCATAATAATCATTTATGAAATGTAATTTTTACATAAGTATTCATATAAATACATATTTTAAATTTTCTGTTCTATCATTTTCTATATATTTAAAAGACCTGGCTGTATTTTTAGTCATCAGCCCTGAGTTTTCTACTGGCCCGATTTTGAAAATTATTTTTTTAAATGAAAGCTGTTTATGTGTAGATGTGCCCATTCTGGCTAATTTTTAATTTATCGCGATTTTTACATTTTATTTTTAATTTTAAAAGCTTTTTCGTGACATTTCTTCAAAACAGTGGCAACAGGTTAAGTTTTTGTCACTACAATGAAAATTTATGTTGCTTTATTACTTTCCACCAATCAGGAGCTTAATCTCATCGGTAAAAGTGTAATCGCATTTCAAAGGAAAACTAGTTGGATGTGTCAATCCCAAAACTTTCTTCTATCTCATAAGTACATTTTAATATTAAAAAAAAAAAAAAAAAAAAAAAAAAAAAAAAAGTGGTGATTCCAAAGTTACCCACTATCGAATTTCCTCGAACATTTAACCTAGCCTAATGAGATTCTGGTATTCGAAAAGCCTAAAACGCAAAATTTTATTAATATTCTGAGAAAATGAGCTTAGTAGTGCCTCATGTTGGGTAATTTATACTAAAACCTTATAAGCATCTATTGATGTCAAGACCTAACAGAATCTGAAATTTGATGGAATTTCGTCCATTAGTTCTTGAGATATAGTTATAACAAAAAATTTGCAAAACGTAGCACAGCAACACCATATCTTGGACAATTTATGCCAAAACGTAAAAAAGCGTCTAATTATGTTATGGTGTAAAAGAATCTGAAGTTTGATGAAATTCTGTGCATTAGTTCTTGAGATATAGCTAGTTAAAAAAACGTGTAAAATATAGCACAGAAGCACCATCAGTTGAAGGATTTATAACAAAACGTAATCATGGTGTAATTATGTTATATGTCATTTTGTAACAAAATCTGAAGTTTGATGAAATTCTGTGCGTTGGTTGTTGAGTTATAGCTATCGGAAAAATCGTGCAAAATGCAGCATAGCTGCACCACCTGTTGCAAGGTTAATACCAAAATGTAATCAATGTCTAATTATGTTATATATTCTAGTGTAACAAAGTCTAAAATTTGATAAAGTTCTCTGCATTAGTTCTTGAGATATAGCTATCGCAAAAATCGTGCAAAATGTAGCATAGCAGCCCCACCTATAGGGCAGTTCACACCAAAATCTTATCAGCGGCTATGTATCTCAAGGTATCGCAGAATCTGAAGTTTGGTGAAATTCTGTGCATTAGTTCTTGAGATATAGCTACCATAAAAATCATGAAAAACGTGGCACAGCAGCGCCACCTGCTAGCTAATTTACACCAAAACTTAATCAGCGTCTATTTATATCAAGGGGTCACAGAATCTGAAGTTTGGTGAAATTCTGTGCATTAGTTCTTGAGATATAGCAAATAGCAATCTTAAAAATCATGAAAAAAGTAGTATAGCAGCGCCACCTGCAGGCCAATTTTCACCAAAAACCAATAGGCACTAATTCATATCAAGGTCTAACTGAATATAAAATTTTATTAAATTTTGAACATTAGTTCTTGAGATAGAGCGCCCACAAATTTTTTGTCACATACAGACAGACAGACAGACAGACAGACAGACAGACGGACAGACTCACAGACAGACATCTTCTAAAAATAGTCAAAACGTGTTCAGGACCTTCTAAAACGTATAAATCCGTCGAAAACCGGAAGTCGAAAATTTTCATGAATCCAATACTTTCTTCTTGTAAAGATAGAAGAAAGTAAAAATAATGGTTTTCATAAAATTTAATCCTAATAAAATGATTGCACATAATTATTCACTAATCGCGGTACACAGATTATTTACTGAGTAATATTATTAAGTATTAATTAAATAAAATAATAGAAAATAATCTTTAATAAAATATGATATCTAAAGCGAATTTTTGTCGATGGAGAATATGTCGTCATTCAGAAACCAGATAAATTTGTTCCACGAATATAATATACATTGTTATAGCTATGTCAGTGATGATGTCATATTCACTGACTTTTATTCCTTCATCTAAATAAATTGAATTTCTATTGATATAAAGGTCCGTGGTGTGCACAAATGAAAATATTTCTATAAATTGCTCGATTTCCATTTAATTATAATAAATATTTTTTAAACTAAAGAATTTTTAAATAACTGCATAAATCACGCTTTTATTTCGGAAAAGATGTGTGTTTCTGAAGGTGTAAATGATGTCATATAAGAAAATAAAAGAATAAAACCTGTGATATGCCGGTATTACGATATTTCTATTTTATATAATTTCAAAAATTAATTAAAATCATTTCGCTGTATTAAGTTATTATTTAAAATAAAAATAAATAAAATATTTTCTGCATATCTGCAACAAACACAAAAATTTTATTCTTTTTAATAATAAAATATCGTTTTTCTTTTAGTTGCCATGACAATAAAATTAATTTTGACAAGTTCATGGTGGCTAGAAACCAATAAATAAATTAAATTTATTGCAAGTGCTGTAATGTGTAGTGGGTTGGTCATGCAGTTCACTAACTCCCTGTAATTACATATTATAATTAAAATGTTTTATTGATATTACTAGCTGTTCTGCCCGGCGTTGCCCGGGTTCATCAAAAAATAGCAAGAATTGAGAAAAAACTTTAAAAATCATAATAAAAACCTCGAAAATTTTTTTAAATGCTGCACGAATTTCGTCTAAACTTCGTTGAAAAGAGATGGGCTAGAAAATTGAAGTTGGATTATTTTTACTAAGGTGGAAAAATCTTACAAATCGCAAAAAACATTGAAATCTCATAAAAATATAAAACAAAATTCAAAAATTGTGTTTCAAAATTCGAATAAACTTTGAAGAAAAGAGATCAGAATTTAATAAATTCGGCCATCAATAGAACGTCTAAAAAATCGAAGCGGGTCGCGAAGAAACGTAAACATCGCTTTAAAAATGGCAAAATTTTCAAAAATCACGGAACTCAAAATTTACTCTACTTGGATAAATATTTTAAATCTAATTAATTTGATAATGTAAAAAGCATTGAAATACGAAAAAAACTGCTTAAAAATCGCAATAAAAATCTTTAATCGCACAGGAGAAAATTTATCATATTAGCGAAGAAATTAAAACCGAATTCCTTTTCCGTATCTGAAAAAAAATCGCCGTGAACTCAGAAAAGAAAAAAGAAAAAAGAAAAAAGAAAGCATACTGCATTAAAAATTGCTGTAAATCAAAATAAGAGTGCAAAACAATTACCGTAAAGGATAAAAGTTTGAAATCAAACTCTTATTAGTCTAGAAATTTAAAATCGAATTCCTTTGAAAAATGTTAAAAAAAAAAAAAAAAAAATTAATTATATTAACCAAAAAGTTTGAAATCGAAATCGATTTCCGGATGTAAAAAAATCGCCACGGAACTTGAAGAATGGCTAAAAATTACATTGAAAATTGCATTAAAAATCGCTAAATATTTGGAAGTCAGTGCTTAAAAAAATAATAATATTAAGGCAGGGCGGGGACGGGGGGTTATGATCGAAATCATACATAAATTACAAAATGTAGGCATGAAACGCCAAAATCATATTAAGAGATAAAACATTGCATTCGAAACATAATTACATTAAACAAAATGTTTGATATCAAAATTGGTTTCTGAATGGCAGAAAATCGCCAAGGAACTTTAAAAAATGGCTAAAAATCGTATCGAAAACTATATTAAAAATCGCTGAATATTTAAAAGTCATGGCTGTAAAAATTTAATATTCAGTCGAAAATATTGTAATCGGAAATCGTTCTTGAATAAGGAAAAGTTAACACGGAACACCTAAAATCCCCCAAACTAACTAAAAATTACATTGAATATCGCATTAGAAAGTGGCAAAATTCATAAAAGCGTGGAGAACAAATTTTACTATTTATGCTAAAAGTTAGCAACCGAAATTCATTTACCGATGTCAACAACTGTCACAGAACTTGAAAAATCACTATAAAACAGATTAAAAATCAGTAAAATTCAAAAATCCGGACAAAATTTGCCATAGTAAGATAAACATTTATATTAAATTCCTGCGGGCATAATTTACCATAATGGGACAAAACATTGAAATCTGAACTCTTTCATTACTTAAAAAATATCGACACAAAACTTGCTAAACATTTTATGAAAATACACAAAAAATCTGAATCATTGATGTCAAAATTTACTACATTAAGCTACAAATTATTTAAAAATTTCTTTTCCAATTGTGAAAAAACCGCCGTGGACTCGAAAACATCTAAAAATTGTATTCAAAAATTCATTACAAATCGTTTCAAATTTAAAAATAGCGGGGGACAACATTTACATTAATAGAGTAAAATAGTGTAATCTTAATTATTTCTTAAATACGAATGAAAAAATCGGCGCAAAGCGTGAGAAATTATGAAAACATTGCTAAAAATTGCATTAAAAAATCACTAAATTTCAAAATTCGTAAATGAAGTGTAAATGTTTGAAATTAATTTCCTTTTCGAAATTTCAAAAAATAGCGGTGAGATTCAAAAAACCAATACAAAACCATTGAAAAATTCATTAAAAAACGCTAAATGTAAATACATTACGTGAATAAAAAAATATTCTAGTCGTGTAAAACGTAGCAACCATTCTTTTTTACATGAATTATAAAAAAATCGACGCAGAACAAAAAATATATCAAAAATCACATTGAAAATCGACAAAATTGAAAAAAGGTAAATGGTGAAATATTAGGCTAAACTATAACTATATTAGGCTAAAAGTTTGAAACCAAAATAATTTTTTAATTGTTAAAACACCACTGTGGTGGGGATAAAAAAAAAAAAAATAGTACTAAATCGCATTAAAAATTTCATTAAAAACGCATTGAAAAATGCACTAAATATCGCTAGTTATTTTTTAAATCGCAGTAATCAGAATTTCATCAAACGGATAAAACATTCTAATCGGAAATCTGCACTATTGGATTATCCGGTTGACCAAGAAACTATCTAGGTCAAAGGTCAAACCATAAGATTAAATGACAATAATGGCGGATCGTAAATTCCATATTCACTTGACATTAAACATGTTACATATGTTTGTTACGTCATCAAGTGGTTTTTAATTTTTATATGTATTTGTATTAATTTTTTTCTAAATTATCTCTTCTTTCATTATTTAACATAAAAATTACATCTATTTGCATAATTTGGCTTGTTTCACGATTGATATAATTTGGCGAAATTGGTCGACAGGATAATCACGTAGTAAAAGGAAATCCTTTATAGATAATAAAAAATCGACACGGAGCACAACAATTCTTGAAAAATCGCGTTAAAAATCTTAAAATTATATTAGATTAAAAGTCTGAAATCAATTTTTACTTCCGAATATCAAAAAATCACCATAAAACTCGAAAAATGTCTAAAAATTGCATTGAAAAGTGCATTAAAAATCAATAATATTAAAAAATCACAGGGGTCAAAATTTACTCTAATAGGGTAAAACGTTGTAATTAGAAATATCTCATCAATGACAAAAATCCGACATCAAACGCAAAAAATCTCGAAAAATCGCATTAAAATTAGCTGAAATTCATAAATCTTAACAGCTAAAATTTAATACATCAGCCTGAAAGTTTTAAGCAAAATTCCTTTTACTAATGTCGAATAATAGCGGCAAAATTTACATTAAATAATTCACTAAAAATCCAAACATCGTTGCACGAAATCCAAATAAATTATATTGAAAAGAGAACAAAATTCACTAATTTAGGTCGAAAGAATGAAACCGCTTTCCTTTTCGCTAGAGTGGAAAAATCACCTCGAAACCCACTAAAATTCGCATATGAATTAAATTTAAAAAACTGAAAATCGGTCTTCAAGATGTAAAATTTCATACATAACTTCGTGCAGCGGTCTCTCCATCGCCAGTACTTTAAAAATTTTAACATGCGTTATAAACTACCTTAAAGTGTAAAACAGACCTTTTTATTACATTTCCTAATTTTGTTCGCGCCCCTTCTTTCACGTACCCTGAAATGTGTCACACCATTCTTTGTTTACATTTTTCATCATATATTATAAACCATTTTAAAATTTAAAATAAATCACATTGTTATATTTTCAAATTTTAACAAAATCGCGTTCTTTTAGTTCCATTTTTCACCACCAGCTAGCGCACTCTATTCTTCAAAAACTTTATCAAAACGATACTCTGTTAAACAACCTATCAGGTGATATATTACTCGAGGGGGTAGCGGTCTTAAGCAAGAATTTAAGATATTTTATGAAATTGCTATTCGAAAATAGTGGTAACTAAATTTTTAACATTTTAGGTAAATTTCGAAAAAAAAAATACTACTTATTGCATTCTCAACAGCTCAAGATTTTGATAGAAGAACTATGAAAAAAATAGATGCTAACCGCAAAAAATCTTGAAAAAGCGTTAAAAATCACATTGAAAATCGCATTAAAAATCGTTAAAATCTAAAATTCGTAACAAACACAAAATTTAGGGCTAAAAGTTTGAAACGGGTTTCTTTTTATCAGTCTCAAGGGAAAAAAAAAACGCAAAATGAGAAAAAACATTAAAAATCGCATTAAAAATTCGTTAAAAATTCAAAAATCGCTGTACAAATTCCGAATAAACTTTGCTGAAAAGAGAAGAAAAATTGCTATATTGGGTTAAAAGAATGAAACCGTACTTCTTTCACTAATGGGATAAAACTGCAAAAAGAACGCTAAAAATCGCCTAAAATAATTATAAAAAAAATCTAACCAAAAAATTTAAAATCGGACTTCGAGGTGCAAAACTACATGTATAAAAGTACCTTCCCTCCACATTTTGTAACTCTACGTACAGCAGACTCTTCAGAACAGCGCTGACACACACACAAACTTGTCTCTTTATTATTATAGATTTAAAAAAATAGCGTTCTATTAGTTCCATTTTCCACCACTAGGTACAGCACTCTATTCTTCAAAAAGTTTATCAAAACCATACTCTGTTAAATAACCTATCAGGTGATATATAACTCGAGGGAGTAGCGGTCTTAAGCAAGAATTTAAGATAGTTTATGAAATTGCTATTCGAAAATAGTGGTACCTAAATTTTTGACATTTTAGGTAGATTTCACAAAAAAATACTACTTATTGCATTCTCAACAGCACAAGTTTTTGATAGAACAACTATGAAAAAAATAGATGCTAAACGCAAAAATCTTTAAAAAACGTTAAAAATCGCATTGAAAATCTCATTAAAAATCGTTAAAATCTAAAAATCGTAACAAACACAAAATTTAGGGCATTAGGCTAAAAGTTTAAAACGATTTTCTTTGTATCAATCTCAAAAAATAGCCGCAAAATGAGAAAAAACACTAAAAATCGCACTAAAAATTCGTTAAAAATTCAAAAATCGCTGTACAAATTCCGAATAAACTTTGTTGAAAAGAGAAAAAAATTGCTATATTGGGTTAAAAGAATGAAACCGTATTCCTTTCACTAATGGGATAAAACCGCAAAAATAACGCTAAAAATCGCCTAGAAAATTTATTTTAAAAAATCTAAACAAAAAATCGAAAATCGGGCTTCGAGGTGCAAAACTACATGTAAAAAAGTACCTTTCCTCCAAATTTTGTAACTCTGCGTGCAGCAGTCTCTTCAGAACAGCGCTGACAGACAAACATCCTTCTCTCTTTATTATTATAGATAATTATTGTACAGTTACCAAGCGATACTTAAACGGTGAAAAAATAAAGTATGCAGGCATTTTTGAATTCGTCTTTAGAGGTATTATATTAGCTTCCTAAATTATTTGGCATTTAAATAATGTTTAAGGTTTAGAAACCGCATTACAAAAGATTTGTAGCTGAAATCAAATCCAACATAATAATTTATGAGTTGTTTTCCTTATTTTTTTTTTTTGTTACTTTCTGAAGTTTGTGTATCTTCATCATGAAAAGTTATGTTATCCCTATTTTAAGAGGGGGCAATTGTTTATTTTGCTCAATATCGTATTGTGTTTAAGACTGATATATATCAAATCTAATATATATTCTTTTCCGTCGAATTTCGACGGGTGCAACTAGTAATTCAATAAAATAAAATAAATAAGTTTGGTTTAATTTTAGTAAAACACGTTTGTGAACAATTGTTTTAAAAAATCGATTTATTTTAAAGATTCTTAACAGAAAAATATTTTGAAATAAAGAAAAGGAACTTCTAAAAATAATTTTATTTCCTTTCTTTAAATGTTATTTAAAGGAAAAAGAAGCAGAATTGCAGTTTTTTATTTTTATGTTACAGAAATTCTAAGCTTATTTATGTTGACAAGTCACATTTTCCATTGCTTGCATCAGTTTCCTACCTTTTAAACATTCTTTTGACACTATCGATTTTTTTAACTTTAGATTATTTAGTCTTTTTATATTTTTTTTTCTTTTACAATGTCACTCCGGTATGTTCAAAGCCATTTGAAAGAAAAAGTATCTATCTATATTATAAAGGCCAAACATATATGTATGTAATGCATACGTTATTTTGTGAAAGGCAACACTTTGAAATTTGAAATGCAATTTCGATTTTCCAATTTTTGCTGCTGCAAATTTTTGAACTTCGAAACCTCTTACATTTTCAATTTTTATTCAATCGTATATGGGAAAAATGCACTTTTAAATGCAATTTTCTTGAAAGCTGTGTCTTAATTTAACTTTGGAATATTATTATTATTATTATTATTTGTAACATTTAATACTACTTTTCTAATTGTGGCAACAGAATTAGTCCATTTCTATCGAAAGTAAAGAGTTTAAAAAATGATTACTGTATCTTTATGTTGCCATTTTCTGTTATAAAACCCGGTGAATTTTTATTTCATTTACAAAATTTCATGTATATGTAAAAGAATATAAATAATTCAGTATCTGTTTCAGCTAACAGCATCAAGACTTCAAGTTTGAATCAAACTGATCAAAATAAAATGCCATTTAAAAAAATGGTGAATACAGATATAAAAAGTACATATATAAATTTTGAAAAATTATGTCGGGTATAGATGTCACGGGGAAAAATCTATGATTCAGTCAAATAGGAATAAATTTTGCCTTTTTTTTCATTTTGGAAAACTAGCATAAGAGCCTTAATTGATAGCTTTATCATAATAACAGATCTTTATTACATTTTACTGCTTTCATGTACGATTAAGGTTTAATTTTAACAGTTTCTACAACTGAGTTTTATAGAAATAGTACTTTGTTAACTTCAGATTGAATATCTGTTTAAGAGTTACACTTACCAATATATGGTGCATTTTTAATTCAACTAATTTTGTAAGTTTATGATAAATCAATAAAACAGTTTCTTCTTAAACATTTTCTTTCATTAAAATACGACGGAATCTACCTTGTATATGTAAAATTAAATTGTAGTAAATTTATCCACAATAAAATGTTTTATAGATTAATTTAAATTTCCTTTACTTTTACTTTTACAGAAACTTTCATTTTCATAGCTAATTATTTGGCGATTAGAGAACGCGTTTTTAGTCTCTTTCTACAATTATACTACACTGTTGATCCAGAATTTTTAATAGAAATTCTCCTGATTCTCGTATACTCGCCGAATAAAGTGTTTTTTTAAAGGGAATCTATTTATTTACGACTCTTCTTTCACGAAAATGTTTCAGAAACTGAATTTTAATTGCAAAATACTCTTGACTCAAGATTGCAAATTGTATGCGATCAAACCTTCTCAAATTCTTTCATTCGAACGAAGATAATCTTTTGTTTAAGATTTTCCCCCCACATATCTGTTTCTCAATTAGTGAAATTAAAACATTAACAAAGATTGCTATAAAAAGATATGTCTTAAAAGAAGCCTGAATGTTTGAAAGACAAAACTCAAAATAAACTTTACTCGAAATTCTTTTTTCAAAATATTCGTTGTATTAGTTAAGTTTGTAGCCTCATATGAGATACTTAGGGACAAGTGCGTTACAAAATTTCAAACAACGGTATGTGCCCAATAGAAAGAATTCAATGCATATCCCTTTTTTTAAGTTTATGCATAAAATCTACTTACATTGTTGGACAAAGGCCAGGAGTTGGTAAGTAATTTCAAGTGGGGTCCAATTTCTTAAAAAAATTTATCGATGTCCAGACACCACCACCAACAACAAAAAAGATATATGATATAAGCATCTATTACGTTTAAATTTTTATCTTTACATGCACATTGATATATTATAAAAATAAATATCAGATATTCGTTCCGAAAAATTACATAAGCAAATGTATGTGTGGAATATTTTTACACAAATAATAATAAAAAAAAAAAACAGCAGCTATTCGTTAAAAAAATTACTGCAAAAAATTACACTTGCGGTCTTGAGCCATTTTTTTATAACTTGTTTCATATAACGATATTTGTCTTTCAAAAAATTCCTTTTGGAGAAAATTCGTTTCACATAGATATTTGAAACCAAGGATAGTAACAAGGTCAAGTTTTTTGCAATTTTCACAGCTTTCGGAGACGCAATCTGAAATTTTCATAACCGCGCCTTCGTTCCGCCGCATTTATTTACTTTTCAAATCATAGGAACTGTGCATCCTCATTAAAAAGTAAAATCCCATCAAACACATCTCATGTAAAAAATATGCCAAAAATTTATTCTTTGATATTAAAAAGTTCTCAGATCATTCGCAGAGCCAAATTCAACTGTTTTATAATTTCTGACGTTTAATTCACAGATTACTCCTAGTCTCTACACCCTTAGTTAATGATTACACTAGTCAACAAAAAATAACTTTTTTTCATATCGGGAATAATTTTATGCGATTCGTGTTCTGTGTGCTAGAAGCAGTGTCGAAAGTCAAATCTTTGGATCTTTTATTATAATAAAAGATATAACATTAACTGCATGCTTAAATGATGAAGAGAAAGAAACCTAAACATCGTTCGTTGCAGTCACTGAAAATTTTTTAGGGAATCATAAATCCCGCAATATGTTAACCTTGTTGAGAAAATGTTACAAGCTTTTCGTAAAATGAATTGCAACATGTCTTTGAAAATACATTTTTTGGATTCGCATTTAGATTTTTTCCCCGAAAATATGGAAGCTATGAGTGGTGAACATGGAAAGCGATTTCCCCAAAATATAGTTGTTATTGAAAAACGATATCAAAGAAAATGGAACCCTGCGATGTTGGCAGACTACTGCTGGTTGGTATGTAGGGAAACTTCAACCGCAAAGTACCATCGACAAACAAAAAAAATGAAAAAGGAAGCTTTTTTTTAACCGACATAAATTAGTTAAAGATTAAAATTTGTAAAATAAGTAAAAAAAATATTGATACATTATAAAATTGTGACGTGATAGAAATGTTTTGTTTCACTTTCTAGACTACTTCTAGCACACAGAACACGATTCACATAAAATTTTTTGCTATGTAAAAAATAGTTATTTTTTGTTGATTAGTGTTATTTTGTGACTTTGTAAGTTACGCATCACAATTTACTATGTTTTGAGTTGAGATAGGGTTATTTGATAAAGGCTAAATAAGGGATAAAATCCTAAAGAAGATGCAAAAGTTGATGGTCTTTCTGAAAGAGAAAACTGGCTCGTTGACATGTTACATAGAAAGAAAATCATCCAAAACTCTGGACATCAAGCTCGAGCAAAGTTTCGATACCGGGCTGATGGTGTTACATAAAATTATGTCCATGCTACAAATACATATAAGTTTAGTGCTCTTATAAATACCTTTTTATGCAATAGTTTATAAATAAATGTTATTATTATAGCAAAGAACAGCTTTTACATTCTTGTGCTACATAATTGTTAAGTCCCAAAATAAGCGTTAACTACACTGTAAAAACAAAATACCCAAATTGGGTTGAAAGATTTTTGGGTACAGCATTGTTCCAATTTGGAAAGTTCAGTTTGTAGCACAAAATCGTTTTAAATAAGTCTGATTTTTAATGACATTAAAACAATTAAAATATCTTAGATAGTATATACATTATACCTCAGAAATTTTGATTAATTTAATGTTAATAAAGATCTGCTCTGTTTTGAACCATTTTGGGTTATCTATTTTGGGAACAATACTCTACCATTTTGGAATTCTTACTGTACCATTTCAGGAAAATTACTATACTCAAAAATTTTTCAACCCAATTTGGGTCTTCAATTTTTACAGTGTAAAACTGTAGAGACTAGCAGTAATTTGTAGTAACTAGCAGTAATAACTAGGAGTAATAACTAGCAATAACTAGCAGTAAAATGTCAAAATTAATAAGTGAGCTGAACTTGACTCTGCACATGATCTCAGACATTTTACGGTCAAAGAATTCCGATAATTGGCCTGCTTTTTTTGCATTAAATGTTTCAAGTCCCTGGGAAACTCCAAAACAAAGATTTAAGGGTGTCAAAAGTACATTGAGTTGCTTCCAAAAAAAGAATGCTTACGTCTGAGTTTCCTCGACTTGGCAGGAATACTGCCATGCCGTGCCTCCATATTAATCCCTTTATTACTTGTAAAATATATGTAACGATAAGTCTATCGCGCAAATGTATCTATTGCATGTAAATAGTAATAATAAATTATTTATTCAAATTAAAAATTTTTGGCGGTCCAGTCTTCTATCTTCTGCTGTCCGGATGTAAACCGCGGACCACCTGTTGCCGATCGTGGCTGTAGGTTATTTATTTTATTTGAAATGTTTCACCTTTTTATGCTAAATCAGTTTTGTGAAATCAAGCTTTTTTGCGCTTACGATTTTTTTTTTTTTTTTTTACTATTTATTTATTTTAACGCTTTTATGATGCTTGAGTACAATCATTTCTGGCGGGAGAGATCTCTCGGGCACAGTCTCATGCTCTATTTAAAAATATTTACCTAAAAGATTTAAAATTATTAATCCTGTAATAAAATAAATTCTTTAACATCGATTTTCTAAAATCTACAAACAATTTATTACATCACATTAGATAAAAGTACAAATACAAAACAAATTGTTCAGTTTTAGTGTGAGGATTATACAAAAACACATTGTTTCAAAAATGAATAAATGATTTGACTTGAAAATAGATACTGAATAATTTCTTTTCAAATTCCTCAAGATTATTTTATCCTTAATAGTGTCATAAACACAAGTCTTCTAGAATTTTACAAAGGCAACAATACTTAATAACAGTCTTTTCACAAAATTATAACAGTTGTTTAAAGTTTTTGAAAATAATTCATGCATTTTGATTTATGGATATGACAATTATTTCAATTTTACGTTTAACAAAATAAATATTTGCAATCCTATTATATTTTTATCAAATGATCCAAACCCTTCTGGGTATTAAGTAGTTATCATATTTTCAAACGCAAAAGATAAATTTATTGGAAAACGAGTCTTTTTAATGAAATAAAAATAAATATAATGAATATCGAAAATAGCTTCAAGGTTTATTTTTAATGATATACATGAAATGCTACACGGTTTTGAAGATATTAACAGCAATTTTATGTTATTAATTATTTAAAATTTTTCAATGTACTATAGTTAGAATTAATTAACCATTAAATGCAGCACAAATAATTTTTACAGATGAAGGAATATTATGTACATAAATATTTGCGACACTTTGAATGATTCTATTTCGAAGGAGTTGTCTCTAAGGCTATGGCATTTTATTCGAATTAAGCAGCTTCTTCATATTTGAAAAAAATTAACTCTTTCTTATGAATTACATATTACGATGTTAATAGGAACAACGAATCGAGAATCGAACCAAAAGTATACCATTTGACCCACAGTAAGTTATCCAGAAATCACAAAAAAACAATGCATTTATTACACTAATCATCTACAACAACCATACTCAACCTGCGAGATGCGGGCCATATGCAGCCCGTCGAACCTTTGTGTGGGATCCGAGGCACATAATCACTAAATTTACATAATCACTCAATTATTTATAAAATTAATTGAGATGCGCATATAAAATTATTTAAGACCTGCAGCACTGTTTTATGTATTCCCATGGGAATATGAACTCTTCGCTGTTATTTCATATTAACTTAAAATTCTGCTAAGTGCTGTTTCCTTTACCTTAACTTCTTTTTGCACATATAGTACAAGTAAAAAAGAACTTTTTTTGAGAGGCGATCATGAACGGGAAGAAATTTTAACTCATGGAGGGCGATGAATGAATATAAATTTTTAAATCGGTCAATTGTCGTATCGTGTACTAGGTTTTTTTTAATTCTGAATCAGACGGCGCCATCTGCAGTTTCATTCTTCAAGAATCATTTTTTACAAAGATACAGAAAATTATAGGGATACAAAGTCAAAAGTTATATATACAGTGCAGGTAAAAAAGATTTTTACACCAACATATGATGATTATTAAAAAATGATAATAATTTTGTTTTTCACTTGAAATGAAAATCTAATGAGTCTCTAAATATCAAAGTTGTTTACCCTGTTTTTCTTTTTTCAGAGGAAGAGAAGGGGGGGGGGGGGTAAAGTCAGGGGAAATAGCTTTTTTTAAAAAAAGAGTCATATAGGACATCTCTTATTATGTATTTTTTAGTTCGGAATCGAATTACACCAAACAAAAGCCGGTACTATCAGGTTTTATCAGTTTTAAAATCAAAAATTGTACTTTATCATTGATCACAAATTGTTCAAATTTATTTTATGCTTAAAACTTGTTATGTCACATTACATAATGTCAAACTTACTACACTTTCTTAAAATATGTCAATCTGACAAATATGAGTCATCTGAGTCATCTTCAGGAGCATCCAATTTCTCAAATTGCACACATTCGAAATTTTGTAGTCATAAAACCAATCATGATATAACATTCATAAAATCGTAACTTTGTAACGAATGACAACATCGAATTGTGGATGTTGTCATTCGATTCAGAATTAAAACATACTCAACAAACAATGTCACACTAGACCTATTTAAAAAAATCAAGCTGTCCTCTTGTGTTAAAATTATCCTTTTTATCCATAAAAAATGATAAAATAACTTTTATTTTGGAGGGCTTTTCGAGCCTCCATTTTTAGTGCGAAAATGAAATTCTAACTAGATTTTCGGGATCTACCATTAGTTTCTGTTATAAATCGCTTGCTGTTATTAGACCGATATTGCAGAAAAAAATCACTGCAATTTTAAAGACCAATAAAAGAAAAAAAAATTCAGAATTTGCCAAAAATGAAAGATTGTTAAATCACTTTAAAAAACTATTTCATGTTCGTTAGATTACCATTAGGCCTTTAGTGGGAAGGCTTTATCTGCTGATAAAGTGGCTCAATCTTTGTTTAAAGAGTATCTTAATAATCAATTGAACGTTAGAAAATTTTGCGGGAGCAATTGTGTAACTGTGATGAAACCGGCTTTAATTTTAAGATGCTCCCGACAACACCACTTGATAATAAAAATTTCGCGGCTGTTTGATTTAAGAAAAGCAAGAAGCGCGTCCCATATACACTTGCTGTAATCCATCTAGTACCATAAGTTTTGATTGATTTTAGCAGAAAGGCAAACAAATGTAGAGCTTTTATTAAAACTGAGAAATCATAAATCACTACCCTATTTTACATGCATAAAACAATAGTTGAATTCAGAGAACTTTATATGTTGTTTAAAAAATTAATTCGTGACGCCTGTAGAAAACTATTTAAAACACAACAATTCGCCAAGAAAAGCTCTCCTAATCCTTGAGAACATCCAATCGCATCTGTCCATTATCGAATTTACAGGCGAAGACATCGAATTAGAACTTTCGTTACCCAATTTGACGGTTAGTTTTTCAGCCGATGTAACAGGGCATCCTTCAAATAACAAAGAAATGTATTGACATGAGCGTTATCTCCGTTCGTAGATATCAACGATTGATAAAAACAAAGACTGCATAACCATTCAAAAAAGAAAAAAAATTGACATGCTATATGTGATAAGGTGGTGGTAGAAACATTAAAGAAATTTCAAACATAGTATTGCAAGGTCTTGGAGCATTGCTTTGGACTTCAAATGTGTACATAAATCAGTGTAAGAAACCGAAATGGAAGATTAGAACGATAAGTTTCTTTCGTTATTGAAAAGTTTATCCGGTTCTGGTAATTTCAGTGAAGAACATTACAAAAAAGATGGCTAACGACGAAGTTAAGGAATTAAGTAACAGCGATATTGCAGAAATGGTTGATGACACACGGAGAATTAACAGAAGAAGGGGGATAAAGGGATGGCAGGGAAAATCTCATCCAACATTGGGAAGATATCGAGATGTTTGAGGCAGCACCGCAGTTCAATAATCAGCAAGACGAAACGACTCAGCTGATATTATCTCCTTATGTAAATGGAGGAAATTTACCTCGCGGAAGTGGGTTAAGAAATGTGTAACCTGTGTATTTAATATTATGTCATGGGCAAGGCAGGAAGTGTTCAAATATTTATACCTTCTATCCGGCCACTTTTGTTATTCGCTACTCTTCCAGCATATTTGGCGGTATTGAAAGAATACTTTGGAATTACAACAAAATGTTTAAATGAAGATCACCGCATTAATACTGAATTTTTAATTAGCTTTTTCATGCTATTTAAGAGTTAAAATTTTGAATAAATTAGGTAGCAGAGGATTTCTTTTTCAAATTTTATTTTATTAATCGATATTCTATATTACTAATTAATGGGTACCTGATTTTTAAATATATTGTTGCTGTACTCAAGATATTTTATTAACCCTTTAACCGTTTGTCCCGGCTTATTCCGTATTTCACCTTCTTACGCTGAATCGTTTGCTACGGCTTTTCTCTTAAGGGATTTCATGTCAACGAAATGTTTGTTCCGGCTTTTTCCGTACACTGGTTTTTGTTCGTGAAACGTTATGCCTGGCTTTTGCTTTCTCTTCTTTCCCCTCTTGTAAACTGGTTGATTGACGTGTGGGCGCATCCAAGTATGAGTGGTTCTGACTATAATCCTTTTGTGCTCCCTTAAAGAAGTTATTTCACTGTGAAGATGCATTAATCTTCACTAAAATACCACCTACTTTCAGTGATTTTTTTTTTTTTTTATTAATCATACAGTGAGTGATCCTGTTTGAAATAATCCTAAAATATTGGTATAATAATTGTAGCTTTTTTCATATGGCGGGAATACATGAGAAAATTATAAGCAAGAAATTATAATATAAGTGTATAAAAAATATTATGTAATTGCGAAATTAATTTTACATGTTAATATTCACTTTCATACTATATATAAGTATCATTTAATAATGGGATTTTTTATTATACTTAATTTTAAACTATGTATGATCATGATATTGCTATTTTAATATCATTTATAATTTTTATATTGCATAAAGCATGTTAGAAAAAAAATCAATGTATGCACATCCAAAGAATAGAATTTTTCCAGCATGTAATTATTTGTTACTATATTTCATCTTAATATGAATTTTTATGAGGTGTTAGCAGGATATATATTTCTTTCTCTTTTGTAATAATGCTGAGATTATTCTAAATGCATAGGTTTGTTTAATTTTGCAATTTTACTCACGGCATTCCCTTAGTTTTAAGAAAAACATCGTCGGAGGCTAACATCCAAATATTTAAAGCATTTGTATATCCCCTCCCCCCTTCAATAAAATAAGACTGATGTAATAAAACTTTATAAATTTTATTTGTATGCTCTGAAATTGTTTAAAAATAACAATAATAATAAAAATCGGGTGTTTCTAGTTCCATTGCACATACATTCTATTATTTGACTTATTGCAAACTGAAACATCCGTGCAAAGAAAATTTAAAAAAAATAAAATAATTAAGCAACTTGTATTATTTTATATGTGTACTATAAAATAGGATATTTCTTTTCAGAGTTATTTTAGAATGATAAGAAATCTCTATAAATTATAAAAATTTGAAAAATAATTGAAAAATCGTGTTATTATTCCGTTTGAAAGTTAGTATAATTCTAAAAAAATTAAAAGTAATAATAATTAGATTAAGTTTAGTGTTTGTTCAGATAAATTTCATAAGCTAATTCTAATGAGGATGTATTTTTTATTCAGTTTAAATTCTGGTATAAAACAAAGAAAATGAAATGTAAAATATAAAACTTGTATTACAAAAAAAAAAAAAAAAAAAAAAAAAAAAAAAGAAAGGAAAGAAAAAGGTCCCTTGATAGTTTAGTATTCTAAACATAATTTTCATTATTTTATGCACGAATTTGAGTATAGCAGGGAGAAAAGTGCATTTTAAACAGAGTTAATTTGCATTTTTTGTTATTACTATTCAATATTTTCAAAGCATGTTGTACTCAATATGTTTCAATTGAATCTAGGAAAAAAAGTGACCGGAAAAAAAGTGACATAAACTACAAAAGCGGAAAAAAGTGACACGGAAAAAAGTGACGCGGAAAAAAAGTGACAAGGGAAAAAAGTTACCGGAAAAAAGTGACAAAGAATTGATTTTGGGGATTCATTGCTTAAGTATGAAAGGGGGATCGGGGAGGGGGGCTCATAGTTTAGGTAAATGGGTTTTTCACACTGAATTAACTGTTTTGGTTCAATTTTTGGATATACGTGTTCATCCTGAAAAGACGCTTGCCTGATTAGTTTTGGGAAGGTACGATTACTCCCCCCCCCATCCATCCTCAATGAGATGAATGGGTTTTTATGCAGAATTGTCCAACGTGTATCAAATTTGCATATAGGTTTTTTTCGATAAGGCTTATATATAGTATATAATGCCTGAAGAGATTTAGGAGTTCTAATGTTTAAGTATATAGGGGGAACGGGGGATAACCTTTCTAAAATTAAATTAATAACTTTTTACGCATAATTATCTAATTTGCTTAGAATTTTGGACATAGGTTCATTATGATAAGACGTATCTCTGATTAGTTATGGGGTTCTTCTGCTTATTATAAAGGTGGGCGAGCAATTATATCCCCCTTAAACTAGAAAAAAAGGTTTTATGCAGAATTATCCTTTGTATTTCAAATTTTAAATATAGGTTCTTTCTGATAAGGTGGATCTCTGAATAGTTTTAAGGATTTAATATCTAAGTATAGAAGGAGAATAGAATATAACCCACCTTAAATTAAATTACTTTTTACGCAGAATTATCAGATTTGCTCCAAATTTTGGATTATAGAACCATTATGATAAGGCGTATCCAATTGCCAATTAAAAATTGGGGCGGGCGATTATTCCCCCCCCCCCCTTAAATTAGATAAATTGTTTTTTTATGTTCACTTATCCGTTATATTTCATATTTTGGATATATGTTCTTTCTCATAAAGTGAATCCCGGAATAATTTTAAAGGTTTAATGGCTAAGTAAACACTGGGAGAAAGGATGATACCACCCTTAAATTAATAAATGGCTTTTTACGCAGAATTATCTGATTTGATTCAATTTTTGACTGGGCGTTCATTATGATGATATTCCTGATTAATTGTCGGTTATCCCCCGTTCATCGCTCTATACTTAGCCATTAAACCCTTAAAACTATTCAGGGATTCACTTATCAGGAAGAACCTATATCCAAAATTTGAAATACGTTGAATATTTGTGAAAGAAAAAAAAACAATTTATTTTATTTAAAGAGTGGAGGATTAATCGCTCGCTTCCCCTATTTAATTATCAAAAGAACCCCATAATTAATCAGAGATTCGCCTTCTTATAATGAATATACATCCAAAATTTGAAGCAAATCGGATGATTCTGCGTAAAAAGCCATTTATTTAATTTAAGGGGGTTCATAGCCCGTTCCCCCTCTATACATAGCCATTAAACCCATAAAACTATTCAGGAATTCACTTTATGAGAAAGATCCTATATCCAAAATTTGAAATACATCGGATAAGTGTGCATAATTTTTTTTAATCTAATTTAAGGTGGGGATAGTAATCACCCGCCCTCCTTTTTAATTACCAATAGAACCCCATAACTAATCAGAAATACGTCTTATCATAATGAACCCAAGTCCAAAATTCGAAGCAAATCGGATAATTCTGCATAAAAAGCCATTTATTTAATTTAAGAGGGGTTTCCTCCATCTCCCCTTTATACTTAGCCATTAAATCCTTAAAACTATTCCGGAATTCACCTTACCAGAAAGAACCTATATTTAAAATTGGAATACATGGGATAATTCTGCATAAAAACATATTTATCTAGTTTGAGGGGGAGAATTGCTCGCCCCCCCCCTTTATAATAAGCAGAAGAATCCGTAACTAATCTAAGATACGTCTTATCATAATGAACTTATGTCCAACATTTTAAGCAAATCGGATAATTATGCGTAAAAAGCCATTAATTTAATTTAAGAAAGGTTATCCCCCCGTTCCCCCTCTATACTTAACCCTTAAACTCCTAGAATCTCTTCAGGCATTTTATACTATACATAAGCCTTATCGAAAAGATCCTATATGCAAATTTCACACACGCTGGATAATTCTGCATAAAAACCCATTCATCTAATTGAGGACGGATGGAGGGGGGTAATCGTCCCTTCCAAAAACTAATCAGGCAAGCGTCTTTTCAGGATGAACGTATATCCAAAAATTGAACCAAAACAGTTAATTCAGCATGAAAAACCCATTTACCTAAACTATGAGCCCCCCCGATCCCCTTTTCATACTTAACCAATGAATCCCCAAAATCAATAATAAATCCCCAAAATCAATTCCTTGTCACTTTTTTCCGGTAACTATTTTTCCTTGTCTCTTTTTTTCCGCGTCACTTTTTTCCGCGTCACTTTTTTTCCGTGTCACTTTTTTTCCGCTTTTGTAGTTTATGTCACTTTTTTTCAGATAACTTTTTTCCGGTCACTTTTTTTCCGTTTACCGTTTCAATTAGTATCTTTAATTTCATGGATTCCTTAATTTCTCCGTTATTTATTTATTTATTTATTTATTTATTCGTTTTTTTCTGAGATTGGAAAAGAGTATTAATAAATTAAAGAGACTGTTACGAAATAAAAATCAAACAGTTACTGTATAACAAGTAACAAACTTTTTAATAACATTTATATGTGTATGTTTAACATTACCATTAAGGGTACATGGGAATCTCGTAAAGTAAAATGAAGCAGTTCGTGTGAAATACTTAACATCAACATCATGCATTTGCTTAAAAATTTTAAACTTTATTAATAATTAAACTTTTTTTAAAGTAAATATACACATTATAGCTCATATATAAATGAAACGAAATTAATTTCATGCATAAATTTACTTTTCAGAATTATTTAACTTATTGCGTATCTTTTGAACAATATATCTGTTCGGTACATTTAAAAAGAAAAAGAAAAAAAAAACATTTGAATCTATCACTTTAAAATTTCTTGTGGTGTCAGAAACATGCTTTTTGAGAATTATAAGAAGCAATTTTCATTTTGGCTTAAAATAAAAAAAAAATAAAAAATGAGAATGCAATATTGTACTTAAAAAACACTTAGACGTATAATGTTAGATATTTTCAAAGTAACAAGATAGTTACATAATTTTTAAAGAGCTTTAATTGTTTACCTAAAACAGATTTTTTTAAAAATGTACCAAAGCATTAAAAAAGAAAAATATATATGTATATGTATATGCATACACACATCTGCCAGTGCTTAAAATATATAATTTTAAAACGATTCTATCACCATGATCTTTTAAGTCATAATTATTTGGCACAATAAACTTTTGTCTCAGATTTTAGGCCGATAATTCAAAAATAGCCATTTTATATTTCATGTGCCCTTAACTAAATGGTATAACAAACAATCAGATCATTTTTTTTCTTTTTCGATATTTTGAATTCATGAACTTATATGATAAATATCGAGCATATATATGTTAATATGCACTTGCGCATTTCAAAAATCCTTATATTGCATGAAAAGTTATATTTTGGATTGTATCTTTGAAATTACATTTACATCGAGTGAAAAAAAAAGTTAATATAAATCACAATATTTCGCATAAAATTAAACTTACGTAAATTACTTTTTTTTTTTTTTTTTGTATCGCAAAGGATCTGTTTCAAAAATTTTCAAAAGTCCTTAACCCCCTGACCGCCGAGCAAAAGGGCAAAAATGTAATGTTGTTTTATTTTTAATTTATTTTAAATGTTAATAAAAGGGGGATTTTTTAACATGGTATGATTTTATCTGCTTATAAGCCTTGAAAGTATCAATCATAACTTAATTTCTTAAAAGTGGATTATATAAAAGTCACTGTCCTAACCACAAGCTATCCATATAACTTGTTAACCCTTTCCGGCATGGTCAAATCCTGTTACTAAAATGAGAAATTATCGACTATCACCGGAATTTACAAACAACTTTTTTAGAAATTAAGAATCTCTTAATTTAAGATTAATTTTATTAAAACATTATTGGCGCCGTTCGCAAATTTGGAATTAAAAATAGGTATCCCGGACTGGGCATAGTGTGCCGGAACAGGTTAAAAGAATCGTACAAATATCTTAGTAGTGCTTTTGCTTTACTTGAAACATAAAATAGATTTTCTATATAAATATAAATGTTTCAAAATAAGTACTTCGATAACTATATCAATTTTTTGTTGAATGAAATATTTATACATAAAGTTTTATTTTCACATACTTAAAAAAATATTTTTATTAATGTTGCCATTTTTTCGGTTTACCTAACAATACACCAGTTTATAAACTTTTTTGTGTGAAGGGACGAGGGAAAATATCTAATTTTTAAGTATATTTCGCATGAAATGCTACCTATTGCGGTCGCTCCTATGTTGAAATTTCTGAAAAATTTCTACAGATCTACACCGATCATGACCCCTAGACCCCAAAGCTACCATAAGTAAAAAACTTATATAGACACGATAAGTTCTATAATTCTACTGAAATATCCTCCAAACTAATACATAAAATCTCGTTCAAGTTCGTTAATGGGCAAAATCGGACCAAAGGTTCAAAAAGGAAAATTTTTGTAAAAGAAAAAAAAAACATACATTTTTAATGAAAATAGATATCGAATCAGTTTAAAATGTATATTAATTCTAAAAAAAAATGGTCCAAAAGTTTATGCATGACAGATTTTTGATAAAATTAAAAATGGGCTCAAGCGGCGCAAAAAATAGGGTTTTTAGTAGAAAAAACTCAGAATTTCGTCAATTCTTCAGATAAAAATCAAATATCAAATCCAATTAATTTTTTTATATAA
The DNA here is from genome assembly GCA_964019185.1 of Maratus speculifer. Taxonomy (NCBI): domain Eukaryota; kingdom Metazoa; phylum Arthropoda; class Arachnida; order Araneae; family Salticidae; genus Maratus; species Maratus speculifer. The sequence continues at coordinate 245,971,749 of OZ025295.1, read as the reverse complement.
GTTCCTAATATTATATAAAACTTTTGTATTTACAAGTTCTTGATAAGAACAACTCTCATTGCAATAAATAAATAAATAAATAAATAAAAACGAAAACAAAAAGGAGGGGGGTGAACAAAAAAAATCTGTAACTGCGTCAATTCTTAAGATATCAAAACCAATTAAATTTATTTTACATCTTCTCAATAACATCTACAACTTTCACGCAGAAAGGTTTTTAAAACCAATCATTATAGCCAAAAAGAAAAAAAAAAAAAAAAAAAATGGGAGTGGAAAAAAAAAAAAATCTCAAATCCAAACAGCCTTTATTCTGACTCATTTTTAAATTCATTTTTGAATTTAAACGGACACATTTTTCATTTTAAATGCATCCAAATGACAAGTTTTCTTATTTGGAAATTATGTAATGTGATATATTGGCCAGCTTTTCGATAAAGGCAGAATATAGTTGTGATGAAAAAATGCTTTGAAAATGGGGCATTTTGAACAGAATTTCCCAAAACGATTGTAATTGAAAAATTGAGAAACTATTCAAAGAACAAAACTGCGTTTTTTCCGACTCATTTTTAAATCCACTTTTGATTTTAAACGCGTCCAAATGACAGGTTCTTTTTTTTTTTTTTTTTTTCCCTTTGGGAACTATTTAATGTGACTTATTGGGCAGTTTTTTGATATATGCAGAATATATTTTAAAAAAATGCTATCAAAGTGGGCATTTTTAGCATAATTTTCCAAAGCGAAAGTGATTGAATAATTGAAGATTTATTCAAATAGCAAATTGCTTATTTTCTGACTCATTTTTAAATATAATTTTGCTCTCAAACGCCTTTATTTGACAGTTTCTCTTATTTAGGAAATATATAATGTGCCGTAATGGTCGATTTTTTCATACTGTTAGAATATATTTGAAAAAATGCTGTCAAATTGGGCATTTTGAACCGAATTTCTTTTAAGATGATTCAGATAAAAACAGTTCTTATAGAAAAATCAAGTTAAAAATTCTTCAAAAGCGACCAAATAAAATTGTTAAACTGGATTTATGTCTAATCATATATTATTTTTAGTTGTTGAAATGCGCACTTAATTTCCAAATCTACCTCCGCCTATAGGCCAAACCAACAGGGATTTTCTTTTAAATTTAAATACTTTGTGACAAATTCCATCTACTTCTTAGATCTGTTGGTACTACTTTTTCTGACTAACATTTTTTGCTTTATTTAATCACTGATATTCTGATGGCAAATAAGGTAAAAAATGTTTTGAATGTTCAAAATGTTTTGAAAAAGCGAAGATTTTGGCTGGATTACGAATGACTTAAGCCAATATTATCTTTCATAAATTCTTAAATAGAGGGCCAAATTTTTATATAAATGCTAAAATTAAAAAATAAAATACATAAAATTAGCAATTCTTTGATATATTTAAGACTTTTGTATCGAAATCTAAATGATTATTTCATACTATAACATATACAATACTTATCATATATTAGATTTATGAAATTGAATAAACAATCTGTAACGAAAAAAATATATAAATTCATAAATCTTTTTTTTTTTTCATGTTTCATTCTTAATTATAAAAATATATTTTAAAACTAAAAAAAAACTTAGTTTATGCGATTTATAAACATATAAAATGCTATAATTTGAGTAAATAAATATTTTTTTCAAATAAAAAATAAATGAGCATTTACAATTAAACAAATATTGAAATTTCTAACCTCTCGCGAAAAGATATTTAAATTTTAATGAAAGAGTTATTTTAAAATGATCCATTTGTTTACTTCTATCGATTCCAAATACTATATAATTTATTTCAATGAATTTTGTAAAGATTTCTTTATACACACAATTAATGAAAGATTAAATCATTAGCAAAAATGTTATATGCAATTTCATTTCTGCAAATAAAAAATGTGAAAACTTAAGATAAAATACTTGCTATATTTTTAATACACAAATAAAATTACGTAATTATTTTGTGAACGCAAAAACCACTCATGTATAATTCAAAGTGCTTTCTGAATCTGTAAGTCTAAATCAATATACAAACACAGCTGTAATAGAAAACATATTTTCTAGTTTTTTAGTCTCAAGTCTCAAGAGTAATTTTGACACTCTCAGTGCAATACACTAATCCTTCTACTTACTGACAGTCATTGTATTTTCACCCTCCTTCCAAACAAAGCAAGCTAGCTATGCACGGAAGTTTGTCTGGGGGGAAAAATTGCTTTGAAAATACGCGAGATACTTGGTCATCTGGGAGCACGTTTCAGTGAAAGAAACTGCGAATATTTACAAGAATGTTTATCGGGAAGAAAAATGAAAAACCTTAAGGCGGTGAAAGGGTTAATACAAATTCTCCACTGCCTATATATTATCGTTAAACTGCGCAGTGATACATACAGGGTTGTTATAATTAAAGTTCGCCTATTCAGAAGGCTCTAGAGTCGGTTCTATGGCTTCAAACGAAACAAAATTTCACTAGTACGTAGTTGAAGAGATGCGCTCTGCGAAAATCGAAAAAATAGTTAAAATTTTTGTCGATAGGTGGCGCTGTGCCAATATTTAAGACGATGTTTGCAGATCCATTATATCAATTTCAGTCAATCCAGACGAAGCACACAAATTTCAAAATTTCGACAAACTTCGGCGAACTGCGAATTGTTATAATTAAAGTTCACCTAATCAGACAGCTCTAGTGCCTGACCTATGACTACAAACAATACAGAAAAATGAATATCATTTCATGTGATGTAATCTGCATCAGCAAAAATAAAACATGTCGCTCGGCAGCGAGGAAATAACGAAAAAACCATTAAGAATGCTCAATGAATCCTCCACCATTATCAATAACGCATTCCATTCTCAGAATTGTGTTTTCTACAGCATTGCGTAAATTGTCCTGTGAGATTGAGCGAATGTGAAGTCTAATACTGTCTTTCAGATCAGAGATTGTCTGACATCTGTCTTTAGATACAGAATTTTTCAAAAATCCCCACAGCTAAAAATCGCAAGGTGTTAAATCAGGCGATCGTGGTGGCCAGGCTGTTTGAAAATAACGACTTATGATGCGGTCTTCTGTAAAATGACTCGTTAAGAAAGTCCGAACTGCTCTAGTAATGTGCGGTGGTGCACCGTCTTGCATAAATAATACTATATTTTGTAGGCAGCCTCGCTGTTGAAGCTCGGGAATCAGAAAATGTGACAACATATTGAGATACCTTCTTCCATTTACGGAACATGATATGGGTCCTGTGGATGTTAGTGCCTCAAAAAATATGGCCCTATCATAAACGTAGCAGTAAAGCCGCACCACACCATAACTTTAGCTGCATGCAATGGAACTTCTTGGACAACATTAGGATTCTCTTTCGCCCGAATTCGACAGTTGTGTGTGTTCACTTGTCTATTTAAATAAAAATGCACTTCATCACTCCATTGAATATCCCAGGGCCAAGAATTGTCCACATTCATTCGTGCAAGAAACTGTAGTGAAATGATAGCCGACTTTCGGTATCATCCTGTATTAGTTGTTGCACCCTCTGAATCTTGTATGGATAGTAGCGCAAAATTTGACTCATCACTTTTCTCACAGTGGAAATCGGCATATCGACTTCATTCGCAGTAACGTGAACACTTGCATTACCAAATGATGACTGGCTTGCTAAATCAACGGCAGCAGTAGCAATATCTTCAATGCTAGAAATGTCTATCTTTTTTCGTCCTCTGCCAGAAAGAATGTCGAGTTTTTCTGTTTCCTCGAACTTTTAAACCATTTTGTGAACTCCACGATCCGACACTGGTTCACGTCTAATATCTTTTAATTTCTGGAACTCCCGAAGAGCTGCAGCTGCATTGCTGTTATTTTGATAAAATAACTTTATAAGAAGTGCTTTTTCTTTCAAAGTTACTATTATCCACAAAGTGCAGATTCAAATCCTTTTCAGAAACAATCAACTGTACCAGCGTCAAAGAAAGTAAAGACACGCTTTATCAGCAAGTTTTAAATCGTCAGTTGGTTAGAAGGATATTTCAAGTTTTCGAAGTTGCGACGTCACTTTGACGTCATTCGTCGAAAATTTGAATAAAATGTTATCTTTTTCAAGTGTTGGGTGAAATTTTGTAATTTTGTGTGCTTCATCTGGATTGACCGAAATTGATATAACGAATTTCAAAAAGTTTACTTTTATAAACTGTTAAATAAAATTTCCTGTATTTTGTTTTTAACAAAATAAAGAAATCTGCAAATATCGGCTTAAATAGCGGTGCAACGCCATCTATTGACAAAAATTTTAACTATTGTTTTTCGATTTTCGCTGAACGCATCCCTTCAACTACGTACTAGTGAAATTTTTATTCGTTTGGGGCCAAAGAACCGGCTCTAGAGCCTTCTGAATAGGCGAACTTTGATTATAACAGCCCTGTACATGACGTATACAGAGGATAAAGCGTTAGTTAGTGTTTCTGTCAGTCCGCGAAGTGTAAGGATCTAAATTAATACTTAGATGCTCTATGCGCCATTTTATTTTCTTTGGGAAAAGTTGTGTTTCAATTGCTTCGTAACGCTGCAATTATGATGCAATTATGGCCATTAAGAGTTCTCTACCGGGGTTTTCTATTTTCTTCATTGCTTTCGAGTCGGATTGCTTACGTGATGTTTTTAAGTTGCATGCTATTTCAATTTCATTGGACGTTTCGTATGGAGGCTACGTGATCCAAGTTGGTATTGCTTAAACACCACGTTGACTTGTTTTATAAGTGAAAAAATTAAAATTTCACAACTTATATATTTAATTAGGCTTCTTCTTGGAGAATTTAAAACCAAACTTTAAAATATATAGGTATTTTTTATTAATTCAAATTTTACTTTTATAGATAATGCAATCTTGATTTTCCAAAATATCATTTATATATGTATAAAATAGTTTTTCTGTGACCACATATCAGTTCAAAAGATAATTTCTTACAGCACAAGTTTAAATAATTTAATAAGAAATATTCATTAATGGATTTGTAATACAATTAAAACAAGTAGAATCTTTTTCAAATCCGTTCGATTTTATTAATCGAAAATTCGTTTTAATTATACCTTATTTCATTAATATTTAAATGATGCCTTTATATGATAAAAAAAAGTGTATGGATCTAATCCGATAATAAAGATAAAAAATAATGACTTCATATTAAAGTAAAAAAATTACGTTCATTATTCAATTCCTTTGCGAGAGGAATTTAACATGGACTTTTTGCAAACGATGCTACACAGGAATTTACGATCAATACGGTGGTTTTCTATTTTACTTAATTTGGAATCGGAAAAAATTGCATAAAACTTCAAATATTCTGTTTTTTTTTTATGAACCTGGTTGCATAAAAAAATGTAAGAAAATTTAAAAGTAATAATTGAACTAAAAATTTTTATCTTTTCTAATTTTTGAGAGGGTAGACGCAATTTTAAATCAACTTTCACATTTTTTTAAGTTCGAAATTAAGATCATTGTAGAGAAAGCAAAGGCAATTTTTTGTACTTTTGATAATCATATCTGTATCGTATTTTATTGCGATAAAATAATAAAATTCTTTCTAAAAATTTTTAAACTTTAAAGTTAGAGCAAAATTAATAAATAAATACCGTATTTTCGGGTGTATAGTTCGCGGCTTATACTAGAAAAAAACTTCCCAAAAAAGCCGTTGCGGCTTATACACGGTGCGGGTTATACAAAGATTTTTTTTTTAAATTGGAAAACGTGATATTTTTCTACAATTTTTAAACCTTAAACAATTTGAAAACAAAACAACGAAATTTGTAAATTTTTTTCGCTATGCCTTGAATTTTAGAGAGTTCTCCCATGTTTGTAAAGGCTTTTTTTTACTGCTTAAATACAGTTATTTCTGGATTTGGAAGAACTGTTGCAACTATCGCCAAGTATTGCACTGATAGATGTATAATAGCCATTGTGTTTGTAGAATACAAAATCCAAAATCTGGAACCCTTCCAATCTCGACAATTCTGAATTTAAGATCATTTTTAGTTTATTTTTCAAAAAAATAATCTACCGACCCTGTTGCAAAGAACAAAAAAAAGTGTGTGATTTATATCATTTCGGAACGATTCAGAGCAGTCGTTTTTTTTTTTTTTTTCGAAACGATTCCGAGGAATAGTTCCTTTACAGAGTCGTTTCATTTCGGAACGAGTTCTAGGAATCGAACTTTTCCGGAGTCGTTTCATTTCAGATAGCGTCCGAGGAATCGTTCCTTTTCGGAGGATTCGATCCTTTTGGGAACCAATGACCTAAGATACGTATACATTTTATGTCCGAAATTTTGAATTTATCACCGATTTTTTTTAATTTTCGGAAAATTCTTTTAAAAATATCACGCTTCTTTGAAAAAAAAATGCGCGTAAACGCCGCATAGCTTGAAATTTTATCTTAAAACACGTAAACGCTGCGGCGTTTCTTTCGAAAATTACGGTACTGATAATCTTAATTTTTTAGCCCAATTACTGTAGATATTATGCATCACGAAAAAATTTGGTAAATTTGTGTTAAAAATTATGACTAATGGCTTCTAATTTCGAAAATAGGTCGAAATATACGTTCGTAAATGGTGTATAGGCCGCGGACTATACACCGATGCATCTCCGCGGGTTATACACGAACTTTTTTTACTGCACTGCTCGATTTAGGGGTGCGGGTTATACACAGGGTGCGGGCTATACACCCGAAAATACGGTAAATAAATAATGCGAATAAAATTATAAGCAATTGAAATTGGTCCCAGTTAATAATAATTGATATCCCTATTTTAAAATTTTATATAATAATTACATGAGAATTTAAATTGAGGTCAGCATGTCCAATTAAGATTCTTATAAAAAATATTTTTAATAACTAAATTTTTTATTACTCATTTAAAAATTGGCTATTAATGAAAAAAAACATATGCGAAAAGAGAATTGGATATGTATATATTTTTTAATTTTTAAAACCTAAATTAGCCGTACTTTAAAAAAGTACTTTAAAATTTTCTTTTTGTTACAACATCAGTAATATTGTCAGGTTCTGGTGAACAATAAATACTATTTAGAACTATTGCTGTATGATATTATCTATTTACTTGAATGTTGAATTCATGTCATTATCCATATACTAAAATTTTAAAGTAACAATTTTTTTGCTTGTCTGAAAATTACTCTGAGCTAATTTGAGTTAGTGTTATTAGTGAAAAGAATGTATTGTATTAAAAGAGTGTGGTTTCTCATGCCATTCAAAACACATACTTGAGATAAAGGAGACAAAAGAATTCAGCCACTATCTATTGAAATAATAGACGTCTAGGAAAGGGGACATTTTGAGGGGACAGGACCTTATTGATAGGTGGGCATCCCCGTGTACTCTTTTGGAGGGGATTTAGATAACTAACACGATCATCGATCAGTTCTCGTGTGGAGCCCAAATCCTGTGGAGGTTTTTTCATGGGTAGAGAGCTTGTTTCAAGTTTTGTGAGGCTCTTGGAGTATAGAGCTGTTGTAATAAGAGATAAAGAGTAATCTCCGATAAATCTAATTTAACTAGCACAGTGTAAGAGATATATAGAGTGGTCTTACAGTACACCGGAAGTATTTGCTGTAATTAATTTGACGTCGGGCCGGATCACCTACATCAGACTTCTTTATTGTAAGTATTGTTTTATTATTTGTAAATAATATGTAAATAAATTGTTAGTTAAGTTTAATTGTATGAGTTAGTATTTTTGAAGACAATTCTACGCACTAAGTGCCCACTATCCCTTTATCATATTGGTAGAGGCAGCATACTAAAACCAAGAAACTCTCTGCAAAGTTGTGTGATCTAAGGAAGGAAGAATGCAATAATTTCATTATAAAAAACAGCCGAGCCCAAAAGTGCGATCGAGTTTGATTCATCATGATGTGATTCTCATTCATTTATTATTCTGGCTGTGATGGCTTCAGACTCAAAGTATAAGATTTTTATATTCACAAAATGGAAAAAAAGAAAGAAATTTGCTGAAACAGGATTCTTAAGCTGCATAATGTATTTTTCAAGTCTTTTAAAAATCGCTTTGAAAGTGAATTGAATTGTTATTGGGAGGATGTAACGACCCTCATAGCATGCATGGTCACAGTGACGTCATTGTGAGTCACATTGGTCACATCACATCTGTGACCAAATGCCACCACTCAATGACGTCACATTGTGACTGAGATGTGACTTTCTTAAAAATCGTTAGAAAATTACAAAATTTTCTTCAAAACATATTATTTACTTTAAAAAACATGTTTCTGGCAATTTAAATATCATCGCTTTTGTCACAGTTTCGTCACAATGTTAAAGTCAAAGTAGTCGCAAATCACACGTTTTTCACAAATTTGTCACACCGTGACTTCACAAAGTGACGTCACGAAAAAGCTCTAAAACGGCCATAACGACTTCACATTTATTCACTGTGACTTCACATCGACGATCGATGGTTACAAAGTCACAATGTGACTTCAGAACGAAGTTGCAGCGACGTCACCTACCTTACGGGGAGAAATATTTCGTGTAATTCTGAAACCTTGGTCAACTTTTGAAATATAAATAGCCATGAGATAGTCTTTATCAATACTGACTTTCAGTTGGAAGTCCTTTTCCAAAATTATTCTAAAAACAGGAATCTCTTTCTGCCATAGTCGTACAATGAAAGTTTAAAAGAATAAGAATTATTTCTTTGTAAATGTTTTTGGCAGTAGTTGTGTATAAATAGCAAATTTCTTTTTCAAACAGGAACATGAAAATCACTAAGGGGATTTTATAAGGAGTATTCACGCTTATTACCAATTTATATGCAAGAGATTTTTCAATGAGAAGAGTGATCTTGAAACAATTTTAAAACGTTATTACATTTTTTTACTGTGTACTTTCGACATCGGGTTAATTACTTTGATGGCATAAAATTGTTCGGCCTCGGATGTGAAATTGTAGGGATTGCTTCCGAAAAAAGCTGAGAATCCGGACTCATTTGTAGTAAGAAGCTAGCGAAATAAAGAATCAACGAATGATTAGAAGAACTCTGGATTAATTTCTCTGAGTACATAGGTTTCAAGTCGCTTAATAAAAGCTTTTGTACCCCCCCCCCAAAAAAAAAAAAAAAAAAGTATGCATCCTCTTTCGTTTGTCGCAAATTATTTTAAATACAAGAAATTTTTTTTGAAAATCACACCTGATAAATGTTAATCTTGTTGCTACACTTGAAGCAAAATGAAATTAATGGATAACATCGTTGAAGCAGCATAAAATGTTGTTTTTTAGAAATACAGTATCTATAAGCCAATCGCTCACGGACCTGCACAAAATAGTTCCTTCACATTATGATCTCCGTGGAAGAAAATTGTTAACGAATCATTTTTTAATGATGTTTGATACTTCAAACACAATGAACATAAAAAGGATTACTAACATGCACTTCATCGGGTTTTTTAAACATTATATGATGCATTTTTTGGTAATTTATAGAGATGCATAAACGAACTGGGACACAGGTCCGACAATTTTCGATTTCATTTTAAGAAAAATTAACTTTTCTTAACATTATTCTGGTAATGTAACATTCTGATTCCTAACCTAAGCCTAATACATGTTTTTTTTTATATTACTTTAAATTAGCGTCAGCAAAAAGAAATTAAATTTTTGTAAAAATAAAGTAAAAAAAAAAAAGATTTAAATGTGGCAGTTTCAATAGGGTTCGTGCTGGGGTAAACATCAATAACATATAAAAATTTCATTGCAATCCGAGTATATTTACGGGAGTTACAGCGCGGACAGACGGCCAGACGGCCAGACAAACCGAATGCATAAGCACGTTTCAACTTTGTTGGAAAGTGCTAAAAAGTTTAAAAAGCATAAAATGTAATAAAGAAAACAAAAATTAAAAGCATTTTACGAAATTTAATATTCATCGTAAATTAGGTGCTAGACTAAAAATTCGGTGCTTTGTTAATTAAAAGCTAAAATGTACATTAGTAATTAGTTTATGTATATTTCATGTAATTATCATGTATAAAAGATTTAATAAATTATATAATTGAAAGCATAACAGCATTAATATCTTCATTTTAATGTATTAACTTTCGCATTCAAATTAATTGGGTCTTCAATTTATATTTATTGCAAAAGCAATCCATATTTAATGTTGTCGCTTTCATAAATAATTCAAGTTTTCAACAAGATTGCGAGATCTTCGATTGAAATACATTTTGTGGTTCAACCTCAGTAAAAGCTAATTAAAATTTTCTCTCGTTTCAATTAATGTGTGAGAATCGTAATGGTTAGTAATTACATTAGTTTTAAAACTAATGGAATTTTCGTACTCAGTAGATATTCTTTGAAAATGTATTAAATTCTCAGGAATGTAATTTAATCAATTTGCATGTGTAGCATAAAATCTTATGAAGATAAATGTTTCCTTAAAAGCTTTGTTTGTGCTTCATTTTCTGGATATGTGATTTTAACAGCGCACTGATTTGCTTTTACTTTGGATATATTTTAACGGCATATTAAAATAATTTCTCTATAGCAATGGAGTAGAGGATTTTATGTTAAATTTCTTTTTCATCGATATTTCAAAATGAAAAATCTACCTCTGACTACAACATAAAACTTTTGTTTTGAAATTCTAGTTTAACTTTTAATTAATGTTATCAGTTTCATATATCACTGCTTTTATTAATTTTATTAATTCAATTTATAATTTTATGTTTAATTACAAACACTAGCAAAATTTTGTTTCATTTGAACTTTGCTATTATCTCCACAGATTTTTAAATACGTGAATGTTAATTATAATAACCTAGTACAAAAAGTTTAGAGCAAAAACGCCATCTTATTAGTTATTCACGCCTTTTATTCATCTTTCGATCTAGCAAAACTCTTCACACTAGTTAAATTAAAATTTCTGTCACATCAGTTAAAGTTTAATAAAGAAATTGAACTGTTCATTCAAGTATTTTATCAATGTGCTTCATATTTGTCGCCACACCAAAAACCTTAAACTCTGCGGTTAATATTCTGATCATGTTCTATCAGAATTTAAACGCCGGTTTTCTATAAGATAAAATAAAGTTGACTGTTGTTTCAACTATTTTGTCAATGTGCTTCTTATATGATGACACACGAAAAACCATAAACACTTCGTTTGATACTCTGATCTTCATATTCTGATTATTTTCTGTCAGAATTAAATGCCGGTTAACTATGAGGTACCACACTTCCGCTCTAAAAGAAATAAGTAAAAGAAAAGGCGCTTTTCTACTTCATTATTTAATTTTCTACTTCATTTTTTCAGTACTTTTCTACTTCATAATTTAATATAAAGTTAAACTGAAATTAAATTTTTATATTTGTGTTTTAATACTTCTTTGCATTCATCTGTAATATCTTCTATATATGTATGTATGTTTACATGCATATGTATCTTTAAATACTTGCGACAACATGCTAAGAAAAAAATCATTACTTTCGTTAAGATAAATCACTTTCTTTTATCAACTAGCCATTCCTTTAAGAATATGCGTTAATAGATGACCATCATTATACCAGAATACTTCAAAGGAAACCCAACTTGTATAAGATTTTCAGACGATTCAAAATTCATTACTGCTAAAAAGACATTTAAATATCTTTAAAGATAAATAAGATTTGAGTCTTTCGTTTTAATTTCTTTTAATAAATTTTAACTAACCCGATTCCGGAAAAAAATGACCCAGGAGACAGAAAAGCATTGTAAAAATAATTTGCTTTTACATTTGATGCTGATTTTTAGCATTTTAAAAGAATGCATTTGTAAAAATAGAGTGGACACTTTTTATATGAAGTTATTACTTTTTATATTTTCAATTAATATATACATATATGAATTGAAATTTGAATGAAATACAGAGTGATGAAAAATCGAAGAGTGTGGAAAAATAAAATTATAAACATTCCAACAGCTAATTATTCGATCAGTTTTATTCATTATGCAAAATTTATATTTTTTATTGTCTTTTACAGCCTATATTATAAATTAAACAATAGGTGCTACGTATTTACATAATTACGAACGCATCTAAAAAATGGAAATTTTTATAATTCTTTCATCAGAACGAATAATTTGAGAGTCCGAAGAAAAACATTTCTGGATAATCGAGGTTAAGGATATTCAATAAGCTTATTTTCATTATTAAATACTAAATACACACGAAATTTTAAGTCTATATCTTAAATTGTTCGGGAGATAGAACGTTTACAGACAGATGGACAGTTTTTTTTTCGAAAAATATGATTTTCGGATCTCCAATGTCTGAAATGTGTAAATCAGTCAAAAAAATTTTCTCTATTTTCAAAACGATTGCAAGTCTTACCCTATGATGGTAGCTTAAAAACTCCGAAAAAAATCACTCAATATTTCACTATCTTGTTTATATTTAATTAGAATAATTTTCATTTGAATATGTTCTATTCTAATCTTATAATGGAATCTTTTTACATTTCTTTTAATATATGATGGTAAATCACCAATGGCAATTTCGTTGTTCACTGAACTGTGTCACAGAAACCTAACTTACTTCTTTAATTCTAAATTTTCTGAAAAAATCATTTGCATGTTAAAAATATTTTTTTATATATATTGCTTGGAATTTATGTAAAATCATGTCAGTATTTACACCAAATTTTGCAAAGGATTTAATTTAAATTGCATTTTTTATCATTACCTAGATTCTCTAATTCCTAATGGCAGTAAATTTTGATAAAAATATTCCAATTTGTATTATTCATACAAACTCTGTATACGATACTCAAATTTATAATACAAATACTCATTTTTTATTTACAAAATAACATTGTTCACCGAACCAGAGAGATTAATAAACGTTGGTAATGGAACATGCATAGCAGAACTATTAACCAAATATATATTACAGCTTGGTAGCTATTAAGATCAATTAGATTATGCCTCTCATGCATGTCACCCATGCGCGCATGATAATTTCACTATACGACCACATAAAGATATCTTACTTAATAATTTCTGAAATCATATTGATTACCTTGATTTTGAAAGTAAGGTGTACTTTAGAAGTTGAACAGGATAATAACTCTTTTTTTAATTTATTGATAATCAGTACCCATCATTGCAAATAACTTACTGCTTACAGAAAACTATGAATCAATCAATCTATTGTCCCATCAAGTCCCTTTTCCTTTGGAATATACATATCAGAACTATTAACCAAATTTATATTACAACCTAGTATATATTAAGATAAATTTCATATATCACCTATACATGTTTCCCAAAGCAAATTTACGTTATAATCTGGTAGATATTAAGATAAATTTGATTACATGTACCATACATGTCTCCCATACGCACATGATAATTTCATCAAACAACCACATAAAGATATCTTATTTAATAATTCATGACATTAAATTGATTACCTTAATTATGAAGTTATGTTTATTTTAAAAATTGAATAGGATTTAAAAAAACTCTTTTATTTGAATGTACTCATAATAAATACCCACCATTGGAGATAACGTACTGTATACAGAAAGCTACAAATCAATCAATCTACTATCCCAAGTCTCTTTTCCTACAGAGTTTCTGCTGCATTTTGACATTTTTTTAAAGTAGCCTTCTCAATCATTACCCCTTATAAATTAACCAGTGAACTAAAACCTTCGCAAAAAATTAAGGATATAAAAACAAATTATGCATAGATTATATCTGATTACCTACAGGGTGTCCCAGAAGTAATAATACAAACTTACAGAGGAGGTAGGGGACATCACAAGAATTCAAAATTGCATAGTAACCCATGGTCGGAAATGTCTTTATGAAGGTACGTTGTCGGTAGGTTGTGTTGTTCAAAGAACATTGGCGAAAAAAAACGTCCTCAGATTCGGGAATTTTTAAATTTATAATTCATACCAGAAATTGTACATAACATTTTTGGTTATGTAAATTAAAGATACATCTAGATTTTAACTCGAAACGTTAGAGAAGACAGACCTTCAGTAATTGGATCAAGACTCACCTGTGCCACTGCGGATATTCAACAAAATCCAAGTGTATTTGAGCAGGTCCGACACCAATCCATGGTTCAAAGGTGTAATGCATGCGTCCCTAGTAATAGTGGAAAATTTGAACATCTTTCGTAACATTTTCACATATCATCTACCACAGTAAATGTAATATCGTTGACCAATAAACTATTTCAGATGATCTCAGTCTTGTGTCTCTTCTAATCTGTAAAATTACAGATACCTGTCATACTACTTTCCCATGACGTTTCCGACTGTGGGTTACCACGAAGTTCTGAATCCTTGTGTTGTCCCCTACCTCCCTTTAAAGTTTGTCCCATTACTTCTGGAGCACCCTGTGTAATAAGAAGTAAAAAAAAATTCTTGAACGAAGTTGTACGAAATCTACTTTACAATTATTTTCCCAGTTGTTCCCCGAAAGACTAAAATGTAAACTTAACAATTACTTTATTTCAATAGCTGTCTGATTAGAATATCCTCAGCAAAATTAATACAAGAAAGAAAAATTATGCGCCAATCATAGATTATGATCTGTTTTTCGACGCAACTAAAAACTAGAACGAAAATTCACCAATAAATAAGATGAAAGATAATATGTTAAAAACACTATAGAAAATGTGTAAAACATTTAAAAATCCAGTTTCAGCTATTACGTCCACAGTGAGAAAGGTAGTCGAATAACTTTCATCAGGTATTTATATGACTTATAGATTTGCATATATACTACAAAATACGCAAATACTCAGTTCAGTTAGAAAAAGCATATCACATATTCAAAAATTTATTTTTAGTAAATTCGTCAATAGAAGTAAATGCATTAAAATTTTTTCTATGTATTTTTTGTATGTACATGTACACCCATGTATTTCATGTACAGATGCACACTGTACACTAACTTTTTCAGGTTGGTCGGGGAAACACCCCAATCCAGAAATACCATGTTAGCCAATTGGAAAATTTTGGAGCGCAATTACTCATTATCGTATATAATTAATAGAGTAATGTTTTCACTAATTTGAAGTAGACGTCAAATACCGATGATGAGCTTTTTAAAAAAATTTCTCCGTAAGTTTTAAGTACACATAAAAGCTTCATAAATTTTGAAATTTCCATTTGATTAACTTTTATCATCTAAAAAATATTTAAAATTTATGCAGACAATTTTTAAAAAAACCCATCATTGGCATTTGACGTCTGCTTTCTGATGGTGAAAATGATACTCTATTAATTATATTAGATAATGAGTAATTGCGCTTCAAAGTTTTCCCATAAGCTAACATGAGATATCGCGCTCAGGAAGTTTCTGTGAAACGGCCCCTTAAGCTAAAAATCATCTCAAGCAAAAAGAACACAGTGAATTTACTTGACAATCCCGGTATATTTACGGTAATAGGAGTATGGGCAAATGGGCAAAAAGACAGAGAAATCGAAGACATAAACAATTTTCGCCTATATTAGGAAGAGTTAAAAAGTAGTCTGCAGGAATATAGTTCCAATAGAAACTTGTAACCTGTACAATGTAAAAAAAAAAAAAATCTGGAAAGTTACTAAGATTTTTCTCGTAGACTTGTATTCCAAGAACTTTTCGTGTAACGGTAACGGCAAAAACCCATGTAAACTTCCTTGGTTACCTGAAATTTTCCTGTTGTCGTTATATGAAAAGTTCTTGGAATACAAGTTTACGAGAAAAAATCTTAATAATTTCATAGATTTTTTTTAGTTTAGAAACTAAATGAAATTCTGTTCGTGAAAGACGTTGAAATATCCCATCATTTCACAGGAAAGGTGAAGAAAACGTTTAAATGGAGATGGAATAATATATTGAGAAGAGGATATCAAATAGTAGGAAAAGAAAACTACAGAATTAGCCAGACTAAACACAACGTAGTTAAAAAATAAATCTGTAATTCTACAGATGTAAAGTTTTAAAAATCTGTATTCTTATTAAAATTTTATCTGTAAACTATTTTAAAAAAGATGTAAGCCTACAAAACTAGTTCTTGTAAAACTACAGAGGTCTAGTAGAACTTTGCAAAAGAATCTACTAAAATTACAGTAATAATGCTAAAATATTATCTGTATTCCGAGTTTCTGTTCTATAAAAAGTTCTAGGAATCCCAATTTTCTACAAAATTCTTAGTAACCTTAGCTATTTTTTGATTTACAGTGTAAATCTATATCTATTACGTGATTTTTTGTTGTTTCCATGACTGTTACCATGTTCTGGGAATTGCAGTTTCCCAGATAAATTTTAATAAATTTACAGATTTTTTTACAGTGTACTTTTACTCGTTAATTTTAAATATAGTAAAATTATTTAATCATCTCAATTTTTATCACCATCCAACACTCGAAAATCAATAGAAATCTGTATGTGCTACGAAAAGCTTATGCAATGAACCAGCCTTCTTTTAATCACCTGAGAGTTTGGCGCGAGATGCTGCATTGGTTTAAGCATACAATAAAACAAATCACATTTATGGATGATAACTTTTTTAATGCACCTGCTATTATGATTTCTGATACCTCTGGATATTTGTTTTTCTGTTTGTAAGAAGCTAGTTATTTTTTTATTGAAATTTATGAAGGATTTATGTTTATTGTCTGACCTGATTTTCCAAAAAGCCCTTAAGAAATTTAAGGATCCCTAAAATGGCAGTGAAGTGAAATCTTTAAATCCAATTATTATTTATTTTACATTCAATTTTATTTATTTATTTATTTTAGGAAAGTAAATGGAAAGAAGTTTATGAGTTTCCATGCATGTATGATTTACAAACCTTTTTAAAAATGAAAAGTCCCTAAATAGATATTTGGTAGCTTTTAGAGACTAATTAAGCCATGTTTACTGTAATCTCTTTGTGAAATGTACTTAATTTCATTATTACGACAAATTTTTCAACCACAATTTTAAAGCTGTTGCCACCTGGTTATCTTAAAAAATAACAATGACAGTCGAAAGCCTTGAGTTCATGGCGTCATTTAACTGTGCTATCTATATTATAAAGGCCAAACGTATCTGTGCGAAACGCATACATCATTTTTCGAATGGCAACACTTTCTGATGAAATTTCACTTTTGCAATTTTCATTACTGCAAATTTTTTAACTCCTAGACATCGCACATTTTCAATCTTTACACCGTTGTGTTGGGAAAAATATGTGCTTCTAAATGCAATTTGTTTGAAAACCGTATCTTAATTTGTTTTTAAGATATTATTTTTTTGTAGTTTTTAATTTAATTTTACTGGAGGTGGCAACTTGAGTACTTCATTTCTGTGCAGAGCATTACCAACTAGATATAACGGCCTGCGCATTTCGCTAAAAACAGCCAAAAAAGTGAAGCTGGATTCAGCTTCAAACCCTGAACCACTTCATTGGATCACGTGGCACAAACCATGCCCAAATTATTTCAGCATTGCATGAGCTGATTTCTGTTCTGAGCACATGGTCATTGTTTTTGTTTAGAGTTTGCACGATTGGTCAGAGTAACTTGGGCAAAGTCCTTTGGCGGGAGACTTCATACATTAATCTCAAATAAATGAGCCTTATAGATATAGTTGGCCATGGTGCAAAGTAAAGGAAAAATAGCCATAAAATAAGAAGAAATAGAGAGGACTTATGTGTGGTGGCAGGGAGTAGTGCAAAAAATGTAACCCTGGGAAATCTGCTACACTAAGCCCAATTACAACCGCGTTTTTTCGCAAAAAAGAACAAAACTTTTAATGACAAGTCTGTTTAAACTTTTAGTACTATATTTTTTGCTTATAATAAAATAAAATTCTGCTTTATAATGCGTAAATTTAAGCAGATAATTTTTATTTAGAGAAAAAATGCACGGCTGATGTCAAAGGATTTAGTACCTGTTCAATGTAATTCTTTTTCCCCCTCCGGGTTGAATTTTTTTCGCCGAGATAGCAAACAAACAAAGACGATCTTGGCAATAATTCCAGGTTTAAAGTAATGTCCAGTTCTCCAAATTTTCGCCCAATTTTTTAAGACATTCAATTATAATTATGTTAAAATAACATTATTCGCTTAGTGTATTTTTTTATAAATTTCAGTTAAAATTGCTAAAGCAGATGAATTTTTTTAGTTCTTTTTTATTACCTGTCATTTTACCAAAATTATTTATTTTTTCTTTCTTTTTGGAATAATTATATTTTTATGTTATTTAATTTTTACTTTATTTTTAAAACCCTTTTTATTTTCCAAATATATTTTCAGAAAAGAAAAAAAAAGTACATTTTCACATAGAAAATTGATCTGAAACAGAAAAAGAACAATGTAAAAATTCGCCAATATCCAATGTTTAAAATGTAATTGAAATTTGGTTCGGCATGATTTGTAAAAATCAAGGTTTGCGTATTTCACGGAAAATACGGCATCTTCTTTGCACGTTGAAGTGACGGAGTGCAATGTTTGCGTATTTTAATGTTTATTCTTTTAATTTGTATTGTGTATTTTAATTTATAAAACAAATTTTAAATTTGTCATAGAGTTAACTTTGAAGCAAACTTTTTCGAAAAAATGTACGTATAGTCATTTCTTTACTTTTAACATTTTAGTATGCGCGTAAGATTTTTCGGTTCTACTTGGTTCTCCCGTCGACCAAAAAACTATCGCCAAATTATAAGATTAAAGGCCAATAATGGATGATTGTGAATGTCATAGTCAATGATATTAAACACGATACACATGTTTAAAATGTCAACAAGTGGTTTTTAATACCACTTTTTATTTGTATTTTTATTCATGCTTTACTAATTTATTTGTTTTTCCGTTATTTAAAATAAAAATTATGTCAACATATATAACTTGGCTATTAGTCTGGCAATTTTTTTAATTTGGCGACAATGGTCGACGGGATAATCAAGTAGTACCAATTTTTCATATGAGCAAAATCTATATTGTAACGAACAAATTTGTCCATGTGTAGCACTGATGTTATTTTGCAAATGACAATATTTGAGGATAAAATGAATTTTTGCAATTTTTGTTACTGCAATTTTTTAATCTTCTAAACGTCGCACATTTTTAATTTTTATTTCCTCTTATAGGAAAAGAAATCTACTTTCGAATGCAATTTGATTAAAAACTGTATCTTATTTGACTCATTAATTACGAGCTTATATTTTTCAAACATTTTTTTTTTTAATTTTACGTATTTCCATTAAGAAATAATGATACACAATTTACTCATAAATTTATAAAAATTGTTCCTGATAATTGCTCATTATAAAATTAAAATTGCATGAGTAATAAAATAAAAGAATGGTTTAAAACGCAGATTAAATTACTAAAAATTACAAGTTCAACATGCAATCAAACAACTTAAAATTTTACATTGCTTTACATCTCTACAATTTTACAATTTTACATCTTTGGCTAATAACTTCTGGCATGCGACTATTACGGAAATGTGACTTTTGAAAAACTTCATAGCTTCATTTGATTCCATAATTAATATTTTTCATTTAACCCTTTTACCTAACCACGTTAGCTAATCATGTTTTTCTGCTGTGTAATATTTTAATTCAAAGATTGATTTAATATATTTTTGAGATAATTGTTAATTTTTTGAATATTTATATAAAAAAATATGTAGTACAATACAATACAAAAATATGTAAAGTATCAAATACAAATCTTCATACCAATACATGTCACAGTATTATTTTATAAACGAAACATGAATGAAAATATCCGCAAGACACTTAACCCTTTGAGAGAAAAAACACTTCAATTCTTAAAATACTGAAATGATTGATTGATACCAGAATTTAAAAACAAATTTGTTTCAAAATATTTAAAAGCATTTTTTCACGTATTTGAGAAAAATAAAATTGCTATTTTAAATAACTGGCGTCAATAAGGCGTTTTAAAATTAAAATTAAAAGGGATAAATTTTATCCCACCCCCTTCAAGGGGTTTAAGGGTTAAAATGCTTTTTTGGAATTAGTTAGCAATATAAAACGCATATTACATGTATAGAAAATTCATTAAAGTTTTCAATTTAAAAAAAAATGGTTTTTATCTTTATTATGTAACCCGGGAAGCTCGGGTTCGATCTTCTAGTACTCATAATAATGGTATCCATAGAAAGGATACATAAATATTACGCTATTTCCTATAGATTATTCGTAACTTAATTAAATTGAGCTGAATGATGAATTTCTATAATTTAATGTATTTTTTGTTAATAAGGGACTAAAACATATATGGGGAAATGAGGCACATTGATACTTGGGGCACATTGATACACCTCCTGTACAGCACACAGGGTCATTACAGGAAGTTTACAAAACGTGATACTAGTGAAATCAACTACACACAGAAAGTTTTGGAATGATTCAAAGGTTTGATGAAATGGGATGGGTGATTAATTGTTTTTGTAGGTCAAAAGTAAATTTCAGTTGTACAATTGAAATTGTGTTATACAACTGTTCCAGTATTTTCAACCGAAAAGAATAGCCTCCTAGGCAAGTAAAGATACTCTTTATCAGTTCCACATTCTTTATTCTTAGATAAATTATGAAGTGTTGGATTTTCGACTCATTTTATTCAAAACGGCTGTATGGGGTACATTGATACAGTCTTTGTCGGGGCACATTGATACAACCTAAATCCTTTTCTAGTTCATTTTTTCATTACATTTCATCTTTTTTTACCATACACTCCTTAATTTAACCATCAAATTTTTCATCAAAAATTTCTGCTGTTAGTTTTTAAAGTTCTGAAATAGCTCTAATTTCTTTATGTTAGAATATTTTATAGTATTTTTGCAAACAGAAGACGTGCAGACTTACACAATATCTAGTACTAGTAGAATTAACAAAAGAAAGGGACGGCAGCGTGGCAAATCTCAAATTTACACTGGTGTCCAAAAGTTAAGCATAATTGGTAACTAAGTAAGTAATGAAAGAAATATAAATCGAAATGTGGTGAAACTCCAGGTGTGTAAACAAAATAGTACGGGTCATATATTTTCGCGAAGAGTTTCCCCTGAAATCGAACAGGGGACCGTCAACAAATTGAAAAAGAACGAAGATCTTTTGGATAACCCTGTCAAAACTAATGTAGCAAAAGCGTTCAAACTGCACATTATGATTAAGTGGCTTATTGTAATGTACTGTGCTTATTTTTATAAGGATAGCATGAATACTCGTAGAGAAATTAAGGTTTTTATAAAAACAGTCCTAAGTCTTTTGCATATAATTTCCTGAGTTCTTAATATAAAAAAATGTTCTTTTCTGAAAATATAACAAACATCATTGTACACAATACCCTGTCATCAGAATTTAAACACAATAAAAATTGTTCGAAAAATGAGTAGGTTTAGTAAATAATTTTTCATTGCGCATGCGTCAACGATATCAAAGTTTCATTTGCGTATTGTGTTAGCTAAATGTATAGAGCAACTTCTGTGAAAGTTTCAAAGACATAGCTTGAAAATTCTGAAAATGATAGTCTATAGAATCAACTCAAAATCTGTTATTCCTAAAAGGAAGCAAAAAATCAGGGATTTTATCCCAATATAGTTGTACGTGCAATATTGTGTAGGCACTAAACAATGGAATATGGATACAGCCCCTCATCTTTTTGCTTCATTTAGGGAATAAAGGATTTTGATCTCATTCTATGAACGTGAATTTTCAGAATTTTTAAGCTATGTTTTTGAGACTTTTACAGACAGTGCTCTATACATTTAACTAACACAATATGCAAACGGAATTTTGATATCGTTGACGCAAGCGCAATGAAAAATTATTTACTAAACCTACTCATTTTTCATACAATTTTTATTATTTTTTAATTCTGATGACAGGGTATTGTGTACAATGATGTTTGTCATATTTTCAGAAAAGAACATTATTTTATATTAAGAACTCTGCAAATTATAAGCAAAAAACTTAGGACTGTTTTTATAAAAACCTTAATTTCTCTACGAGTATACATGCTATCCTTATAAAAATAAATACAGTACATTACAATAAGCCACTTAATCATAATATGCATGTTGAACGCTTTTTCTACATTAGTTTTGACAGGGTTATCCAAAAGATCTTCGTTCTTTTTCAATTTATTGACGGTCCCCTGTTCGATTTCGGGCAAAACTCTTCGCGAAAATATATGACGCGTACTATTTTGTTTACACACCTGGAGTTTTACCACATTTCGATTTATATTTCTTTCATTACTTACTTAATTACGCTTAACTTTTGGACACCAGTGTATATCGATTCTCCAGAGAAAAAAGTATAATCGACATGAGAAATGTTAAGCAAGAGAAACAAGCTGCAGAACAGTACAGGATAATTATATTATAAACATAATTTTTAATATAATTATCCTTTATTTTCTGTTTGTAAACCGATTTATAAACATAAAACCTGATAATTCTTTCACCTTTCCTAAGAAAGAAGATAATTCTGTGGTTAAAGTGCCAGATATGACAAAGTTACCACCTCCAACAAACAGACAAGGAATAGCCAGAACTTAAGGTCATTATATATTTCATTTTGATTGCTTTAATATCGCTTACAAATAAATTGTGTGCCATTTTAATGTCTATAAATATATATAAAATGGTTTGCTAAATATTTTTCTATGAAAATTATGCATTGGTATTATTTTGTCCCCATTTTTCCCAGGTGTATCAATCTGCCCCGGGGATGGGGCACATTGATACAAATTACTTTTTTTTGATTTTTTTTTAAATTACATGCAAAAATAATATATAAAACAACGATTTTACATTTCTATAACACACTACACAGGTTTTGCTGACATCACATAGAAAAATAACTTGAAATTTCTGCTTTCTTGACACCAAAAAAATTTTTTTTGAAAAAAGCTGTATCAATGTCCCCCAGTTCCCCCTACTAGAGTTTTTCTTCATTTTCTTTTAACTCAATCGCTCGAAAAATAATAAATTATTTTAATAATTTTAAACAACAAGAAGTTTTCTAAATTTAATAAAGCGAAGAAAATATAATTTTCTTCGGATCGAAGCACAATAAACTTATTGACAGTTACTAAGCCCGTCACTATTATTTTTATATTTTTTTTACTGTTAAATCAAATTTTCAAAATCCCATATTTGTTATCTCCCTAGAGGTATGTAAAAAACTTCGTGTCAAGATGTTGCATAATTTTTTACCACGAAAAATTTAACTCATCACAAAAATGTTTATGCAATATTCTTTTTAATTTTCCAATAACATTGAAAATTTTGTTAATCGATTTATTTCTTAAATAGGATTTTATAATAATCAAAGAACATTTTCACTCTAACAATCAAATTTTCTTTTAATAAAAATGTTAATTTATATTTTAATTTAAAAGAAATGCCGACAGATATGCCCTGATTTTTTGTCCTCCGATAGGGTATTTTTTTCCAAGATATTTTCAATCTCTTAATCTAATTTAGGATATATATTTTTAGCTATTCTGAATAATTTTTCTTTAAGATTATTTAAATGTGGTAAATTCAACAGTCTTTAATAAAATCGGAAATAGTTTGTTTATCAAAATTAATTTATTTTGATTAATACAATTTTTTATAAGTAAAAAACACTTCTAAAATATCATATTCTTACGCATGTTTTACTTTTTTATCCAGGCAAGGCTGCTACAGGCTAGTATTTTATATTTTGCTCACACCAGTATTTTTATATAAAATTTAAAGTAGTTCAGTTTCCGTTAGTGGGTCTATTTCACCATGTGTCGGGGATGTGGGGCTCTGGTCCCAGGCTCCTCCAAAAACCGTTCGAACTGCTGCTCTCTCTCTCAAGAAAATGGTACTAGTTAGAATTTAACCCTTTGCGGCGCAGGGCGAATTCATTGCTTAAGTATTGAAATTAATGACTGACACCTGAATTCGAAAACAACTTTCTTTGTAAAGAAGAAAACGCTATATTTCACGCATTCAATAAACCCTAATTTTTTAAACAAAATTCCAGTGCCAATATGGCGTTTGGGAACTAAAATTAAGTGGTATATCTATGAAATCACCAAAGGGTTAAAAAAATAGTCCCATGTGGCAGCCTTGAGATATTAACAAATGTATTATAACGAATACGCATGTAACGTAACGTATATATCATAGGATGGTTTCACAAAACTTCTTCTTTGATCCATTCTAGAACTTCCCACCAGGACCTTTCTATAGGTATCTTTCCATCCCATACGAGCACTTTAATATCTATAGATACTAAAGTTTTCCCTCTATCTCGCAGTATCATTTCTAGAAAATCGATTCAAAACGCATAGTTTAACCTAGTTTATTTGCTGCAAAATTTTTTGCATTTACCAAAAAATAGAAATCACCTTTCAATCACATAGTTTCAGAGTAACAGCTTCTGCAATTTCATTCGTTTCCAAACATATATGAATTTAAACAGATGTTTTTATTCGATGCTTCTTCAAATCAATTTCTTCAACGTTTAAAATTTTTTTCTTCAAAAACATTTTTCTTGTAATTGCTAAAAAATTTGCAAAATTTGTAAAAAATTTTGCTTGTACTAGAAAATTTTGCTGTAAAAATTACACTAACGAAATTTTTTTGTTAGTGTATTCAATGCGAAATATTTTGCTTTTGTATATTATGAAAATATTTTCTCGTATGTGTCATTCCAGCGTTTTATAAAAACATATATATATACATTTTAATACATAATTTACAGAGGTGATAATTTTATTCGTCATTTATAAGAATGTGTGAAAGAGAAGATGTCGTTTAATGTACATTTTAAAGTATAAAAAATAAATTCCGCGTTTTATTAAATACTTTCACCGAAATGAAATTTTTGAATAAGAAAAATTATAATCTTTCTAAAAATAAAGAGAGAGAGATTGTATTTTTAAGCCTATTTTAGACATACCGCATTCGTCAATTTTAGACATATTTACGCATTTATGGTTAAAAATGATGTTAGATATCTAATGCGAAAGTTTGACATTACTAAAAGGGGTGGGGATACATTGACTGCTTTAAGCACAATCTCAGGAAGTTTTTTTCAATATTTATTATAAATCTGTTTTAAATATTTATTCATGTTCCTTATTATTTTTTATCAGCAGTGAATGCAATAGGATGCCGGTGAAAAAAATACATGAAAATCTGTATACATTTTGGAGGCCGTTTCTATTTTTCTTTTAAATATTTTCAAACTAAATAAAAATATGCTATTATATGCTTAAATTTCTATTTTAATGTTTTAAATATATATCTCGTATAATTTTTATATGCTTATTTAAACCCAGTTTTAAAATAATTAAATTTACGCTAAAAGAAATGGAGACAAAAAACATTTCCTCTCTTCAAATAAGAAAGCTGGTTAAACGACATTAGCCCCCTGCTTTCTAGAAGATGGCGGGAAGTTACATGCTAGCCAGAAACCGACCTTTAAGAGTTGGCCGGCAAAATAAAACCAACAATTCTTTAAAAATTTATCCTTTTTTCAAATCAATTAATTTCTCTCTTTCTGTTTTTGTCAAACTGGGTGCCTTGTAAATTACAAATGGGAAGGCTAAATACGGAGAAAGGAGTGAACGAGGATGACAATACACGATTAATAGATAATGCCGAAAATTTCTAATAGAAAATGTTGTTATGCCACCATTGCATTAATACGATACTATGCACTTTCATTATTTGTCAGAAACCATCATGGCACAATTGACTATCTCTCATGACACACGAGTGTGCTGAATCACAGAAGTTGGGAATCACTGCTTTGGAGTACAAGAGCAATCCCGGCTGAAAAGGAAATATGTAAACAATTTGGAAAACACATAACATGTTTTAAGACTTAATTTCAGCGATTATAATCTATAACGAGATAAAAATACCCGATTTTTTTGTGATGCGCTGTATATAGTTTATTAATTTGTATACATACTACATAATATCATAAAAGTAATTCCGATTAGGAAATACATAACATAGAAGGAAAATTCCTTTAATCAATTTCCGCCAATAAGTAGAAAAGTTTTCGAATTTCTTTTGTGCAATCCTGCGTATCATCTCTAGAATTGATATGCACCAAATTATATACAAAAAATATCGATTAAATTTAAAAACACATGTTATAAATGAAAACTCACTTCAAGCAATTATTTGTTATAGACAGTACTGCAACTAAATGTTACTGAACGATGTATTTTATACATACCATATTCCATAGTAAATATCATACAGTGCACCTCAGTAATGTACAATGTACATGAATTTCAATATTTTTGAAGTGTACTGCAAACATTTTTTTTTACCTTTTAATAATGTAACTGGTGTTACAATGATGTATTACAAAATGTAAAAGTTCTCTTGAATGAGCTCCTAATTGAAATTGGAATGTCCATCTCTTACTCTTGTGACCATTAGAACTTCATTTTTAAGTAACTAATTTAAATTTTTAATAATTAATTATCTAAAATATTAAATGAATAATATGAAATGCACAGTTATGGGGTAAAAAAGTAAATACTCTTACTAACAAATTAACAAATTAACGTAGAAGAAAATTACTGGTAACGAACTTTTGGAGATAAAATCTACTTTTAAATGCTTCATATAAAATTTTCATAGGAAAGAATATACACGTTAAAACGAACCCAAACTTCATTTTTTTCAGTTGCAAATAGCAAATTGTAACACGATATTTCAAATTTTCGGTTCAAGCTATGCCTATACACGAAATTTTAAGTCATTTGAATCATAAGTTCTTTAATTATAAACATTCAAAATATAGTATTTGTAATGTTAAGTTATATTTTCCTATTTTATTTAATAGCTCCTGAAATTATACTCCTAATGTGCATAGTTTTTATTTAGCAATGATACTAAAATTTCCAAACATAAATGCGTTGAATTTGGCATTTTTATAATTTCATATGAATTATAGATTAAGAAATTAGTATTCGAAAAAATTATGAATTGCAACCTACAATTTTTTTAAGGATTCAGATTTATTGAATCCAACTCTATGGAACTCCAAAATTTCAAATTTTTCTTCCAAGTAGTTTTAGAATTATGCTTAAAAAACATCAAAATAATAGTTTAAAAACCTACACTACTGATTGAAAAAGTCCCGGATGATAATGTAAAATGTATAAGAGCGTTCTTTTCAGATATCTCGATCAAATTTTAATATTTTGATGTGATTTTCTTTACATAGGACAGCTGAGGACGATTCACAACCGGTCTAGTTTTTGCTTTTTTTAAATTTTGGTTATGTTCTTTTTAAATTAGGATAGTTTCAGTTTCATAACCGGTTCAAATATATATACATTTTTTTTTCAGACACCAAAATCGAAACCGCAAAAATTAGGCCGGTTATGGATCGTCCTCAGCTGTCCTATACAAAACAATCACGCCAAAATATTAAAATCTAAGCGAGATATTTGAAAAGAACGTTCCCATAGACTTTACATTATCATTCGGATCTTTTTTCAGTCAGTAGTGTGGCGTAATAAGGGGCAGTCAACAATAGAAGTGATTAGATGTTTTGAAACTTCTTATGCTATCCTGTAATCAAGCAGTCTTCAATCACTGGCTAGGTGGTGCCTAACTTTTCTTAATAATAATTAAAAAAAAAATCAGCGTTCTCGGTAGATAATCGAGTAACCCAACTACTCTTTACCAATATACAACTTTACCAATATGCTTGTTTTGACCCTTTAGTTACCTACAGTACATATAAATACCATTAAAATTACTTACTATAAAATTCTTTTAATGCGTCAATTAGTTGTAAAACTGTTTAGAATGAGATACAGATACATTACTTTATTCTGTTCCAAAAGCATTACTAATTACACAAAACAAAAATATTTTTAAAAGAATGAACTCTTTTTCCTTTGTATCTTTTCACCTTTCTTGGCGCTGAGGGGGGAAGATGGGTATTTTTCAATTCGGAAATATTTTGTTACTTATAATTTTACAAAATACCAAGAAAACAATTTAAAATAAAAGATTTGTGTGGAGTTATAAATATTGTAAAAAATCCCTGTAAATTCAAATTTAATTAATCCTTCAATCCTTCTAAAATCCTTTAAAAATTCATTAAATTCATATGTAAATCTTTTAATATACTTTAAATAATTTATGTAAAATGCTTTAGAATGTAAAATTTTCATTAATTCATGATTCGGTAGATAAAGGGTAAAAATAATTAATTTCTCGAAAACTTTTTGCATTAATTGCATGAAAATTTGTTTTTAGGCTAATTGAAAAGTGTAGAGTTCCTTAATGTTGTCAGAATTAGGTATTCACTATTGGAAGAAATAAAGTTAGAGTTCGTTTTAATATGTAGATTGCACTTTAAGCAAATTTTATATGCATAATTTAAAAGCAATCTTAATTTCCAATCAATTGATTCGGTTCCGTTCTTCTACGTTAATGCTTTGCAGGGTTAGTAAGGGATGTTTATTTTTTTTCCACGACTTTACATATACTTAGTAAACGACGCAGTTCTGGAATAGTTTAAAAGTTTTATTGAACCCTAAATAAATTTTGCGTTTTAAAAACTATATTTTTAATTCATCACTTATCTTTTTCCAAATTAAATAAGTTTTATTTAATTTCTTTTATTAAACTAATAACAAAATGAATCATATTAACCCGTGATCAATAACTTGAAAATCTTACATTAATTGAAATTTTATCATGAAAAAGCAAACATTAATGATATATCAGAATATCAATAAATGAATAAGTAAGAATAATGCATAAAAAAAGTTATCCGAAAAAAAATCGGTAGTATACCTTTTTTTTATGGTTCGTCCATTTAAGTTTTAGCTTGACATTTCTCTGAAAATAAATTAATCAGATGAAGCTAACAGAAATCACTGATTTTTTTTTCTTTTACAAAAGACTAACAAGCAACATATTTTTCTGGCATTGAAAATCAATTTATTTATTTTTTCTCTTTAAAAATATGTCACTCAGTGATTCTCTTTAAAAGATTATCGATTATTGTGTTCTCTCATGACTTTGTCATTCTTTCCGTTTTATTTTTTCCCCTCTAACTGTAAGAATTTTTGGAAAAACTTTATTCCTTTCTAAAATGGTGAAGATAATAATTTTTTTTTAACTAAAGGATGAGTTCCATAAAGCAGCTTTTATGCCAAAAAGATTTAATGTCGTTAACCTAAATATGTGTAATGTAGCACTATAAAAAATGAGGAAACAAATAGTTAGAGTCGAAAATCAAGCACACTGTTAAAAAAAAGTCTGTAAAATTACTAAACCTTTTTTTTAGGAAACTGGGATTCCGAGAACTTTTTATGTAACGTCAATAGCAATAATTCCTTTAATTTAATCTGTTACATGGATTTTTGCTTTTATCGTTACACGAAACGTTCTAGGAATCCCAGTTTCCTAGAAAAAGTTTAGTAACTTAACAATTTTTTCTTAACAGTGCATGATAAAATCGCATAATCAATATTATGAGATTTCACATCATTCACGCTCCTCTATCGCCGTAAATGTCTGGAATTGGAAGCTACGGATCAAATACACATTATTGCAATTTTTTTTTTTTTTTTTTTTTTTTTTTTTTTTTTTTTTTTTTTTTTTTTGTTGTTAACTTTTCACTGATTATGCCAAGAAGTAAAGAATTGTTAACAACAGCTGTTATACTTTATATCAGTATTTTCTTATTTTTTAAAACGATATATGGAGATTGCTTCAGAAAATCTCTGCATACTTGTTGAAACTATATGTCTGTCAACAATTGAGTTATAAATTGAATATCAAACAAGCATACAAAGTCGCCTAGCAGTTACTGATTTAATCTTCTTTAAACAATATCACAAAAAAGTAATGACTTATTTACATTTTTATAGTTTTCTCTTATTATGGAATATCCCCAACTGCCAATCCTGTATTTTTACAAGAGTGGTGTTATTCGAAAGCTCTTATAACAAGGATCAAAAAATTTACAGGAAGTATGTTCCCAGACCTAATATCTCACGAAGTATTCGCCGTATAAAATAGTGGCAAATTCTTCAACGACGAAATTTTGCATCTGTTCATATGACATTGTTAAATGGATGCATACTACGGTGTTATTGTTTTCTTCTTATTATTATTGTTGTTATTATTAACTACTTCGAAAATGGTTGCTTTTCTCGATTGAGAATAGATATCTGAATCCTTGTGATCTTCGCTTTTTTTGAAACTACTTCTACTGCCACGATTAAAAAAAAAAAAAGTATTGAAAGCTGCAAAATAAAATTAATAACTCAAAAAAAAATTGAGATGCAGCTTTTCCACAAACTGCATTTAAAAGTGCCTGTTCTTTTTCCATAACGTTTTTTTAAACTCACATGATGTACATATGCAGCTGCTTTTTGTCTATTACATTTCTGATATGCTTCAATATTTCCTTAAAAAAATCCGTCAAGCTATTTATTTATTTATTTTATTTTATTATTTTTTGTTCATGTAGAAATTTTGCTACAGAAAAGTTATGATGTAATATTCAATTTTTCTTAAATTCGTCAAACTCTCTTATTTTCCTTTTTCACGAGGAAATGTTGTAATAATAAAGTAATTGTAGTAAGACTTTTATTGTTTTTTTTTTTTTTTTTTTTTTTTTTTTTTTCAACTGCTATAAGGAAAAATATTTGTTTTTTCCTCTCATTGTTGTGTAAGAATGAGTTTTATTAGACGCATGATAAAACCCCCCTATCTAATAATAAAATCCCACCAAAATTTGGCAATATTCAAAATTTTATATCTTCCCCATTTCCCTTCCATTGAGCCGATTTTATCCATTCGCAATCCCCGCAGAGATATTAGCCACTTCAGTGTTTTGGGGGATTTTGAAAACGATGCGTGTATAATTGCGACTTTTATCGTGCAGACAAAATTTAGTATACACACACACATACACACACATACATATATATATATATATATAAATTTTCAGATTGAAGTGGTTTTGAGTTCCTAGTGTCACATAATGATAAGTTCTAAATGAATTTTTCAAAAGTCGTACCATGGTAACGATTGCAATAGGTAGTATTTCTTACGTAATCTACATAAAAAAGCAAACGATAAGCACAGATCGAAAACCTGAACATTCATGAGTATAAAAAACAGTTCACTCACCTCTACCAAACAATAATCTTACTCTAAGGGATATATTGTTCGTAAAAATCAATTCCTAAAGTAACAAAAAAAAATAGAAATCCATATTCATTCTTTTCTTTAATCCCTTGCTCAATCACACATACACATGACACACGTTGCACAATAAAAATCTATTAATTTAAATAATATTTAATGTTTAATTAAAAGATTTACTATAAAATTTTCCCCATGGGGAATTTATTGCTTTTTTCCATTGAAACATTCATTACTTTTTTTCTTCAAGGGTAAATTCATCTTCCTTTAAGAGAATTTTCCTTTAATTAAAAAGATAATAAATTGGTATTATCAGATATAATTTGATTGTATCAATATAATTTCGGATGTAAATTATAACCGAAGTCATTTTTTGCTTATATCAAAAGATTTAGCTATTCTTAATTAAGAATGCATATTCCAATTTTAAATAAATCTCTAGAGGATTAAATATTTCGAAAGAAGGAACTTATAGAACTGAAAAATAAATATTTCTTTTTTTTTCTTTTATAGTACAAGATGATAATCATCGCAAAGTTTTAAATACTTTAGCAGTTAATTTAGTCGTTTGTTTTACATATCATGAATGGAAATAAACATATTTTTAATATTATATATTTAATAGCATTATTTTTAAAGTTTAAAAGGAAAGATTAATGTTTCCTTTCCAAAAAACGAAAAAATTAAAATAAAATCACGCTTTCCCACCTGCTATATAAAAAAAACTTCCAGTTGCTTTTATAAAATAAAATATTAAAAATAATATAATGGTTGTAAAATATTGCACCGTTAAATCATTTTATTCAATATAAAAGAGGGTATAATAAACATAAAGTATACAGGATTATTTTGCTCAGTAATCTTGGCTAACAATGCACTCTTTCTACAAAAACTAGAATCAGGACCGTACTTAAATTAGCATAGACTCGGGTCAGAACGGTACAGATTGTGTCCTTAACCCTTAAATGTCTTATTTTTAATCAATTTTAAAATGTTTTCAGCTTACAAAAAAAAAAAAAAAAAAAAAAAAAAAAAAAAAAAAAAAAACATGAAAAATACTAATAATAATAATCTTTTAAAGTATAGTATACGTATGATTTAAATATGTTTTAAATATAGTTACGTCTAAAAACAAGTTCTTGCCTATCGGCAACATTGGGCTTTAATTGGGAAGAAAAACTTTTTGATAAAATTGTGTAACATTAAACACATGTAAATTTTAATAACTATGATAAAGAATAAACTTTACTTCTAATTTGTTCATTGCAGAATAAAATGAGACTTTCGCAAGCTTCCAAACAAGACAAAAAGCGCATACTTTCAAATCTTTATTGTGAAACAGCACTATTGTTGCCATCTACATGTTCAAAATTGATTTAATAATATTTTCAGTGTTTGTTTTATTGGCAACATAAGACATTAGACATTCAGTATTATTCTAATTGTATTTTAGGAGTAGAAATAAGGTTTGATGCTGAAAAGCAACTAACAGCGCTTAAGGGTTAAATGACTCATCTTAAAGGCATAATTAATACAAGGGCTTAATTAATGTTCCCACCTCTTGTCTGCACCTATTGTGGTGATATTTTTTGCCACCCATTATCTACGGCCGTTATATATGTATATATAAACTTCCTATATTTATTTATGAATTTACAATAATAAAGATACTATAATGATATTTCCAACTTATTTTTAAATCTATGAAATCAATACATCATTAGAAAATGAGTAAATACCCACACTTTGCTACCAATATTCAGTTAATGGGTTTAGAATCCCGAATGTAATTCATAATAACAAACAGTGTGTCTTAGTGAAATGCAGTTCACTTCTGATATTTTTTCTAGATTCATCACAGTTTCTATGTATGAAAATCAGACTACGCAAAATATAATTAAATGTCCTCCTAACCGATAAAATTATTAATGAAAATCACACTTGGAATGGTCTAAGTTTTTAAAGGTAATATGGACATATACAAAGTTATTCAAATTATTTTTATTTTGTGTACCATATTTAGATTTAAAAAGACCTGAATACGATTTGGTGGTTTTTAGAAAATGTTTGGCTGTCACGCTGTCCGTCACTCTGTGAGTCTGTATGTGACAAAACTTTTGTGAGCACTCTATCTTATGAATTAATGTACAGATATTCATAAAATTTTGGATTGAGTTAGACCTTGATATATAATAGAACTGATTAGTTTTTGGTGCATATCATTCAACAGGTGGTGCTGGTATACTAAATTATTCAGAATTTCTACGATAGCTCTATCTCATGAACGAATTTATGGATGTTCATGAAACTTTAGATTCTGTTAATCTTTGAAATAATTTAGTGCTAGTTGCTTTTTGGTTCAAATCGCTTAAGGGATGGCGCTGATTTGGTAAATTATTCATGATTACTGATGTTAGAGTTATTTGGAATTTATATTTGGAATGTGGCTTCATACTTGTTCGCTAATGTATGTAACTATACAAACGCAAATTGTCTGTTTCCTAGTTGTTTTGTTTTGCCAAAAGGGCAAGCAACGCTTCGCAATATCTTAAAATAAAGTATGTACAGTCCATTAAAGCATGAGAATTTATTAATTACGTTAATACGCACTACCGCTCTGGTCGTGTCAGCCGGAAAGTATGTATAATTTTTCTTCACTTTGAAAAGAAAAGTTCGATAATAATAAAGTGTTTTCATCAATGAAGTTTCTAACATTATTCCATGAACTTGTTTGATGTTTTTATTAAAGAAAAGATATCGTCTGCGAGGAAAAAATTATGAATAATTTATTGTTCCCTTTGCTGTTATCATAAGTTTTTAAATATGGAAAATATTGAAAAATTAAAAAAGAAGCGTACAACATTACGCACTTCTATTACAAAATTAATTAGTAAATTGGAAACATTAATAAGTGATAAAAATATTGATATTGATAGTTATTTAGAAATTTTAGAACAATTAAATGACAGAGAACAAACTCTAAAAAACATTAATAAAGAAATAGAAGCTGGTATTAGTTTAGAAAAAGAACAAGAAATTGATATTAACGCTAGCGAAGAATACCAGGAAAAAATTATAAAGGACAAATTTCAAATTACAAAACAACTTAAACATTTAGAACAAGGTAAAGTTTCCAATGAAATTCAATTAAATTCTACTCAAATAAACAATGCGATAAATATTAAATTACCCGAAATTTCTCTTCCGAAATTCTGCGGAAAACCCGATGAATGGGGTCTATTTAAATTACAATTTAACAACTTACTAACTTTAAAGGAGCAACTATCAGATGCCCAATAGTTGCATTATTTATCAGCAGCATTAATAAATGATGCAAGAGCTTTGATTAGCACAGAAGACACTTTTTCATCTTTATTTCAAGCATTAAAAGCCAGATACGAAAATGATAGAGTAGTAACAGAAATACACATCAATTCACTCTTAAACGCGGATAAACTTACACAGCCTTTCGCTAAAGATCTTCGAAATCTAGTCGATAATGTAAAAAAAAAAGCATTCGTGCCTTGAAGATTTTGATCTATAACAGAAACAATCTTTCAGATGTTTTAATATTGAACATCATTCTCCAAAAGTTAGATAGAGATACTCGAAAAATTATGAAATGACGATAAGTTCAAAAGAAGTTCCGAAGTTAGATGAATTACTTTTATTTTTAGAAAAACGATCTCAATTTTTGGAAAATATCCACAAAGTCACATCTGTAAAGCCTTTCAGTAAGGATCAGAAACATTCATTTAATTCCAATTCATTGACTTTGGTAGCAGAAGGCTCACACATTTTTTTCAATGTGCAAAAGCGATGACATTTTAATCAGATGTTCCTAATTCATAAATTTAGCTGTAAAAAAAGGTTTAATATTGTTAAAATGAAAAAATTATGCTTCAACTGTTTATCAAGAGTTCATAACATTAGCCAGTGAAAAAGGTAAAGTACGTTCAGAAAATGCAACAAACGTCACCACACATCGATCCACCTGGAACGCGGTGAAGAAAATATTGATACTAATCAGGCAATACAAATTCAAGATGAAAATACTATTAGTAGTAATTTATCGCCAACCGCAAACGCATTTACTCCTCATAGTTACACAAATAATCAGATGTCTGTTACAACTTTAGATGAAAATACACATTCATTTGATAACACGCATTCAACTATTAACAATACTGTAATGAGTATGACGTCTTCTTCTAGTGAACAAGTACTGCTTTCATCTGCGATAATGTATGTACAAAATGTTAGAAGAAAATTTGTTCCTCTTAGAGTATTGTTAGATTCAGGATCGCAAAATAACTTTATAACGAAGGAATGTTCCAAGTTATTGTTCTTGAAAGGAAGGAAAATAAACGCATCAGTTTCAAGGCCTAAATGGTTCAGTTATGAATATAAAGGAAAGTATTATAATAACCATAGCAAATAAAAGCAGGAGTTTTAATGAAACATTGCAATTTTTTGTTGTTTCCTAAAATTACGCGCATAACACAAGCTAAACATCATGCCTATTACGCATTTACAAACTTTTCAGTTAGCTGACCCACAATTTGATAAACCAGGTCCAATACATATTTTATTATCAAACGAAGTATTTTTTTAATTAATTGGACAAAATAAAATAAATATGCAAAATTTGGTTTTTCAAGAAACTGTTTTTGGCTATGTTGTCAGTAGTTCTACGTGTATGCCACAACAAAATTTTAAAAATTATTGTGGTCTTGTTCGATCTGTGAATGATTTATCCAACACTATGCAAAAATTTTGGCAAATTGAAGCGGTTCATGATAGAAATTAAAGAAGAGCAGTATTGTGAGGAACATATTTCCTGCATACACATACTAGAAGAGAAGATGATAGGTATATTGTGAAAATGCCAAATAAAACTGTTGGGCTTGCATGTTTAGGAGAATCAAAGGATAACGCACTTAAACGATTAAATTACTTAGTTAAGAGATTTACGCACAATCCAGCCATGAAATTGTTATACGAAGAATTTATTAACGAATATAATAATTTGGGACACTTAGAAGAAATCTCGTTGGAAAATGAGCCTGAATTTTCATATTATTTGTCGCATCATGGGGTATACAAACCCAAGAATCCCAGCACGTAAGTAAGGGTCGTCTTCGATGCTAGTGCAGCTATTAACAATAGTGTTTCTTTAAATGATATTTTACTGAACGGAGGATTAGTTCAAGATAGCTCTTCGATATCATTTGTCGATTTCGAACACACAAATAAGTCTTTACCGCTGACATC
Source organism: Maratus speculifer (assembly GCA_964019185.1). NCBI lineage: Eukaryota > Metazoa > Arthropoda > Arachnida > Araneae > Salticidae > Maratus > Maratus speculifer. The sequence continues at coordinate 245,935,244 of OZ025295.1, read as the reverse complement.
ATAAAGATGTATCGCCAAATACTAATTTCGAAAAATCAGAGAGATTTGCTTCGCATTTTGTGGAAAGCTGGTAAGGAAGAACCAGTCAAAATATTTAAGTTAAAGACGATTACATACGGTACATCGAACGCGCCTTATCTTGCCACGCGGACTTTGAATCAGCTTGCAATTGATGAAAAAGACAATTTTCCGCTAGCATCACGTGTATTTCTCAAAGACTTCTAGGTGGATGACGTATTAACAGGAGCTAACACATTAAAAAAGGCTCAACAACTGCAAGAACAATTAATCGCATTGCTTGAACGTGGTAGCATGAAGTTGAACTGATGGTGTGCTAATCACCCCGAACTCTTAAAAATCGCAACTAGCAATCAAGAGTATACATTCAATGATCTAGATGAAAACCAGAACACTAAAACTCTAGGATTGTTATGGAATCCAGTTCGTGACTCCTTTTCGTTTAATTCATCAGTTAAGGAACCAGGTGTATACTCCAAAAGAACTGTTTTATCCAACATAGCACGAATTTACAATCCACTGGGATTACTCAGTCCTGGAATAGCTAAGGCTTAGATTTTCAAACAAAGATTATGGCTGTTAAAGTTACATTGGAACGATCCACTCCAGATGGCATTAAGGATGAATGGCAACAGTTTATCAGAACGCTTCAAAAAGGTACAAGGGACAGAGAAAGAGATATAAGAGACAGAGAAAGGGAATTCTTAGTAAGGTGTATTTGGCAATCTTTGTTTGCTTTGTAACTAAAGCAGTGCATCTCGAACTAGGGTCGGAATTGACTACAGATGCATTTATTGTCACCTTAAAAAGGTTCATTGCTAGGCGCGAACGGTGCGCAGTAATCTTTTCAGATAATGCAAAAAATTTTGTTGGTGCTAACGCCGAGACTCCATAATTTACTAAGACATCCTGAGGAGAAGTTAGCGAATTATTTGTCAGAAGAGAATATTATTTGGAAATTTATTTCACCCAGAGCACCTAATTTTGCCGGGTTGTGGGAGGCAGTTTGACCCTTCATTGTCGAGGGATATGTTAGAGTTATTTTTAATATATGTTTAGAATCTGGTATCATACTTGTTCGCTAATGTATGTAACTGTAAAAATGCAAATTGATTGTGTTTCCTAGTTGTTTTGTTTTGCAAGAAGGGCAAGCAACGCTTCGCAATATCTTAAAATAAAGCATGTACAGTCCATTAAAGCATGTGAGTCCGCCGCTACAACTGATATAGCGCTATCTCGAGAACTAATGCACAAATTTTCATCAAACATCAGAAATAGTTAGTCCTTGACATAGTTTAAAGTTGTTTAACTTTAGGTGTAAATCGGTCCACTGGTGCGCTGCTATACTGCATTTTGCAGGGTATTGCAAATGCTTTTCTGAAGATCAAATGCAAGGATTTTCATCAAACTTCAAAAGTTTGATTAAAATCCTTGCATTTGATCTATATTCAATTATTAATCGATAAAAAATGACTCCCTTAGTTTTTGTATACATCATTCGACAGATGATGCTTTTATAAAGAATGTTTTAAAATTTCCGTAATAGCTTTATCTCAGATACTAATGCACGCATTTTCATGAAACTTCAGATTCTGTTAGAAGTTGACATAAGTTGTTGCTAATTACGTTTTGGTTTAAGTCACCTAACTGGGGCGCTGCTATATTAACCATATAATATACCTGGTTTCTCTCGCTAGCGAGCTCTTTTATTAGATCGGGGTTCCTAATTAACACGAATCTAAAAAACAAATATCTGGTTCGAGTCCCTGCTGTCTGAGACGGCATGCACCGGACGTAATCTGCACACGCCGGAATGTTTTTTTTAGTTTAGTTTAGTTTAGTTTTTAATTTTCGGGGTCTTATTCAATTCTAAACAGACCTTCCTCCGAACTGACTTCGACTCCGTATAGCATGTGTATTTCACGCTCCAAAAATTCTTTTAATTTCACCTTCCACTGATAAGAGAAGAATGCAGAAAAGTTTCTTCTTAATGAGCTTTGTGACCGGGTCCCTGCTACCGATGACAGCCTATTTGCCAAGTGTTCTCTGTATGAGCAGGGAAATATGTTACTTTCAACCTCCACCAACAGAAGCACATGCTGTTCAAAACAAATCTCTCTTCCGTGCTATCTTCAAAACCTTATAGCAGGTTGTGCCCATCCAACAAAATATTTCAGTTTCACCTTCCACCGACAACGGGCGCATTCAGAAAATACTATTTATAAAAAACATCTGGTTCGAGTCATTGCTATCTACGACAAAATTTACTGAGCATGCTCTGGTATACACTGGATTTTCCACTGAGAAGGCACGCATTCTGTTCTAAACAAACTCTCTTCGAACGAACTATGGCACCGATCCCCGATGCACAGGACACTGTACAGAACGCACTAAAAATTGTCTTTGTTCCAACTTGCACCACCAGGGGACTTATTCTGTGATAAACCAACCTCTTTCGAAACGAACATCAGATATACAGAGTGTTTATAATGAACCGGTCCCATTTTGATGTTTAATAACTCATAAAATAATAAAGATAGATGAAAATTAATAACGCAAATGATTAGACTCAAAAAGTTTCATGACCCTTGTCAATGAACTTCCACGTATGCCCTCTTCGTCGCACGGAAAATATCAAGTCGATAGTAAATTTCACGCCATGTAGCGGCAAGCATGTCGGCATCCACAGAGGCTATTGCGGTTGTAATTCTGACTTTTAAGTCATCAATGTTTGACACTCTCCTCCTGTAAACATTGTCCTTTACAAATCCCGAAAGAAAAAGTCCAGCAGCGTTATATCGTTGAGTCGCATCAATTATTTCTCAATAAAAATTGTACCTGATTTTTTTGTGTGTGCAATTTGCTGAAAAAGTGGCACTATTATGCAGATTTGTTTACTATCTATATTATAAAGGCCAAACGTATCTGTGCGTAACGCATACGTTATTTCACGAATGGCAACATTTCCCATGCAATTCGGTTTTGCAATTTTCAGTACTGCTAATTTTATATTTCTTAACATCGCACATTTTCAATTTTTACACCATCGTATACAGAAAAATATGTACTTCTAAATGCAATTTATTTGAAAGCTGTATCTCAATTTATTCTTGACATATTCATTTTTTTATAGTTTTTAATACGAATTTTGTAATTGTGGCTACAGAAATACGCCATTTTCTCTTAAAACTGATACAAATTGAAATGTGCGTACGTAAATTTTAAGATGGAAACTATGACGAGTTTAGATTTCACGTGAAATTCTAAAATCATATATTTTTTCCCATACGCATTTATACGAAACATAAGAGCCTCAATCGATAACTTCATCTTAATAACTGATCTTTATTATATTTTTTATTCTTATATTTTTATATATGTGTTTAACGTTTAATTTTAATAATTTGGACAACTGAGTTTTGTAGAAATAGCATTTTCCCCCTCAATTTTAGCTTTAAATAATATTTGTTTGAGAGTTAGTCGGACCATTGTAAAATGCATTTTTTACTGTAGATAATTTTATAGGTTTATTATAAATCAATGAAACAGTTCTTTCTTAAGCATTTACTTTCGTCGAAATTCGGCGGGTTTCACTTTGTTTCCTTAATATCTCAAAAACTAACACAGAGATTTTCATCAAACATCAGTTGTCCTATTATTCCGCTATGTTAGTTAGAAGTTGACATAGGTTGTTGCTGATTAAATTTTAGTGTAAATCACATAACCGGTAGCGCTGCTATGCTGCTTTTTCAGGAAGTGTTACTATGTATGATATAGAAGAACGTTTTGGGATCGCCATATCCGATTAATTTCATTTTGTATTAAGAAAGAAACTAAAAATAAGCACCGGAAAAAATAGTAGAAAATGTGCTTAAAATATAAATAAATAAATAAATTAAAAATCTACCTTGATGTTCGATGCAATCAAGTAACCTAACGGTGCCTATCAGCTTGTTAGCGACCATACATATTCTTAAACATTATTTATTTCAGGGCATTGAATTTGATTAACTTCGGACCACTTTTCCATATATTTTAAAATAAGAAAGATGATTTACATAAAATACCATATATCCCTTACGCTGCAACTTAATGAATGATAGATTTACACTGTTTAATGAAGTAGTTTTATAAATACAAAAGAATATCAATTTCTTAACACTAGAACGGCGGTAGGGGTCATTTTGACACCTGAGCACTTTCGTCCTTGGATCACTTTTGTTTGGTTGGAAGAAATCGTTTGAAATATTTTGACTTTTCCTAAATAGATAACATATATTTCTTTTAAAAAAAATCAGCATTCTAGATTTGTTAGTTTTTGAAATCTTTGCATGTATTCCTAGAACGGCGGACGGGGGTCATTTTGACCCCTTTGATAAAATAGTCTTTGTACGTGAAGCATTGTGAAACCATGAGAAAAATTCAGTGATAAGCTTTTTTTCGGATGCATTTATACTGTCTCCCAGAGAAATACAAACCAGGGTGCTCAGACTATATTGTTATTTCTAAGATAGTTGTTTTCCTTTGTTAGCTTTTTTCCATTATTTTGAAGAAAACATTAAAAAAAAACAGGTGCAGGGTTTTTCATACTTACATTTCTTTTCACAAATAGACAAATGTATTTTCGCACTTGTTACTTTTGTTAGTTCAGATTACTCGCAGCAGGTGGTAACCGTAGGGGAGGGATTTTATGATTTGAGTACGAATTCCATTGTTCCTAAGGCAGGCAGTTGAACGTATATCTTCCCGCGTTCATCGACAAAAGGGTGTCAATTTTTTGACCATAATTCCTTTCTTTGCACCTATCTGTTTTCGTTCTCGCAATAAAAGAAACATAGATGACGCCGGTGACATGAATCCAGGTCCCTGTGTGGAACGCGCGAATACCAGTGACAGTTTGGCGGGAAAATTCTGCCGTCACATTCATTATCGCCTTACCTTTATTCTGTGAATGATACGCTGAAACACAAACTCTGTCGTTTGCTGATATTCTGACTTTTTTCCATCTTATTTTCAAATTTTACAAAATATGTCTTATAAGCGAAAAAGAGGTCTTACTAATGAAGAAATTAAAAACTTGTTGCAGGAGCTCTCTGAAAATGAGTCTGACGGAGGTGAAAATGATAATTTTTCTGTAGAATCTGAAGATGAATTTCAGACACAAACTATTAGTGAATCCGAGGACAGTGATGTGAACGAAGAACAGCTAAGCAGAAATAAACGAAAAAAGCGGATCAGGGTATTATCAAAATTGTTTTCACTGCCCCTGATAACACTATCTGGAATGAAATAAATTCTAAAAATTCAGCTTGCGGCCGTGTTCCTGCTTATAATGTTGACGTTGATACTAAATACCTCTTGAATGGATTTCCTTATCTAGGAAAAGATGAAACAGCAAATCCTCAATTACGTTTATCTGAAAATGTTGTCATGAAATTATCAGATCCCCATCTAAACAAAGGGAGGAATATTACAACAGATAATTACTTTATTTTACATCAAATTAGCTGAAATGCTAAAATCTAAAGATACAACTTTGGTTGGCACAATGAAAAAGAACAGAAGAGAAATTCCTATAGCTTTGAAAAATATGCGCAGTACTCTTTATTCATCGAAGATAGTGGAACATGATAATATGACACTTACCATCTATCAAGCCAAACGAAACAAAAGTGTTTTTCTACTGAGCTCATTACATTCTACTGTAAAAACTGAGGACAGCCTGAAAAAGTTGCCAGATTCAATAGATTATTACAACTCAACAAAGTGTGGTGTAGATATTCGTGATCAGATATGCCAAAAATACTCCGTTAAATCTGCTTCTAGACGATGGCCTGTACATATCTTTTTCAATATTTTGGATCATGCAGCTTTGAACGCCTGGATAATTTATAAAAGTGTAACAGGCAAGCCCATCAGTAGAAGAGATTTTCTATTGAAATTAGGAGAGGAATTAAGAATGGTTCTTATGGCTTCAAAACTCCCAAAGATCCTTCCTGAATCTTCAGAAAAAACAAACGAAAATAAAGTCGATATAAAGAGAAAAAAGTGTCAAGTACAGAAATGCAATGGAAACAAATCTCAAGAATTTTGTGCATCGTGTTCCAAAGTTGTGTGCGGAAAATGCACTGGAAAAATTGTTAAAAATTATTTTTGTATCAATTGCATTAATGTCTAATACATGTACGGGACTATGTTAAGCATTAAAAAAATTCAAACGAAATGCTTTAGATATAAACCATTCAGCTACATTTATAATGAAATAAAGGAAACAACAGAATACGTTTCTCATTTATTGGATTTAGAGTGTGGTTCATTCGGCGAGTAAGTAGATTAAAAAAAAATTATTATTTTATAAATTGTGTTTTATTTTAGTTAACATTGGTTTTAATTTTTGAAAACATTTATTTTAAACCATTTTTTATGTCAAATTAATGAGTTTCTTGAGTTGTTTAGTATGTACCAAATTGATCGCCTTGCAGCCGTTACATACACAGTACTTTAAAAATTAAATAAAATATCGAGTAATATTAACTATAAATTATGAAATACAGGGAAATTACATATTTGTCACAATGTATGCCATTTAAAATTGTTTTAGCATTGTTATTTCAGTAGTTTCATCGAGGGGTCAAATTGACCCCTTCCGCCGTTCCAGTAGGTAAAATTTTGCCGCCGTTCTAGTGTTAAACCTTAAACTTTATAAAGTGCCAACTAATAGTATAGCTAATGGATTGCTTATCTGTGAAAATTATATTAACATTATGTCCATGTAAATCACCGCTAACTAGAGAACGTTTCCAGGTGTAATTTGTGGATTTGGACGAGTGTGATATCAAAAGAAAGATCTAGTCATGTACGTTAAAAAGTGCAATGGGACTACCTATCCGAATCCAACCGTTTTCGAAATATCAGCACTTCAAGTGGGAAAGAATAAATAAATAGTCAAGCAGGTGAATAAATTGTTCGCAAGTTAAAAGTTTCTTTGCATTCTTTTAATCCTCCTTTCAAAAACTTTTTCCTAGCTAGGAGCAAAATCCTTTGCACCCACACATTGCCAGTTATTTCCCCTCTTTTAGACAGGCCATTCTTCGAAGTTTTCGCGTACGATTTCATTTACACTTCAAGTGCTGATATTTCAAAAACGATTGGATTCGGGCGGGTTCATTGCATTTTTTAACGTAAATGACGAGATTTCTTTTTTTTTTTTTTTTTTTTGATACCACACTCGTCCAAATCCACAACTTACACATAGTGAAAAATCCGTAATAAGTTAAAAATCGGCAAATGTAGTGTCATTTGTATAGGCACAAGTGAAATAGGTCAAAAATACAGTCACAAAAAAACCTTTAACATCGGAATAGGACCTTCCTAATCATATCTCACACCTTGAAAAGCACTGTAACAGCATATATTTAATAATACAGGGTTTGTGGAGTTTCAAGCACTTTTTACCAGATTCGTCGTAGAGTAATATTTGGTTTGTTTAATGGAGAAAAATTCTATCTTCAGGTCTAGCGACTAGTGCTCTGTGAAATTTCTGGTGCTAAAACGCATAAAATCTTTGATGTATATAAATCCTGTAATAGCAAACTTCATTGAACATTCTTTGCATAATTTTTAACTTAAGGATGATACAGTTTAATAAAGCATTTTTTCACTCATTCAATTCAATATACGTTTAAATATTTATAAAAGCATTATATACAAGTTTAGATCATGAATATATTTGATTGATAATCTTTAACGCCTAATTGAAAAAATCACAAATTTGAGAAACATTAAATAAAAATTTTCCTACCGCAAAGTGTTTTTTATTTCTGTCTTTTTTATTATAATTTAAAATTAACTAAAAAAATTAAATTAATTTATTTCTGCTACAAAGATATTTATGAATTAGATTGGATAGTAAGATATATGACACTTTAGTATATAATAAAAACTTGAAACTTATAAGATGTAATAAATTTAAATAAATTGCAATCTGTGATTTAACATATTTCTACTAATTTTATTGCTTGGGAAATTTTATACATTAATAGAGTTACAGAAAAAAAAATTATCTGTATAACAATTGAAAAACCGGGACCACAAAAAGTTACTAAAATTTTAATGCATATCCTGAGTGCATAAAATGTAATTGTTACCAGGACGAATGAATTCAGGAAAAACCTTATTTAAAATTAAGAAAGGCCTTAAAAACTGCAGAATAGAAAGTAGGAATTATTAACCTTCCTAACCTGTTCAAATTTTACTCAATCTTGATAAAAACATTTCACACTAGAATTGTTATTTAAAACATTTTAATATATTTAATTGACTTATTTTTCTGATTTTTTTTATTTAACTTTCTATATGAAAAAAGTTCTGGTTCGAATCGTTTAAAACAAATTATAGTTATGGATCGATTAGACCCATTCAGGGTAGGAAGGTTAAGCTGATCGGATATAATCCGGAAATATTTTTCTTAAATCATACTTAACGTCAATGCAAAATATCTTCTACAGAAGTGAGCATTGCATGTTTCGTCAAATACTTCCTTTTTTATTTCTTATTATTAGTCAAACTTTTATTATTTGAAAGTATAACAAAATTAAGGACTTTTGTATGAAATTTTTTTATCCAGTATTATGATTTTTTTAAATTGTTAATACTGATATTACGTGTATATCAAATTAAGTTAATCACATTTAGGAAAGTTGCTGTAATTCATGTTGTCACTTACTAATATTCAAAGCGTTAGAGTATTTTTTAACGCCGTTATAAATTTTTTAAAGTAGTGTTTATGCTCAAAAGATATTAAAATTCAATAATCTGTAAAAGAATTTTCAACACCGAAAATTTAACATTTTTCAAAATCAAACAAGCAGAGTCCAAGAAAATATAAAATACACACTGTTAAAGAGAAATTTAGAAGCATTTAAACAAACAAAACTTTCAGTTTACGATATTTTTTTTAACCGACAAACATAATTTACAAACATAAATTTCAAAATTTTAACATGCTTAGATGCACTATTAAGTTTTCTATATTAAGTCAAGAGAACGAAAAGTATAAAAAAAACTGAAAATATCTAAAGCGTTATCAATTTTCATGGCACGTGAAGTCACTGTAAATTTAATCTTCATCAAGCGTTGAAGCTTAAACGATAACATGCTAACAGTAAAAGCAACGTTCCTCGTATCTAAAACTTTTTTTGATGTAAAAATCGTATGTTATTTGATATAATATTTTCATTGTAGTAAAAAAAAAAAATACGCTGATATTTAATTTTAATTTGTAATTTACTTTTTTATTCAGATTTAGATGCTTTCGTAATTATGTAAATACACACAACCTATATAGTCATCGTTCAGACCGTCTGTCTGTGAGCGTCTAACAGAGCAAAAGCTACCCAACTAATCGTTTGAAATTTAAAAAGGATAGCTCTTGGATAATTTTGTAGAATCATTTCAAATTTTATGATGAACTGATACATAGTCCAATTACAACTACAATCAAAAGTATTCCGTTACATTACGGTCTATGAAAAAATTAGTTTCAACTGCATTTTAATGATGTTACACTCTTTCGAACATAATAAAATTTATATGTATCTATGAAGTATATATTAAAGTACAGCGTGTTTTTTTTTAATTGACACTATTAAGAGCCACTTGTAGCTCGTTCTAATAACTGGAATTACTTAAAATTTTACAAATGAACTAAAACAACAATGGGAAAAAAAGATGCCAAGAAAAAAAAATAGTTCCAGCTCCCACTGATAGGGGAAATGTGGCACTGTACATTGAACGATAACATCAGAAACAGACAAATTTAACAATTTGGATAAAATTCCATGTTTTACTCATCATATTCACTTTTAAAGCCAGGAATTTGCTCACATTCATTGTAATCACCGCTCTCTTGCATTCTTTGTACAACATTTTTGACGGCCGAGTGTAACATATGTCACATGAAATAGCCCTTACTTCATGTATTATGTTGTCTTTTAAGCTACGCAGATTTGTTACTCCCCCAACATAGACTTTCGATTTTAAATAACCCAAGAGTCAAAAATTACATAGAATTAAATACGGAGACCAGTACAGCCAGACATATTGAAAACAACGACTAATAACGTTTTAGTCTGTGAAGTGATGACGTTACAGCTGTTGTAATTTTACACCATATATATACATTATCTACATAAAAGTTATCTAATCAAGACATTGTCTCCGTTGAAGTTGTAGAACGACAAAATTAGTCATCATATTATAATATTATTTTGCGTTAACAGTACACGTCACTAGCCCAGTAATATTCTCAAAAAACAATGATGTAAGGAAGAATTGGCTGTAAAGCCACACCTAAAAGTGAGCTCTGGTGAATGTAATGGAGTTCCCAAAATTATATGAGCTTGTTCAGTGACAGAAATTCTATAGTTATGAGTATTGACTAACACATTCAGATGAAAATGGATCTCATCGCCTCACAAAATTTTCTACGGGAAAGTGTCATCAATTTCCAAGCTGGCAAAAAATTTCAGAGCAAATGTCAGTTGTTTATCGTAATCATTGGGTTGAAGTTGTTACAAGCAGCTAATCTTGAATGGATAATAGAGGAGAATTCGCCACAAGACCACGGCCAATTTTATTAGAGGACTCGGAAGCTTTTGCTTTTTAGGCGGGTCTTAGGACGGAATTAATGACGTAATCTCCGTCTATCCAATCTCGTGAGGAAGTTGTCATTGTAAGGGGCGTTACAAACAAGAGTTGTCTTTGCCGATTGGTTAAACATGATATGATGTCATAAATTCCGTCCTAACAGACAAGAGCTTCCAAGGCCTCTAATGAAGTTGGCCATGACAAGACTATCCATAGGGTGAAATGATTTAAATTCAATTTTCGCGCAACATCCCTGGCGCTGGTGCGAAAAACAGCAGGGGCCTGTCGTTGATCGCTGTTGCAACATCCATTACTACTTTTTCTGACACCGATTTACGTCCTCTGCCTGACGAACTGCTAGAGAACTTGTTACTTCGAGTTTCTGAATCATTGCCTTATTCAATGCTTTAACGGATAAGATCCTTTGCGCAATTTTCAACGTGTTATAAATAAACGAAAAGCGGCCAATGTAGTTAACTGCTTACAATAATACGAGTTCACAAGTAATGCGCATTGCGGTAATGTCAGGTTCATTTTTTTTGCATGCATTTATAGCTTAAACTCTTGGCTCTTATGTCGCTTGCGTAAGGAAAAATTTGCATTTACATTTATTGCCAGTATTTTATACTAATTCTCAGTTGCATAAATTACCACAGCGCCGAATTTCCCCCTATCGGCGGCAATTGGAACTGATTCTGGTTTTGTAGGAATCTTTTTTCCCATGAATTTCATAGTCCATTTATAAAATTTTGTATCATTCCAGTTATTAGAACGAACTACAGGCGACTCTGAATAGCATCAGTTTAAAAAACACCCTGTATACATTCTGTAAAATCAGTGGCGCGAAGAGTATTTGTTATTCATTTTCAGGGCCACACAAAAGTATTCCATTGCATAATGACATAAGGGAAACATTGTTTATGGCGCGTTTTAATTATGTTAAACTATTTCACACTTTATGAAATTGATAGACATTGCTGAGGTTTACTACAAGTTACTTCCTGTACAACAGAAATAGATAGTATTTACAGGAACACATAAAATATTTCGAATACTATTTTGTATCCAAAGTACTCTACAGGGTGTCCCAAAAGGTCGTTTACAAACTTAACATGCTGGTCTGTCATATCATGATGAACAATATTAAATAGGAAACTAAGGTTCCCAAACGTCTTCCAAAGGAGATATGCGCCATTAAAGTTTAGGGTCCAAAAATTCAAATGATTATAAAAAAACAGAAAAATTGGTCGATTCGTTTGCGGTTTTCACTAAAACTATTCTTTATGTCAGTATTTTCTTGAAAATAAATTATAAAGATAAATTTCAAAAAATGTCGATGGAGGGCGCTTTAGACTTTGGGGTAACGATAAACTAGTTTTTATCATTATTTTTTGCATCTCATAAAATTTTTTTAGAAGCTTAGAGATAAACTTAAATTTTGAGCTCAAAATCTAAATCGTTGTACGTGGTTAAGTAACGCAAACTGAATTGCGGGGGGAGGTTCAAATTTCAAATGATTATAAAAAACGGAAAAATTGGTCAATTGATTTGCGATTTTCACTAAAATTATTCTTTATGTCAGTATTATCTTGAAAATAATTTATAAAGATAAAATTCAAAAATGCCGATAGAGGGCGCTTTAGACTTTGGAGTAACGTACAACTATTTTTTTCCGTTATTTTTTGCATCTCATAAATTTTTTTTAGAAGCTTAGACATAAACTTAAATTTTAAGATGAAAATCTGAATCGTTGGGAGTGGTAAAATAGCGCAAACTGAACTGTGTTCAATGGGGGTGGGGAGGTTCAAATTTCAAATGATTATACCAAACGGAAAAATTGGTCGGTTTTCGCTAAAATTATTCTTTATGTCAATATTTCCTTGAAAATAAATTTTAAAGTTAAGTTTAAAAAATACGTTAGATGGCGCCTTAAACTTTAGAATAACCAACAATTATTTTTAACCGATTTTTTTTAAATTTAATTAAATGCTTGCAAAAGTTTAGATTTAAATTTTGTGCTCAAAATCTAAATCGATAGAAGGGGTTAAGAAGCGCAAATTGAACTGTGTTCAGGAGTTGAAATGTTACCTTCCCCACCCCTCGAACGCAGTTAAATTTTTGGCCGCTTAATTACTCACAACGATGCAGATTTTGAGCACAAAATTTAAGTATGAACTTTTACAAGCATTTTATTAGATACAAAAAATAACGGTTAAAAATAAATGTTGGTTACTATAAAGTTTAAGGCGCCCTCTGAAGGAATTTTTTGAAAGATATCTGTAAAATTTATTTTCAAGAAAATATTGATATAAAGAATAGTTTTAGCTAAAACCGACCAATTTTTCCGTTTTTTATAATCATTTGAAATTTGAACCTCCCCACCCCCATTGAACACAGTTCAGTTTGCACTACTTAACCACTCCCAGCGATTCAGATTTTTATCTCAAAATTTAAGTTTGTCTAAGCTTCTAAAAAATTTTAATGTGATAAAAACTAGTTTATCGTTACTCCAAAGTCTAAAGCGCCCTCTATCGACATTTTTTTAAATTTATCTTTATCATTTATTTTCAAGAAAATACTGACATAAAGAATAGTTTCAGTGAATACCGCAAGCGAATCGACCAATTTTTCTGTTTTTTATAATTATTTGAATTTTTGGACCCTAAACTTTAATGGCGCATATCTCCTTTGGAAGACGTTTGGGATCCTTAGTTTCCTATTTAATATTGTTCATCATGAAATGACAGACCAGCATGTTAAGTTTGTAAACGACCTTTTGGGACACCCTGTATACTATTACACCAAGTTATGAATATTTTTAAAAATTTCATTATCATACGAACGCACCTCATTTTCTATGTTTTACATGCAAATTCCGACTTTTTTTAAACTTCTTTTATATATATTCATTGTTTTAATTTTCAATATTCAAATTCAATATGTAAAATTAAGTTAATCAGTTAATCACATGGAACAAAGTTGCCTTAATTCATGTTGTCACTAGCTAATAATGAATAAGCTAGAGTAATTTCTGACGTCTTTCTAAATTTGTAAAAGCAGCATTTATGTTCAAAAGATATTAAAATTCAATAATTTGTAAAAGAATTTTCAGCAGCGAAATGTAATAGATAGTTTTCAAAGTCAAACAAGCAAATTCCAAGAAAATATAAAATACACACTTTTAAAGAGAAATTTAGAAATATTAGAGCAAACAAAACTTTCAGTTTACGATAACTTTTTTTTTAATTGGCAAACATAATTTAAAAACATAAATTTCAAAATTTTAATATGCTTAGACGCACCAGTAATTTTTCCATTTTAAGTAAAGAGAACGAAAAATAAAATAAAACTGAAAATGTCTGCAGCGTTTATCAATTTCCACGGCCCGTGAAGTCACTGTAAATTTATTCTTCATCAAGCTTTGAATTTTAAAGGATAAAATGCTAAAAGTAGGAACAACTTTTCTACTACATAGAATTTCCTTTGGAATAAAAGTATTATTTTATTTTAGATAACATTTTCAACGTTCTATGAAGAAAAATAGGTTGTGATTTTTTCAATTTGTAATTTACTTTTTTTTTAACTTTTTTTACTCTTTTTTTAAATTATTAAATCATGAAAGATCAAATAAAATTTAATGTTTGAGATTGATTTCTGCAAATCATTAATCAACTTCCAACAAATGTATGCTTGTATATCCTTTTAGTGCATACTCTTGTGTAACTTTTGATCAGAACATTCGTTTTTATCCATTTTTGGCAAGAACTCTTTATCATAGCATTACCATATAGGTTTATGAGGTTCGAAAAAGGGTATATATTCTGTATCTGTTAACTTTATATGCTCTAAATTCCGTAAAATTAAGCGAAATTTAAATGTGTTTTAAACATATGCAGTACCCACTATTATTTTGTTATTTTTTAAATCACCGTATTGTGTATAGATTTATTGTTGTTGTTATTGTTAGACAGAAACACAACAGAAACTATAAAATAGGATCCTATTCCGCCGGTTAAATAAGTGATATTAGCAATAATTGAATCTAGAAAAAACATATATTACAAATAATGGCAATAACAATGATTTTAAAGAAAAATTTCTTTATAAGGGAATTTTATTTCTAAAAAGTATAATAACAGGAAATTTTCAAAAGGGCGCCAAAAAAATCTTCAAAGGGCACCGCGTTGGACAGCCCTGGTCTACAGTATTTATACACACAACACAATATGCAAAAATTTAGTTGAACTTAAAATCTCATTCACAACTAAAAATGTATTTCTAGCAATAATCTCTAATATACAATATTTCAACTGCAATATAGTATACGAAAGATTTCCTATGCCCCTGTAACACTATGCACTTTCTATGAAACAGAATGTAACTCAGCTACGCACATAAATTTTATTGCATGTGAAATAATTTAATATCATTAAAATACGCCTAAAGCATTATGCAACGGAATTATTTTGTGTGGCTCTGTAAATGAATAATAAACATCATTTGCAACGAATATTGTAACACAGTGTATATTTTAATACACTTTAGTAAATGCATATCAACTTCATTCTTTTTGAAAGGTTTTAACATCATTAAAAGGAACTTGAAACATTTACCGCCATTGGCTGTAATGTAACGGAAAACTTCTGACCTTCCCTGTAATCAAACTATGCATGCGATTTTCTTAAATTCTAAATGACTCAAAAAAATTTTGCAATAATTTTGCATTTAAAAATTCAAGGCTTTCTGTAGGGTAGTTTTTGCGTCGTTATATGTGGACAGACAGACGGAGCAACAGACGGATTTAACGACGACTATCAGTGCTTCATATTTACACAATTACGGACGCACCTAAAAAGAATATTTTCCTATTAAACTGATGGTATTGTGCTTACAAGTTATTCACACTAATTGTTAATTACAGCCTAATTTTTTTAAGGAGTAACGTCCTTGAGAAAAAATTAAGGGAAAGGGTGTTAGATTCCCCATTTTCTACTTTTCTACCTAATTAATGTACTCCCAAAACTAATCAGGAGTGCGCCTTATCATCATGAACCTATATCCAAAATTCGAAGCAAATCGGATATTTCTGTATAAAAACCCATTTATCTAATTTAAAAGGGAGGAAATCGTCCATTTTCGCTTTATACTTAACAAAAGAACCACAAAACTAATTAGGGAAGCGTCTTCTCAGAATGAACTTCTATACAAAAATTTAAGCAAATCAGTTAATTCTGCATAAAAACCTGTTTATCTAAATTAAGAAGGGAAGCCCTCCTGACCCCCGACTTAACCAATAAACACCCAAATTTAATCGTCGAGGAGCCTCATCAGAATGATCCTACATTAATACTTGTTGAAATCAGATAATTCTGCATGAAAAACACATTTATCTAAATTAAGAGCAGTTAGCCCTCTATCCCCGTCGTATACTTATCCAGTGGACTTCAATAACTAATCAGAGAAGCGCCTTACCAGAATAAACCTGTATCCAAAATTTGAAGCAAATCGGATATTTTTATCATGAAATATCGCATTATACATATACATACGTACGCAAGTACATTCAGAATCGACGGGCTCATAAGTTCTCATGCTTTGATAGTCTGTGAGCTGAAAAACACTACAATAATAAATCAAAAGCAAACGCCCACTTTGTTTCATTTTCAATTGAAAAAGTAGTGAAAATTTGTACCGGAAAAAATTAAGTGGATACTGTTAAATAGTAAAATAAATCTACCGATAGACACTTTTCAGAGATTCTTGATGGTAGAAACTCGAAAATTCTAATCGTGCAAAAAAGCCGATTAGCGGGAGAAGAAATTGTAATAGTTGATTAATTACGGCTATCCTCATACAACCTCGAGTACTTGATTAATTATCGAATACTTTTCATAGACATAAAAATTATCAAGACCCACACAATATAGTGCTCTACGACTATTGATGTAGTATATGATGGATTTTACATCATTTAAAAATCTGAAAAACATGCTGTTAAGCATATAGGGTGGGCCGAAAAAAACTTTTTTTCGATTTTCGATTATGGCGGGTGCGGAAAAGTGGCCACTGGTGGCACTCAGTTCATACAAAAAATTTGAGATTTTTTGGACATTTCCTTACCCTGCCGCAAACGGCTTGAAGTTTTGCAAAAATGTTCATTTTTGAACTTTTTTCGAAAAAAATTAAAAAATTTTAAATTAAATTTATTTTGATTGTATTTACTTGAAAAGGCATATTTAATATACCAAATGTTTAAATAAGATCTGATCATGCATTATTTAATATCTATGTGTATTATAACTTAGGCTATTTTTATAGCTTTTTCGCGTATAATAGGCAAAAGTTGTATTTGTTTGAATCGATCGTTAGTTTCTGTATTATTTATGTCCCTTGGTCTTCTTTATATATTTTCTATGTGTCAAACGTCATATATTTGAGGAAATGACAGCAGTATACTTAAAAAACAAATCTGGAAGGTGAGAAAGTGGTGTAGCAGGACTCTAAGCGCGCGCAATGATTCGTCGTAATACTCAGGGAGTGAAGGACGAAATAGTTGAGAGCCAAAATTCGATAAAGGATTCTTATTATTTATCCTTGCTAAATTACCTGCGACATTTGTTCAGTGTTTACGGAAACCCTTTTGTGGTGATATACAGTGCTTTTGGGGTCGTTTAATGTGCCATTATAGTGTTTTGTGCGTTTTATTACAACGAGCTTAGAAATGGCTAGTATAAAGGGCCATGACAATGCAAAGACACGCGATAGCGGAAAAAGTAACTCTTTGTTGTCATCATGCATATTGAAAGAATTGCAATTGTCAACTTATGCTGATAATCATGCGCCACTAATACTGGTTGCTTCACCAAGTAGAAGTTGTTACAGCAGAGAATACGAATCTGGTCATCGATAAAACAAAGTCAGAAGAGAGAAATAGAAACTTGGAAAGAAGATACAGGCAGAAGAAGTTATCGAAACAAGGAAAATTAAAAGAATATTTTTTGATGGTAGAAAGGATAAAAGTATATTCAGAGGAAAAAAGAACAAGCGGCACCTTGTTCCGGTCACGGAAAAGAAATAGCAAAATCATTATACAATCTTCCAAGTCACCACAAGTTAGACTTTTCTGAACTGACGAGGTATCAAGGTAACGGAATGAGGTATCAAGTGACACAAGTATTCCTAACCAGGTTCAAACAACACGGTGATGTGTTCCACGCCTTTCTCTCGACGGTGCTGCTTGTTATTTTTCTTCCTCTGAGCATACTTTTATCCTTTCTACCATCATAAAATATGCTTTTAATTTTCCTTCTTTCAATAACTTCTTCTGCCTGTATCTTTCCAAGTTTCTATTTCTCTCTTCTGACTTTGTTTTTATCGATGACGAGATTCGTATCCTCTGCTGTCACAACTTCTACATGGTGAAGCAACCAGTAGTAGTGGCGCATGATTATCAGCATAGGTTGACAATTGCAATCCTTTCAATATGCATGATGCCCCTAAAGAGTTACTTTTCACGCTATCGCGTGTCTTTGCATTTTCATGGCCCTTTATACTAGCCATTTCTAAGCTCGTTGTAATAAAACGCACAAAACACTATAATGGCACATTAAAAGACCCAAAAAGCACTGCATATCAATACAAAAGGGTTTCACGTTAATACTGAACAAATGTCGCAGGTAACTGAGCAAGGATAAATAATAAGAATCCTTTATCGAATTTTGGCTCTCAACTATTTCGCCCTTCACTCCCTGAGTATCACGACGAATCATTGCGCGCGCTTAGAGTCCTGCTTCACCACTTTCTCACCTTCCAGATTTGTTTTTGAAGTATACTGCTGTCTTTTCCCCAAATATATGACGTTTGACACGTAGAAAACATATAAAGAAGACCAAGGGACATAAATAATACAGAAACTAACGACCGATTCAAACAAATACAACTTTTGCCTATTATACGTGAAAAAGCTATAAAAATAGTCTAAGTTATAATACATATAGATATTAAATAATGCATGATCAGATCTTATTTAAACATTTGGTACATTAAATATGCCTTTTCAAGTAAATACAACCAAAATAAATTTAATTTAACATTTTTAAATTTTTTTCGAAAAAGTTCAAAAATGAACATTTTTGCAAAACTTCAAGCCGTTTGCGGCAGGGTAAGGAAATGTCCAAAAAATCTCAAATTTTTTGTATGAACTGAGTGCCACCAGTGGCCACTTTTCCGCACCCGCCATAATCGAAAATCGAAAAAAAGTTTTTTTCGGCCCACCCTATTAAGCAATGCAAAAAATTTTAGTTTCTTAAACTTTACAAATGTTTCAATCAGATTAAACCTGACGAATTGTTTATCGGTAGAATTTTCATTAACATTTTGCATATAAAACTCCTCGATAAGATGTGAAATGGTAATAGAACTGTAGTAGTTTGTTTAAGCTCTATTTAAAGGGCCTAGAGATAGGTTCAATAAAAAGCGCACTTTGTATATGTGAAATTGGGTATAAAACCTTCTCACCCGTACATCACAACTTGAATAACAGAAATATCATATGCTTATTTAGTGCAAGATTCATTAACTATTCTTTGCGCAAGTTAAAACTTAAGAATGATACAGTTATATAAAGCCAATTTGTTTGTCATGCTGCTAAATATACATTCAAGGGCCAAATTTCTTTTAAGTATAAAATTCTGATGTAGTAAAGGACAAAAATATGTAAAACACTGAAAGTCCAAAAGAGGCAATTTTCACATACGATAAAATATAAAGGTACGCAGTTAAACTAATAGCATTAAACTCATAGATTATTCACACTAAATGTATAGTATATTGTTATTTTAAAATATAATGGCCCTGAAAATATAAATTAAGAGGAATTTAGCTCCCTTTATATTTAACCAATAAACCTCTAAATCTAATCAGAGAAACGTCTTATCAGAATAAACTTGCGTTCCAAATTTAAAGCAAATCAGATAATTTTGTATGGAAAAACATTTCTCCAAAAAAAGGGGTAATAGCTTCCCCACCCCAACTTTATACTTAGCTAATGAACCTCCAAATCTAATCAACAAAGCTCTTTATCAGAAAGAACCTAAAAAAAGATTTGGATAAAATGGGTTAAATTTGCATTCAAACCACATTTATATAAAATTAAGAGGAGGATATGCTCCCCTTTCCCCTTTTTATATTTCACCAATAGACGTCCAAATCTAATAAAGAAAGCGCTATATTGGAATTAATCGGTACATCAAATTTGAAACAACGCGAATAATGCATAAAAAACCTATTTTGCCAAACTCAGTGTAGATTACCCCCTCCTTCTTTTTAAACTTGACTAATGAACCACTAAATTGTATCAGGGAAGCTTCTTATCAAAATACACCGGTATATCAAATATGAAGCAAGTCGAAAAATTCTGCGTGAAAAAACCTTTGTTACGTGCATACATACATACATTAGTACGTAATTTCAGAACCGAAGGGTACATTATCTCTCAAGTCTTGATATCTTTTGAGCTAAAAACTGCTATTTATTGTACTTAAATCTTTTTTCGTTTCACTCATTTTGGTTCCTTATCAACTCAATAAAATGCTGGTGCATACCTTCATTTCTTTTAGTTTTTAAATGCCTATTATTGTTATTTGTAAATATTTATCTTGATTATGTTTTTAATATTTTTATTAAATTTTCTTAAAAATATTAGATTGATGTAAGCATCAATAAGAGCAAGTTGCGCAATGGCCATCTAGCACTTTCAACATTCGCTACTTGCTTTTGCGTGATACATTCAACCAGACATATTTTTGTCTCTTTTTTGAACTATTATTAATGTATCAGATGAATTTGTAACACGAGTATTTTATCGGTAAATTAATTATAACATATGTAAATTTTCCAAGTGGATAAAAAAATCCAGGCCAGGAATGCATTGGCTGAAGCCGCCAATTTTACGGACTTTTTTCATCTATTTGGAAAATTTACATGTGTTGTAATTAATTTACTAATTGAATAATCGTGTTATAAATTCATCTGATATAATTTCGTATGTAGCGTTTTCTGCAGTTCCATATATTGATCTTCGATTTATTCTCTTGATTAGATCTATATTATTAGACTATATGTGATCGTTAAGGTTATTTGAGTGAAATAGTCCACCAGTATTCGTCCGGGATGGCTCAGTTGGAAGAGCATTGGCAGCGTCAGCCAATACATCCCTGGTTCGAAACCTGGCACGGACGTTTTCCTCCTACTTGGAAAATTTATCTCTTATTATTACTGTAGTTGACACTTCAAACGTTATTTTTTCGTTAAACTTGGAAACACGGCATTTTTTCGAAAAAAAATGATTTTTGATTTTTTGCTTATTTTTGCGTTTTTTATTTTTAGCATTTTCCAACTAAGTTGAAAAGTACTTTAGCATTCAGTTTCTCTGGACGTCTGCCCCTCTAACTCCCGTAGATATACTCGGACTTTTATAAAATTAATAAAGCTTATTTAGGATCACCAAAGAGTGATTGGTATTGCAAATGAAGTATGTACGGTTAATGGATCATTTACAGGGACACTCAAAAGAATTCGCTTACATTGTGGTATACAGGGAAAAATTGTTTCGAAAGTATTTTAATTACATTTAGCTATTTCAAAAGCATTTAAACTGAATTAAATCACTGAATTTCCCTATGATTATGTTAAAACAGAGGATTCGCGGAATTTTTATTAATTTACAGGAATACACAAAAGAAATTCATTACAGCACTGTCTTAGCATAATAATTGCTGGAGGGTGCGTTTTAAAATTCGGTATGCGCTTTTAAATTTAATTATTTTTTGGCATATTACTCTTTATATACAAATTCTATGCCTCATATACAGGGCTTCACAGAAGTATTTGCAGACTATTGTCCTTATTAGAGAAAAAATCTGAAGGGGAATTTTCAACTGAAATATACGCATCTCATACATGAACAAAATCTTGGAATGCATGTTGCTAATAGATACAAATCTCTGAATCATTTGCAGGGCTGCTAAAAAATTCAGATAATTTTTGAAATGGCACGTAATTTTTTTTTTACTTATTAAAAGGTGCATTTTCGTTACATTATTCTGAATGTGTTGGAAAGCGCTTCACAATCTCTGCTTGACGCATGATTATTTTTTTCTAGTTAGTCCTTAATACATGACCATGCTTGGTCAAAAATCTACAATGCATAAATGAACTAGTTTCAGCAATTTCAGAAACAGTAATAAAAAAGAAATATTCTTGCGAAAAGATGTTTTTAATCATTCTGAAAAAAAAATATTTTTGTAACACCTCTCTCAAGCAATATAAAATTTTTATTAAAATGTTTATATAAAAAGTGAAGTACTTAAAATCTTGTGATTTAAAAAAAATCTAATGGATTTAATAAACATTTATCAAAGAAAATTATATTTATGTTAATCAGGTTAATATAGTAACCATTCAAATAGATTTATTGAAGTTTAATGAATATCACACTGTTTGAAATATAAGGAATATCGTTAGTTTGGGTACCATTTAATTCATACTCATAAGACAATGGGCTAAAGAAAAGGTTTTGAGACGTTTCGAAAAAGATCGTATTAGAGCAGTGTAAAGCATTGTAAGCAGTGTAATTATAAGCATTGCAACTTTCTAATATTTTTTTTTCTACTTAGTACTACTTGGTTATCCAGTCGACCAATTTTGCGAAATTACACAAATCGCCAAACTATTAGTCAAATTATACAAATTGATGCAATTTTTTTTAAATAACGAAAGAATAGTTATTTTAGTAGAACATTAAAAAATACAAATTAAAAGTAAAATTAAAAATATCCTGATGACGTAACAAACACGTGTATCATGTTTAATGTCAAGTGAAAGTGACATTTGCGATCACCATTATTGACATTTAATCTTAGAATTTAGCGACAGTAATTTTGTCGACGGGATAACCAAGTAGTACCTTTTGTTCTTTTCATTACACACAAAACGCTCAGTAAAGTAAACTACATTTTAAATTTTAAGAATGAAATGTATGTTTAAAACAGAGGAATCGCCAATGGTGTAAAGATAACTAAACTAACTTTTATATTATTATTAATACCGTATTTACTCGTGTATAACGCGCACCCCCTACTTGACAAGAAAATATGGCGATTTTTTAAAATCTCGTACATAACGCGCACCATAATTTTGATATGCAAATGAATGAATGACTAAAGGAATTTCTATAAAGATAGTCAAAACAAACATTACATCAGGCCAAAAACAAGACGAAAATACATTTTTAGACTTCAGATAGGGTATGAATGACGAGGGGTAGGAGTGACTGACTGCAGTGAGAAATGCTAATTGGCGTTTATATAATGTTAATGCATAAAAAAGTTCAAGGAATAAAATAAAGATGCAGTAATACTTCAATTAAATAAGATTTTTGGACTAATTATGTCTACGTTAAATGCATTTCTTGATTCATATGTATATCGTGTAATTACAACCTGTAATGAAAATTATTCCGTGTATAACGCGCATCTAGAAGTTTTGCCCTATTTTTTTTATAAAAAGGTGCGCGTTTATACACGAGTAAATACGGTATTATTACTTTGAGCAATGGTGTAAATGGGGTAATAATAAGAAATGCATAGACACACACTCCCGTTATTGCATTCAATAGTAACAAAAGTAAATGTCAAGCCAGCATAATACTCAATGAAAACACGTGTACTATTAATAGTACACAAGAGCTAAAAGGGTTAATTTATCTTTTTTACTGTTCATATTATTGCCGTTTTTCATTTTAGAGCATCGTAAAATCAGACTTGCATGTTTGTTTTCTTCGTGAATTATAGTTGTTTTCAAGTCTTTATCCATTGTTTACCCAACTAGTCGTTGGGGCACACCGTAATACTTACTCATCATGAGTATGGATTACATAAAATGTAAAAAAAAGCACGTATAAACTATTTATAAAATGCTATCGGCATTCCAAAATAAAATCTAAACATATATTTAAATATTTTTAAGGGTGTATTTCGATTCAGATTCTTATTTTCCTTTATATTTAAATTCATTTTTTTTCTCTCATATGCATCAAACTGGCAAATTGTCTTATTTAGAAAGTACACAAGGTGTCATGATTTTCGATTTTTTGATAAATGCAGAAAATATTCAGGGGAAAAAGCAATCAAAAACGGCATTTTGAACCGATTTTCCCGAATCTGGAAACGGGTCACAATGAGAAGATATTGCTTCTAAATCAAATTCTAATGAATTGAACGTAAAGTGGCATGACACAGCGCCTTATACGTCTCTTCAAAAATCCCCTCAGCAAGTTTCATGTTTCTACTTTTAAAAATGTGTTTGAAGTTGTATTGGAAAACTTCGAGCTGTTGAAGGTGGAAAATCTTTTTTTACGCTTACATCCTTAATACATGGTAATGCTCTATTACGGAATTGTAGACATAACTTGATTATCGTGTTGACTAATTTCGACAAACTACATAAATCGGCAAGCTACTCGTAAATTATACAAATTAGCATAATTTTTATTTTAAGTATCGAAAAGACAATAAATTAATAAAAAAATAATAATACTACAAATGAAACATCGAATTAAAAATCATTTGATGACGTAACAAACGCAGGTAACGTGTTTAATGTCAAGTGAATGTGACATCTATGATAAGCCATTATTGGTATTTAATCTTACAATTTGGCGATAGATTTTGATCGACAGGATAATCAAGTAAAACCGAATAGCGTAAAAGAAAAATCCTTATAAATCCAAAATGATAATTATATTAACTAATAGTTTACTGCATTGCATCAAGCGTCTCATTTTCAAATAAAACATCTCTTTACATTGAAATTTCAATAAAATAGAGGGTGATGAAAAATCGAAGAATGTGGAAAACATGATTTTGTTAGCTGAAAATGAGGACTGAACTTTACTGGTGCTTTAAAATCAATCAGGAAAAAAGAGGCATTTTTAACTCTTTCCGTATTTCAATCATCCATAACCAGTTTAAAAATTTGGGTTCATAACTATATGTTACAGGCTGATGTAATGAAGTATGATAACGGTTCGATCTGTAAAAAGTGTGAACACAATTCCATACCAGCTGTTTTGATAACTGGAAGATCAAAGCTCCAAGTAAACTCAAAACCTTGAATAGATACGATTCAATCATATATTAAATATTTGTGTTCAAACATACTTATCTACATCAATTCCTCAACAACTTGATTATATTAATGTTATACTTTAATTATCACATCATGGTTTATATTTGTTTAGCATTGTGGGGCTTAACCGATTTGAGACAGCATAACAATATATTCTATTGACTTACTTTCCTCAGTAATCATTTTCAGTGGATAATAGTAGAATTCTGAATATAAGGCACCAGTACAGCTCAGTCCTCATTTTCAGCTAACAAAAATTTGGGTTATTTCATAAGCTGTACAGATCATCTGATTCCCTTTCTTTTGTACGCACACTGAAAATATTTCCCAAATTTTACTGTGAGATTTTTTTTAATCGAGGTCTATTTTTCTCTCTGGTTCCACCAGTTTTTTGTATGATGTTTAGACGCATTCATATATTTTTTTAAGTAAGGGGAACTAAAAGTAAAATAAAATCGAAAATTTCTGCAGCGTTATCAGTTTCCACTGCACGTGCATTCACCTTAAAATTTAATCCTCATCATGCGTTGAATTTTAAAGGATGAAATATTAACAGTAACCACAACTTTTCTCGATAGATATAAAACTTTTTTTAAAATCAAAGAAATATTTTACTTTAGGTAATTTTCTTACTCTTGTTGCAAAAAATAATAATAAAATAAAAAATAAATGATAATATTTATATTTTTTTACTTCTGTTATTTATTTTAAAAAACTTATTTTTTCATTTAGCATGAAATAAAGAACCATGCACAGTATCTAAATAATTAATTACAAGGTATTTAACTGATCTATATTCTTGAAAAAAACATTCCAATAATGCCTGTTTTTCTGCGTCTTTTACATAATATTTATTTTTTTACCACCGTGTTTTTCAAAACAGAAATTTTTACCTAATTGTATCAAACAATGGTCGGATTAAATTGTGCAAAATTTACAATAAAAAAATTGGTGGTGAAAATAATAAATCATAATTTGAAATCTTTTGCTTGAATGTGGTACGGGCAAATCATGATTGAAAATAAAAAGAATATTGTCCAGTTAAACTGATGGCATTGAGCTCACAGGCTACGCATACTAATTGTATATTACACACTTATATTTTCAAGGGTCAATTCCGGTCGAAAAACAAATTAAGGAAGGGGGTAATCAGCTACGTCTATTTCCCCGTTTATATATTTAATCAATGAACCCCTTAAACTAATCAGGGATATGATTTATTATATAAATAATTTGCATCAATAATATTAATCACGGAAGCGCCTCATCAGAATGGTCCTATATCTAAATTTTGAACAAAAACTAAAAATTCTGCATGAAATACCAATTTATATTAATTAAGGGGAGGGATACGAGCCCCCCATTCCCCCTCTTTATGCTTATCTTATGAACACCTAATACTAATCACGGAAGTGCCTCATCAGAATGATCCCACAGCTAAATTTTGTATAAAAACTGATAATTCTGCATGAAAAACCTATTTATGTAAATTAAGGGGAGGGGCACTAACCCCCGTTCCCCCTGTTATACTTATCGAATGAACTCCAAAAACTAATCAGGGAAGCACCTTATGAGAATATACATATACCCAAAATTTCAAATGAATTGGATATTTTTATCATGAGTTATCGCGTTACGCACATTCGCACATACAAAATGAACGGACACTTAAGCTCCCAGCCTTTAATAGCCTGTGAGCTAAAAAAAACACATTGCTCGCATGACGTACGGGCAAATCAGGGAATTGATTAAATTATATATTACTTAACCATCATATGTATTATAGGATAACTTGAAATTTTGTATGTGCTTAGTATGTAAGATTGAAACGAAGCCTATTCAATATCAGTAACCTCGATTATCCGGAACTATTTTTTTCGGACTCGCGAAAATATCGTTGTGATGAATGGTATACAAAAAATTTCGATTTTTTTTTTAAGGAATGGACGTAAAAGGCAACAAAATAACACAAATTTTGCATAAAGAACGAAGTCGATCGGATTAGTTGCCGAGATAGTTGTAATCACATTTTCTACAGTCTTCGAGTTTGCATGATTCTGTATTTCATTCAAATTTCAATTCAAAGATATATTTTAATTGGAAATGAGACGCTTAATCTGACGCAGTAAACTTTTAGTTAATATGATTATTATTTTCGGAGTTATAAGGATGTTTCTTTTACGTAATTCGGTACTACTTGAGTAATTTGGCGATTTATATAATTTGTCGGAAGTGGTTTATCAACAATTCATTAACAGAGCATTACTTTATATATTAAAAATATTAAAATATACGTTAAAACTTTATATTGGAATTGCAATGTATTTTATGAATAGTTTTGTTGTATGCCACATGATTTATTTTCATATATTATATTATGCATATCTATGATGGGTAAGTATTACGGATGCCCAAATAGACTAGTTTTGCAATTCAGATTATTACATTTTAGAGTAAAGTAGATTCAAAGAACTTTGTTTCAATTTGATTGAATATTTGTTATCTTCTTTCTAATACAATTATGTTTTCAAGTTTTTTCCATTGTTACTCAAATTAAGCAAAAAAATATCCTAAACGCTTCATTTATTTATGTTGCCTCATGCTAAATTTGAATAAGCTGAAATAATTCTTAATACTGTTAAAAAAATTTTAGAATACGACTTATGTTCAAAAAGTATTCAAATTGAATAATTTGTAAGGCGTTTTTGACAGAGCAAATGTAATATTTTTCCAAACAGAATAAATAAATTACAAAGTATAAAGTACATATTATTTAAGAAAAACTTGGAATAATTGAAGCAAACAAAACATACAGTTCAAAAGAATTTTTTTAAAACCAACAAACATAAATTACAAGCATAAATTTTAATAGGTTTAGACGCGTTAGTAAGTTTCCTTTTTAAGCAAATAGAACGAAAAATAAAATAAAAGCGAAAATATCTGCAGCGTTATCAGTTTCCACGGCACGTGCATTCACTGTAAATTTAATCTTCATCATGCGTTGAATTTTAAAGGATAAAATACTAATAGTAAGCACAACTTTTCTCCTATATATAGAACTTCCTTTGAAATCAAAGCAATATTTTATTTTAGATAATTTCTTAGTTTTGTTGCAGAAAAAGATAAATTTGATTTTTTTTCTTCTGTTTACTTTTTAAATATCTGTGTTTAACATTAAATAAAGAATTTGTATGTTTAATTTAATATGTCTGACCAAATTCTGAAATTTTTTATAAATTGATTTAAAAAAACAGGTCGTTCAATTTAAGTGTTTATATTATTTTAATGTACAGGGTGCAATACATTTTTAATCGTAAATTTCTTTGCTATCAAAACAAGTAAATTCAAGAAAAACGTCACAAACTCTGGAAGTATTAATCAGGCCGGATACGATAGGGATTTATTTCTCTGGAATCATAAATAGTATCTAAGCAATTCATCTTGTACAGATATATGTACGATATGTTTCTTTAAGTAATCTCTTTTCTAATTTAGATTATTACTCAGTTTTTAAGTTCAGAGTACAGTAAAATCAAAGAGGTCTGTATGTCTGTTTTCTGCTATAGCTGTGTTACTCAATACTCAAATTAAAGAATCCCATTCTATAAAATTCATTTATTTAATTTGCCTTATGATAAATTTGAATAAGTTAAAGTAATTCTTAATACCATTCTAAATTTGACCTATGTTCAAAAGATATTCAGATAGAATAATTCGTAAAGAGTTTCCGACAGAGCAAATGGGATATTTTACGAAGTAAAGCAAATAAATTGCAAGATATAAAGTACATATTACTTGAGATAAAGTAATTGAAGCAAACAAAACCTTGATTTCAAAAGAATTTTTTTACGTAATAAAGGAAGAAAAATAGAAAAGTAAATTACAAGCATAAATTTTAATATGTTTAGAAGCTTTTGTGCGTTTTCCTTTTTAAGCAAGGAGAGCGAAAAGTAAAATAAAACCGAAAATATCTGCAGCGTTATCAGTTTCCACGGCACGCGCATTGACCGTAAATTTAATCTTCATCATGTTTTGAATTTTAAAGTATAAAATACTAACTGTAAGCGCAACTTTTCTGGTATATAGAACTTTCTTTGAAATCAAAGCAATATTTCATTTTAGGTAATTTTTTACTTTTGTTGCAAAAAAAGATGATTTTTAATACTTATTTATTTAGTTTTTTGTGTGTAATTTATTTTTAAAAAAATATTTTTTGTGTTTAGCATTTAGCATTAAATAAAGAAACTAGATATTTAGTTCAAAACGTCTGACGAATTTCTACATTTTTTTTTCTTTTAACTGATTTCGAGAAACCTAGGTTATACAATTTGTAAGTACGTATCATTTTAATATACAGGGTGCAATATGTTATCGATCGCCGATTTTTAATTTCTCAACCATTAGTCGTAGACATATTACATATACTTCTAATTACAAACGTGCTCCAAATGTATAAATATTCATAATGTAGCTTTGTTTAATGTAAAAAAATCAACTTTATAAAAATTATGAAATTATTACTTTTTATACGGTCCCTTAACCCCTATATTTATATTTATTAAAAAATTTACACATATCATAAAATATAGAACACAAAATGTTTGACTTCTGTTCTACAAAAATTGACAAAGTTCTTAAATTTAAAAGTTTGAGATTTTTGCATATAATTTTATCTTTCATTGAGAGATCAGTTAAAAAAATAAATTAATGTAATTGGAGATTGAAATCAGAATGCAGTGTCCTTTTTAATGTCCTTATAAATGCATTCATTACGGTTTTAAGTCAGCGTATTTAAAGAAAAATAAAAAAAATTATTGACTAGATAGAGCAAAACGTTGTGGAAAATTTGTGAAAGTTGCGTTGTTATAAGAAAATTAACAACAAAAGCAACTATTCTTCAAATTAAATATTATCATAGTCCACAATTTTCTGCCAGATTCTGAATTTGCTAGAAGTACTATGATAGTTCCTTGGAATCGAAAAAAATTGACATCCTTAATTGAGCATCGACCGTACATAAAATGCAAGGTTGTATGGTTGATCATACAGTCATTTATCGTGGTTCTCGGCTGTTTGATGCTAGTCAAGCTTAAATAGTACTCAGTCGTGGAAGGTCTCTGGAGGGTATCCAAATCGAAGAACTTGATTACTCAATGTTAACAGAAAGAGAGTTCCATGTATCTGTTTTGCATTAGATGAAATGGTCAAATTACGAGATAATTCATAAAGCAGCCTGATAATCACCTGTTGCCACGTATGATATACCAAAAATTTGTGTCCTTATGTGACTATAACATTTAAAATTCAATGAAGTTTTTTTATAGTCCAATTTTTTTTAATCTAACTGAACACTGAAATTCTAAATAAAATTGATTTAGAAAATCTGACACTAAAGGTTTAGAAAATAAATAATAGTTTACAAAAACAAAAACATGCTTTTATGGCAGGTCGAATTAAAAATTTTAAATAATGTTTAATTATTGAAAAGTTATTCAACAATGATAGAAAGGCCATATAAAAATTAATACAAAAGGCGTGAGGTACTCAATATAAGTTGTTAATGATATTTCATTAGTAGCTATTTCTAAAACTTGATTTCGCATAAAATACATAACGGAGCACCCAACGCTTTTCATATTAATTTTCAAATGACCTTTCTATCACTGTTGGATAATTTCTCAATAATTAGAAAATATTCTAAATTTTTTTAGTTCGACCTACTATAAAAGCGTGTTTTTTATTTTTTTAAACTATTATTTATTTTTAAGAGATGATTTCTTGGCTAATTACCGATATTTTTTGTTTCGAAAATCCTTATCAACAGTCCTTATATACTTATGTGAAGATACTTCTACCTCCAGAATTCCCCAGTTTCTTTTCTGAATGCCTGCAAATGGAAATTTGGATGTAACGTGAAAATGAGATTTTTTCTCAACGACTATGTGACTTAGGATAACCGCTGTAGTATTTCTGTAAGTTTTAAATAAATGTCTACTACTACTCATTTTTTTCATAATTTTAGTCAGTAGATTTGGAAATAAAAGCAGGGTAGTACATCTTTTATCTATATTCTATAAATATACCACAACATATTAAACGTAATTGAGCGTAAAATTCCACAGTTCATTTAAAAGCCACCTTTAAACTATTTTCTTTCATACTCATTAACACTCACGATTTTATTGTGTAACCCTGTACATGATCTGCAACCTTTATATACACAAAGTAATACAAAAAAATTTAGTTAAACTTAAAAACTCGTATCATAAGTAAAAATGCACTTCCAGCAATCATCGCTAATATACAGTATTTCGGATGCAGCACAACATCCGAAACTTTTTGTTTATCATTGTAAATACTGTGAACTTTCTATTCTAGAGGAAGTAACTTGTAGTTAACCTCAACTACGTATATCAATTACATTACATGTGAAATGCTTTAAAATAATTAAAATACATCACAAATTATATTTCCCTATGTATCATTATGTAACAGAATTATTTTGTGGGACATTCTAGATAAATAATAAGCATTATTTCCATTGCATATTTTAGTATACTTCATAAATGCTTCTCAGTTTCGTTACGTTTGAAAGAAGGCAACATCATTAAAATGAATTGAAACTATTTTTTTTATTGGTCGTAATGTAACAGAATAATTTTGACTGTCCCTGTTATTAAAATGTATAATCGAATTTCATAAAATTTAAAATTGATCGTCAAAGTTTTACAAAAGTTATAGTATTAAAATTTTAAACCATCCAGTTGAGTAGTTTTTACGCTGTTAATTCGGGTAGAAAAGACAGACAGACGGGCCAGAGGACGACTATATGTGCCATGTACTTATACAATTACAAATGCACTTTAAAAATGACACTTTGAGAAAAAAACATTTAAAAATTTTCGATGAAGTATTAGTCGGAACTATGACACATTTTTATTAAACGAAGCAGTAAGAAAGTCACCGTTAAAAAGGGCAATAACGTAAAATTTTTTTATTCTTTTTTTTTTTTTTAAATCTTTGAACCGTCGTCTTCCCTTAAATAATTTCTTCTTTTATGTTTGTATGTTGTTAATTTCTGCCTAAAGCATTTAAAAATATTTTTTGTCACTATCATATAAGGTGGTGTGGGGTAATAATGCCAGGCGGGGTAATAACGCCAAGTGCTAATATTTTGCATAATTATGAAATAATCTGGTAAATGACACCCATGTGCTCTGCGCAGAAGGGTTTTGAGTCATATAAATCGCAAAAAACAACTTCAAGTTAATTTGTTTCATTTTTAGGTCTTATTGTTTTTACAAGCACCTAAAATTAACGCTTGATCTAAAATTTGCGAGATACGTTTTGTGATGTGAAGATTATTTTTTTTATCCGGAAATACTTTGTTAATTACATAAATTTGTAGTACATTTCATGGACTTTCAAAATATTGTTGAAGATTTTGGATATCTTTTCGAGATAATTTGTCATTTAAAATGTACAGCGCAGTAACTATAACGGGGTAATAACGCCAATCCTTGGCATTAATATCCCGATTGATTCCCTACAGTGGCCGAGCTACATCCTAAATACTAATTCAAATAAACACAGTTAAAACTGTGCAATGTTTCTAATAATTCTACTTAAGCGGTCCTTTTTAAGCAAAAAGAAGCTCACAGTCTGATATTCTTTTGCCTCATCCTCCCCCCACACCACACCTTTATTTTTCTTACACTTTCACAAAAAATTGAACATTTTCAATAGCTTAGAATGCAATTTGTCAATTTCTAAGTTTTTTGAGTTTGTATTTTTAGAATTGAGCAATCTACATGCAATTATTCCATCTTATTTCATAGTTTTGTTTGCATGGCGTTATTACCCATATAGGTGGGTAATAACGCCAAATAGCATTGGTCAAGAAATCATGCCATTACATTTTAAGAATACATATCTGTTAAATAATTTTTTTTATATAGATAGTCAATGAGTTGCTGTATCGAATCATATATTTGTTTGAAAAATACAAACTAAAACTGAGCCGTGAAAATTGGTCGAACCTTAACGTGGCGTTATTACCCCAGGGTACCTTATTTAATAAATTTATAGCAACAACACAAATGTGTTTTGAGAATTTTTCATAGTAATAAATGCATAGTAATAATTCATCTTCTATCATTACGGGAATAAATGAATTCTATTATCTTATAATTTAATGCTAACTATGCAGAAACCTTCAAATTATATGTTTAGACACGAAACATTCATCACATTTTAAAATCCATAAATATTATTATTAGGAGTAAAATAATTTTATTGTCAAGCAAAGTAAGACTTATTATTACTGTTAAAAAATTGTTATTTCTGACGAAGTATAAATCACAGTTCCAAGATTATTTTTTTTTCGTTCGTTAAACTAAGGGTAAACTTTTTAATGAGGCATAGTAAAAATTAGCTATGAATGAGTAATGAGAAAATAACTACATAATAACCCAGTATAAATATATTTTGGAAATAAAGCAGCAAGCGAAATACAGATTAAATACAGTGTAATTATATTGATAAATTTATTTTGTGTGCTTTATTTCACTGCAGTTTACAAAAGAAAAATCATGTATTTTTTTTATTATTATTTATCGTATGTTTAAAGTAAGACTTGTTAATAAGTATCAAGTTGTTCAAAAAAAAAGTCTATTAAATACATATGACGATTCGAGAAGCCGAGGGGTACAAATGACAACCATTCGATTTGGAGTAAATTGAGTTTAAAGATCACTGACGTTGAATTTAAACATCAATAATAATTAACTGAGTTGAAGTAAAAAATGGCGACTTGTGGTCCTTTAACTCTTCTTTTAATAACTGTAAAAAATGTAGAGTGAAATTTTCTTTAAATTTATTATTTATCAATATTGATTATTATTCGGCAAAGGTGGTTGATCTCATGAACGCAGAACATAATTAGAAAATCACTTATACTTTTTTACCTGAAAAGAAAAAAAAAACATCACTATACTGGGAATACTCAGAATTTTTTGAAAATAATACAAATTAAGCTACTCATGTATGTAATAAAGGATCAGTCAAAATTAGCGGCGGAATTACAGAAGAAAACCTGTAAAAAAATAAAATACTTTCGAATATTTGGCGTGAAAAAACGAAAGTGTCACGCAATTTGGCGAGCAGTACTTTTCCCCGCCAAAAGCAAACGATTTTAATGCAACTGAAAACTTTTGGATTCTTAGAATGTATGTAAATGGCATTTAATGAATTTAAACATAAACAATTAGAGAGTTTAATATATAATATACATATATATATTGTATTGCATATATATATTATTTATTGGTGTAGTTATTTTATTTGCCTCTGGAAAAATTATTTTCAGATACAAAAAATTCTTATTCAGAAAAATTGTTTTCATACATTTAAGCTTATTCAAAAACAAAAGCGAGATGTTTCCATAACAGCAAAATCAAATTGGCAATGCTCAACTGGACTTTGAACTTGAAACTATTTTAATTGCTTTAAATTTGAATTTCGTTTTAAATCTCAAATTTTGATGGTTAAATTTGAGTATAAATACACATAAATATCGATATAACAAAATTATGCTTAAAACAAACTAAAACTGACAAAACCAAAGATATTTAATTTATCTAAACAAGATGAACATGAAACTTTTTTCGTTTAACATGTAATTGACATAAAAAGCATTTTTTTAAATTGCTTTTCATCGCCAACCGATGATAAATCGCCAAATAAAGAAATTTTCATTATTTTTTAAGGTCAGGGAACGAAGGTTCTGGCGACATTATTTTTATAAACGTATATATCCTCTTGAGAAGAACATTCTGTAATTTTTTCATATTTTTCGGAGTACACTGTAAAAAAAATCTGTGAAGGTACTAAACATTTTCTAGGAAACTGGGATTCCAAGAACTTTTCATGTAACGATAACAGGAAAAATCCATGTAACCGATTCTGAAACTTGAATTTTTGTCGTTACCGTTACATGAAAAGTTCTTGGAATCCCAGTTTCCTAGAAAATGTTTAGTACCTTTACAGATTTTTTTTTTTTTTTTTTTTTTTTTTTTTTTTTTTTTTTTTACATTGTATGCCCGTATAGAGACCTTTTTTGTTAGTTCATTTTTTTTTTCAATTTTGTCACTTATACCCTTTGGCTTCTGGGGTCTCATACATGATGTTCGAGTTGCACATTATCAGTAATATTTTCTCCCCATTTTTGGATCAGTAAATTAACAAGTATAGCATTGTTGTTAATTTTGAGTTCTATATTTTTTTATTTGAGTAAGACTGTATAGCCAGCTTTTTATGGCTTACAAGCATTTCTTTGATTAATTACCAGTATAAATATTTATTGAATATAGATTAATATTATAAATAATAAAAAAAATAAAAAAAAATCGATACTTAGTTTTTAATTGAAAGAAAAGCAAATATTAAATCAGTTAATCAATTTATAATTTAAATAATGTTTTATCGAAATTTCTCTTTGTAGCTTTTAGCAACATTGATTAGATTCAAACAAGCTTTATTATATGCATGTAGAGTGTTTTTAAATAAACTACATAAAATTTCTATGCATAAAAATTTTCTTTAACGAAAAACAATTGGTAAGAATCTCATATTTAAAATTTCGCCGTGCGGTATTCTAATAATTGAATATCTATGAGTACTTTAATTTGTGTTTAAAAAATGAGAAAACTTTGTGTTTGTATTGGTACAGAATAATTGTTATTAGTATTGTAGGCAAATTATGTTATAATATTGGTCAAACAGTCTCGATTTTTCTTCTAACCCCTTGGGGACAAGCAATCGATATACGTGCCATTTAAGGTTCTTGGAATCCTTCATTATTCTCATTAATTATTTTTTATTGTAAATATTACTCTAATTAATCTGAGGATTTTTGAGATTCAACTAAAGAATGTTTCTCTTTCGAAAAACCAGTGGTAAAAGATTAAAAATTAAACGAGTGCTCTCGTCGCGAAGTGCTTAATATAGCTTTTGTTAATTGTAAAAAAGAAAATTTTTTTTGTTTTACTTACGAATACCCAATTATCTAGAAAATAAAATTGTTAATTTTCTTTTGAAAAGGATTGGGGAAAAAGAAACTCCTACAGGAAATTTTAATTCTCCGTATATATAAGAATTTAATACTGTATAAAAATACTTAAAAGATAGAATTAATATGACACCCAAACTGACATCAGATTAATATAGATAATCTATCACAGGAAATTAATCTTTTTCGGATTACTTGGGACAACAGCCTAGCTGCTCATAGGTCCCAAAGCCCCCACTAAATACCTACCTACCTACCAATCTATATTTTAGGTTTATAAAATATTTTTACTAATGATACTTAGAAAAACTGTAAAATTCTTTTATACTTCAAAACACGGAATTAATATAAAAAGTAGCTTTGAATTTACTTAATTGATTAAATGTTCTTCATTATGCATTCAATACAGAAATGTAATTATTTTTCAAGTAAATTACGAATTGGATTCTCTTTCAAATCCGTTTCGTTTCATCCACTGAGAAATAATTTGGATTACAACTACATTTTTCTCATCTTTTTAGACTATTATCGCCATCTGTTGGATTTTATTTCAACTAAACACTTTATATTTCAAATTTCAATTTAGTAAAATGTTTTATTTCTTCCGAGTTCATTATATAAATTATAAAAAGAAATTAATATTCTCATCAAAGCCGTAGCTAAGGGGACACTATGGTCTCACCCCCCTTCACCCTGGAAAAGATTCCAAGGTCACTAAAGGAATTTCTCTTCCGAAAATTCAAATTAAATTCTGTTCAGAAATCTAATTTAGTTTTGAGAGCCTTTCACAGTTTCGCAGAATTACTAAATTGCATCTAAAATAAATGTTTCAACATTCTCTCATTCTAATTGTACATAAGAAGCTAACATGATGTTTAATTTTGCACCAATTACAGACTCAAAATTTTCATCATCATATATTTCTCTTAGCATAAAATGAAGTTATTACAGCAGTTTAATAAGAAACATATAGTACCTAAAATGTGAATATGCACTAATTTATCTTTGTGCTTCAGAGAGAGAGAAATAAAAAAAATTATGAGCCCCCCTACATTCTCTTGACTCCCCCTCCCCTATTGTTCACTTCTAGATACGGCCCTGGTTCTCATGTAAACATACACATTACATAAGTTATTTTCTAACTAATTTTCAAAAAACAAGCTGGGCTATTAAAATCTATAGTATAAGTAAATTGTGATACATATTTGTAATTATCAGGAAAAAGCAAAATAAATATATCTAAAAAATACTTGCCAGATGCGGCAATCCTAAAACTTACTTATTTTATTAATCATTTAATTTAATTTAATTAATCCGAAATATTTGATATTTAATCTTATGCATTTTAATACTTCTTGAAAAATGCAGCATAGAACCGCCACCAGTTAGGTGGTTTAAACCAAAATCTAGTCAGCAACAACTTATGTAAACTTATAACTGAATCTGAAGTTTGATGAAAATCCATGCCTTAGTTTTTAAGGTAGAGTTACAGCAAAATCTTTAAAGAAATCTGCATAAAAGCACCGCATGTTGCGTGATGTACACCAAAAAAATAATTAGAATATTTTCTTTTAATCAGGAACTAACTGAATCTGAAATTGATGAAAATTCATGCATTAGTTCTTGAGATACATTTATTGCAAAATCGGGAAAAATGCAGAATAGCAGCGTCATCTTTTGGGCGATTCACCTCAAAAACTAAACAAAACTAATCAATTTCAGAGATTAACTGAATCTGAAGTTTTAGAAAAATTCGTGTATTAGTTCTTGAGATAGAGTTATTGCGATAATCACGAAGAATGCACCATATCAGCGCCACCTGTTGAGCAATTTGCAGAAAAACGTAACCAGCACCAAGTAATATCAAGCACTAACTAAATCAAGGGTTTTATGAAAATCCATGCTCTAGCTATTGAGATATACCTATTGTGGAAATTGTGATTAATGCAGAATAGGAGCGCCACATGTTGAGCGATATATACACCATTATATATTCACCAGCGAGTATATACACCAATATATATACACCTTTTTATATTCACCAATATATATTCAGCAAAAACTAATCAGATCTAATTTATATCAAGATCTTACAGAATCTAAATTTTTGTGAAATTCTTTGCATTAGTTCTTGAGATAGATCTATTGCAATAACCACAAAGAATGCACCATATCAGCACCACCTGTTGAACGATTTGCACCAATACCTTATCAGCATCAGTTATATCAAATACTTACTAAATCTAAAGATTTATGAAAATCCATGCAATAAATCTTGATATATGGCTATTATGTCAATTGTAAATATGCACCGTAGCGGCGCCACCTGCTGAGTGATATACATAAAAAACTAATAAGAACTAGTTTATAAGTGGTAAGTCTATTATCTGTCTAGAGTCTGTTTGTAACAGAATCTACAGTTTTGTGAAATTCCGGTCATTAGTTCTTGAGATAAAGCGGCCGCAAAATTTTTGTCGCATACAGACAGACTGACAGACTCGCAGACAGACATTTTGTAAAAACGTGTTTTTCGTGTTCTCTGATCTCTAAAACGCATAAATCTGTCAAAAACCCGATTTCGAAGATTTTTACGTATCTAATACTTTCTTCTTGTAAAGATAGAATAAAATAATAAAATACAAATTTCTCTTCTGCGTTTTAAGTTAAATTTATTTTATTTATTTATTTAGAAAATTTTAAATGGAAAAGAAACTGAAAGAATATTAGTGCCGGTGTTTTGTTGGTAAATTACGAGGAAACAAACCAAATACCGCCAAAATTTCTAATGAAATTCCTTAATCCTTAACATACACCGTAAGGAGTAAGGAAAGATGATAATTTTTCTGTTATATAAGTGTCCACACTACTGCGTGAAAAAGACCCGGATGATAATGTTAAGTCTATGGGAGCGTTCTTTTCAAATATTTGGCTCAAATTTTAATATTTTTACATGATTTTTTTTCCATGGGATAGCTGAGGATAATCTAGAACTGGGCTAGTTTTTACTTTTTCGATTTTTGTTACATATTTTAATTATTATAATAGTTTCAATTTCAGAACCGGAGCAAACGGTTTCGTGAGTTAAAATAATAAAAAAAAAATTAAAACCAAAATTGAAAAAGTAAAAACTAGCCCGGTTGAAGATCGTCCTGTGCTATCTTATGGGAAAAAGTTATGTAAAAATATTAAAATTTGAGCGAGATATTTGAAAAAACCCGTCTTTATAGACTTAACATTATCAGCCGGGTCTTTTTCACGCAGTAGTGTAGGCTCTTAACATTGCAAGCAATCATTAAATCAGGATCGTATGGTATGATCCTTGGTAACAGGGAGGCTCGAAAGTAATTAAAAATTTAATTATATGAAAGCAGTGACGTAACCAGGGTGGGTGTGGGTGACCAAAATCAGTAATATTGTAAAATCTTCTGCTTAATTCATAGCAGAAAATTTTCTAGTTAAACTTTAAAACAGAACTTTAAAAAATACAGACAGAAGCTTGTTATAAATAATATAGCAAACAAAATTAGAAATTTAATTTTTGCTGTTATTCTAAATGTTAATGAGTAAAATTTTAAATAAATGTTAATTGTCTTTAAAAAATTAGATTTTTTTTTCGTGTTTTACAAAAATAAAACAGTGAAACTTTTCTAATAATGAAAACGTTACATGTACATAGGCATAATATTTGATTGTTTCAAAAAGAATAAAAAATAAATAAATCACTAAATATTTAACAAAGAGAAGTAATTAGATAACATTTTAAAAAATGTTTTGATAATAAATAATACATTAAACGGAAAACGACATTTAAATCTTTAAAGAATTTTTGAATACATGTAATATGCAGAATTGAAATACGATTTTGAGAATATAGGATATTGGTTGAGAAAGCACATAAATATTTGAACTAAAGAAACCAAAGTGTATAATCGAGTATTTATATTTGGTTGAATTATCTGTTGCTTTTATAATATTCGATACTTTTCGGTATGATCTAGTTAAAGTTCAAGATATATGGGTTATTTAACATTATTCGGTGAAACAATTTTCAACACTTTTTACTACTTTTTAGGTGCGTTCCTAATTATATAATACGTAGCACCTATAGTGGTCGTTCAGTCCGTCCGTCTGTCCGTCCGTCTGTCAGTCCGTCTATCTGTCCGTCTGTCTGTCCGCATATAACAACGCAAAAACTACCCAACCGAATCGTTTGAAATTTAAAATACACAATTATTACATAATTTTGTCGAGTCATTTCAAATTTTATGAAAATCGGATGCATAGATCAATTACAGGGGCAATCAAAAGTATTTCATTACATTACGGCCAATGGGGAAAAAAGTTTCAAATGCATTTTAATCGTTTGAAATTTAAAATACGCAATTATTACATAATTCTGTCGAGTTATTTAAAATTTTTTGATAATCGTGTGGATAGATCAATTACAGGGGCAATCAAAAGTATTCAATTACATTATGGTCAATGGGGGAAAAAGTTTCAAATATATTTTATACGTTTGAAATTTAAAATACATAATTGTTACATAATTTTGTAGAGTTATTTCAAATTTTATGAAAATCGGATGCATAGATCAATTACAGGGACAATCAAAAGTATTCCGTTACATTACGGTCAAAAGGGAAAAAATGTTTCAAATGCATTTTAATCGTGTTATACTCATTCGAACTTAATAAAATTTATATGCAACTATAAAGTACATATTATAATATACATCTTACATAATTTGTGGTGCAAAGAACATTTGTTATTGATTTACAAGGCCACACAAAAGTATTCCATTACATAATGGTATAGGGAGAACATTGTTTGATGAGCGTTTTAATTGTAATTCACTATTTACAGTTTTATGAGATTGATATATGAAAGTAATATTTTTAAAACTTCATTATCGTACGAACGCACCTAATTTGCTACGCTTCACGTGCAATTTCCAACTTGTTTTGTTGTTGTTGTTGCTTTTTTTCAGCTATCGGCCATGTTCGGATCAGCAGTATTCTCTAGGGTTTAAATATTAAATAAAACTCGCAGATTTTTAGAAATCACCTTTAAATGATTCACCGAACTTTTTTTTTAAACAAACAAAAAATATAATATGCCTGTAATGAGTATAGAATATTCCATTGTTTTATAGGAGGTTTATTGCAATGATATTGTAGTCATATTTTTGAAGAAAAAAATCGATTTAACCAATTTCGTCTTTGGCAAATTGTATTAAAATTTATTTAAACAATTTATATATTTTGTAAACAATGCGAAAATCATTTTCTCAAAATAACCTTATTTCCATCTTAATTTATCTACTTTTCTCCGGTAGATAAAACAATAAAAGAGTGATTGTATATTTTTTAGAGCCCCACGAGTGGCCGAGAGGTACGGACTTCTCAACGGGTAGACGCCAGGTGCTGGGTTCGAACCCGATCGCGGCTGTCGGCCTAACCGTTCGGAGTTTTCGTGGTTTTCTTCGAACCTTGCGTAAATACGGGTTAGGTTCCCTTATAAAGACCCCCACGAAGGGCACTCCCCCTGATCCTATATCCCTAGTGTAGATAATCGGACGACAAAAAATACACCAAAATACACTATTTTTTAGATATTATATAGATATATAATAAACGACATAGCGTATATCAACGACAGCATTTCAGGTAAGTTTCCATACATAAAATTCATTTACAAAAAGGGTTTTAAAAAATATAATTAATTGAATAAGTGAATAGCGTTTGAGCGTTCGTCCGAAGTTTTCGGTATTAACTTGGGGTTGAGGTAGTTGGTGAATACAAGCATTAAAAATTCTCTGTGAATTCAATACAGTTTTTTTTGCAAAGAAATTCTACTTAATAATTCAAGATCACTTCGATGTTTATTGCTTATTTTTATTTTTTATTATTTTTATTTTATTTTATTTTATTTTTATTTTTTATTTATTTATTTATTTATTTATTTATTTATTTATTTATTGCTTGATTTGTAACGATTAAATGGAATTGAAAGTTAAGTTTTATTTTACCCCAATAGTCATTTAAATTCTTGATTCTAAAAGTTTTTATTCAGAAAATTTCGAACTGTATATGTTTCACTTCATTAAAATTTTATTATGTTTGCAAGTATAAGCAATATTTTAAATTTACTTCAATGCTAATTTCATGCAAAAATAAGTTAATTTTAATTAGTTGATATTAATAAGAAATTAATTTTTTCAAGTAATTTTTCTGCCTTTTTCTTAAATTTAGTTCGTATGATAACTTTGCCAATTAAATTTTGTCAAAATCGCAGTTGATCTACGTATGCATCGTTCTATGGAGTTCCTTTACCTGAGGTTTATTCTGTTGAGCTGTCTAAATGACAGACCAGATGCTATGACCGATAAGGTTTTCTGAGCGAAAAATTCACACACCGATTGTCGTGCCCGGTTAGATTAAACGGTAAAGCAATTGGCCTCAGAAGGCATTCAATATTTTCATACTTTACTAGATAGTACTGCAATTAGCTTCGTACAAAATTTGAAAATAATTTCAAATTTGACAATAATCCTCGTATTCACCATCTACCTCAATCTAAAACATCTCGGTCTGACGCTCAAATGAAATTCATGATAGCATTTGACTGGGCATTATCAAAGAGACGTCCAATGAGGGTTAAAGGTGAATACCGTTTGAACGTTCGACCAACGTTTTCGGTATAATTTGAGTCCAGGTAGCTGGTGAATACAAGCATTAAAATTCTATGTGAATTCAACACAGATTCGTTTTATTTTCCTTACAGATTTTATAAATAAAATATCCAGACACACTAACTGGAAAACTGTTTTAAAATGCGGCAAATAATCTTTCAATAGCAGTATTCCCTTTTTTGCATCGAAGGAAAATATTTTCAATCTGTAAAGGTGTATTTGAAATGTTCAAGTGCATACTATATCTATAATTACAATAACTGCAACTGTTCAATAACTATACCTATATTATATTAAAATTTTAACAAAATTTGTCGATTGTATATCGTTAATACAGCAATAAATATATTCCATTGCTTTGAGTGCAGAAAAATGAAACCAGGGTGCAGATGATATGAATATTAAAAAACGAATAGAGTTAATAGTTTTATATTTTTAATAGCTACTACTAAAACTCACTTGGTGTAGCCGTGATAGCCTAGTGGTCATAGCACCGAACTCCAGGCTAAAAGGTCCCGGGTTCAATGCTCGACGCCACTAAAGACGCACCGAGTGTATGCAGTGTAAGTACTCGTTAAATAAAGGAGTTATAAAAATCCTGTCGTAACAGTTACCATGGGTAATGATCTCAGGACTTTCCCTCCCCTTCAGAAGCATATCAAAATTGAGCAGGTGTCAATGTTTGATGCTTCCATCTATTGAAGCTTTGCCGAAAATCTTCTGCTGCAGAAGTATGTCTTCTTACCCACTGGATGACGTTCAAAGGAAGTTCCTGCCCTTCGGGCACACGTCAAGAATAAAATTCATTTGGTGGCTCTTGCTAGTTTTTTATACGAAAAATGCATTTATACAGTTTACAAATTAAATGCTAAAATTGCGTTTGGAATAGTTACTAAGAATCTGTGAGTAATGGTTACTAAAAATAATTTTGGAGCTGTTACTAAAATTTGCTTGGTGGCTCATAGTAGAAAGTTTTAAGATAGTTATACGAAAAATTCTTTTGTTCAGTTTACAAAAGAAATGTTTGTTTCACTTGCAAAAAAAGTTTGGAATGGTTACTATTTGTACTGTGAGTAATGGTTCCTAAAAAATTCT
This sequence comes from Maratus speculifer, assembly GCA_964019185.1. Taxonomy (NCBI): domain Eukaryota; kingdom Metazoa; phylum Arthropoda; class Arachnida; order Araneae; family Salticidae; genus Maratus; species Maratus speculifer. The sequence goes on along the minus strand of OZ025295.1, from coordinate 245,891,538 downwards.
GTGGAATACAAATTTACTAAAAAATTTTTAGTAACCTCATGGATAGTGTACATCACATTCAAATATATATCACAACCTGAAAAATTGTAGCGTTTCTTTATAATTTTTTCTTTCTTAACTGTTCTCTCCAATTAAAACAAATATGTAAATAATAAATATAAAGCGGTGGAGAAATCAAAAGGAAAGACGAAACTTTAAAAAATAGTATCGTCAGGCGACATGAAAATTAACAGTCGAGATAATGTTGCCATTATTTCTTTCAAATGCTTGTTTCAAACTTTAGATGGGAAATGTTTTATTAAAGGTCTAATAATATTCCCTTTACAAATTAGTGTTATTCATCCATAAACCAAGATATCTTTAGAGATATCCATTAAAACAACTATTCTGAACACGAAATACGACAAATTTAAAAGCAAACACTAGAGACTGTTTTGTCACCTGTCAGTACTTACTGGATTTTGAAAATTATATAAAGTTTTTATGTTTCATAAACATGAAAGTCTAATCAACGAATGTTATATCGCGTTTACTGGCCTGTTTATATTCAGTTTTATTTTTAACAGCTTTAACAATGCAATGGAAATGATTTATTTTTACACTTTATCAAGTTTTATGAATTGTAGGTAATATAAAAATGAATCGGAACAGTAAAAAAAATACATGATGTTATAGTTATGCTTCATATTTTAAAGTGATCCATAAAAACTTTTTAAGCTTAATTTTGTCTATATCCGGACATTTTGCAGATTGACAACAAGTTTGGCATTTTCCATTTATTTCATCATTGCCTAAGATGAAGTCCACGTGACCGCACTCATAATTTCTACAAATAAACAAATAAAACTAACTATGTGAAACTTACAAAGCAGATAAAAGCATCTGAAAAGACCTTCATAGAATAATTCCAAGAAATTAATTTTATTATACATTTTCTAAATGAGAAAAAACTGCAAAATATGCAGATTGGGTCAAATTGACCCATGCGAGGCTTAATTTTACTTTTTTATCTTTTGGATAAAGTTATTATTGTCGTTGTTTTAAAAACACAATGTAATCTTATTAATGATTTAGATAGTAGAAAATCATTACATCAGAAAGTTATTTCATTCTACACTTTTAAACTTATTTAAAATTTCCTATCCTGTTTTTCAGATATATTGCTATATTTCTTTCAAATATATTTCATAGATTGAAACAGTGTAGTGTTCCTTTTTATTTTTTTTTTCTGACTTAACGATTCTTGCAGATAAAAAAATACATGAACCGAGAGAAAAATTAAAAGGAAAGAAGCTATTTTAAAAATTGTCATGGGATATTAAAATTAACAGTCGAGTTCCCATTATTTCTTTGTAATGTATGTTTCCAAGTTTAAATGGTATATGTTTCATTTACACTATAATAATACTGCCTTTACAAATTATTTTTATTCATCTATAATTCAAAATATCTTGAGAAATATCCATTAAAAATAAGTATTCTTAACACGAAATACGACAGATTTCAAATCAAATTCTATTTTTTTATCTTTTAGTATTTACTGAGTTTTGGGAATGATATAAAGTTTTTATGTTTCATAAACATGAAAATGTAATCCACAATTCTTATATCACGTTTACTAGATTATTTACATTCTGTTTTATTTTTAATAGCTTTAAAAATGCAATGGAAAAAAATTTTCTCCGCACATTATCGAGTTTTATGAATTGTTGGTAGTATAAAGATGAATCGGAACAATAAAAAAATGTTACTTAATGTTATAAAGTGATATTTCTTGCTTCAAAGTGATCCATAAAAACTTTTTAAGCTTAATTGTATCTACATCAGGATATTTTGAACATTTGGTCACTTTTCATAAATGGAAAATACCACTTGAAGCTTAAATATAAAAACCACTCACAGACCAAAATTTTAAAATCAGATTTATGTGTACGATAAAATAAAATGACTAAATAAATAATCTGAAAGTTTGGTTTTCATGACAAGAAAATTTGCACTGGACGAATCTTGTGCAATACCGTGGGAATACATACTATATCGAAAGTTTAAACTGTTTTTGAAACTTTTTTGTGGCCGTTTTACAATGTTTTTTCTTAGATTAATGACAGATGTTTGAAGTGAAATTGTGACATGGTACACGCGAAACTTGGGAAAAAAGGGACAGATTTTTCAACTGATTAGGTAACACGACATCTCAATAAAAGTCTTTAACTTTTATTTCGTTTTAAGTGCTTTTTATGGGACATTTTATGCTTTTTATGGTTATTTCTTTGATCGTATACAAAAGTCTCATTTTAAATTTTTGGTATTTAATTAAATTTCGTATTCACTATGTTTTTATCTTCATGCGTTTGTACATTGATTCGTGGAAAAAAAGGAAAAAAAGCATTATGATATTTTTTTAAATGACAGGCTCATCTTTAATTTTTCTCACTTACTAACATAATTGAAAAGTATTTATGAATTAAGTTTGTGTTTCTATCTGTTCGTCTGTTTATCTCTTCGTTTGTCTGTCTGACCGTACTCTTCCTCTGGTAAAGATAGTCCGACTGCCATGTATATGCCAGTGTGTAGTACTTTTGGTTAATTTACAGGGCCACTCAAAAACATTACTTAACCCTACGGTATATGGAGAAAAATCGTTTGCCGTTTATTTTTATAATATTACAATGTTTTAAACACATTGAAACTGATATATTGAAGTGTACTGCGAGGTTCGTATAATAGAATATGGTGTGAATAGACCTATCCTTATTTACAATTTCTCAAAACAGTTCAGCTATAGAAAAAAATGAGCAAATTTTGTACTTTTGAAGCCTAAGAATTACAATTGCTTGAAGTGCGATCTTGTTTGTGGTTTTTTTATGTAATTATTTTTTAAATATTTTTTAATGATATAAATTTTATATTATATACAGGATTGCATAAAAATTCTCAAAAACATCTGTTTATTTGTTGAAATTGCTGAGTGGAAAATTTCAACCGAATGAGCTTTTATAATACTTCATATTCACTCTACAGATCTATAGATCATATTATTCTATAGATCGTAAGCTGCAAAGAAAAATGATATTTTAATGACTATTAATGATATGAGCAGAAATCGAGGTTTTAAATACGTTATCCATTTTCAAGGTTGTTCATCTAGACGTCATATTTTACTTTGCACTCAAAAAAAAAAAAAAAAAAGAGAGAGAGAAAAAGAAAAGAAAAAAACAAGAAAAAAACTTTCTTAACATGGCGGATAAGAATTTTGTTTTGAGATTGGAGTGTTAATATCGATTTTTTTTTTAATTTAAATATCTTTTAACTATGTTCATTTGAAGTATATTTTAAATGTAAATATTTATTTATGAACAACTTTGTAAATTTAATTTTATTTAACATTATTCAATTTTTCAACTTTAAAAAATAAGTTGTTGGACAATTTCAATGAATGAGAAAACTAATTTTTATTTATTTTTGAATTCGAAAACATCTTTGCCATTTTTAATCATAGAGATTTTCATTTATAGAATTTTTCATTTTTCAATTCAAAAATAAATTCGAATTTATTATTAATCGACTCAAAGAGCATGAGTGCTAGAATGACTAGAATCTATTCCCCCTTTTTTAGACTTTAAGGAAGACTACAAAGATGAAACATGCGTTTTACAAGAAGACGGAAATTATTTATTAAAAAAGAGGAAAAGTTAGTGTATATTGATGAGTTATAACAAGCATAGTAAACTAAAGCAAAACTTCATAATTTACTATACAGTCGGAAAATGTTTCATAACTTATGCTGCAGAAATAATTTTTCATCCTTATTTAGTTTTATTTTGTTATTTCATTTTTAAAATTTTTAATTCACTAATTTTTTTGTTATTAATAGTTAGACATAATAAACTACATTCATTCACAGATAACATTATATTAATTTACTTTAATTTTATTGATTAAAGATAAAAATATAAAAAGAAAATAACGCACGTAAAAAATATTCTGAGCTTGTGAAAAAGATGACTGAATCACCAATAAATATTATTAAACATGGGACATCACGTAATTTTACACATATTTTACCATATAAAATAAATGATGAATGCATATCTTTTGTAGATGTCTCATTGTGCCTCTTATCATATTATATTATTTAATTCATTTAAAAGCCTATTACGAAATCTTGAATCTGTATGTTTCAATATATTCAAAATATTTTTTTCTTATAAAGCAATTTAACCGTATAACACTTTCTATTTAAATTTTTGTTATTATGAAAATAATCGAATCAAGATTATAAGATCTAAGTTTGTTGACTTATAGTACATTCTAGACGCTCAATTAAAGCTTTTATTTTTTATATGGTAATTTTATATCTAACATTGGGTACACCAAAGATAATTGTTGTAATTATATCAATTAATTTACTTGAAAATAATTATGTTTATTACACATCGTAAAATTTTTATTTTCTAATCGTAAATGGCTAAAGTAATGATTATGTTTTGTTTTAATAAATAATTGTCTTATTCATTATGTTTGTTTTCGTCTTAATTTGTTTTTACATGTATATCCATGATACGCTTCCTTTAATAATAAGGTAATGAAAATACGTGCTTTATAGTTTTTTCCTTACATATATTGCAATCGATATTTTTGTAAGCGGTTGTTATTACGGTATTGTTATTGTAATTGTTTCAATATACTTAAAATAAGCAATAATTTTCGATAGAACCTTGTTTGCGTGAGACATAATGCCAAACAATTAATCTGAAAAGATTGACTTTTTATTAATGAATAATATCTTTTATCAAAATATCTCAAAAAAAATTCTCTCTAATTCGATAATTAAATTAATGGTACGCATTTATATATATGATTACATAAAGCGTTTATAAACTATAATTTACAAAACAAGATACTTTTAACGTATATTATTTATTTTAGTTAAATAAAAATAAATTAAATTTCTTTTTAAACTATTCTAAGAATCCTATTCAAAGGCGGAAATGTCGAATATTAACTATCTTAATTAACTGCAGTAAAATTGTTAAGTCTACATTTAGATTGATTGATCTCTCATAATCGAATAATATTATAATTTGCATGATAATGCTTTTAAAACAAACAATATAAATAGGTGTACTATTTTAAATAGTGGACGATAGTTGGGTAATGTATAGAAATCTAAAGTATGTATAAAGAAAAATGAAAAATAAGTCGTGCAGCATAGATTAGGAAACACTTTCTAACAGATTCAGAATAACGAAACAAAACTTTACAAGGGTTAAAGATTGTGTTTAAATGAACAATTTGTATTTGTTTAAATGAACATTTTGTATAATGTATATATCAGTTTCATATCGCAGATAATCCAGTTGAAATATGTAACCATTACTGGGAAATGATCAACGTTGGGAGTGTTGTGTTGCATATTCACAATACCAACTCGCTTAAAATCCAGAATCTTTCTGATTGGCTCTCTGTATTCAGACTATATTGATTTTTAATATCTTGGAAGTAACGATCGACTGAAATATGTATCGCGTATTTTCTATGCACAAATTTTAAGGATGTATAAGTTAAACAAAATACGGAAATATGCACATAAATTATTTACATACATTTATTAAATGATTTTTTTTCATTTTTTAGATCTGCAGCAAAGGAAATTGTGCGTCTCGTACGCTCTTAATAATGTTAAAATTTTTTGTACTAGAGTTCGACGAAATAAATAAATAAATAAATGTTCCTAGATACATCAACTTTCGGTGTAGAAATAAAAAAAAAATTGCATGGAGTTTTATAAAACAGCAAAAACTATAACATACATTAAAATTTTTCGTTACAATTACATAAATCGCTAATATTGCTTAAAATTATCGTTATAACTTAAATAATGTTCAAAAATAGAAAGTTTCCATTTTTTTTATTCAAACTATTTTAATATAATTATTGAATAAAAAATATTTTTTTAATACTTTAAATGCTGAAAAACAAAAGATTCTATTTTTTTTTCAACCTTCCGTTGCTTGGGTTTGAACAAAGGTTCATCATTATTGGAAACCGACGTCGTAACAACATAGCTAACACACATTCACGCCAAAGCAACTTAGAACAAAATCATAAATTGCCGATCGTAGATTCCAAGGCATTTAAAATCAGTATTGTCTAAAAATCTGAATCTGATTAGGCAATCAAAATAGTTCGGGATCCGAACTGAGTAGGTATTGTGAAATTGCATCGTCATGATCATTTATTACCGAAATGAGAGGACGTAATTAGGATTCGTCTTGGAGATTAAGAGGCATTAATGAACTAAATAAATTTGATACATACAAATTTAAAGTTTCGTAAATACTGTAAGTTGTATAATATGTCAAAAATATTTCATTCTACAACAATAATGACGATCAAGTACGAAGATTTTTTTTCAAACGTTATAAGAGAATATTAATTTAAATTAACCCTTTGTGGCTCATAAACTTCTATTCGAAAATTATTATCTCAGATGTTAGTGTACATCATTTTAAGCATGAAAAAAATAATTATTAAAAATTTTAGAACATAAAACCAAAATAAATAATATAAATATTTACTGGTCAATATTTATATTATATTATATAATATAAATATTGACTAAACTTTTTCTACACCTGCAAAAAAAACAGAAATTTGTGCACTCCTCATGAATATTGTCCATTTTAATACCAAAAACTCAAAGTATATAAAATTACCTTTAAAAAATCTATTTTTGGACATCTCCAATTTTCTGGTTCGACAAAATTTACTAACAAGGAAGGTCTCCATATGGGCATACTCTAAAAAATGTGGAAAAAATACAAAATGTTCTTTTCATGAAGATATATACGTGTATAAAAAAATTTCCACGGAACTTCCGTACCCTGTCCGTAAAAAAAAAAAAAAAAAAAAAAAAAAAAAAAACATTTCGTTATTCGGCGATTTGTCATTGATTAGCGATGAAAAGCAATTTCAAAAAATGATTTTTTTAACGTCAAATGCATTTGAATGGAAAAAAAATTTCATGTTCAATGTGTTTAGGTAAATTAAATATTTTTGATTTTGTCAGTTTTAGTTTGTTTTAAATGAAATTTTGTGATATTGATATTTATATGTATTTATATTCAAATATAACCATCAAAATTTGAGATTTAAAACGAAATTCAAATTTAAATTAATTAAAATTGTTTCAAATTCAAAATCCAGTTGAACATTGTCAGTTCGATTTCGTTGCTATGGAAAATCTGATTTTTATTTTTGAGCTAGCTGTTTTAAATGAAATTTTGTTATATTGATATTTATATTATTTATATTCAAATATAACCATCAAAATTTGAGATTTAAAACGAAATTCAAATTTAAATGAATTAAAATTGTTTCAAGTTCAAAATCCAGTTGAACATTGTCAGTTCGTATAAAAAATATTTCATATTTATTTACTTAGAACAGGTGTCACAAATAAAAATTAAAAAGTTGACATGTTTCGGTTCATTCATAAGAACAGTATTCATAACACATAAAATCAGTAGAAAACTAAATGAAACTGGATATAAATGTAATTTAAAAACCCAAAACACAAAACATTGCGCCCCCTATGATCGTGAATAGCTATTGCCACCGCGGCATATAAATATAATATATTTTGATCAAATATTAAATTTTATATGTATAAAATTAATATTAATAAAAGTAGAAAACTAAATGACACTGGATATAAATATAATTTAAAAACCCAAAACACAAAATATTGCGCCCCCTATGATCGTGAATAGCCAATGCCACCGCGGTTCCTCCTATTAGACTCACTCTCTAAATATTTATTAAGTAATTCCAACCACAAACTCGGAATGTCATAAGAATAAGAATCATTACAAACCCTATCCCTCCTAGAATATATCTCTATGGATTCACGGATGATTAATTTTCGGAATAAACTTGAAATGAACACTAATCTACTATCTTTAAAACAAATTTTAACCCCCCTCTTTAAAAACAATCTTGATAATGCAGTCTTATCCCTACCAAATTTTATGTCACATTCATGCTCTTTCTTTCTAACCCCAAACTTTCTACCTGTCATACCGATATAAAAATTAATATCCCCCCTTCATCCTCATATGGAATTTCATACACCCCCGCTAGATCATCCTGTGGAACTGGATCAAAAGCTCTGTATAGAAGATGTTTTAACTTAGGAGGTGGCTTAGCAACTAATTCTACTTTAAACTTTTTTAATTTAGCTTTAAGCCTCTCAAAATTACCCTTTATATAAGGAAACGATAGTCTTTTAACCCCAATCTCTTCACCCTTCTCACATGCATTATCAACCAAATTACAATTAACCTTAAATTATGACAGGTAGAAAGTTTGGGGTTAGAAAGAAAGAGCATGAATGTGACATAAAATTTGGTAGGGATAAGACTGCGTTATCAAGATTGTTTTTAAAGAGGGGGGTTAAAATTTGTTTTAAAGATAGTAGATTAGTGTTCATTTCAAGTTTATTCCGAAAATTAATCATCCGTGAATCCATAGAGATATATTCTAGGAGGGATAGGGTTTGTAATGATTCTTATTCTTATAACATTCCGAGTTTGTGGTTAGAATTACTTAATAAATATTTAGAGAGGGGGTCTAATAGGTCTAATAGGGGGAACCGCGGTGGCATTGGCTATTCACGATCATAGAGGGCGCAATGTTTTGTGTTTTGGTTTTTAAATTATATTTATATCCAGTGTCATTTAGTTTTCTACTGATTTTATGTGTTATGAATACGGTTCTTATGAATGAACCGAAACATGTCAACTTTTTAATTTTTATTTGTGACACCTGTTCTAAGTAAATAAATATGAAATGTTTTTTTTTATACGTAAATGAAAAAGGTGAAGTGATTTTGTTTTAGTTTTTAGTTTTGAAGAAACGAAAGCTAACAACAGTTTTAACATTGCCAGTTCGATTTTGTTGCTATGGAAAATCTGATTTTTATTTTTGAGCTAGCTGTTACCCGTGACTTCGTTCACATAACATTTAAAGAAGAATTAATTAATCAATCAAAGAAAAGAATTCGTTGGTTAAAAGCATGTATAATTAACTTTTTATCGCGATTTTTAGTAAAAATCTTCTGATGATCCTTTTTTGCCGATTGTTTTGCTGGTTTAAGTTTTCTTTCAGCAATTCTAACTAATAGATAGAAACATTCTTGAATACTTTTGTTCAGCCCTGTAGTTTACTTAGTACGTTTAATATAAGAAAGTATTTTTCTAAACTTTATTTCAAAAAAATATTCCTTATTACTACTTAAATTACATTTTCAGAAATTATCATCCGAAGACAACCATGTATCCAGTTCTTTGCGTGACCCTGTATATACTTTTATCTATATACTACAAACATTTATTAGTTTACTGAATGCAATTCATAATAAAAATGCATATTTTATTTAAAAACCACCTTTAAGTAAATTACGCTCATATTCAGTAACTTTCCAAGATCTTTTGTGTAACCCTGTATATCTAAATTGAGTAAATATAAGTATTTATACACACCATTTAATCTGCATTCATTTAGTGAAACTTAAAAGCACATATCATAATTCAAAATGCATTTCATCCATGCAACAGTCATCACCCATCATATACAGTACTTCAGAATATATACTATTGAGAATCTTTTGTGTGTCCCTGTAAATGCTATGCACTTCTTATTATGCATGAAATGACTCACATTAAGCCTCAGCAGCATATATCTATTTGATTATACATGAAATCGTTTACCATAATTAAAATGTGTCGCAAACTGTTCCTGCCTTTATTCTTATGCAATGAAATTCTTCTGTGTGACCCCGTAAATGAATAATAATGAATAATAATCCTTTTCACTGCATACTTAACAAAATGCATCTTTTAGTTCACTTTGTTGATGCATATAAATTTGAATAAGTTTCGCAGGGTGTAACATCGTTAAAATTCAATTGAAACGATTTTTCCCCATAGTGCCGTAATGTAAAGAAATTTTTTTACTATCCCTATAAATAAACTAATCATGGTAGAAATTTCATTTTCAATAAATATTCGAGCTAAGCTAAATGTTAATAAAGTCCAAAAACTTCGTGGCTACTCGGATTGCCATGAAATTTACGAAAGTTAGAAAGCGGCCAGACGGACAGACAAACCGAAAGCATAATAACTTTTCAACTTTGTTGCAAAGTGTTAAAAAAGTGTCAAAAATATATTAATCAATAGTTTTGTTTTCCGTCTTTTCCTCACAAAAAAATATTTCCATTGATAATTATGAGTTTTGAATAAAAATTTTCATTTGTATGTAACTTATAACTTATTAATTAGTATATGTAAAAAATCTTTCTCATTCATTTTAAATATGACGTCATTATTTATCTAGCTGATTAGCTACTGATATTCATGCCTCTTGTATTTTTAACGACTACTATAAAGTACCTGTTTTATTTCAACGATGACGTCAATTTTTTTCAAGTGAAATATTTCATTGAAAATATTATTTTTTTTTCTCTTTCTACTTCTAATTATGCCGCCATTTTTGACAAAAAAATTCTTGTTAATGAAACAAATATACATGTTTAATCTATAACAAAAAGTACTCTATTTCAAATTTCACATCATATTTATTTCCTTTTAATATTTTTATTTATTTATTTTATTTTATTTTATTTTATTTTATTTTATTTTTTTGCTCGGGAATTGTTTAATTGAAAATTTATTGCCGCTGAGAAATTATCATTCCAGATTTCTTTTTTATTGGCAACAGGAAAGAAAATGGTTAAATTTTATCTAAAAAATGTCTATTGATTCTGTATGAAAAACAATCACATTTTGAATTATTAAAGAAAATATTTGAATAAATCAGTTAAAAATTAGCCTATGTTCAATTCCGGGCCTTAACTTATCTATTAGCAAAGGTTCAAAGACATTAATCTATCCGTTTTGAAGACAATTTCATTCCAATTTTTCGGAAACACTTTCACATTTATAATATATATAAGATATATATACCGGGTGTTCCAAAAATGACTGATGGATTTTAAAATTCGATAACTTGCAAGCGGTGACAGCTATTTAAAAAATTTTTGCAGGAGGGTTATGTATAATGTCAGGAGTTTTTTTTTTACCGTAATGTTTTAATTTAGTTCGAATTTCAAACAATAGGTGGCGCTGACGGCGATTGAAGGCCTTCTCGACGCTTCACTCAGCACTGATCACCTGGCCTTCAATCGCCGTCAGCGCCACCTATTGTTTGAAATTCAAACTAAAATAAAAAATTACGGTAAAAAAACGCCTGACATTATACATAACACTCCTGCAAAAAATATTTAAATAGCTGTCACCGTTTGCAAGTTATTGAATTTTAAAATCCATCAGTCATTTTTGGGACACCCGGTATATATGTATATATAATATATTAAACTCTCTCATTGTTTATGTTTAAATTTATTAAATAGCATTTACACGATTCTAAAAATCCAAAATTTTCAGTTCCATTAAAATCGTTTGCTTTTGGCGGGGAAAAATTATGCTCGTCAAATTGTGCGACAATTTTGTCTTTTCACGCCCAATATTCGAAACTATTTTATTTTTTTACATGTTTTCTACTGCAATTTTGCCGCTAATTTTCACTGATTCTTTATTTCATACATGAGCAATATAATTATTTTTTTTTAATCTGAGTATGCCCAGTATGGAGATCTTCCTTGTAAGTTAATTTTTGCAATTTCAACCTAAATCTTCTCAAATGATAAACAAAGCTTTTGTATGAGAAATTAACTCAGTATCATCGTCTGTTGAGAATTCCGATGATCAATTTGTATTAACTGGTGACTTGGGAAATAGGAACAACAAATAAAATCGTGTTTTAAAACTTACTGTGTAGGTACTATTGACTTTTGGGTATGTTGCAGATCTGCAGCACAGTCATACAAAGGCTTAATTAAACATTTCAAATTTCATAAATTTTTATTTATTACTATTATGATTGATTATTACTTTTGTCGTAGACAATTATGAATGCTAAAATTATGTGATAATATATTAAAAATCAAATGCAAGTGCCTCTTAAGAATATATTCACATGAATCCAGTAAAAAAAAATTATGCATATTTTTAAGAATATCTTTTGATTTTTAGTGAATATAAACATATCATTTATGTTACTCTTAAATACAAGAGTTTTAGATTAATATGTATAAATTAGATGACTCAAATTTTATTGTGAGAAAATGTACAGAAATTTTATATATATAAATTTACAATAATGGAATCTTGACACAGCATTATGGTTTAAGCTCAAATGCATACTTTTAACAGAAATTCGAAATGGCAGGTAATTCTATTATTAACCGTTGAGTGTCTGGTGTATTATTAAAAGCACATGTCTTTTCATCGAGGATTATTTTGTCTTTACAATTACTTGGTTACGTTCGACATATACAGATGATAGTATATAGCTATGCCATTCTTATTATGACTTCATTTATGTTTTGACATTTGCTATTAATAATTATAATAATAGTTTACTTACGTGTGTTTGCACATTTAGCGATTCCTTTATTTTATACATATACGACCTTACTTTTTAAATTTAAAATATAAGTTACTTTTTTGAATTAGACATGTGTGATAAAACGGGAAAAAATATTAGAGAGTTTTATTTCCCTTTCAAATCCTTTTGAAATACTTCATTTTACAAATGCATTGAAAAATTCTTCCTTAGCCTATTATCATATAAATATGAATGAATACTGCACAAATTAAGTACATTCGTTAGATTTCAGACAATGACATAATCTTTAAACTTCAGTAAATCTATTTAAATAGCTAAGATTAACGTTATTAAGATAACATTAATTTTATTCTCATTATGGAAAAAAATTCTAACCCGAAAGGGATAAGAATAAATATTTTGGTATTTTCTTTTCAGAATTATAAATATTATTAACTGTGTTTATATAACACAGTTAATAAAATATTAAAATATTTAAAATATATAAAATATAAAATATATAATAATATATATAAAATAAATATAATATATAAAATATAAATATATAATAAAATATAAAATATATAAAATATTTTTTGTGATTATTGAAGTAGTGGGAAGATGCTAAACTACGCTAAAGAAAATTGCAAGCGATTCGGATCATTTTTAAAGAAATTGCACCGACGGCCCCAAGAACGCAATTAATATTCAAAATTGTTAGTAACCTAAGCTCTAAGATGTTTTTTTTTTTTTTTTTTTTTTGTAGTAGCTGATTAAGAAGTTGCTTAAAAAAGCGAGTGAATTAGACCATTTTTAAGGGATTTATAATAAAAGCCCCAAAAAAGGCTAACTGACAGTTAAAAAGAGGTCCCTAACAGGAAAACATGTTAAAATGTGTTAGTATTTAGCTCTTTAGATCTCGAATTAGTCAAAATTAATCCTAGGGTATGAATCATTCGTTTGAATAATATTTTAAAGAAATGCACAAACTGATTCGGTAAATGCTTTTTTTCTTCTTTTTAAAAAAAGGGAAATTAGCGCGGACAAAAATTTGAGAATGTTGGTCTTTAAAGAAAAGTCCAAGAATCAAATTTTAAAATTTTGCACTGAGAAGGTGAGAAAATTAGGGAGTGAACTATGTTTGTCTCCCAAAATGTTCAGGGGCCCTGGACTGGACCCTATGATTTATACATAGGAGGCCACAGTGTCTTATGTGGAATGTCAAATCATTAAAATATCTAAATGAATAAATAATTCTAAAAATGAAGATCAGATTAAAAAAAAGCAATTTATTAACAATTATAACAAAAACTTCAAGGGGCCCTGAAACAGGCCCCAAGAGTCCAGGAATTTATTTCGCATGTAGTTGGTCATAAAAATATTTTTTGTAGTTATTAAAATGATGGGAAGACGCTAAAACTATGTTAAATATAATTGAAAGCAATTTGACACATTTTTAAAGAAGCTGCACCAAGGGTCCTAAGAAAGCAATTGATAATCAAAATGAATGCTAGCTGAAGTCTGTGAAATTTTTTTGTCATTTATGTAATAGCAAGAGGACCTAAAGAGTTGTTAGAAAAGATGAGCTAGTGAATCGGACCATTTTTAAGGAGCTATGTTAGGGGGCCTCGTAGGGGCAAACTGCCAGTTAAAACCAGGGCTCTAACATGAAAACATGTTGAAATGTTTTAGTGCATAGCGCTTTAGATCTTTTATAAGTCAAAATTAAGCCTACACTATGAACTATTCGTTAGAATAATATTTTTAAAAGCACCAATTGATTAGGTAAGTGTTTAAAAAGGGCCCTAGGGCCAGAATAAAAATATCAGAGTATTTTTCCTGGAAAAAGGGTCTCAGACAACTTTAAAATTTTGCAAGCACTGAGAAGATGAGAAATATAGGAAGTGAAATATGTTTGTCTCACAAAATGTTCAGGGACCCTGTGTTGGGCCCTATGATTCTACTGGGAGTCACAGAGAATTATATGGAATGTAAAAACTTCAAAATATCTAAATGTATAAAAAATCCTAAAAGTGAAAATCGAATTAAAAGGAAGCACTTTATTAAAATTTACTATTACAAAAACTTCGAGGGTCTCTGTATCGGGCCCCAAGGGACCAGGAATTTATTTTGCATGTAGTTGGGTATACAAATATTTTTTGTAGTTATTAAAATAATGGGGAGACGCTAAGAATATGTATAATATCGTGTGGGTTCGAATTACTTGTACTGTAATTCCACCAGGGAAACAACCTTTATAGTTCCATCATTTATTTACACTATCATACAATAGCCGCTCACGCAGCAACCGAAAAACAAAACATTCTTACATCTCCGATCTTATTTGGCCAACATGCATTGCCTCACAAAACAGATTACGGTATCGTTGCGCCATCTACATTTAGGAAGTGCTACTATTCGAAGATATCACACCCCTCTCCTCATAGTTCAAACGAACTACAGGCAATCTTGGTCTATTGCTTCTTCGAACTGGAACACTTTTCTTCGAGTCCTCATCATTATTTTTAGTCACAGTGTCCTTTACAGATATATCTGTCATAGCATCATTTTTAATACTCACAACAGTACCTGTTACAATATCATGTGAAGGCTGAGATTTGTTTGGTTCCATAATATTCTCATTATCACGTTGGTCTTTTATTTTTCCATTAATCTCAGAAAAACGGTTTTTATTAACCCTTTCATAATTATCATAAGCATTGTAATTTTTACCACTATAACCCATATTTTCAACTCTTTCTGACATTTTTTTGTTATTGTGGTCATTTTCTTCAATTCTTTCAGATTTTTCATAACTTATCTCCCTGTTACATCTCAACTGATTTACATGACGTTTACACATTATTCCGTCACATCTATTAACTAAAACCCATCTACTTCCTAATAATTTTATAATTTTTCCTTTTACCCATTTCTCCCCCTTTCCAAAATTTTTAACAAAAACTAATTCATAAAGCTTAAATTTGTGCAGGGGTTGCTGTATTTTAGGTTTTGATGGTAATACCAAATGAAGGGCTGTTCGAATTGGCCTTCCAAACATTAATTCAGCAGGAGTTTTACCAGTCACCGAATGAGGAGTTGAATGATTTTCTAACAAAAGTCGTGCAATTGATAATGATATGTCATTTTTATCCAGTTTCCTAAGGCAATTTTTCACAGTTTGCACGTATCTTTCCGCCTGTCCGTTCGACGACGGATGATATGGTGGAATAGGTGTATGCTTAATTCCATTATTTTTAAGAAATTCCTCAAATTCCTCACTTGTGAACGCGGATCCATTATCACTGACTAATTCTACTGGTAATCCAAATGTCGCAAAAATTCTTCTCAGTACTCTAATAGTATTTCTACTATCGGTCCTGGGCACTACTTCTACTTCTAACCATTTTGTATAAGAATCAACTACTATTAAAAAAAATTTCCCTTCAAACGGACCTGCATAATCTATGTGGATCCTTTCCCAGGGTAATTCAGACTTCCATTCTAAGGGTTTCATTTTTGGATTATCCCTCGCACACATTTGGCATCTACTACATGAATTTACCATTTGTTCAATTTCCTTATCCATGTTTGGCCACCAAACCACCCCTCTAGCTTTAGCTTTCATGCTAGACATACCCTGATGAACAGAATGCAACAATTTCAATATATATTCTCTACCTTCCTCTGGCACAATTACTCTATGCCCCCATAATAAACAATTTTCTAAACAGGAAATTTCATCCCTTCTACGAAAATAAGGTTGATATTCTTCTGCTTTAACCTTTCGAGGCCATCCATGTAGTACCCACTCTAAAATTTGTTTAGTTACAGGATTTTCAGTTGTCCACTTTGCAATCGTTTTAGAAGTAACAGGCCAATCATTATTATTTGAAACAAACATTATTTCAGCAGGATTACTAACTATATTTACAGTTTCTGGGACAGGTAATCTACTTAATGCGTCCGCATTTTTATTATTTCTACCTTCGCGATACTCAATTGTATAATCATATCCTGCTAACATAAGCGACCATCTCAGCATTCTAGGTGATAATGTATCAGGTACCTTTTTAACAGGATCAAACAATCTAATTAAAGGTTTGTGATCTGTTATAATTTTAAACTGTTTACCAGCTAAATATTGGTGAAATTTAGTAACACCAAATATTACAGATAAAGCTTCTTTATCTATCATTGCATAATTTCTTTCAGTTTTATTTAAAGTTCTAGAAGCATAAGCTATGGGTTTCTCTTTACCCTCAATAATATGGCTTAATACAGAACCAATGCCATATTCTGAAGCATCACAGTTCAAAACAATATCTTTGTTAACATCATATAATTCTAAAACAAGTGATGTACATAATAATTCTTTAACTTTTTGAAATGCTTTATCATGCTTTTCTAACCATGTCCACTTAACATTATTATCTAATAATCTATGTAAAGGTTCTAAGACATCTGAAATATTAGGTAGGAAGTTTCTATAATAAGAAATTAAGCCTAAAAATGAACGCAATTGTGACACATTATTTGGAATAGGTGCATTCAAAATAGCATTAACTTTTTCTGGCATAGGTCTAATTCCTTCCTGAGAAATTTTATGTCCTAAATAGCAAACTTCCGAAACCATATATTTTAACTTTTCCTTATTTAATCTTATACCATGCTCAGAAAAGCATTTCAGAACACTTTCAACTCTTTCAGAATGTTCTGATTCATTCTTAGCACTTATAATTACATCATCTAAAAATACACCAACATACTCATATTTTTTTAATATATTCTCTATTTTTCTCTGGAACATTCCAGGAGCACACTTTACGCCAAAAGCTAATCTTAAAACATTAAATAATCCTTTATGAGTATTAATAGTTAAAATTTTACTACTTTCATTATCTACAGGTTGTTGCAAATAAGCATCTTTTAAATCAAAAACAGTAAAGAATTTTCCACCTGATAATTTAGAGAATAATTCTTCCATTCTAGGAAGAGGATAATTATCGTTTTCTGTATTTGAGTTTACTGTGGCTCTATAATCACCACAAATTCTAACAGTACCATTTGGTTTTGGAACAATTACTATTGGACTAGCCCAATCTGAATGATCAACAGGTTTCAAAATACCCTCTTTTGTTAATCGGTCCAATTCCAAATCAGTAGCTCTTCTCAAAGCAAACGGAACAGGTCGAGACTTAAGAAAAACTGGTTTTGCATCCTTTTTCAAATTTATTGAAACGGGAGGACCTTTTATTGTACCGATCCCGTCAGCAAAAACATTTGGAAAATTTCTAATTAAATCATCTTTCGAAATACTTTTAATCATATTTACATTAGGCCAAAATAATTTTGATGCTTTTAACCAAGTTTTTCCAATTAGACTCGGACCTTGCTCTTTAATAACTAATATTTTTAAATCAGGTATACAATATTCATCAACAAAAACATCTACTTTTAACTCACCTAATACAGTTAAAAAATCTTTAGTATAAGTTTGTAACTTAACTTTAGATTTAATTAAAGGTATGAGAACAATTTTTCTGCCACATTTTTACTTACTATAGTATGTGCCGCCCCGGTGTCAATTTCAAATTTAACATTCACACCATTTATTTTTACATTTTTTTGCCATGTTACACTATTGGAGTTGTTGTCCACACAATTAAAACAATATTCCTCTTGAACAGTTTTAATTTTACTGTTTTTGTTCTGTTTATCATTTTTCGTCATAAATTTTCGATTCCTACAACAAATTCTTAGGTGACCAAATTTGTGGCACAGATGGCACTCGGCATTCTTGAAAGGGCGCATTTTAGGATTGTGGTGTTTCGCACATCTGAAACAAGGTTTCTCAGACGCGAATTTTTCTTCTTTGGGCTTAAATGGGTGAGAGAACTTTTCTGGTTTCGGTTTCTCCACTCTAGCGCGCACTTGGTTGACAGCTGTACTTTCGCCTATATGTAGTGATTTCACACCGGCTTCCGCAGATTCAAAAGATTCTGCGATCTCCACCGCAGTCTGGAAATTTAATTCCTTACAATCGAGCAGCTTTTGTTGTATCTTTTCATCTTGTATTCCGAACACAAGCTGGTTACGCAGGCGGTCATTTAAGGTGTTTCCGAAATTACAGAATTCAGACAATCTTCTAAGTTCTCTTACAAACTCAGCTATGCTTTCCCATGTCTTTCTAAGACGTTTCTGAAATTTGAATCTCTCCACAATTTCACTTGGACAAGGAGAAAAATGTTCTTTAGCTTTTTTTAAAAGATCTTCATATTTTATCTCCTTTAACGTCTTCGGGACAATAATGTCTCTTAAAATCGTAAATGTTGTCGTACCAACAGAACTAAGCAAAATATTCTTTTTCATTTCTTCATTCTTTATATTATTCGTACAGAAATAAAAATCCATTTTCTCAACATAAATAGTAAAAGGAACCTTTGAGTCATATTCTTCTAGCCGACCCAGTGAAATAATTTCTTTTTCAACAGCCATTTCTTTTCCCGGCGTTTACTTTTTTTTCACAATATTTTTCTTAACAAAATAATATGGGTAAATAATCCCATCTTAGTCGCCACTTTATAATATCGTGTGGGTTCGAATTACTTGTACTGTAATTCCACCAGGGAAACAACCTTTATAGTTCCATCATTTATTTACACTATCATACAATAGCCGCTCACGCAGCAACCGAAAAACAAAACATTCTTACATCTCCGATCTTATTTAGCCAACATGCATTGCCTCACAAAACAGATTACGGTATCGTTGCGCCATCTACATTTAGGAAGTGCTACTATTCAAAGATATCACAATATGTTACATAAAATTGAAAACAATTTTAATCATTTTTAAAGAAGCTTCACAAAGGGCTCCAATAAAACGATTAATATTCAAAATTAGTAGTGGTTAAAGTCTGAGAAATTTTTTTTGTTCATGTATAAGCTGGAGAACCTAAAAAGATGTTTAAAAAAAAGCTAGTGAATCGGACCATTTTTAAGGGATCTATGATAGGGGGCCAACTGACCCCCCTTTTCTTCGTAGGGGCCAACTGACAGTTAAAACCAGGGCCTTAACATGAAAACATGCTAAAATGTTTTAGTACATAGCGCTTCAAACCTTTAATTTTTCAAAATTAATCATAGAGTATGAATTATTCGTACGAATAATATATTTTTAATGCACCAATTGATTGCGTAAATGTTTAAAAAGGGGTCCCAGGGCCCGAATAAAAATATCGTGGTGTTGCTTCTGAAAGATGAGTCCAAAATTCAGCTTAAAAATTTTGCTTTGAGAAGGTGAGAAATTTAGGAAGTGAAACATGTTTGTCGCACAAAAAGATCAAGGGGACTTTGGCCGGGCCCTATGATTACCTAGGGGGCCCCAGTGTCTTACATGGAATGAATAAACTTGAAAATATCTAAATGAAACAGATATCTCAAAAATGAAGATCGAATTGAATGGAAGCAATTTATTAAGAATTTATTATAAAAAATTAAAGAGGCCCTGAAACGGGTTCCAAGGATCCAGGGCCATAATTGAATAGTAAAAAGGTGAAACTAGCTAAATGAGAAAAGGTCCCTTAAAACGAAGAAGATTAGTTAAAAATGGACCGAGTTATTAACAATTTAATGCATAAAAATTGTAAGGGGCCCAGGGCCCCAGCCCTTAAAATATTAAAAATCTGAGCCTCAAGTGCATAAGGACCTGTCTTGAATTATCTTCAACTAAAATTTCAAACTCTACGTGCGGTAGGTTTTGCTAGCCATCTCAGACACACACACACAGACAAGCAGACAGAGCAATTTGTTATTTTATTAGTATTGAGTATAAGTAGGCTTTTCGAGTGTCACTATACCGTTGCTTTAAAGAGTCATTTATAAAGTAACAAATCTTTTATAGAATTCAAAAAGAAAATACTGAAAAGTTTTAAACTGTTTTTTTTTTTATTATTATTTAAATGCTAAATTATTTTTTGCATAAATATATATTTCTAAAATTTTTATTATATAATTCAAATTACTTTGTTTAAAAAAAATAAGAAGTATTGTATAAAAGAAAATTTCACCTTTTTTCTGAAAAGGAAGTGTTAGTGTGTTTGTTAGACATACACATTGTGATTCAAACGTTAGGTGACTTATGAAAAGACTATCATAATAATTTCCTATTTTCCTTTCTTTTAAAACATTCTATTAAAAAATTAAACTTTTTCATACATGTGAACAGTCATTATCTGAAATTTATCAAATAAAAATGCAGATAAAAAAAAATGAGATTCGCCAAACCAATAACGTAAAAGCCATTGCTAAAATCTTATACATTTATTGTCGTAAAGTTTCACATGGATTTTCCGAAACTGCTTCATAAAAAAAGGTATCATTATCAAAAGACGCATTTAGTGGATTATTTGAATTGTTTTGAATCTTTATGTTTTGCTCTAAATGATTAGAATAAAAATAAAAACTCTCAAGATATTCTAAATCATGCACATACTTTTCAAGCGCAAAATTCTGTGAACTAAGCTTCTGAGCTGATAAATTGAGCCCTTTATTTTAAATTACGTGTAATATTTTCGAGTGTCACTATACCGCTGCATTAAGTAGACATTTAATAAGTAACAAATCATTTATTAAAGGATTCAAAAGGAGAATACAGAAACATTTTTCAGTTTTTTTCTAATGTTGAATTATTTCTTGCATAAGTATACATATATGAATATAAAATTTTATATTTTCTAATTAAAATAATTTCGTTAAAAAAAATAAAGCTTTACGTTACAAAAAAAAAAAAAAAAAAAAAAAAAAAAAAAAAATCATTTTTTTAAATAGGCACTATTAGTGTGTTTGTTAAACATATACATTGTGATCCAAATGTTAGGTAGACTATGAAAAGGCTATTATAATAATTTCCCCTTTACCTTTACCTTTTCTTTTCTTTCTTTTTTTTTTCTTTTTCAAATATACCATTAGAAAGCTAAACTTTTTCATACAACTCAATTGTCATTATTTGAAATTTATCAAACAAAAATAAAGGTTTTCTTTTTTTAAATGGAGATTCGCAAATCCAATAAGGTAAAAGCCATTAATAAAACTTTATACATCTATTGTCGCAAAGATTCGCATGGATTCTCCGAAACTGTTTCATAGAAAAGTATCATTATCAAAAGACGCATTTAATGGATTCTCCAAGTTGTTTTAAACTTAATGTTTTACCCCAAATGATTAGAATAAAGATAAAACTCTCAAACAATTCTTTTAAATCTTGTGCATACTTTATAACCGGTAAATTCTGTGAATTCAAGTCATCACTTTATTCTAAATTACGAAAAGGATTTTCAAATGTAACTATACCATTGTGTTAAACAGCAATTTATGAAGTAACAAAGCTTTTATAGGATTCAAAAGGAAAATACTAAAAACTTTTAAAAGTGTCTTTTTTTCCTTAAAGGGTAAATTATTTTTTGCATAAATATGTATCTCTAAAATATTAATTTTCTAACTAACATAATTTTGTTTAAAAAATAAGAAGCTTTGTATAAAAGAAAATTCCACTTTTTTCAGAACAGGAAGTATTAATGTGTTTGTTATACATGTAAAATGTTAGTCAAACGTTAGTAAAATTATAAAAAGACCATCATAATAAATTCCCTTTTTTTCAAACATTTCATTATAAAACTAAACTTTTTCATGCAAGTTTGTTGTCATTATCTGACATTTATTAAATACAAATATAGATCAAAAGGAAGATTCATATATGAAGATTCATAAAACAAAAATGTAAAAACCATTATTAAAATTGTATACATCTATTGTCATAAGGTTTCATATGAATGCTCCAAACTCTCTTAAAATGTCAGCCAAAAAATAACTCAAGTTTAGCTGAAATTCGATCATCTCACGTTTTGAAAGGCAGCTTCTCATAAAGAGTTGAAACAAATCAAGTGAGTGAGTTGTTTCTAAACAATTTAAATCAAGATGAGTTATTTAAATAAAAAATCTAAATCAAAGTGAGTAAAGCATTTAAGAAAAACTCATTCACGATTCAATAAATAACAGCTCTTTCCTGAGAAGCCAAATCCACTCTTTCGTTTTAAGAGTGAAACTGCTTCACCGAAAAAAGTCTCATTATTAAAAGACGCCTTTAATATATTCTTCGACTTATTTTAAATTTTAATGTTTTACAGGAATTATTAGAATAAAAATAAAACTTTCAAACAATTATTTTAAGTATTGCGCATACTTTTCAAGCACCAAATTCTCTGAATCGAGCTCAGTACTTTATTCTAAATTACGAATAGGATTATCGAATGTAACTATATCGCTGCATTAAGCAGCCATTTATGACGCAACAAATCTTTTACAAGATTCCAAAAGGAGAATGTAGAAGAGATTTAACGTGCTTTTTCTTATACGTGAGAAATTATTTTTTGCATAAATATGTATCTCTAAAATTTTAATTTTCTAATTAAAATAATTTTGTTTAAAAAATAAGAAACTTGTATAAAATACAATTCCCCTTTTTTCTGAACAGAAAGTGTTAATGTATTTGTTAGACATGTACATGTGATTAAAATGTTAGATAAATTATAAACAGACCATCATAATATTTTCCTTTTTTCCTTTTATTACGAACATTTCATTAAAAAATTTTAATTTTTCATGCAAGTCAACTATCATTATTTGACGTTTAATAAATAAAAAAATATATTTTTTAATGGCGATTCGATAAACCAATAACGTAAAAGCCATTAATAAAATCTTATTGTAGCAAAGTTTCACATGGATTCTCCGTAACTGCTTCATAGAAAAAATCTGATTATCAAAAGATGCATTTAATGGATTCTTCAAGTTATTTTAAATTTTAATGCTTTAATCGAAGTGATAAGAATAAAGATAAAACTCTCAAACAATTATTTTAAACCTCGCACATGCTTTTCCATTCTGTGAATTCTGCACAACACTATATTCTAATAATTAATAATTATGAATTGAACTATCGCACCATAAATTATATTAAAAATATGTACTAAAATAAATACAATTACTAAATGGTACACTCATAAAAAGAATATATTTAAAATACAATAAAAATTCATCAACGTTTTATTCGTTTCTGCGAACGTCGTCAAGATACAATATAAAGATGTTAAATTTATTTCAAAGTTTCAAAATGAAACTTTTAAAACTTTGAAATACATTTAGCATCTTTATATTGTATCCTGACGACGTTCGTAGAAACGAATGAAATGTTGATGAACTTTTAATTGTATTTTAAATATATTCTTTTTATGAGTGTACCATTTAGCAATTTTATTTATTTTAGTACATATTTTTACCATATTCTAAATTACGAGTAAGAATTTTGAGTGTAACTTTTACCGCTGCATTAAGCAGCCATTTATGAAGTAACAAATCTTTTATAAAAAGATTTTAAAAAATACAGAAAAGTTTTAAAATGAGGGGTTTTTTCTAAATAGTATCGTAGATGCATAAATATGTATCTCTAAAATTTTAATTTTCTAATAAAAATAATTTAGTTTAAAAAATAAGAAACTTTTGTATTAAAGAAAATTCCACTTTTTTCTGAACAGAAGGTACTAATGTTTTTGTTAGACATGTAGAATGTCATTCAAATGTTAGGTAAATTATAAAGAGACTATTATAATAATTTCTCTTTTTCCTTTTTTTCGAGCATTTTATTAAAAAATTTAACTTTTTCATACACGTCAACTACCATCATTTGACGTTTATTAAATTAAAAAAAAATTATTTTTTTAAATCGAGATTCGCCAAACCAATAACGTAAAAGCCATTAATAAAATCTTATTGTCGCAAAATTTCACATTGATTCTCCGTAACTGCTTCATAGAAAAAATATTATTATCAGAAGACGCATTTAATGAGTTCTTCGAGTTATTTTAAATTTTAATGTTTTACCCGAAATGATTAGAATAAAAATAAAACTCTCAAACAATAATTTTAAACCTCGCACATGCTTTTCCATTCTGTGAATTGAGCTCAGCACTATATTCTAAATTACGAGTAAGATTTTCGAGTTTATTTATACTGCTGCATTAAGCTGCCTGTTATGAAGTAACAAATGTTTTATAAAAGGATTTAAAAAAATACAGAAAAGTTTTAAAATAAGAATTTTTTTTTCTAAATAGTAAATTATATTTTGCATATATATGTTTTTCTAAAATTTTAATTTTCTTATAAAAATAATTTAGTTTAAAAAATAAAAAACTTTTGTATTAAAGAAAATTCCACCTTTTTCTGAACAGAAAGTGTTAATGTGTTTGTTAGACATGTACATGTACAATGTAATCCAAACATTAGGTAAATTATAAAAAGACTATCATAATGATTTCCCTTTTTCCTTTTTTTATAAGCATTTCATTAAAAATTTAAACTTTTTCATACAAGTCAATTATCATTATCTGAAATTTGTGATAGATTCTAAAAAAGAGATATATATTAATGGAGATTCGTCAAACGAATAACGTAAAAGCCATTAGTAAAATCTTATGTATCTATTGTCATAAAGTTTCACATGGATTTTTAGAAACTGCTTCGTAGAAAAAGTCTCATTATCAAAAGACGCATTTAATGGATTCTTCGAGTTATTTTAAACCTTAATGTTAAATGGTTAGAATAAAAATAAAACTCTCAAACAATTCTTTTAAATCTCGCACATGCCTTTCAATCACTGAATTCTGTGAATTGAGTTTAGCACTTTATTCTAAATTACAAGTAAGATTATTAAACGTAACTATACCGCTCCATTAAGCAGTCATTTATGAAGTAACAATTTTTTTTTATAGGATGAGAAAGGAGAATACATAAAAATTTTAAAGTGTTTTTTACTTAATACTAAATTATATTATTAATTGAAATTTATAATTTCTAATTTTATATTTCTAATTTTATAATTTCTAATTCAAAATTAATTTTAATTTCTAATTAAAATAATTTTATTTAAAAAATAAGAAGCTTTGTAAAAAAGGAAATTCCACTTTTTTCTGAACAGGAAGGATTAATGTGTTTGTTATAGGGGCTCAGGGGTTGAAAACATTTCAAAAAATAGATTTTTTTATGATCTAGTTTGATTATTCAATTAATTCAACTCAATGCAAAAAAAACCGCATAAAAATATTTGCATTGTTAACGGTGTTATAAGCATTTATGTATCAACACTTTCAAAGCCGCACACATATAATTTCAACTTTAAGTCGCGTTTTCTCAAAACTTCATTTTTGACGACTAACACCAAGATTAAAAAAAAAAAAAAACTATTTAATGGAATGGCCCCCTTTTTTTGCATGCATAACATCATTATCTATAGAATGAATTAACATATTTTATATAGTTTAATACTTTGAGTACTTTTAATGAAAAAAATGTGTATTTTTAGGGTTTTTTTTAATTTTCAAGTTCGAGAGATTTTTTAGTAATTTTTTTTTAAGTGATAGTTATGTCCTTAAATCATTCTATTGATAACGATGTTATATGCACGAAAAAAAAAATTAAGCTATTCTATCAAATAGTTTTTTTAATCTTGGTGTTAGTCTTCAAAAATCAAGTTTTGAGAAAACGCGACTTAAAGTCGAAATTATATGGGTGCAGCTATGAGAGTGTTGATACATAAATGCTTATAACTGCGTTAAAAATGCAAATATTTTTATGCGGTTTTTTTTCATTGAGTTAAGAATTAATTGAATAATCAAACTAGATCATAAAAAAATCGATTTTTTGAAAAGTTTTCAACCCCTGAGCCCCCTTAAACATGTAAAATGTTAGCCAAACTTAGGGAAATTATAAAAATACCATCATAATAATTTCCCTTTTTTTTTCAAACATTCCAGTAAAAAATTAAACTTTTTATGCAAGTTTATTGTCATTATCTGACATTTGTCAAATAGAAATATAGATTTTTTAATGGAGATTCACAAAACCAACAAGTTGGAAATTGCACGTGAACGTAGCAAATGAGGTGCGCTAGTACGATAACGAAGTTTTAAAAATATTCAAATCTTGCTGATGTAGTAGAGCGTACTTCGGATACAGTATAGTAGTCGAAATCTTTTTTGTGTTCCTGTAAATGTACAGAAAATAATTTTTATTACACCTCAGAAACGTAGATCGTATTCATAAAATGTGAAATAGTTGAATATAATTAAAACACGCCCCAAACATTGTTTCTCCATATAGCATTATGTTGTGGAATACTTTTGTGTGGCCCTGTAATTTAATAATAAAAATTCTTTGCATTACAGATTGTACAGAATGCATATTTTAGTATATACTTCATAGATTCATGCCAATTCTATTATGTTCGAATGAGTGTAACATCCTAAAAATGCATTTGAAACTTTTTTCCCATTGACCGTAATGTAATGGAATATCTTGATTGTCCCTGTAAATGATCTATGCATCCTACTTTCATAACATTTGAAATGACTCGATAAAATTACGTAATAATTATATGTTTTAAATTTCAAACGATTAAAATGCATTTGAAATTTTTTTCCCGATTGACCGTAATGTAACGGAATCCTTTTGATTGTCCCTGTAATTGATCTATCCATCCGATTTTCATAAAATTTGAAATGACTCGACAAAATTATGTTATAATTATGTATTTGAAATTTCAAACGATTCGGCTGGGTAGTTTTTGCGTTGTTATTTGCGGACGGACGGACAGACGGACAGACAGACAGAGGGACAGACGGACGGACTGAGCGACAACAATAGGTGCCACGTATTTACATAATTACGAACGCACCTAAAAACGTAAAAGCCATTATTAAAATTGTATACATCTATTTTCGTAAGGTTTCATATGAATACTCCGAAACTGCTTCACAGAAAAAAAGTCTCATTATCAAATAACGCCTTTAATGGATTCTTCGACCTGTTTTAAATTTTAATGTTTTACAGCAAATAATTATAATAAAGATAAAACTCTCAAACAATTCTTTTAAATCTTGCGCATTCTTTTCAAGCGCAAAACTCAGTGAATTGAGCGCAGCAATTTATTCTAAATTACGAGAAGGATCATCGAATATACCTATAACGCTGCATTAAGCAGCCACTTATGAAGTAACAATTTTTTTTAGAATTAGAAAGAAGAATACAGAAAAGTTTTAAAGTGTTTTTTTTCTTAATATTGAATTTTATTTTGCATAAATATATATCTCTATAATTTAAATTTTCTTATTAAAAAATAAGAAGCTTTGTATAAAAGAAAATTTCACTTTTTTCCTGAACAAGAAGTGTTAATGTGTTTTTTGGACATGTTCAAACGTTAGGTAAATTATGAAAAGACTTATCATAATATTTTTTTCCAAATGTTCCATTATAAAACTAAAGTTTTTCATATAAGTCAACTGTCATTATCTGAAATTTACCAAATAAAAATATAGATTTTTTTAATGGAGATTCGGAAAATCAATAAGGTAAAAGCCATTATAAAAATCTTATATATCTATTTTCGAGATGTTTCACATGGATTCTCCGAAACTATTTCATAGAAAAGTCTCATTATCAAAAGACGCTTCTAATGGATTCTTCGAGTTATTTTAAATTTGATTGTTTCACTCCAAATGATTTGAATAAAAATAAATCTCTGAAACAATTATTTTAAATCTGGCACATACTTTTCAAGCGCCGAATTTTGTGAATTAGGCTCAGCACTTTATTCTAAATTACGTGTAGGTTTTTCGAGTGTAACTATACCGTTGCATTAAGGCGCAATACTTGGCACAAAAAAAGACCCCGGCGATAATGTAAAGTCTATGGGGGCGTTCTTTTCAAATATTTCACCCAAATTTTAATATTTTTACATGATTTTTTTGCACAAGATAGCTGAGGACGATTCACAACCGGCCTAGTTTTTACTTTTTCAGTTTTGGTTTCAGATTAAAAAAAAATACTTCAACTTTCGAAACCAGCTTAGACCGGTTCTGAAATTGAAACTATCGTAATATAAAAATATATATAAGCAAAATCGAAAAAATAAAAACTAGGCCGGTTGTGGATCGTCCTCAGCTATCTTGTGCAAAAACATTATGTAAAAATATTAAAATTTGAGTGAGATATTTGAAAAAAACGCTCCTAAAGACTTCACATTATCATCCGGGTATTTTTCTGTGCCTAGTGTGGGGCCTTAAGCAGTCATTTAAGAAGTAACAAATCTTTCATAAAAGAATTCAGGAAGGGAATACGGAAAAGTTTTAAATTATTTTTTTTGAAAAATAATTCTTCTTAGTGGAGAATTATTTTTTCCCTAAATATGTATCTCTAAAAACCTAATTTTATAAATAAAATAATTTTGTGTTTAAATAATAAAAAGTTTTGTATAAACGAAAATTCAAAATTTTTCTATAAAGAAATTGTTAATGTGTCTGTTAGGCGTATACAAGTAGATTTCAAACGTCATTTAAATTAAGAAAGGTAAAAATTCGAAAAACGAATAGAGAGAAACATAGCATTTGAAAAAAAAACCGGTAATAAAGCGGGTTGTTAACACTTTATAATATTATTTTAAAATGTTTATGAATTCAGTTTGTCTGTTCGTCTGTCTTCAATTTTTAAGCATATTGAAATTGATATGTATAACTAAATTATGCTACAAGGTTCTGATAGACAATTTCATCATTCGAAACTAATTTCCTGTGTTGCGAAACAAATGACAGTTTAAATTACTTCGTAAATCAACTTGAGTGCTTGTTAGCGGGACCTTGAAAAATGATTACAGAGGAAAGAATCATTATGTATTGTTCAAACTGTCAAAACTCTAAAATAACAATTTTTATTTCTTTATTTGCTTTTTCATATGATTGTGTGTGCGTTTTTTATTTTCTTTATAGTTATGTAGCTCTGTAAGTAGAGCAGTAACGCTCTGTCTTCTTTCTCGCGGTATAAAAATAAAGTAGATATTTTTCGTTTGAATCGACGTTATTAATGTGTTGTGTGCAAAAGAATTAATAATGAAATGTACATCTTTTAAGGAATAAGAATCCTAAACAAGAATATATAACATCTTGTGCTCGGTACCGCAAATAACACGGAATAATATTCCATATGGATTGTATTGGATACGTCGAAAAAGAAGAATTCATGATTCGGGAGAGTAGAATTTTACTTACCTTTCATTTTGAAGTTTTGTAAGATAAATTTTATTAAAGATATAAAGAGGACATTATTCTTACTCACGCCTAAAATAGAATAAATATTCTATCAGGTTCTTATTATAGAGCATAATGTGCATAGAATTTATCGTTTATTAACAGGCACACAGAAAAAAAGCTACAAAAGACTACTGCGAGGAAGCTACGAACAACAATTGATGGAAGTAAGTTTCAGTTGTAATATGCTTTATTAAACTATTTTTTATATATAACTTGGTGTGTATAAATTTAAATTCTATAGATATTATAGAAGATTGAACAAAAATTTAAAAAACATGCGTTTATTGGCGGAAATTGCAGATTAGAAATTTTCAAATTATGTGCTATGCGTTTAACTGAACTGACTTTTAGCATTTGTAGTATACAAACATATTTATAGTTTATAATACGGTATCTGATTCCATTATGGCCTATTGAAGGTTTGATTGCTTTTTTTACCATGTTAATATTATATTTCCGGAAACTATTTACGCTGTTCCTTAGAAGGATTAATGTGATAAATAAGATAAAAGAATTTATACTTGCAAATTACACTGTTAAAAATCACATGAGCTAAAATCTTAAAAGTGTCATATGGACCATATGGGTCATATTGAGATCATCTCGTTCTCCATATGACCGACTTTGTAAAATGTTAAAAAATTGCAAAATGAAATGTAAATTTATGTATGTTATATGATATAAATTTATGTGTATATATACATATTATATATATAATAATTGCATTGTTAAAGGCAGGAAAATCACTATAAAAAGTAAAATTAAAACAAAAAATATTTAAAAAATATTTAATTTTACAAATAAATTTATTAATTGAACATCAGAACTGAAACAAAATTGTGCTCGTAAAATACGTATATACGCTAGAAGACACTACAAGTTTTTAAAATAGGAATGGAATTTAGAATGCCCCACCCTTGACATAGCGGGGACGGCCGCAATTTTTTTTTCTTTCAGAAAACGGATGTAATAATAAGTAATATTAAGTATTGATAGTATCTTAAAGTACATTAACGGTGTTATTATATTCATTTTACTTTGCATTAAATACTAACAAACATTAATAATACGAAATAATCATTATCTTTCAGAAATAATAACACGATATTTTTTGGCCGAAAATTTCATTTTCTCTGCCAGTATCGTTGACTACATGATAAGACTTCGCTTCTTTTGTATTTTCCACTTTCTATCGCCATTGAGGGTAGAGCTGTCATATGTTTAATGAAAAAGAAAGTAAATGAACTATACGAAGTGGGCCAATTGGGAACCGGGACTTATTGAGCACAGCTGCCTTACAAGGCTGCCGAAAGAAATTGTATAATTTACAAACTATTCATATTAATGTAACAGAAATTGTGTTTTCTGATGCATTATGCGTTATAAAAATTGTTAATTCACACCTCATCTTTCACCTTCGGAAACTACGACAAATTGTTATAGTACAGGGTTATTACAAATGAATCATCGGGTTTTGATACGTTACTACGTGCGATCTAGGAAACGTATAGGTTTCCAAGACAACTCAAACGAGGTGGCGTTAACTACAATTTTGCTCTGCATATGTGTCATGTGTGTCTGGTTTCCATGGTTTCTGCGCGAACGTCATATTCAAAATGACGATTGACAGCAAAAAAGCGTTTTATATACTAGTATTTTCAAAGTGTAAATCACTTGTAACCGCTCTGAAAGCATTCCGGAATGCATACCAATGCAACCCTACAAAGCATTCTGCGCTGTTATCGATAGTTAAAAAAACGGTTGTATATGTAAAGACAAAAGTCCAAGTGTTGCTGAAGAAACATTAAACCGAGTTAGAGAGAGTTTTCATCCATAGTCCCAAAAAATTGAACTGACGACGAATGGAAATTAAAAAACTGCATTCGCGACCATGGACGTCAATCTTGTATAATATCGCTTTATTTTCATGTAAAACTCATGGCTGTAACCCAATTATGTTCCAAAATAAACGCTTCAGAAACCCGATGATTCTTTTGTAATAACCCTGTATTATGAATGTGTTTCAAAATCTGTGCGTAAATAAGAAAAAATGCTTTATCAACAGAAGCATTCGTTAGTTTAGAGAAACAGTATTAGAACTTATCTTTTAAAATTCTCGAAAATAACAATAAAAGAACACACTGTAATTATTGTACAACATTTTCGCTGTATTTTATCAATATTTCTTAAAGTCTGTTGCAGACCTTCATATTGCACATCAGGAATAATTTTAAGTATATTAAAATTAATTTCAGAATTTTTCTCTTCATATTGTGGTGAAAAGTTTACTTGTACAAGGTATTAAAGCTAATAAAGATAATTTGATTCAAAATTACATTTGTTGTACTAAATATCTTCCTGTCCAATATAAACCGTTAATTTTCGCTTTTGTGATAGTCACTTGTTGTGTTTTTGTATAAAGACTATTTGATTCATACCAATTTTTTTAAATCTCATTGCCATTATTTACATGTTATGTTAGCAGTTGTTAAATAAGAGGATTATTTCTTTTTCAAAAAAATAGTGGCAATAAACAATCTGAATTTTAAAAATGTAACTTAGTTCAACAATTAAGAAGTTAAATGCAACGTTCTTGCGTTATATGTGCATGCTTATATTAAATTAGTTAGTTGAATCCGTATTAGTTATCGGAGTTATAAAACAGCGAAAAAAAAAACCTTCGTTAACCAAATAATTCTATACTGATATCTTACTATAGTACTTGTTTTGAAGAATGGTATTTAAAACTTTTTATTATTTCTTTTTTATATATATAATTAAAACCCTCCAAGCGTCTTGCAAATGGGTAAAATTGTAATGCTGCTTTCTTTGCATTTTGTTTTAAATGCTAATAAAATATGATTATTTAAATATTACATAAAAAATCTTATTTAGGAATATAAATGTAATCCTTGAGAGTCTTAATCATTCTTCAATACTTTGAAAATTCATTAAATTTATAGAATTATAATATCTTAAACATTGCTTATATTGCAGTGAAACCTGGAGCTTAGTGTACGAAATATTACGGGCTAAACGCTTAGAGGGTTAGACTTTTATAACTTCCATCTGTGCGATTTTAACTGAGATAAGCTTAAATTAAAAAGGGGAAGAAACTTAGGATAAAATAAAAATGATGCACGGATTTCGTAAACCTTTATAAAAGTATAGATTTCAACAGGTACTGTAATTATTTAATATGTATTATAAATATATCATTTTTAATT
This sequence comes from Maratus speculifer, assembly GCA_964019185.1. Classification (NCBI taxonomy): domain Eukaryota; kingdom Metazoa; phylum Arthropoda; class Arachnida; order Araneae; family Salticidae; genus Maratus; species Maratus speculifer. The sequence continues at coordinate 245,858,607 of OZ025295.1, read as the reverse complement.
CTTCGTAAACCCTAACCATAGTTATAATTAGAAAAGTGTATTCATAGCAAGACGTATAGATGAAATTACAAAGATAATTGTATCTTAGAGAAAAGTTTATTCCTCCAGAAAGTAATTTTCATTCCTGACTAATTATCAACTGAATCAACAGCTTAACGAAACAAATCCAATTTATTCAAGATGTTAAGATTTCTTTTCCTGAAAGCAAAAATGAATTGTGTTACTTATATATGCAGTATTCTGAATTAGAAAGTTACTCTCAATTGTCTAAAGCTTAGAAAAGATACACTTTTGATGGAACTTTAGCACATTAACACAATTAATGTAATTTTGCAATAATTTTCATTTAGGTATTCTTACATATAATATAAAAATTCGCTTTAAAATATCAAATTATTTATATGTGCTACAAGTGAATCCTTAAAGCAAAAAAAATACCTTTTAATTTTATATGTTTCGTGTACTCTGACGGTAACGTTTTCAAAAAACAACTAATTGGATGTGTCAATACCAAAACTTTCTTCTACTCATAAGTACATTTTAATATTTAAAAAAAAAAAAAGTGGTGACCCCAAAGTTACCCACTATCGAATTTCCTCGAACATTTGACCTAGCCTAATGAGATTCTGGTATTCGAAAAGCCTAAAAAGCAAAATTTAATTAATATTCTGAGAAAATGAGCTTAGTAGTGCCTCATGTTGGGTAATTTATACTAAAACCTAATAAGCATCTATTTATGTCAAGACCTAACAGAATCTGGAATTTGATGGAATTTCGTCCATTAGTTCTTGAGATATAGTTATAACAAAAAAATTGCAAAACGTAGCACAGCAACACCATATCTTGGACAATTTATGCCAAGACGTAAAAAAGCGTCTAATTATGTTATGGTGCAAAAGAATCTGAAGTTTGATGAAATTCTGTGCATTAGTTCTTGAGATGTAGCTAGTTTAAAAAAAAGTGTAAAATACAGCACAGCAGCACCATCAGTTGAAGGATTTATAACAAAACGTAATCATGGTGTAATTATGTTACATGTCATTTTGTAACAAAATCTGAAGTTTGATGAAATTCTGTGCGTTGGTTGTTGAGATATAGCTATCAGAAAAATCGTGCAAAATGCAGCATAGCTGCACCACCTGTTGCAAGATTAATACCAAAATGTAATCAACGTCTAATTATGTTATATATTCTAGTGTAACAGAATCTAAAATTTGATAATTTTCTCTGCATTAGTTCTTGAGATATAGCTATCGCAAAAATCGTGCAAAATGTAGCATAGCAGCGCCACCTATAGGGCAGTTCACAACAAAACTTTATCAGCGGCTATGTATCTCAAGGTATCGCAGAATCTGAAGTTTGGGGAAATTCTGTGCATTAGTTCTTGAGATATAGCTATCATGAAAATCATGAAAAACGTGTCATAGCAGAGCCACCTGCTGGCTAATTTACACCAAAACTTAATCAGCGTCTATTTATATCAAGGGGTCACAGAATCTGAAGTTTGGTGAAATTCTGTGCATTAGTTCTTGAGATATAGCAATCTTGAAAATCATGAAAAACGTAGTATAGCAGCGCCACCTGCAGGCCAATTTTCACCAAAAACCAATAGGCACTAACTCATATCAAGGTCTAACTGAATATAAAATTTTATTAAATTTCGAGCATTAGTTCTTGAGATAGAGCGCCCACAAATTTTTTGTCACATACATACAGACAGACAGACAGACAGACAGACGGACAGACAGACGGACAGACTCACAGACAGACATTTTCTAAAAATAGTCGAAACGTGTTCAGGTCCTTCTAAAACGTATAAATCCGTCGAAAACCGGAAGTCGAAAATTTTCATGAATCCAATACTTTCTTCTTGTAAAGATAAAAGAAAGTAAAAAATGATAAAAGAAAAATTTTCGCTAAAATAGCTTCAAAATTAAAAATAAACAGAAAAAACGTAAATCACGTGAACATGAGCATAATGAAATGCGTGATCACGTGTATGGAATACTTGTTCACGTGATTTATGTTTTTCTGTTTATTACACGAGTATTATCATGTGTCAGAGCACACGAAACATGTAAAATTAAAAGTTACTTTTTGCCATTTTATTTTGTTTTAATGAATCACTCATAGCACATATAAATAATTCGGTATTCTTGTTGGACCACTACATTACTATGTTATAGTGTAGACTACTACTATACAAAATTAATAGCATAACATATATATATATGTGTGTGTGTGTGCGTATTTGTTGTATTATTAACGTTTCCTTTGCGATATCTCCTTTTATTTTATTTTTATTACGCTAAATTTCGAAGATATTCACTAATTTCCTATTTTTAACAGTATCTATCCTTAATTCTATTAAATTCGCCTTAAATTAATTTTTATCTTACTCAATTTACTTAAATATAAAGTGTTTAGTTTAATCCTAAATTGTCTCTTCATTTTTTTTACCAATTTCTATTATTTAGTGTGAATTCGAATGTTTTTAAAAGAGCCATTTATTTTTCTTCTTTTTGATTATTTTTATTTCAATTATCTTTCCCGCCCTAGGATATTTGTTTACTCAACATACTTTTAGCTCATTACGCATTTTTAGCAGAACTCTTTTCAAAATTATTGTCATTGAACCTTTTCGTGTGACGTTTTTGTTCTTATCAATCAAACGCACGTGTAGTTATGATTCGTTTCATTGCAAATTCATTCAAAAAGCAGTAGCATTCGGTGAAAATGAATTTGTGCGATTTTCAACTAGTTAACATATCACACTGACTAGAGTTCCCCGTATAACTACAGTTTTTTCATTCTAAATTTCTCTTCTAGCCACTATGTTTGTCACAGAAAGACCTGAGCTTTAACATTAGGTAAGAACTAGTTTAGCAAATGTGTTGTTAATAAAGATTAAAAGTTACTCAGATGCTTTGGTTATTTCATGAAGAAACTCGGAGATGAAATTATTCTATTGGCTATTCGACCACTTCACTATTGCATTAACAACCGGCAAGGTGTTGGCATTCATCGAATGAGTTCGCGCATCACTAAATAGAATTACCATGCATTCGGCTAAATGTTTTACGAAATATTTTGTACAATTCTACAATATATACAGGGTGTTTATATAGTCCCGGACCCATTTTGATGTTTAATAACTCATTAAATAATGAAGATAGATTAAAATTAATAACATAAATGGTTAGTTATACTCAAAAAGTTTCATGACCCTTGTCAATGAACTTCCACGTGTACCAACTTCGTCGCACGGAGAATATCAAGTCGATAGTCAATTTCACGCCAGGTGGCGGCAAGCATGTCGGCATCCACAGAGGCTATTGCGGTTGTAATTCTGGCTTTTAAGTCATCAATGTTCGACACTCTCCTCCTGTAAACATTGTCCTTTACAAATCCCCAAAGAAAAAAGTCCAGCGGCGTTATATCGGGTAATCTGGGTGGCCAAGGAATTGGACCTCTTCGCCCAATCCATCTTCCTGGAAAATGGTTATTCTAAGAACTACGAACGATGGTACCCCAATGAGGTGGTGCACCATCTTGTTGCAAAAAGACATGTGGCTGAAGCTCTTCTAGTTATGGAAATACGAAGGTTTCAACAATTATACGATATTTAGAAAAGTACAGATATTTAGACTGGAAAATGAAATTATCTGAAATTAACCACACGCGCAGACGATATTTACAAAAGTAAAGATATTCAAATCTGAAAAGAAAAATATATGAGTTATACCATCAATAAATGCCATAAGTTTGTTTATATCTTCATTATTTTATGAGTTATTAAACATCAAAACTTTATAAACAGCATGTATATTAAGAATTGATTTTCAGATTGTTTATATAAATAAAATACTTTCGAAATGAACTCCTGTATAATAAAATTCGATAATTTTATATTTTTTGTAATTTTGACATCTGCACTTATTTTGTATTTCGTAAATCGTTAAACAATTCAATATAAGGGAGAAAACGATTATTGTCTAAGATAGATGGCAAATATTGATCGTTGTTTTATTTCGTTATTCTTCCCTTTTATGCACATCTTTCAGTGTATTTTTCAAAGGATGATCATCATTTTCGCCTTAGTCAAGATTGACAATCACTTTCATGAAAAACTGACAATTTTTGGTTTTTTCCTTGATTTTTCAGTTGACAAACGCTGTGCATACTCTTAAACCCACAATTTTTTAAAAAATAAAATTTAGCTCAGCATTTATAAATAGAACTTTAATATTTTAGAAAATGACCTTTTGCAAAACGTAAAAAAATTTCTCTCTTTTATAAAGTATAAAATACAGATTTATACCAACATAAAAAAATTCGTTATGAATTTCCTAAGAAATAATACAGTAAAACGATACTAAAAAAAGACATAATCGAATCGTGCCTTAAAAGGAAAACATTCGTAATTTTAGTGAGAAGATTAAAATGAATTTTACAGAAAAAATGTTCTCATTAAAACATAAACAAGTGTAAAAGAATTTTTTAATGATTTTATACTATTTCAATGTTGAAAGTTTTACTGTACTTTGTCACTTTTTATTGACACAAACTTCCATTATTTACGGCATCCAATATAAAATGTTTCATTAAGTTTTTTGAAATCGTTTGTCGATATATTAATTTTAATATTTTGATTTATACATTCTATCAATAAAATATTTTACATTGAATTCAGAATTTAATCGTACTTTGAAACCCCTTTTAAGGTGCGTTCATAATTATATAAATATGTAGCACCTATAATCTTCATCTGATTAGTCCGGTAAAAAATATTTATTAGTGCTTTACAGGGCCACACAAAATTATTCAGTTAGATAATGGTATAGAAAGAAACATAGTTTGCGGCATATTTTAATTATGTTCAACAATTTGACATGTAATGAAATTGATTATATCTTACTGAGGTTTGCTATAAATTACTTCCTGTGTAAAAGAAAGACCATAGTATTTACAGAGATACCCAAAAGATTTCGGATGCTATTTCTGTACGCGAAATCCTTCTATAGTAAAAAAAACTAGCCTAAAACAAATCTCCTGGCATGACTTCTGGAATGATGCTGATGTGTAAGATTTTCGGAAATAACGCGTGCAGGTGGACCACACCTTCTATGAGTCGAATAGACCAATCAGGAAAGGGCTCCGTCTATGCTTCGACCAATGAGGAGAGGGATGAATTCCAAAATTGAGTGTACACTGTTAAAAATCTGCTGTATTTTGTTGCAACGCACTCCACCGCTTGTATATAATATCTCCATTCCAACCAATGAGAAAGCTCAATTTCACGGCCTAGTAACCGTTTTCTATACAAGCAGGGGAGTGCGTTGCAACAAAATGCAGCAGATTTTTAACAGTGTATGGAAAATAAGGTATCGCGAAGCGATTCCATGGGGTATTAGCGAGCACAGCAAGCAGGGGTGGCCTACAACTTGGAATTGCGAAGCGATTACGCGGGGGATTGGCGAGCGTAGCGAGCAGGGGGGCGGAGCCCCCCTAGTATTGTATATTAAAAGTGATTGCTGGAAGTGCATTTATAGTCTAAATTTTTTGCATATTACACTGTGTGTATCAATGTAGATCATATACAGGGCTAGACAAAAGAATTTGTAAGATTTACCGAGTATGAACGAAAATATCCTAAAGGTGATTTTAAAAAGAGTTATGCATTTTTACGCTGAACTTCATTTAGAATACTAAGATATGCTTAAAGAATATAGAAAATGATATACAGGGCCACACATAGAATAGATATATGACCGTCCTTGGAAGATAATTTCTGGCAATGTGATTTAACTAGGTTTAAGTCCGTTTTAGTCTTAATTGCATTTTAGCTAAATAATGGAATGTATATAAGATAGATGGTAAAATACAAGGGTCTATCAATTATGCTTTAGTGTATTACTATAAATTTTTGAAAATAAAATTTTACCTATTACCAGTTTTTGACACTTTTCAACTTAACTGAAATTGTTAATGAATTGGGTTGTCTATCCGAACTATAACTTGCGTTAGTATAGGTGAATGTAATTGATATACGTTATTAATATTTACTATATGTTCAATAAAGTACTAATGCTTATAATTTTTTTATACAGACACTCAAAAGTACCACGTTGGATTATGATCTATAGGGAAATTGTCGTATTTATATAAATATATAGCAGTTATATCCGTCATTTGTCTGTCTGCTGTTCGCATTTAACATCGCATGAACTACTCAACCGAATAATTTGAAATTTAATAAATATAATTTTTGCAGAATTTTGTGAAGCCATTTCAAACTATATGAAGATTGATTTAGAACTTAAAAAAGATATTGAAAAAGTTTTCATCATTCTGTTAAATCTTATCATGTGTAATAAATTCAATGATATTCTATGACAGTTAATGATTCTTAATTACTTAGCTATTTTTAGGTAATGTATTCCATAGCAATTACCTTCTATTTAAGATGGAATCATATTATTACCGTATTACTGAATTTAATATATATAATCGTATCAAATTTTGTATTCATGCATAAGACTGTAACCGCTGTTGCACCAAAAGATCTCAGTATTTGTCCTTTACAAAAACTTCACCTACTTATTTAATCAAATTCTTAGAAAAGAAATAAATAATACATACCGAAATAAATATATAGAAATGTGTATTAAATTACAAAAACAACAAACATCATTTGGGTCATCATGTCTTTCAACCATCCGTCGAGTGCGTCTAATCGTGCTTTGGATGCGATTAGACACTTGAATTTTAAGATTAATGTACTTAGCTTTTGTCATTAGGCACTTTATAATAGTAATTAGAAATCTGAGAAAATAATAAGCGATTTCTTCCAATAACTACCTAAGTTTTCTCGATGCATTCCTGGATTTTGAATTGAATATATTCCATTGTTGACAGGGGGGGGGGGGAGGTAACGGGGATAAATCAGTAATTTTCTTTTTTTTTAATTTCAAATCTATGTTAACAAAATTTTCTTTACGTAAACTTTCTTCGTGATATTAAATATGTGAATCAAAATATTGGTCTCTTCCATCTGGAATATACCTTTACATATATACACATATGAGTCGATGAAATTTAACTTTATTCTCCGGTTCTTGTTGGGTGCAAAGCATTGAAAAAATAAGTATTATTTGACAGGCTGAAATATTCATTAAAGTTTCATGCGCAATTTTTGGTTTTATAACGCTATACTTTTCGAAATTCTCTGCATTTGTTGTCATTCTGATATTTTAAATCAGCCCGTTTCAATTTTTAGTTTCGTAATATTATGCAAGCAGTTTGCGAAAACATGTTTGTAACACTTTAAAAAATAAAAGCAAAATTCATTTTGCTTTAAAAATTGTTTTATCTGCTTTGTGACATTTCAAATTTAATAATGATTCTTGAAATCTAACACAATCGCATCATGTTGTGCTCCAAAGCAGAATGATGCAAAGCATTTATGCAGTATATGTACTGTAAAAGCTGGAATGCTATATCTGTGATTTCCGGTAATAACCAGGTAAGGCACATTTTTAATATTTTGAGTAATTAACGTTTAAAGTTTTCAAATGTCTTTTTATCATTACTTCTACAAAATAGACTAGAACTTGATAATTTTCACTACATTCAATTACGATTTAAGAACCTCTGTTTTTGCCAAAATAGTTATATAAAAATGGTTTTTATCAATTGAGAACCAATTAAAAAAATTTTTATTTTTAAATGAAAATTTATAGTCGCCCTATGACGGGAAGTACTCGATTTTCATTTTTCAGTACTATAGCAGATGAAAGTACTCTTTTAAAGTTACATATTCCGAAATTATCTCAATTTTTTCAAAAATGTGCCTTACCTGGTTATTACCGGAAGCCACAGATATAATGTTATTAACATGCTTGTGAGTATAAATGTTTGCGAAATTTTTATTATGAGGAATGTTTTATTTAGCAATAGACTTAGAGAATGATACTATGAAAACTCATTCTTAAAAAGATAAATAAGTAATTATGAAATTTAGAAACGTTATAGAACTTTCTAAAAGTAAAACAATTTCTGTTTTCAAAATATCGGTTACATTAACATCTAAAGAAAAATTACCGAAACATTGTCAAAAATGGACAAAACAAATTTCGAGTTTTTCAATATGGTCGAAATAGTTTAATAAATAAGCGTGGAGTTAATGTAAATAGGAAAGTAATACTAAATATTTAAAATTGTATAATTATCATATTGTTGATTTAGACTAAATATTTCCAGTTGTATGCCTAATTCAACATTAAGCACTTCATTATACACTAAAGCACCACAAATTAGGAACAAATTGCTCTGTTATGGTAAAAGACGTTGCAATGGTGTTTCATTATTACGCATGTGCTGACGGTGCCATTTGATGTATGCAGTGACATGTGTTCATAAACATACGACCATATAGGGCCCCATAAACAAAATATTAAAAATTGATGAGAGAAATTCACCTTGGACTAGAAGAAATAACAAACGAATAACAGTTATACTTTACATTGACTATTCAATTTCAGAAAGAGCTCCACAATGGGCTTTCCGGTTCTACTATAATAGAACCGGAAAGCACAATATTCGTCGAGCGTATGACAAGAATACATGAATAGCGCAAAATGCTCATTATTTGGATGAACTGCAAGGGATTGGCTGATTTGTTTATGGTTATGTTGCTTATGGTTATGTATTTTATGGTTATTGTATTGATGTTTATTACTGGCTGGTTTGCAATTTGCATGTGCAATGACTGCAAACTTTAATTCAGTTGATTATTGAAATTAATGAGGCACTTAACAGATAGTCAACAGGCAGTTTGTACAACGACTAAACGAAATCAATTTCAAAAGAAGAATGTGTGTCTGAGTATGGCTTGTCGATGCACTATCTTGTTCTTATTGCACTATATGCACTATATTTTCCTATGTTGTTTAACATTATTTTGTATGGAAAGAAATACCATAACTAAGCCATTTAGGATCGGAGCCGATAAGTGTGGATTAATATGTCTGGAATAGAGCTGTTTCATACTGATGGTATGCTAAAAGTTTGTTTTCAGGTTCACAGAACCATAGAGTTAAGAATGTCATTTTAGTAAAAAATGTCGCGGCTGCTAAACATTAAGAATGTTTTTTTTTGTTTTTTTGTTAGTGTTTGGTATTTACAGAATCTTTAGAGAGCGATCTCTTTGTCACTAAGTGCAAGTTTTGCCATATGGAAGATTTGGAAAATTGTTTTAATCTTTTTTTAACCATTTAAAAAATTGTTATTGTCCTCGGTCAAGAATAGAGATATCTGAGATATATCTGAATCCTTGTGATGTGCATATTTTTGGAATACTTCTGTTGCGATCATGATAAAAATAGTATAAAAAACTACAAAAATAAATAATAACTCAAAAACAAATTCAAAAAAGCTTTCAAACTAATAGCATTTAAAAGTACAATTCTTCCCGTATACAATGGTGTAAATCTTGAAAAAGGGCGATTTTTAGAAGTATAAAAAATTGCAAAACCGAAAACTGTAAAACTGAAATTTCATTTAAAATATAAAGGCGTTGCCATTCACAAAAGAATATAAGCGTTACGCATAGATATGTTCGTCCTTTATAATAAAAATTAGGGTAAATAGAACTATACAGGGTGATTCATAAAAGATGGGCAGAACTTTAAGGGGTTATAGTACACTTAAAGACAAATAATATTAAATAGGAGACTAAGGGTCCCAGACGTATTCCCAAGGAGATAGGGGGCATTAAAGTTTAGGGTCCGAAATTTCAAATGATTATAAAAAATGGAAAAATTGGTCGATTCGTTTGCGGTTTTTGCAAAAAATTTTCTTTATGCCAGTATTTTCTTGAAATAAAATTTTAAAGTTCAATTTCAAAAAATGCCGATAGGGGGCGCTTTAGACTTTGGAGTAACAAACAACTATTTTTTAACGTTATTTTTTGTATTTCTTTAAATGATTTCGAAAGCTTAGACTTAAACTTAAATTTTGATCTAAAAATCTGAGTCCTAACGAGTAGTTAAGTAGCGTAAACTGAAATTTGAAATTTGAAACTCTTCTCCCCCCAGAACAAAAATCAGTTATTCCCGATCTTTGTGTCGTAGATTAGGCTCTAACTACTGCCGCGTTTTGCTAAAATTATTCTTTATGTCAGTATTTTCTTGAAAATAAATTTTAAGGAAAAGTTTCAAAAAATTCCGATAGAGGGCGCTTTAGACTTTGGAGTAACGAACAACTATTTTATACCGTTATTTTTTGTGTCTCATTAAATGCTTTCTAAAGCTTAGACTTAAACTTAAATTTTCAGCTCAAAATCTGAATCGCTGAGCGTGGTTCAGTAGCGAGGGGAGGGGGTTCAAATTTCAATTTCTGAACATAGTTCAGTTTGCACTACTTAACCATGCCCAACGATTCTGTGCTGTGATACAAGGCAAAAATACAACTTTCGTCAAGGACTGCGTAGTCGGAATTCACTCGTAAAGGCACTGGCACAGTTGGAAACGTCGCTCATGCAAACGTTAAAGCTCCATTCCTGACGCTAGTCACCGGGTGAAGAAGGAGACAGAAAGTATGCATATGTCAAATGGGGAAGAAGAAGAACACGTATGCAAAATTTCGACACGATTCAGGCATAAAAATCACTGAACGGTGAGTCAAGTGTAAGTCGCTGTAGTAATGAATCGGAAGATGGTGCCCTTCACGAATAAGGAAAAGGCTGAGATGCATTTAATTTACGGAGCGGCAGATGGAAATGGTGCAGAGGCACAACGAATGTACGGAGAGCGATTTCCCAACAGGCGGTTGCCTAACCGCAAAACTTTCGAGCGCTTGCACAGACAGTTGTGTGACACGGGATCATTTCTCGCTTCCCGGTCGAATGCAGGTCGTGCAAAAAAGGACGAATCAGTAGTTGTTGCAGAAGCCATTCTGGATGTAGTAGCGGCGCAGCCAAGTGCAAGTACACGAACAGTGGCTAGGCAGGTGAATACCTCACAGTCCATGACTTGGAGGGTACTGAAGGATGAACATTTGCTCCCGTTTCATGTGCAACGAGTCCAGAAACTGTCTCCAGAGGAATATCCAAATCGTATTGAATTCGCCCGCTGGTTTCTGCAGCAGAACGCGCTAAATCCACATTTTGGACGAACTGTGCTTTTCACCGATGAATGTACCTTCAGACGTGAAGGTACATTTAACACACACAATGAACATGTATGGGCGGATGTCAATCCACATGCTACGTATCCACATGCTCATCAGAGACGCTTTTCCATCAATGTTTGGGCAGGAATCCTCGGAGACCACCTAATCGGACCGTACCTTCTTCCTGAACGCCTCAACGGTAAAACATACCTCACATTTCTGCAACATGTGCTGCCAGACCTGTTAAACGTTGTTCCTCCACGAATCCGGCGGGTCATGTGGTTCCAGCACGATGGAGCGCCAGCCCATTACGTACGAGACGTCCGCAACTATCTGGACATCACATTTCCGAACAGATGGATTGGTCGAGGTGGTCCTGTTGCTTGGCCTGCTCGCTCGTCAGATCTTTCACACCTCGATTTCTTTTTTTGGGGACAATTGAAGGCTCTTATGTATGAGACACCCATTGAATCCCCCGAGGAACTGGTCGCCAGACTTTCCGCCACTGTAGGGGAAGTGCTCGAAAAGCCTGATGTTTTCGCGAATGTTCGCCGTTCCATTCTTCGCCGTTGTTCTGCGTGCATAACCTCTGGTGGTCACAATTTTGAACATTTATTGTAATTACATGTTAATAAATATGCTTTGGTAACATAATCCTAATTTGTGTCTTTTTACCTCGTATCACAGCACACAATGTGTGGACATGGTAAACTGAACTGTGCTCAGGAGTAGAAATTTCAAACCCCTCTCCCCAGAAACTTAACCACGTCTAACGATTCAGATTTTGGGCTGAAAATTTAAGTCTAAGCTTTAGAAAGCATTTAATGAGACACAAAAAATAACGGTATAAAATAGTTGTTCGTTACTCCAAGGTCTAAAGCGCCCTCTATCGGAATTTTTTGAAAATTTTCTTTAAAATTTATTTTCAAGAAAATACTGACATAAAGAATAATTTTAGCAAAACGCGGCAGTAGTTAGAGCCTAATCTACGACACAAAGATCGGGAATAACTGGTTTTTGTTCTGGGGGGAGAAGGGTTTCAAATTTCAAATTTCAGTTTACACTACTTAACTACTCGTTAGGACTCAGATTTTTAGATCAAAATTTAAGTTTAAGTCTAAGCTTTCGAAATCATTTAAAGAAATACAAAAAATAACGTTAAAAAATAGTTCTTTGTTACTCCAAAGTCTAAAGCGCCCCCTATCGGCATTTTTTGAAATTGAACTTTAAAATTTTATTTCAAGAAAATACTGGCATAAAGAAAATTTTTTGCAAAAACCGCAAACGAATCGACCAATTTTTCCATTTTTTATAATCATTTGAAATTTCGGACCCTAAATTTTAATGCCCCCTATCTCCTTGGGAATACGTCTGGGACCCTTAGTCTCCTATTTAATATTATTTGTCTTTAAGTGTACTATAACCCCTTAAAGTTCTGCCCATCTTTTATGAATCACCCTGTATAAGAAACTGAATTAATTCAGAAAGTAAAAACAGTATTACCTCTATATTTTGTTTTTAAAAAAATAATAAATCATTCAGAGGGAAAATGATTATACAAATGATAATCTTTTTGAGATGTTTCACCTTTATGTAACTTTAAACGCAAAATAAAAATGTCTTTTTTACAAAATGAGAGGAAGTTTTAAATTTTAGTCTTTGAAAAAATCAATTTCTAAAAAGTTGTTGTAATTTGTTAAATTATTATTATTATTGCTCGCTTCCTTTAGAAAGAAATGGAGTTTGAAGAAAAGTAGTCGCCCGTACTAAAGGCACTCTGACTACCATGCAGTAAAAAGGTGAGTTCCACTATCATCTCTTTCTTCAAATAACCATTAAGAAATTCAGATTTAAATCCTTTTCATAAATATTGACTAAACTCTTTAAGGGGACAGTGGACCTTTACTTGAGCAAAATCGTCCATAGCAAACTCGGTGCAAAAAAGGTCTATTTCTGTGGTATAATAGTACCAAAACAGTTTTTTTTATTAAAATATAATTTATCAAAGTTTTAAGAAATAAATCATAAAGGTAAATGTATTTATGTACTATAAATCTGTTTTTCTCAAAAATAATTTTTCAGCGTTTTTAGATTGTTTTTAAATTTTTCTTAATTTTGGATCAATATTTATAAAATTATTAAGAAAGTACCCTGATATTGTTTAAAAAGAAATTGTATAAGCTCTTTAAAATTCGCAATCATAAAGATAGTCAAATTTGATTTTTTACTTATTAAAAGGCAAAATTTTGATGAAAATTGATATGGAATTTACAAGAAAATCTTTAAAATATTAACTATTCAAGAGATTTAAAAAATCCTACATAGATTTGTTTATAATAGAGTTTTATGTGATAAAAATGCAAAAACAAGAAAATATCTCAAAAATTAAGACAAGAGTAGCATTTAAAAATTGTGTTTCGAAAGTGTTCTATATGCTTTTGGTGAAATGTATATATGCACAAAATTTCATAATGCTGTGATGAAATGAAAAAATAATAATAATAATAACGTTTAACGTCCCCTTAAACCCTTGTGCAAGTATATCACGCAATATTGGCATTTTGAACTGATTTGTGGGAATTTTTGTAGACTTGAGTTAAACATTTATAAGTAGGATAATCCCAATATCATTGCATGTATTAACAGTAGAAATATGTTTATAAATGTTTTCAGCATTAAAAGCGTGACATAATATTACAAACTAAATTAAAGTTCGAATTGCCATTATTCTTCATTAAAAACATTTTTGTATTCGATTCTTAAAAGTTATAAATTTAATTGGTTGATTTTTAATTAACTATACTCTCTCAAAAATAAAACTCTCACTTTTCATGATTCAAGAAAACTTGAGTTATATTTTGTCATTTTTCACAATCATTTCGTATCAAAATTATGTGATCTTTGATGAAACGTAAATTCTCAAAAATTCGACAAAAGCGTTTTGTCACTTACAGCCAAAATCAATGTATTTTAAGGAAACAGTTCTAGTAGCTGTTTACGGGGAAACGCGCAGCTGTGCCTCTTTAAATACTGCTATTTTAGCATGATATTATTCCTATCAAAATTTCTTTTTAAAAACTTCTCTTTTTAGAGCTTTTAAAAAAAATACTGAAACATAGGTAATTAATGTTATTAATGTTTCTGCAATTTTTTTTTCCGGTAAAATTTTTAGGAATGTAAATTATTATTTTTATTTCATCATTTATTTATTTTATTTATTATTATTTTTTGCTGTTGTTCGTTATGGTTTAATTCGAAAATAACAACATTCTTGTGATGTACAAAAACGCTCAAAATAAAATTTGACCAATAAAATTTCAAAATTCAAAATTTCAAGCATCTTTTTTCATTTGAAAACATACTTATATAACAATCAAATTAAAAAAAATTGCATAACTGATCCATCTCCTCTCTAATAAACAGTAAAATATCAAAATCATAACCACCAACCCTAACTGATAATATCTCCCCGGTACGTACCGAAAAATTCTTTATTTCTCAGCAACAGATTAACCAGACCATATTCTAATCATTCATTGCGCAAATAATCCATTACTAGAATCTCTAAAAAATTATATTACTCAAACCATATTATAATTATTCATTAACCATAGGAAAACCATACTAATAAATTAGCTTTATTAATTAAAATTTACAGAAATCATAACAGCATCGATAAAACTACAGTATATCTTATAAAAATACAAAAACACAGTAGAATCCATTACATCTACCTAAAATCAAATCTATGGAAAAATTCATAAGCCTGATACTTAGAATGACGGACTCCGATACCGGAGATCGTAAGTTCGAATCATCCTGACGCTATTATTTTTCCCCTGTCTTTAAATACAGGTGCTTTTAAACTGTTCAATGAATGGTATCACCAGCCCTCTTAGAGCCCTTTCAAATCAAGTATTTTTGACTAAAATTTTTATACTCAAATAAGCGAAGAATGTAATTATCTTAATTTGATTACATATTCCCTCGGGAGCATTCCCAAGAAACGTATCGTCAAAAACGAAGAAAATTTTATGAGATCTGAATATCCGTTTCTGAATGTGTAATAAAACATGTCTTTAAAATTGTATTTTTTTTCTTACATATAAATGTTCCTGATAATTAAATATAATTTAATGATGACACAAAATTTTCAAATATACAATTATTTTTAACAATAATTCATCTTAGAAAATTTTATACAATGCCTAACTTTACAGTTATCAAACTACTTTTTCGTAATCACTACAGATGTTTTCTTCAAAAACAGTCCTTTTAAAGAAAGCTACTTTTTTATATATAATTCATTTTTATAAGCCAAGGATTGCATAACAATTTTATACAAACAGTTATTTCTCGAAATATAACATTAGAATTTTTTTTTATTATTTAATTTCAAATTGATTGTTAGGGTTAAAGAATTTTACAAGAATCATTGCATTATACTGAGTTTGTAGTATATACCGTTTGAAAAAAAAAATAACCTTTCAAATGAATCAATTTTTATTACCTGACTTTTACAATATAAAAAAAATGCATTTTTCTTAATGGTAATTTCTCATGGTAATAAAGTAAAAGCTATTAGTAAAATTTCTTAATATTTTATAAATATCTTCTCGTAATGTTATACAAAGAATTTTCAAAGTAACTTCACAGAAAAGTTCGAGAATAAAAATGCACATTTAATAGTTTTTTCGCTTTGTTTTAAGTTTCATTGTTTTATCCCAAATGATTAGAATAAAAGTAGAATTATCAAACAGTTCTAATTTCCCACACGCATTTCAAAAATAAATTCTGTGAAATGAGCTCAATTGGAAGTAAAATTTCGGAAGAAATATGCCTTAAATAAAAACTTGTGAAAATAAAATTTAGAAGAAATTGAAACATGATGAATTTCAAATCTCTAAATCATACGTTTCACTAGAAATTTGTTATCGAACTAATTGTTAAGGACAATTTCAAATCGTTTGATAAATATTTTCTTCTGTTTATTCAGAACTTGTACAAATTATGTAATTAAAGTATAATGCTCAATTTTTTTAAACAGTGCCATTTATACTAATGTTTTATTTGAGATTTTTTATTATAAAACACTAGAAAATTACAATAAAAGAAATCATGGTAGATATCATGCAGCATTTTTTCTTGTTATCCATTAAAATTTCGCAAATTTGCTTTCAGACTATCGTGTAGCATATCAGGAGTATTTTTAAACGTATCAAATTAAATTCAGTATTTTTTGTTCATATTGAAGCGAAATGTTTATTGATACAAAGATATTTTAGCTGATAAGTTAATTTTTTCCAAAATCATATTCGTCAGCTGAAATATCTTCCTGCTAAATCTAATCTAAACAAAACGTGGCTGCGGCATGTTTGTATCCGCATAAGTAAAAAACTCATTTGGCCGTATCCATTGTTGCGGAGATGATCCATATTGATCATCTGAGTTAGTAGAACAATTGAAAAACTTCGTTAGCGGATAGTGTCTTTTAGAAAGACATTCGTTACCTAAATTGGCACTGTAATTGTTTGGAGAATGCAAATCGGTTCTTTTAGTTGTTATATATTTATATTCTTACTAGCAGTCTTTGCCCACTACGCTGGTAGGTTTCTCTAAAGAAATCTTGAATCAAACGAAATACATGTAGTAATGATTTCAAAATAAATAATAATAATATCTAATAAAACATCCATGATTGTTGTAGTATAATCGTACATTATCCTGTTCAAAGTCGATGTTAACGACAGAATAGATAAAATAGCGCGAAAATGGCTGACCTATTTACGTTTAATTATATTTTTAGTAGGTGGGTTACCTTGAATTTTCCGCTTCTACCTAAACCTCTTACTAAGATATGGCGAAATATCTTAAAAGTGCCACCATTTCACAAAACTCGCTTCGGTGGGAATTTCTAAAATGGATAAAATACATGTTTAAATTTATTTTAGTAAATTAGGTAACCTAAAATTCAAGTTTCTATCTAAAAATGCTGCTGAGGTATGGTGGATTGAACTAAATTTTTTTACTTCTTGTTAATCGTCTCGGATGGAGAAAGTTTCTAAAATTGCCGGAGAATAAATGTTTAATAATATTTTAATAGGTTTGCTACCTTGAATTTCAAACGTCTACTTAAAACTGCAGCTAGGATATGACTAGTGATGGGCAATTCTCGAAAATTTATCAATCAAAAAAATTCGCCGTCGTAAAAAATAAAATCAATACAACCAACGATTATTTCCGAGAATCTACAATCAAGTTGTCATACAACCGATCATTAAAATAAATGTTTTCACATGCTTATAAAGGATTTCATTAAATACATGGTAAACTATAAACGGATGGAATTAAAAAACAAAACATCGAAGAAAGGCTAAAAGGGAGCCACATTAGTCGAAAGTCATGTGACGGTATCCACTGGTTGCAAAAAATTAGAATTTTTCGACAATTAGCAGCAAAATGTCCAAAAAAGGCGGAAGGACACGGAAAGTTTATATTATGAATAAGTGGTCATAGAGCTTTCCAACAATATGTCACAAGAGGATGTCGGCTAAATTTAGAAAAGCGCATCTTCTCCGCGAAACAAAGTGTGGGGGGAGAGGTGCTGGAGGTATATAATTAATAATAATGGTTAGAAATCCTTCCAATGATATATCACATGAGGGTTTTAGACTAAATATAGAAATCCCTCCCCTTAATTCCAACGTTCACGCCTTCCCGGTATAAAATCCTTCCACTCACTTTGAAATTTTCATATATTATAAATAATATTTATTAAAGGGCCCCGTAAAAAATCCGACCTCTAATGATAAAACGCTAAAATTAAAACTGAAAACTGCCCTTCAGAGTACAAATTAGGATGCAGTAAGAAAAGTTCATAATATGTAAGAGCGAGCCGAGGGCTTTCGGATGGTATGCCATATGGAGTTCGAAAAAAAGTTTCGGATTTTTCGTTCCCCACTTTAACCCCCTTTGGGAGTGAACCTTTTAAAATCGGTGAAGCACATCTTTAATTATTTTTTAATAGATTTATTTTCTGCTGTTTCACGTTTCTACTTAAAACAACTGCTGAGATGTACCAAATATTCTAAATTGTTCGACCCCCCTTTTTAACCCCTTCATGAGTGCCATTTCTAAACGTGTTTAATTATTTTTTAGTAGATTTATTTCCTGGAATTTCACGTTGTTACCTTAAATAGTTGTTGAGATATAGGAAGATTTTCCAAAAAGTTCGGCCAACCATTTGCCCTTTTTTAGAAGGATAATTTTCAAAAATCTCGTCTTACTGCATGCTCACATCATAAGAAGTATTCTTTCCTTAATTTTCATGTTTCTACGTTCAGTAATTTGGGCTGTGCGTTAATTATCAGTCAGTCAGGACAAACTATTTTATAAATGTATAGATATAACTGTTTTAAAATTTTTAGCTGATTAATTCTTCACTTATTGAAAAAGAATCTTAATCGAAAATGAAAATAATTCAAGTATTTTCTAAACTCCTATCAAAATATTAACTTCAGCCTTAAAATAATTAATTAATACTTATTACAAATACATAGTTTTAAATTCTTTGTAAATCATATCCAAAGTTTTAATTAAATAATGGCAGACATAGATGGATGCGTAGTTAGAATTATAAAGATATTTTTCCTTTAGAGAAAAGTATAATTCCTTGAGAAAATGATTTTCCCTTCTATTTATTTATCAGCACCTTAAAAAATAAATCGAGTTTACTCAAAATATTAAGATTAATTTCGTTGAATGCCGATGTAAATTCTATTATTTATTGCTGCATTAGAAAGTTATTCATTATTGTTGGAAATAATCTTTATGGAAACTAATCACTGTAACGCGTTTCATGTAATTGCAAAATATTTTATATGTTGTTATTCTTGTTGGATTATCATAAGATGGGGTTATTTTGTGACACATTTTAAGATTCTTTTGACATCAACTAGTGTGTTTATAAATAATCCAAAATTGACTATTGCTAAACATTCTTACATATTTATAAATGGACACAATGTTTAAAACCAACAGAGAAATTTATGTTTAATCATGTCGCAACCTTACCCCAACAAGTGCGGGTACTTGTACTACAGAAGAGTTTTCGTCATGAAGCGCAAAAGAAACTAGTTGAATGTGCCAATCCCAAAACTTTCTTCTATCTCATACGTACATTTTAATATTTAAAAGAATAGATAAATATGTCAATGCTTTAATAATTTTAATTCAATACTATACCAACTTTGATTTTTATCTTAAATTTCTGTTTCAGTCAATTAATCGGAGTAAAAACGAGTTTCAGTCTCTGTGCAAGCCGGCGGACAATAGAATGATACGCAGATTTTTTTTTCAAATTCAGGGAGGACCTACTTGCCATATTAAAAAATAATCATACACAAAAATTTTAATTCAGTTCTATGCATAAATTCACAAAATTTTTTGTGGTGAAATAATGAAAATGGCACAGACATCGTGATTATAGTGCCCCCTTACAGCGGATTTTTTCAAATTCAGGACGGACCTACTAGTCATAGGATAACACTTACGCAAAAAATTTCGTTCACTTCTATGTATAACTTCGTACACTTTTCGGTAATACAATATTAAAAATGGCGCATAAATTTCTGTTGCAGCGCCCCCTTCCGGCGGATTTTTTTTCAAATTTAGGGAGGACCAACAAGCTATAGCCATACACTTACACAAAAAATTGGTTCAATTCGATGGATAATTTCATACACTTTTGGCCGGTACAACATTAACAAGTTGGAAATTGCACGTGAAGCGTAGCAAATGAGGTGCGTTCGTACGATAACGAAGTTTTAAAAATATCAATCTCATAAAATTGTAAATAATTACAATTAAAATCCGCACCAAGCAATGCTCTCCCTATACCATTATGCAATGGAATACTTTTGTGTGGCCTTATAAATCAATAACAAATATTCTTTGCACCACAGATTATGCAATATGTGTATTATAATATGTACTTTATCAATATGCATATCAATTTTTTTACGTTCGAATGAGTGTAACACCATTAAAATGAATTTGAAGCATTTTTCCCTATTGATCTTAATGCAACGCAATACTTTTGATTGTCCCTGTAGCTGAACTATGCATCCGATTTTGATAAAATTTAAAATAACTCGACAAAATTATGTAATAATTATGTATTTAAAATTTCAAACGATTAAAATGCATTTGAAAATTTTCCCCCATTGACCGTAATGCAACGGAATCGTTTTGATTGTTCCTGTAATTGATCTATGCATCCGATTTTCATAAAATTTGAAATGACTCGACAAAATTATGTAATAATTATATATTTTAAATTTCAAACGATTCAGTTGGGTAGTTTTTGCGTTGTTATATGCGGACAGACAGATGGACAGACAGACGGACGGACGGACTGAACGACAACTATAGGTGCTACGTATTTACATAGTTACGAACGCACCTAAAAATGGTACAAAAATCCCGACTGAATCGCCTCCTTCCGGTGAATATTTCAAAATTGAAGGAGGACCTGCTTGCCGCAGCTAAAAACATTTACAAAAAATTTAATTCAATTCTATGCAAATCTTCATACAAATTTTAATGGTAGAATGGCAATATACGGGCACACAAAGACAGACACACGGACAGACAGACATTTTCTAAAAACATGTTGTGATCTGTCCCTGATCCCCAAAACGCGTAAATCCGTCGAAAACTGGAAGTCGAAAAAAATTTGGATTACAATGCTTTGTGCAATTGAAGTAGTTAAAAAATTATGAATGATTTCAATTGTGATATTTATGCTAAAAACAATTTAACACTAGAACGCCGGAAAGGTGTCAATTCCACACCAATCACTGGACTAAATGTCGATTCGAACCCGAAAAATCTTCAAGAAATCAGTTACATGTCAGTTGCAATAAAATGAGCTAAATAAATAAACTAAGTAATTTCAAATAGTTTTTCTGATTTTAAATGTATTTTATAGAATTTGCGTAAAATTTCCCGGCGTTCTAGTGTTAAACTACAAAAATTACATTGATATGTTATCAATTTGTCCTATTTTCCCTTTCGTTTTGCCGCAAAAAAATCGAATAACATTGTGCAATTTCTTGTAAATGTCACACACCATTATTTTAATCGGCAGTTTCACAATAATTCATACTCATAATTTTTTTTATTAAAATTTAGGAAATGCTCTTTAATTTAATACCTTAAATTCTGTAATTAAAAAAATAACATTTTGGAATTTTTTTAAAGTAATACAAGTAATGCAACTGCACAACATAACGAGGAGTAATTAATAAAACAAATAAGTATTACAAGACAAACAATGAAATTACAAAAAAAGGAAACATTTAACAATAAATATAACTCTGTTTTACGTTTTAGTACATGACGTTGTAAAAAATACACAAAAACAAGTGAAAATGTAGAATATTTATTTTTTCTTTTTTAGTGGAGCAAAATATCGACAAAGCTCAAAAATTGGTTTTGCAACAAATCTAATCCTCTATCACTCCTGATTTTTTCAAAGCTCTTGAATAGGCACAAAAGGCTCCATCATAGGCCAACTTAGGTTTATACATTTTCGTGATTTTTCACGACTATCTTGATCAAAAACTGCAAAATATATGTTTAATCTTTAAATTGAAACCTTGTGGTATTACTTTTCGACAATGTCTTGTTCTTACTGTCAAGTCCCATCAAGTATCCATATTTTGATTATGTTATTATATCTGAAAAAAGTATCATTTGACAACGATTATAATGCTTCACATTACAACTAACTCATTAAATAAAAAAATATTTACCTGTGTCAAATGGTTCTCATACATTTGAGGTTTTGGCATACAAAATATCCGGAGTTTGAGAAAGCAAAACAAGAGCCGGGTTCAACTATTCAATGGATAGTGAGAAATAGGGAGACTTTCGAACTTTGGCCAGTGGCCGTTAGGTTACGCGTCACATCATACTAGGATTTGGCACTGTTGTATGCTTTCCTCCCATCACGGACAAAGCATCAGATTTGTAAAAAGAAAACTAGATATTTTGTCACAAAGTAAATCCATCTTACGGTACGATATTTGTTGCAGTTTAAAAGATACATTTAATTCTTAAATCTGCATACAGTCAAACTCTTTTAATATATACATAGCTAAAACAAGAATGAGCGTAAAACCGACAAAATAAATGTTAAGAGTAATTTCTTATTTAACCTTTATTAAAAATTTCCGCTTTTTACTTGGTTCAGTTCTTTAAGATTGATAATTCCCTCGTGAAGAACGCTTACATATATTGTTGCATTTTCAGTCTTAAATAAAGACTTGATGCTTTAATTGGCTATTTTCTTAGGAGAAATTCTCCTGCTTTGTCTCAACCATTGTCTTTTTTAGTCATCTCATATACATCAACTGCATACTAACATCTCTTTAATTTCTTGCCAGATTTATGCCATAATATCTATGATATCCTATAATGTTTCAACTTTTATCGAGTCATTCTCGAAACATATGATATTCATTATTATCAGTTTTCTTATTAGAGAATATCATTTTTATTATTCTTGAAAAATATCATCTTCATTGTGATCTGTAGGTATGTATGTTATTAGCGGATATTGTTCATGCAGCCTAACCTGTAATAGCACAGATTTTCAATTAGGTTTAAATCAAGTTCTACCTGAATCTGAAGTTTGATGAAAATCCGTGCATTAGTTTTGAGATAGAACAATTGAGAAAATCATAAGAAATTCTGAATCGAGTAATAACGTTCAGTAACTTTAGATTAATTTAGACATCTGAAAACTAACTAGGGCCATCTTATATGAGGGACAAACTGAATAGGAAGAATTATGAAAACTTATAGATTAGTGCGTGAGATACAGTTATTAAGAAAATCGTGTAAAGTATAGTCTAACAGCACCACCTTTTGAACAATTTACACGCAAACCTAAACAGCGCTAATCTGTATCAGAGTAAAACTTAATCTTAAGTTTGATGAAAGTTCAATCTTTAGTTCTTGAGATAGAGCTATTGCGATAATCACGAATAATGCCGCATGGAAATGCCACCTATTGAAAGAACATCAAAAAAGTAATCAGCACCATGTCATATCAAGGACTAAAGAAATCTGAACTTTTATAAGAATCTCCTCATTAAATCTTGAGAAACAAATATTGCGGTAATCGTGAAAATTGCAGCATAGGTGCGGTGCGTAAGATGTCCTAAAGGATAATTTGCACCAAAATATAATAAGCACCAATTTATGTCACATACTAAATGAATATAAAGTTTGTTCATAATTCCGATAAAAATTTCTTGGTATAGAAAACACCCACATTATATTATTACACATTATATTATTATATTTACATTACACACATACAGACAAACAGACAGATTCACAGTCTCACAGACAGACAATTTTTAAAATAAAAATTTCCGGGTTCTCTGATCCCTTAAACGTGAAATCCATTATAAACTTGAATTTGAAAAATTTCAAGAATACAATGCTTTTTTCTTGTGATATAAGAGAGTACAGACAGAAGAGAATAAAAATATATAGAATTTATGTACAAATACGGTAATTCTTTTCTGTAAAAATTTAAAGTTAATCCAGCTCTATCTTGAATAAAGGTACCTCGAATAGTTTGATAACGAGAGTTAAATCTAATTCTCACTAAATCAGAAAATAAGTAGAATTTTTTTTCTACGCAACAACATACTATTTTTATTTGCTTTCTGTTTCACAAAAGAACACAGACAAAAATGATCGATAATTCCTATCTATAAGTCATAAATTTTTTCTCCAGACCACTTTCTGTCTTGTTTGATCAGGTAATCTATTTTTAGTTTTGCATTTCTTATCACCGAGGTTGAAAAATCAGTACACATGGCAACACTTATTTATTTTTTTCTACCGTTATATAAATATCTGCTGACAACTCATCAGTTATATTTTGGAAATCCCAACACAGTTTATTAGACATGCAATTTTTTTTTTTTTTTTTTTTTTTTTTTAAGGAAACTATATAATTTCCAGTAATAATTAATTTTTTATTGTAATATTATTGCAGATATATTTTTTTTCTGAGTTAATATTTTGTATACTCTCCGATATTACAAGTTACCTGAGGTATAGCCTTTTTTCTAATCTATATCGAAAACTAACTTAGTCTTAAATTTGATGAAAATTCAATCATTAAACTGTAAAAAAAAAAAAAAAAAAAAAAAAAAAAAAAAAAAAATGCAATCGTACAGATGTAAAATTGCCGAAATCTGTATGTTTACTAACATTTTACCTGTACACTGAACAGGAAAAAATGTAAATCTACCGAACTAATTTTTGTAAGGTTATAGAAATCTGTAACTTTACAGACAAGTCTACTAAAATTACAGCTATCTTTCTAAAATTTCATCTGTAACCTCGGTTGAAGATTCATAAAAAATTCTTGGAATCCCAGTTCTTAGTAAGCTCACATATTTTTTGATTTTGAGTGGAAATCTGTATCTGTTACATGAATTTTTGCTGTTGCCGTTACATAAAAAGCTCTAGGAATACCAGTTTCCTAGATAATTTTTAGCAACTTTACAGATTTTTTTACAGTGTAGTTCCTGAGATAGAGATATTAAGATAATCAAGGGATAATGCCGCATGGAAGCGCTATCTATAGATAGATTAATATTTAAAATAAAATCCATATTATATCAAGACCTAACGAAATCTGAAGTCTGAAAATCTGTGGATTAATTCTTGAGAAATTGTTATTGCGGTGGTCGTAAAAAATGCAGCATAAGTGCGCCACTTAAAGAACGATTTGCACCAAAAAATAATCAGCACCAATTTATATCGCATATTAACAGCATATAAGGTTTTATTAAATACTGTTCAATAGCCCTTGAGATAGCGCCCCCATAAAATTTGTGTTACAAACATATAGAAAACAGACAATGTCACTTCCCTCAGACAACTATTTAATTAAAACATATTTTTAGGATTCCCTGATCCGTTAAACGTCTAAATCAATCACAAAACCCAATTTGAAAATTTTCACGAATCCAATTTACTTTCTTCTTGTACAGAGAGAAGAGAGTAAAAATATATAAAATTTATGTATAAATACGAAAATTCTTTTCTGTAAAATACTTTAATTAAATAAATCCAGCTGTATCTTGAATAAAGGTACCTCGAATAGCTTCATAGCGAGAGTTAAATCTAATTCTTACTGAATCAGAAAATAAGTAGATTTTTTTTCCTCGTAACGATATGCTATTTTTATTTGTTTTTTGTTTCACAAAAGAACAGATACAAAAATAGAAAGATCGATAATTCCTATCTATAGGTCATGTCCTTTTCTCCAGACAGTTTTTTTTTTATCCTATATGATCAGTTAATCTATTTTTAGTTTTGTATTTCTTATCACCGAGGTAAAAAAAAAATCAGTGCACATGGCAGACACTTTATTTTTTTCTACCGTTACCGTTCTCACAACTCATCAGTTAAATTTTAGAAATCTGTTTATTTTATTATTATCACTGTTATCAGTTTATTAGAGACAAATAAAGTTTTAAAAAATTAGGAAACTATGTTACTTCCAGTGATAGTTAATTTTTCACTGTGATATATTGTGGTAATCGTGAAAATGCAACATAGATGTGCCCCCTAAAGGACGATTTCCGCTAAAAAGCAATTAGCACCTATTTATATCACAAACCAAATGAATATCAAGTTTTATGAACTTGCGTTCAATATTGAGATAGAGTGCTCGCAAAAGAAATATGTTACGTACATACAGACAGACGGAGACACAGTCCCTTAGATAAACATTTTATTAAAACATATTTTCCGGATTCTCTGATCCCTTATATGTGTAAATCCGTTATAAACCCGAATTTGAAAAATTTCCCGAATCCAATACTTTTTTCTTGTGCACAGATATAAAAGAGTAAAAATATATAAAATTTATGTACAAATGCGAAATTTCTTTTCTGTAAAATACTTTAAAGTTAATCCTGCTGTATCTTAAATAAAGGTACATCGAATAGCTTGATAACTAGAGTTGAATGTAATTCTCACTGAATCAGAAAATAAGTAGAATTTTTTTCTTCGTAACAACGTACTATTTTTATTTGCTTTTTGTTTCACAAAAAACCAGATACAAATATATAATGATCGATAATTTTTATCTATAGGTCTATAGGTTTTATCTATGTCTTTTTTTTCGAGACAGCTTTCTATCTTGTTTCTTCAGTTAATCTATTTTTAGTTTTGCATTTCTTATCACTGGGGTCGCAAATTCAGTAGACATGGCAAACACTGTATTTATTTTTTATACAGCTATATAAATATCTTCTGACAGCTCATCAGTTATATTTTAGAAATTCCATCACACTGTATTAGAGATAGTTTTTAAAAAATAAAGTTTTTAAAAAATACGGAAACTATTTTAATTCCTGTAATAACTAAATTTTTACTGAAATGTTATTACAGATATTTTTTTTCTGTTTTAACATTTTGCATACTCTAATTTTTGGTCCTTTGACAGAAAAAAAATCTCATTTAAGACGCGATTTCATTGATATGCTAATTCCTTCTCTCTTCCCGAAATCGTTAAATTAACGAGTATTTTTAATCAAATAAAAAACACTAATTCCTAGAAGAATAGAATTATTTACTTTATTTGATAATTGATTTATTAAATCAAAAATACTAATAAGTATTGTTTCCAGTTTTCGACTGTACAGAATGTCGATTAATTGGATTGATCAGTAAATGCCTTTTCTAGTGTAAGAAAACATCTCGGATTGTAAAGCTTCTGTGTTCTTTAAAAAGGCTAAAATTCAAGAAAATACACATTCTATCTTGGTTGTTTGTCTTGTCATATAATACCCACTCCCTCTTTTTAGGGTTCCGTACTTATAAAGTGAAAACGGAACCATTATAATATCACTCCCATGTTGAAGAGTGTTGGAGATACCTGTCATAGCAAAAGTATAAAAGCATTCTTGATAATGATTTCTGAAAACAATTCGTCAGTAAATACTTGATATATTAACACTTAAAAACATGGAGGTTTTGGACAGAAATAACAACGGGGGTGGCGTACTCTTCAAACCTTTATCTAGGCTTATAAAGCCTAGATAACAACTTTTAATAATATATTTGTGTAATGCAATACCTAGCAGCAGTATACAATAAATAAATTTCATACTGTTGCAAACACGCTACTTTAGTTAGAATAAGTCATTTAAATCAAAGTACGAAATTAAAAGAGAATTAATTATTAGAAATTAAATATATATATATCAGTTTTAGTGCCAGTATTTTTTTAAAGTATTATTTGCCTTATTTAAGGGAAAAAACGTTCCTTACTTTGGATAAGGCGGCCACTACGTTACAAAATTCTTGGTATTAAAATGTCTAATTTTCTTTTAAATTCCTTATGTATGCTAACCTTTTATAAATACTATGAAATTCACGTGATGATGACATTGTGTGCTTTCATTGTGTGGTTTCTGATTAAGACTCTTTTGTGTTTAAAAGTTAATAAAAAAAACCTATCTGGAAAATTCGTCACGGACCGAAGCGGTTTTACAAATTTGCGAGTTTCTTTCTACACAAGCTCCTTTAGCACAATGCCAAGTTTAAATATTGAACAACGGTTTTGTGTTTGTTACAATGGAAAAAGAAAAGATTATTACTAAGCTGAATTTAGTTTTATAAAATGTCAAATGAAGTTTAACTGCACTACCTTTTACTCTCAGTACCGAATTAAGTTTCCTATAAATACATAAGAATAAAAAAGTTATATGGAATAACAATATTTGATATTTTTTAAGCTTCATATCTCTTTTATGGCATACTCATTCATACTTTTCTAGTAAATTCAGTTATAACCAACTCTACTTTATATAGTTTTTTGCACCTCCAGAAACGATTTTCTTTTAATAATACTGTTAACTCCTTCGCGATGAGAGCACTTTGCTTAATTTTGAATCTGTAAACTACCACTTTTTCAAAACAGAAAACATATCTGTATTTGAATCGCCTAAATGCTTCAATTACATAAAGTAAACTTTACAATAAAAAATGTCTGGTGGAAATAATGAAAAATTCTGGGAATTTCAAGTAGCACATATATCAGTCGTTCGTCCTCAAGGGGTTAATAATATATATGTTTTCGTACGGAACCCTCTAAACGCTAGTATTACTCGCACTTGACCGTTTATTTCTTAAAAAAACACTTTCACTTCTTCCAATGTATCTTCATTTCTCAAACACTTCAGCAGTTACGAAATAATACAGACACGAATGAATCAAACAAATCAATCATATCAAACAAATAAATTATAATAATATGATAATAAATAATGTAATAATTAAATAATATAATAAATAATATAATAAATAAAATATAATATCACAGGTATTAAGCAAAAACCTTTCGTGTTTTGTTAATTTGAGGATAATTTTTAGTATTATTTACAATTACAATAAAAATATAGTAAACTCCAATGTTTTGTGAAGGATGAAATTCTAAAGGTTTCATTCTCGTCATCCGTTAAAATTCCCATCCACGTTTTTTTTGAGCATGATGCTTTTTACTCATTTCTATTTTACTGCTTTTAGGTGCGTTCGTAATTATGTATATACGTAGCACCTATTGTTGTCGCTCAGTCCGTCCATCTGTCCGTCTGTCCGTCTGTCTGTCCGTCTGTCCGTCTGTCCGCATATAACAACGCAAAAACTACCCAACCGAATCGTTTGAAATTTAAAATACATAATTATAACATAATTTTGTCGAGTCATTTCAAATTTTATGAAAATCGGATGGATAGATCAAATACAGGGACATTCAAAAGGATTCCGTTACATTACGGTCAATAGGGAAAAATTTTTTAAATGCATTTTAATCGTTTGAAATTTAAAACATATAATTATTACGTAATTTTGTCGATTCCTTTAAAATGTTATAAAAATCGGATGCATAGATCAATTACAGGGACAATCAAAAGGATTCCGTTACATTACGGTCAAGAGGAAAAAGTTTCAAATGAATTTTAATGATGTTACACTCATTCGAACATAATAGAATTGGCATGAATCTATGAAATATATACCAAAATATGCATTCTGTACAATCTGTGATGCAAAGAATTTTTATTATTAAATTACAGGGCCACACAAAAGTATTCCACTATATAATGCTATACGGGGAAACATGATTTGGTACGTGTTTTAATTATATTCAACTATTTCACATTTTATGAATAAGATATACGTTGCTGAGGTGTAATAAAAATTATTTCCTGCATATTTACAGAAACGTAAAGATTTCGACTACTATACTGTATCCGGAGTACGCTATACTATATCAGCAAGATCTGAATATTTTTAAAACTTCGTTATCGTACGAACGCACCTCATTTGCTACGTTCACGTGCAATTTCCAACTTGTTTAAACTGCATGCAAAACTGAGATTCTTACCATCCCGATTAATCCGCAACCGCATATTGCGATCTCCTTTAATCGAGTGTCTACTGCATTTCATATGTATAAATACATATATATATATATATATATATATATAAACTAGATAATACGTTTCGAAGTACACTGTAGCATAGGGTGGGACTAAAATATGCAAAAAAAAATTCAAGCCTCAATACCGCGGAAAAATTGCTAATTCGGGGGACAAAAAATTGTATAGAAAAGAAATAAAATCAGTTTATACTTTCCAATCGCAAATGTGCTGTAAAGTTTGTCGAAATGTTGATTGTAATTTTTTTACAATTAGCCTCTTCACGAATGTAGTAGCTGAAATTCTTATGTATTAGAATACTAGAACATAATGCTAAAATATTATTTAAATTACAATATTTTTTAAAATATTATTTAAATTAATCAACATCTTCTGATCGCGCTTGCGCAATAAAGTCCGCAAGAATCACATTTTTACAATATGTTTTATGTTACTTAACTTGTCGATATTTAAGTATAACAGGTTTTTATATCTTTAGAGCACGTGCGCGACCGAAATGTGTTGATGGAATAAAATAATATTTCTACATAATGTTTTGTTATTGTAATACATCAAAGTTGCAACTATAACGTTTGTGAAAAGGCTAATTAAAAAAATTGTAATAATGTGAATCTTTTCACATTTTGGCTAACTTTACAGCATAATGCACGACCGGAATATATCAACCGATTTTGTTTCCTTCTTTACCCAATTTTTAGTCTCCCGAATTCGCAACTTTTCTGCTGTATTACGACTTGAAAAGCAATTTTTGCAATTTTTCGGCCCACCCTAATGCAGAACCTGATCTCTTTTCAATGTCTCTAAAAAACATTTTCACAGTTTGTTTAGAGAGCGTAACAATCTTTCTACGGTTTTGCGACGTCATGTCCAACACGATTGACCGTAACACTCAACTGCAGCGATCATAGCTTTAATCTACTTTAATTGTTGAAAACACTTCAAGCAATAAGAATTTGTTCATCCCACCCACTTTTCGCCATATATCCAAAAGATTGTCCTAGAACAATATGAGTAATTATAAGTTCGTGGAACAAAATAGCTTTCACTTCTATTAAATTGCCCGAAAGTGTAGGTTCAAGTATTCCATGGTATAAAGAAAGGTTAAATACCTTTAAAGTTTTTTAAAATGTCCTGTGCTGGAAATGTGTGGCGTTTATCAATATGTATTATTTATTATGTATATATAGTATCACTCGTCATACTTGAACCGATTATTTTGTTATTTTTTAATTAAATCTGTGCTACTCCTCGTCCTTAAGTACAGGCATTCTTTTAATATGAAGTTCATATTTGTACCACGCAAATAAACAAGTAAGAAAAATCATGCGTTAAGCATAGATTATGAAGCACTTTCCAACACTTCATGTAATCTTTAACAAAACTTCGTCATTTAAGTAAATAAAGATATAAAGCCAAATATAGTCAAATATGTATTCCAGTACTATTGAACAACCCTCTATTTGATCTGTCAGCTATAATACATACTATATAATGGGAAAATTTAGCAAAAAATGCCTAGTAGCTTGAAATTTCTCTTTCAGCAATTTATACTATAGATGGAAACATACTTGAATATTTTATTTAGCCTAGTAGTTTGCCTGGTACCTTTATTATACATCAGTGTTAAGATAAAATTTATTTTAAACTAAAACCCTCTTAAAACAACTGAAATCACTTCCTCATAAATTATCATTCATAGGCTCCATGTATCCAATTATTTGCGTGGCCCTATATATCATTTTATCTATATTCTATAAACATTTCTTAGTAAATTCAATGCAGTTCAGCGTAAAAATGCATAATTCATTTAAGAATCACCTTTTAGCAATTTATGCTCATATTCAGTAACGTTGGCGAGCTCTTTTGGGTAGCCTTTATATTAACTATAGCATTTATACACACCATATAATATGCATAAATTTAGTGAAACTTATACGCGCATATCATAATTAAAATGCATTTCATCCATCCATCAGATATCATCGGATACATATACTGTACTTCGGAAAGAATGTACTATTTGAAATCTTTTGTGTGTCCCTGTAAATACTATATGTATTTTATATTAAGGAAGGCAATATCGTATAATTTATACTAAGCCTCATTGACATACATCAATTTTATTATATGAAACAGTTTAATATACTTAAAATATGTCGAAACACAATTCTCCCTTTTACCATTTATCTAATGGAATTCTTTTGTGTGGCCCTGTAAATGAATAATAGCTATATTTTCACCTTATATTTTATAGAATGCATGTTTTAATGCACCTGGTGAAAGCATATAAATTCTTTAAAATTCCTTTAAAACGATTTTTCCCCATAGGCCGTAATGTAATGGGAAAATTTTGATTCTCCCTGTAGATAAACTAATCATGGTAGAAACTTCATTTTCAATAGGGGTTCGTGCTAGAGTAAACGTCAATACTATCCTAAAATTTCATGGCAATCCGAGTATATTTACGTGAGTTAGAGCGCGGACAGACGTACAGGGGTCATTCCATGTCAAGTGTCCTAAATTTTGGCATGGTTCCCGCTCGACCCCCTTCAATTTTTTTATAATTGATACAGAATATACATGTAGGTATATGATGAACATTTGGAAACTGTTTAGTTCAAAAAGTAATATAGATGGTATACTGGAGATCTGTATTTTAAAGTATTGCGACCAGGTTCTTTTCAAAAAAATGCATTCGCTAGAGTTGTAGGCTGTGATCAATAAAATAAATGCCTTTTGAGAACTTTGTTTATTTAAGGTAGAGTTATAAAAATTAAATCATTTCTTACTGAAATAATTAGGGATGGTGCCTGTAACCATTTTTCAAGAGACCTTTGTTACATGACTGAGTGCATGAAGCGAGAGAGAGGCAATTGAATTTTCTCATTCAGAATTCACACATTGGCATCCAGAATTGGCGAAAAGGAGCATATGAAAAGTGAATGATATCATAACCATGAAATTTTCTGTTACGCTTTAAACAATTAAGATGATTTTGAATTTAATACAGGGCAACCAGAAATGGGCAGTCCTAAAAAAATACGCCAAAAAGAATTCGCGCCAATTCGTACGTTAGGACTCTGTTTTGGGAGAATTTATGAAAGACACAATAATGTGGCATGCACAAGGAAAGATTATTACCTAACGAATAAGTTAGAATCACAATTAAGCAGAGAGAAAAGCGATTTTACTGACCGCAAGCAAAGCATATCTTTGTTCTTTTTTTATTTGTTTCCAGCAAGGGTGAAATACGCATCTTAATGAATTCTCTTTATCTGACAGCCGTTTATCAGTAATAAAGCAGATGCTAGATGTTTTTCTTTCTTTTCTTTTGAACGGAAAGTTATTGTGGGATCGAAATAAAACATTAAGATAAACTAGATATTTAATTAAAGATTAGCTTTAACTGTAATTTAGAAAAATGTAAAATTTAAGAAAACTATATGTGATTCTACATCACATATATCACCCCTTTCACAGGCAAAAAAAAAATCTATAAAGGTACATGCAGGAAGAGAAATCAATTTTCATATGCTCTTACAAGTAACAATGTGTAAAATGTTCATGAAAACAAACTAAACATTTACTAAATAAAGTAAACAGTAATTGAACTTCTCTCTAAGTAGGCAACCATCCCAAATAAAAGTATATATATATCATAATATAAATATATTGGTACCATAAATTTTGTCATACAAATGACATCATATATTGTTTCTACTTAGAAACAGCTGCAGCTTCATTAATAAAATTTGTGATCACTTTTCAATTTGTCTTATTTAGACAAGGACCTGTATCAAAAATGTGCACATACAAATAAAAGAAAATACCAGGTCTAAGTCCACAGGTCACTTACCACTTGGCAAAAAAAAATCCAAATTGTTTATAATAAGAACATTAAATATGTGTATTGATCAATACAATAATAATAGCAAAGTACTCGAGTAATATAATGCAATTAAACACAAAACATAATATACAAATAAACAAAAACATAATGTAAATAGAAGGATTAAAAATGTCCATAATAATGAATAATAGGAAATACTTGAAATTTCCACCATTTTTTTTTTAATTTACAAAATAAGTTTTACTACCAACTTATATTTGAAATGAGAGTTCAAGCAGTGCTAGACAACCAACATATGGATAAATTTTTTGAAACACTGTCGTTGACCATTTACTTCCATGTGATAATAACGTTCCTAAATGTATATCTTCTAATTTTTGTCTTTTTTTTTTTAATACCCAAACAAATGAATTTTTTTATTAAGTTAAATCTGAAATTTAAAATCAACGTTGCATTATATTGACATCTAAAACGGTATTTTAGTGTAACATGAGAAAAGAAATCCTCGTAAAGAATTCGGTATCTTCCCAAAAATACTTTTATTCAAGAATAATTACTGGTAAGTGGGAGACACTGAACTTTCATGCAAAAGTATAAAAAGTTTAGAACTGTGGGAAAGATGTGTGGAAAGGTAATCTGGAGACCTGTAAAGTAACTTCAATTTAAGATACGACTTGTATAAAGACCAATAAAAGACATGCATTAACCACTAAAGCAAACATATGACAGCATCTTTGCCTATAAAAATTACAATTTATCTTCACTTCATATCCTTTGAATGAGAAGTGTGAAAACATTGACATGTATGCAATTTTAAATATCACCTTGACTGTGGTATACCACTCATCGTTATCTGCAAAATAACTAAAGTGTATTTTTTATGTGGAAGTACTGTGTACAAATTATATAAGGATGAGCATTGAATTTAAAGTGAATAAGTGTGTGAATTTTAGTCTATATAAAATTTTACATCTTGCTAGAATTTTTAATAAAAAGGAGTAAGCTCCGCTACATGTGTAAGTATTCATTGACTGAAAACTAATTTTTAATGGTCGTAAATATAGTGTAAAGTACTACTGTATATCATGTATACCCAAATGAAAATAAAGAAATGTGGAGAAGCGAATATAAATGATATTTAATTACGAACAAATGTTATGCAAAAAAAGTGTCTATATCTATCTAAATTACGCCTAAAGAGTAATGAATTTCACGCGTGTAAACGGGAAAACATGGAATAGTGCAAATGGGAAGGTAAAAATTACTGGATTAAATCATCCATAACCAAAACAAAAAAGATGTAAAGAAATGACTTATGTATTAAAGATAATAATCAATATGTTCTAAAAAAACTTGATAGAGGACCGATAATTAAACAATTGCATATGTAAATGTATATGTATGTGAATAACTTCCTCTGCAAAGCAAGCAGCAAAATATATATACCTTTGTAAACTGCCATTGTAAAAAAACTTTGTATAAAAACATTGTAATTGCTGCATGCAAAGAGAAGTTGTATGAAAAGTGAGTCAGTTGCAAATATCCACAAGTATATCAAAAGAAAAAGAACTTTGTAAAACTTTCACCACTGTAATATTGATACACTAGTGAACATTCGCACTAACACTGTGTGTAAAGAAAAGTGCAATTGATAATTACACAGACCTACTAAAAATAGAGTAGCTACATCGAATTAAGACAAAATAGATGTGCAATTTTTTTATCTATCGCGAAAGATACAAATAAAGAAAAATAAATTGTGTAAACAAACATTTAAGATTCACCGCAGAAGTCTTACTGATAATTAGGGCTTAACCACCAGAAGAAAACTATCAATAAATCAAAAATGTGAAATTTTGAATCATTCATCTATTCCTGAGCTCACGAAACAGTTGAATGAAAGAGAATCAGAGATATGAACAATGCCCGAAAAATGTAAATCATGAAATGATTGAAAGTAATCTTTAAATAACAATGTATTAAAATGTGTACACCATATGAAAAATATATATCTACGAAAGAATAGTGTATGAAAAAAAATAATTATTAATGCTTTATGTTTGTGTTATGAATAAAAAGGTTAACGATGTAAAAAAAGACTGTGTAAAAGAGCGGAGAAATCCAAGTATCACCTGAAGGTAACCAACAAAATATGTAAATAACTAAATATACATGAAATAGCATACCTGAAGAAGTGTTGAATATTTACGTTATATTTTAGAGTGATTAAAAGCTTGTTTTTGCTTGAAATAAAATTTAAATGTATTACAACAAGTGGAAAAAGCAGGGTGATTTATGTCGAAAAACTTGTTGTAAGCACGGTTATGTGCGATGCAGTTAATGCATCTTGAAGCATTTTTACAATTATATGAAGTATGTGATTCACCACAATTAGCACATGCCAAATCATATGCACAAAATTTTGCCTGGTGGCCAATTTGTTGGCAATGAAAGCAACGTTTTATGTTAATAAATGGCCTGACCGTGTAGTCAACAGAATTAATATTTAATTTTCCATGTTGAATTAAGAGATCAGCTATCCATGATGTAACACTAATTGTCCAGTTATATTTTAATCCCTGTCTTAATTTATGCTTTCTTTCAAAGTTAATGGAAGGAATGGTACTGCCAATCTTTTCATTTATAGATATCATAATATCTGGTATACCTATATTGTCATCAAGACCTAACAGAATAATTTTTTTCAGTCAGATAAATCTCTAACTTGATTTTTGTGCTCACATAAATTTAGGATGTAATCCGGTATTGAAATAAGATCAGTATTCTTGTTTTTTGATAATTTAGAGTTATTTGTACCAGAATTTATGTGTGTTTCAGATCCAACTTTATCTAGACATTTGGCCAAACCTTTCCCATTAGAATTACATTCCTTATCTTTAATAACATTAAGGGGTTCATCCAATTTAGATTCATCAATGTCGCATTGAATAGCTATCTCATGCATAGACTGTTTGGACGAGTTCAGTGTTCTTACTTTTTCGAACAACAGCTCATTTAACCTATGTAACTGGTCGTTATTTTTTTGTAAAACAGTCCACTCAGATTGAACACTATTCACCAAATCACATAAAATATTAAACTTTAATTCAATTTCTTTATGATAGGAATTAAATTTTGCCATGAGTTCTGGGTTATTGTCATTTGAAATAGGATCAATTAATTTCTGAACATCCGAAACAACAGATTTAGAATATCTATTAATAGATTCCTTTAAACTAGTCAAACATGAAATCTCAAAAGAATGAGAATCTAAACCAATTATTTCAGAATCCATATTAGTTTTAAAAGACATTACCTGTTTTGCATCAGGTTTTAACTTAAAATTAAACACAACAGATGGATCTTGTGTCAATTTACGTGACCTTTTTTTAGTCATTATAAACAATTTATATCCTAAATTATAAAAATACGAAAATAAACAAACGAGCACAGTATCTGATTATTAAAAAATGGACCTATCTACAATGCAATATAATAAAAGCAGCTATATGTGAGAATATTTTTAAATAGATGCTAAAAATTTAAAATAAATGTCTATCCATAAACTAATCAAAATTGTGTTTTACATTTATAAAAGTGAAAAAGCATGACAAAATCTCAATATTTGTTTAAATATTAGAAAACTGAACTCTCTCTAACGAAATATTTTTGCAAGTGGCTGCAAATAGGAAAAACAAACAATGGAAATATATATCTAAAAAGTCTTAAAATAAATTAGAAGGGGGGAAATTAGTCACTTTAGTTAAGACGATATTTTGTTTTAATGTACTGTTTATATCCTATATGAAATGCATAAGAAATATCATAATAAATATTAAGGAATTTATCAAACGCTTTTTTTTTAATTGAACACTCCTGAAATTGAAGTTGTTATTAGCTAATATAATTGACGAAAATAATGATTCATACTGTATCTTATTCAATATCATACTGTATCTTATTCATCTTTTTTTTTTTTTTTTTTTTTTTTTTTTTTTTTTTTTTTTGCAGACTAGAGTGTAAAAATAATTCTACTCGAACAGATATAAACAATGCACACACTTTAAGAATATTAAGATGTTAGATAGGTTTAATTATGCAAATAAGAACATGGCTAGTCTTTGCACAAATAAAAACAATCTCCCAATAAAATTACTGTACAAACAATATAAAGCACAACTTACCTTTAAAGTGAAAAAAAATCAGGAAAGAAAAGTAGGATAAAATGTAATAATATATTTTTTGATACATGAATTTATAATTAGATTATGCATGCATCATTATTATTATTTATGTCATGTGCACATGGCATGTGATTCAAACGATAAAATTTTATTTATCTGAAAATGAGCCCACTGTCAATAATATATGAAGGTGCATACATCCTTATTGTATAACCAGTATTCACATGCATCTTTCTCTGTATTGTTTCTTTTATATAAACCTCATATTAAAAAAATAATGGTTGCAACCCGACAACATCATGCCTTATTTTTTATAGGAAAAAGAGATGCACCATTAACTTACCTAGAACTTTTTCATCTACATGGAAATATAATATAAAATTTATGAAAAAGAAAACGGAATATACGTCAATTTATAACACTTCAAAAATAACTGTATTAAAAAAATAAACAAAATATATAGTCATTAATTAATAATGGAAATTATAAAAATACTTTCTTTAAAAAGTAATAAACTGTCTTGATATTTCTCAAACGACTTTCAGCAAAAAGTGCACAGCAATAAGTACTTAGATACTTGAAAAATATAATTTTATCTTGCTATCGTTTGTATCATAGTTTTTAAATAGCACTTGTAAAGCTGTGAAATGTTTCAAGACAATCTAAAATCATTTATAACTGTTCGTATTTAAAGAAATTCAATTAGAGCACAGAAAAACTAATACATAATAAACTAAAAATGGTTGAAAATTACTCAACATAATTTTTTTTTTAAATAAAAATGCAATGTAAAAAAAAATGGAAATTGCTATTTAACACTTATTAAACATGAAATACGTACACTTTCTCATATTCGCAATTTATGCTGTAAATATTTATCAATGAATGTCTTCTTCACTCATTTTTTTTAACTTTCAACTACTACAAATAAACTTGTAACAGTATTATCGTAAAAAAAATAAACGTCTAATAGCGCGCAAAATTAAAGACACAAAATTGATCAATGCTGTAGTTTAAGGTTTTTTTTCCATAGTATAGCGCATGTAACTATTTTTGTGAAAAACATCAGTGTCAGCATCCAAAAATTTAAAGAATAAATCCAATGTGAAGATCATATTATCGACGAATGACGAAGAATTTAAACGTCAAAACGAAATTCTGTGTCACTTTAGTCGAAAGCATATGGAATCGTCACTGAAGTACACCGCTAAGATGAAATAAAAACATTATGTCAGTGAGCGTGATATTGTTGATTTAACGGAGGTGAAATAAGAGTCACAAATCGTCAGTCGTAGATTCTTAGGCCTACATCGGCAGGGGAAAATTTAACGAGCGGAAGCGAAGCACCGATCATCACGAAACGTCCCGATCAGAAGAATCACTCGCTCAAATAAAAGAGAACTTGTCACTATAAGCCAACTCCATAATGAGGTCCAGCAAGAAAAAATCCGGCAGTAATAATTCACATGAGCATAGGCATTTCACACAACAATCTGTGAACTAGGGGAGAACTTATGTAATGATTCACAAACATAAGCAGGACTTATCTGACGAGGAAATAGTCGTTCGAAAATACTTGAAGACTGACGTTAATAGCTCACATTTATAGTATTCAGGCAAATAAATAGTCCGGAAAAATCTGGCAGGCAAATAAAAAGCTGGGTAAATAACAGCAGGCACCATCCCTCGATGTTTGAAAAAGTTGCGAACGCCTGGTGTAAGGCACCAAGTTTCTGTACTGGAGATCTGTATTTTAAAGTATTGCGACCAGGTTCTTTTCAAAAAAATGCATT
The DNA here is from genome assembly GCA_964019185.1 of Maratus speculifer. Classification (NCBI taxonomy): domain Eukaryota; kingdom Metazoa; phylum Arthropoda; class Arachnida; order Araneae; family Salticidae; genus Maratus; species Maratus speculifer. Next base: position 245,819,060 of record OZ025295.1, on the reverse strand, counting down.
CGCTAGAGTTGTAGGCTGTGATCAATAAAATAAATGCCTTTTGAGAACTTTGTTTATTTAAGGTAGAGTTATAAAAATTAAATCATTTCTTACTGAAATAATTAGGGATGGTGCCTGTAACCATTTTTCAAGAGACCTTTGTTACATGACTGAGTGCATGAAGCGAGAGAGAGGCAATTGAATTTTCTCATTCAGAATTCACACATTGGCATCCAGAATTGGCGAAAAGGAGCATATGAAAAGTGAATGATATCATAACCATGAAATTTTCTGTTACGCTTTAAACAATTAAGATGATTTTGAATTTAATACAGGGCAACCAGAAATGGGCAGTCCTAAAAAAATACGCCAAAAAGAATTCGCGCCAATTCGTACGTTAGGACTCTGTTTTGGGAGAATTTATGAAAGACACAATAATGTGGCATGCACAAGGAAAGATTATTACCTAACGAATAAGTTAGAATCACAATTAAGCAGAGAGAAAAGCGATTTTACTGACCGCAAGCAAAGCATATCTTTGTTCTTTTTTTATTTGTTTCCAGCAAGGGTGAAATACGCATCTTAATGAATTCTCTTTATCTGACAGCCGTTTATCAGTAATAAAGCAGATGCTAGATGTTTTTCTTTCTTTTCTTTTGAACGGAAAGTTATTGTGGGATCGAAATAAAACATTAAGATAAACTAGATATTTAATTAAAGATTAGCTTTAACTGTAATTTAGAAAAATGTAAAATTTAAGAAAACTATATGTGATTCTACACCACAGATGGGGCGCCAGGGGTCCATTTGTACCAATCACTATTTAATGGTCATAGAAAAAACGGCCAAATCATCAAGTTTGTCATCATATTGCTCATGATATATGGAACTTTGATTATTGAAAATAGGTGATCTAGTACAACTTTTTGTGCTAAAAAATGTAATTGCAGTATTAAAAATCACAAATCAAAATTATTGTCATTACTAGGCCTCAAAGTAGGCCGTGTGGCCAATCTGGCTGAATTTTAGACTTACTATAACATGCTGTAACTACTATAAATATTATTTTAAAAATTTGTCGCTTCACAAACTAATTACCTATGAGTATGTCATAAAGCCGTTGAAGTTGTTTTTAAATTGCTTAAATATTCATTAAATTATTCATGTTCAAAATCTAATAAAAAATCAAATTTGTCGATTTTGGCCCATTTTCAGAAGCGTATATCTTAAAAGGGACACTTCTGATTTGGTTACAATTAGTACCACTGGAAAGAGCGTATGTTAATTTATAAAAAAAACTTTATTTTATTTTGGGCCTCCTAGATACAGAAGGACAATAATAAAATTCAAAAACCTGTTGTACAAGATAATCGAGATACATACGAGAAAGATATACATTACGACATGGTCTTTCAACATAGTTTGCACTATTCTTTTTATTTACAACGATTAATGCATAGATAATTATCACTTTTTCTGGTCACAGTTATTTCTCCTTTACCATTATGAATGATTTGTAACCGCATCGTCAAGGAGTTATGTCCAAGAACCAGGCAAGACTAGCTTCTGGTTGTGTATTACATGTTTCAAATTCTGAATGTGGGTACCTAACAAGATCAACAGATTCTTATAGACTAAATATTTTGATTATTTCAAGTTCCCATTATGTTGATTCATGATCCCCAAGCTATAAAAACATTACTCATTGGTTAATTTTTTACTCAAATTTTTTATTGATTGCGATTGCAACAGCTTTCGATAAACTGTATTGCTGACTAATTTTTGTTTTTATTGGAACTGGAACAGTAATTATTATATGCTCTGCTGGAATCCAACAAAGATCTTGTCTAGTGGGCCAATAAAATGTTTTCGAAGGTCCATGAGGGTGCATAAAATTTATTAAGACATCGTTCTCTTCAAGTGAGATTTCATGTACATTTTCAATCCACCAATTTTTATCGTAGATACAGACAATATACTGTCCAGGCTATATATCTGATACGGATACATTGTGAAATGCAGTCAAGGACCGATTTACAAATTTGGGGGCCCTAGGCACAGATGGTTACGAGAGGCCCCCTTGCACCCAAACAAATGATTATGATTTAAAAACTGAACAAGATAGTTTCTAAAGTAGTTATTATTGACTTTAAAACACCCATTAAACAATTAAAATTGATAAATAACTTATTTTTGAATTAATTATTTTACAATTAGAAAATTTAAATGAGTTGACGTTTACTTTGTGGTGCTAATTATCTTTTCTATGCAAGTCTATAGATCTGGAATGATAAAGTATGCAACAACTAAACTAGTAATAAATTTTCGAAAACATCAAGCAACAATTATTTAGAATATCATGGGTCTCAACATCCTGCAAGGAATGTTCACGAACAATCTAATAATCAGATAATAACAAGAAAAGAATATAACAAGAATTAAAAATATAATTTATTTTTAAAGTAATAAAGATAAAAGAAATTATGTATTCTCTAAAATAAAGTAATAAATGGATGTTTTAGATAAAATATGCAACGTTATAAAAATATAAAAATGCAATATAATAGAATGTAGAATGAAATGTAAAATTTCATTGGATATTAAAACTACATCAGATTTTAGACAATAATTGGAAAAAGTTCTGCAGCATTTGTGGGCCCCTGATCTGGCACTGTATGCAGTCTTAGCACTCTTATCAACATGATAAGAAAATAATATGAATTCTGTGAAAAGAATATAAAGGAAATTCAATTCATTTTTGCTTCAGAAAAAGAAATTGAAGCAGTAAAAATTGAGTAAAAAGAGTGTTTGAAAATCGGATGTGCAGTTCCTGGTACAAGAGAACATCATAATTTTGTACCAGTAAATGAAAAACAAATTTGTGTTAGTAGAATATCAAATGAAGCAACATTCGTTATAACACATGTTGATAAGAGTGCTAAGACTGCATTTCACAATGTAGCCATATCAGATATACAGCATGGACAGTATATTGCCTGTATCTACGATAAAAATTGGTGGATTGGAAATATAAGGTGGTCTGGTGTAATAACGCCAGGCGGGGTAATAACGCCAAGTGCTAATATTATGCATAATTATGAAATAATATGGTAAATGACACCCATGTGCTCTGCGCAGAAGGGTTTTGAGTCATATAAATCGCAAAAAACAGCTCCAAGTTAATTTGTTTCATTTTTAGGTCTTATTGCTTTTACAAGCAACTAAAATTAACGCGTGATCTAAAATTTGCGAGACACGTTTTGTGATGTGAAGATTATTTTTTTTATCCGGAAATACTTTGTTAATTGCATAAATTTGTAGTACATTTCATGGACTTTCAAAATGTTGAAGATTTTGGATATCTTCTCGAGATAATTTGTAATTTAAAATGTACAGCGCAATAACTATAACGGGGTAATAACGCCAATCCTTGGCATTAATACCCCGGTTGATTCCCTACAGTGGCCGAGCTACATCCTAAATATTGATTCAAATATAAACACTATAAAACTGTGCAATGTTTCTAATAATTCTATTTAAGCGGTTCTTTTTAAGCAAAAATAAGCTCACGGTCTGATATTCTTTTGCCTCATCCCCCCCCCCCCCGGCACCACACCTTTATTTTTTTACACTTTCACAAAAAATTGAACATTATCAATAGCTTAGAACGCAATTTGTCAATTTCTAAGTTTGTAGAGTTTGTATTTTTAGAATTGGGCAATCAACATGCAATTATTCCATCTTATTTCACAGTTTTGTTTGCATGGCGTTATTACCCATATAAGTGGATAATAATAACGGGCTGGCCAAATAGCATTGGTCCGGAAATCACGCCATTACATTTTATGAATACATATCTGTTAAATTATTTTTTTTTATATAGATAGTCAATGAGTTGTTGTATCAAATCCTATATTTGTTTGAAAAATACAATCTAAAACTAAGCCGTGAAAATTAGTAGAACCTTAACGTGGCGTTATTACCCCAGGGTACCTTATATGAAATCTTATTTGAAGAGAGCGATGTCTTAATAAATTTTATGCATTCTCGTGGACCTTCGAAAACGTTTTATTGGCCCACTAGACAAGACCTTTTGTTGGATTCCAGAAGAGCATATAATAATTACTGTTCCAGTTCCAATAAACACAAAAAATAGTGAGCAATATAATTTACTGAAAGCTGTTGCAATCGCAATCAATAAGAAATTTGAGTACAAAATGAACCAATAAGTAATGTTTTTTATAGCTTGGGGATCATGAATCAACATAATGGGAGCTTAAAATAATCAAAATATTTAGTCTATAATAATCTGTTGATCTTGTTAGGTACCCACATTCAGAATTTGAAACATGTTATACACAACAAGAAACTAGTCTTGCCTGGTTCTTGGATATAACTCCTTGGTGATGCGGTTACAAATCATTCATAATGGTAAAAGGGATGTAACTGTGACCAGAAAAAGTGATAATTATCTATGCATTAATCGTTGTAATAAAAAAGAATGGTGCAAAATATGTTGAAAGACCCTGTCGTATTATATACCTTTCTTGCATGTATCTCGATTATCTCGTACAACAGGTTTTTGAATTTTATTATTGTCCCTCTGTATCTAAGAGACCCAAAATGAAATAAACTTTTTTTTATAAATTAAGATATGCTCTTTCCAGTGCTGCTAATTGTAACCAAATCAGAAGTGTTCCTTTTGAGATATGTGCTTCTGAAAATGGGCCAAAATCGACAAATTTGATTTTTTATTAGATTTTGAACATGAATAATTTAATGAATATTTAAGCAATTTAAAAACAACTTCTGCGGCTTTATGACATACTCATAGGTAATTAGTTTGAGAAATGACAAATTTTTAAAATAATATTTATAGTAGTTACAGCATGTTAAAATAAGTGTAAAATTCAGCCAGATTGGCCGTACGGCCTACTTTGAGGCCTAGTAATGACGATTGTTTTGATTTGTGATTTTTAATACTGCAATTACATTTTTTAGCACAAAAATTTTTACTAGACCACCTATTTTTAATAATCAAGGTTCCATATAACATGAGCAATATGATGCCAAACTTGATGATTTGGCCGTTTTTTCTATGGCCATGAAATAGTGATTGGTACAAATGGACCCCTGGCGCGCCATCTATACTACTTTTTGCACTAAACAGTTTCCAGATGTTCATAATATACCTACATGTACATTCTGTATCAATTATAAAAAATTGAAGGGGGTCGAGTGGGAGCCTCTAGGCCAGTTGACATGGAATGACCCACAGACGAATAGATAAACCGAATGCATAAGCACTTTTCAACTTTGTTGGAAAGTGCTAAAAAGAAACTTCATAACTTTATCAGTGAAGTATTTTGTCTTCAAATGCTTAAAAGTATTTTTACTAGGTTGAGCAAAATGGTCTGGGAAATTTCTGAACGTTGCATTGTTATGCGCAAATTAACTACAAAGGTATTCTTCAAAGTGGAGACAATCATAGTCCATGACTTTCTGCCAGATTAAAGATTTGCTGGAAATATCATGGAAGTTTCTTGGATTCTAAAAGCTCTTGACATGGTTCTTCAACTTCATTAAAGGATTCAATTCGATGGCCGTTGGAAAAGTGTTCCATTGATCGAAAGAATCCGTAATCGGATAAAGCTATGTTTGGACCGAAATTCCTGAATTTTTATAGATCTATAATTACTACTCCTATATTCTATACTAATTCTGGTAACTATTAGATTAAAAATTTCCCTGGACGTTTTGTTCAACGTAATAAATACTTTCAAAAAGTAAATATACTAAATTGTCTCTTATTTAATACAAACTAGGGAACTGCAAGAAGTGTAAGTCACCGATTTTGACGATATTGATATCGTTGGAAAGATCTCATCTTGAGCAGTAAAAAAAAAGATGGGTATCGAACTACACATCTGAAATAAACTGTTTCCCAGATATGCGACAATTTTATGTCACGTAACTAACGGACACTTATTGGGGAATCGCAAAAATTTAGTTTGGATTTTGACGAAAATGGTATTGTTGGAAAGATCTCATCGGGAGGAGTAAAAAACTCAATGGAACTATTCGTCGGAAATAAGCCGTATTCGATATGTCTGACTTTTTTTCACAGAATTAGTGCTCACCTATTACTGAACCGAAAAAAAATCAGTCATGATTTCGAAGAAATTGACACCGTTGGAAAAATCTTGTCATTAGGAATAAAAATCTATAAAGGACTAGCCACAGAGGTTAATACATAAGTTTTACACATTTTTACATGCAAAACCACAACCATAAATGTACAGCGTCAAAAAACACACACATTGCACACAAATTAGCATATTTACAATCATTAATTTCTCTTGATTTTTTTTCACAATTTTTTTGATTGAATATATAATTTTCAAAAATAAACACCTTAATTAAGTTAACAGGAAGCCACTTAATAGCAAAAATTCTAAAGTTAAAGAAATGTCAAGTATAACAGTATAAATACTTTGTAATAAATTAAAATAATAAATAAACAAATTGTGTGATACAAATTGTCACGCTTACGACGATTTGTATCACACAATTTATACAAATTTATACAAATCGTTTACGCTTCAAAAACCGCAGTTTTTCGAAGCGTAGTTCCAGTGAGTTTTTAATTCCCTACATCAAGATTTTTCTAACGATACCACTCTTGACGAAATATATGACTAATACTTAATGCAGTTTCCCAGTAAGTGTGCATTAGCTACGCGACAAAAATTTCTCGGATATCTCGGAAACGGTTTATTTCCGATGATGGGTGATTTCATTGAGTTTTTTAATCCCCACGATGATCTTTTGAACGATATTTCTTTCGTCAAAATCGAGATTAAATTTTTTTGCGGTTCCCGTAAATGTGTGCACTAGCTACGTGACATAAATTGTCGGTAACGACTCATTTTTGACGGGCAGTTCCATTCAATTTTTTACTGCTTACGATGAGATCTTTCCAAAGATACCACTTTCATTAAAATCGTGACTTGCACTTCTTGCAGTTCCCTAGAAAGTATAAGATCACAGATTTATTTGTTTCCATTTTCATTTTTTTCATTTTTCCTTATATTTATTTATTTATTTATTTATTTATTAAGTTTATGGATTTTTTAATAAATTCTACTTAGTACAAATATGAGTTTGTAGACAAACATTAATCTATAATTTAACATATTGCAAACACAAATGAAATGTAAAAATAAATACTCCACTTTCCTTTTCCGTGATACAGTTAATAAGTTATTCTTAGCAAAAGTATAGAATCGAATGTTTCAAAATATTTTGTCCATTAACTTTAAAGAGAATTACATCATGTTTTAAAAAATAATAATAAAATAAAATAAAAATCCTATAACTTTCATACTATGTTCCATATTTTAAAATTTATAAATATTCTTTAGCTCTAGATATTTGTATGTTTATTTATTTTTTCATACAGTGTCAGAAAACATTTTCTTTGAATAAATAGATTAAAATCGCTAAGCATCATAATCTAACAGATCAATTCCACACAAATACATTTTTCGCTTTCTAACTCTTTAAAATTAACCTGAAACAATCTTTGAAATCTTATCTTTTTATGGAAGAAAATTTTTTAAATCCAAAATAAATTATTTGAAAAAAACACTTTTTTAATATAACTTAATGCATTAACAAAGAGATTTGAATTTAAAATCAAACCTTTTGCTAATATATCATTTAAAAATAGAAACTACAAAATGTTTTTTAAAAATCAAATGCTAATGAAGAAGGAATTAAAATCACCCCAAAGAGTAATGAGTAAAAGAAAAAAAAAATCTAAATTAAATATTTAATGTCGCTTGCTCTTTAAAAGAATTTTGTTGTTGTTTTCTCCTTTGGGAAACCAGTTTTAAAGAGATTAACCTTAATTAAGGTTAAAGAAATATTGACTTTAAAAACTTAAATCCATAATTAAGGTTTATATGAAACATTTAACTTCGTATAAAATGTTAAATCATTTAAAATTTAAAATAGTATCAAAATTAAATAACGTCGTTATTCCCAGGTTTTGCTCTGTTGTTATAAGCAGTGAAATAAAAAAAGATTTCTGAACACAATATTTTAATTAAATTGATTTTTCATTACATTTTCGTTGTTTACAAAGTACAAACTATACAATATTTAACAAATTGTAATTAATTTCTTCAATCTCAAAGAGCGCTTTAAAAAGATTATCAAAATTGCATTTGGAATGAATACTTAAGTTTAAATAAACATTTTAATCTTTTTCCGTAGTGCTTTATCTATATTTTTAATAAGCGTATTATCTCTAAAGTGAATTATTTTAATATTTAAGTTAATTATTTCACTTTTATTTAAAGCATGAATCTTGAATAATTTATACCTCAGGAAAGGACAGTATTTTTAGTATTTTTTACTTATGTTTATATTTATCTCTGAATCAATATTTGGCAGCCTTTCCTGTTTTAATAAAATATAAGTATTTTTACAGAGAAAAAAGTGTATTTTTCCATATAATATATCACATGTGTTATTAGCACTTTATATGTGTCTTTTACATCGCATTTTATGTGTCACGTTATTTTTCGAAAATTTCACTACTCGTTTTTTTTTTATGATTACAGTACTATGCTTATGAAAACTTTGATATGATATTATACCATTCATGCGCACAGTCATTTACAATATGAATATTGTCAGAGAAAACCTTCACGTTAGATGCTATTAGTCATGTTGCATTACATATGTAATATGAGTCTTATGATATCAGTTTGAAAATGTCTATGTAAGCGAGGTAAGTGGAACAAGGGGGACGGGATTTGAAATGCTGAAATACCATGACATCTCTAAAAACAAATAATGCATTTTTTTTAACTCGAAATAAAAACTTTATAATATTTTTCGAATATTTTCATGTTTTGAATGTATTTCGCGTTTCTTAAAACATTTTTAAAGTGGTATTTAAGGGCGGGTGTTCGGTATATTTCATATTGTATCATAAATATTATTTATTTAGAATATAAAAAAAAATTATATTAAATGCATTATACAGCACAGTATATACAAGTATCACACAACAAATTAAAAGAGCATAAAAAACATTTCAATGCACGTTATTTGCAAAGTGCACAAAATAAATGCAAGATGTGCTCTCTTTCAATGATCCACAATAGATGTACAATCGTGGGGGGAAAAGTACCCCCCCCCCACACACACACACAAATCTGTAGGTATTTGGCCGAGAAACCTGTAGGAAATCTGTAGGTATTTGGACCATTCTGCAGATAATTTTAAGAAAATCCTTAAAAGAATCTGCGAATATTTTTAGATAAATCTAAATCTGTAAATTTTCTGAAGAAATTGGAGATTTCTTCAGATAACCATAATATTTTTTTTGTAGAGCCATTACTAACTCTGGAAAAAACATCGTAGCAGAAAGTTACTGGCACCAAATGATTGGAAATAAAGTCTACTTTAATATGACGTACATAAAATTTCCATAGGAGGTCATCTACATATTAAAACGAACCCAATCTATTTCTTTCAATAACAGTACCCAATTATAACAGCATAAAGGAATCTCACTTTTCAATTAGATTAAAAACAAATGTTTTAATGCAATTTGTACGATAAGTTTCGGAGAAATTAATTATTTTCAAATTAAAATATTTTAGGGTCTGTATCCGAACTGAAGTTCTGTACACGGTTGTTTATCTACTCTTCTTGATCAAAACATCTTAGGAGTTACTGAAGCAGACATTGTAGAGTGCCAGATTACAGGATATTATAAGAGATTTCAAAATATCTAGTCACAAGTAATATAATATGAATTTTGAAGAGTTCAGTTATGCTTACAAGGTGATTAAACTAATCAAACATAATTCATTTTATTTATAATATCATATTATTTTCAAACGTTAAACAGGCTCTTCATAAGAGAACATTTTTATAACTAATTTTTGTTTTTATTTTTGTTTATCTAAAGATATATTCAATCAATCTAAATTTCATTGTAATATAACACTTAATTAAACACTTTATCTCAAATTGATTTTTAAGTGACATTAAATTCCTGTCAATAAAATTATTCTTGCAACGAATAAAATTTGGAATTAAATTACTATGCTTACATGATTAAAGAAATTTTAAATTCATCAACTCTCAGTCCAAAAGAAGGCATTCGTAATTGTATTTTAATTTTCTTGCATTCTATTTACATTCATTAAAAAAAATTTTCAGTTATAAATATTCAGTGATGAAGAGCCTATTTAAGATTCGAAAGTATTAAAATATTTTGAATAAAATTAAATAAAAACATCTTTTTGATTATTTTAATCGCCTTTTAAGTAAAACTGAACGCTTTAAAATTCATATTATATACACTCGACTCTCCTTAATTCAAAATTGGATAAATCGAATATATCGAGTAGACTGTATTTTGTGTTTAAAACAAGATGCAAATTATGTTCCCTCATATGGTTTTATATGAGGACTTTAGAAGCCAAGGGATACAAGTAACATAATTTAGATTTCGAGTAAATTGAGTTCAAAGTTAAGCATCAATTGTAATTGAATCAACTGAGATAGGAATCTTTTGCTTATTTCTTAATGTTCTTTGAACTCTTGTTTCAACAGCTCTTTAGAAAAACAGCCGATTAAATTTTGTTTTAAATGTATAACTAAGCAATATTTATCAGCATTCGGCACTTGTACCCTTTGGTTTCCAAGCAGTAATGAAAAGTCCTTGGAAGCCAAAGGGTACAAGTGCCAAATTAATAGAAGAAATAAAAAAATATGAAATAAAATGTTAAATTTATAAAAAATGAAGAATAATGTTGATATAAATAAATTAATGGGCAAAACTTTGTTTTAATAAAAGTTCTAAAAAGGAAAAATTATGAAATAAAAAGATTAAGATACGAAAAATTTAAGACCAATGTTTGTAAACATGAATGAAACAACAAACGTTACTCTAACATAATATTTAAAATTTTATTATAAGTTTTGAAAAAATTGAAATTTTCTAACACTGTCTAACAGAGGTAAAAAAGAAATTATATTTTCAGTTTGTATGTCCGTCTGTCTGTCTGGCCATCCGGATGTCTGCCCGCGCTTTAATTCTTGTAAAAATACTCAAATTGTGCTGAATTTTTTGAAAATTATTTACGCTTATCCTAGCACGAACCCTATTTCAAAGAAAATTTATAGCATGATTAATTTATTTACAGAAACAGTCAAAAGTTTTTCATTTCATTACGGACTATGGGGTAAAAATAGTTTCAAATAAATTTTAAAGGTGTTACACCCTGTCAAATATATTAAGACTTATATTCATTTAGGAAGTTCTTTAAAATATGCATTCTGTAAAATATAAGGTGAAAAGAAAAGCTAATATTCATTTACAGGGACACACAAAAGAATTCAATTACATAACGGGAAAGTGGAAATTGTTTGCAACGTATTTTAATTATATTAAACTTTTTATGTATAATAAAATTGATATACGTCCATGAGATTTAATATAAGTTAAATTGCGCATAACATGAAGTTCACAGCATTTACAGGGACACACAAAAGATTTGAAATAGTATATTCTTTACAAAATACTGTACATTATCGATATGGTTGATGGATGATATGCCCTTTTAAGTTTTACTAAATTTATCCATATTACATGGTATGTATAATTGCTATATTTGATATACAGGGCTACACAAAAGATCTGGTAAAGTTTACTGAATATGAGTATAATTTACTTAAAGATTGTTTTTAAATAAGTTGTGTATTTTTATGATGAATTTCATTCAGTTTACTCAGAAATGTTTGTAGAATACAGATAGAATGATATACAGGGCAACTTACAGAATTGGATACATAGTCATCTATGGATGATAATTTCTTGAAATATTATTTCAGTAATCTTAAGAATGTTTTACTTGGAACTAAATTTTAGCTAAATACTGGCGTATAATACAGGTTCTAGGTAAACTCCAGTGATGAACAAAAGTATACAAGTATGCTTCCATCTATTAGTACAAAATGCTGAAAGAGAAATTTCAAACTATTACGCATTTTCTTCCTAAATTAGTTTTTTTCTACTTTACAGTATATATATAACATACAGTTCAAACACAGGGCTGTTGAAAAGTATTACGATACATACTTTTCTATGGACAATAACACTTTATTACCTTAAATTGCGAAAATTTTTCAAAGATTCCAGGAAATCTTGGAAAGTGTTTCAGAATCTATGTTTAATGTTTGATTTTTCTTACTTGTTAACAGTTTGAATTTATTTAATGTAATATTTAATGCATTAAAAAGCAAATTCTAAACAGAAAAAAAACTGACGAAAAACGTTTTGAAAAAATACATACAACTCTAGTTAATAAGGTATAAAACGTCACGGTGTAAATAATTTTAAACTATGATTGATACAAATTGGCATTATGATCGTGTTTTTGTACCAATCGACGTTTAAAAATGATCAAATTCCTGGGGCGTTTTCAGAGTCATGAACTAGTCTTGCAAGTCGTTGGTCACGCTTCAGCTATATAGACATTAATGAATACAACTGCACTTATACCCCTTGGCCTCCACGCATTTCAGGATTTCGGGAAACAGGTTAAGTAACTGACCCCTAAAACTCAGTACAAAATTAAAAATCACTCATAACTCTTTACTTACAAATAAATAGACTTATTTCCAGATAGCCTGTGCACTTAACTAATTTTTTTTCAATTTTGTCACTTATACCCCATGGCTTCTGGGCTTCTCATATCTAATCACTTCTATTGTAGACGGTGCCTTAAACCGTCATTTTGCCGTTTTCTAAGCATTATTTGAAAACTACTTGGAAGACAAATTTCAAATTTTGGATTTCATAAAGCAGGACTGAATAAATCTAAACTCATAAAATAACTTAGGTTGCAATTAATATTTTCTTCGAATATTAATTTCATAATTCATAATTCATATTTAAAAATTATAAAAATTTCAAATTCAACGTATTTATGTCTGGGTGTTTTAATATTATTGCTGCATAAAAAATTAGCTCTTTAGGAGTATAATTTTAGAAGATATTAATAAAAACATGAAAATATAAATTAACATTATAAGCACTAAATTTTTAACATTTATATTCAAAAAGTTGTCATTCAAAAGACTTGAAATTTAGTGTCTAGCCACAGTTTGAACCGAAGATTTAAAATATCTAGTTAAAATTCAATATTGCTTTTGGGAAAAAATGAAGTGTGTTTTTTTTTTTAAATGTGGATGCCCTCCTAAGAAAATTTTATGCACATAATTTAAATGTAGACTTTATTTCCAATCGTACAATACCCGTAACTTCCTTCTACAATGATTTCTTGAGGAGTTAGTAAGGGACGTTTAATTTTGTCCACTACTGTACAAGAAATTTCTAACAATGGTATAAAAAAGTTCTCCAGCAGCTACGTAAGCAAGGAAAACTTTTTCAAAGTTTTTCAAAAAAAATTAAAGGAATTACAAGAAAATTTTTTTGACTTTTTAGAAATTATTAGAAATTATTATTTTAGTTCTGATTTCTTACTCAAATAACGCCGTATATGTAAATGTATATATATATATATATATACAGGGTAATTCTACATTTTTTTACAATAAAAGAGTGGTGATAGTACACATCAAGACAAACAATATTAAATAGGAGAACAAGGGTCTCAAACGTTTTCCAAAGCAGATAGCTGCCATCAGGGCCGTAGCTAAGGGGGTGTTATGGGCGGCTCAGCCTCCCCTAAAATATTTTAAGCCCCCCCCCCCTGGAAAAAGTTCCAAGGTCACTAAATGTTCCGAAAATTCAAATGAAATTCTGTTCAAAAATCTAATTTAGTTTTGAGACCCTTTCATAGTTTTGCAGAGTTACTAAATTGTATCTAAAATACGTGTTTCAACACTCCCTCATCCTATTGGTACATATGAAGCCAACAGGATGTTTAATTTTGCACCAGTTATACATTCAAAATTTTCATCATCATATTCTTTTCTTAGCATAAAATGAAATTATTACAACAGTTTAATGAGAAATAGTACCTACAATGTGAATATGCACTAATTTATCTTTCTGCATTAGAGAGAACAAAAAAATATGAGCCCCCCCCCCCTACATTCCCTTGAGCCCCCCTATATTCCGATGACCCCCCCCCCTATCATACACTTCTAGCTACGGCCCTGGCTGCCATTAAAGTTTAGGGACCAAAATTTCAAATAAACATAAAAAACGGAAAAATCGGTCGATTGATTTTCGATTTTCACTAAAATTATTCTTTATGTCGGCATTTTCTTGAAATTAAATTATAAAGATAAAATTTTAAAAATGCCGATAGAGGGCGCTTTAGACTTTGGAGTAACGAACAACTATTTTTTGCCGGTATTTTTTGCATCTCATTAAATGTATTCTTAAGCTTAAACTCAAACTTAAATTTTGAGTACAAAATCTGAAAAGTTGGGAGTGGTTAAGCAGCACAAATTGAACTGTTTTCAGAGAGTTCAAATTTCAAATGATTATAAAAAACGTAAAAATTGGTTCATTGATTTGCGGTTTTCACTAAAACTATTCTTTATGTTAGTATTTTCCTAAAAATAAATTATAAAGATAAATTTCAAAAAATGTCGATAGAGGGCGCTTTAGACTTTAAAAAAACTAACAACTATTTTTTCCGTTATTTTTTGCATCTCATTAAATTTTTTCGGAAGCTTAGACTTAAATTTAAATTTTGAACTCAAAATTTGTATAGTAGGGAGTGGTTAAGTAGCACAAACTGAACTGTGTTTAGGGGAGTGTTCAAATTTAAAATAATTATAGAAAATGGAAAAATTGGTCAATTCGTTTGCGGTTAAAAATAAAACTATTCTTTAAGTCAATATCTTCTTCAAAATAAATGTTAAAAAACTCCGTTATAAAACGCCTTAAACTTCAGAGTAACCAACAATTAATTTTAACCATTATTTTTAGGTTCTTATTAAATGCTTGCAAAAGCTTACTAAATGTTTTTGGAAGCTTAGATTTACACTTAAATTTTGAGCTTAAATTCAGAATCGTTGGGAGGGGTTAAGAAGTACAAACTGAAGTGTATTCAGGATTTGAAGTTTAACCCTCCCCCCTCCTCGAATTCAATTTTTCGCTACTTACACACTCCCAACGATTCAGAATTTTAACCCAAAATTTAAGTCTATGCATTTGAAAGCATTTAACGAGATTAAAAAATAACAGTTAAAAATAGTTGTACGCTACTCCAAAGTCTAAGGCGCCCTCTATCGGCATTTTGTGAAATTTATCTTTAAAATTTATTTTCACGAAAATGCAGATTTAAATATTAGTTTCTGCGAAAACCGCAAACGACTCGACCAATTTTTCCGTTTTTTATAATCATTTGAAATTTGAACCCTCTGAACACAGTTCAGTTTGTGCTACTTTACCACTCTTAACTATTCAGATTTTGAGCTCAAAATTTAAGTCTAAGCTTACGAAAGCATTTAATAAGATGCAAAAAATAACGCCAAAAAAGAGTTGTTCATTACTCCAAAGTCTAAAGCGCCCTCTATCGGCATTTTTTGAAATTTATCTTTATATTTATTTTCACGAAAATACCTACATAAAGAATAGCTTTAGAGAAAAGCGCAAATCAATCGACCATTTTTTCCGTTTTTTATAATCATTTGAAATTTGAACCCTCTGAACACACCACAGTTTGTGCTACTATACCACTCCCAACTATTCAGATTTTGAGCTCAAAATTTAAGTTTGAGTCTAAGCTTATGAAAACATTTAATGAAATGCAAAAAATACCGGCAAAAAATAGTTGTTCGTTACTCCAAAGTCTAAAGCGCCTTCTATCGACATTTTTTGAAATTTATCTTTATAATTTAATTTCAAGAAAATGCCGACATAAAAAATAATTTTAGTGAAAACCGCAAATCAATCGACCGATTTTTCCGTTTTTTATCTTTATTTGAAATTTTGGTCCCTGAAATTTAATGGCGGCTATTTCCTTTGGAAAACGTTTGGGACCCTTGGTCTCCTATTTAATATTTTTTGTCTTGATGTGTACTATCACCCTTCTTTTATTGTAAAAGAAAAATTAGAATCACCCTGTATATATATATATATAAGGGTGGCGAGTAGTCAGGGGAAAATTACAGTCAAAAAACGTGTTTAACACCAATATTCTGTTAAAGAGAAATTTGCCTTCATTAATCCCTTTATATTATTTGTACTATTTTCTATAAAAAAATATGCTTGTAGTTTTCTCTTTTTTTCACTGTGTTTTTTACTGACCACTCGTCACCCTGTATATATATATATGTATGTATGTATGTATATATATATATATATATATATATAAATTTTCGCTAAGGAATAGCAATGAATTTTTTTTAAATGTCTAAAATTGTCCGTTCCTTGAAATCATAAATCAAATGCACCTTGATAATGGACTGAGTAAGTAAATTTTTAACGTTAAGTCTATTTAAGTGATAAACATTTCAGGACTGCAACAGCTGAATATTTTTATATTCTATCTCACACCACTTTTCTAAACAATTTTTTTTCAGATAGACTTTGACAATATTTGCTTGAGAAAAACAATACTAAATTTACTTTCTTAAACTAGTGGTCCGAATTTAATCTCAAAATTGCGACCTGTGGCAGCTTTGCTTTTGAATGCTTTTCGGTGTATTTATTCTGAAAGCAATCCCAAACCATCATTATTACACCGTCCGCACAAAATTTCATAATGCTAATGCGGTAAATGCACCAGTAGTGGGCCACTTAAGGACATTTGTCAAATTATTGTTAATATGTTAGTGAATTCCAAAAAACATATATATTTTTAGCCCAGTCCTTACCTTCATGTATCCGAATAATCATTCAAATTTTTAAAATATATTCTTTAGAAAAAATGAAAAATAAAAAATGTTACCCTCCTCTATGCTCCAGTGGTGGGCATAGTAAAATTCTAAAGCTCCAGTAGTGGGATCACCAGAAGTGGGCCACTTCATTCTTGAGTGTAATGTGTACTGTACAGAGGTTACAATTTTTATTTACATTTCTACACTTAAATATACACAATAATGAAATCATATTTAGAAGTTTTGATGATTACGTAAAATAATTTCAGCTTCTCTTTAGTTTCTTAGAACAGTCTGTAACATTTTATAATTTAAAAAAAAATCTGCCCTATTTGTTACTTTGCAGTAGTGATAAATAAAAGATATACATAATAAAAAAGGTAATTAAATGCTGAAATGCTTGCAAAACTATATTACATTTATTAAAAAAAAAAAAAAAAAAAAAAAAAAAAAAAAAAAAAAAAAGAAAGAAAGAAAAAAGAATAATATGAGTGGGATTTAAATTTAACTGCCTTTATTTTTCTTTTATAGCCTTTTTTTTTTTTTTTTTTTTTTTTTACAAAAAGAATACAAAAGTTGAATATCTGTTTGTCCGAGTTCTGGTTGCGGTACCACTCCAACTATATCGGAAAAATTTATGCTAGAGACATCATTTTCTTTGATGACAAAGTCTTTTTTATTTCCAGTTGACTTCAATCCTTGGAAAAATATTATTATTTCTTTAATTTCTTGAACTACCCACAAATACACATCTTTTTCTGTATTTCCTTTTTCTCTGATTATTGAGGCACGTAAAAATTGTCCCTTTTTCACTTGAGATTCTTCTGGGATAAAGTAACGGCCCACTACTGGAACAGATTGAAATTTAATGACTCAGAAGTAGACCACCCCTCAAACTTAATAATATGTTAGATTTATACCTTTTAAGCATAATGAATAGAGTATTCATTTATACAGTGTATTAGAAATGTGACATTTTAATATAAAATACAATATACTTTTAAAGAAAAAAATATTGAATGAAAACTTGCCTCTTAAGGAAAGCAATAAGAATGAGCCACAAAATCCTTGTATTTTAAGACGGAAAGAAAAACACCCTTACAACTCAAAGACTATCAGAATACTGAAGTTGTCCCTTTGTCTGATAACAGATCAGGGTTCTAGCCAATGAGCAGTTAGTTTGTTATCTGACAGGGGTGACTAGAAAACTTGTTTTTCAACTTTGAAAACTGGTGGCCCACTATTGGTACGTGGTCCACTACTGGAACACTTACCCTATATGTTCATAATGCTAATATAGTTCATAATGTTAGTTCATAATGCTATTTTTCAAAAAAGCATGATATCGTTCTTGAAAAGTGCTGAATGCTAATTCAATTATTTTTTACAGCCGAGTACATCCAAATAAATATTTTAGACGACATACTCAATCATTTTCTCATTATTTTACCACAAAATGCAAATTATAATTAACAGTTGATCATGCATTTAACCGTGCATAAAAAATGAATTGTAAAATTTTGTAACAACCTAATGAGGTACAAAATTTCTGATAGCAGATTCAGATTCTGAATGCAAAAATATATAAAAGAAGTTCATATCAAATCACCTGCAGAATGGCTGTTGACTAGTGTTATTGAAAACGTATTCGAGCAATTTATGGTAAACTAGCCGGCTGTGCCTCCTACGAGCTACGCTATTCAACCCTCATTGATGCGCCTTAAACTTTCAAAACACGCTAATTCGAGTGGTTTTCAAAACATTGCAAAACTCTGAACTATGCATTTTTTTATGAGGCGAGATTATTAAAAAAATTTTGTTCTTTGATCATTTGGTATCTATTTAAAATAATAACATTTCTAAAATATGCAAAAAATGTATCTAAATGCTGAAAATTTCAATTTAAAATAGAAAAAAATAGAAAAAAACTTAGTCATGTTAAAAAAAAGTATATGCAGTATCGGCAACATCTAATGATATGTCCAGAAAAAAATGATTAAATTCCTATGTATAGTTTTTGCTCCTATAAAATTTCTTTAATGGAGCAATTTTGTCCAACTTTAACATTAAATACCTCTTAAAATAATAATTGAATTCAAAAATTTTATACATCAGTGTATTTATCAAACATTTCTCTATGATAGTCCCATTTTCATACTTTTATGTGCAGTAGTTTTCTTAATATTTGCAAAGAAATACCCTAGGTCAAAAAAATTCATTGTCAGTGGCAATGACAGCATTAGTTAATTTTTATAGAAAAGAGAGATACATTGACTTTAATTTTGGAACAAAAGATAGGATAATATTCAAATACTCAACTAAACAATTAACTGGGGATCTTCAAATTGAAGCTTTTCAAGAGACTTCAAAAAGCTTCAAGGACGAAAAAGTGTCGATACTCATTATGAAAAACTGCTTTCATCAGTATTGTTTGTATTCTTGTAGACTGTTATTTAGTGTCCCTCAAACCGTAAAATATTGTAAGGGGCATAATATCACGAAATACGAGGATACCAATACGCACAATATTTTTTAATATTATATAATGCAATTTATTTTTTAATATTCCAATAAAAAGAATTCTCAGACATACTTTCAAAAAACATTGCATTTCTAATAACACAATTAAAGCAATTTAAAATCTTAAAATTTCAGATTGGCATTTTCCTGTCATGTCATACTGTGATATGTTCAAAGTAAAAAGCCTTCTCTTATGCTGTATAAATATCTTTTGATAGTTTTTTTTTTGTTTGTTTCTAATTAATATTGATACCTCATAAAATACATATAAGAGAAAAGTAAACAAATTCTATATTTTACAAATGCTTTTCCATAATTAAAACATGATTGTCACTGAAAATGGATGTGATTTTCCTGGCCTGCTTCTTTTAGTCCTTTATCCGATATAAATATGGCACTGTAGAGGAATTCTTCTTATTTTGGGCATAGTTTAAGTCAGAAGCAGTAAAATCATAGCTAACAGCAAGATCTTTTAGATAATTCCTTTGAGAATATTAATAAAATAATAAAAAGCCGACCAATTAAAAAATATCCAATGTACATAATTTAAACAAATGTATTTTCATTAATGATTTTCGCCAGCTCTTGATTAACATTAGCGATTTGGAAAATAAGAAATGAAAGACACTAGCCAATTGAAAATAAATGTTTACAAAGTAGATTCAGCATGAAACACTGAAACATGTATCTATAACAACTTATTATGTATATTTTCCCTCCAAATATTCTTTTCCTCCTTTTTATAATTGCTTATAAAATAGAAAATTGACCTTCCACAATCAAAACTAGTAAAAATAATAAATATCTTTTAAATGTATAAATGTTTCAAACTTTTTTTTTAGCAGTCTAGTTAAACATTGCATACAGCTAATAAATAGTGTAATGACTAATTTCAACACCGCATTTTTACAAAAAGTCTCTATTTGACGATTGATGCAAGTAATTCTGCTTGTGTTTTCCTAGCATAATACCGGTGCGTAGATAGTGATTCTCTAATAATGAAGAAATATCCATCACATAATGCATTTTGTCTTTGACTGTTGTTAAACCGAATTGGTTTTAAGCCAGTATCAATAAATACATCAATATAAATCACACGGTGCGATTGAACCTGTAAAGCGACATCAATCGTTCAAAAAATTGAATACGAATCTCAATTGTATTCGCACACATACAAAAAAGTGGAAATTGAGCACTCGCAATTCGACGATTCTGATAGTACTTTAACACACCAAATGGAGCATCTTGTCGCGATATGACGCAATATCGAGAGGCTGTGTGAACCTTGTTCTCATTTATGTACTAAATAGTGTAATTATAAAGCAATGAAAGCATATGATATCTTTATATTTATTTCATAAAGATATGATAATCTGATAAAGTTTTTAAACTGTAAATAATACTTGCAAGACAATGCTTTCCAAAAATTTAGCTTTTCTTGCGAAATTCAACTTTGCCCTTTTCGCCGCACCCCATGGTCGTTAGAATAAAGAAGTACCACTTAATTTATACGCCAAGGGGTAAATCGTTGTTTATACGCTTCTCATTTATACGACTTTTACACATGTACGTTGTTTCAGGGTGATTCCGATTCCTCCTTATGTTATTTAATGATGCAATGTTTCGTTTAAACTGAGTACAGCATCCGTTATGATTGTTTCTTTTGAGCCGTAACCGACTTTTAAAAAATTGTTTTATCCTCAACGCTTATCTTTTTTTTTTTTTTTTTTTTTTCTGATAGCAGTATTTTGGAAAAGTTGAAAAAGAAAGGACATGTGGGCCTGCTAAAGGAGTTTTTCGTGGACCGCGTGAAAGGTTTTTTTCGACGAAAAGAATGGACTGAGTGTGATGCATTGGTTCGGACACTCTTCTAACCTTTTTCGTTTTTCACATTACTAAAATCTTTTTAAGGACTTAGCATACATAATGCATTGTAGCATAAGAACCGACAGCACAGAAAAACCAAGGTACCGAACTCAAGTAAAAAAACCTTTATTATATGGAAGAGTAGCAATAGGGCAATCCAATGATCCATTTCTGTAAGAAGTGAAGTGGTGCATAAGCAAAAAGTAATACCACCGTTGGTTAACTCGTAAGTATATCACTGTGTTTGTTCTATAATCAGAGGTATAAAATGATGCTACACTTTTAAAAATTTTGCTTTAATTTGAGCCAAATTTTGGTGCTTAGTAGCTGCCACCATAAAATTGTGAAATCATTTGGAACTTCCTATTTCAACTTCGTTCCAACTCTCGGAACTATGCTTCAGCAGGAGTTCCAAATATTGATTCAAGATATCATGATCTTACAGTGGCAGCTATTGAACACAAAATTTGGTTCAAACTAGGACAATTTTTTTAACACTGCAGGACAAACACAATGATAAACCTATGAGGTATGTGTGGTATTGATCCCTGCGGGCAAAGACATTCGCAAGCAAATCCTAAACAATTCCGGAGGTTATTTTCTAATATCTCGTTTGCATATCGACATTTTTATTTATTTTTTTATTATTGGTTAGCTGAGGTCCATCGATGCTTCTTTTTTTACTTTTTCGATATTGGTGGCAGATTTTTCTAAGAAATAGATTTTTACTTTCAAAACTGGTTTTGAAACAGAAAGTGTCATTCTAAAAATAAAAAAAAATAAATTGAAAAAATAAAAAAGAATCGATGTAGATATGAACCTCAGCTATACAATATGAAAATTATATTTAAAAAATATATATCTAAATGCAAATGATATATTAGAAAATAACTTATAGATTTAGTATTAGGCAGGACAGGAGCCTTAAGTCTCAAAGTAAATCGGAACGTCATATTACAGTTAAAGATAATTTAATTCAATTATTTCTGTGCATTCGATAATGAATTAAAAAATATAATTGAAGGAATGTAGCTGCTATAAAATTAGATAATCCTAACTATTATTTTTCAATTTCAAAAAAGATTATTTAATAAGTTATTTAAAAATATTTTTCCTTTTTTTTTTTTTAAACTGAAAATGGTAGAAAAATTAATTTCATATGATTTCAACACTGAATTCCTACAGACAAAGATTTTACACTTTAGACGACTACAATTTAGATTGTACGTCTTTTTATAACGGTACATTGAAAGACATATAATCGATTCATTACTGTATTGCAGAATAAACAAGTTGGAAATTGCACGTGAAGCGTAGCAAACGACGTGCGTTCGTACGATAACGAAGTTTTAAAAATATTACTCTCATATATCAATCTCATAAAATTGTAAATAGTGAATTACAATTAAAACGCTCATCAAACAATGTTCTCCCTATACCATTATGTAATGGAATATTTTGTGTGGCCTTGTAAATCAATAACAAATGCTCTTTGCATCACAAATTATGTAAAATGTATATTATAATATGTACTTTATATTGTATATAAATTTTATTAAGTTCGAATGAGTGCAACACCATTAAAATGCATTTGAAACATTTCCCCCCATTGACCGTAATGTAACGGAATACTTTTGATTGTCCCTGTAATTGATCTATGCATCCGATTTTCATAAAATTTGAAATAACTCGACAAAATTATGTAATAACTATGTATTTTAAATTTCAAACGTATAAAATACATTTGAAACTTTTTCCCCATTGACTATAATGTAATTGAATACTTTTGATTGTCCCTGTGATTGATCTATGCACCCGATTATCAAAAAATTTGAAATAACTCGACAAAATTATGTAATAACTATGTATTTTAAATTTCAAACGATTAAAATGCATATGAAACTTTTTTCCCCATTGACCGTAATGTAACGGAATACTTTTGATTGCCCCTGTAATTGATCTATGCATCCGATTTTCATAAAATTTGAAATAACTCGACAAAATTATGTAATAACTATGTATTTTAAATTTCAAACGTATAAAATACATTTGAAACTTTTTCCCCATTGACTATAATGTAATTGAATACTTTTGATTGTCCCTGTAATTGATCTATGCACCCGATTATCAAAAAATTTGAAATAACTCAACAAAATTATGTAATAACTCTGTATTTTAAATTTCAAACGATTAAAATGCATTTGAAACTTTTTTCCCCATTGACCGTAATGTAATGGAATACTTTTGATTGCCCCTGTAATTGATCTATCCATCCGATTTTCATAAAATTTGAAATGACTCGACAAAATTATGTAATAATTATGTATTTTAAATTTCAAACGATTCGGTTGGGTAGTTTTTGCGTTGTTATATGCGGACAGACAGACAGACAGACAAACGGACAGACAGACGGACAGACAGACGGACGGACTGAGAGACAACAATAGGTGCTACGTATTTACATAATTACGAACGCACCTAAAAATCACATATAATTTTAAAACATGTAAATAAAAATGGATTTAATCTAAAAATATTTTTGGTTAAAATGTTCGTATTAGTTGTGCATTAGTAGGGCAGTAAAAATATATAAATTGAAATCATCACATGTGACAATTATGAACGATTTGGGAAAATAGTTGTTGTTCTCTTTAGAGAATTGGGAAATCTGAAGAATATCTGAAGGTTTTTCTTGGTTGATTTCCGCAACTTATTTAATTTTATTCGTTTTCTGATTGCTCTATGTTTAATGTCCAAAAGATGAATACTTCTTTTTTTTTATTTCATTCATTTTCGGATTGGTTCTTGCTTAATGTCTAGAAATAGAATACTTCTGTTGCCACGATGACAAAAAAAAGTATTAAAACTACAAAAAAATATTAACTCAATAACAAATTTAGATACAGGTTTCAAACAACTTAAATTTAAATTTTTTTTTTTTTTTTTTTTTTTGTATATTACGGTGTAAAAATTGAAAATGTGCGATGTTTAGAAATTTAAAAGTTACAGTAGGGAAATTTACAGAAAAAATTGCAGAAATTTACACAAAAATAACAGTACGGAAATTATATATAAAATTTGTTTATGATTCTCCCAGGAATATTAACGTGACTCTAAATGTCCAGGCGTATTAATATAACTCTGTTATTACGTAAGCTATTTTTTGATCATCATAAAAATGATGTTATTATTGTTTTTTTTTGTTTTTTTAAATATAGAAATCATTTATAAGCCTAAAATTACAGTCTTTGAAAATATTATTTTCCAAATAGTCGTTGTAATTTGTTAAATTGCAATTTTTATTTACTTATTTATTTATTTATTTATTTATTTATTACAAAGGCATTTAAAAATAAAAACGTGGTTCTATTTGTAAAACAAAAATAAAAATTTAAGTTACGCACTTCGAGATTATTCGAAATCCAACCAGGAATAACATAAACACTCAAATATGGAATTTTTTCATTTCATACTTAGTTGAATAAAAAGCAGCCGAGCCAAAGGTAAAAGCGAATACATTGCGGTGACGGACGAAACTTCAATTTGAAAAACGAATCGAAATATAGAATACAAACTATTTCCATTTCATCATCGCATTTTACTGAGAAAGAATATTTCTTAAATCCAATTTAGCAAAAAAGAAATAGAGGTTTGTAACGAAATTTATTCAGTAAAATGCTCATAAAATTTCACTTACACTGTAAAAAAAAATTCAAGAGGTTACTAAAAATTTTTTAGTAAATTTGTATTCCACAGAATTTTTTAGTAACCATTACAAACTTTTTTTTGCAAGTGAAACAATCATTTCTTTTGTAAACTGAACAAAAGAATTTTTTGTATAACTAACTTAAAAATTTTTAGTATGAACCATCAAGCAAAATTTAGTAATAGCTCCAAAATGAATTTTAATAACCTTTACGTGCGCCCGAAGGGCAGGAGCTTATTTCGAGCTGCATCCAGACTTCTGAAACACTAGATTTTCGGCAAAACCGCAATAGATTGCAGCACCAAACATTGCTACCTGCTCCGACAGGATTTTCATAATCACTTTATTAACGAGTACTTACACTACATACATTCGGGGCGTATTTGGCTGTGTCCAGCATCGAACCCGGGACCTTTCAGCCTGGAGTCCGTTACTATAACCACTATGCTATCAAGGCCACACCAAGTAAGTTTTAGTAATAGCTATTAAAAATATAAAACTATTAACTCTATTCATTGCTAACTTTTTTCTAGTAATTCTTACAGATTTTCTAGTAACCGACTAAGATTACTAAAAAATTTTTAGTAATTACAAGGATCACTAAAGTTTTTTTAGTAGATCGAACTTTTTTTTACAGTGTAGACAAACCAAAAATAAATTTATTTAAAGGATTAATATATTTATTTTAATATGCGGTTTGCTAGAATTATGCCATTTTAGAAGAATATTATCGTCTATAAAACGACTATTTCAAACCAGATTTAATCATCAATTTAACTATATGGGCCATTTTCACCATTCGCTTACATTTCAGATTTTTATCGCTATTTTTCAAACTAAATTTCTTTTAGAAATGAAGGCATGTGTTAAAGTAAACATTTATTTAAAAAAAAATCGTTGTGCACTTTGTCCTATAATATAACATGCAGATGCTATTTAAAGTTGGCTTGTAAGGCAAATTGTCAAGTCCGTTACCATACAAAATTAGTGAAAATACTCAGCTTTAAATTTATTAAATTTCCTAAAATCAACTCACTTTGAAGTGACTTATGTCCCTAAGTTTCAAAACATGATATTTATCAATAATACTTAAATTAAATTGAAATGATAGACAGTTTTAGCCACAAGATTTTGATCAGATAGAAATTATACAAGAACTTTTCCTAATAATTAAAATTTATATTCATGTAAATTATTAAATTTTAAGGAAAATGCATATTTGTTTCTTAGTTGAATAAAAAATAAAAGTAGAATGGTGAAAAAATGATAATCATAAAAAAATCGTGCGGTAACAGACTTGACGTTTGGTAACGGACTTGGAAAATGGCTGATATAACAATTAAGCGAATATAATTAATTTTTATATATGCACTTTCTTTTAAAAAGTTACTGAAATTCAGTTAGAAAACATTCTTGTAATAAAATAGAGCTATCATCTCTATATAATAAAACCCAAAGTAACGTATAGCGCGTCAAACCGGTTTTTTTTTCTCCAAAAACTGTCATTGGAATTGACGCTCCTTCCGAGACCGTTATATCGTCTGTGTGCATCCGAATCTTAGCCGCATAATTTTTTTTTGCCCTCTTACATCCCTTTTGCCAATAAAAGGGGAAAATGACAATCCTTTTTTTGGGGGGGGGTGGATTTCAAAGTACTCTAAAAAATAATTATTATTAGTTTTATTTCAATAGTTGCAGCAGACTTTTTTAATTAAGTAATTGTGTTGTATATTTGTTAAAATTTTGTTATGGTATATTAGTCGCAATTTGTTATGGTATTTTAGTTGCGATTTGTACATGCAATATTTTGAAATAAAATTGTTTGAAGTCTTGAAATTTCCGTTCTATGTTCGTTACCTAGATGATATCTATGCTTTAGTTGAAGTGAATTCAGATATAAATCATATTCTCTCTGTCATGAATTCTATTGATTCTTGCATTCAATTTACTTTTGAAACTGAATCGAACAATTGCCTTTCTTTTCTGGATGTCCTTGTTATTCGCAATGAAGATAATTTTCAGACTACTGTCTTTCGCAAACCTTTTGCGGTCAGTCTTCCACCTCACAGATATTCTTCTCATCCTCCTAACCAGAAAGTTGCGGCTTTTAAAACTTTTGTTTTCCGGGCTTCCAATATTTGTTCAACTCCTCAGTTACTCAGTGATGAACTTAATTATCTGAAAGCTATTGCTGTTGATAGTGGTTATTCCCCTAATATTATAGATTCAATTCATAGAAAATTGACAAAATCCACCCAATCTGAAAGAAAAAACTTTAATTTGAACCCAAATGCTTTGGTTGTTTTGCCTTTTTTCCCCAAAATCAGTCAGCAAGTTGCTAAAATTTTAAAAAGATTCGATTTCAATGTTATTTTTTCTCCTGTTAATAAAATTGCTTTTTCAAATCTTAAGCACCCCAGTGATCGCTTAGATAACTGGGGTAGTTACCAAATTTCTTGCCAATGTGGTCTTTCTCATATTGGTCAGACTAAACGTGCTCTCACATTTCGTTTAATGGAACATAAAAGGTATGCCAAAAATCAAGAGCTTAAACGTTTTTCAATTGCTCAACATTCTTGGTCTTCACAACATAAGTTTAACTTTTCTTCAGCTACCATCATCCATAAATGTCCTTCTATTCTTGATCTTGATTTTTGGGAAGCTTACCACATCATAAAAAATTCTCACTCCTTAGTCAATGACTTATCTAGAACTCCTTATTTTCCAAGTATTTGGAAAACTTTAATTTAATACTTTTTTTCACTCACTTTTTAGTTTTTGTTTTGCTTGTTCTCCGATAGATGTCGCTACTTGTCCACCCAGTTGTTTTGTCTGCTTTTCTTTAGGCGGGTGGAGTGAAAAATCGAAAGTTGGAATTTTGATTTTGGATAGCAGCCAAAAGTTGCCTTTTAGTACCTCTAATACATGTGTAAAATTTCATGAATTTTGAAAAACTTCTTGAGTCCCCTACCAGGACATTTATATTTTCATTGATTTATACGATAGATTCTTACCATAAATTATACATTAACAGGATTTTTTGGTAATCTCGTTTGATATTATTATATTTAAAATGTGTAGTGTAATACCTTTCATCATTTTCAAACTTTAAGTCTTTATTTTTAAATACTTGAAACGGTTTATTGAGTTTTTAAAATTGTATGTTGTCATTTTTACAGTCAAAATGAGTACGTGTGTAAGCAAATCGAAGTTTACCATTACTAGAAGTTGGTGATTCTTCAAAATTAAATAAAGCTGTTTTGCCAACAATAGCAGAATTTTATAAAATATTATTATCATACAAAACAATAAATAAAACACAGCAGGGTCATTCCATGTCAATTCAACCAATTTTTCCCCCATTTGTAACCCGACCGACAGGGATTTGGATGAAACTTTGTGTACATACTAATTCTATCATGAAATGATTCCATCAGAAATTTTTCCTTCCTAGACCTTATGGTTTGTGAGATATGGGGGGTCCAATTCTTGGGGGTTTCTCAAATCTCACATTTCTTAGTCTGTATTCTGAGATTGCAGTTCCATCTTCAAAAAATTGTTTCTCTGGATCTAAAACATGAATCATCCTAAAAATATCACTGTAAGAAGATAAAAAGATGCAGATTTTAATAAAAAATATTTAAAAAATTTACTTGTAATATTTAGGATAAAAAAAGTCAGCCAAAGTTGAGAGTTATGGTTATTTTTCCAAATTTTTGGGACTTCACGAACAAGGCTGTACAGAAAAAGGCAAATTAAATTTGCAATTTCTGTTTGTTTTAAATAAAAGTTTACACTTTGGGCTTTCTGTCTATGAAATAAAAATGATGTGTTTCGCATGATTTATGCAAAAATTTTGGGTACTTTCCAATTAGCCGGATAAGTGCTTTATTTTTATATATTACATACGCACACAAAAAAGCAAATGAAATTTCCCATTTCTTTTTGTTTTAAATAAAAGTTTACACTTTGGGCTTTCTATCTATGAAATAAAAATGATGTGTTTCGTATGACTTATGCAAAAATTTTGGGTACTTTCCAATTAGCCGGATAAGTGCTTTATTTTTATATACTAGGGGGGCCCCGCCCCCCTGCTCGCTATGCTCGCCAACCCCCCGCGTAATCGCTTCGCGATTCCAAATTATTGGCTACCCCTGCTTGCTGCGCTCGCCAATACCCCATAATATGAATAAGCAGCTGCAGACCTCTCAAATGATGTGTCACACGACTGGTGTTGTAAATAAATTAAAAATGTGCCCCCCTGGGGGGCAGAGTGGTGGTGACACACAAGACATCCATAAAATGAATAAACAATTGCAGACCTTTCAAATGATGTGTCACACAATTTTTGTTGTAAAGAAATTACAAAATGCGCCCCCTCTGAGGGCAGAGGGGGGGGGGGGGTTACACACAAGATATCCATAATATGAATAAGCAGTTGCAGACCTCTCAAATGATGTGTCACACAATTGGTGTTGTAAAGAAATTAAAAATGAGCCCTCCCGGGGGGCAGAGTGGGGGATGACACACAACACATCCATAATATGAATAAGCAGTTGCAGACCTTTCAAATGATGTGTCACACAACTGGTGTTGTAAAGAAATTAAAAATGTGACCCCCACCCCTGGGGAGAGCAGAGTGTGGGGGTGACACACAAGACATCCATAATATGAATAAGCAGTTGCAGACCTTTCAAATCTTGTGTAACACGACTGGTGTTGTAAAGAAATTAAAAATGTGTCCCCCCTGGGGAGCAGAATGGGGGATAACACACAAGACATCCATTATATGAATAAGCAGTTGCAAACTTCTCAAATGATGTATCAAACGACTGGTGTTGTAAAATAATAAAAAATTTGGCGAAATATTACAGTTATCGCCAAGTTGGCGTCACTTTTGACAACTAATTTTGGTCGCCAAATTTGGCGATATATCGCCAAGTTGGCGACAAACTTGGCGATTGTTGGCGATGGTAACCTTTTCTCTCTTTATGGTAACCCATACGGCGATGCATAGACGGAGTCCTTTCCTGATAGGTCTATTCGACTCATGGAAGGAGTGGACAACCCGGATTCGTTAGTTCCGGAAATCTTCCACATCAGCATCATTCCAGGAGTCATTCCTTTTAAGGCTAGTTTTTTTTTACTATAGAAGGATTACATACGCACACAAAAAAGCAAATGAAATTTCCCATTTCTTTTTGTTTTAAATAAAAGTTTACACTTTGGGCTTTCTATCTATGAAACCAAAATGATGTCTTTCGCATGGCTTATGCAAAAATTTTGGGTACTTTCCAATTAGCCGGATGCGTGTTTTATTTTTACATATGTACATATGTATAGATCTATATAAATACAGATGTATTATACATGTACATATATATGTATATATACAGTACATTGATATATATATTTATGTATAACACTGGTGCCCGTCTAACCGAAAAGTACCAAATTTTACCTTGTTTTGAAAATCTGCACTAAATAAGGGGAAAAAATGTGACTAAGTTTAGCTGTGGTACTTAAATAATTACTGGAGTTTCTATGAGTTACTGAATTTAATGTTATTTGATACAAAAACAAATTGGAAATTTCATTTGCCTTTTTGTGTAGAGACTTTTTCATAAAGTCACAAAATTTCGGAAAAATAATCATAACTTTCAACTTTGGTTTACTTTTTCGGCCGTATATATATCTCCATTAACTGCCCTAATTGCATAAATACATATAGGACAGTTGCACCTTAAAATTTAACTAATAATAACACATTGCTCAGTGGTTCCTGCCCTAATTGCTTTTTTCACTTGCTTTTTATGCCGCTTAAATGGATCTCCACATTTATATAATTCATATTTCATGAACAGCGAAATTCTGTGATGCTCACATATATTAATCAAACGGTTTTCACTTAATTTTTGTTTTATAAATGCAATAGTCCTAACTAATAAAAGTTCTTTTTCTGAATCACAGAGATTATCAATGTAGTCTATTTCTCTGTTATTTCTATAGCTAGTTTTGTGACATTCTAAACCAGTTAATATTACAATACTGCAAGCCTGAAGTCTAGTAGAAGGTTTAATATCAGGCTCCATATTAAAACAATAAAGCAAAAAAAATATTTATACATATCATAAACTATAAAGTATGTATCAATCAGATTATATTTTCAGTAGCACAGTAAAAGTTAGTTCATTCTTCTATGATAAGAAACAACAGAATGACAATAATTTTATTAAATTGATTTCAAAACATCTGTTTTCATACTAACGAACATTACCCTGCCTTTATCAGAAGGTGTTTATACAAGGCAGGTGCAATTAAATCTTTCAGACTATAGAAACGAATTTAAGTTCTGTTAAATATTTGTGTATTTAAACTTGCCAATATAAATATTTAAACTGATTAAAATTAACCAAGGACAGGAAATACAAGGTTTTGAACATTTTTTAAACACAAATAATTAATATATAAGCATTCGAAAGGAAGAATAGAAATGTGAATACTGTACAAAAAAAAAAAAAAAAGAAAAAAGAAAAAGAAAAAAGAAAAAGAAAAAAAAAGAAAAAAAAAATCTGTTTTGAGTTTAATTATTGAAAATAAAAGTAAGAGATTCTTTAGATTAGAAAAAAATGCCCATTATTAAATAACTAAATGAAATATATGGACCATTCACTAAACTTAATGGGGAAACATATTACAGTCAGATTTTTTTTTAATCAGAAAAAACAAAGCCTAAATTTTACTTTGCAAATTAAAAAAACATGCATCAAATAACATTAAATTCAATAACTCATAGAAATTCCAGTAATTATTTAAGTACCACAGCTAAACTTAGTCAGATTTTTTTCCTCTTAATTGGTGCAGATTCTCAAAACAAGGCAAAATTTGGTACTTTTCGGTTAGACGGGCACCAGTGTTATACATATATATATCAATATACTGTATATATCCATACATATGTACATGTATAATACATTTGCATTTATATAGATCTATACATATGTACATATGTAAAAATAAAACACGCATCTGGCTAATTGGAAAGTACCCAAAATTTTTGCATAAACCATGCGAAAGACATCATTTTTATTTCACAGATAGAAAGCCCAAAGTGTAAACTTTTATTTAAAACAAAAAGAAATTGGAAATTTCATTTGCCTTTTTGTTTGCATATGTAATATGTAAAAATAAAACATGCATCCGGCTAATTGGAAAGTACCCAAAATTTTTGCATAAGCCATGCGAAACACATCATTTTTATTTCATAGATAGAAATCCCAAAGTATAAACTTTTATTTAAAACAAAAAGAAATTGCAAATTTAATTTGCCTTTTTGTGTACAGCCTTTTTGGTGAAGTCACACAAATTTGGAAAAATAACCATAACTCTCAACTTTGGCTATTTTTTTTATCCTAAATATTACAAGTAAATTTTTTAAATATTTTTTTTATTAAAATCTGCATCTTTTTATATTCTTACAATGGTATTTTTAAGATGATTCACGTTTTAGATCCAGAGAAACAATTTTTTGAAGATGGAACTGCAATCTCAAAATACAGACTCAGAAATGTGCGATTTGAGAAACCCTCAAGAATTGGACCCCCCATATCTCACAAAGTATGAGGTATAGGAAGGAAAAATTTCTGATGGAATCATTTCATGATAGAATTAGTGTGTACACAAAGTTTCATCAAAATCCCTGTGGGTCGGGTTACAAGGTCTGGTTGAATTGACATGGAATGACCCAGCAGTAATTGTAAAGTTTTGTAAAATCAGAGATAAAAAAAATCTTAAGAGAAAACATCGAAGGCATCAATTATTGTAGTTTCCAAAAAATGTATGATCAAATGATACACAATTTTTCTGAATATCAGAAGCTTATTTAATTACCCCAAATCAAAGGAAATTATGGAAAATTGGAGATTTGTGGAAGAACTATAAGTAAAAAACATAATCTCTGATTTTAAGAGTCAAATGAGTTGCATTCGGGACACATTACACCAGGGCGCGAAATTTCCATTCGCCAGCTCGCCATTGGCGAGTAAATATTTAGGGTTGGCGAGTAAGTTTCGTCTTTTAAAATGTTGTGATTCAAATCAAAATATGCACAGCGATACACAGAATTATTTTTAAATTAAGCGATGGTATTTATTTTTCAAAAGAAGTAAAAATGCTCCGTCGC
This sequence comes from Maratus speculifer, assembly GCA_964019185.1. Taxonomy (NCBI): domain Eukaryota; kingdom Metazoa; phylum Arthropoda; class Arachnida; order Araneae; family Salticidae; genus Maratus; species Maratus speculifer. The sequence continues at coordinate 245,785,914 of OZ025295.1, read as the reverse complement.
CTATTTCTTCGTCTTTTCTACGGAGGAATGAAATTCCCCTGTCTGCATCCATCTCCCTCTCCTCTTTCGTACCGCACACGCGCCAATACCAAATCAGATCGCTCTTCACTCCTGCGCGAAGAGATTCAGATTTCATCACCTAAGCGCAGCTTCTTGAAATACGGTAAAATATATACGTTCTCTCTCAAATTTTATGTTTCATTCGATGTAGAATTTTTCATGTTCTGTGGTAGTTGGCGGTAATTAAAGTGGTGTTTTAGTTAATTTTTTTTATTAATGCCATTAAGAAAAGACAAAGGAATAATATAGAATCCCTTTTTCCTAAAAGTAATACATCAAGCGAAAAATATGATAAAGAAGCGATCACAAATGTTGAAAGTGAACACATACGAACTCAAGTTAAGCAAAGTAAGAATGAATCCGATAGTAGCATTGATCCCCTTTTTTAACACGCTTTTATTAACTTCACCTGTATGTGAGTTTGTGGGTTTGTAACTCTCCTTATTATCTAAAGATTTTCTCAAGCAATTTTGACTAAAAATTGCATTCTATGGTTTTCGGGCACGAGAAAATCATTGGGCTAGGTTACATGTTCGAGAAAAAATTTTAATGGGTCATATTGGGTCATTAAGAGTCTGGGTCAAGCTATTTATATTTAAAGAACGGCGTGATCGATTATAACGAAATTTTGTATGTAACAGTTTTTTGGCACGAGAAAACTATCGGGCTGGGTCACATGTTCGAAAAATTTGGATTAGTGGGTCATTTTTGGGTCATTATGGTTCAAGCCATTTTTATCTAAAAAACGGCTCTAACGATTTTGACCAAATTTTATATTTTATCGTTTTGGATTACAAGAAGACCATTGGGTTAGGTAACATGTTCAAGAAAATTCGGCTAGTGGGTCTTTTTAAGGGTCATTGAGGGTCATGCTATTTTTATCTAAAGATTTTCTCACGCAGTTTTGACTAAAAATTGCATTCTATGGTTTTCGGGCACGAGAAAAATATTGGGCTAGGTTACATGTTCGAGGAAAATTTTAATGGGTCATATTGGGTCATTAAGGGTCTGGGTCAAGCTATTTATATTTAAAGAACGGCGTGATCGTTTATAACGAAATTTTGTATGTAACAGTTTTTTGCACGAGAAAACTATCGGGCTGGGTCACATGTTCGAAAAATTTCGATTAGTGGGTCATTTTTGGGTCATTATGGGTCAAGCCATTTTTATCTAAAAAACGGCTCTAACGATTTTGACCAAATTTTATATTTTATCGTTTTGGATTACAAAAATACCATTGGGTTAGGTAACATGTTCAAGAAAATTCGGTTAGTGGGTCATTTTTGGGGTCATTGTGGGTCATGCTATTTTCATCTAAAGATTTTCTCACGCAGTTTTGACTAAAAATTGCATTGTATGGTTTTCGGGCACGAGAAAAATATTGGGCTAGGTTACATGTTCGAGAAAAAATTTTAATGGGTCATATTGGGTCATTAAGGGTCTGGGTCAAGCTATTTATATTTAAAGAACGGCGTGATCGATTATAACGAAATTTTGTATGAACAGTTTTTTGACACGAGGAAACTAATGGGCTAAATCACATGTTTGAGAGATTTCGACTGTAATGATCATTTGTGGGTCATGATGGGCCATAATGGATCATGTCAAGCTACATCTAAAGAACAGGTGGATCGATTTTAACGAAATTTGACATTTTTTTGGCACAAGAAAATTATTGGGCTAGGTCACACTTTCGAGAAATTTCGATTAATGGGTCATAAAGGGTCTGGGTCAAGCTATTTATATTTAAAGAACGGCCGGATAGTTTTTAACGAAATTTTGTATGTAACAATTTTTAGACACGAGGAAACTAATGGGCTAAATCACATGTTCGAGAAATTTTGATTATAAGGGTCATTTGTGGGTCATTGATGGGTCATGCTAATTTTATGTAGAAAATGTCTTTCACCATTTCGACTATATTTTGTATTATGATATTCTCGGGCAAGAGAAAACCATTGGACCAGGACACATGCTCGCGAAAATTCGATTAATGGGTCATTTTGGGTCATAATGGGTTAGGGTTATTCTAATTATATATAACAACGATTTAATCAATTTTACCTAAATTTTGTAACGAAACGTCTTTTGTCACGAGAGGGCAGAGTCGCAAGTTAAACAAAATTATATTAGTGGGGCATTTCGCTTTATTGATGAATGCTATCAAGCTAATTTTATCTAAGAAACGGCTAACTTTATATTCTACTGTTTTTGATTTATTATTCTACTTTATATTATCTACTTTATATTATATCTAACTTTATATTCTACTGTTACCTTTGAGCTAAGTCACATGTTTGATCAAATTTGATTAGTGGGTCATTTTGGGTAATACGGGTCAGAATCATGAGAAAATGGCAGCAACCAATAAGTTGGCAATATTTCACAAAATATTGGCGACATTTGGCCGAAAAATTGACTATTAAGATTACGAAAGCCACAACACGTATTTGGTGCCAAATGAAAGAATGTCTCCAAATTTGGCTATATCTGGCAAAAAATGTTGTCTTTCATAATGTGAAGAATTTTTTTATACATTCTTAATAGGATTCGAGATGCATGGTTAAATTAACCAGAGTCGACCAAAAAAAGTGATTTGGATCGATGTCTTTTCGTTGTAAATTTTAAAATAAATATAGTTTAAAAAAACTAAAAACCACGATTTTAAAGTAATCAAACTAAAAAGTGAAAAATAAATATAGTTGAAAAAAACTAAAAACCACGCTTTTAAAGTAATCAAACTAAAAAGTGGAAAATAAATATAGTTTAAAAAATCTAAAAAAACACGCTTTTTAAGTATATCAAACTAAAAAGTGAAAAATAATTCGTACTATAAGCTGAAAACAAAAATAGATGAAAAATACTATATTACTATAAAATCATTGTTATTATAAGAATCAATTAATAAGCAATAAATAAAATTATCGTGGAAAAAAAGCGTGGGGTGCTTCTTAAGAACTGATAGATGGAGCATGGTAGATGGAGCACCCCACGCTTTTTTTCCACGATAATTTTATTTATTGCTTATTAATTGATTCTTATAATAACAATGATTTTATAGTAATATAGTATTTTTCATCTATTTTTGTTTTCAGCTTATAGTACGAATTATTTTTCACTTTTTAGTTTGATATACTTAAAAAGCGTGTTTTTTTAGATTTTTTAAACTATATTTATTTTCTTTTCCAGTTCTGCTAAAAGGGAAAGTGTTAGTGATTTCGACTCACCACTTTCAGTTAAAAGAAAATTCAACAAACAGAGGCTAAGTCATTTTGAATGGGCTTTTATATGATGATAAAACTAGTCTTGCAAAATACGAAATTTGTCAGCAGGTGCCTTCCAGTAATGTTAATAAAAAGTTGATAAATGGATTTTCTAGGTAGTTTAAAAAAGAGTCATTTGTTTTCCACAACGTTACAATCGTCAATTTAAATTAAATTTGTCATAAATAGTTCATTTTCTGCACAAGTATGGGTGAGGGGGCGACGTTGTTTTCTGAATGAATGTAAAATAGCGGCGAGTAAAAATTCTAGTCTGGCGAGTACCTTTTCAGCTGAAATTTCATGCCCTGCATTACACCATCTTTTTGACCAGGAAAGATCATTGCAGGAAGTATTAAAATATTGCACTAAAAGCATTAAATCTTGATAAATTTATGGCAATAGGCTGTGACGGAACAACTGTAAACAGTAAGATAATAAATCATGCTAATAGATTTTTGAAACTAAGATTTACTCGTCCGTGGTAGTGGTTAATATGTCAGCTCTCTGCAAACGAATTGCCACTAAGTCATTGAACTTGATAAATAAAATGAAGTTTCACGAGCTATTCTTGTTCTAATTGAAAAGTCATGTGAATAATAGGATCAGTGTGAATAATAATCAGTTATGGAAATTAAAAAATATCTGCTCCTATCACAGAGAAATGAACTCTGGAGAGTTAAGTGTAGACCAAAATTATTTTTACGACATGTGTCAAACATTTGAGTCTGGTTAATGCTCCTCAAATCTGGTAAATCATGATCCAGCAAGAATGTCGCACTCTAAATGCGACTGCTAATTGATTACTTGGTTTGCAGATTGGAAGTCAGAATTCATCCCAAAATCTGAAGATTATAGCTGAATTTGTAATGAAAGTACATTCGCCTATGTTATTTCCCTTCAAGAAAGATTCTTCTTGCAAATATAGAGCTCAAAATGCTTTTTTAATAAACAATTAAGTTGTTTCGTTATTTGAGGGAATATTTAAAGAAAATTCTCAATTCCGTTATTCAACAAAACGTATACTTCTGTCATTGAGATTAAAATTTACAGGAACGATAACTGATAAAAAAAAAATCATGTTGGAGAATTCGGATTCCGAAGAATATTGAAGATGAAGGATATTATATGTTCTACAATAAGACAGTTTCATATTCCAATATTAAAACTCAGTATTACAAACTATAAACATTATTAACTGGCAGGAATGTGAAATCACCCCACATTCTTAAAGGAGTACCAAGAGAAAAACTGGAAATTCTCAGAAAAAAATCATAAGTCCCATCTTTTCAATTGAAAAATTTCCCTGTTAGATTCAAATATTCGAAAGATGCGTAAACTTAGTTGTTGAAGCGCCATTAACAGCTGTAGTAGTAGAAGTAAGAGCCGGATATATATGAGCAAAAATCAAATCACGAAAGGTAATACCTATTTTTGATAACAAAGACCAATATAAATTAGAGTGATAGGAAAGATCGTTTTACAATACATCGTAGATATTCTTTTCATTTCATTACTATATATTCAGAAAACTGCATATCCTTTATATTTAGAGAACTACCTTTCATATACATTCGAAAAATAAAAGTGAAATGCCTGTCTAACTAAGCGACAATAGATTAACATTTTAGGGTTTTATTCGCGATTCAAAGAGTTAAAACGCAACGATACTTAGATCGTTCACAAGTAATACTTTAAGAAGTCATTTTTGTGGGTTATTTTACTGAAATCAGAAATTTAGTTAAAAAAAAAAAAAAAAAAAAAAAAAAAAAAAAAAAAAAAAAAAAGTTGATTAATTTACACTACATTGTGAAATCTTAATTTTCACATAAAAAAGCATAATCTTTAAGAGCTGGTATGGCACTAAAATGAATTCCAAATGAAATGAAATTTTAATCATATATTCAGTGTGCCAAAAAGCAACATTTTAGACCTATCCAAAGAAAAATTTCCGAAAAAAAAATTTTTTTGGTCATTTACCCTACATAGTGAAATCTTGATTTTCACATATAAAGAGCATAATCTTTAAGAGCTGGTAGGGGACTAAAGATGAATTCCAAACGAAATAAAATTTTAACCTTATTTTTAGTGCGTCAAAAGGCAACTTTTTAGACCTATCCAAAGAAAAAATTCTGAAAAAAAAATTTTTTGGTCTTTTTCACTCCACCCTAGGGATTGTTCCCATAGCGGATATATAAGTCTGCGTCTCTCTGTCCCTTTGCTCAGTTTTGCTATTTTTTAGCTAGCTGAGTTTTGCACTGATGAAGAATCTCGATAGTAGATTCGAAATAGCTATTTGCTATCTTCTCATACTTTATTTGTGTATTTATAATCGTTGGTTTTCTATTTTTAAACATTAGTCGCAGAGCCTGGTTTACCCAGAAATATTGTAAATGCTAATAGTGCGTTTATTAGAACATAAACTAGCCAACCTTTGCTCATATAAACACTCCCATTTTGTTATTTTTCAATTTCTTCAAATTTATATGAAAAACACAATTTTTACTTACCGTGCTAGGATGTGCATCTATACTAGTCATATATGTTTTACAAAAGATTTTTTTTTGGTAAAAAATATAATTTAAAATATGCACATTTTATTTTTTTATTTATATTGCAATAATACCTGCATTAAATAGTGTTGATTTCCATATATATTTTTATTTCATTCCAATAAAAACCAGTTTCTTTTTTATTTAATAATCAGCAGTGTTTCAGAGACGCATTTTATTCTAAAAATAAAATAAGTTTTCCAGAAAGTTGAGTTTTTTAGAGTCGGAATAGAATTCTCATACTTCATTGATTTTAATGTCTTTAAAAGAAAATAAAGAGGTGGCTCATAACAACAATGAAATATTTTCACATAAACTACTTTTTGATATTTGAAATTGTTATAGCTGAGTGTTGTACGCGAAATTCATCTAACACTTTTTCTTTTTTCGTGTATCAAACACGTGCCCTTAACATTTAGATTCTGCTGAGTACTCTTAAATATTGTTTAAAATAATTAAACCCTACGGGACGAGTCTTTTGTAGAATTTTTTATCTTTTATAACCGGTGTTTTAAGGCAGAGATTGACTAATTGAATGAGTTTTGACTAATTGAATGAGTTTTGACTAATAGAATCGCGAAAATAGTGAGCTTAAATAAGATAAAATGCACAACAAAATTTCACTAGTGAGAATAATGAAGCATTCTGAGCATTTTATGCGGAACTCATGCGGTCGCTCCTCCCCAAGGAATTAAAGGAGTTCTCCACTAATGATGTCACACGTAGAGGTGGGGAAGTTTTATTTGTATGTGTGTTTGTGACAGTTTGTGATAAGAGGGTGGTAGAGGATAAAAAGAAATGTGACATTGCACATTTTGATTCGAATAAAAGCATTAAAAATCAGCAGATTATATTTTAAAAATATTTTGAAATTAGAGTATTATGTGGTCATAAAGGAATGATAAAATTTAGAGCCAAATATTCCATTTCAAATTTCAAAATACTACTGTTTTCAGTTGCTCTTTCATATCGATGTTTTATTACAATTATATATTAATTATGTTTTTTGTAACAAACCTTAATCTTGTTTCATACAAAATAAGTACACTAATCATTTTTACTGTTATGCTCACGAATGTCATTAAAACACTTATTAAAGTTTTGTAATAAATTTTGTAATACAGTAGACTCCCTCAAATCCGCACTCCTAAAATCCGCACATATTTTACAGATGTAAACAATGTAAGATTCAGGTCAGATGTAGGTGCAAAAATTGATTTTTTTTTTCAGTTTTATATCAATTCCATACATTTTTTAATTTATAATTTTTGTTAAGGTTTTGTTAAGGTTTGTTTGAATTCATGCTTTTTCATGAAGAAAGAATAATTTATTTCTGAAAAAAAAAAAGATGTTGCTAATATTATTGGCAATCACAATCTTACCAAATATATTTATGTGTTAATCAAGCTTTTTTAGTTATTAAGTCTAGCTAAACATGAAATAGAGTTTCATTATTCTATGATCCTGTTGTGAATTAGTAATGTACCTTTATGAGGCAAGTTTCATTGAATAATTTAGAAAAAACACATTTATACTTTTATAATAAATATTTAATTGTACATTATTGATTATTAACTTGACCTTTCCTTTTAGTATTTTAATCGTTTTAAAAAATATCTAAATTTTTATTATTTTAGTTTATTACTTTTTTTAATATTTTAGTATATTGTATGCATTCATTATACTTTTGATTTCATTATTAATTACATTCAAATTAGTTTTTAAAATATGTAAACAAAGCAATGACCAGAAATCCGCAAAACATCTGGTCCCAAGCTGTGCGGATTTTAGAGAGTCTACTGTACCATCTATAATACAGTGCTTTGTTTCTGAACTGTGTGCATATGTAATGGGGAAGGGTATGGTGAAATGTGATACTCTGAGACCAAGGGTTGGGAGGGGGGCGGGTTCCAAAATACTGAAATAAGTATGGCAAATGTGTGGGAATTAAATGACATTAAAACACATAGTTAAAGTTCTAAAATAAATTTTAAAATATCATCTAAAATGCAGTGCTTTTTTCTGAACTGAATGTACATGTAATGTAGGGAAGGTTATGATGAAGTGTAATACTTTGAGACATAGTGGTGGGGTCCAAAATATTCAAAAAAGTGTGGCATCATTTATAGATAGCTCCTAAAATATGATTAAATGATAGCAGCATATCTCAGTAGAAGGTCAAAAGTATCTTTTCATGAGGAAATTACGGCGTGACATCTATATTTGAGTAGTTCCAGAATTATTGTTTACTTCTAATAAGTATTTACAATATTGCAAGATCAATAACTAAATACCCTTCTCCACATTTCTTGTTTTCGAAGAATTTATTTTCCTTTATTCATTGTTCGAGTTTTTATTATTAATATTATTATTTAGCCATTAACATTTTAAAAAGCTCTAAAATTTCATGCACATTGCACATTATACCACCATAAAATAAAACTTTGTACAAATCAATATAACATCGAAGCAGCACAGAGAACGCGTTTCAAGGTGCAAAATATAATAGCCCGCTATCAATCATTTCAAACATCTGACCGTAAGGGGACAATGTCACAAATGAATGGAAAGGAAATATTCCAATATGCGAAACAAGGAATTGAACAGCGAAACAAGGAATTGAACATGTAGTAAGCACTGGAAAAAAATGAATATATTTGTGTAATCAAAGCAGAATCATGAGATCCAAATTACCTTGAGTTTCGCAAAGACCGTGTACAATTTTCTTGTTTTGTTAACCATCACAAGCTAAACAATTCAAAATATGGGCTACTACACACAATAAATCAAGAAAAGGAAGTGAGAAATAACATAAAATGCAAAAAGTGGATTAAAAACAAGCATATTACCAACCATGCAGTTATTGATACTGCTTGAAAGGTAAAAGAAATGGTTCATGGGTCAGAAACAGTGCCACATTCTATTATTAGACGATACATACAAATATGACTTCCAGGGATTTTATTTTCCGAAAAAACAAGAGAGGGGCAATGAAAATAATTTAATAAGAAAAACAAATACATAAATAAAACACAGTAAGTAATAGAAGATTAACTTTTAAATCAGTAACTTTATAAAAAAAGCGATTAATTAAATATATATAAGTACATATATAAATATATACATATATACTTAAAGTAATAATATATAAATATATAAATATATAAATATATACACATAAATATATACATATATATATATATATATATATATATATATATATATATATATATATATATATATATATATATATATATATATATATATATATATATATATATATGCTCATATATAAAATTAAATAAGTAAATATAAATACGTATATTTATATAATATACTGAAACTTGTTATTCTAATTTTAAAACACAATTCAAAAAATATAAGCAGATAAAACAATATTTTTAGGAACAGATTTTTTAGCTTTTAGAAGAGTACTTTCCGTAGTATTCAGAGTACTAATGTCAGTGGAAAGAATGAACAAAAAATGTTCTGGTGCTAAGCTCTTTGTTGCACCTGCATATATTCTATTTCACCAAGTATCGCTTAATTTTCATATTTTAAAAAATCTACAGATTTAGTGCTATTTAAAAATATTAACAAAGTTTTTATCTGAAATGATCCTGTGTAAGAATAACAATTAGAAATTTGCGTAAGATATCTCAAAAGATGATTATGTGATCGGAAACTCTTACAATAAATACCGTTATAGACTCTTTAATATAAATTGCTTTATATTCACAAGGAAGGTGTCCATACGGGCATACTCCAAAAAATCTAAAAAAATTACAGAATGCTCATCTCACACAGATATATGCGTTTGTAAAAAAATTTCGAATTTCGAAGGAATTTTCATACAGCGTCCGTAAAAAAAATATTGAAAATATCGTTATTTGGCAATTTTTCATCGGTTAACGATGGAATATAATTTTAAAAAATACTTTTTATGTAAAACACACTTTAAGGGAAAAAAGGTTCATGTTGAACTTAGATAAATAGATAGTTTAGATAAATTTAATTTAAATAACTTTGGTTTTTATCAGTTTTAGTTTGTTTTAAGAATACATCGATATTTATATGTATTCATATTCAAATTTACCATTAAAATTTGCGATTTAAAATGCAATTCATAATTTAAATTAATTAAAATTGTTTCAAGCCCAAACTGCTTTTCAGCATTGTGGATTGGATTTTGTTCTTATGGAAACATCTGGCTTTTATTTTTGAACACGCTTAAATGTATGAAAATAATTTTTCTCATCTCTCTTTGTTTACGTTTAAATTCATCAATAATCATTTACATGCATTCTAAAAATCTAACAGTTTCAGTTGTATTAAAATTGTTTGCTTTTGGCGAGGAAAATTGCTGCTCGCCAAATCGGGCGGCGCTTTCGCCTTTTTACGCCAAATATTCGAAAGTATTTTATTTTTTTATATATTTTCTACTGTAATTCCGCCATTAATTTTAATTGATCTTTTGTTATAAGTAGTTTAATTAATATTTTTTTTTCAAACAATTCTGACTTGCCCAATATGGAGACCTTCCTTGTCAGTTACCGAGTCTTTGAATGTCTATATGTGCTCGATAAATTCATTTTAATTCTGTAGATATTAATTAAAGCAGATGAGTGATTAATTTTTTAAGAAAAAAACATTGTTACTTAAAGATTTATGTAACTTGAATTAAAAAACACCTTTAAATAGCTTTCTGTGATTAATTGAATTTGACCAGGGTTTTTTACCAAATATCTTTGTGTTCTATTATAACCGTAATCAAATAAATATGAATTCTTTCCGAAAATTGCAAATCGTATATTTTTTCCGTCTTTTTGCTACTTTTTTGTATTTACTTACTTTTTTTTCATCATATAATTTTATCAAGTGCTAAGATTTTGGAAACGCAGAAGACTCAATTTTTTCCTTCTTCATTTTATTTTTTAAGATGAAATTAAATAACAGCGGCCATATTTATTTTTTTTATTTATTTAAGAAAACTTTTGGCAGCCAGTAAACTATATATATCGTTTTTACGAATATTTTCGTTTTATTCTTAACTTCATAACTCTTTTATTCCATCTCAATGATTCCAATTTCTTTGTTTTTACATTCTTGTATTATATCCAAAGAACATCCTTTTTTTTAACTAGAGTCATTGATTTGTAAAAATATTGAAGTAAAACTACTGTTATAAGTATTGTTATAGTTAATGTAAAAAATCTAAACAACTGTGTTTTAATTTATGTTATAAAAATAAAAGAAAAATCACACTTTTTCCATTTTTGGATGTTACATATCTTAAATGAAAAACAGAAACTATTGCTAATTAAATTACATTAAAAAGTTTATAATAAAATATATTGCTTCTGTAAGTTAAATGAAGAAAATTTTTGTTAAGAAAGTATTATCTAGAAGGATAATGCAAAAATTTAGGAGAGTCTCAGAAAGAACCCATAATAAACAAATATTAGAAGAATTTCTCTATTAAAAAATATTAGTTGAATTTCTCTATTAAAAATAAAATAAATAATGTATCATGCATTCATGTAAACTCAACATTATAAACATTATAAAGCAGAGGTTCTCAACCTCTGGTGGCGTATCTGTTTGTACTCAATATGGCAAAACGTGACAAGCCTCTTGCGATTTTAGGCTTTTTGTTAAATATCTAGAAAAATACATAAATAACTATTCCGTACAGGTCATATTTCCATGAAGATTTTTTCCCGAAACCCCATTGGGGACCGTCAACAAATAGAAAAATAACGAAGATCTTTTGGATAATCCTGTCAAAAGTACTGTAGCAAAAACGTTCAAACTACAAATTCTGATTAAGTGGCTTATTGTAATAGGCTGTGTTCCTTTTTATAAGGATGTGGTGATGAAAATTACACCACATTACAAGGTACGCGAAAGATAGTGGTTAGTACGCAAGAAATAATATTAATAAGATAATATCTTAATCCGCGTTGTGAAAGATTGTTCTGGATATTACCAAAAGGAAAATTGTTTTCTTTTAAACTTAGCAATAATTTAAATAAAGGAACATCGCAATAGCTCAGATTCCACTTATTTAACGTTCAACTTTGCAAATCAGGATTTTAAAGAGATAATATGAATGTAAATAATAACTGTCTTCCGAAAAAAATTAATTTTAATAATCTAGAATCTGCATCTATAAAATTACTTAAAGAGAAATAAAGAAAAGAAAATCTCAAAGAAAACAAGGATATCTATGTACACACCAACATTTATTTCAAACAACAAATATTATTCAAAATACAATCATAAAATACCATTCAAAATATTGATTTCATAATTAGCAACACAGTGAGATAACACCACTCAAAAATGTATTCATTTCATAATAATATTTTTTTTAAGTTTTATGTTATCATAAACCTACACAATTTTTCACAGCACAACTAAAAAGGCATAGCCGAAGTTTTCCCTATTATTCACTTTTCTTCTTTATTTATTTTTTATTTTTTTTTATATTATTTTATCTTATTTTATTTTATTTTATTTTATTTTATTTTATTTTTTTTTTTTATTTAAATTTCAAATAAAAAATTTAATTTTCATCTTAAAGAAATTTCTCTTTATATATACATGTAAAATTGACTAAAAAATAATTTCTAAAACAAGGTAACACCACAAGAGAAAAATTAAATTGCTCACCATTGTTGAATATCTGTCAGCTAAATCCACTGAAGATCTGTCGAAACAAATAACTGGTAGCAATCTCTCGCGGCGCAAATGAAGTCTCACAAGTCAGAATTGTCCATTATGATGCGTGGCAGTAATTAAAATGTTCACATCAATTTGTACATCGCATCTGAAGTCTCACGAGTCAGAATTGTCCATCATAATGCGTAGCAGTAATTAAAGATGAACACATCGATTTCATACATCGCATCTGAAGTCTCACGAGTCAGAATTGTCCATCATAATGCGTAGCAGTAATTAAAGATGAACACATCGATTTCATACATCGCATCTGAAGTCTCACGAGTCAGAATTGTCCATCATAATGCGTAGCAGTAATTAAAGATGAACACACCGATTTCATACATCGCATCTGAAGTCTCACGAGTCAGAATTGTCCATCATAATGCGTAGCAGTAATTAAAGATGAACACGTCGATTTCATATTGTTCCAAAAAAAATCTTAGACATCCGCATCGGAGTGGAATAATTTCTTTTCGGAGTCCTTGCTTCGTGACAACATACTGGGAGAGCAAAATAAAATCTTCCGAATCTGTTGACTTCTACCTTCTCTTCTGAGGTGGTTCTTTTTTTTTCTTTGATTACTTCCAATCCCTCTTCTTTATCTAATTGGTTTATTTGCAAACGTTTTCATTGGGGCAATTGCCCTTTCACTTCTCATTGGTTCCGTGTCCAAGTAGGAGTTACACCCCTTTCAGCCACTAAAAAAAACTTTTTATTTTTTCTTTCCACGGGTTGCAGAAAGTCGTCGGACCCCTGACCTAGGCCTCCCTTCTGTGGGCGTTTCCCGGCTGTAAATTCTCATATTGTTAGCTCCTGGGCGTAATGTCAGCTTTGGAGACAGTCTGGTTTTTTTTTACAACTTTGCTATTACTCTGCTGTTATCTGACATTTTTATGGCGAGCAATTGAAATTTGACTTGGGTGTTCCTTGTTACCATTCATTCCCACCGAACGTTCTAGAGTCATAAAGTTTATGGCTTTAATTACAACCAAAAAAATAGCCTTCATCTATTCCTGAAACCTAAAATTATTATTACTACCTGAAAGAATGAAACGAACTTAAAATAGATATTAGTGAATAAAATAAATTTAAAACTTTACTTTAATCAATGATTCTTTTTTTCTTTTTTTATATACAAATATTTATGTATTTTCGCTTTAGTTGTGCTTAATCATTCTTTATATGTACATATTTATTTTAGCAATGTTGTGACGATTCATCACTACATGCTATCTCCCCTCTGATTAAGAAAAAAACATCCTATACAAGACAAACTAAAATATATACACAAATATATCAAAGGAATACAAAATTCTAAAATAATATACATGATTCTATGGTTGAGAAATATAATCTTTCCAATGTGGTGTTATTGAAAAATAATATCCAAATATATACATAAACGTATTCGTTATAGGAATAGCTATATTTTCTATATTTTCCTTTTTTTTTAAATATATATATATATATCTGTATTATAGCATTCCAGAAATGGGTGTGTATTTTACTTGGCATGTCCTATATTTCTACGAACTATGCCTATGAACAAAACAAACTTCCCCAACTAGCAAATTTCGAAAGTTTATTACTCTGAAATAAGAGAAAAATTTCTCCGAAACTTCTCTTTTTTTCTTTTTTTTTTTCTTTTTTTTTTTTTTTTTTGTAAAAATGTTTTTGTTGTTTTCATCAACAATATTTGAGAGAAAAAAAAATCTTCGTTCTAAATCACTTCTTATTTCCCCCCTTTTTTTTACATACATTTATCTATGTTGTATATTAAATTTTTGTCACTGAAACGTTCTCTCACTTGCATTCTTTTTAATTGACTGTCTATTTATTTAGTCCTCACTGGCTTTATTAATATATTTAATAGATTATTGTGTCTGGTTGTTATGTAACCGCTTTTATACATATTGTTACTTTCTCCATCGTATGAGAGTTATGAAAAAAATTAATTAAATTTATTTTATTTAGTTATTTTATTTATTTATTTTTATTTAAGTATTTTATTTCTTTCTTTTTTTATAACTTATGAGTATGTTAGAGATTGTAATTAATAGTTTCTTTATGAATTTCAAATTTTGTTCTAATCTAATTTTATTGCTATATTAATTAATGAGATATGATTATTTATATAAAATCTTCGTGACTAATATATTTTCTGTGGACAATCTCATTTACATATAATCTCAAGAAAAAAATATCTTCTGTACAATGCAAACTATCGACCAGCAATAAAAATTTGCATCCCGGGCAGTACGAAATATATATTTCCGATGAGATTATAATATAACCCTTTTTTTATATCTATATGTTGTAATAAATATTTTATTTTATTCTGTTTTATTTAGTTATTTAACTGTTATTATTGTTCATAGTGTTTTAAAATCCATTTTTACGCTGAATATTAATAAAAAAAATTAATCAGCCATGAATTATCCAGTTTTATTTTTACCTTTTTTTTTTTTTTTTTTTTTTTTTGGTTGAATTCTATATTTATTAATCATGTGAGACCATGAGGAAAAAAAATTAACGTTTAGTTTTGTATTAGAGATATTTCTTTTTGTACATGAAAGTCGAACATTTTTAGAAGTCATTAGTATTTAATTGTAAAAGTTTATAATTTAAGCTAATCTGTTCAATGAATTATGATTATTATTTATTTATTTTAGAAAACTTTGACAGTTTCAGTAGACAAGTGCATCAGTTTTAATGAATCATTTGAATTATACATTTTTATTTATTTATTTATTTGTTTTATTTATTTATTTTTATTTATTTATTTATTTATTTATTATTTAATTATTTATTTACGTACTTGTGTTCTCTAACGAATGATTATTTGTTTTGGTTTTGCTTGCCATATTGGGCGCAAATAATTTAGAAATATGAATTCTAATAGGCTTTAAATCTGGTCTATTCTTGTTTTTAATGAGATAGTTGTCATTCCTGAAAATTCTCTCAACATAATATGGGCCTGAAAATTTCTGATGTAACGCTTTAGGTTTTATGAGCAGTTTTAAGTATACTTCATCGCCTAATTGTAACTCCTTGTGTTTCGCTTTTGAGTTTTCATTTAATTCCCTATCTGCTATTTCCTGATTTTTGATAACCTCTTTTCTTATTTCGTGCATATGTTTTAATTTATTTTGAACGTATTTACTATAAGAAGACATGTCATGTACTTCGAAGTTTGTGAAAGGCGTTTTTATTTCTCTTCCAAAAAATAACATGCTTGGAGAGAATTTTGTTATTCTATGTACAGTTGAGTTATGCATCAAAATAAAATATTGAAGTTTCGTATCCCATTTATAAGTTTTATTACACATAGCTGCTATTGAAGCTTTTAAATCCCTATTAATCCTTTCCGAAATCGATTGGCTTTCAGGGTGATAAATTGATGAGGGAATTAGTTCGATATTTAAATTTTTCATGTAATCTTTAAAATCCTTCGATTTGAAATAAGATCCATTATCAGTGGAAAAATATCTTGCTAATCCGAATGCACTAAAGTAACCATTGAGAGCATTGATTATGACCCTAGTGTCCGTCGATTTTAGTGGAAATGCTTGCAAATAGCGTGTAGCAGTGTCTATGACTGTCAGTACAAATTTATTCCTATTTAAAGATGGAATTAAAGGTCCAATTAAATCGCATACCAATCGTTGTCCTGGGAGGTAATTTTTATCCATTGTTTTAAAAGGAATTTTTATCGTTCTATGTTGTTTAAATGTGTTGCATGTGACGCATTTTGTACAGAATTGTTTTATCTCTTGATACATTCTGTACCAGAAAAATCTTTCTTTTATAGTACCATAAGTTTTTAAGAAAGCAAAATGTGGGACATGTGCACTGTTTAGAATGTCTTCTTTTAAGCTCTGCGGTGCGATATATAATTCCGCATTATTTGAATTATGTGAATTTTTTAGAATTAATATCCCATCTTTATTTAAAGTATACTTTTCATATTTCTTCATTTTTTTTTTGTTGTTGTAAGGCCTCAATAATTTCTTTTAATTTCAGGTCATTTAATTGTTCTTTTTTTATATTATCTGCATTTAGCTTTTTATTTACCATGAAAAGATGTTTGTCCAAATTATCTGCTATTGATAGAGCATTTACCGATCTACTACAGAAATCAGCGGGATTATGGATACCTGCAATATGCGATACTTCAAAATCATAATCTTGTAATTTTAGTAACCATCTTGCTACAATCCCAGGCTGCTTTTCTAACTGTAAATGATACGTTAATGCCTTTGAATCTGTTAGCAGAAAAATTTTTCGTCCTAATAGAATGTTTCTGAAATATGTTATGGTTTCATAGATTGCCAAAAGTTCAATCTGCATGCTTGGATATTTCTTTTCTGAGTCTTTTAATTTTCTTCCCGTAAATTCGATTGGGATCATTTTATCTCCTTGTTTTTGTGCTAATATACCCGATGTTGCAATTTTCGATCCATCTGTAATTATATAGAATTCTTTACTAAAATCTGGGGGGTGAATAGTAGGTTGTTCCATTATAATTTTTTGTATTTTTTCAAATGATTCTTGTGCTTTGTCATTCCATTTGAATTTTGTATTAGCTTTAGTGAGGTCCGTCAGTGGTGCTATTATCTCCGCATAATTATGTATAGTTGCTTTAAAATATGTGCATAATCCAATAAATGCTCTAACTGTTTTTTGAGATGTGGGTACTGCGAAGTTTGTTATTTTCTGGATATTTTTTTGTGAGGGCGCATACCCTTTTTCACTAATTTTGTATCCCAAAAAATCTATTTCCGGCATGTATAATTTTAGTTTAGTCGGTTCAATTGTAAGATTAAATTTTTCTAATTGTTCTAATACTGCTTCTAGTATTATGTGCATTTGTTGTACATCATTTGAACCAATTATTATGTCATCAATAAAGTACTGAATATTGTATTTTTTCTTTAAGTCTCCTAAAACTATATCAATTAAACGAGCAAATTGATTCGTTGAAATTTTTGTCCCAAAAGGCATCCTTGTTATTTGAAAATGATTATCTTCCGTGATAAATGCTAACTTATGCTTGTCCTGCTCATTTAATTTTATTTGAAAGAATGCAGAATGCAAATCTAAGACAGTGTATAATTTTTTTCCTGCCATATTTTGTAAAATTTCCTTTGTATTAGGTACTGGGTATGGGTCACTTTCTAATATATCATTAAGAGCTCTAAAATCTATAGCCATCCTAAATTTTATTAAATTCTTATCATTTGTTTTTGACGTAGAATTTTTCTTTACGAAAATTACTGAGAAAGCATAACTTGAATTCGTTGGCTCTATGATACCTGCATCCAATAAATCCTGAATTTCTTTCTCCGCGAATTTTTTTTACATCATGTGCTAACTTAAAGGGTTTCGTTTGTATTGGAAAGTCGTGCATTAGTTTAAAGTTCGGTTTTATTATATCTGTTTCTCCTAGCGTTTTATATGATTTGCTGAAGGCAGTAGCGTGTCTCATTAAAATTGTCAGTACTTCCTTTTGTACCTTTGGTGTTAAGTGATCAACTTTAAAATCATTCTCTGAAAGTTCTTTCTTTCTTAATTCTCTAATTTGTGTGATATTTAAGTTATTTACTTCGTAAATATTATCAGTATTTGATTTATTTTGTTTTTTTATAAAAAAAATCTGTGGTAATTTTTCCCATTTCCTGATCTTTGTGAAGTCTCAAGTATTGTTTAGATTTATTTTGTACTAATATTGTGAATAAATTATTTTCATTTTCCTTATTTTCATGAACTGAATTTTGGATTACTAATTTCCTGTTGTTATATTTAGGTTGGAAAAAAAATTGTTGTCCATTTTTTAATTTGCCATCAAAAATTAAGTTCACTAACTTCGATTCTCTGGGTCTCAAAGTGATGCTTTTTTCTACAAATACTCGTGTATTAATTTTCGGAATCTTATTATACTGATAAGAGTGAATTTGTTTTGGTATTGTTTGAAACTCGTCATTTTGTTGTAACGACTTAATTTCATTTATCTCAGTAATTTGATCTTCGTTAGAATTTAATTGTATAATTGAGTTATTGAGTTATTGAGTTTAAAAGTATTATTTTCAAAATCCATAATTATTTTATTACTTTTTAAAAAATCGTATCCTAAAATAATTTTATAATTACGATCAAATTCTTCTTTAGTTACATAAAATGTGCCATTTAAGAAAGTGTTGTTAAATCTAAACTTAAATTTTACACAGTGTTTAAAAGGAATCGATTTATTTGATAAAGTTGTAATTTTTATAGCGTTGGCTAAATATTTAATTTTTATATCTGTCTGTTTTATTTTCTCGAAGACCCCTGGGGATATTAGACTTATACTCGCCCTACTATCAATAAGGCTGGGTATAATTATATCTTTCTTTATTTTTAAATTCCATATTGGTAATTCATTGTTTTTACCCGAATTACAACTTGCAATTAATTTTTCTTTAATCATCTTTTTTTTGTTCTCATTTCTTCTTATCTCTGTCTTTTTTGTTTGTTTTTGTTTAAT
Source organism: Maratus speculifer (assembly GCA_964019185.1). Classification (NCBI taxonomy): domain Eukaryota; kingdom Metazoa; phylum Arthropoda; class Arachnida; order Araneae; family Salticidae; genus Maratus; species Maratus speculifer. Next base: position 245,766,793 of record OZ025295.1, on the reverse strand, counting down.
TATTTTTAGTTCCTTGTTTGCTTTATGCTTTATGTTATAACCCTGTTTTTTTTTCAATGATGCGGGACCTACGGGCTTGTATTTCTCTCAATTTTGTAAGTCCCCTTACCGGTTTAAATTACTTTGTCCTCTGTTCCTGTTATGATTTTGCCTACCCCTTCTGTCTCTGTTTTCACTTGGAAAGGTAATTGTGGGCTGATGTTCCCTGTTTCTCTCGTTATTTTACGGCAAAAGATTTTGGCTATTTTGCATATCTGCGAAATTGTGATGCTGCCCTGTATATGCGATTTGTGTATTGTTTCCCTGTGTTGGGTCAAAATTTTGCATTGGAACCATATTTTGCATATTATAATTTCCATGATACATTTGATTAGGTCCTATCGGTGATTGGTGCAAATTTTGCCAATTTGGCGTCTGATTTTGCATATCATTAAATCTAATTTGATTGTTATGAGGTCTTGCAAAATCGAATGTTTGTGGCGCTTGAAAATGTTGTGCATAGTTTTGTGGAAATCTTGTAAAGCTTCTATAATTGTTATTTTGATAGTAATTCTTGTGAAATCTTGGTCTAACATTGTTTTGTGCTCCCCTCGGTTGAAAAAAATTCACACTTTTTTGATTAAAATAACAATTTTGTGTCTGGTGATTGGACTTGTTGCATATATGACAAAAATTTTGTGTTATATGATTTATTTCCGCTTTGTTTTGTTCACTTTCATTTTTGTCAATTTGTAAACTTTTTATTTGTTCTTTCAGCTGTTGTATCTCTGATTTTTGGTCTTGTGACATGCTAATAAGTGCCCCAAATAATTTATTTTCGCTTGTTTCCGTCAAATTATTTATTTCACCTGCACATTTACTGTTTAATGCACTTTCGATATTTTTAGCTTTTTTTACCGCATCTTCGAAATTTGTAGGTGGGTATTTTCTTAATTCGAAAGAAATGTCCGGTCTTAGCGCCTCAAGATATTTTGTTAATTTAATAGTTTCTAATAATTCTTTGGCTCCATTCTTTTGTTCATGTCCTGATAAAGCAAGATATTTCTGTGCTTCTATATTGAACTTTTTTGTGAATTCCTCAATAGTTTGATTGGCTGTTTGTTTGGCATCTATAAATTGCAACTGAGCATCAGCAAAAGATCTTTCTTTTTGAAATTGTTTTATCGCATTTTGTTTAAACGTTTTATAGTCTTGTGCTTTATGCAATTCATTTGTGTTTCTCATAACTTCTCTCGCTTGCCCTTTGAATTTTGATTTCGCCAATACCAATTTTATGTCGTCGGGAAATTGTGCCGCTACAGCTAACTCCTCAAATTCTTCAAAAAAATGTGCTATGTTTTGATCCGGTTTATCCTCAAAATTTTGTAATGAATTTATCAGAGTATCCACTCCAATAGTGAATGATTCCCTTTCGGGAGAAGGCTGTCTTCCCTTTCTTCCTGTCATATTTATTTATCTGTTTTGAAAATCTCCAATAGATTGATGTTTAATTGTTTATCTTTAATTTTTTTTTTCTATGTATCGAAATTATACTCACATAAAGGGAAAAGAGAAAAAAAAATATTTCATAGCAATTTCAAAATCCCCCTAACTATTTTCTATACACACAAAAAATAATCACAAAATAAATTTTCAAAGTACAGATATATATATATAAACAAATCTTTAGTAACAAAGTCTTTTTAAATAATGTGCTGTGAGCTAAACACTTTCTCCTCTGTATGTATTCATTTCATACATATATTTATTAATTTTGTTCATTATTATCAATTTTCTAGATATACATAAACTATCAATTTTGTTTTACACAATATAGGTAAGTGATGTTTTGTTAGTAAAAGAAGAGAAACAGAAAATAGGTAATTAAGGAGAAAAATTTATAATACTGAATATATATTTTTATGTATAATTAAATGCAGAAAAGATTAAATTTTTAATCCTAAATGCAAATTAAACACCTGGTATTAGCACCATTAAACTTTAATAATGTGGTGATGAAAATTACACCACATTACAAGGTACGCGAAAGATAGTGGTTAGTAAGCAAGAAATAATATTAATAAGATAATATCCCAATCCGCGTTGTGAAAGATTGTTCTGGATATTACCAAAAGGAAAACTGTTTTCTTTTAAACTTAGCAATAATTTAAATAAAGGAACATCGCAATAGCTCAGATTCCACTTATTTAACGTTCAACTTTGCAAATCAGGATTTTAAAGAGATAATATGAATGTAAATAATAACTGTCTTCCGAAAAAAATTAATTTTAATAATCTAGAATCTGCATCTATAAAATTACTTAAAGAGAAATAAAGAAAAGAAAATCTCAAAGAAAACAAGGATATCTATGTACACACCAACATTTATTTCAAACAACAAATATTATTCAAAATACAATCATAAAATACCATTCAAAATATTGATTTCATAATTAGCAACACAGTGAGATAACACCACTCAAAAATGTATTCATTTCATAATAATATTTTTTTTTAAGTTTTATGTTATCATAAACCTACACAATTTTTCACAGCACAACTAAAAAGGCATAGCCGAAGTTTTCCCTATTATTCACTTTTCTTCTTTATTTATTTTTTATTTTTTTTTATATTATTTTATCTTATTTTATTTTATTTTATTTTATTTTATTTTATTTTATTTTTTTTATTTAAATTTCAAATAAAAAATTTAATTTTCATCTTAAAGAAATTTCTCTTTATATATACATGTAAAATTGACTAAAAAATAATTTCTAAAACAAGGTAACACCACAAGAGAAAAATTAAATTGCTCACCATTGTTGAATATCTGTCAGCTAAATCCACTGAAGATCTGTCGAAACAAATAACTGGTAGCAGTCTCTCGCGGCGCAAATGAAGTCTCACAAGTCAGAATTGTCCATTATGATGCGTGGCAGTAATTAAAATGTTCACATCAATTTGTACATCGCATCTGAAGTCTCACGAGTCAGAATTGTCCATCATAATGCGTAGCAGTAATTAAAGATGAACACATCGATTTCATACATCGCATCTGAAGTCTCACGAGTCAGAATTGTCCATCATAATGCGTAGCAGTAATTAAAGATGAACACATCGATTTCATACATCGCATCTGAAGTCTCACGAGTCAGAATTGTCCATCATAATGCGTAGCAGTAATTAAAGATGAACACATCGATTTCATACATCGCATCTGAAGTCTCACGAGTCAGAATTGTCCATCATAATGCGTAGCAGTAATTAAAGATGAACACGTCGATTTCATATTGTTCCAAAAAAAATCTTAGACATCCGCATCGGAGTGGAATAATTTCTTTTCGGAGTCCTTGCTTCGTGACAACATACTGGGAGAGCAAAATAAAATCTTCCGAATCTGTTGACTTCTACCTTCTCTTCTGAGGTGGTTCTTTTTTTTTCTTTGATTACTTCCAATCCCTCTTCTTTATCTAATTGGTTTATTTGCAAACGTTTTCATTGGGGCAATTGCCCTTTCACTTCTCATTGGTTCCGTGTCCAAGTAGGAGTTACACCCCTTTCAGCCACTAAAAAAAACTTTTTATTTTTTCTTTCCACGGGTTGCAGAAAGTCGTCGGACCCCTGACCTAGGCCTCCCTTCTGTGGGCGTTTCCCGGCTGTAAATTCTCTTATTGTTAGCTCCTGGGCGTAATGTCAGCTTTGGAGACAGTCTCGTTTTTTTTTACAACTTTGCTATTACTCTGCTGTTATCTGACATTTTTATGGCGAGCAATTGAAATTTGACTTGGGTGTTCCTTGTTACTATTCATTCCCACCGAACGTTCTAGAGTCATAAAGTTTATGGCTTTAATTACAACCAAAAAAATAGCCTTCATCTATTCCTGAAACCTAAAATTATTATTACTACCTGAAAGAATGAAACGAACTTAAAATAGATATTAGTGAATAAAATAAATTTAAAACTTTACTTTAATCAATGATTCTTTTTTTCTTTTTTTATATACAAATATTTATGTATTTTCGCTTTAGTTGTGCTTAATCATTCTTTATATGTACATATTTATTTTAGCAATGTTGTGACGATTCATCACTACATAAGGATAGCATGTTCAATCGTTGAGAAATTGAGGTTCTTATAAAAACAGTCCCAAATTTGTCTAAATTTTTTGCTTATAAGTTGCAGAGTTCTTAATATTAAAGAAAAGTTCTTTTCAGAAAATATGACAAAGGACATTATACATAAAGAATATTTATAATCATAATTAAAAGTAGTAAAAATTGTGTTAAAAATGAGCTAGTTTATTAAATAAAATTTAACTGCACATGCGTGAAAGGAATCAAAATGCAATATGCATAATGTGTTAGCTAAATGTATAGAAGAACTTTTGTGAAAGTTTCAAAAACATAGCTTGAAAATTCTGAAAATTATCATCGATAGAATAAGTTCGAAATCCGATATTCTCAAAATAAAGCAAAAAGAAGAGGGATTGTATTAAATATAGCAGTTCGTGCAACATTGTGTATGCTACATTGACATTAATCAATGGTATGTGGATGTTAATTCTTTTAGCTAGGAGTTTTTTACGATTCTCTTTTATCATTTCATATTTATTGGCAATTGACAAAACCAAGGTAATAACGGAATGTTTACCGTTTTCATCTGATGTCTATGTTGGTGTAGTTCATTTAACTGGTAAACGAGCTATTGTAAAATAAATTGCCTAAAACTTTCCAGTAGAATCAATAAATAGAAATCCTAAATGGTATCAAAACACTTTTTGACCTTCTAAATAATCAAAAATCTTTACTTTTCTATCAATATCCTAAAAACCAAAATTTTCAAAACTAAAATATAAGTGTATTTCAAAATTTATATGTTTTTTTATTTTATTTCTTTTTATGATTATTTTATTGGGCATATTCACTTCGATAAAAAAAATAATAATGTTGAAAGTCCTATCTTTATTCCCATTGTTTTGATCGTCACCAGTACAATTTTTCAATGATTACATCAACCATAATTATATCATAGAATTGTCTACAAATAATACTGATTAAATTATAATCGCATTAAATATGTTTTTATTCCCAATAGTTAAAAATTCAAAGATGCATTTTTCTTCTTGCAAACAAGTAAAAATATTCCTTCTAATTGCCTTTTCAACCAAACCAAAATTAATCATACATTTGCAAAGAATAATAATTGTGGTTTTAAGCTGATTATATCAACACCTCTAATTCATTTTGATCCACTTGAAATCCGATATTTTTCACTTGCAATAAAAGGATTTAGATGCTTTTAATTAAGAAGTTTTATAAATCGGCTTTGAATTATTGAAGCACAACTATTTATGTAGAAAACCTTAAAAAAAATATTTTACTATAAAGATTAATTTTTTTTTTTTTTTTTTTTTTTTTTTGTGGTCAGATTAAAACTGAAGATAGATACTCTAGAATCAAAGAGTGTTTAAATTGCTCTAACTGACACTGCTGAAAGTTAAAAGGTTTATCCTTTTAAAAGAAAACAAACGTCTGAAATGTTCTTTAAAATTATGCTATAAATGTACGTAAAAGTTATTATTATTTTTTTAGAAGATTTTTAAATATATCTGTTCGATTTAGAAAGTACAAAATCTGACAAAACTATGCTATTTTTAGTCTAATAATAAAAGAAAGTGCTTTTACATTGAAATTACTTATAAAGTTAGGTTTCAGCTTTATACTCGATGAATTTTTATAATATTTATGTGATATCTCTCAAAGTATCTGTGTTAAGAGCTTTTATGTTACAGGTATTATTTTTTTAGATAATCGGGCCATAACTTTATTGATTAAATTAACAGAAATTATTTTTTATTTCCACAAGAGAGACATATTTTGCTGAACATGAATTAACTCAGCCTATCATTGTTTTAGAAAAAAATAAAAGAAAAAAGAGAAGGAGAAAAGAGAATACAAAATAACCATATAAATTCAAAAGAGTAAATTTGATGAAATGTATTTGATCCGGAAAAGAGTTATATTTTATCTGTTTTATGATCTAAATATCTTCAAATTTATGCAATAAAAAAACATACACTGATTTTTTTAGAATAAACATATCATGTTTTATTTCTATATTTTTCACTGGTATTATTTTTATTTTTATCTTTGTTTAATTTAATGATTGCCATTTGAATTAAAGTTAATTACTAATTTTATGCAATTAATAATAAAATTGAAATGTCTATGTTTAGTTCTTAATACTGAATAATTTTATGCGTATGCATACTATTATAAATGCATGAACCGATATTGAAGTTTAAAAAAGAATTCGACTCAAAACGTAAACATTATTCCACGGAAAATGGCAAATTTTAAAAGAATGTGATGTGTATGTGTGATGATGATAATATATATACATATATATATATATATACATCAAGCAAAAATATTACTTTTGTAATATATAAAAAATTTATTAGATTTTTCATGTGTATTTTTATCAATAAAAATGATACATTTAATTTTTGCAAAATAAAAATAGTTATCAAATCATACATAGATAAAAAATTTCTGACGGCTTGGCCTATAGGCACAGGAAGATTTCGAAGTTGAGTTCTCATTTTGCCAATAAGAAGTAAAATATGATTCGAGATAAACCAAGTTCAAAAATTTTATTTGGCCGCCTTTGAGGAGTTTTTAATTTTATTTTTCAGTAAAATCTGGTTTCAACAGAATCATCAAAAGGGAAATTCGGTTCAAAATGACCACTTTGACAGCATTTCTTGAAATATATTCTGCCTTTTTTAAATTATTGATAAATACGGCACATTATATGATTTCTAAATAAGCGAAATTTTCAGCTGCATGAGTTTAAGAGCAAACATGAATTTTAAAATGTGTCAGAAAATAAGCAATTTGTTATTTGAATACATCATCAATTCTTCAATCACGATCGTTTCGGTAAATTCTGTTCAAAATGCCCACTTTGACAGCAATATTTTAAATATGTTCTTCTTTTAAGATAAAATTTATAAATATGGCACATTACACAGTTTCTAAATAAGAGAAACTGCCATTTCCATGAGTTTGAAAGCAAAACTGAATTTAATAATGAGTCAGAAAATAAGCATCTTGTTATTTAAATACATCTACAATTCTTCAATAATGATTTCTTGGGGAAATTCTGTTAAAAAGGCCCAGTTTGACTGAAATATATTCTACTTTTATTAAAAAACTGATCGATACTGCACATTATATAGTTCTAAAATAAGAGAACCTGCCAAAAGGATGTGTCTGAGAGCAAAAATTCTATTAAAAATGAGCCAGAATATAAGTTAAAGTGCCCTATTATCGTCCTCCAGTTACATTTAGGCCCCTGGAAGTTTTAATTTTCAGTGAAAACCTACCAAATTACAAAAAAAAAGTCTTTAACAATACGAAAAATTGTTTTTACAAAAGTATCTCAATATGAGGAAAAAAATTAAAAAAAAAAATGTCCCAATTTCGTCCTCTTGAAAAAAAATCCAAAAATCCAAGGATCAACTTATAACTAAATCAATTTTTTTTTCAAAATAAATAATTAACTTAATTTACCTTAACTTAAGGTACAAAGAAATGTACTATTAATCCTAATATTAAGTAATAGCGTCAATAACACCATAAAAAACCATCCATTCAAGCATGAGGAACATATAAATTGTGTATTGTTTTTTGATTCTTGAGCGTATTTCGTGTGACCATGTGCAGCACTTAAGGCACTGAACCCATTGTTCCTCATGTTTATCATGAGAAAAATGCTTCAAACAAATAGAGCATTTTGCATCATTTTTGTCATCATCTCTTATATTATCATCATGAGGAATTTCAACAGAACAACCACTTTCGTCATCAATGATGTTAGGTAAGTCATGTTTGGACATTTTACACGGTGGATTTTTTCCCTTCTCCTTTTCTTTTCCCTCGTAGTTGTCAGAAGTTTTTTTTTTTTTTCAGCTGAGTATTTTTTCTTCGCCTGGGAATTTTACACATTGTTTTTATGCGGAGATCCAGTTGCTGAAACTCCTCGGGTAGAAGTTGCTGGTGTGAACAGTGGCACTTCCTAATCTCTTACTAGAAGGAACTTATTTCTAAAATTTAAAGCAAATCCTCCAGATTAAGTCTATACATACCTACATACAAAATTGCAGGCACATTATTTATCAGGAAATGACAGCGCTGAAAAGCGTTCCTAATTCCGTCCCCGGTACGAAAATAAGAACTGAAAGGGGGATGAAATTGGAACAACGCTATTTCCCACTATGGCGATGCTTCAGTCTCGTAAATTAAACTGAACGTTGTAAAACTCACAACATGTTACTGTTAACATCTTTCCTATGTAGAGTATATGCAATGAATAAGAAATAAATATCACAGTGAAGTAAATATCATTCTACAAATGACGTAGCAAGAACTTAGATCTTCTAAAAATAGGAAGACATTAAGAATACACGGAATCGTCTTGGCGAGAGAAAACTTTCATTTTTTAATCCTTTTATCTTCCGTTCGTTTTGCCTTGCGTGATCAGCGGCGCCACTTTCAGAGAAACGGAGAAATGAATGGAGACGAAATTAGGAGAGGGTACAAAAAATGGGCACTTTACCTTAAGCAGTTTGGATTTGAATAAACCTTTAATAAGAATTTTTTCCTCAACTCCTATTTTCAACTCATTTGTTTTTGCCATAAGAATTTATCCTATGAAAAACTTGTCGATATAAAAGTTGTAGATATTATTAAGAAGATGCAAAATAAATTTAATCGGATTTGATATCTTAAGAATTGACGAAGTTATGGATTTTTTTTCTTCCACTCCCCGACCTCCCCCCCCCCTCTTTGCGATTAGAGTTGCTCCTATGAAAAACTTGTCAGTATAAAAGTTTTAAATAATATTATGAAAATTTATAATTAGTTTAATTGGGTTTGATATCTTGAGAATTGACGAAATTATGATTTTTTTCCCAAAACCCTATTGTTTTCACCCCTTCAGCCCATTTTCAATTTTATTAAAAATCTGTCATGCATTAACTTTTGGCCCTTATTTCAGAAGTAATATTAACTTTAAACTGATTCGATATCTATTTTAACTAAAGGGTTATGGGTTTTTTTTTTTTTTTTTTTTTTTTGGTTTTCAAAAAAACACTCCCTATTTCCACCCCCTTGGCTCAATTTCACCCATTATCGGACTTGACCAAAATTTTATGCTCCTTGATTTTATGTATCAATTTGGACGAGATTTATGCAGAACTATAGAAGTTTTCGTGTCCATAAAAATGTTATATATATAGATAGATAGATAGATAGATAGATAGATAAAGTTTTTTGCTGATAGTAGTTTCGGAGTCTGGGGGTTATGATCGGTGTAGGTCTCTAAAAATGTTTCAGAAATTTTAACATAGAGAAAGACTGCAATAGACAGTATTTTATACGAAATCTACCTTATAAACGCTTTCATTTGAAAAATCGCTACAGTTAAAAGTTTTGAATCTTACGGCCCTAAACAACCAAGAATATTTAAAATAACGACTAACATTTCAAGTTAAATACGATTGCGTCATTATCCAAATTCTTAAGCATAATCCTTTTTTCTTTATCCCATTTCACGCACACATTTAACCAATCTCTGCGGTAATACAAAGTTCCATAATTTAAATTCTTTGTTACATAATATTTTTCATCTTTAAAAGTAATTCCATCCTAATACTCTAGTTAATAACTTTCATTAGCGTAATGTAGAATTCTCTCCATAAAAATTTAAGATCAAATTCTAGTTTTCTAAGTACACAGTAATTATTTTAAGCATTGTTTGAATAATAATATATCCATTATAAGATATTATTAATCAGACATTATTCTTGTTCTTTCTTGATTAAATTTTCTCATTTAAGGCAAGATGACTTACATCAGTGTAATGTACTTGAATTGAGATTCCGCTAAAAATTCAAAAATTGTTAAAGTATTTTTCAAACAATATTTTTGGAAAAAAACAAAGAAAACTGTAAAAGATTTGCTAAAATTTAAATGAATAAATTGTTTAAAAATATATTCATCTAGAATATTTTTCCTTTTGTTCAAAAACCTTTTTGTTAATTGTCACTGAAGAAATTGTTTCAAATCCTGTATTTTATTTTATATTTATTTTGAATTTCCTTAGTACTGCATTCAAAAAGTTATTAAATACATTTTTTTCTTGAATATTATAAATGCATTTTCTCAAAAATAAATTTGTAGCTTAAATAACACCATTTTACACTCATAAATACCGAATCCTCACCAGAAGATTTGAATCCATACTTTGTTTATGCTGATTGATTTTTAATGGATAAAAAAGTACATGTAATGGATAAATAACTGTAAAACCTGCATGTAACGATATTGTCTGCAACGATAAACTTGTATATATAACGATATTTCATTTGGTCCCAATCTAAATCCTATTAATTTAATGTATATTGAACCTGTCTATAATAATAAATGGGTTAAGATGAAACCTGCATATAATGATAATTTTTCGCTTTTTTAAAGGGTCACTTTCTATTTCTTAATCTCTTTTAACTGTCTGTTGAAAGGGCCACCAATTCCTAAATTCTGTGAATAATGTATAGAATAGAAAGAAAAAATATGGAGCGTTTACGGCTTTCTTATTGATTAGGCAAGTTTGCTGATAGCTCAGAGCTGCAATGTTACTCATAAGATTAGCAAAGCAACATCATTCTGCTTAGAAAGAAGCTGTTGGACGCTGAACGCAGAAATTGACATTGTAGGTTTTACCCTCCTATTTTTGAACAAAAAATTAAAAAACTAACTCTGGTAGGTAGGATTTATTTCACTATGCTAGCGTGATTACACCTTAAGCCAGAAATACTTTAGATGGCAGATCGCCATTGTCCGACAGACAGAAACTTGAATCAAACATGATTCAACTTTCTTCACCAAAAGAGTATCTTTTTTGGCAACGATCCCTTTTTTGGCATCTTTCAGTCTTGGTGGATGTGGGATGTGATAAATTCAATGACAATTTGAAGGGAAAAATCGGTATGGCACACTACTTTCCCACCATCAAGTGCTGGTGGAGGGAATGATGTTTGTCTCAAGAAAAGATTACAGGTCTTTGTTTCCGTTATAAGAAGTCGATGGATTACATTTCCCTCTGTGTGTGAATTAGATTAATTTTTCTCTATTTTCGTGTTATTTTTACTTTTATTTTTTTATGGTTTTTGCTTTGACATTAAAATGGCATCACATAAGATAATTACTTTTGATGAAAAGCTAAAAATTATTTTGGAAATTATCCAAGGACTAAAATAAGTGGATGCGTCTAAAAGTATGGTATTCCACAGTCAGCCATTGCTACAATTTTGAAGAAAAGATAAGACATTGATGAGGCTGCAATGAAACGGGCAGTAGACTTTAAACGCTAAAGAATCAAAGGTCCCGTTAATGAGGACATAAACACTGCAACGATCAAGTGGTTTCAAGAAATGTGGATTATGATTACATGAAATTATGTTTATTGTTATTTGTCATATTTTCTGAATAGAGCATTTTTTTCGTTAAGAACTCTGCAAATAATAGGCAAAAAACTAGGCGAAATTTGAGATTGTTTTTATAAAAATCCTTAGATTCTCTACGAGGATACAATGCTATCGTCATAAAAAATTAACACGGTTTATTTCAATAAGCGATTTATTATCTGCCGTTTGAACGGTTTTTCTGAATTAGTTTTGAAAGGTTTATCCAAAAAATATTCGTTTTTTTTTTAATTTGATTTTATTTTGTTTTATATTATTTTATTTATTTTTTTATTTGTTGGCGGTCCCGTGTGAGATTTTGGAAAAATATCTTCGCGGAAATATGTGACCTGTTCTATTTTGTTTAAACACCTAGAATTTCATAACTCTTCTTGTATTTTTCTAGATATTTAACAAAACATCTAAAATCGCAAGTGTCTGGTCATTAATGACCATATAGTGTACATTGTTGGAAAGAAAGTGAAATATATTGATTAGATTCTGTTATAGATGGTTTGGCATAAACACAATTCTTTAACAAAATATGACTAAATATTGCCTAAATATATAAAAGAAATTAAAATTATATTACAAATTTATATGAAATCATTATTTTGTTCCCTGTTTTAACTATATACACAGATATTGGATAAAAATTTCACATCTTTCAAAGAAAGTATAAAAAAGATAGGCATATATCTTAATCATAGTTTTAAAACTAATTGGAAGAAAACTTTGAAATTAGAATTTTTTTAAAGCAGGGCATAATAAATCTAAAATCGATCAAAAATATAGGTTGTAAATCATATTTTTCTTCGACAATTTTTCTTATATTACGAATTCAACATATGTATATTTGGAATTTTTAGTATTATAGCCGGACAAAAAATTATAATTTTAAGATTGTAAATTCAGAAGATATTAATAAAAATATGAAAATATGATTTAACATTAGAAGCTATATTTTTTATAATTCAAAAACTTATCACCCAAATGATTTGAAATTTCGTTTCTAGGCGTAGTTGTAAAACAGAAGATTAAAAATATATTATCAAAATTAGGTGTTACTATTGAAAAACAAAAGTTTAGTCTGATTTTAATTTTGTACATTCCCCTATAAGCTAATTTTATATACATCATTTAAAAGTAGACTTACTTTCCAATCTTGGTAATCCAGTAATTTATTACAGGTTTAATTAAATACGGAGTTAGTAGATAATGTTTACATTCTTTCTATGATTACACGTACTAAAATATTTTCTTTATAATTGTCAAACCAACAACGTAAGTCCATATTAAAGTCAATTACACAGAACTCAAGTTTTGACAGGCGAAACCAAACTCCCATTTTGCATTTTACATATGTAATGGATTAAAATTCAAACACATTAAAATAACAGAATAGTTCATTATACCGTCACAATATAAATCAGATTTCCTTAATCTTGTGGCTTCCAAGCTTAGAAAAAATTACTTCTTGAATGTGCGGGCGAAAAACTTGGAATTCAGCAAAGCACAGGTTTAGAACTGCTGGTTCTGTTTATGGATTGATTCACATGTACTCAGGTGAAATGTACTTTAAATGTAATTTATTCATTTACAAGAACCAATTGGCAGTCTTTAAATTATAAGATATTCAAAGTTTTAATTGTAGAAATATTAATGTTTCCAAAAGCTTTTGATCATATAATGTGCACTGTATAAAAAAAATCTGTAAAGTTACTAAACCGTTTCTAGTAAACTGGGATTCCTAAATTTCTTTTATGTAAGGATAACAGCGAAACTTCGTGTAGCAGTATAAGTTATATGAATTTTTGCTGTTACCGTTATATGAAAAATTCTAGGAATCCCAGTTTCATAGAAAACTTTTAGTAACTTTACAGATTTTTTTTACAGTGTATGATGGCTATCGGAAAACTAAAGACAAATGAATCTGAAATATGCTGTTTTCGTTCAGTTCGATTTTTTCAAAAAAAATATTTAATAATGTTTCTTGTCTTCTTTAAACCAAAATTGATCATACCTTAAAACTTATATTTAAAAAATATTAACTTATATTTAATTAATATTATATTAAAGAGGTCTTAATGTATTATAGCATAAAAAATGACTGACAGCGTTAGGTTGAAAATATATTGGGGTTATTATAATCCGAATTCGATTAATTAGAAGAAGATGAAACGCGTGGAAATTCGACTTTAAAAAAAAGTTTTAAAATGTCGTTATCAATTCATTTTTCTTTGAATTTCATTTCTTCTGAAACACATCCATTATTTTAAGCTAATTAATTTTAATACAAAAATGAAGAAAATATTTTTCAATAATATTTTCAAAATTTGCTGATAGTACACAATTTTAATGCTTTCGACTGATAAATTCCTTGCATAATTTCCTCATTCCCTTTCCATAATCAGTTTCCACAAACGGGATACTTTTCTTGTTATAAAGTAACATACCCAATAGACCCTTCAAAATAACGAAACAAAATTCTTATCATAATCTGATTCAAAAGATAGTTCAAGCAGTTTCACATTATGTTAATTTTATATTGTACATAAACTGAATGCCTGTGTTTTTGGTTAGCAGATTTCAGTTTAGTGACAAAATGCTACATTTTATGCTACATTAATCTAATCTGATGATTTATCGGGTTTTTTTTTCTTTCTTTCAAAAGAAAAAAAAACAGCCGGCCGCAATTCTTTAAGCTGGTTGAAAAAGATTTTAAAAATAATTCTGACTTGAAAATATTTAAATTATTTTATTATGTCGCTAATATATAATGTATAATTATGTCGCTAAATTGAGAGTAAGTTAAAAGAATAATTCATCCTAAAGTTAATTTTATTCCTTTTTATCATGTAATAACTGGAATTGTACATCATTTAGATTTTAAAATAATATAAATATGATAAAATGAAAGCTATAGTGATGCCCGTTGTCACTATCGTTATGCATTTCTAAAAATTGTAATTGAGTTTTGGCTGCCGCTCTAAAGTAGACTACTATTTTTTGAAGACAACAGGTAATTCCACTGTTCACACAATGAAAGAAATTGGATTTTGTCGATAATAAAGAGCTGTCAAACAAATTTATAATAAATCTACTAAAATTAATCCTATAGCATATAAGCTTATAAACCGTACATCAAGTCTCTTTTTTTTACTGTAAAATTATTCTTTATTAATCTTACTTTTCCTGATATTCTTCAATTTTCTGAATTCTCTTTAAAAAAATGAATACACCTTACCAAAAATTTTTATTTTTAAATGCGTCAGGCATCATGTCATCGAGATGAAATAATCAGTAAGGTCTCCAATTAAAATATTTACAATCAAGAGAGGAAAAATTAGTGCAAATTACGTCATTTTGATAGCATAAGATCAATTTTTCTCTTTGCATATCGCAAGATAAAAATACATTTTAAAATAAGCATGTAGCCATTTACACCGAAATAAATTTTTTACACGTACTTTATCATATGTTTTTATGCTTAACCAGCATA
This sequence comes from Maratus speculifer, assembly GCA_964019185.1. NCBI lineage: Eukaryota > Metazoa > Arthropoda > Arachnida > Araneae > Salticidae > Maratus > Maratus speculifer. The sequence continues at coordinate 245,751,784 of OZ025295.1, read as the reverse complement.
TATTAAAATAAAACCATATTTTCTATTTCATTGTAATGAACAAAAAATGGTATCAATAAAATTAAAGTGTATAAAGATAAAATAAACCCAATAAACATTTTTCTTGTGATGTCACAGTAAATGCGACTTTTTATTCGCTTATAAAAAAAAAAAAAAAAAAAAAAAAAAAAAGTGTATGAATATTTTTTTTTCCAAAATTTAACTCGCAAATTAAAAAATACGTTCAAAGAGTTCTGTATATTTTCCATTATTTTTCTTTTCTCTGTAACAATAGAAGTAATCCGGTTGCCAATGTTTTAAAAACATTTCAAATAGGAGCTTTTAAAATTAAAAGTAAAATATAAAAATGGAAATGAATTAAAATATAACTAGAATGGGCAAATCTACACATAAACAGCTTTCATTTGAAAAACAGTTACCAATGCTCAGAATGCTCATGGTTGATGGCTAAAAAACAACCTGGTCTTTTATATACATAGGTTAATCATAAATCACAAAGACCTTGCCTTAGATCTAACGTCAAAACTAATTCGTTAATTTTCATTTTAATTTTGATTGAAACATGGCATGGTGTAGAGAAGATAATCATTAGAATTATAAAATTGAGAAATGCCGCCATAAAGTCTGAAAAAAATACACTTTATGGCGGATACTCTGAGAACAATATTAACCAGGGACAGATTGTGTAAAAGTTCAAGCTAATGTCATATTCGAATTGTCGATTTTGCATAGGTTGTAAACAAACTGAAGAACATTTAATTTTTTATTACCGGATGTTTGCTGGTTCAAGGAACAAACTTTGGAGAAACTTCGACAAACCTCAGGATTGTTCTTACGACGAATTGTTTGAAAAGGCGGTTACAAACAAAACTTTCATGCTACATTTAGCAAAATTTCTACAGATAATACATACTACGTGTCCTATCAAAACGTAAACTGTATTCCATATCAGTACATTCTCTGTAGACAGCGATGCTACCAGACAAAAGATAAAGTAAAAACTGCATAAAGATCATGTTAGTATAAATCTCGCTACGTACCATATACACTATATAAATATCTCATAGAAAAATATGAGATGAAGAGAGAGAGAGAGAGGTAGTCATTATCTTAAAAATGAGCCATAACTTTCAAAAATATTATCCCACTGTAATAATCCAGTCTATTTTCACAAATATACTGCTCGATTACGAAAATCACTTATACGAAAAACCAAATAACTGAGGAAAGATAATAGCTAAATTAAATAACTTCTAGAACAAGATTTTTGATTAAAATTGTTGGAAAAGTGTTATTAAAGATTTTATCCAGTGTTTCCGCTATCGCAAGCAAAGAATCAAAAATGAATAACTGGTTCTAAATATGACTCTAGATGTTAAGATGGCATTACTTCATTTCTTAAATACTGATGGAAAATAATTATTGGATGTATTAAATGCTTTTAAAATTTTTATTTGGTTAGAGGATTCAGAAGATCAAAAATCGGAATTCTAAGTTCAAAATTGAAATATATAGAGACTATAAATAAAGATATAAAATAATTCTTTATAACACCATAATTTTAAGAATGCATTGTGCTTTTTGAAAACGCTTTGTCTTTATTCTTCAAGTTCTTGGATTAATTTTTATCCAAGGACCCTATCATTTAGAAGGCAATAGCGAGACTGAAAACAACTAAAAGAAAAAAAGCCAAAAGAAAAAAGAAACTTCAACCATTCACATTACAGAAATAACACAAGCAGAAAAGCATAGAACACTGTAAAAAAAAATAATAAAAAATCTGTAAAGTTAATAAATTTTTCCAAGGAAAGAATTCTTAGAACTCTTTATGTAACGGTAACAGCAAAAATTCATTTAACAGAGTCGGTTACTTGATATTTTGCTGTTAGCATTCCAAAAAATTTCTAAGAATCCCAGCTTCCTATAAAAAGTTGATTAACTTTACAGATGTTTTTTACAGAGTACGGAGCGAGAATTTTAACGCAAATTGAATAAAACCAGAGTCAAAAAAGTTTAGGAAAGGAGTAGAAAATGTGAAATATACATTTATATACAATAGTAAAAAGAGAAAACGATATACAGTAATCTATTAAAGAATTAAAAAAAATTATATGTATAATAATGTTAATAATAATAATAATAACAATAATATATTCAAAATAATAAAATGAAGATTAAAAATTAATGGTAGAAATTGGGGGTAGTAAATAACATTTGGATTTAAAAATTGCAAACAGAATGGAAGCAGTTCCCACTATTCATTCCTATATCTTTTATTCAGAGAAAAATTGTCAAATATTGATATGGTAAGAAAGAACTTAAATTAAATCAATTAAAGCATTTTCTTTAAATAACAAAGTCAAAAGTTAAACTTTTGACATAAAAACCTTCAATTAATATATTTATAATCACTAGGCAATAATCTTCATAACTAACCAATAGTTAGTACAGTAATAAGAAAGTTAGTAAAGTATAAGATTTGATTTATTGTTTTTGTATTGGCAATTTCACGTAATAGGAAATGAAATTGAAATGGAAAACTCTGTCTTCCAATTATTTTATGTAATATCATGTTTTACATTAAACCACAGTCAGATAGTTTTATCTGCTTTTAAAATAAAATATTGCTTATGATCACTCATACACAGAAAAAAAGAAATGATGGTCCTTGTATCAGCATAAAATAAATCTATTTGAGACTCATGTAAAAATACATCTATTTTTTTACAAACTAACTAAGATAAAATAATTATAGTTATATTTCATTTTATTCAAACATTTAAGTCAAAGTTTATACGAAAAGATCCCAGACGTCTTGCTCTACAGGCGGATGTAGATTTCAAAGTTGAGTGTTCATTTAAACTACAAAAAATAAAATATGATTAGAGATAAACCCAGTTTAACAACTTGTCATTCGATCCATCTTTATAGTAGTTTTATTTACCCTAGGGTCATAAAAAAAGCAAAATGTAAGAAAGTAACTAAAATAGTAGTTAAAAGAAATATACAATTTTTACATAAATTAAATAAATGCAATCTTTAAATAAATCCGATGCGTCGGAAAAACAAGATTATATTTTTTTTAACTGAAAGCTTTGAAATAGCAAATGCGTCATTTTGATCTGATTAAAATCTAGTATTTTTCTTTTTAAATAAAACAACTTAGATTTACTTAATTAAATGGTGCAAGTTAATTGGATGCAAATCTCCAAAGCCCAGAGCAATTCTAAATGAAGATAATCTCGGGATGGAAATAATGTATCATAAGAGTATATTCTTTTCTTATATCCTATTTGATATCTTGAAAAAAGTTTTGAATGAAATTAAGATTTAAATCACTAAGTACTGCCGACATTGTGGGTGGGAAAGATTATACATTGGAAAGATGGTTTTAGGATGCATGTAAAGTTCTTGATTTTTAAATGTAAAAATCCGATTATATTAGTTAATTACCGAGAAATGTAAGTAAAAAATATCATATGACGATAATGTCCTTTAAATGCTTAGATATTGCTATTTTAGAATAGTTCGTGATAAACCACTTTAAGTAATTTTTCTGGTAAAATAAAGTTACACTTTACGGAAATTATCTTTAAATGCGATAATTACATCATTAAAATAATTACCGTATATATTCATAAAAGTCGACCCTACAATTCTTAAACAAACTTTTGATGTAAAAAAAAATCTAGTGTAAGTCAAACCAAACTTTTGTAATAATTTTCAAATATAATAGACAGCTTAGAGGTCTGCATGGCCCGGCCCGTAAAAAAATCTGTGAAAACAGGCCTGGCCAGATCATGCCCGACACAATTTTTACTATTTCGAAAAAATTCAAATTTATATCATGTAATTAAGATTACTGCGCATATATTTATGGGATGATTTTACAGTATATTTTACAGAAAATACACAAGAGCAGCATTAATGATTACTTAGATTCTTAAACTTTCAGCATTCAAATAATGATTCTTTAAAAAATTCATATGGTTTAGAATAAAAGAAAAATATATAATGAAGCTGTGTAATAAAAAGTAGATTTATGAAAATATTCCTATATCATTTTAATAAAGATTTTCGCAAATTAAAAGTAGCTACTGATACATTTCTAAATTCATTCAGAGTGTTTTTATTCAAAAACTAAATAATCAAAAGACGTTATCTATTTTTTGAATGAAGCAATTTATAAAAATTATGTCAAAGTTAGCGTTTTGAATCGAGCTTTCAGAAGCGACAGCATGGGAAGGGAGAAAAATCTGCAAGCATGTGACAAGAATCTCTTATATCTCAATACATGCAAGTATCTTATTTACCAAAATTCGAAAACACTATTCGATTCCAAATATCTTCAATAGTCAGGCTTGTGAATTTTTACCTCAACAGATGGAAATTTTACAGAAAACGTGTCAAACTTTCGAAAATGTGACAAACTTTGTTGAGAAGTGAATTTAAGAGCACCAAGAAGTATATTTTCAAAAATTACGTTAACATAAGTTCTTTATCGCTATTAATATTTTTAAAAATCATACTGTCTGCCCTACAGGTAATTGAACTTGAGAACAATTAAGACTAGTTCCAGCCCGGCTCGAATAAATGTAGAAACAGAATACAAGTCTGATCTCGGACCGGTACGAGTCTGCTAAAAATATATTAGCCCGGGTTAGATACAATATAATTGTCCGATTTCGATCTCTATACTGTGCATATTACATTTCTGTATTGATGTTGTCAAGATAGTATCGGCTCGTGACGTACATTTTTACTTATTTTCGTTAAAAATATATGAATTAATAGCTCATATTTTATCGTTTCTGTCGGAATCTTTATAATGGACCGGCAGGCCCGCTAAATTTTTTTATAGGTCAGGCCCGCATGGCCCATTCAATTTTTTTAACAGCCCGGCTGGCTCGGCTCGTTTACTTTGTTTGTTTGCTCGGCCCGTTGAAAAAATTATTCTAATTCTGCCGACCCGTCCCATTAGAAAATTTTGGAAGCTCTCCGCCAGCCCAGCCGGGCCCAGGCCTGTGCAGACTTCTAAGACAGCATGATGATCAATTGTTTCTTCTTTGGATCAGCATTACGAAAAAATGCTCCTCTTTGCAATAAACGGGACTATTTTCTGAAATCTGAAACTTTCGACTGTATGTAGTCCAATAGCCGACAGCAGAAAAACCTAAGGTATCGATCACAAAAGTATCCTTTATTTTATGTAAAAATAGTAATAAGGGAATCTAATAATACATGTCTATTGGGAGTGAAATGGTATATAAGCTAAAAATTAATACCACCAGTGGTTTCCTCGTAGGTTTATCACTGTGGCTGCCATACAATCATAGGTATGAAATGATTGTAAGACAAACATAACGAAAAACCTACGAGTAAATCAGTGGTGGCATTAGTTTTTAGCTCACAGGCTATCATAGCCTGAGAGCTTATGTGCCCGTCCGTTCTATATGTACGTGCATTCGTGCGTAACGCGATAACTCGTGATAAAAATATCCGATCCACTTGAAATTTTGTATGTAGGTATATCCTGACAAGGCGCTTCCCTGATTAGTTTTTGAAGTTCATTTGATATGTATAAGAGGGGGAACGGGGGCTCATGCCCCTCCCCTTAATTGATACAAATGGGATTTTCATACAGAATTAAGTTTTCGTTCAAAATTTAGATTAGGATCATTCTGATGAGGCGATTCCATGACTGTTATTAGATGTTCATTGAATAAGTATAAATAGGGGGAACAGGGGTTCTAATGCCCCCCCCCCTTAATTTATATAAATGGGTTTTTCAAGCAGAATTTTCAGATTTTGTTCAAATCTCTGAATAGTTTTGGAAGTTTAATGGTTAAGTATAAAAGAAGGGGATAGCTTCTTTTAAATTATATAAATGCTAAATGGGTTTTTATTAAGAATTATCTCATTTGCTCTGAATTTTGGATATAGATTTTTTATATGATAAAGCATGTCTTTGATAGTATAGGAGGTTCAATGATTAAGTATAAAAAAAAGAGGAAAGGGGAGAGCTGTTTCCCCTTCTTAATTTTTTTTCGAGCGGAATTAACACTTGAAAATATAAGGCTTTAATGTACAATTAGTATTTGTAGCCTGTGAGCTCAATGCCATCAGTTTAACTGGGCAGTGTTCTTTATTGGCTTATTCTCCATTTCACTTCCGACAAACATCGATCATTAAATTCCTCTATTGCTTCTCTTCCATAGAATAAAGTTTTTTTTTCTGAAGATACCTTAGGTTTTGTGCTGTCAGTTCTTGGATTAATACTAGTACTTGAGTAACTGTCTACTTTTTTCTAGAACCTGGATAATTATAATCAACAAATACGACAGTTGTTATGTTTTCCCACATCACATTGTTTTTCAGGTAGTTTACTTATAGTATTCAAACATCATGGCAAGTTTTGCAAGTATACTTGTTCCACTTAACAGATTGTAGCAGTTAAACACAGCGGGATGACAAGGGATGGCGACCTTATCTGTCACTTTAGAGTATAAGCGCTATTCCGAAAAGAAAAGCATGTAATCATTATCCACTGGAAACTCCAACTAAACTCAATTTGTGTTAGCCAAAAGTGTTCAATCCGCCAAATAATGCATACAATTGCTATTTCAAGGATATTGTAAAAAAAATTTCACAATCAAACATAACTAGAGAGACACTGTGTAATGTTTCAACAATCAGTTTTGACATCAACTTTGATAGATTTAAGTTGGGTTAAATAATAAAAAAATAGTAATTTAAATAAAATATAGTTATTTAATTTTATTCATATTACTTTATATTTATCAAACATATGCATTTTTTTATAAAAACTATCAATGTTTTCATGTTTTGTTCATTTGTTCAAAGGTGGCCCTTACTTGTTCAAAGGTATCCTTAAATCGGCAGGTCTGAACAGAAATCTTCCAATTTTTTAAAGCCTTACAATTTATTTTATTTACTTGGAAAACTTTTAATTTCTGATTCATATATAAAGAAATGCATTGTTTTTATAATATAATATTTAAAACGCAATAAATATAATTTAAATAAGAAATGTATTGATTTTCTAAAAATTACTTCAAACGTTACCCCCTCTCCCCTATATTTATTCAAGTTTATAACGCATATTTAAATATTTGAATCGGGCTACATGTTCGTCTTTTCTAGTACTTATAAAATGCATGGAAAATTGCATACACAAAAGTACAACAGAGCAATAAAAATATAATATATATTTGGGTAGGTAACAATTTTAAACAAAAATAATATTTTATTTTGTACATTTCATCGATAACTTAGTTTAATATCCTTTTTGTGTTTATTAAACATCGAAAAAAAAAACGAATAAATCTCGATTATTTTGTTTCATCATCTGTGCGTATAAATTAAGATAACAACATTGGGAAAATATCCTGTATCATATTATACGTGATCGTATCAACTTGTTTCCTATGCTTTATGATTAAATTTGTGTTACTTTTATGACGCTCTTATGATATACGAATATTATAGTACCTGTAGTAGATAATATATTTAATCTTATGAGAATATGTTCTTCTTTGCGCTTCCTGCTCTTGAACAAAATCATCTGAAACTAAGCCACTTTATTTTTATCAAAACATGCATTTACTAGTGTATGCAAATGTTTACTTTAATTCATAACATCCTAAACATAGCAAGCAATTTCAAGGTAAATAATCTTTAAGTTTAGAATAAGGTAACAATGTAAATATTTTTTTTTAACTTAACTCTGTATAAGTAACATTTTTCTGAGCTTACGTTAAATACTACAGTCAGTTTCCCTACTTCTTTATTATTATTATTCGCATTTTTTGTATAATTTAGTAAATATCTTCCTTAGTATTAATATAAATTAATGAAATATTACTCTAAATATACTTTATGAAAGAAAATGTAAATTGTTTCTTTATTTACAGCTAAGTATTTTAAATCATCCCTTATATCTATATATAAAGAGATTTTTGAATGAGAAAATTAGTCTTGAAACATTTTTTTAAATGTTAGTACAATTTTCTACTTCGTACTTTTCGTACTAGACTCAGACTCTTACATTACTTTTTTTTTCTTTTGGAAAACTGCAAGAAAAATAGCTCCGTTACATGTAACATTTATTATGTTATTTTCGAACAGTACTATGCGTGTCCGGATATCATGTCGCAATTTTGCCCGGTCATGGGAAATCAACGAAACAAAATGCTAATGTGCTAATCTGATATCTTTAACAAATAATAATAATAATAATAATAATAATAATAATAAATGTAATTTATCAAAATTGCAACAACCATTTGGAAAGTGATATTTTCAAAGTCTAGACTTTAAAAATATCTAAAGACTTTAATATTAATAGACTTTAATATTATAAGACTTTAGTATTATTATGTTATTATATTATTTAATATTAATAAGACTTTAATATTATATTTAAGACTTTCTAGACTCTAAAAATTCTATATTTAAAAAAATAACCATAATAAACATATTCATCTTGGACCAGACTCTGGAATAATTAAGCGATATAGGCATCCATGATCTACGTGTGTGTTTATGTGTAATAGAAAGGGGATAAACAAGACGTTTCGGCATAATTCGTTAAATTTTATTTCTGATGTATACGGAATAAAAAAAAAGATTAATAAAAATAATGTTTTTATTTCATTTTTTATGATAAATAAGCATTTTCTAAGTCATTCTTCGAATAAAGAAATAACATTTTATAAGATGAATGTAAGATGAAAAAAACACGAAAACCATTTTACCAGAATCACCGGAAATAAAAGCAAGAATGAAATATTTCGTCTAAAATGTTTTACATGTTCATTTATTACCATTAAATAATGATTACTCTATATATACAGAGTAAAACTTACATGTGGTTTTTTTTTTCCTAAAATAACAAGAAGTACATATTAAGATTAATTTATTATTTTTCTGTTACTAGTTACGAGTTGCACGCAAGCTATGATAAATGAATTAGATATGTTTCATTGCTTTAAATGTAAGATCGTTCTTAACATGAGATTGCAGTCATAAACTATCATTAATTGAAGTAAAAGGCATTCTTTAATGTTATTCAGGAAACGAAGAAAATAAATAACTCATGATTCCTCGATAATATCCTCGACAATTTATAATTTAAATGTATATTTTAGTTTGAAATAATAATACTAAAAAGCGTTTTTATATAAAAAATACTAATTTTAAAAATAAAAGCTTAATATATATATATGTATATAAAGCTATACTTTTATAGTAGATCCATGTCGTGGTTAATATTCAAAGAGATTGTCAAAACTTTTACTAAATTACAGCAGCATTATTTATCGTGTTATTCCAATGTTTAAGCATCATTCGACAAATCTGTTAAATTTGTGTTCTTTTTTTATCTATTCATATCTATATAATAAAGGCCAAACGTATCTGTGCGTAACGCATACGTCATGTTTTGAATGGCAACACTTTCCGATGAAATTTCGGTTTTGCAATTTTCGCTATTGTAAATTTTTCAACTTCTAGACATTGCACGTTTTCAATCTTTATACCATCGTTCAGAGAAAAAAATGCACTTTTAAATGCCGTTTGTTAGAAAACTGTATCTCAATTTGTTTTTGAGATATTAATTTTTTTGTAGTTTTTGGTTCAATTTCTCTGATGGTGGCAACTTAAGTATCGCATTTATGTGGGAAAAAGAGAAAAAATAGTCATAGAGTAAAAAAGAAAAAAAAAATAGAGATGCAGTTTAGTGGCTGGAGGTGACACCAAAAATGTAACTCTAAAATTCGCTGCATTGCATCAAACACAACGGCGTGCTTTCACAAAAAAGAAAAACTTTTAGCGATGCAATTTTAATTCATAATACAATGAAATGCTATTTTATAATGATAAAATATATTCAGATCTTTTTCATTTAGAGAAAAAATGATGTTAAAAAATTCGGTCTCTGTTCCATGTGATTGTTTTGTTTGGGCCGAATGAGAGACTTATATTGGAAGAATAACGCCCATCAAACCGTTTTAATCGCATACTGCACATCCATCTAGCTCTTTTCTCCATGGAAAATAACAGATCACTGTATATTTTAGTTGTCATTTTTTCATAGCAACTGAAAAAAATAGTAATTAAAAACCTGATATGTCAATATATCGTCGGCTATAAAACCCGGTGAATGTTGTTGGTTTTATTTCGTTTTTATCTATGAATTTAGGGACTTTTAGTTCGTTGTAAACTTACTTTACAAAAGATACATCAATTAACCTTTACAAAAATGTATTTTAAAGAATATCTGGGTGTCATATTTTCTTAGTTGTTTTTAAAAACTGAGAATGCAATTTTATTCTTCGGCGAAATCTTTGACTAATAACTGCTATCTTGCGTCTAATACGCAGGGCCGTAGTGAACAATAGGGAGGGCTCAAGAGAATGTAGGGGGGCTCATAGTTTTTTTTCTCTCTCTCTCTGACGCAGAAAGATAAATTAGTGCATATTCATATTGTAGGTACTCTGTTTCTTATTAAACTGTTAAAATAACTTCATTTTATGCTTAGAAAAGTATATGATGATGAAGTTTTGGGAGTATAACTGGTGCAAAATAGCCCAACATGTTAGCTTCATATGTACATATAGGATGAGGGAGTGTGAAACACTTATTTTAGATACAATTTAGTAACTCTGCAAAACTGTGAAAAGGTTTCAAAACTAAATTAGATTTTTAAACAATATTTCATTTGAATTTTCGGAACAGAAATTCATTGAGTGACCTTGGAATCTTTTCCAGGGGGGGGGTGAGTCGCCCATAGCGCCCCCTTAGCTACGGCCCCGCTGATACGGAAGAACCGATAATCTTTAAAGCTGTATATGATTACATAAATAATATGTTTTGGAATTAGGTGGCAGTTTAAAAAGCCTATTACGCAGAAAAAATTTATTAGACTTTCCAATTTTGAATTTTAAAAAAGTTTTCACCTTTACTTGGTGACCCGGGAACCCCGGGTTCGGTGTACTAGTATTCATAAAGTATAAAATTACAAAAAAATATTAATCGGAAACAAACTGTTTATATGCTTTTTTTTTATTTTCAAATTGCTTAAGCTTTTCTAATCGATCGATACATGATTATGCTTGAAAATAATTTTAAAAAAATAAAAATTCAGATACAGTTTTCATGCAAAATTGTATTTCAAAACTTCTTATTCGTTGTTTTAATTATTCAAATTATACAATCTTTGGAAATTTATGCATATCAAGAAAACGTGATAGAGATTATTCGAATCGTGACATAGTTACTAACGACTATGTTTTTGCTTTATAATTTACATAGATATCTATTCAACTTAAAATCACAAAAAAAAAAGAATTAAGAAAATGGAATAGTACTTTGCAATAAATACAGGATTACTCAAAATAACTATTCAAATATAGCTAGAAAGTGAGAGAACACACAACTCGTATTGCAATCCGTATTCGTACATATATTCATTCATAAAAAACTTATTATTAACTAATATAGTGGTTTAGCAATCCCCATTACGAGGCTTAGTTTCCAAGTTTGGAAATACGTACTAAGTTTAAAATTTGAAAAAAAAAAATTAATTATTTGCGACCGGCAGTTTTATATATATTTTTAAGATACCTCATTGGTAATATCCTGGCTCCCAAATGGTCCGCCAGTTAAACATCAATATTTTCTAAGAAAGATTTTCGTTTTATATTTTTCTTGCAAAGTGCTCAGAAAATGCTTTCGAAGGTCAGTTTTAGCTCAAAAACTGTAGAAACTTACTATGAAATTTTCTGTTAAAAAGTATTGGGGTTCAGTCTGCGGACCATTTGGAGCCCTGTAATATTTTCTTCCAGGAAGACATTTTAAAGATAAAATAAGAGCAATGTTCAATCAATATTTAACCAAACGATTACAGCGACATTCTAGGATGAACAACAAACAAGAAATCTTATAAAAAACATTTGAATAATAATTTAAAAAAAAAACATAAAATTTATTTCCATTTCAATATTACAGATAAATATTCTGTTAACAAATGCATAATAGATTGAATGAAGAAGCATTAATTCTTTATTAAATCACCTGTTGTTTTTATTTGTTACACATTGACTTCTTTTTAAACTTTATATGTTTATGTATGATATAAAATTTTACTTTTGTAAACGATTGCTTCTCTGCATCTTATCCTAGTCTTCGAGTAAAATGGCCAACTGTCCAGAAGTAAGACGCTTTCTGGAATTTCAATGTAAACAAAAACTTTCTGTGACACAGGCTGTCATTAATAAAAGTAACTTTAATATTTTAGATTTACTAAAGTTATTAACCTACTTAATATTAGAAAATTACAATATGAATGTAACAAACGTTGGAAGTTTAATAAAAAACAAACCTACGTTTCGAAAAAAAAGTTAATGTCTATGTTAGACAGTTAGGTGGCAGCACAGACAATCACTTGATCCGATTCACGGCTCAAATTCTAGAATTAATTAAAATTCGATTTGCATATTAAAACACAAGTGGTCTGCTAAGCCATATCTTGGTAGAAAATACCTGAAAACTCGATTTTAGAAGTTTACTTGTAGATTTACTAATTGTGTTTTTCTGCATCCAAAAGTAAGAAAACGTGAAGGAATGGGAACAGGAAAATACAATGGCAAATCTACGAGTCGCCGAGTTTTTGGGTGTTATCACCAAGATACGATTTGGCAGACCGACTGCGTTTTAATATACAAATCGAATTTTTTGCAATTCTAGATTTTCAGCCACGAACTCGATATTACCCTATCAATTTAACATTAAAAAGAAGCATGGCTCTTAAATATGCCTATTTTTAAAACTGTATAATGTTAGCCTAAATTTAAACTATATCTATTTCATAAAGGCGGAACATATTTGTGCTTAACGCATACATCATTTTGTGAATGGCAACACTTTGAAATTTGAAATTAAATTTCACTTTTAAAATTTCTGCTATCTTACAATTTTAAACTTCTAAACATTATACATTTCGAATTTTTGCCCCATCGGATAGGGAAAAAATGTGATTTTAAATACAATTTGTTTGAAAACTGTATCTCATTTTATTTTTGAGATAATATTTTTTTTTTTTTTTTTTTTTTGTAGTTTTTAATACTGTTTTTGTAATTGTGGCAACAGAAGTAATCCATTACTGATTAAAAGATTCAAAGTAAAAGAAAAATAGCACAGAGTAAAAAGTAAGAATAGAGATGAAGTATGGTGGCTAAAGGTAACGCAAAAAATTTAAACCCTAAAATCCGCTACAATAGACCCAAACACAACCGCGTGCTTTCGTTAAAAAAAAGAAAAAAATATTTTAGTAATGCAGTTTTTAATTTATAATACAATGAAATGCTACTTTAGAATGCTTAAATATACGCAGATAATTTTCATTTAGAGAAAAAATACGCGTCTGGTGTCGAAGAATTCGGTCCCTGTTCCACATGATTGTTTTGTTTGGGCCGAATTTGAGCGATAACCCGCATCATATTACAGAGCATTTTTTCCGCATACTCCATCTATTTCTTTCCTCCATGGGAAAAATAGCAGATTACTATATCGTTTTGAAGCCATTTTCTCATAAAAAAGGGAATTTAAAATGTGTGCTATGTCACGAATATCGTCTGTTATAAAATCCGACGAATTTCGCTTTTATTTCGTTTTTATTTATCAGTTAAATTATTTTTAGTTTATTGCAAATTTATTTCACGCACGATACAACACTTTCTCTTTACAAATGTACTTTAAAGAATAGTCTGTGACGTTTCTCCGTTTTACTTTTATTCACTCTGCATATGTAAATTCTGAGATAGTTAAAATGATGTTACATGGAAACAATTCTACAACTGAGTTTTATAGACACAGCATTTTATTAGGTTTATGTTATATATTATTAGTTTAAGAGCTACACTTACTAATATAAGAAGCATTTTTGTTATAACTGACTTTTTATGTTTATTATAAATCAATGAAACAGTTTTCCCTTAAAAATTTTGTTTCGTCGAAGTTCGACGGGTTCTACCTTATATACGGTAAATGCGTTGTAACAAAGTACTTTATAGTATCTAACTTTTTTTAAACATTTTTCATGTGTGTCTCTGTTTTTTGTTCTTTCAGCAATGGTCTCAGATCTGCCATAAAGTGCACATTTGTGAGGAACTTAAAAAAATTCTCATGCAACCAGTAATTTCTCTGAATGCACTTGAACCAGTCACAATTTGCAGAGATTTTTATTTCACTGTACCAGACATTTTGAACACGTTAGCTTTTTTAAACTTATCATTTCCTATTTAATAATTTTTATGCTGACTTTTTAAAAAATATAACACTACTATCTTTACTATACAATACAAAATAATAACGTTGTTGTCAAGATTCCATACTATAAAAAAAAAATTTACAAAATAAGTGTTTTAAGCCAAAAATACAGGGTGTCCAGCAAATAACACCCTGATTTTAAAATTAAATTTCTCAAAAACAAAGATCGACAGAACTATGCGGTAAACGGTTTGTTTATTAGGTAAGCTGCAAAAATCTTATATAGAAGTTTCGAACGGTGAATCTTTGGAAAAGATTGTGTTCTGATTGCAAAGAATGCTTTGATTTGACATTTTTCTTATTTTAAATTGTTTGCGGAGAATGCGTTTTCGGCTTAAATTGCCATAGATTAAAGATTTTTGGAATTAAATTTTTAAAATTTCGAAATTCAAGAAATTTAGTTCGAAAAAACGTTAAACATTGTAAGCCGAAAAACTATACCTCCGCAATCAATCTAAAACAAGAAAAATGTCAAATCAAAGCATTCTTTGCAATCAGAACACAATCTTTTCAAAATATTCACCGTTCGAAACTTCTGTATAAGATTTTTACAGCTTACCTAATAAACAAACCGTTTACCGCATAGTTCTGTCGATCTTTGTTTTTGAGAAATTTAATTTTAAAATCAGAGTGTTATTTGCTGGACACCCTGTATCAATGGCAATTACAACTACATCGATCACCATTCTAAAAAGGTTAAAAGAAAATTTGATTTTTGAGCCAATTTTGGATAGCATTCATGTAGAGTCAAGCTGCTATGATTTTGCCTTTTTATCCTTCAATGTGTTTGATTTTATTTAAAATGTCTAAGATAAGTAAAATTATTCAAATCGACTTTTGGACTTTTTTCCCCGCTAAATTTGCTAAATCGCACACTGTACGATGCGACGTGAAGAAACGGAAACCGACCGCCATTTGTTCTTTGCAGAGAACCAGAGTACTACACTACATGGCCATCAATAAGCGTCCATTTGCGATTTTAGACATTTTTGTTAAATATCTAGAAAAATACATGAGGAATTACCTCGAAATTCTTAGTGTATAAATATAATAGTACAAGTCATACATTTCCGTGCAGATTTTTTCCCGAAACTCCATAGGGGACCGTCAACGAATTAAAAAAGAATGAATATATTTTGGATAACCCTGTCAAAACCAACGTAGAAAAAGCGTTCAAACTCTAGATTATAATTAAGTGTCTTATTGTAATAATTTGTATTCATTTTTATGCGAATATCATGCATATTTCTAGAGTCATTAAGATTTTTATAAAATTGGTCCCAAATTTTGCCAAGTTTTTTGCATGTAATTTGCAGAGTTCTTAATATAAAGTAATATTATTTTCTGAAAATATGACAAATAATATTGTGCTTAATACCCTGTAGTTAGAGTTAAAAAATATTAAAAATTGTATGAAAAATGAGTAGGTTTACTAAATAATCTTTCATTGCGCATGCGTCAACGATATCAAAATTTCATTTGCATTTTATGTTAGCTAAATGTATAGAGCAACTTTTGTAAAAGTCGCGAAATCATAGCTTATAAATTCTGAAAATAATAGTCAATAGAGTAAGTTGAATATCCGTTATTCTCAAAATAAAGCAAAAACAAGAGGGACTTTATCCAAATGTAGTAGCACGTCCAATATTGTGTATTCTATAGTGACACTAATCAATGAATATATGGATACAACAAAATGTCTAAAATCGCAAGTGGACGCTCATAAATGGCCATGTAGTGTAGTACTCTCTAAAAACATCAGATTTCTTTCTCTGGTGACTATGACTTATATAGTAAAAAAAAACAAGTCACGTTTCAGGCACTTAACGTAAGTGTTAAGAAGAAATAGCAATAGAAGAAAGTACCACTTAAAATTTACAAACAAGGAGGTAAATGTGTTCGCAGATCGCCTAGAGTGGTTTCCTTTAATATTTCTTTTAGAACAACTTAAACTTTAATTAACTAATCTAAATTCTTAATTTAAAATTATTAAATCTTTCATAGATGATAGCATCAATAAATTTAACTTTAGAATAATTATAAAAGTAAGTTGTTTATTTTTGCTATTTTTTTATTCAGAAATTTTTAAAAAAATGTTACGAATATATAAATAAATTTTTTTATTTCTAAGAATTAAAAAAAAAATTATTTTACCGAAATTTAAAATGCTGAATCATTAGTAAATTGCGATAGTTTTTAAAATGTAAAGGAAATTGAATTCCAATAAATACTATTAACGTAAGTGATAAAAAAATGTAATATAGTCCCTTAAGGGTGTATTCGAAAAAACGCTTTTCCACCTTCAGCAGCTCGAAATTTTCTTATACAATTTCAGACACATTTTTTAAAGTAGAAACATGAAATTTGCTGAGGGGATTTTCGAAGATACGTGTAAGGTGACGTGTGATGTCTTTTTACGATCAATTGATTAGAATTTGATTTATGAGCAATTAACTTTTCAGGAAAGCCCTTTTTTTCGTTCCCAGATCTCCCACTACGGAAAATCGGTTCAAATTGCCGTTTTTTATTGTTTTTTTTTTAAATATTTTGTGCACTTATCAAAGAATAGACAATCACGGCACCTTGAGTAGTGTCTAAATAAGAGAATCTGTGAGTTTGATGCGTTTGAGAGCAAAAGTGAATTCAAAAATAAATCGGAAAATAAGCAGTTTGAATCGAAATTCACCCTTAAATTAAAAATACAAGTTTTCTTTTAATTAAATTCGTCTTAAAATAAACATTTCAAGTTCTAGCACCGGGGCCTGAACTTAAAACCTTTTGTTTACTATCGAGACTTTTACCTCCAGCTACGATGCCTAAATAAAAACCGTTGAAATTAAGTTTCTATTTTAAAATTTAAATCGCAAAAATTAACGAATGGCATTGATAAAATTAATTAAATTAAATTAATAGACTTTTTCAAAATGTTATTATTTATCATGTGACACGAGGTATACAGCTGTAAATACAGAGGTCAAATAGATGGTGAGGTCTACCATAAAGTTTTAGCTCAACAAGCCCCAGCTACAGTTGTAAGTACATGAAATTTAAAGTCTCTGACTTATATAGTTTTTTTCGTACGGACTCTGTGGCGGACTGACAGAAAACAGAGACAAATAGTATTTCGCCAGCTGAGCAAAACTCCATAAGTAACCGAAATTGGAATTAAAGTATCAGCAAGTAACTCTCTTCTTCAGAACTATGAGCAACGTTTCTCTACAGCATTTGCACACAGGAAAAGCATGTCCAACATGGCATTTCCAGACATAGTTACTTTATTTTAGACTTTTAAATCAAGAATTTTACAAATTTAAATGAAACATTTCTTGTTTCATTTTACAATCTAATTTCCCATGCATTATTTTTATCTTTAGACTACAACAGTAATCTTTGACAGGCATTTAAAACTCATAAATTATTAATACTCAGTACTAAACAAAAGTTCACATATGGATAAATTACTATTTCTGAACCCCTCCCTCTGAAAACCGCATTTTTCTCCGGTGCGATATTCGACTTGCATTTAGAATCAATTGCATAGGATAATTCTAAGTTAATCGAATAATAATTATTATTCGATTAATTTATTATTGATTGTTTGATTATAAACAAACAATCAATAGTTAACCGATTTTGTCTCAGTGATGTTTGTATAACATTTTCTTGAAATTTATTTTTGTTTCATGTATGAATTTCACGCATTCTAAAATTTAATTGAAATTCAACATCTTTTATTCTGATAACCAATAATAACTCTATAATTCTAATAACTAATACATAACAATTTGTCGAAATGTGTGAATTTTTTAGCATGTTCTGAAGTCAAAAATCTAAATTCCGGATACGGTATATTCTTAGAATTTTTCCTCATCGACTGGAGCGAGAGATTTTTTTTTTAACCATTGATTCCTCTTCGTGGGCACTTGATCGAAGATATTATGATTTAAAGAAACTGCAAAAAGCTATTAGACTATTTGCAGCTGAGCTTGAGTAGAACAGTGGGACAAATCAGCAATATTTAAATAACATTTTCGCAATTTAAATTGTTTACAGATTAATTTTCGGTTAAATAATTCACGAATTGTTTCTCATGCATTTCAAGGCAAAAACATTCTTTGTGGCACCTTTAAACCTGAATTTTTCAGATAAAATTTAATATTAAGATTAGCGCAATCCATCATTTTACAGTATAAAGGTGTATTAATATATAACAATAATCAGTTTTTGGACACTTATAAAACAGACCGGCTGACGTGATTAAAACTTCCGAAGGTGTCATAAAGTAAGTCTTTTTCACTGCATCATTATTTTCTCAAAGATATATTCATAAAGGCCTAAATTTTAAAAATAATGTACAAAAAGCAAAATTAATTTTTATTTTAAAAATTTTAAATGAAAATACCTTCCTAAATTACTCATATTCCAACTGTAGTGATTTTATATTTTAATTTAGATATATACATTTAAAACTTTTTAGGTGCGTTCGTAATGAATAAATATGTAGAACCTACTGTCATCGTTCAGTCTACATCGTTCAGTCCGGACGTCTGTCACTACCCACCGAATTGTTTGAAATTTAAAACATATAATTTTTGCTTAATTTTCTCGTGTCTCTTAAAATTTTATGAAAATTTGATGCATAGTTCAATTACAGGGACAATAAAAAATATTCCGTTATATTACGGCTAATAAGAAAAAATACTTTCAAGTGCAAGTATGTGATGATACACTATTTCGAACAAAATAAAATTGATGTGCATCTATGAAGTATATACAAAAATATGCATTCTGTATAATGTGTGGTGCAAAGAATATTTTTTATTAATTTACAGGGCCACACAAAATTATTCCATTACATGAAACAGTATATAACCTCGATTATCCGAATCCCGGTTGTCCAAAAATCGCCTTAACCCAAAGACCTTAAAATCCCTTTAAGTTCTTTTTAAATTTAAGAAAATTTTATTTTCAACACATTTTTTAACGACATCAAATGATACCTTTCAATTCATTTTGATTTATGATTACTATTTTATTTGTAAGTTTTACATGGAAACGATTTCAAATCATTTTCAATACATTGAAGATATATATACATTGTTTTAGCGCTTTTTAGCTTTAAAAAAGTAGAAGCAAAATACATAAAAATTGAAACTTTGAAAGATTTTATTGGACACTGGAAGAAATAATGACGAAAAAGCATGTTTTTTATGAAATAAATAGAGTCAACTTAGTGATTTGATCATTGCGTAATTTCGGGCTCTTTATTAACTAAATATGTTCATTTTTTTTTTTTTTTTTTTTTTTTTTTTTTTTTTTTTTTTTTTTTTTTTTTACAAAATATGTTGTGATTTTTTTTTGTTTTCGAAAACTCCTATCGAACCCCGGTTACCCGAAAATTCCTATGAAGCCCCAGTTAACTCAGGGCCGTAGCTAGATGTGAACAATAGGGGGGCCAAGAGAATGTAGGGGGGGGACTCATGATTTGTTTTTTCTCTCGCCCTGATACAGAAAGATAAATGAGTGCATATTTACATTGTAGATACTATGTTTCTCTAACTGTTGTAATTGTTAGGAATTGATAAATTAATATATCAGTTTATTCACAGAAAATCGTTTGCAAATTTGCAATTGTGATATTTATTTTATTTATAAGAAGCGACTCGTTGCTATGGCAGCGAAGCTGTTTTTTTCGTCTGCTTGACTTTTACATTTTTTTATCTTTTGAGATGAGTTAAAAGTTTAGATAAAAAATTGGCATCAGTTTTGATGGAATGTAAAAAGAATTTTTTTTAGAGAGAGAATGTTTATATTTTTTGTGTGGTGCGTGTCTTAAGTTTTATGGAAGAATTGTGTTATTTTTATGAAAAGGCACGCATCAAGGGATATAGCATCATCTTTCCAGTTTTTAGTACGATGATCAGAAATTATCAAGGTAAAAGGAATTTTTATCCTGTACATATTACACATTTTGTACATATTATGTAAATAATTTGAATTCAATATTTCTTCATGCTATTATTCTACGTATGCAATAAAGTTTATTAAAAGAAAATTCAAGAATATTTAGAAGATTTTTGAACCCAAATAATTAAAGTTTTGATTGTCTACAAAACAAATCTGGCGCCCGAACAGGGACATTTGAATAATACTGTTGAGATATTGAATTGTTTTTATAGCGTATAGTGTTTTCATAAGCTGTGCATTACTACTTAATTTTTCTCAGATGAATAAGCTAAAGAAAAAGCGTACACCGCTACGTTCGTCATTTACCAGAACTTTAAATGTTTTGAATGAAGAAATTAACAGCGAGTCATTAGATAAGGGTAAAATTTCAGACGATTTTAGTAAATTAGAAAATTTGATTCATGAAATTAAATTTATTGATGAAGCTATAATTGAACTCATGTTAGATGATGATAAATGCGACGAAGAGACTATTGAAAATGAAGTAGTGGAAAATGAAAGTTATTCAGATCAGTTTATTACCATTAAGCGTAAAGTTAGTGAAGCATTGGGTACAAATAAAAGTAATCAAGATGATAGTGAAAAAAGCACAGATCACGGTTATTCCAAATCAAAGCATTATAAATTACCTAAACTGAATATTAAGCCATTCGATTCGCAGTTAATAAATTATCTTTCATTTTGGTCCCAGTTTCAGAAAATTCATGAAGACATAGATTTGGATAACAGTGACAAATTTCAGTACCTTATACAATCGGTAGAACCCGGAACCAGTGCCAGGCGTTTGTTAGAGAGCTATCCAATAACCGCAGTTAATTACCCCAAAGCTGTCGAGGCATTTCAAGAGCGTTTTGGGAATAAAGATGTACTAATAGAAGTGTACGTAAGAGAATTCCTGAAATTGATTGTAGCTAATGTACAGGCGCACGGCAAAGATAAACTTCCCTTATCAGATTTATTCACGAAAGTCGAGGCATATTTAAGATCGTTAGAATCAATGGGTTTAAGTTTAGAAAACAATTCGGCGTGGCTCTATCCCATGATAGAATCTAGCTTATCGGAAGATGTATTAAAAGCATGGCAGCGATATAATATTTCAATTACATCAAACGTTGTTAGTAATAATAATGCATTGTCAACAAAAGCAAATATAGTAAGTTTGATGGAATATCTGAAACAAGAATTTGCAAACAAGGAAAGATTCAAATTAGCCAAATCGAGTTTTATAGAGCTGGGCTCTAAGGACAAACCTAAAGAAAAGTTAAGAAAAGCGGAAAGTAAAATACCTACTGCAGCAGGGCTATTTAGCACAAAAGAACGCCTTTGTTTATTCTGCAGTAAATCTCATGAAAGCAAGGACTGTGTTAGGGCTAGATCTCTTTCCTTTAATGAACGGAAGGCTAAAATTAAGAATAAAAATTGCTGTTTAAAATGTCTTCGTTTTGGTCACCACGCTAAAGTTTGCAAAGTTTTTATTCGTTGCCACGTTTGCTCTAAACCCCATACCGAGTTATTATGCCCTGAAATTTCAATGTGTAAAGAACCAGAAAATACATTTAAGACCCCAGAAGTAATTCAAAGCACTATAGCAAATAAGCAGTGTTCTGCTGAAGTAGCTCTTATGACTTTGGAAATAGTTATTAAAGGTCGAATAACAAAGAACGTACGAACGTTACTTGATTGTGGGTCGCAAAAGAGCTATATTTTAAAAGGTACAGCTGAAGAGTTAGGTTTACATCCCATTTCTTCTGAAGCTATTGTGCATACATTGTTTGGTGGTACGCAAATAGAAGCTAAATCTCACAATAAATTCCAAGTTGAGTTAAGTTCTTCTGATAGACAGAAACAAACCAATGAAGTCTTAGAACTTTTGGATCAAGATATAATTTGTAATAATATTCCTCGGATACCGAAAGAATCAGTAATTAAAGAGCTTAAACAAAATAAACTATGGATCACAGATTTAGGAGCAGGAAGTCCAAAAATTGAAATTTTGATTGGAAGCGATTACTACGGACAACTTCTTACATGTCGAGGAAAACAGTTAAAGAGCGGTCTTACTGCAATAGAGACAAAGTTTGGATGGACACTTTGTGGTCGTTTAGAAAGTACATCACAGTCTTGCCTAAATTATGGAAATATGTTTATCACGAGCCTAGCTTTAAAAGATATGAAGATTCCAGAATTATGGAAGTTAGAGACAATCGGTATAACAGATCCCTGTCAAACTTTGTCTAAAGCAGAGGAAGAAGAACTCGCTCATGATAATTTTATAAAAGAAGTTGATAGAAATATAGAAGGTCGCTATATTGTAGGTCTTCCTTGGATTAACGGTAAACGTGAGATTCCCTCAGATAGACACATAGCGGAACGAAGATTGATAAATTCAACAAAGAAATTAAAATCAATGAAAATGTTTGAAGAATATGCTAAAGTTTTTTGTGAATGGGAAGAAGAAGGCGTTATCAGTAAAGTACCAGATGTAACACTCAAGATTCCAGGACATTTTTTACATAATCACCCCGTCATCAAATCAGATAATCTTACTACAAGTGTTCGACCAGTTTTTGATGCATCGTGTAAGGTGGGGAGGTCTCCTTCTTTAAATGATTGCCTCTTCAAAGGACCAAACCTCTCGAACAAATTCCTGCAGTGTTAATAAGATTTCGTGAGAAAGCTATTGGGGTAGTAGCCGATATAAGAAGAGCATTTCTTCAAATTGAAATCAAAGAATCAGATCGGCATTTCTTGCGATTTTTATGGTGGAAGAGTCCTGACGAATTTCAAGTTTATCAACACAATAGAGTAGTTTTTGGAGCAACTTGTAGCCCATTTTTTCTAAGTGCAGTTATAAGATATCATTTGATTAATGTTGATAAAGAAAACAAACAGATAGCTGAGAAGATTATGAAATCATACTATATAGATAACTGTCAGAAGATAACTGAAGATACTTCAGTCGACAATGTGCCTGAACTAGAAAATTTTATTTCAAAATCTACAGAAATCATGACTAACTTTGTCTTGAAAGCCCTTAATTGTATTTCCATAACAGTAAAGTATTGGACCGACTCTTCGACTGTTCTCGCTTGGATTCGAAGAAATGATCAATGGGGAACGTTTGTAGGCAATAGAGTTAAAGAAATTTGTAAATTTTCCGAATCTCAACAACGGAACTTCGTACCTGGTCATCTCAACCCTGCTGATCTACCTTCTCGCGGATGTAGTCCTAAAGAGCTGCTGAAGATGAGATGGTGGGAGGGACCAGAATGGTTGAAGTTATCAGAAGAAAATTGGCCACATTCAGAAACAAGCCCCAACGAAAAATTAGTAATGATGGAAAAGAAGAAAACTGCAGTACCTACTCTTTTATGTTCTAATTCAAATGAATTTATGATATATAGTAGAATTTCAAAATTTGGTAGATTTATTAATGTCGTATGTTGGGTGAAGAGATTTATAATGAAGTGCAGAAATCGAAATATATGTTTTCCATCAGAATTGTCGATTGAAGAAAAGGGAAATGCGGAAAGGTCGTTCTGGTCAATAATACAATCTGAAAGTTTTGGTTATACTACTGATGCAATAAAAGGATTAAAGGTTATGAAAGATCAAGAATGATTGTTGAGAGTAAAAACAAAGATATTAGAGCGGGATGACGAGTTTTCTTTCAGATATCCAATTTTATTACCATCGAAACATCATGTAGTGAATTGTCTGATTCAAGAATGTCATTTAAAGAATTGTCATGCTGGACTTCAAACAGTTGGATCCATTTTAAGAGAAAAATATTGGATAATTTCTTCTAGACGCAGCATTAGAAGTCAATTGTCTAAGTGTTACAGATGCAAAAGATACTCTGCAAAACCATATACTACACCTCCAATCCACCTACCTCTAGATCGAGTCAGAGATTCCAAAGTTTTTGAAGTTGTTGGAGCTGATCTTTTTGGCCCTCTTTTCGTAAAGCAAAAATTCAAAGTTTGGGTTGTACTTTTTACATGTGCAGTATATAGGGCAATACATTTGGAACTTGTATCCAGTCTCTCAACAGAAGGATTCATTCAATCATTTCGAAGATTTATATGCAGGATTGGAAGTTCATCCCTCCACAAGCAGCTTGGTGGATGGTGGGAGCGTCTGTTTATATGTGTTAAGAATTCCCTTGATCAGAACACTCGGTGCTTCAATTCTAACTTTTGAAACCTTTCGACTGTCCTATCTGATGTCGAAGCAACAGTAAATAATAGACCTGGGAAAAGACTTTTTCTAGAACTCTGAACTGATTTTTCTAGAACTCTGAAATGACTTTTCTAGAACTCTAAATGTTTCATTATTATTTTATTATTGTTTAGTTATTATCTTTATTTATTTATAGATTTTTTATTTTGAATTAGGGTTTAGTTTGATCATAAGTGATCTTAAGTTTAATTTGGCTTCCGCCTAAATTAAAGGTGGGAGTATGTTAGGAATTGATAAATTAATATATCAGTTTATTCACAGAAAATAGTTTGCAAATTTGCAATTGTGATATTTATTTTATTTATAAGAAGCGACTCGTTGCTATGGCAGCGAAGCTGTTTTTTTCGTCTGCTTGACTTTTACATTTTTTTATCTTTTGAGATGAGTTAAAAGTTTAGATAAAAAATTGGCATCAGTTTTGATGGAATGTAAAAAGAATTTTTTTTAGAGAGAGTGTTTATATTTTTTGTGTGGTGCGTGTCTTAAGTTTTATGGAAGAATTGTGTTATTTTTATGAAAAGGCACGCATCAAGGGATATAGCATCATCTTTCCAGTTTTTAGTACGATGATCAGAAATTATCAAGGTAAAAGGAATTTTTATCCTGTACATATTACACATTTTGTACATATTATGTAAATAATTTGAATTCAATATTTCTTCATGCTATTATTCTACGTATGCAATAAAGTTTATTAAAAGAAAATTCAAGAATATTTAGAAGATTTTTGAACCCAAATAATTAAAGTTTTGATTGTCTACAAAACAAATCTGGCGCCCGAACAGGGACATTTGAATAATACTGTTGAGATATTGAATTGTTTTTATAGCGTATAGTGTTTTCATAAGCTGTGCATTACTACTTAATTTTTCTCAGATGAATAAGCTAAAGAAAAAGCGTACACCGCTACGTTCGTCATTTACCAGAACTTTAAATGTTTTGAATGAAGAAATTAACAGCGAGTCATTAGATAAGGGTAAAATTTCAGACGATTTTAGTAAATTAGAAAATTTGATTCATGAAATTAAATTTATTGATGAAGCTATAATTGAACTCATGTTAGATGATGATAAATGCGACGAAGAGACTATTGAAAATGAAGTAGTGGAAAATGAAAGTTATTCAGATCAGTTTATTACCATTAAGCGTAAAGTTAGTGAAGCATTGGGTACAAATAAAAGTAATCAAGATGATAGTGAAAAAAGCACAGATCACGGTTATTCCAAATCAAAGCATTATAAATTACCTAAACTGAATATTAAGCCATTCGATTCGCAGTTAATAAATTATCTTTCATTTTGGTCCCAGTTTCAGAAAATTCATGAAGACATAGATTTGGATAACAGTGACAAATTTCAGTACCTTATACAATCGGTAGAACCCGGAACCAGTGCCAGGCGTTTGTTAGAGAGCTATCCAATGACCGCAGTTAATTACCCCAAAGCTGTCGAGGCATTTCAAGAGCGTTTTGGGAATAAAGATGTACTAATAGAAGTGTACGTAAGAGAATTCCTGAAATTGATTGTAGCTAATGTACAGGCGCACGGCAAAGATAAACTTCCCTTATCAGATTTATTCACGAAAGTCGAGGCATATTTAAGATCGTTAGAATCAATGGGTTTAAGTTTAGAAAACAATTCGGCGTGGCTCTATCCCATGATAGAATCTAGCTTATCGGAAGATGTATTAAAAGCATGGCAGCGATATAATATTTCAATTACATCAAACGTTGTTAGTAATAATAATGCATTGTCAACAAAAGCAAATATAGTAAGTTTGATGGAATATCTGAAACAAGAATTTGCAAACAAGGAAAGATTCAAATTAGCCAAATCGAGTTTTATAGAGCTGGGCTCTAAGGACAAACCTAAAGAAAAGTTAAGAAAAGCGGAAAGTAAAATACCTACTGCAGCAGGGCTATTTAGCACAAAAGAACGCCTTTGTTTATTCTGCAGTAAATCTCATGAAAGCAAGGACTGTGTTAGGGCTAGATCTCTTTCCTTTAATGAACGGAAGGCTAAAATTAAGAATAAAAATTGCTGTTTAAAATGTCTTCGTTTTGGTCACCACGCTAAAGTTTGCAAAGTTTTTATTCGTTGCCACGTTTGCTCTAAACCCCATACCGAGTTATTATGCCCTGAAATTTCAATGTGTAAAGAACCAGAAAATACATTTAAGACCCCAGAAGTAATTCAAAGCACTATAGCAAATAAGCAGTGTTCTGCTGAAGTAGCTCTTATGACTTTGGAAATAGTTATTAAAGGTCGAATAACAAAGAACGTACGAACGTTACTTGATTGTGGGTCGCAAAAGAGCTATATTTTAAAAGGTACAGCTGAAGAGTTAGGTTTACATCCCATTTCTTCTGAAGCTATTGTGCATACATTGTTTGGTGGTACGCAAATAGAAGCTAAATCTCACAATAAATTCCAAGTTGAGTTAAGTTCTTCTGATAGACAGAAACAAACCAATGAAGTCTTAGAACTTTTGGATCAAGATATAATTTGTAATAATATTCCTCGGATACCGAAAGAATCAGTAATTAAAGAGCTTAAACAAAATAAACTATGGATCACAGATTTAGGAGCAGGAAGTCCAAAAATTGAAATTTTGATTGGAAGCGATTACTACGGACAACTTCTTACATGTCGAGGAAAACAGTTAAAGAGCGGTCTTACTGCAATAGAGACAAAGTTTGGATGGACACTTTGTGGTCGTTTAGAAAGTACATCACAGTCTTGCCTAAATTATGGAAATATGTTTATCACGAGCCTAGCTTTAAAAGATATGAAGATTCCAGAATTATGGAAGTTAGAGACAATCGGTATAACAGATCCCTGTCAAACTTTGTCTAAAGCAGAGGAAGAAGAACTCGTTCATGATAATTTTATAAAAGAAGTTGATAGAAATATAGAAGGTCGCTATATTGTAGGTCTTCCTTGGATTAACGGTAAACGTGAGATTCCCTCAGATAGACACATAGCGGAACGAAGATTGATAAATTCAACAAAGAAATTAAAATCAATGAAAATGTTTGAAGAATATGCTAAAGTTTTTTGTGAATGGGAAGAAGAAGGCGTTATCAGTAAAGTACCAGATGTAACACTCAAGATTCCAGGACATTTTTTACATCATCACCCCGTCATCAAATCAGATAATCTTACTACAAGTGTTCGACCAGTTTTTGATGCATCGTGTAAGGTGGGGAGGTCTCTTTCTTTAAATGATTGCCTCTTCAAAGGACCAAACCTCTCGAACAAATTCCTGCAGTGTTAATAAGATTTCGTGAGAAAGCTATTGGGGTAGTAGCCGATATAAGAAGAGCATTTCTTCAAATTGAAATCAAAGAATCAGATCGGCATTTCTTGCGATTTTTATGGTGGAAGAGTCCTGACGAATTTCAAGTTTATCAACACAATAGAGTAGTTTTTGGAGCAACTTGTAGCCCATTTTTTCTAAGTGCAGTTATAAGATATCATTTGATTAATGTTGATAAAGAAAACAAACAGATAGCTGAGAAGATTATGAAATCATACTATATAGATAACTGTCAGAAGATAACTGAAGATACTTCAGTCGACAATGTGCCTGAACTAGAAAATTTTATTTCAAAATCTACAGAAATCATGACTAACTTTGTCTTGAAAGCCCTTAATTGTATTTCCATAACAGTAAAGTATTGGACCGACTCTTCGACTGTTCTCGCTTGGATTCGAAGAAATGATCAATGGGGAACGTTTGTAGGCAATAGAGTTAGAGAAATTTGTAAATTTTCCGAATCTCAACAACGGAACTTCGTACCTGGTCATCTCAACCCTGCTGATCTACCTTCTCGCGGATGTAGTCCTAAAGAGCTGCTGAAGATGAGATGGTGGGAGGGACCAGAATGGTTGAAGTTATCAGAAGAAAATTGGCCACATTCAGAAACAAGCCCCAACGAAAAATTAGTAATGATGGAAAAGAAGAAAACTGCAGTACCTACTCTTTTATGTTCTAATTCAAATGAATTTATGATATATAGTAGAATTTCAAAATTTGGTAGATTTA
The DNA here is from genome assembly GCA_964019185.1 of Maratus speculifer. Lineage (NCBI taxonomy): Eukaryota > Metazoa > Arthropoda > Arachnida > Araneae > Salticidae > Maratus > Maratus speculifer. The sequence continues at coordinate 245,723,179 of OZ025295.1, read as the reverse complement.
TTAATGTCGTATGTTGGGTGAAGAGATTTATAATGAAGTGCAGAAATCGAAATATATGTTTTCCATCAGAATTGTCGATTGAAGAAAAGGGAAATGCGGAAAGGTCGTTCTGGTCAATAATACAATCTGAAAGTTTTGGTAATACTACTGATGCAATAAAAGGATTAAAGGTTATGAAAGATCAAGAATGATTGTTGAGAGTAAAAACAAAGATATTAGAGCGGGATGACGAGTTTTCTTTCAGATATCCAATTTTATTACCATCGAAACATCATGTAGTGAATTGTCTGATTCAAGAATGTCATTTAAAGAATTGTCATGCTGGACTTCAAACAGTTGGATCCATTTTAAGAGAAAAATATTGGATAATTTCTTCTAGACGCAGCATTAGAAGTCAATTGTCTAAGTGTTACAGATGCAAAAGATACTCTGCAAAACCATATACTACACCTCCAATCCACCTACCTCTAGATCGAGTCAGAGATTCCAAAGTTTTTGAAGTTGTTGGAGCTGATCTTTTTGGCCCTCTTTTCGTAAAGCAAAAATTCAAAGTTTGGGTTGTACTTTTTACATGTGCAGTATATAGGGCAATACATTTGGAACTTGTATCCAGTCTCTCAACAGAAGGATTCATTCAATCATTTCGAAGATTTATATGCAGGATTGGAAGTTCATCCCTCCACAAGCAGCTTGGTGGATGGTGGGAGCGTCTGTTTATATGTGTTAAGAATTCCCTTGATCAGAACACTCGGTGCTTCAATTCTAACTTTTGAAACCTTTCGACTGTCCTATCTGATGTCGAAGCAACAGTAAATAATAGACCTGGGAAAAGACTTTTTCTAGAACTCTGAACTGATTTTTCTAGAACTCTGAAATGACTTTTCTAGAACTCTAAATGTTTCATTATTATTTTATTATTGTTTAGTTATTATCTTTATTTATTTATAGATTTTTTATTTTGAATTAGGGTTTAGTTTGATCATAAGTGATCTTAAGTTTAATTTGGCTTCCGCCTAAATTAAAGGTGGGAGTATGTTAGGAATTGATAAATTAATATATCAGTTTATTCACAGAAAATAGTTTGCAAATTTGCAATTGTGATATTTATTTTATTTATAAGAAGCGACTCGTTGCTATGGCAGCGAAGCTGTTTTTTTCGTCTGCTTGACTTTTACATTTTTTTATCTTTTGAGATGAGTTAAAAGTTTAGATAAAAAATTGGCATCAGTTTTGATGGAATGTAAAAAGAATTTTTTTTAGAGAGAGTGTTTATATTTTTTGTGTGGTGCGTGTCTTAAGTTTTATGGAAGAATTGTGTTATTTTTATGAAAAGGCACGCATCAAGGGATATAGCATCATCTTTCCAGTTTTTAGTACGATGATCAGAAATTATCAAGGTAAAAGGAATTTTTATCCTGTACATATTACACATTTTGTACATATTATGTAAATAATTTGAATTCAATATTTCTTCATGCTATTATTCTACGTATGCAATAAAGTTTATTAAAAGAAAATTCAAGAATATTTAGAAGATTTTTGAACCCAGATAATTAAAGTTTTGATTGTCTACAGTAATAACTTCATTTTATGCTAAGAAAAGTACATGATGATGAAAATTTTGAGTCTATAACTGGTGAAAAATTAAACATCATGTTAGCTTCATATGTACAAATAGGATGAGGGAGTGCTGAAACGCTTACTTTAGGTACAATTTAGTAATACTGGAGCAAAAGTGTGAAAGGGTCTCAAAACTAAATTAGATTTTTGAGCATTATTTCATTTGAATTTTCGGAACAGGAATTCATTTAGTGACCTTGAAAACTTTTCCGAGGGGGGGGGGCTGAGCCGTCCATAGCGCCCCCTTAGCTACGGCCCTGAGTTAACCGAAAATGCTTTGTCCCATGTTTTCGGATAACCGGGGTATTACTGTATTATAGGAATAAGCATTATTTGGGACACGTTTCAATTCTATTAAACTGTTTCACATTTTATGAAATTGATATACGTTGCTGAGGTTTAAAACAAGTTACTTCCCATATAATAAAAAGGAGGTAGTATTTACAGGGGCACATAGAAGATTATAGCATGAACGCACCGCATTTACTACGTTTGATGTGCAATTTTCTATTTGTTTTGTTCAGTAAACAGGAATATTGTTATAGCATAAGGTAAAAAAAAAAACTAAGACAAGAAAATTTTTCAATTAAAATAAAGAAAAAAATATTTTAATGATAAAGCGGAATATAGAATTTCTATTTTGTTTCAACTGATAAACTTAAGCTAATTTGATTTTTCTTAGTATCTTCCTATTAATGCCACAGAATATCACATATTAATCGTCGTAATTAGGAAAAAAATATTTTTTATCTATAATATTTATTGAGAAATACACAAACATATAAACTTCTGTTATATATTAATGCGTTTTTTAAATTTGAAATAACATGGTGAAAGTTTAATTAAAATTTCCTTTATCCAAACATTAACGATTTTAGATAATTAGTGGTTACAGGACATTTTTTTCCTTTTAGTAATTTCCCGAGTTAAGACTGTATGTTCGAGATTCATTCTTTTTAAAGATCTTCTGATCGTTTTACATAGCTACCGCCATCTATTGGGGTTTCCTGTAACTGATATTTTTTCCTGCTAATTTTCTTATTTGATTCGAATTAGTACTTAATTTCCATTATAATAAAATTAAATTATATATTTTTTCCATACATAAACAAAACACTAATTCACATTGAATGTTTAACATAAAAAGAACGCATGAAAGAAAATATTTACTTATTTTAATTCTCAATTATAAAACAAATATTTGAAAGCTATTACTTAATCTTTTATGGTTAAAAATAATAATAATAATTTAAAGCAATTTTATTTTTATCAAATGAAAATCGTATTGATCAAGTTTTTTTTTAATTATTATTATTATTATTAGGAATTATTTCTTAAAAACTTTGTATTGAAATAAAATACAGTTGGCTAAATGGCGTGTGACACATAAAAGTGATTTACAAATACATTATAAATCTCATTGCATGAAAATATTTTTAAAGTGTTTTTAATATAATGTTTACGTTATATGTATCAATTAGCAATTTATATTTGATTTCAATTCAAAGTTTTCAAATGTATTTTAAGGTTCAATTGCACGGTACATATTTATTGATTACTTTTTGTATTTTGTATGTTATGTTAATTCGTTAACCCAGTACCAGTAACCCAGTTGTATATATCTATCTATCTATCTATGTATATATATATATATATATATATATATATATATATACTTTTACATATAAAACCAAAGTAACTCAGATATTACCATAACAATAATTCATTGAAACCAGTTTTTATACTGTCTTTATGTGTAAATAACATGAAAAACGAAATCCTATTAAAATCATTCGAAGTTTGAAGTGATATAGAAAGTAGATTATCGAAATTATGAAAAGCATATGGATAAATAGAGAGTAGAAGTCTTTTCTATTAACCTTCTTACCCTGAATGGGTCTAATCGACACAGTCCTATAATGCGTTTCATTCGATTCAAACCAGAAAATTTTTCATAAAATAAATTATATAAATAACACAAAGATTTAAGTTAAATAAATATGTTAAATGGATTTAAATAAAAATTCTAGTGTGAAATATTTTAATCAAATTTGAGTCAAGTTTCAACAGGGTAGGAAGGTTAAACCACTCTTCAGGGGTGCATAGTTTAATACAAAAGGAAAATAGTAAACCAGTTTATGTTATAAGTAGTGCTATAAGCTAAGAAATTCGACCTATAATGCACCCGATTGGCTGGATTTTATTTACCATTATTTCAAAATAGGAAAAAGAGGAATTTAATTGAAATAACAATATTGAATAATAATTATTATAAAATATACCAAACATATCCTTTGCAATAAGCAATAAAGCAGTGAACTAGATCAAGCTTATGCTATGTCACATTAAAAATCAACATAAAACGCAGTATAAGGTTAATCGGTTACAGATAGCAAAACAAAGATAGATGATAAAATTAAAATAATAACAATAATAATTATTATAACAAATTAGTAGAACATACATTATATTCTTTCACTCATGCTAAGTTAAAATCAATAATTGTTGCTGATAAAGTTATTACTATTTAGAACAATTATCAATATATATATATATACATACAGAATTTAGTTTTTGTCTGAAAATATGAAAATTGTGTGAATTATGTAAAGAGGATACAAAACAGAAGAACAATAAAAGTATTAAGCTATTGAATATGAACAATAAAATATAACAACTTCTTGCTCTTCTAAAAGTTGGAGAAAACAAGAAACAATCATTAAAAATTTAAAAATGAGTCCTCACCGGTTTCGTAACGCATGGCCAACATTCAATTAGTAAAAAGAAAAAAAAAAACCTCAAAATGAGAATTTAAAGTTATATAATCTAAAAAACAATTTAATTGCAACTGTAACGATAATCGAATCTGCCTTTCAAATTATGAAAAAATAAATTTAAACTCAAATAACACAATATTAATCAAAAATGAACTTGTAAGAATGCCATGCCCCCACCTTACCACATTGAAACAGAAAAAAAATTGATTAAAAGGAATTTCATCAAGGAATTTCCCCAAAGCTTAATATCGTCACAACTGGCCTGAGCATGACTTGTATAAGGTGTCCTCCAACGTCCTTTTTAATCGGTTTTTCCAACGAAGTTGAAAAGTGTTTATGCATTCGGTTTGTCTGGCTCTCTGTCCGTCTGGCCGTATGGCCGTCTGGCCGCGCTCTACTCCCGTAAATATACTCGGATTGCTATGAAATTTTTATACGTTATTGATATTTACCCTAGCATGAACCCTATTAAAAATGAAAATTCTACGATGATTAGTTTGTTTACAGGGAAAGTCAAAATTTTTCCATTACATTACGGCCTATAGGAAAAAATCGTTCAAATGAATTTTAAAGGTGTTACACCCTGTCAAACATACTCATATTCACATGGATTCGCAAAGGGCACTAAAATATGCATTTTGTAATGTATGCAGTGAAAATATAGCTATTATTCATTTACAGGGCAACAACACAGGGCCGCACAAAAGAATTTCATTACATAATGGTAAAGGGGAAATTGTGTGCGACATATTTTAAATACATTAAACTGTTTCTTGTATAATAAAATTGATGTATGTCACTGAAGCTTAATATAAATTATACGATACTCTCTTGCATAATATGAAATACATAGCATTTACAGGGACACACAAAAAATTTCAAATAGTATATTCTTTCCGATGTACCGTATATGTGTCCGATGATGGCTGATGGAGGGATGAAATTCATTTTAATTATGATACGCACGTTTAGGTTTCACTACATATATGCACATTATATGGTGTGTATAAATGTTATAGTTGATATACAGGGCTACCCAAAAGAACTCGCCAACGTTACTGAATTTCAGCGTAAATTACTTAAACGTGGTTCTTAAATAAGTTATGCATTTTTATGCTGACTTGCAGTCAATTTACTGAAAAATGTTTGCAGAATATAGATAAAAGGATATACAGGGCCACGCAAAGAATTCGGTACATGGACGCCTATGAATGTTCAAATTTTTGTTTTACTTCTGCTTTAAATGGAAGAGGCAGGTGAGAGTTTCTATCACCCGTTGGTCAGGTGGGATGGTAGCCATAGCAGCTTGAAATAATCCAGCGTTCGCCATTTTTTAGTTCTAGTACGGGTTTGAAAAGAGGGCTTTTTTTAATTTTTTCAATAACTGTGATTTTTTTTTCCTGATACTGTTTTTACCATGTATGATAATTTAAGAGAAAAGACATATAAAGCTGATTGACATATCATATAAATCTGTATATTTATTCAAAAAATGAGTAAATATACAGATATACAAGTATGGATTCATGTAAAATACAAGCTTTAATAAAGTTTGAGTTTCTCTTATCACAACTTTGCCGATGTTTTGGTCTTTAGTTACATATGTTCTGTTCACTAACTAATTTCATTCTATACTCATAAATTGTTGAATACAATATACGCTCACTATAAAAACCAACAAAATTTATAGATGCATTTTTAATAATTTGATTTTCTAATGCAAGGTTTTTGAAAATATCTATGAAAAACACTATGCATTATGAACTGCGTGGAAACAAAGCACCATAGCCACAGCAAGCAAACATACAGCATCAATTCGCTTACTTATTCCAATGTACAAAACATCTTCTCCAATCTAAATTTCACTATTCATACTTAACCCTAATCTGAATAAAAATATTTTTGCAGTTAGTCGTCAGTTTTGCATTCACTTTTATCCGAAACTATAAAATATTATCTGCCTCTTACGATAGCATTTCATTTAACATTAAGGGAACTCCGAACCCTTTGAACTTTTCTTTTTAATTTAAGCATTCTAAGGACATTCTTTTCATAGTAATAATAAAAAATTCGATAAAGAAAAATGATTCTGCCAAGAAACTGTTTCATTCCCATGGAAAAATTTACACTCAAGAGCCAAAACATTATGACCACCTGTCAATAACGACTTGCCCCACCTTTGGTGCGCAACACAGCTTCAACCCGCCTTGGCATGGATACCACAAGTCCTTGGTAGATGGCCGGAGACAGATTTTATCAGATGTTTAAGCAACGGTCACGCAAATCCGAGATATTGCGAATTGGTGGTCTATGAACTCTGAGCTGCCGTCCCATGAAATCCCAAATGTTTTCTATCGGATTGAGATCCGGCGATTTAGGCGGCCAGGACATTAACTGAAATTCAGCATCATGTTCCTGGAACCACTCCAACACAATTTTAGCCTTGTGACACGGGGCTTGTCCTGTTGGAACATTCCATTTCCGGCTGGAAAAACAGAGGCCATATAAGGATGCAAGACGCCCAAGAGAACGTCCCCCAAAGCATAATACTGCCACCACCGGCATGTGTATGACCTACAGTACATTGAGGGAGCAACTGTCCGCCTGGAAGACGGTGTATCCTGACACGGTCATCGGCGTGATGAATCACAAACCGTGATTCATCAGACCAGGCAATTCTCTCCCACTGACCCATGGACCAGTCGCGATGTTTCTTGGCCCAGCACTGGCGCAGTTGGCGACGACGCTTGGTCAGCAAAAGCACATGATTGGGACGTTTGCTGCGTAGCTCCACACCCAACAGTGTCCGCTGAACAGTGTGCTCTGATACTATTCTACTTTGTAACAGTATGCAGTACTTCGGATACAGTACAGGGCCCGAAATCTTATGTGCGTTCATGTAAATACAACCTACTTTTAATCTAACTTGTAATAAACCTCAGCAACGTATGTCAATTTGTATAATGGGAAATAGTTTAATGTAAATAAACTTATATATAATATATAACGCGTTATATTATATATAACGCTCCCCAAACAACGTTTCCCCCTATATCTTTATACAATGGAATACTCCTATGTGTCCCTATACATTAATAACAAATATTGTTTGTACAGAATATATATTTTAGTATATACTTCATATATGCATATCAGTTGTATTGTGTTTGAAAGAGTGTAGCATTATTAAAATGCGCTTGAAACTATTTTTTTCCATTGGCCGAATATAACGGAATAGTTTTGATTGCCCCTGTAATTAAACCATACATTCGATTTTTAAAAAATATGGAATGACTCAACAAACTTATTTAACAATTATATATTTTAAATTTCAAATAATTTGATTAGGCAGTTTTTGCTCTGCTATATGCGGACAGACGGTTGAAGTGAACGATGACTATAGGTGATACGTATTTATATAATTACGAACGCATCTAAAAAACTTAATTACCACCCTTTGTTCCTAAGTGATTTTCAATTTAATTACGAACGGCAGATTTGCAGTTTGATTTTTATCTTATGTTTTGCTATATCCTGTATGCATGTGCAAAGGCTTCAGAATATTTCTCTGTCTGAGATAACATTTCCATTGAAGACTAATTATAATTTAAGGAAATTCTGCACATACAAAGCGTTAGTTAAAGCTCATCAAATAAAAACCATTTATTCATACATGCAAGGTTCTCATTTTGAAATCCGTCATTTTTATAATATTAATTTAAGATAACCCTTAAATTTTCACATTAAACACAGAACTGTTATTTTTAAAAAAGAGCATTATTATATTAGTGCAAGCACTCATTAAAAGCTTAAATTAATTAATGCTTCACCAAATTCCGGCTATTTATATCTCCTAAAACTTATGAATAATTCAAACGTTAAGCAAGATTAAGAAATTTTTCTAGTTTAATTAATGTACTGGATTCTCCGATATTTTTCAAAAATACATTTATAATGTTAATTAACTTTTCCAAATATTTAAGTGCATATATATATCAGTTGAAATTCGAATGTTTGATTTTATAAGCTTCAGAGTGAATAAAATTTCATTAATTGTCACAGATACATTAAACAAGATTTGTATTTAATTTTAAATTCGTCATTTATTTTAAAGATAATGATATTTATTTATATATTGAAATATACACTTTATGTATCTCATAATTTAGAATTATTATTTTCAACAAAACATACGAATTTACGTCTTTCTACGTGAGCTTTAATGTTTTTTCTTCTTTATTTGTTAACGAAAGTTTCCAATTGATAAGAGACCATGTACATAATGACTGTACAATGTCTATGCAAACAGAAGATTTGCGGGATCATAGTTTTACGGTTTCCATTTCATATTTGTTGACAGTTCGATTTTAATTCAGGGTATCTATAACTTAAAAAAAAAACAAATAATGTATAATTGTATAAATAATATGAATAATAATATAAATAAAATGAATATTAATATGAAATAAAATGTATATTTAGAGAAATATATTAATAGCTGCAATTTTTATCCTAATATTTTTAAAGAATTCTGTTCGGTGAAAATGCCTAAATGTTTTTCTGTGCGTATAACTTTGGGATTTATTTATGAAGAATTAATATTATACAAATAAAAAAACTTTTAATGAAACATAATTAAAATTTTAACACATTAGTGAATTTTACAAATTTGGATTAATAGTAAACTATTTTAGATCAAAAGATTGCGTATTGGAAAATCAATCAGTAAAATACAAATTTTAGCCAGATTTAATAGGAATTGAGTGTTAATAATTCCGCTGTAAATTTTAGGCAACTCTTTTATAGACCAGGAAGCAGCTACATAGGTAATAATCTCATCGAGTTCACGGATGAAAATATAGGATTAGTTTAATCTCAATTCACATAAAAACGCAATCGATCTATGCCAAATCATGTCTTCGTGTAAAACGCTTAAAAAACAATTTTAGGGTTTGATTTGTAGGATTACCTTTGTGCTTTCCTGCACCGAAAAGTATGAAAACATGGATGATTGGAAGCAGGAAAACATAATGGTAAACCTATGAGTCGACCGCTAAAATCGGATTTTTAAGTGTTTTCTAATAATATATGACTTGACAGACCGATTACGTTTTAATATTCGACTCGAGATTTAACCAATTCTACATTTTTTTTACGTGAACTCAATGGAGGAGTTTCTGTGCTACAACAATGAAATAACAATTCCAAATACACATATGAAAAATGCACACAACGCAGTTAAAATCAATTTTCAGCGATTTGCATCCTTTACCATAACTTTTAACCATTTGTAAAATGCTTTGTAGAAAATCTATAGCTTTTTGGCCCAAAACCTGTGGGAAATCCGAAAGTATTTGGCCCATTATGCAGATATTTTTAAGAATATCTTTAAAAATTCTGCAGATATTTTAAAGATAGAGCTAAGTCTGCAAATGTTCTTTAAACTTCTGTTGAATATCTGTAGAAAGTGGCAATTTCTTCAGATAATCTTAAGATTATTTTTAGTGGGGAATTGTTTCTGTCGATTGAGAATAGCGATATCGTATCTGAAGCACATCTGAAATCTTGTGATGTCCGAATTTTATTCGTATTTTGATTGGTCTATGTTTAATATACAAAAATGAAATACTTCTGTTGTCATAATAACAAATAAAGTATTAAAAACTGAAATAAAAAATAGTAACTCAAAATAAATTGAGATACAGCTTTCAAACAAATTGCATGTCAAAGTACATATTTTTCTTTATAACAACGGTGTAAAAATTGAAAATGTTTAGAAGTTTAAAAATTCGCAGTACCATAAATTGTAAAACTGAAGTTTTACTTAAAATTTGCGGTACTTACGTACTAACGCCACCGCAGCAGAAGTTGCACTAATGCGCCAATAATGAGCAATTTTGTTATTTGCAAGCGCACAGAAAATGATGTGAAAAAAATGAGCAAAAAAAGCACTAAAACACTAAAAGAGAACTAAAAAAGCACTAAAAAATGGCGTCAAAAATCAGCAAACAACAAGGCAACAAGGAATCCAAAAGATAACTGCGTGCGCTTGTCAACAACAAGATTGATCTTTATTGACACATTAGCGCTACTTCTGCTGCGGTGGCGGTTAATACGTAAGTACCAAATTTGCTTATGACTCTGTATATAACTTAAGCCACGTTTTGATCATCATAAAAGTAATGTTTATAATTATTTTTTTTAATATAGAATTTATTCATAAGTCTAAAATTTTAGTCTTTGAAAATATCATTTTCCAAATGGTCGTTGAAATTTGTTAAATTAAAGTTTTTACTTTGATTTATTATTTTATTTTATTTATTTATTTGTTTATGAGCACTGTATAAGACTCATAAATATTATGCATACCACATAAAACATCAAAATGAGATTAGTTTTAAAATTCCTGCCATTGATAAAAGCCAACTTACAGCATCTATCGGATCTGTAAGCAAATATTTTTGAGTTTCTCTGTTAATCAACAACAAAAAGAAAACTAGTTCTTAATCTAAATAAAATGTGTTGTAGTTCGCCTTAATGTTGCATATAAATTTAATCAATTTTCAGGCATCATAACATCTTTTAAATGCGCTGCAAAGGCTTGTTTTCTATAGATCATAATTATCTTGTGTATCTTAGTACTCGACCTATAAATGCTGCTCATTTTAAACCCAAAATAAAATATCTTGTATTACACCTCAGTGAGGAATATCAATTCCGATATATTTGAAATAATGTAACATCTTATACTATAATGCGAGCAAAAATTGTGTGTGTGTGTGTGGGGGGGGGGGGGGTAAATTTTATCTCAAAAACGGCTCTAACGATTTTCGCAAAAATTTGGATTTTACTATTTTCGGGCACGAGAAGACCATTGGGCTTGGTCACATGTTCGAGAAAATTCGATTATTGGGTCATTTTGGGTCATAATGGGTCAGGATCAAGCTATTTATATCTAGAGAACGGCTGGATCGATTTTAAGGAAATTTTGTATCCAATCGTTTTTTGGCACAAGAAAACAACTGAGCTGGGTCACATGTTCGAAAAATTTTGATTAGTGGGTCATTTTTGGGTCATTGTGGGTCAAGCCATTTTTATTTAAAAAACGGCTCTAACGATTTCGACCAAATTTTATATTTTATCGTCTTGGATTACAAGAAGACCATTGGATTAGGTAACATGTTCGAGAAAATTCGGTAAGTGAGTCATTTTTGGGGTCATTGTGGGTCATACTATTTTTATCTAGAGATTTTCTCACGCAATTTTGACTAAAAATTGCATTCTATGGTTTTCGAGCACGAGAAAAACATTGGGCTAGGTTACATGTTCGAAAAAAAATTTTAATGGGTCATATTGGGTCATTAAGGATCTGGGTCAAGCTATTTATATTTAAAGAACGGCGTGATGGATTATAACGAAATTTTGTATGTAGCAGTTTTTTGACATGAGAAAACTAATGGGCTAAATCACATGTTTGAGAGATTTCGACTATGAGGGTCATTTGTGGGTCATGATGAGTCATAATGGGTCATGGTCAAGCTATATCTAAATAACAAGTGGAACGATTTTAACGAAATTTTGTATGCAACATTTTTTGGCACGATAAAATCATTGGACTCGGTTACATGTTCGGAAAATTTCGATTAATGGGTCATTTTGGGTCATTAAGAGTCTGGGTCAAGCTATTTATATTTAAAGAACGGCGTGATGGATTATAACGAAATTTTGTATGTAACAGTTTTTTAACATGAGAAAACTAATGGGCTAAATCACATGTTTGAGAGATTTCGACTATGAGGGTCATTTGTGGGTCATGATGAGTCATAATGGGTCATGGTCAAGCTATATCTAAAGAACAGGTGGATCGATTTTCATGAAATTTTGTGTGCAACATTTTTTTGGCACGATAAAATCATTGGACTAGGTTACATGTTCGAAAAATTTCGATTAATGGGTCATTTTGGACCATAAAGGGTCTGGGTCAAGCTATATATAATTAAAGAACGGCAGGATCAATTTTAACGAAATTCTGTATATAACAATTTTTAGAAACGAGAAAACTAATGGACTAAGTCACATATTCGAGAGCTTTCGATTATAAGGGTCATTTGTGGGTCTTAATGGGTCAAGGTCAAGCTATATCTAAAGAATGGTTGGGTCGATTTTAACGAAATTTCGTATACAACATATTTTTGGCATGAGAAAATCATTGGGGTAGGTCACATGTTCGAGAAATTTCGATTAGTGGGCCACTTTTGGGTCATTCTAATTTTATCTAGACAACGTTTCGCGCAATTTTGACTAAATTTTGTATTTTATCGTTTTCGGGCACAAGAAAATTATTGGGTTATGACAGATTTTTGAGAAAATTCGATCAATGGGTCATTTTGGATCATAAGGAGTCAGGGTCAAACTAACTATATCTAAAAAGCGGCTCAATCGATTTTATCTAAATTTTGTATCTAATGTTTTTCGGCATGTTAAAACTAATGAACTAGGCCACACGTTCGAGAGATTTCGATTATAAGGGTCATTTGTTGGTCATGATGGGTCATGCTAATTTTATATAGAAAATAGTACTCACCATTTTGACTATACTTTGTATTATATCGTTTTTGAGCAAGAGAAAACCATTTGGCTTGGACACATGCTCGCGAAAAATCGATTTGTGGGTCATTTTGGGTCTTAATGAGCTAGGGTCATTCTAATTATATATAACAACGACTCAATCATTTTTACCTAAATTTTGAAACAAAACGTTTTTTGTCACGAGAAGACTATTGAGCTGAGTCGCATGTTAAACAAAATTATATTAGTGGGTCATTTCGCTTTTTTGCTGAATGCTGCCAAGATAATTTTACCTAAAAAATGGCTTAAACGATTTTCATTCAATTTTATATTCTACTGTTTTTGATTACCTGAAGACGATTGAGCTATGTCACATGCTTGATCAAATTTGATTAGTGGCTCATTTTGGGTAATACTGGTCAGGGTCAAGAGAATATAGCAAAAGCCAATAACTTGATGATATTTGAGAAAATATTGGCGACATATGGCCAAAAAATCGACTATAAAAATTACGAAAACCAAAACACGTATTTGGAGCCAAATGAAAGAATGCCTCCAAATTTGGCTATATCTAGCAAAAAATATTGTCTTTCAGAATGTAAAGAATTTTTTTATACATTCTCAGAGCTGCCAAGTCTCCGGCTTTTTGGATACCAGTATTATTATACAGAAAATGATGTTTTAAGTAATTGGAACATTGAGACGATTTAAAAACAGATGATTTTCTCTAAAATAATACTGGTGTGCAAAAAGCCGGAGACTTGGCAGCTCTGCATTCTTAAGAGGATTCGAGATGGATGGTTAAACCAATCAGAGTCGAGCTAAAAAAGTGATTTAGATCGATGTCCTTTCGTTGTAAATTTTAAAATAAAGTAAAATTTATAAACATGCGCATAAAAACATAGTTTTCTTATTGATTGTTTTTCTAAATAATACTATTATAAACATGTTTTACAGTAATAATACAGAGTTAATGATACAGTGAAAATACTACATCGAGTTGAACACAAAGTTAATTTTGACCGAGCTAAGCTCGGTCTCCCCTGCTAGTTATTAAAATGCACTGCAAGAAAATTTTGAATATAGATTGTAACTGGATTCTTTTGCGTAGTGTCCGTGTAAATGAGCCAAAATTTCTAATAGCAAAGATGCATTAATAAACTTTAATAAAATTTATGAGCTATACAGCACTCTTAGAATCCTTACTTATACTAGATGGAAGCCGTCAAAACTTGACGGAAAAAATTTACTACAATGTTGGTTAAATAAGCTTCTTCATTGTTTAACACCTTTAGGGGCATTAAGGGCCGTCAGTCACATAAAGTAGTTTCCCCAAAATGGATAGACTAATATTGATAATATTTTTTCTTGAAGGCAATCAACAAATTTTACAGGGTTTTTTTTTCTTGTAGACAACCAATCAATTTCTTGATTTTTTTTCTACGTGACCTGTTAGCTAATTTCACATCTTTTGTCGACCAATCAACAAACTGTTTTTTTTTTCTGCGGCAGATAAATGATATAATTTTTTAATTATAGCCAACTGACACATTTTGTGCAAAAATTATCTGGAAGGTATTAATGTAGTTTGAAAAGTAACGCCAAATAATAAGAAAAGCATCACTAACAAGGAAGGTCTCCATACGGGCATTCTCAGAAAAATCTGAAAAAATTGCAGAATGTTCTTCTCATATAGTTATATATGTTTATAAGAAAAATTTCGGCGGAACCTCCTTATAATGCCCGTAAAAAATAATAAAAATTTCGTTTATTTGGCGATTTATCTCCGGTTGGCGAAAAAACGAATTTTGAAAAATACGCTTTTACGCTTCGAATACTTTTTAAAGAAAAAACTCTCTATGTTCAATTTATTTAAATAAATTTAGTTTAAGTAATTTTAGTTTTGCATTTTTACTTTACTTTAAGTGTAATTTTGTCATATACGTTTATATGTACTTATAACAAAATGAAATTAATATATTTTATCATTTAAAACACAATTTAAATTGATTAAAATTGTTCCAAATTGAAAAATACACTGTTAAAAATCTGCTGCATTTTGTTGCAACACACTCTCTTGCTTGTATAGAAAACGGTTTATTTGGCCGTGAAATGGAGCTTTCTCATTGGTTGGAATAGAGATATTATATACAAGCAGTGGAGTGCGTTGCAACAAAATGCAACAGATTTTTAACAGTGTATGACAGGTGAATTCACCGTGCTATGGAGCATTCTCATTGGTCAGAAGAGAGATATTCTATAAAAGTAGTGGAGTGACGTTGCAGTAAATGCTGCAGATTTTTAACAGCGAAGTCAATTAAAATCAATTTTCAGATTCGTTAAAATCGTCTGCTTTTGGGGAGGAAATGCACTGTTCGCCAAATCCCGCGTCGCTTTCAGCTTTTCACGCCAATTATTCCAAACTATTTTATTTTCTTACATATCTAATAATGTAATTCCGCCGCTAATTTTCACTGATCCTTTATTACCTACATGAGTAGTTTAATTCGTATTTTTTTTTCAAAAAGTTCTGAATATGCCCCCAATGGAGACCTTCCTTGTAAGTGCAATAATACGACCCCCCCCCCCCCCCCGAAAGAAACCGTTCTTTAATAACGATTCAAAATCTCAATTTAGATTTTTAAATTATACTTTAAAAAATATATTATTTAACAGATGGTTATGAATTATTATTTTTTAATTTTACTATAAATTTTTTCTTACCTTACTTACCCCCTGGATATTTAAAGTTTTAATATTTTAAACTCAAATCTCGAAACTTTAAAACTTATGTATAATTTCTTACCTTTGTATTATAGTTTGATAACTATCATAATTTTAAATTTTAGGTAATACATATTTCTTAATTTTTTCTAACTTTAAAATAATTCGTAAATTTGAAGGACACCCATCCGAAAACTATTCCTATTTTAGAAAAAATATATATGTAATTTTAAACTAAGTCGGTTAGGGAAAATATATATTTTTTTAATTATTTCTGAAAAAATCAAGTTTTTACTGACCATACAAAATTAATTTTTCTTTCTTTCCTTCCTTCCTTTCTTTATTTTTCAGCAAGAACGTTGAAATCCTCACGTCCGATATATTTTTGTTGGCAAAACAGTATGTTTTTTATTTCGCACTTTGTTTTTTTCCCATAATATATGCTTATGTCTCGAAACTTTTGGACGAAAATAGATTAAAAACGTACAAAGGCGTTTTTCTAATTTTATTCATAAGTATCAGGACTCCCGCATATATTATGGTATAGAAAACAAAGCATACGCTAAACCAACAAAAGCATACGCTTTTTTCCAATAAAAACGCTAGATGGCGCCACCTCTCAAACCCACTAGTTTTCGACAATCCTTTTCGGAAAAAAAAAATCCAAGTTAGCGGCTATGCACTGAACGAAAAACCTCCCACAATTTTCATCGCCTATTATCGGTACAACAAAGTTTTCTATTCCAAAAATGATTTAAAAACTCAATAATATCAACTACGTGAAAAAAAAAACTTGTAGTTAAGAATAAAAACACAACCGGCTTACACCGCTTATGATAATTCAACTGAGCGAGCATTTATACGCATGCGTAGATTGGGAGCATGAGAGATGCTCCAAGGGACAGATTAGAAGTTATAGATTACGCATGCGCATAAATGAATTTTTAATTGATAATTACAGCTAATTAATAACATTCTTGATCAAATGAATGTACGATAACAAATCTGTGGACAAATATCTTTCATTTAAAAAAAGAATGGTGTAATTTGATACAGTAGTTTTTGCTCACGGACTGTCTAAAGAAAACGCTTAGCGTTTTAAATATATAGATATTTAAAAAAATAACAATTTGGAAAAGGACCAATGAAAATCTGCTTGCTCTTACCAATGAAAATCTGCTTGGTGATATATTGCCAACTTGGCAATGTATCACCAAATTTGACTTAGTCTCCAAAAGTGACGCAAACTTAGCAAAATCTCGAATATTTTCCCAAGTTCACATAGATATCCAATGAAAATAAATAGGTTTGCTTATTATTATTATTTATAAGTTTGCTTTGTTAGAAATTTATTTACATAAATTTTGAGTACAAATACTAACTATTTACAAAATCCGTAACAATATATTTATGTGAACTTCTCAGACAAATAAATTCATATACTAAAAATTATAGAACGTTACATGAATCAATAAGAAATTATGGACAAGAATGTGTTCTAAATTTTATAACTTAAAAATTTGATGACAAGGAATGATATAGCAAATCAACAACTTCGGAAGTTGCTTTCATAGTTGAACCAAAGGAAAATCATATTTCATGTGCGAATCTTTGATTTTTTTTTTTTTTTTTTTTTTTTTTTTAAGACAGGAAAATGACCATGAGACGACTATTATCAGTCAAGCACCACAACATGCAGATCCCGTGTTATTTACAATTTTATTTCCTCATGGTCATGTTGTCAAAAAAAATATAAGAATATTACACATTTACAGTAATTTGGCCATCTTTTAGCACTGGGGGAAATATTCTAACTCTTTACTTAACTCTGTTTACATGATTCATTTTACATTAGCTTATTTAAAAAAGAAAAAAAAATTAAATTTTTTTTTAATCAATGACGAAAACAAACATTGTATCTCTTAACAGCGGCTGATTTGGCATTAAAAATCTCCAATCAAAGGAAAATGAATGGAAACCCATTTACAGGAAGATCACCACTTTTCTTTCAAATTATAATTCAATCTTTTTAAATTCGACGAAATTAGCGTGCTTTTAGAATCTGGGGCATGTAATGGCGAGCGTAGCTAGTAGAAGATAGAGCACCCTAATATTTTTTTTTCTTTTAAGCACTGTTAGACAGATAGATAGATGCCAGATAAATTGAAATCTTCCAGTTTCAGCTATATTAAAAAATGTGTTTCAAGACATAAAAGTAGTGTAAAAGTGGTCTTCAGATATCTCAGAGTATTATACTGAAAAAAGTGTGAGAAGCGCTACAGCAAAGCTATAACACCCTTAAGGGTGTATATTTTAATTCAGCTGTGATTGCTAAATTTGATTAATCACAGAAGAAATAAAATTTCATTACTGATCAAAGATTTTTTTAAAAGTATTGCATATCATTTACGTATAATAGTAGTAAATTATTTCGAGCTAAATGGAATATAATAATGCAGTTAAATATTCTTTTAGGAGTTATTATATTTGTTGATTAATTAATTTATTCTCAGAAACATATTTGATTTTCCATCTTTCTAAATGTGATTTGATTTTTTTTTTATAATTTTATTGCAAAAGATTTGATCTGATGCGAGAATGTCATTGAATGATAATGCTAATGAGTATAACAAAAGAAGATTTAAGTATGTATTTTTTTACAAATTCCAGTTTACGTTCAGATAAATCTGCTTATTTTTAGGGTTTGTATAAATATTTAAAATTCTATATGCTTTGCATAATATAATAAAACATAAACTATGTGAATTGACTATTCTCTCTGGAATATACATAATTTTTAGGTAGATTTCGTATGAAATACTACCTATTGCATTGTCTCCCATGTTGGAATTTCTGAAAAATTTTTGCGGATCTACACGAATCATGACTCCTAGACCCCAAAACTACCATCAGTAAAAAAGTTTATATATATATATATCTATCTATCTATCTATCTATCTATCTATCTATCTATCGGTGTATATCACTTTCTTCTAGACACGATAACTTCCATAATTATGCTCAGATCTTCATCAAACTTTTACATAAAATCAAAGGGCATAAAATCTCGGTTAAGTTCGTTAATGGGCAAAATCGGACCAAGGAGGTGAAAGTTAGGAGGGTTTTTGTGAAAACAGAAAAAACGCGATAACTTTTTAATTAAAATAGATATCGAATCAGTTTAAAGTTTATATTACTTCTAAAAAATGAGGAAAAAGTTTATGCGTGACAGATTTTTGATAAAGTTAAAAGTGGGCTCAAGGGGCGAAAAAAACATGGTTTTTGGGAGAAAAAAAATCATAACTTCGTCAATTCTCAAGATATCAAATCCAACTAAATTTTATATAAATGTACTCAACATTATCTAAAACTTTTGTATTTACAAGTTTTTGATAGGACCAATTTTTACCGATGATAAAAATTAAAAACGAAAAGAAAAAGGGGGGAGGAAAAAGAAAAAAAACCATAACTTACTCAATTCTTAAGCAATTAAATCTAATTAAATTTATTTTACATCTTCACAATAATATCTACAATTTTTATATTGACAAGTTTTTCATAGAACCAATTCTTATAGCAAAAATAAATTAAACAAAAATAGGAGTTGGAGAAAAAACCTCAAATCCAAACTGCTTATATTCTGACTCATTTTAAAATTCATTTTTGATTTTAAACGCATCCAAATGACAGATCCTATTATTTAGCAACTATATAATGCGACGTATTGGCCAATTTTTTGATAAAGGCAGAATATATTTTTAAAAAGGCTGCCAAAAAAGGTATTTTGAACAGATTTCCCGAAGTTTTCATCATTAAAAAATTCATTAAGTATAACAAATTGCGTTTTTTATGCGTCATTTTTAAATTCATTTTTGTTCTCAAACCCATCCAATTTACAGGTCCTATTATTTAGGAACTATATAACTTGACGTATTGGGCGGTTTTTTGATAAAGGCAGAATATATATTTTAAAAGGCTGCCAAAAAGGGTATTTTGAACAGAATTTCACGAAGTTATCGTGATTAAAATTTGCGGAAATTTAAGAAATTGCGTTTTTACCGAGTCATTTTTAAATCTTTTTTTGTTCTCAAACGCATCCAATTTACAGGTTCTCTTATTTAGGAACTATATAATGTGACGGAGTGGCCAGTTTTTTGATAAAGGCAGAATATATTTAAAAAAAGGCTGCCAAAATGGGCACTTCGCACAAAATTTCCCAAAGCGACATGATTAATGAACTGTGGGTATTCAAATAACAAATTGGTTATTTTATGACTCATTTTTAAATCCAATTTTGCTCTGACACACATTCAATTGACAGTTTTTTGTTACTTAGGAACTATATAATGTGCGTATTCGTCGATTTTTTGATAAAGGGTGAATATATATATTTTAAAAGCTGTCAAAGTAAGCACTTCGCAAAAAAATTTCCCAAAGCGATCATGATAAAAGAATTGAGGTTGTATTCAAATAACAAATTGTTTATTTTATGACTCATTTTTAAATTCAATTTTGCTCTCAAACGCATTCAATTGACAGTTATTTGTTATTTAGGAACTGTGTAATGTGCCGTATTGGTCAGAGTTTTGATAAAGGCTAAATATATATTTAAAAAAAATCTGTCAAAGTTGGCACTTCGCACAAAATTTCTCAAAGCGATCTTGATTAAAGAATTGTGGATGTATTAAAATAATAAATTGGTTATTTTATGACTCATTTTTAAATTCAATTTTGCTGTCAAACGAATTTAATTAACAGTTTTTTGTTATTTAGGAACTATATAATGAGCATATTGTTCAATTTTTTAAATAAAGTAAGAATATAATTCAAAATATATTGCCAAAATGGGCATTTGAGTAAAAATAGGCTTTTTTTTTTTTTTTTTTTTTTTTTTTTTTTTTTTTTTTTTTTTTTTGAGATGAAAACTTTTCGAAATCTACCTCCGCCTATAGGCCATGCCGAAAGGGATTTTTTGATGTGGGTTTTTAATACGCTGTTAAGAAACAACTGACATGCTAATACACGACCAGTGCAAAGCGTTCTCTTTGGAATTATACTAAAGTGTAGAAAAAATGTACATATACAAAAAAAAAGTTTTATGCTCTTTAAAATAGACATGGCTTAAAATTGTTCAAAAATGTAAATGTTTAAAGTATCAACTTTTTCATGTGTTAAATCTGTCATTGAAATCATTAAATATATAATGTTCTCGGCAAAGTCTAAGGCAATTCATTCCCTCAAAGCAAAGAAACTATTTAATAGCTACTTTGATGCAATATGATAAAAGATAAACTGTGTTCACTACTATTATTGTCGTGTTTTTTCTGTCTCTGCAATATAAATAACTTTTGACGCTAATTTTTAACAAGTTCTTAAAAATAATTCAAATACTAATGCATGATGAATGCAATACTTTGTCTTTAGATTTATCGTAAAGCGTAAAAAATTCTATGTACACAAAAAAAATATAAATCCTCTTTTATTAAAAAAATAACCTGGTTCAAACGTGTTTAAAAATATGCAGGTTTAAAATATAATTTTTTTCCTTGTGTAAAATATGTTAATTCCATATATTATCCAAAATAACGAAAAAATGTGACGTATGCATTAAATATTCCGGAAGAGGTCGAATAATACATAATATTTTTATCATAGTTTGGGGAAATTCATTGTTTCAAAACGAAGAAATTTATTCAAGACTATTTTGAAAAAGTCAAAGAAAGAGATTTATTCAGTTCAATGATGCACAGGAGAGTCTCTTCCTTGTTTGTCGTATTTAATACAGGAATAAACAGTTTTCGTTTAGGATTCAAACATGCATGTCTTGGTATAAAACAAAAAAATAAATATTCGTCTTATTTTGCGTTGAAAATCTTTCTCACGCATTTATAGCAGTATATTTATGATTTCCACATCATTTTTTTTTCAGTAAAATTATAATATTTTGCTTTAACATGGATAAATTTTACATAGAGATTTTGTATGTAATGCAGAATTTATTTATACATACTGTCAATAATTTATAAAATTCAATAATAGCGAAACTAGAGTAAATCTGCGCAGTTTTTAGCTCATGATCTATCGAAGCCTGAGAGATAATGTACACGCCGCGCTGGTTCTGTATGTACATACAGGTGTGACGTCCCCGAGTAACTGACTTTGGCACAAATCTCTCGCCTATAGTTGCAAAAAGCGACCTGGCTGTGCGTCCTGAATTCGGACTATGTTCCTTCTATGTTGGCCAGACGGCGCTGTGATGTAAGATTGCTGGAGACGAAGCGAGAGAGCGGATGGTGGAGAAGGATGGGACGGTGACTTTTGTTTTTCAGTGTCTGATTTTAAAAAGATGATTTTAACGTTTTTTTTTTTTTTTTTTTTTTTTTGTTTGTTTGATTTTGATGTTTGTAAAGTTTTTAGTTGACAAATTTTATAGTGTGATCATAGTTTTATAGTGTTACTGCCGTGGGAGGAAATAAAAAAAGATAATTCTCATGAAAGTGTGAATTTATCGTGCTACCTTACATAGCGGAACCAAGAGAAAGATTGAAATCGTTACACAGGGTGTTTCAGAAAGGACTCCCCAACTTTGAAATGGCATAACTTCGAAACAGTGAGATAGAAATGTGAAACAAGTTGAATGTTAGACAGATAGGTCTGGAATTTGTTATACACCAATTTTAAAAAAAATAGTTCCAATATGGGATAATGGGTGGCAGCACAAACACATGGAGCTTTAAATGGTACTGAGAAGTACAGAAATTTCATGCGTGCGTTTGTTCCATTGCTGACGCGTGTAAAAGTCTTTTTGTGGGGTTACGTGAAGGACGCTGTTTATTCTAAGAATCCCCAAACGTTGGAACAGCTTGAACGATTCATCTTTGAGGCATGTACATCCATTTCAATAGGTTTTTGTAACATATGATTTTGCACTTTACCTTTAGATTGCGTCATGTTGTTGCTGAAAAAGGTAACCATATCAAAACCATTGTAATGGGATTTTTATCTCATTCAAACGGCTCACTCTCAGGAACTATTTCAAAACACAGCTTTGTGATTTCAGCGCCCTCTAGTGTCCAATATTGGAACTATATTTTTAAATTGATGCATAAAAAATTCCAGACCTACCTGTCTAACATTCAACTTGTTTCACATTTCTATCTTTTACTGTTTCGAAATTATGTCATTTGGAAGTTGGAGAATCCTTTCTAGAACACCCTGTACATACATATGTACGTAATGCGGTACCTCTTGATAGAAATATCCGATTTGCTTCAAATTTTCGATACAGGTTCATGCTGATAAGACGCTTCCTTGATTAGTTTTTTTTTTTTAAAAAGGAATCTTTTTGATCAAAGGCGGAAACGATGGATTAATTGTTATCGCAAAGCTTTAATTACAGACTAATAAGTTTTACTCTTGCACTATACTATTTCAAAACTAATTTTTTTTGCATACGCTTTGAGAACATTTAAAAAGAAATGTACAATAAAATGTATTTTTAAAAAACACTAGTGCGAACAGAATATAAAAATATTTGCCTGTAACTGAAACTTTGCTATGCCATTTCATAAAACCTTATTAGATTTATTGTACACAATAATTTAACATGTTTAATTATTTTAAATATTTTCATGTTTAAAAATTTTTAAAACTAGCAAATATTTAAACAAAAAATTATAAAAAGATTTTACCATTAGCACACAAATTAAATTGATTTAATTAATTAATGTTTGAGAATTTTTAAAACTAGGAAATATTTAAACAAAAAATGATAAAAAGGACTTTCCAGCACAAAAAATTAAATTAATTCCACTACAACCATACCTTATGGCAGCATTTTCTTCTTTGCCAATGTTTAACTATTTCAACCATAAGACGCTAGAAAACTATTCAAGTTGATTCAAACTGACATAACCAGTTTCCTTTAAACTTTTTGCATTTAACTTTTTAAAACTTGCCTTTAAATCACTTTCCTTTATAAAAGAAAAAAATAATCAATCTTTTTGTTTTGTAAAATAGGGGATTAGGTATGTATAACGTTATTAACTATTTCGTAATTTTGAACTCTTTCCCACCCTTATGATATCATAGGTTACCATTCCTGGACCTCCCCTCCTCTTTCTCTCATCCTAATGATCTCGTCATCACTGTCTAAAAATGTCTGTAAATACATAACACCAATAATCATCGATCAGTTGATGTTCCGACTGTCTGTCTAGCTGCCCGTCCGTCTGTCTGCATGTAACAACTCAAAAACAACCCAACTGAATCGTTTGAAAATATGTAGTTTTTCTTAATATTGTCGAGTTATTTAAAATTTTATGAAAATGAAATCTACAATTCGATTACAGAGACGATCAGAAGTATTCTGTTACATTAAGGCCAATGGAAAAAAATAGTTTCAATTGCATTACTGATTTTAGACTCTTTTGAACATAATAAAATTCATATACATCTATGAATTATATACTAAAATACACATTCTGTACAATCTGTGGTGCAAACAATATTTGTTATTAATTTCCAGGGTCACACAAATATATTCCATTAAATAACAATATAGGGGAAATATTGTTTGGGGAGCATTTTAATTATATTAAACTATTTCACATTTTATTAACTTGATATATGTTGCTGAGGTTTGCTACAAGTTACTTTCTATGTAATGTAAAACAATTAGTATTTACATGGACACACAAAAGATTTCTTAATACTACACTGCCTACAATGCATCCGAAGAATTGTATACAGGGATCGAAACATAGATCGACACGAAGATCTGAATATTTTTAATATTTCGGTATAGTACGAACAAATCTCATTTGCTACGTTTGAAGTGCAATTTAGTTTTTCGTACATATTAGCTAGTTTTTCTTTTATTTGCAGTGATAAATATTTGGGGTGTTACACATTTATTATTTGCATTCCTTATTGACTAAGAGAAGGAAATAAAATACCAATATTATACATAAAATAATTTTCTATAAAAGACAATTTAAAACATAAATAGTTACTAATTTAAAGTATTCAATAATGTATTTATGTTACATAATGCATTTAAAATTAATAATGTTTTCTTGCACTTGCAGCCGCAGAGAGGAGGAGCGGCAGACAGAACTTTTGGACAAGTAGACAACAAGTGAACAAGATTCTTTCTCTTATCTTTACTGGTAAACACTAGTATCATATCAAACATACTTCGCACTTAGTTTCTCAAATAGCAGATTATACGTGTATACGCATACATATAAGAAATAAAAATATGAATGTTGAACGTTGAAGTACTCTATATTTTGGAATAAATTATAATTAAATGATGTTTTTATAATCATTTAATTATAATCATTTAATTCATATAATCATTATCATTTTCAAAAAAAGAATGCTGACTATTTTGTACTGATGTAACGAATAAGCTACAAATAAAAAGAGAAAATGTTTGTTGGATTAAAAATGATAATGATATCAAAAGAAAAATCCTCCTCCCCCCTAGAGATATCTTATATCTTGTGCCAGACATACCCCTACCTCCTCCCTAAAGTGAAAACGTTTAAATGCTTAGCTTCCAAGGTCCGGTAAGAATTCATTTTAAATTAATCAGTAAAATTTAGGCTTCTTTACAACGTTTTACACTGTATTAAATTTTCTTTGGCTTTGCTTATTCATTTGTATGCCTTTTTTCGTGTATTTCAAAACAAATAATGACATCAACGAGGAAAATAATGTTCGCTACAAGTATAAAACTCTGCTTTTCTACACGATATTTTCAAAATGAATACAGTCTATCAAAATTCGTGTAAGTTAAAACTTTATAGAGTGCCGGAAGATCATGGGGTATACAGTAAACTCACGATTATCCCATATATTTCCGAATTGACTGGCGCGGCTCTCGCGGATAAGCCATTTCGCGGATAATGAACAAAATTATGAAAAAAGGGAAAAAAAATCAACATAGATATGCACAAGAACAATTTTTATACACGGTAAGTAACATAGTATACATTTGAACAATTTATACGCTCAATATGTAATAACATACTTAATATTTAAGGAATAATAAAATTATTCTCTTGCAAATTTGTAGATTTACTTCTTTGAGAAATTAGTCAAAAGTTTCTTTTATTTTTCTTTTGATTTCTTTCTTTTCTTTTGTTTCTTCATTTTGCATTGATGCATTTCTTATTTATTTGGGATTGAAATCTTTTAAAACTATTTTATCACAAAGTGATGCTTTTCCTCTAGATGCTATATAAGGCCTTCAGAGTAAGCTAAAGCTGCATCCAGGATCACTTAGTTTGTTTCTTACCATCTTCTTCATCGCTCTCTTCAAAATTCATATCTAACGCTTTTTTTATCAGTTACATGCTCGAAGCCTGGATCTAATCCTTGGTAAATCAGTTTTAATTTATCCTGAATTGTTAATACAACTCTTTTCCTTTTTTGCGACATTTTTCAAAATTTGAAATTTAGACTCGCGGATTATCCACAAAAAGGATAATCCGCTTGGGATAATCGGGAGTTTACTGTATACATTATTCTTTTTTTAACCCTTTGTTTGTATCACCGTGTTGCAGATTTGTAACATACCCAGAAACCCAATGTTATTTCGACAATTAAACTTCAAAAGACGATTTTGTTGATTGTTATTATTTTATTACGCTACTATTAACATAATTACTTCATTAAATCCACAACAGATAACGATACTATTTTTTTTCCCCACCAAAGTTGGGTACATCTTTTGATCAGCAACACAGGATTTTCGCTGAATTAAGCTTTAAAATATTGAGGGTAAAAAAATCTGCAGATGTTTAAAAGTATATTGTTTACAGAGATATGTTTAAATTATGTATTTAAAGACCATTTTCAAGCCAGAAAATCTATATATATAAGATAGACGTAAACTTTTGTTTGTTGCAGATCTGTAACAATTGCCGTTTCTTAAAAAAAAATCTAAATAATGGATTTTTTTTAAATATCGAAAGAGCAAGATATAAAATTTCTTCTAATTTTATTTGAGTTATTTTAAAACGAAACATTAATCTGTTTTTATATTATTTAATTGCTATATGTGAAACTAGGGATTCCCCTAGGAGTTTTAATGGTTTTAATCGCCCCCCCCCTAAAGATTTAATATATTTAATTATTTTAAACATTTTCATATTTAAGAAATTTAAAAACTAGCAAATATCCCTCCATGTAAAAAATTAATGATAAGTTCAAAGCTAGCAGTAAAAAGAAAGGTCACATAAAAAAAGAAATTCATGCAGCAGAAAAACTATAGAGGGCCTCTCACCTTTTTTACCTAAATAAGGCACAAGACGAAATCGGACACTGGCCCTATTGTGCAAAAAAATAATGCATTGTAATTACCCTAAATGTAAAGGCTTAATTCAAACTGTTTGTAAGAAATGCGGTGTAGGACTTAACTGCAACAAAACTAACAATTGTTTAAAAAATTTTCATGTAAATTAATATTTTAAATATTTTCAGTTTTTGTGCTATTATGCAACATGTTGAGATATGCAATAAACCTATATTTCCAAATAAAATCATATTTTTCTATTCTGAATTTTTTTATTGTTTTTCCGATGCTTAAAATGCTGCATTTTAATATATATGTAAGAACTTTACAAATCGGAGTTGATGAGCTACAAAGGGTTAATTAAAAATTGCTCTTCAAAATACATTATTTATACACTAAAATTTACAAAACTTACAAAAATCAATGCTTTTAAATGTGGTAAGTACAAATTTTTCTTGTTTGTACATTGTTAAAAATGTGTTGCTAACTGTCCAGACATTCAACTTTATTATACAGGGTGTCCCAGAAGTAATGGGACAAACTTAAAAGGGAGGTAGGGGACATCACAAGGATTCGGAATTTCACAGCAACTCAAGGTCGGAAACGTCTTCGTTCGTCGGTAGGTTGTGTTGTTCACAAGAGCATTGGAAAAAAATAGTCCGGTTCTCTGGCCACTATGCTCTCCTGATTTAAACAGCATCGATTTCTTTCTTTGGGGTGCACTGAAAAACGACGTGTACGCAACGTCTGCTGAATCTGAAATGGATCTGGTTGCAAGACTCATCTGTGCTAATGCAGATATTCAACAAAATCCAGGTGCATTTGAGCGAGTCCGCCAATCCATGGTTCGACAGTGTAATTCATTTATTGCTAGCAATGGTGGAAACTTTGAAATCTTTTGTAACATTTTCACTTATCATCTACCACAGTAAATGTAATATCGTTGACCAACTTCAGATGATCTCAATCCTGTCTCTTGTATCTGTCATACTACTTTCCTATGACGTTTCCGACCTTGGCAATGTTTGCTCTGCAATTCTGAATCCTTGTGATGTCCCCTACCTCCCCTTAAAGTTTATCCCATTACTTCTGGGACACCTGTATAAAAAAAAGGTTGCATAATAATAATTTATTTTTACTCTGATCTATGACTTTTGTCCAGTAACAGCTATCTATAAAAACTGTTGAATGACAGAACAAGATGCTGCAATTAATTTACAGTGCATAACTTAAGCATTTAGTTTAAAACAATTTAAAATTATGAACTTTTCTTCAAAGCATTTTTCTGAAAATGTTTTACATAAACTACCTTCAAGCAACAGAAACTTTTCCAAAGAACAATTTTTAAATATGCATAATAATATGAAAAGGAAACAAAGCCCTGAAATAAATCCACCTTAATTAAATAGTTGAATCTTATTCAAAACAACATTGCTTTTAGAATGCAAAGTACTTTAGTTAATTAGATGAAAAATCAGACATATTATTACATTTACTTAAAATGTCTGCCTTCATTTATACTATTGACTTAATGCAATTTACGTGTAAATAAATTATGCTGTTATCTTTTGTTTTAAAAAAGAAAGTTAGTCTTCATATTTTTCCTAAAGTTTAAGCAGAGACGAAATTATTATTACTTTAGTACTTGATAAAAATTATACTACTGCTGAAGAAAGAATAAAAATGAATCTTTAAATATAAGTTTTGTATACTAAAAAAACTCAATTTGTATGCATAAAAACTTATCTTTAAAGTTTTAATCTTTAATAATACAAGGTAGAAGCCGTAGAATTTCGACGGAG
This sequence comes from Maratus speculifer, assembly GCA_964019185.1. Lineage (NCBI taxonomy): Eukaryota > Metazoa > Arthropoda > Arachnida > Araneae > Salticidae > Maratus > Maratus speculifer. The sequence continues at coordinate 245,694,383 of OZ025295.1, read as the reverse complement.
AAAATATTTAAGGAGAAATTGATTTATTGATTTATAATAAGCCTACAAAATTAGTTATAATAAAAAATACACGTTATATTGGTAAGTCTAACTCTTAAACAAATGATATTTAAACTAAAGATAACAAAACTTCCATACTATTTCCATAAAACTCAATTTTTGAAATTTTTAAAATTAAATTTTAATCGCAATGTCAGCAATTGAATATAAAAAGATCAAAGTTATCAATAAAGGCTCTTAGGTTTGGTATTACAAAAATGAAAAACAGAAAATTTTATTTCACATTTATTGAAACATAGAATTTTTCCCTGTAAAACTCAAATCCGATATCATTTTCACCACCTCAAAATTTACACATGCACTTCTCATATCCGTATTCAGATTTTTTAATAGTATTCTAATTTGATAACTTTAAAATCATTTAAATTCAAAACTTGAAATCTCGATTTCTATTAGAAGGAGATAGTTACTAAATTGTTTATATTATTTTAAGTGTAAATGAAAATTTTTGAACTGGACACGGCTCTTCTAAAATGACACTCTAAATTTCTGTAAAGCATTGCGTTTTATCTGATTTTGATAACATTAATATCGAAAGTGAAGAAATCGAATGAATTTGGTCGCTTATTGAAGATTTTCTTCATTAGATTCTTCGAGTTTTCGTTTTCTTTCTCTGTGATACTTAATTGCTTAAATATCTAAAATTTTAAAATGCCATGTTTGGTCGACTTATCATGGAGAAGTTGTCTCGAGTATATTAAGCAGCTAAACGGTTGTTATGGTCTTGGCGTTTTTTTCGTTTGACGGTCATATATTTTTTTTCTAACTTGGCTTAGCAGAACGACCGTCATGCTTGATAGTTTTATAAAAATGTAAATATATACGTAGTTTAATTTTTTTTTTTTTTTTTTTTTTTTTTTTTTTTTTTTTTTTTTACTAAGAAGTATGTCAAAGAATAGATTTCGCAATTTTAACTTTAATAAAGTAAGAATGAGCATGATTAAAAGAATATAAAACTTGAGCAATTTCCGTTTCGAAGAGACAAAAGTACAGACTGCAGAAATAAATATTAACAGTAATATATACATATTTTTTTTCAAAAGCGAAAATCTCTAAAGCGCTTTTTCTCAAAATTTACAAAAACAGCATAATAAAAAAAGTTTTAGACAGCTAAAATCAAATGCCAAAGGTTTTGAAGCTACACACAATAAAAAAATCCTTTGACGATCTTATGAAGTAATGGGCAACTTTTTTCTCAAACACGATTTCCTAAAAAAAATCTAAAGCACTTTCAATCAATTTACACAGTAGTATTGAACAATGTGCACTCTAGTACACTACAGAGTCGGTGGCTCAGAGAAAAATATTCCATCTTTTGCTGCTTTTGTAGCCTTGTCAATATATGATTGTGAGAAGTGCCGGCCTGGGCATCGTTCGAAGTACTTCAGTTGGTAGAACTTCAAGCGCTATACCGATGTCTGAATTTCGACTTCCAGCTTGGACACTTTTCAGATTATTGACTGTACCTTCTTTAAGCAATCCAAATTTAAAATAGTGTACAGAAATAGTACATCATTGTAATGTTCTCGAAGAATTGTGATATTTTCAAGTGAAATTTTTTGAAAAAACGAAACTTTAAACAGCAAACTTCCTATTATTTCTTAAAAAGTTTTCTGGATTTTTTTGCAGCGTAGTTAAGAGCACAAAGTAGCTCTCAGGTGCACGTAGAAAATGCGCATTAAGTAAATCAATATATTTTCAAAATTCTATACAGGGTGTTTCGCTACCAGACCGACAAACTTTGAGGGGTGATAGTAGACATAAAGACAAACATTATGAAATAGGAAACCATGGGGCACAAACGTCTTCTGTAGGAGCTAGGGGCCATTAAAGTTTAGGGTCCAAAAATTCAAACGCTCATAAAAATTAGAAAAAAGGGTCGATTTGTTTGCGGTTTTCTCTAAAATCATTCTTTATATCACGATTTTTAATTTTTTTAATTTTAAAGATTAAGTTCAAAAATTGTCGATAGAGGGCGCTTTAGACTTTAGAGTAACGAACAAATACTTTTTTCCGCTATTTTGTGCATAGGGTTGAAATTATTCTAAAGTTTAGATTTTAACTTAAATTTTAAGCCCAAAATCGGAAACATGGGGATCGGTTAACTAGCGAAAATTTAACTGTGAACCGAGGGGGAGATTTTAAACGTTCATAAGCATTGGACAAACTAATCGATTTTGTTGCGGTTTGCGTGTAGATCATTTTCTTGGTAATTATTTTATTCAAAATGACGTACAGCTTTCATGTCCTCATTTTTTGATAGAGGGCGCTTCCGAGACATGTCAATATTTCAATGGTATTACTCCTGGGTGTTTCACTACCAGACCATCATACTTCCAGGAAGTGTAAGGGATGCAAAGATGACCGGAATCACACAGGAATGTAACGTTGAAAATTGCTTTTTTGCATATTACGTTTAAAAAACAGCAGAGAAAAAAACAACAGAAACAAACAGAGAAACAGCAGCCTGTTAAAGTGACAGAACAAAGTTTATTTAAAGGTTTTACTGCAAAAAGTGTTCGAAATTACGACCAGGGAAAGTCCGGCAAGTTTGACAGTGACAGTAAATGGCGTTGCGATTTTCTTGCGGTAAATGGAGCTGAACGGTAATGCGCGTGAAAGTTTCTCTCTCTTTGCGCAGCTCTGTGTGGTTCCAGCATGATCGGGCTCTTCCACATTTTACCAATGATGTTCACCGATACCTCAACGTAACATATGGACAGCGGTGGATAGGTCGTGGTGGCCCGGTTTATTGGCCTGCCAGATCAATCAAGTATGAGCTTCTTCTGCTGGGGTCATTTGAAAAGTTGGGTGTATGAGAATCCCGTACCATCAATTAGAGACCTAGCAGCTCCTATTTCTGTAGCTTCCGGAAATCTATCAAAGATTCCAAGAATCTTTCAAAGCGTGAGGAGTTCCATTCGATGCCACTGTCAAGCATGTCGAATTACTTCTGGTCGTAATTCCGAACATCTTTTCTAGTAAAACCTTAAAACAAACTGTCTTATGTCATATTAACGTGTTTCTGTTTCTCTGCTTCTTTCTGTTGTTTTTTCTCTGCTTCTTTTAACCATAACTCGCAAAAAAGACATTTTCAACGTTACATTCCTATGTGATTCCGAGTCACTTTTCCATCCCTAACACTTCCTGGAAGTATGATAGTCTGGTAGTAAAACACCCAGGAGTAATGCCATTGGAATATCGGAGATATGTCGGAAGAGCCCTCTTTGAAAAAATGAGGACACCACAGCTGCGCGTCATTTTGAATAAAATAATTACCAAGGGAATGACCTACACGCAAACCGCACAAAATCGATTAGTTTGTCCAATGTTTATGAGCGTTTAAAATCTCCCCCTCGGTTCACAGTTAAATTTTCGCTAGTTATCTGATCCCCATGTTTCCGATTTTGGGCTTAAAATTTAAGTTAAAGTCTAAACTTTAGAATAATTTCAACCCCATGCACAAAAGAACAGCAAAAAGTATTTGTTCGTTACTCTAAAGTCTAAAGCGCCCTCTACCGACAATTTTCGAACTTAACCTTTAAAATTAAAAAAATAAAAAATCGTGATATAAAGAATGATTTTAGAGAAAACCGCAAACAAATCGACCCTTTTTTCTCATTTTAATCAGCGTTTGAATTTTTGGACCTTAAACTTTAATGGCCCCTAGCTCCGACAGAAGACGTTTGCGCCCCATGGTTTCCTATTTAATAATGTTTGCCTTTATGTCTACTGTCACCCCTAGAAGTTTGTCGGTCTGGTAGCGAAACACCCTGTATAGGCTCATTTCTAAACTAATGGAAATATACATTGATATTGAGGAATTTCGCATATATCTTATTAATTTAAATCAATTATAGATTTCACAGAAATGAAAATATCTCATTCGTGCTAGTAAAACTTAGTTGATATTGTTCAGTTTTTGACATTTTGAGTTGTAAAAGTTTGCTGTTTAATATTGCGCTAATTTAAGTAGGGCACACTAATTGTTTTATTATTATTTCTTCCTTTTCTTTCAATTAAGTTAATTTTTATGTCACTTATTCGTGCTTAGTTTTATATTTGTGATAAAATTATAAATTTGGGATTCTATATGACGATTTAAAAAAACACTTCATTTAGTTTGATTAAAAAATTCAAAATATTTTAATTACATTAATAATCTGTGTATAGAAAACCAAGTAGGAGTCTTTTATATTCTTTGAACACCATCTTAGACATACCAAACCAGCATAAATATATTTCTCTCATACATTACAGATTTATTACTTTTGCAAGTTTTATTTAATAGAATCAATTTATTATCCAGATATACATACACACTTTCAAACTTTCGTCATTATTAAAATACTTTTCCCTCTAAGTGTAAACCTAGGTATGAACAGGATGACAAATACGTTATTTTTGAATTGGGTAATCAAGGATAACCCTAAGTAAACACTTACATTCCATTAAGAAAATACAACTGCATGCTCAATTCATGAATCTTTCTGCCTAAAGTGAAATCTTTACATAGCTATAGATATTAATGAAATTCCGCAGAATGCGAAAGCAATTTATTTATTTATTTATTTGTAAACACGTTTTATGAAATATCTAAACAAGCAAAATTGATTTACAGCTAGAGAATAAAATTGATATAATAAGCATACTGAAAACTTTTCAGCAACGAAAAGAGCATCTCCAGTTCCCTTTTTAATGTGTGTGGATTTTCGTGATAAGCAAAAATAAGTTTATATAAGAAAAAATAATTTTTTTTCAAATTGTTAAGGTGATGTTTTGAAATACTTTGATCTAATGATAATATGCATTTAAAATCAATTTAAATATTTAATATTACTGAAATATTCACCAGCAATACGGGTTCGCGGTGTTTTGAGACGCCATGCCTGAAAATATTCATCAGCTGTCTCTACTTATAAACCGAAGTAGTCAAGTCCATCAGTACATACTTCCAAGATTAGCTTCAGTACGTAGATTATGAAAACACCAAATTCAGACTCTTTTTTAATCTTATAGAACTACTTTAGGAGCGCAGACACTAAAAAAAATCTAACGTTTCTTATCCATGTACACTCTATTTTTTATGAAAATTCTTAAAAATAAGTATTCTTATCCATAATAATGTATAATTTTATTGTAATAAAATTTTAAATAAAAATCATTACGTGTTACACTGTAAAAAATCCCTCCTCCCTCCCCTCCTTATACTTATTCAATGAACTCTCAAATTTAATGTTGGAGGTGCCCTCACCAGAATGATCCTATGTCTAAAATTTGAATGAAATCTGTTAACTCTACATGAAAAACCCATTTATATAAATTAAGAGGAGGGGTTTTAGCCCCCATTCCCCCTCTTATACTTATCGAATGAACTCCCAAAACTAATCAGGGAAGCACCTTATCAGAATAAACCTATACTTAAAATTTCAAGTAAATCGGATATTTGTATCGCGTTATATACACGCATACATGAATACAGACAGAACAGGCAGTCACATAAGCTCTCAGGCTTTGATAGCCTGAGAGCTAATAAAAAGAATATTGCCCAATTAAACTGATGGCATTGAGCTCACAGGCTACGCATACTAACTGTACATTACAGCCTTATATTTTCAAGGGTTAGTTCCGTTCGAAAAAGAAATTAAGAAGGGGAAACAGCTCTCCTCTTTCCTTTTTTTTATACTTAATCATTGAACCTCCTAAACTATCAAGGACATGCTTTATCATATAAAAAATCTATATCCAAAATTCACAGCAAATTGGATAATTCTTAATAAAAACCCATTTAGCATTTATATAAATTAAGAGAAGTTATCTCCCTCTTTTATTCTTAACCATTAAACTTCCAAAACTATTCAGAGGTTTGAACGAAATCTGACAATTCTGCTTGAAAAACCCATTTATATAAATTAAGGGGAGGGGCATTAGAAGCCCCGTTCCCCCTGTTTATACTTATTCAATGAACACCTAATAACAGTCACGGAACCGTCTCATCAGAATGATCCTATATCTAAATTTTGAACAAAAACTGTTAATTCTGCATGAAAAACCCGTTTATATCAATTAAGGGGAGGGGCATGAGCCCCCCATAACGCCCCTTCTTATACATATCGAATGAACTCCAAAAACTAATCAGGGAAGCTCCTTATCAGGATATACATATATACAAAATTTCAAGTGGATCGGATATTTTTATCATGAGTTATCGCGTTACGCACGTACGCAGACACGAACGAACGAACATACATACATACAGAACGGGCGGGCATATAAGCTCTCAGGCTATGATAGCCCGTGAGCTAAAAACTAGTTAAAGTACGAACGCACCACATTTTTATATTTGACGTACAATTTTCGAGTTATCTAATCATATATAAGAAAATATAAATTAGAATGATAAAAGCTATTAGGATTAACAAAATATTTGTCATTTCTTGTTCTAATTTAAAATTTAATGTGTAAAATTTAACCTTGTAAGTTAACTTTTGCGTTTAAAATTGAATGTAGTGTGTATTTGTTTTATTTCAATATATAATACAATAATAACCCTCCCATTTTCAGAATATATCATAATTAACAAACTATTCCTTTCCAAACTTGATTTCTACAAAGACCTTTGACATTTGAAAGACCATTGAATGGAATCTATAATGGCCATCTGGGGAGATGTGACCTGTAAGAAGTCTAATCAGGAACTTACGTTCTTGTAGATGTAAATGACTCTACATGTATTCGAATATCTAAATGCTTAATATTTCTCGTGGGGATATGAAAAAAGTCATTAATCAGGCTCTGATAAAATCGTTTAAATCTTCATAGTCAATCAAGTGTTAAGTGGTTTTAATATTTAAAAGGGTATTAATAAATGTAACTTTAGAATTGTGTCATTACTTATTGATAAATAATTAGATGCAAATGTAATTCAGAACTTATCAAAGCATTATTATTCTACGCCATATTTTATATTAACTAGTTAATTAAAAGATAAAATATGATGCTTTTCACTAACAAATGCCTTCTTTTTATAAGTATTTAGGAACATTTAAAATATTAATTAGTTTAAATACAAAGCTCATAGATAATTATCCAATTTAAAATTCAACTGACTTGAAAATGCTTTTAATTACTATTTTTCTCACTTTTAAATTTTGCATACTTTCTTCATCTCTTAAAATGCCTCTAATACAAGGTTTCAAATTGTGTATTCAAACAGACTTGATGAATAAAATAAACTATTCCATTATTCAAATATATGTTAATTACTTTATCATATTAACTTAAGATGGGAATGTTTAATATGGATGAATAAATTAAAAAATAAAACAACCGAACAGGTACCTGTAAACATATTATATTTACAGAAAAAAAAACATTTATTTATTTATTAATGTGAATGAATAACTATCTCAAAAATATAATGATATATATTTTCTAGTATCAGAAGCGTTAATTAATAATTATTAAAAGTTTAATTTGATTTTTAAATGTTTTATTTAAGGTGATGATATAACAAGTGTGCTTTAATTCTGTATCACGTCTGTTATTAATTAAAAGCTTCTATTTTTAAACAGCTTAAATAAAGATTTGCTTATGCACTCTAATCTAATATTTTCGATTAATTAGCTGGTTAAATGTTAAATGATCATTAAATTATTTCATTTACATTTTTAAAAAATGGATATTAATTCCATACTTATTTATGGAACAAAAAAATCAGTCACATTTAATTTAAACTATTTTATTCCCGGGTGTATGGTATTTTGTAACTATCAGCTAAATATATTTCGTATATTTTATAGGAAAAAATGAATCTATAAAATGAAAAATATAAGAAAATACAAAAAGAAAAGAAAAGACTGTATGTGTACTATTCTTATTGTAACAAAAACATTTTTAATATACAAATATTTATTTATTTATTTAAAATATTCTTTATTCTGTATTATATAACTGATAATATGAACTTAAAAAATATATATAATAAGACAATTTTATCCATTAACTTCATACGAGACATAAAAAACATTTTATTTCAATGCTTAACTGTTAATTTACAAATTAATGTTTACATCAACATGAACAATCATGAATTAAGATATCTTCGTGTAAGCATTTCAAATGAGAAATAGCCCATGTTTTGTTTCCGTATTTGAGCGACTGCAAATTAAAATATTTTACAGCACAGTATCGAATAGGAAGAATAAAATATTTTTAATATTTTATTATTATTATTATTCACAAACGCAAAACCAATGAAGATCTAATTATATTTTACTAAACTTGTTGAACCAATTGCATTCCAAACCGCTACATGAAGAAGGAATAAAACAGACAATCGCTTCTGAAATCAGGAAAATAGTTCCAGATCAACCATTTTCTATGTAACATAAAACTATTTAATTCATAATCATAACATACAAAATCTACAGGAATAAAAGATTAAAATTAAACAACGACATACCTTTTACATTCCATAAATAATCACTTTAATAATATCCATATATTTTAATTCTAAAATGGTGAATAAAAAAGATTCCTTCTTTTATCTTAAAAAAAATCTTCGTAGACTTGCAGTTCTGATTGGCTGATGAGTAATACCATTGCATAACAATATTCACTCCTGAGAAGGAAATGCTCACTCTAAGCATGAGTTAATAATGATCCTTTCAGAGGAGTAACTATTTATTCTTGAAAATGAGCGTATTTTAGTTCCATATCAGCATAATTTTCAAGGTTACTTTATGAAATGTAGTTTTTAAAAATTAATAAGTAACATATTTTGGTTTTTTTCATTATTTTTCTTCATACATTAATTCAAAATTTAACAGAAGCTTTTTAATGAGTGTATAATGTTAGGATTTCACTCTCGTCAACAAAGAGTAAAATATGTCACACTCGACAACGAAGTGAAGTATTTTACATCTGTGTATGGAAGTGGAAATTTCCACTCTTTAAGAAGTGTATTTTTAAAAAATTCACTCAAAAAAGAGTAAAAATGCCAGTTTCGAAAAGTGAACCTATCACATGCCATAATTTGTTAATGAAGATTTTTTTAAATTAAATAATATCTACTTCGTTACCAATGCATAGGTACTTTTCAAGAACTGAAAATTTATCTAGTGCGATACAATATAGGAGATATTATGTACTGTCGTGGAGAATAAGTAAACACTCAGTACTAACTCTGAAGCAAAATGTAGTAGAAGTAAGCTATTGGTACTAAATGATTGAAAATAAAGTGCATTTTAAAATGTATTATATAAGATTCGCTTAGGATGCCATTTATAAATTAAAACGAGACCAAACTTTGTTTTTTTTAATAGCAACACACAATTTTGACAATATATTTTAAATCTACGGTTCAAAACTATGCCTTGATATGAAATTTTTGATATGATTATAATGCTAAAATATAATTCATAAATACATTAAATTTGCTATTAATATAATTTTATAATTAGAATTGTGAAATTAATATTAGAAACAATAATGCAGTGCAAATTAATTTTTTTCTTCCAAATAGTTTTCAAAGAATGCTAAGAAAATATCAAAGGTGGCGGTTTAAGTGGTTGTTCAAATGACGTGCAGTAAAGCATAATTAAAAAATATATACAGTCTACTCTCGTTAATTCGAAATCGGATAAATCGAATCTTTGCTTAATTCGAACTAAACATGAAGTCTCGAAATTTTCAACGGCAGAATAACGTTAAAATTTTTCATTTATTTGAACTTTTCTTGACTTTGTTTAATTCAAACAAACGAGAATTCCAATTTTTCATTATTCCTTACTTTCACACGGACTTCAGATCCTTAAAATAACTTTATTCCTTTCATTTTTGTCGGAATTGTTCTGAAACTAATATACATATAATCCCATTCATTCGATACCCGCTTTCTTAATGCCTGTCTGTCCATCAATGACACTTTCAATCCTTTTTTCATTGTGTTTGTTCCTAATCTCTTAATTAGTTTATGTATTTATATTTTTTAATTTAATATTAAGTCATATTCTAATGATAACAGCCGAAATAAGTATAAAAATTGTTATACCATTAATTCTTTTGTAATAGTACCCCTTTAAGTATATTTTCTTCTCATACTTTCCATAATTCGAACTCTGGATAATTTGAACATTTCTTGTGGTCCCGTCGAGTTCGAATTAACGAGAGTCGACTGTATTTTACTCATTTTAGTGAAACATTTAGGATTGGTAAAAATCGAAACATATTCAGTCAATGAAATGGTGAAAGTCGGAAGAAATAATACATTAATAGAAGTGACTTAATTCGTCTGTAGCATTTCAAGAATCGAATACCAAACTTCAATATGGATCAGCATTTAAAATATTCTCATTGTAAAATAATTAATATATCTAAAACTAATCATGTGAATATCACGAAAATTTGGGCTGTTGAAGGGAATCGAATTTTTTTATGTCAATATTAGGTATTATTGCTATTTTTAAAAAATTGTTTGTTTGAATATGTAGATGCCTTTAAATGTCACATACATCATTTAAAATTAGACTTTATTTCCAATCGTTTGGCACTGATAACTTTCATCCTGGATTTTTTTTTTCGTTAATAGGGAGTATTATGTATTTTTTTTTCTTTTTTTAGGACTGTACATTGCATTTCTTTTCTGTTGTTAGCACTATCGTGATAACTAGCAATTGATACTTGAAATGATTCACATAGCGATTTACTTGTAACTTCAAAGTTTCAGTTGAAATTGTTTAGACCAAGCAACCGTACTTGCTACCTCATTTTTTTTTCGATGGGCAATACCTCAGTGGTATCCGCTATATTAATAATACATCAAAGCTGAAATTACAATGTAAAATACCTTATTTTATGAATGCATTATTTTGGGTGAAGTCGAACACAAACGTAGCGCACAATCCAAAAGCGTCATGAATTGTCATTTCCTTTCATGTGGTTCTAAAAACAATATTTTTATGCACTCAATAACGCTAAACTTTCTAACACATTTAACGATTTACTTTAAACGCAAAACTACAGCGCTTGCAGATGTGACTTTTAAAATGATTTGAAATCGAATGGTGTTTTCCATTTTCGATTAATGGAGTTTTTATCAAGTTATCAAGATTGTTCAAGGAACGAAAGGTTTTTCTTTCCTTTTCCGTGCTTTCGCGTTCAGAATTTTAGTTTAAAACGCTAACTTCGATTGTATTTTATGATACCAATAAAAGATAAATAAAAAATCCCTGTCGGCTGGGCCTATGGGCGGAGGTAGATTTCGAAGAGTGCTCATTTCAACAATATATATATATATATATATGATTAGAGATAAACTCAGTTTAATAACTTCATTTGGCCGTTTATGAAAAATTTTTAATTTCATTTTTCTCCAAAAACTGGTTTTATCAGAATCATCTTAAGAAAAATTCAGCTCAAATGCCCATTTTGACATCATATTTTGAAATAAATTCTGAATTTATTAAAAATCGACCAAAAAAGTACATTATACAGTTCCTAAATAACAAAAAACTGTCAGTTGAATGCATTTGAGAAAAAAAAATTGAATTTAAAAATGAGTCATAAAATAACCGATTTGTTGTTTGAATACATCTTAATTCTTTAATCATGATTGTTCCGGAAAATTTTGTGCGAAATACTCACTTTGACAGCATTTTTAAAAATATATTCTATCTTTATCAAAAAAAACTGGCCAATGCGTCACAGTATATAGTTTCTAAATAAGACGATCTGTAAATTGGATGCGTTTGAGAGCGAAAATGGATTTTAAAACGAGTCATAAAAAACGCAATTTGCTATGTGAAATTTTCCTTAAATTTTCAAATCACGAAGACTTCTGGAAATTCTGTTCAAAATATCCTTATTGGTAGCCTTTTTCAAAATATAGTCTGTCTTTATAAAAAAAAAACCGATCAATGCATCACATTATATAGTTCCTAAATAAGAGGATCTGTAAATTGGATGCATTTGAGAGCAGAAAAAAACGCAATTTCTTATTTGAACACTTCCTTAAATTTTCAGTCCCGATGATTTCGAAAAATTCTGTTCAAAATACCCTTTTTGGTAGCCTTTTTTGAAATATATTCCGTCTTTATCAAAAAACTGACCAATGCATCACATTATATAGTTCCTAAATAAGAGGATCTGTAAATTGGATGCGTTTGAGAACAAAAATGGATTTAAAAACGAGTCAGAAAAAAACGCAATTTCTTATTTGAATACTTCCTTAAATTTTCATTCCCGATGACTTTGGGAAATTCTGTTCAAAATACCCTTTTTGGTAGCCTTTTTTGAAATATATTCTATCTTTATCAGGAAATTGACCAATGCGTCACTTTATACAGTTTCTAAATAAGAGGATCTACTATTTGGATGCGTTTAAAATCAAAAATGAATTTAAAAATGAATCAGAATGTAAGCAGTTTGGATTTGAGGTTTTTTCTCCAACTCCTATTTTTGTTTAATTTCTTTTTGCTATACGAATTGGTCCTATGAAAAACTTGTCAGTATAAAAGTTGTAGATATTTTTGAGAAGATGTAAAATAAATTTAATCGGATTTGATATCTTAAAAATTGACGGAGTTGTGGATTTTTCTCTTTTTTCACCGCCCTTTTTCTTTTCGTTTTTAATTTTTTTTTCATCGGTAAATGTTGGTCCTATCAAAAACTTGTAAATACAAAAGTTTTAGATAATTTTAAGAACATTTACAAAAAATTTAGTTGGACTTGATATCTTGAAAATTGACGAAGTTATGATTTTTTTTTCTTTCAAAACCCCTGTTTTTTTCGCCCCTTGAACCCACTTCTACATTTATCAAAAATCTGTCATGCATAAACTTTTGGTCCATTTTTAAGAAGTAATATAAACTTTAAACCGATTCGATATCTACTTTAATTAACAAGTTATGGCGTTTTTCCGGTTTTCACAAAAACATCCCCTATTTCGACCCCCTTGGTCCGATTTTGCCCATTAACGAACTTAGCCGAGATTTTAACCCCTTTGATTTTATGTACCAGTTTGGGGGAGATTGGTGAAGAATTATAGAAGTTATCGTGTCCATAAAAAAGTGAGATATATAGATAGATAGATAGATATATAAACTGGTGCGATTGCAAAAAACATACAACTTAATAACATAGTTTCAGACTAAAAATAACTGCGCATCTCATGCATTTTCAAACAAAAGTGAATTTAGAACTGTGTCAGAAAGTAGCTTCTTTGAATTTAAGAATAACCTTAACGATGAAATGCGAAAATATGTACCAAATGAAAGGTTTGCAAACTAGTTTTTTCTAAATTACATACAGTATTATCCGAAGTTTTTATTGAATCACATGTTTAAACATATGAAAGGATTTTTATTCGACCCTTTCTATGACCTTAGAAAACAAAACAATGCATACTTGAAAAAAGTAATATTTCTGTATAATACTATGCTGACTGCGTCAAATCCTCTCACGCGCAACAGATAATTTCTATATTTAATAAATGAATCTAAATGATCTTAGTTAACAGCGAAATATTAAATGAGCTTGAAGCCCAAAATCATAAACAATTACATCTAAATGAAGAGGGGAAAAAATGCTTTGAAAGATCAGGCATTTTCTGGTACTGAATTTAGTGCTGTAGAAAAAATTCTTAGGGTTTAAAGGATTAAAATACAATAAGTGCTAATACAAAAAATAAAATTATCATCCCAAAATTATAGAAAGAATTCTCCTTAAATATTGATGATTATTTCAGTTGAGTATCTACAAATGATGGAAATAATATTTTATAAGATAATGAATTTATTTTTTCAAATATAGAAAACTTGATCATTAACCAACTCATTATTGGTATTATTCATTTTATTAATGTTAAAAAAGTTAACTAGTAGAATTTAGTATTTAACTAATATCTGTTAAATTTATGCCTGTTAGATTAAGCGCTTTGATATACAAAAAGCGTAGTGTGCATATAAGAATATTTCGAACATTTTAAAAGATATTTAAATAATCTTGAACTATTACGAAATAATTAATTATTTTAAAAACTGGTATTGCATTGAGGTGCAAACCATGCTTTCTTTCTTATTGGTCTTCACAATCGAATCCTCCTGCATGACAATGCCAGGCACCATACTGTTTGTTAATATTTAAAATTGCTAATAATGTTCATGTGGAAAATTTTAAACTCACCGCCACCGTATCGGCCATTTCTCTTCAGGCAGTGATAGGAAAAAAAGCTGATGAGAAGTGGTTCAATGGGCAGCGACATCATTTCTACCAGGCCGCATTCAACAAATAGATCCTGAGTTCAGATACATTTGGCCTAAATCGATTTTGTGATCATATGGAAAAGTGATCGACAAGAATGCCTCTGAAAAAAATCAAGGTAATCAAGGTCAAATTATTTTAAAATTTCGTAGATAAATCTGCTTTCGAATATGCGAATCATAAATAATGTATCAAAAACATTCTAAGATAATTATCTGGTCTGGAGAATCAATAAACAAGAAGAAAATGTACGTATCAATGTCTAATCGGAACAACGTAAATCTTCGCGCTAAATATTTCTTTAACAAAACATTTGATGAGAAGAAAATAATTATTTACAATTTATAATGCATATTTACATAATTTTAAATCATTATTGGGTAACACAATGCTCTACTTTCCTATTTCAATTACTGACAACAATTGTCACTTCTTCTTGTCATGACAAATCGTTCCATTCTAAAGCAACATTTCTTTGCGTTCTGTTTACACATCAAAGTGTTCTGAAAAAGCAAGTAGAGTTCAAAAAATTACATGGCACGCAGCGCCAATCTAACTGCAATCCTTTTTTTTTTCCTACACCTGTTAATTTTCTTTTGTATTTTCTGTCTATTGTTAAAAAATAATTTTTTATTACTGTTGAAATATTTTTTCTTTGATTGCATCCTCAGTATATTGTCGGATTCTGATTTTAATGAATTTATATTAATCGTTATCTTTAATTTTTATTTCGGGGTTATTCGTAATATCGTGGTCTGAAACGAAAAATAAAAAAAATCACACTTAACTTATAAAAAGCTCTAATGTAATCCAATACACAAAAATATCTATAATTAGAAATTGTATATATATTTTTTATTCAGCAGCTAAAATTACAGCGAATAATTCACACTATTTAATTTAAAAATTTTTAAGTATTGTGCAGTAGGTGCTTGAGAATTTCTTTGAGCCCTGACTCGAAAAAGTTTTGTTTTGATTTTATGGAGCGAAGAAATTATTGAGTCATTTATATCTTGCTGCACGAGTCTTTCTCTTTCTGTTTTTGAGAAGATAACTACATCATTTGAAAAGCAATCCAATATTTTTCTAACCCACACTAACAAAAACATCACTTTAGGCTGTTGATAATATTCGTTAATTCGCGATTCATTATTCTTTAAACAGGAGTTTTACCTTCATTTTACCCGGGGAAAAGAAAAAATTCGTTAAATTGCGAAATTCATTAAATGGGATCCGACTGCATAACTAAATGATTAATAAATGAAATAGGAACCTGTTATCCCACTTCTACTTTTAAACATTTTTCTCAAAAAGTATAGTAGAAGAAGAAGAATTCGTAACATTATCTATCTTGCATCATCTCCCTTTTTCGGGTACACAGAAGAGAAATTCTACTCTATTTCAAAAACTTTTTTTTTTAATTTATTATATTTTAGATGATAATCGAAATAACTTTTATAGGTATCCTTCTACATCCAAGCTAGTTTTCTTTTATTTTTCCCAATTGATGATTTTTTTTTTATTCTATAACTTTAGAACATTTTAAAAACACTATTTAGTCTTCTCTAATCATCATTAGATGAATTGTTACTGAAGTTGAAAACATCCTAGTGAAATGCCGTTTAAGGCCCATTATTTTTTATTGAGTTTCAAGAAAGGCATAAAAGTTTTATCTACCATAAACGTAAAGCGCTCTTAATTAATGATATGCTTTTATTGTGTTTTATTTTATTATTTTTCCTTTTCGGCATTAATATATTTGATACTACTTTAGAAGTATTTTTGTCATCAGTTTGTGTATTTTATATGTTTAGTTTGATAAGATTGTCATAAGAAGTGAATTCTCTATTTGCTCTTTGAGTTTTCTTTCTCCATTATTAACTTAACTACAGGGTGTCCAGCAAGTAAGACCATGGTTTCAAAATTAGATATCTCAAAAAACAAAGATCGATAGAGTTATATAGTAAAAGGTTTGTTTACTTGGTAAGCTGTAAAAATCTTATACAGAATAGTTTCGAACGGTGAATCTTTTGTAAAGATTGTGTACTGATTGCAAAGAATGCTTTGATTTGACATTTTTCTTGTTTTATATTCTTTGCAGAGAACGATTTTTTCGGCTGACAGTGCCATATTTTAACGGTTTTTTGAACTAAATTTTTAGAATTTCAAAATTTCAGAAATTAAAATTCCAAAAATCATTAAAATAGATACTGTAAGTCGAAAAACTCATTCTCTGCAAAAAATCAACTGCGATTTATTTCATATTCATAAAGTAATATTGTTGCGTAAAATAATCTATTCTAATATTTTGAACCAATCTAATTTTTATTCTATTATTTTGATGTGTTTCAGAATGTTGTATACCTAATTTATTGTACTATATTTTATATTTTGTAAATGTTAAAATCTTATCTAAGCATTCCATATTTAATTTATAAGAAATTTAATTGCATTTACTTAATAACAAAAATAAACAAATTATTTTTTTCTTATTACTTTTTTCAATTATTCTAATATTTTGAATATGAGCTGTAGAACTTTTAATTTATAGAAAAAACAATCTCTCTTTGGATCCGATAGCACACACAGGGTACACTCTGACTTCACAACGAAATTGTTTGCCTGTTATCATACATAATGATGAGGTCGAAATATTTTTTCTTCATTTTTCAAGTTTGTTTAAGGATCACTAAAGTTATTTACTTATTTTGAAATAATATAATTGGGACATCCCAAGAGATGTTGAATCAACAATTATGTACTTATTTCTAAGGAGATAAATTAATTTTGCCTTGAAGATGCATCACCATGGTCATTTACCAAAAAGATAACCTTATACATGCATACTTTATCTACTGTATTTATTTTAACCATACTAATTCAGAAAAATTGAAGAAATTCTTTTAAAGAACTTTCATAGCAAGATATAAACACTTTCATAGCAAGAGCCATGCGAATAAACAAAATATTCATTTACCAATTCCTAACAGAAATCAGATTTACTGACAACCCTATTTTCAGTAGGACGCAGTTTTTGATAGTTTGCACATCATTTGTGTAACTCCGTGTTTTCAGCGCTTAATAATTCTAACAGTTGGAGCTGTAAGGTTTAACCATTTCTAGTGTCAATGTTCCCCCAAAAAAAAAATCCCTTTCGGCATGGCCTATAGGCGGAGGTAGATTTCGAAAAGTTTTCATCTAAAAAAAAAAAAATGCCTATCTCTACTTAAATGCCCATTTTGGCAATATATTTTGAATTATATTCTTACTTTATTTAAAAAATTGACCAATATGCTCATTATATAGTTCCTAAATAACAAAAAACTGTTAATTAAATTCGTTTGACAGCAAAATTGAATTTAAAAATGAGTCATAAAATAACCAATTTATTATTTTTAATACATCCATAATTCTTTAATCAAGATCGCTTTGAGAAATTTTGTGCGAAGTGCCCACTTTGACAGATTTTTTTAAGTATATATTTAGCCTTTATCAAAAATCTTACCAATACGGCACATTACACAGTGCCTAAATAACAAATAACTGTCAATTGAATGCGTTTGAGAGCAAAATTGAATTTAAAAATGAGTCATAAAATAAACAATTTGTTATTTGAATACAACCTCAATTCTTTTATCATGATCGCTTTGGGATATTTTTTTGCGAAGTGCTTACTTTGACAGCTTTTAAAATATATATATTCACCCTTTATCAAAAAATCGACGAATACGCACATTATATAGTTCCTAAGTAACAAAAAACTGTCAATTGAATGCGTGTCAGAGCAAAATTGGATTTAAAAATGAGTCATAAAATAACCAATTTGTTATTTGAATACCCACAGTTCATTAATCATCTCGCTTTGGGAAATTTTGTGCGAAGTGCCCATTTTGGCAGCCTTCTCTGAAATATATTCTGTCTTTATCAAAAAACTGGCCACTCCGTCACATTATATAGTTCCTAAATAAGAGAACCTGTAAAGTGGATGCGTTTGAGAACAAAAAAAGATTTAAAAATGACTCGGTAAAAACGCAATTTCTTAAATTTCCTCAAATTTTAATCACAACTTCGTGAAATTCTGTTCAAAATACCCTTTTTGGCAGCCTTTTAAAAAATATATTCTGCCTTTATCAAAAAACTGGCCAATATGTCAAGTTCTATAGTTCCTAAATAATAGTACCTGTAAATTGGATGGGTTTGAGAACAAAAATGAATTTAAAAATGACTCATGAAAAACGCAATTTGTTATACTTAATGAATTTTTTAATGATGAAAACTTCGGGAAATCTGTTCAAAATACCTTTTTTGGCAGCCTTTTTAAAAATATATTCTGCCTTTATCAAAAAATTGGCCAATAAGTCGCATTATATAGTTGCTAAATAAGAGGATCTGTCATTTGGATGCGTTTAAAATCAAAAATAAATTTTAAAATGAGTCAGAATATAAGCAGTTTGGATTTGAGGTTTTTTCTCCAACTCCTATTTTTGTTTAATTTATTTTTGCTATAAGAATTGGTTCTATGAAAAACTTGTCAATATAAAAGTTGTAGATATTATTGTGAAGATGTAAAATAAATTTAATTAGATTTAATTGCTTAAGAATTGAGTAAGTTATGGGTTTTTTTCTTTTTCCTCCCCCCTTTTTCTTTTCGTTTTTAATTTTTTTCATCGGTAAAAATTGGTCCTATCAAAAACTTGTAAATACAAAAGTTTTAGATAATATTGAGTACATTTATATAAAATTTAGTTGGATTTGATATCTTGAGAATTGACAAAGTTATGAATTTTTTTCTCCCAAAAACCATGTTTTTTTCGCCCCTTGAGCCCATTTTTAACTTTATCAAAAATCTGTCACGCATAAACTTTTTCCTCATTTTTTAGAAGTAATATAAACTTTAAACCGATTCGATATCTATTTTAATTAAAAAGTTATCGCGTTTTTTCTGTTTTCACAAAAACCCTCCTAACTTCCACCCCCTTGGTCCGATTTTGCCCATTAACGAACTTAACCGAGATTTTATGCCCCTTGATTTTATGTAAAAGTTTGATGAAGATCTGAGCATAATTATGGAAGTTATCGTGTCTAGAAGAAAGTGATATACACCGATAGATAGATAGATAGATAGATAGATAGATAGATAGATAGATAGATAGATAGATATATAAACTTTTTTACTGATGGTAGTTTTGGGGTCTAGGAGTCATGATTCGTGTAGATCCGCAAAAATTTTTCAGAAATTCCAACATGGGAGACAATGCAATAGGTAGTATTTCATACGAAATCTACCTAAAAATCGTTGACATTAAAAAAAAAATCCCTTTCGGCATGGCCTATAGGCGGAGGTAGATTTCGAAAAGTTTTTATCTCAAAAAAAAAAAAAAAAAAAAAAAAAAAAAAAAAAAAAAAAAAGATTACAGATAAACCCAGTTTAACTCGCTTTTAAAATTTTTTTAATTTCATTTTTCTGTAATAACTGGTTTTATCAAAATCATATTAAACGAAATTCTACTCAAATGCCCATTTTGGCAACATATTTTGAATTATATTCTTACTTTATTTAAAAATAATTGACCAATATGCTCATTATAGTTCCTAAATAACAAAAAACTGTTAATTAAATTCGTTTGACAGCAAAATTGAATTTAAAAATGAGTCATAAAATAACCGATTTATTATTTTAATACATCCACAATTCTTTAATCAAGATCGCTTTGACAAATTTTGTGCGAAGTGCCCACTTTGACAGATTTTTTAAAATATATATTTAGCCTTTATCAAAAATCTGACCAATACACAGTAATTACACAGTTCCTAAATAACAAATAACTGTCAATTGCATGCGTTTGAGAGGAAAATTGAATTTAAAAATGAGTCATAAAATAAACAATTTGTTATTTGAATACAGCCTCAATTATTTTATCATGATCGCTTTGGGAAATTTTTTTGCGAAGTGCTTACTTTGACAGCTTTTAAAAAATATATATTCACCCTTTATCAAAAAATCGACGAATACGCACATTATATAGTTCCTAAGTAACAAAAAACTGTCATTTGAATGCGTTTCAGAGTAAAATTGGATTTAAAAATGAGTCATAAAATAACCAATTTGTTATTTGAATACCCACAGTTCATTAATCATGATCGCTTTGGGAAATTTTGTGCAAAGTGCCCATTTTTGCAGCCTTTTTAAAAATATATTCTACCTTTATCAAAAAACTGGCCACTCCGCCACATTATATAGTTCCTAAATAAAAGAACCTGTAAATTGGATGCGTTTGAGAACAAAAAAAGATTAAAAAATGACTCGGTAAAAACGCAATTTCTTAAATTTCCTCAAATTTCAATCACGATAACTTAGTGAAATTCTGTTCAAAATACCCTTTTTGGCAGCCTTTTTAAAAATATATTCTGCCTTTATCAAAAAACTGGCCAATCCGTCACATTACATAGTTCCTAAATAAGAGGACCTGTAAATTGGAAGGGTTTGAGAACAAAAATGAATTTAAAAATGATTCAGAAAAAACGCAATTTGTTATACTTAATCGATATTTTAATGACGATAACTTCGGGAAATCTGTTCAAAATACCTTTTTTGGCAGCCTTTTTAAAAATATATTTTGCCTTTATCAAAAAATTGGCCAATACGTCGCATTATATAGTTCCTAAATAAGAGGATCTGTGATTTAGATGCGTTTAAAATCAAAAATGAATTTTAAAATGAGTCAGAATATAAGCAGTTTGGATTTGAGGTTTTTTCTCCAACTCCTATTTTTGTTTAATTTATTTTTGCTATAAGAATTGGTTCTATGAAAAACTTGTTAATATAAAAGTTGTAGATATTATTGTGAAGATGTAAAATAAATTTAATTAGATTTGATTGCTTAAGAATTTAGTAAGTTACGGATTTTTTTCTTTTTCCTCCCCCCTTTTTCTTTTCGTTTTTAATTTTTTTCATCGGTAAAAATTGGTCCTATCAAAAACTTGTAAATACAAAAGTTTTAGATAATATTGAGTACATTTATATAAAATTTAGTTGGATTTGATATCTTGAGAATTGACGAAGTTATGAATTTTTTTCTCCCAAAAACCATGTTTTTTTCGCCCCTTGATCCCATTTTTAACTTTATCAAAAATCTGTCATGTATAAACTTTTTGCCCATTTCTTAGAAGTAATATAAACTTTAAACTGATTCTATATCTATTTTAATTAAGAAGTTATCGCGTTTTTTCTGTTTTCACAAAAACCCTCCCTATTTCCACCCCCTTGGTCCGATTTTGCCCATTAACGAACTCGACCGAGATTTTAAGCTCCTTGATTTTATGTAAAAGTTTGAAAAAGATCTGAGCATAATTATGGAAGTTATCGTGTCTAGAAGAAAGTGATATACACCGATAGATAGATAGATAGATAGATAGATAGAGAGATAGATATATATATATATATATATATATATATATATAAACTTTTTTACTGATGGTAGTTTTGGAGTCTAGGAGTCATGATTCGTGTAGATCCGCAAAAATTTTTCAGAAATTCCAACATGGGAGACAATGCAATAGGTAGTATTTCATACGAAATCTACCTAAAACTTTTACGATGGCTGTTGATGCGAGAAATATTTTTTTTTATTCATCTACTGCTGATTATTTAAGAGAGCGAGTAGCAAAATAGAGAGCGTTAAATGTATCTTTAATCAGTGTGGTATGATTATTATCATTTAATTTTGAATCCATACTGTCTTTAGAAAGAAATTCAAGAATGTTATTTGCAACGGATGTACTAGTGTCATTCTACATTTTTAAACATCATCTGTAATATATATAACGGTGCTTTCGGAACCGACTCATGATCCAGAATAACTTTTGTTCAGAAATTTCACTTTTCAAAAGAATTTCATTCATTCACTATCCGAAAGTCGTAGGCGTTGAAGCGCTAAAAACAACACATAAGCATCAAATACTTTTTTTCTGATCCATAGGCCCTATGATGAAACACTTTATAACGATCCTTGACCCATTCAGATCACTCTACTAATTTTCTATGATTTAAATTTTAATGTTCTTCCTATAATATTCTTCTTTTAATGTTAATTTTAATCTGAATAAAGTAATTGCAAGATCGCGATTTCTTTTTTTTTTTTTTTTTTGGGGGGGGGGGGGTATTTTTCTAGATTCTCCTTCGCTAAGCATCACATAGGCATGCTCAAAACATATTAACAATCGATGTTTAATAAAAAGCCTTTTCAAAGTTAATTTTTTTTTTTTTTTTTTTTTTTTTGTGAAATTCTATTTTGCTAAGAAGCAAATTAAAAAAAACTAATGTTTTCGATTTCCTCAAACGTCACATGAAATCCGGAATTGTCAAAAAATAATAATGATAATCATTATAAACAAATTAAAAATACTTGTAATGCAATGAGTTTGCACGGATTTTGCTGAAGCGAGAAGTTATATCTTTTTTCCACCAAATAGCGTATAAACGAACTTGCTCCATTTTCAATAGTAATAAACAAAATGCCAGATTCTTTCTAATCTTAAGTTGTTTAAAACTGTGATTATTTTTGTTTATAGCATCTACTAGCCGCCTTAATTTTTTAGATGACTCATGAATAATTCTTTCGATTTCTGATATATCTTTTAAGTGAACACTGTTTATAAGTCTGTCTCTAAAGCTTTAAACACTGAATCAGATATACCTTATGGAGATTCTTGTAGTTTAGCATAATTTTGTAATTCGGCTTGAAGACACTGTAGTTTCTGAACTTCCGACAATCTTTCGTTAGAGAAGTAAGGGGAGATATGATACACTTTTTAAAAAAAATTTTACCCTTTAAAAGTTTTTTTAAAAGAAATTTTTCGTGCTTCTCTATAAAGCGATTTTTATGCATTTACGAAATATATTTTGAATTTTAAAACTAAACATTCAAAAAACATATTCCAGTTATTTTAAATTTTTACTACTGTATCAAACCTGCCCATTACTGAGGAGGATTTATACACTTGATGATTAAAAAAAATTCAGACAATTGCAATGCAATTGTCTGAAAATGCAATTTATGTGTTATACATTTTTTATGATAAATCTTGAAATATTTTGGTAAAAATTAAAATAATTGATATTGACATACTTTTTGTTTCAAAAACGTTTATTACAAAAATAATAATAATAAAATTTAACAATCCTATTAACAGATTTTTCGGAAAATAAGTAATTAAAAATTCCTAAAAATCTTGCTTCAAAGAAAAATAAAGTGAGCATTGCTGATTAGCAACAATTTAACATAAATTTCGAAATGTTGTGTGGATTGAATGTTTTTCTTTTTATTTGTTTTTATAGAAACATCTACCATTTCAGACCATGTAATGTTTTTTTCTTCCGCATGACACGCAAAGGGAACTGATCATACACAATTTGATTGCACTGCTTTTCTATGGAACCTACATAATGTCGAGTAGCCTTTTTAACAGAAAGTGCCATGATAATCCATGAATTAGCACTAATTGGATTATATAAATCAGCATCATCATTCTCAGAAGTATCCGATAGAAATCCTATTTCACTGTTAGAAAAGTCAAGCAATTAATTTATTAAGCAATTTCAGTAGCTCTTGATTTAAAATAATAATGAATATTACAGTCCTAATATAGTTTTTAACTTAAAAGAACTATTAGATTTCAAATATAGAAATATATCATTTTTCCCCAGTATTAATGTATCATTTTTTCTGTCATGCCTTATTGGATTTTCAAACACTTTGTATAAATGCGGTTGCAAAATGGCATCTAATTTGCCATAAAACTGATTCTAACAATGTGATTTAAGACCATTGGTTTGAGGTGTTGAATTCAAAATTAATTAGGAAAAGCTGAAATTTGTTTTAATCTCTTTAGTTTAGGTCTAGAATAAATATGCTATATTTTTTCCCTCGTACTAGCTGAGCCTTAAGAAACATACATTGATTTATAGTAAAAAAAAACATTTTTTTTTTAAATACAGAACACTAACTCTCAAAAAACATTGTCAATAAAAATATTGTAGAGCTTAAAATTTTGAATAAAATGAGTACATACACATAATACTTTTGACAAATATTAAGGTCCCAATTTATTCTAATTCTTATTCTATTTTAAAGTTTTAGCCCTGTGGTCAGAGGGTTGAATTCAGAATTAAATTAAAAAAACTGTAAACTGTTTTAATCCTTTCAG
Source organism: Maratus speculifer (assembly GCA_964019185.1). Lineage (NCBI taxonomy): Eukaryota > Metazoa > Arthropoda > Arachnida > Araneae > Salticidae > Maratus > Maratus speculifer. The sequence goes on along the minus strand of OZ025295.1, from coordinate 245,669,855 downwards.
AATAGGTATAAAATGAACATGCTATTCTTTCCTCCTCGTACTAAGTGAGCATTAGAACATATTTACATATTTATTGTTGAAAAACGCGTTTTTTAATTCTCTTATTAATATCTCAAAACATCTAACTCTGTCAAAAATATCGCCAACACAAATGGTGTATAGCTTAAAATTCTGAATAAAATGAGTATCCACATTAGTATTTTGTACAACATTAAAGTCGCAATTCTATTTCAAAATTTTGGCTTATACGCTAATCAAAAGCTTGAAGTCCGGAGAAACCAACTTACCTTAAGTATATCTTAAAATAGCTAACTCTATCAAAAATACTGCCAAATGATGTAAACTTAAAATTCTCAATAAAAAGAGTACTCACGTTAGTATTTTGTTCAACATTAAAGTCTCAATTATATTTCATAATTTTGCCTTTTACGCTAATAAAGCTTGAAGCCCGGAGAGACCAAATTACCTTAAGAATATTTTTAAAAAGCTAACTCTGTCAGAAACATTGTCAATGCAATTGTTGTAGGGCTTGAAATTTTGAGTAAAATGAGCATCCATATCAATATTTTTGTTCAAAATTTAAAATTGCAATTGTATTTCAAAATTTTGCCTTAATCGCTAACTAAGAGCTTGAAGCTAGGAGAAACCAGATTACCTTAACAATATCTCAAAACAACTAGCTATATCAAAATATTGCCAGTACAAGTTTTGTAGATCTTAAAATTCTGAATAAAATTATTACTCACAGTAATATTTTTGTTCAACATTAAGGTCGCAATTTGAGATATTGTCAAGAAAATTTTTAAAAAAAGTATTTTTCGACTTATATATACATACTTCCTAACGCTCACCTAGTACGAATGCGAAAAACATAGCATATTCATTTTAAACCTAAACTAAGTGGATTAAGACAATTTTCAACTTTCTCCTAATAGAATTTAATGTCATTCGTCAAGAAAAATGAAAAATGAAAAATCCCCGTGTATCAAACCTCCTCTAATTCCCCTACTTGGAACAATATTATGAATCCTTTCGCAATGAGTGGCGCGTATTTGCACCGTTGTAGGTGCACGGAATCTTGCAGTTTGAACTTTAGTAATTTAGTACATAAATTTTCTATCGCTATTTAATAAGGATAAATCTAATATTCCAAAACAGATTGCCGAAGAATTAAAATAAGTGTAAAAGACACTTGTCGTGAAGAGGTAAATATCGATTTTAACCATATTCTATTCCTCACATTTTCTGATGAAATAAGGAGATGGAATTTCTGACAAAATAATTCTGTACACTACTTTTTTTAATGAGGAACGTCTAATTTCTTTCACATTAAGTTTAAAAATTGGTTGAGACTTACCTCTAGCTCTTATATATGTTACCTAATTCGAGCAGCGACATTTCTGGTTTTGGTCATACTTTGATCATCTAAAACTGTTGCATAACAATCCATGCAAAGAAAATCAACATTACAGGATATGTTTTCAAAGATCTTTTATTTAGTTTGATTGTGTATATATATTTTTTTAAATGAAGAATATCTTGTTTCTTTGACATCAGAATTTAATTGTAGTTTGATACTTACCTCTAGCACTTCAACATTATTCCTTCTATCTTCTTCAAATTCGAACAGTCATGTTTGTGTTTTTTCATATTTTTATATCGAAAACTGTTTCAAAATGTGCGTGCAAAGTGAATAAACATTACTGGATGTCTTTTCAAGTTTCTTTAATATAGTTTGATAATGCACATTTTTTATAAAATAAAGAACGCGTAGTTTCTTTGACATCAGAATTTAATTATTGATTGAGACTTATCTCTAGCTCTTCTGTACGTTCTTTTAATTCGAACAGTCCTGTTTGGGTTTTATATATATATCTTAAGAACCTAAAACTGTTGCATAATATAATACGTGCAAAGCAAATCAATATTACAGGAGATCTTTTCGAAGGATTTTAATTTTATTCAACTATGCACATTCTTTATGAAGTACGTATAGTTTCTTTCCCTTTAGAATTTTATTATTCTTTGAGACTTACCTCTAGCTCTTCTTTATGTTCTTCAAATTTGAACAGTCATGTTTGTGATTTTTTCATATCATGATAATCTAAAACTATTGCAAAATGTACGTTCAAATCAAATCAGCATTACAGGACATCTTTTCGAGGGCCTTCAATTTAGTTTGATTATTCAAATTATATTGTACAATGAAGAACGTTTAGTTTCTTTGACATCAGAATTTAATTAATCTTTCAGATTTACCTCTAGCTCTTCTATATGTTCTTCTAATTCGAGTAATCATGTTTGTGTTTCTTTATATCTTGATAACCTAAACCAATTGCAAAATATACATACAAAGATAATCAACATTACAGGATATATCTTTTAGAGGGTTTTTAATTTATTTTGACTATGCATATTATTATTTTTAATGAAAAACGTCTAGTTTCATATATTTATTGAGACTTACCCCTAGTTCTTCTATTTGTTCTTCTAATTCAAATACTCGTGTTTTTTTTCATATATTTATAATCTAAAACTATTGCATAATATACGTGCAAAGCGAATCAATATTACAAGATTTTTTTCGAGAGTCTTCAATTTATTTTCTGTGTTTTTTTAGTCTGTTTAACTGTATGTCAGATTTGTTTCTTCTTTTATTGAGTCAGATGCGCTCTTTTAAAGCTTCTTTTGCGATTTAAAAGTACTACTGTAGTTATTTTTAATTCACACTCTAATAACAAACTACAATGCAAAACTAGAACTAATGAATTAAAACAAAATGTGTCCGGCTCGAATAGTCAATGTAAAGTGCGCATAAGTAGTCTCTGCTCGAATGGTAAGTGAACACTCGAATGGTAAGTATTTTATTTGAAAGTATATTTATATACGCGAAATGTTGTATATAGATTTGATTTACATAGTTTAGTAGATTGTTTGAAATTAGATAGGTCCAACGTATTCACTATAGTTCCACTCAAATCATCGATAAACAATTAACTGAAAACAACTAACTTTTGCCAATTGGACAAAATTTCACTAACATGTGTCCAAAGGATATACTGTTTAGCAATCGTTAGAAAACCTTAACAGTTTGTTTTAGATTAGAAAAAGACTCAGAATATTTGTAGTTTGTTTTTGATATTTAAGATGACAACTTGCTGATATAAATGTAAATCTTTTCCATTTTATGTATTGATACAAATGTTTCAATGTATAGAACTGTAATAATATAGTCATTCAAAAACAATATTTTTACTACGTTACTCATTATTTACATTACTTACAATTCATTGTTTTAAAACAACATTTTTGATTATTATTTCTGATTAAAGAAATTAACTACTTTTACTTTAACCTGAAAAAAGATTAGTGTTATAAACATCATACATAATAATTTTATGTCATAACTTTAATTAGACCTCATACAATAATATATTTAAGTACAAATCAAATGTGACAATATGAGTAAAAATCAGTATCCAGTAAAATAACTGCCTTAATTAATTGATGCCAAAACATTTAACTTCTCAAGATAAATCAAATTCATTCAAGATGTTTCGAATGAAAAAAAAAACAGCATACCAAAGAAATTTCTACCACTTTGTAAATTAATGACATTTAAAGACTGTCATTTACTTTCTGAGACTGTTATTCATTCGTAGAAGCAATTAAGTGAAAGGAATTTTTGGATTAAGTGGAAACATTTGTTAATACAATTGTTGAGTTGAAATGTTGTAATTGTTTAAAAGAATCATTATTAATATCAAGGAGTATGCCACTTTACCGAACGAGGAAGAAAATGTAACTGACATCGAAAATATTTCATGTATTTTATTGCTGTATAAATATTAATCTTGAATAAAGAAAGAAAGTTCTGAAATATATTTCTCAATAAATCAATTTTATTTCTCCTTATTCAAAGACATGTGAGACAAACACACAAACTCTGTTCTTCAAGATTTTCTGTGAAATAATAAACTATTTATAATTGTTAAGCAGCTTCAACTGATAGTGTATATTTTATACTTTAAGAAATTTTTTATCATATAAAAGGAAAACCTTATACTTGAACAAAATAAAATCTTATAATTGAATTATGGAATGTTTGTTTGTTGATTTATAGGAAACAAAATCTTAATTCCTTTTTTTTATAATATTTTTCATAAAAGAATGTCACAATTTCACTGTTATATTATAAAAGTTTACTTTAGACTTTTTATCATGCATCTATTAATGTATTAATCTATTAATCATGCATCAAATTGAAGGTAAACTAACCTAATTTTTCTTACGAATGTCAGTACCATTAGTTATATGGCACACATTTCACCTACAGTACAATTCTTCGGTAAAGGGTCAGTCCCTGGTCGCGAAGACACTCTTAAACTAACGCTATTCCTATAAGAAGGCGTTTTTCTAATAACTCTTTCGCATTTTGACATTTTTAAATAATTTTTTTGCATTGGATAGCTGAAGTCTCTCTCAAGATCGCTCCTTGATTACTTTTTCGATTTTGGTGGCAGATATTTTTTATAAAATTACTTTCACTTTCTGAACCGTTTCGAAAGCCCCAAAGGACGTAAAAGCATGGCTCTAACGACTTTTAAATCTCTAGCACAACAATATACGCTTGTAAATTATGTGTGTGACTCTGCAAACGAGTAAATAATAAAGCAGTACTGGCGCTTGTGCTGGGTTAAAACTTGGCATTACTCCTTTTTTGTGATCGTGAACCGATACTTTACAAACCTTACAGTTGATACTATATTAATTTATAACCACGACATTCCTCTATGGTTGTATTGTATAATTAATTACGGAGCCCAAAATTTCATGTGTGTTTTAATAATCTCTCCTTTTATATCATATGTTATCGCATTCAAATGATACTTCTCTCACAGCTAACCAATGAGACAAGCATTATATCCTTAGGCGTAGACTATATACATTGATCGCATGTTAATTTCGCAACTGGCAGAAACAAGCCCATCAAGATCATGTTATAACTAAGAGGTGTGGAGATTTATCGCTCTGTCTTTTTATTGGTTGTGCGCTCGCCTGATATGACATCTATTTTTATGTAACTATTAATTTACATTAAAATAGATGTCAGTATTTTTGATTAAATTAACACTGCAATCATTAATTTTTTTCTTTAAATTTCTTATCATTGCAACTTAAAAATCACTATGAAAATATTATCACATTTTCATTAACTGTAATACAGTGCGCTTTTAAGAAAATGCTACTGAAATTTTTTAAAAATACAGAAAATTTTTATTTTTAAAAAAAAAAGGTATTTTTTGTCAAAAATTACAATAAATATTCATATTGACTTTCTTCGATTTTTAGACACTAATGTACAAGCTTGATCATGTTTACGAAGATTCGTATCCTCATGTATGTATGGTTATTAGCAGTGTTCTCGCTGTCGCTCGCCAATGCGCCAAATTGCGACTAAATTCTTCATTTGGCGAGTGAACAAGCTATTAGATTCGCCAAATTGCTAGTACTCAATTTTTGCTTTTTCTTTTTTGTTTTTCATACATATGCATATATATTTAATATATACATATTTTTTATATTTGTAGCGGATAGTTGAAATTAGATTAATAAAAATCACCGTCACAGTTATAAAAACTTGGCTTATTTTAGAACATATTGAAAAGAATAAATACATTAAAGTTTTTTTTTTTATGTGCTACACGGCGAATTTATTTGGCTAATCCTTTTTTCATTTGGCGAATGTTTTTTATTTTTAATTAGCCAAATTACTAACGTTGATGAAATGTCAGCGAGAACACTGGTTATTAGATGTATTTTATTAAATCACTGCATTATTCGGTTAAGTGTGTATATCGATTCAAACTACTTATTTTCTTATTTATTTTTGATTTCATTTCTGCTCTCAAGAACACCAAACTTTCAAAATCTCTTATTTCGAAAGTACACAAGGTGCCGTGATTGTCGATTATATGATAAATGCAGAAAATATTGCAAAAAAAGAAATCAAAAACGGCATTTCGAACCGATTTTTCCCAAGCGGGAGATCTGGGAACGAAAAAAAGGGTTATACTGATAAGGTAATTGTTTATAACTCAAATTCTAATCAATTGAGCGTAAAAAGACATCAAACGGCACCTCATACGTCCCTTCAAAAATCCCCTCAGCAAGTTTCATGATTCTACTTTTAAAAATGTGTCTGAAATTGTATCGGAAAATTTCGAGCTGTTGAAGGTGGAAAAGCGTTTTTTCGAATACACCCTTAACTGTTAAGAGTGACCATCAATTATATTTTTCACTAAACTGCCTGTGCTACATTCTTAACTTCAATATTGCGCTTTTGTTACTGATAAAAACTGTTTATTTTATTTTATTTATCTTTTACTGTCGTTATTTGATAAAACTTATTCCTTTGAGATTTTTTAATTTCGTTGAAAAGTATAGCCTTTTTCATTCATAATTAAGTTTTAAAATTCATTCATTTGTTTCAATAGACACAACTACATGGAGCTTTGGTTTCTGTACATTTTTGTAAGATTACAAAGCAATATTTTTTAACATTTTTATATATTTTCTTGTCAATTTTTATCACTATCTCTCTTATAAATTTAATAAGGAATATCTCTAAGACGATATTATACGTAATAACACTAAACAGGCCTTTTTTTTTTTTTTTTGAAATATGATTTTATTCATAAAATTCTACGATAGAGTGAAAGGTTCCTACAAATTTCTGTAACCCTTAAAATTTCTGTTTGGTAAACGAAAAAAAAAAAGAAAGAAAAAAAACTTTGCTTTTCACAACAGACAAGAAAAATTCGCAGAGTAGAGAGATACATTAATCCCTCGGTGGAAGGATTTAATTTACCTTTGAAACGGGTGGAGAATAAGAGTCACTATTTGTGGATATTTTCTCTGCTTTTTGTAAAATGTAATTTGTCCTTGTACAAAGTTTTTACTAAATTCAGGAAATCTATTCCGCAACTTTCACTTGTAAAACATTTCTTTGATAAGATGGCATAGGATTGAAAGCGCACTGATTTCTCTAAAAAAAATAAGCTAGAAATATTAAATATTGGGTTTGGTTACTGCTAAAAAAAGTATCTTATTTAAAAAGCAGATCTCCAACATCCTCACTTATGCATGGGATTATTATTTACGATTATTATTTTGAACTAGCTCATCTTTACTGAAAACATATAAACATACAAAATTTTCTAAGAAAGATGTAATAAAACGTGCATTCAAACGCGTTTATTATATCATTTAATAATTGTTATTGTGAAATGCAAACTAATTAAATTAAGTATATAATTTAAAATTGTCATTTTATGAGCAATTTTTTTGTTATCTAACTCACCAGGGAATCTCTTTTGGTGTTGTTCGCACCTAGCATCGAGACCTAATGCATTTTGTTACCCTATACATAAAAGTTAGAGAACGAATAAAAATTCTCTGTTAAAATTATAATTTTATGTATTTTCTTACACTTTAAAATCTTTATTGTTGGATTTTTATTTGTTTATTTCACCCCAAAAGAGGATTAAGTCGCCAAATATTGCGTTACGAATTGTTTTAGTTGCCTTATTTTGGGGCTATGACATTCGGCTATGGCTGCCGGAAAACTCTACTTTTGAAAATACGCCTGCTTTTTCCCCGCCAAAAATGACAATATAATGTAATTTTTCGAAACCAAATTCATAGATTTCTTAAATTTTTTAAAAAATATTTTCAATATTTTATATTTATTATTAACTAATTTATATTTTATTAATGCTTTTCTTAAAAAGCTATGTTAATTTATCGATAAGTGGCCTGAAAAATAGCATTTTCAGAAAGTTAACCTGCTGCAATATATATATATATATATGACTTTAAAAAAAAAGCATTCGATTCTCAGATTTCCTAATACAGTAAAACCCCGATCTATCGTTCCCGCATCTGTAGTTTGTCAGCATTTATCGTTTTATTTCTACGGTCCCTGCACGAATTATGTTTAAATAATGTTAACGAAAACCGCAAACATCGTTCTTCAAAAAGTCGTTTTCCCGCATTCATCATTGTAAAACTTTTGTCCTCACCGAAATGAAATTGAAAGTCATACGAATCCATATGGCACTCAAACTGGATTTGTTTCTTTTATCCTAAAATAACTCATTTGTGCTGTTTCTATTGATAATGGCGACAATAATGCAGATGAAGAGTGAATGTATATAGCAGAGGATACGATTATGTTTCCGTTAAGGGAGACCCGTAAGAAAAAACCCAAAATTTTTATTATTGATTTTAAAGTAATGAATTTTGGTGTACTATTTAAGAACCTTCTTGTAAGGAATAATTAGCAAAAAAATTCACTTTTTATTAAAAAGTATATTTTTTATGGGGATTTTTATGATTTTTTTTTTGTCGAAAAATACACTTTTTAAAATTACTACTCCTCATTCAATTTTCAATATTTTGGTATTACTAAAATTTCTTAAATAGTGTTATAGTATATAGAAAAGAACTAAGGAGAGATATTTTTAATTTTCTATTTTAATCGGCTGAAAAAAAAATAAAAATACGTATGGTAAATTTCCTTCAATTAGTTATAATTTTCATGTTTACCAATTTATGTAAAATTTTCAGAAATAGTTAAAAAATATATCTCTCCTTACTTTTGTTGCAAATTTTTTTAAGATTCTAAAAACATAAACACTTTGTTTCTAAATCATTTTGCCACTGAGTCTTAGTACTTTGAACTTAGGCAAAATATGAAAAAAGTCATTTGCAGGAAAACACGTTTTAAATGGCCGCTAGTCCTTTAAACTCTATAGTGAGTACAATTTAAAAAGCTCATTTTCTACCTGTTCCAAGTGTCCCCGAGTTCTGAAATTTTGCATGGATATTCGCAAATATGTATTTTATCGTTTTCTGAGAAAAAAAAAAAAAAAAAAAAAATTGAACTTTTGATGATTTTTTGCCGAAAATGGGGTACGAGTCTCCCTTAATTAGGATGTTGCGACATGTGGTGTCTTAAACATAGGAGAAAGGCACTATAATGCAAAAAAAAATGAAGAAAATGGCGAAAAAGCGGAGGATAAAGTTCATGCCGATGAAGCTGAGCCGCCAGTGCAAGTCTGACAAGCAGTTAAGGCATTTGATACTGTATGAATTTTTATATATACATAAGAAATTGCAGAAACTTACCAGAAAAATATTGTATAAATTGAAAATTTATTTTTTGATAAAAAAAAAATGAATAAAAAGCCAAACAAAATTTTAGATTTCATTAAATAAATATTAATTTTCTATAAATTTGATTTATTTATTTTACAGTTCAGTAAGCAACAAATTAATATACTAGATATATTAAATGCATTTGTAATGCATAAACATTGAGTTTTTTCGTGTTTTGATGTTAATCCGCATTCATCGTTTTTTTCCTCACACCACTTGAAAATGGTGGATCAAGGTTCTACTGATAAGGCTTTAAAATTCACCATGTCTCAATGCCATGTCGAAGCAACACCAATAAAAGTTCCCTAGTTAGGTGTGACATTATGACATTATATTCAATAAAAATATAAATAATTTTTCTGTATATTTGTCTATACTGGATGATTGACAAAAATAGACTCAAATATATTTTTTTTCCGACGAAAATAAAAAAAATCACGCATTAAAAGTTTAACTCTTTCCTGCACACTGATCCTACGTTGGGACCACCTAATTTAAATTTCAAACTTACAACACCAAAAATATTTTCATAAAACTTTACTTTTACAATGAAAGTTTGATTTTTAATTTCGAAAAAGATCTTTTGAAAATTCCTATATTAGTCAATCATTTCGTCATTTTACTAACAGAATTTTTCTAGGCCGGAAAGGGTTAAGGTTTCAAACGGACTTCAAGTCTTAAACTTCTGAGCAAAGCCCGTTCAACTCAAATGTAGCATCTATGCGTTATCTCATCATGAATTCTTGTAGTTTCGAATAAGAAAAACGAGTTAATGTAGGTATACGTTGTTTTATGGACTACAGGGTGTCCCTAAAAAATCTGTAGAACTTCAAAATTTTATCTAAAAAAATTAATAGGCCTGCAGCAAAGCTAGTTACAACAATAGATAAAATTACTCAAAAAGTTTCTTTTTAGCCCTTTCCAACAAAGTTGAAAAGTGCTTATGTCTGTCCGTCTGTCCGCCTGGCCGTCTGTCCGCGCTCTAACTCACGTAAATATACTCGGATTGCCATGAAATTTTAGGACGTTATTTATGTTTACCATAGCACGAACCCTATTGAAAATGAAGTTTCTACCATGATTAGTTTATTTACAGGGAGAATCAAAATTTCCCCTTTACAGTACGGCCTATGGGGAAAATCGTTTCAAAGCTATTTTAAAGATGTTATACCCTGTAAAACATATTGAAAATTATAATTTTTTACGTGGTGCATTAAAATATGCATTCTATAAAATATAAGGTGAAAATATAGCTATCATTCATTTACAGGGCCACACAAAAGAATTCCATTAGATAATGGTAAAATGGAGAATTGTGTGTGACTTATTTTAAGTATATTAAATTTTTCATGAATAATAAAATTTATGTATGTCAATGAGGCTTAGTATAAATTATACGATACTGCCTTCCCGAATATAAAGTACATAGTATTTACAGGTACACACAAAAGATTTCAAATAATACATTCTTTCCGAAGTACTTATATGTACCCGATGATAGCTGATGGATTGATAAAATGCATTTCAATTACGATATGAGCGTATAAGTTTCACTAAATTTATGAATATTATATGGTGTGTATAAATGCTATAGTTAATATACAGGGCTGCTCAAAAGAGCTCTTCAACGTTACTGAATATAAGCATAAATTACTAAAAGGAGATTCTTAAATAAATTAAGCATTTTTATGCTGAAATGCATTAAATTTACTAAAAAATGTTTCCAGAATATAGATAAAAGGATACACAGGGCCACGCAAAGAATTGGGTACATGGAGCCTATGAATGATAATTTATGAGAAAGTGATTTCAGTTGTTTTAAGAGTGTTTTAGTTTAAAATAAATTGTATCTTAACACTGATTTGTAATAAAGGTACCAGGCAAAATACAAGGCTGAACAAAGTATTCAAGTATGTTTCCATCTATTAATTTAAATTGCTGCAAGAGAAATTTCAAAGTACTTGGCATTTTTTGTTAAACAAAATTTTCCCATTATATAGTATGTATATTAGATGACAGATCAAATACAGGGCTGTTCAATAGTTCTGGAATACATATTTGACTATACAGTCGAGTCTCTATATAACGAAATCCATCGTTCCAGTAAAAAATTCGTAATATAGAGAAATTCGATGTATAGAAAATGATGTTAAAAATCGTATTTAATGTGTAAGATTTGGACAAATATTACTTTTGATGTTTTTAATTAAGAATTTGAAATATTTAAAAGTAAATGTTAAACTAACATTTTATTTCTTAATATTTAATCAATTTCAAAAAAGAGAACAGGCATTTATTTGAAAGATTAATGAAAATCAAATAAAAAAGGTTACGCTCTAAAAAAAAAAAAAATAAAAAAAATAAAAAAAAAAGTTTAAATTTTAGCAAGGAATGAAAAAATGTAATTAACATTTTCCTCCATTTGAAGTCCTCTCTTATGTGCCTCTCATTGATTCCTCTCTAATATGTGTAACAATCTAATTGACTCTGTTTTGAAAATGATGTTGAAAGGTGTGTGGGAGGTGGGATGAATTCGTTAGATTTAAAAAACAAAGAGAGAAGTAATATTAAAAAAAAATTCAGCACTGAACGATAAATCAAAAATAAGTGATGGAAAATTGATTCTATATGATTTCGGAGCTTTTTTAAAACTGAATAAATTAAGACCAATTTATGAAAAAATTCGTTATATGGAGATAGGTGTGTAGTGTATGTATGTCGGCCAATTATCTACACTGTCGGATATAGGCCCTAAGGGATGGGATGCCCTCCGTGGGGGTCTTTCTAAGGGAACCTAACCCGTATTTACGCAAGGTTCGAAGAAAACCACGAAAAACTCCGAACGGTTAGGCCGACAGTCGCGATTGGGTTCGAACCCAGCACCTACCGTCTACCAGTTTGAGGTCAGAACCTCTCGGCCACTGGTGGGGCTATATGGAGATAGATATTTCGCTATATAGAGACTGTTTTTAATGTAATCCTGCGAAAAGGGGACCGTTCCTACAAAAAATTCGTTATATAGAGAAATTCGTTGCATGGGTTTTCGTTATATAGAGACTGGACTGTATTTGGCTTTATATTCTTATTTACGTAAATAACGAAATTTTGTTAAAGATTTCATGAAGCGTTGGAAAGTGCTTCATAATCTATGCTTAATGCATGATTTTTCTTACTTGTTTATAGTATGTTTCAGATCATTGATGGTGATGCACTTACTGGTTCAAAATGTTTGAAAAAGACTTCGGTCAGGACTGATATATATATTTTTAAACGCGACGTACTGTTAACCATTTCGGAACAAGCGATACGTATACGTCCCTCAATAAGGCTTAAGAGTCCGTGTTTATCCCTACCAATAAAATTTTACTATAAAATTTGCTTTATTGGAAAGGAGCATTTTATCGATTCAATAACACGCAAATTTCTGATTTTAAAAACCGATGACAAACATTTAAAATTTCGTAAAAGGCTCCCGTCGCGAAGGGATTAATACCAAATATAACAACTGAATAAATAAAACAGAAACATTACTAATGGATATATCAGTAAGGACCATTTGTCACAATCTTCATATTTTTCAAACAAGGTCTTTTTTTTTTTTTTTTGCTTTTATTAAGGCATCGGAAAAAAAGCTTTTTGAATTATTATATCCATCATTGCAACTATTTTTGCTGTAAACCAATTCATTTTTTTTAATGAATTTGTACTCTTCTTTTAGGGGGACCCTGTATTTTCCTTCTTAATACTAAACGTAACAAGCAAAATGGATACATTGAGTTTATTTATTTATTTATTTTTACTTTGCATAATTAAGATAATACTCTTTGTTGTCGCAAACTAAAACTAAGAACAGTAAAACAAAAATAGGCGAAAAATGTTCTTCAAGTGTCTAACACTGTTACCGTAAACTAGAAACTCATGCAATATCCATTGCCTATTCTAGCATAAAACTATCGTGACACTAAAAATGAATTTCAAAAATTTATAAAGCAGCTCTAGTTTATTGCTTTAGTGAAGCGGAGAGTTAAAATATCAATATTTAATTTGCATGAGTATAACTTTTGACAACGCAGTTTGTATTTTTACGTTAGTATCATTTTCTTTTTTAGAAAAGTTAAGAAAGCTCAACGGTAAGATGCTGCATAATTTATTATTATTGGAACTCAAATTTATTTCAAAAGAATAGATTTTCAAAAACATTTTTTCTGTTACAAACAAAAGCTATTGAAACAATAATGAATGTTCGTGAATTATACGTCAACAATAACGCTAAAAATTTTCAGCGTGTTTTCAGTTGGAATTTTTTTTATTATTATTATTCAACAGAGAATTGGTTTAAGCATTTTAAAACTAATTTATGTCGAATAAAAATAGTTCAACTGAAAATAAGATATACTTTATAGCAAAATCTAGCATGTAACTAGTAAGTAGTAATTTAAAATGTAACTACTATAAAATCCAAATAATTAAAACAATTTAATAATTCAAGCAAATTGTTCTTTTGCTTACACATAAAAAAAATATGTCCATCAGGATTTCGAAAAAATTAGCTTTTTTATATATTAAAATACATATAAAAAATACATTTATCTATAAAATATATATGTATATAGGCATAAAAATCAAAAAGATTAGAATTTATTTATCAAAGTAAGTGCATAACACGCTCGCTGAGAAATCAATTATAACTACTAGTCTAATGGTTTATATGAATAAACATATCGGGAAGTTTTTCAACAAAATTTTTTTGTATTTGTATATTAATATCAGCTAATTCTTATGTTTTTATCCCACAACACTGTTTAGAGACACAAAAACTCCGTGAATATTTCAAAAGCTACTCTAATGACTACTTTAAATCTTTCTTATGAGTTCCAGATGGCAGCACCACATAGATCAAATTCTACTGTTTTAAAAAAATAGGTAAAATATTTTACTCTCATACGCGCTTCACAGCAATGCTCTTCTCACTACGCTTATCAATGCTGTTCTTGCATGGTGTTATCACTTCGGCAACAGCTGTATAATTAAAATGGTTTGTGCAATCTTTACAAAATTATACCTGTGTACTCTTCTAATCCTAAATAGGTTATCTATTTTTTTTTTCTTTAAATTCCAGCTTTAAAGAGTAGTGCGCCGGAAAGGGTTAAAGCGGGCGAGGATGCATTGTTCCTTTCTTAAATTAAGCGCAATGACAAATTCTCTGAAAAATAAGTATCGTCTCGTTCATCAATCACACTGTAAAAAAATACAGATGTTTCTTAATTTAAGAAAACGTACTATAATTTCGTGCGAAAATATATAATAACCTCTTCTGGGCCACCCAAGATTCCAAAAAAGTGTTCCTTTATCTATAGAAACCTCACAAATGAATTTATCTTAGAAATTTAAAAACGAATTCATATAAATATTTTTTATTTAGCTGACCATAGATTTCGCAAACATTTCGGAGTAACTTTTACAGGGCATCAATCAGTGCTCTGTTCACAGAAACATATTTTTTCGGACACTATGAAATCTTTTGCTTTGAGCTAATAAACATTTTCATATTCAGCAAACATGTTTAATCTTTTGGTAAGGGCTCGGAAAGCATCTGTTCGAGAATGCATGCTATTCCTGACAGATTATACGACTGTCCGAGCCCAGGTGTAAAGATTAATTGAAAAACTTATAGAATTAATTGCGTTACATTAACATTGAAATTAACATTCTTTTTGTTACAATCGCACGCACAATTTCCGTTCTAGTGTTGAAAATGTTTAGTTGAGATCTGAAAGAATCCGCAAAACCAATTTTTCTGGATAGAGATAACTGATTACTACATTGTTAAGCTGCTCGAAAACATTTCCAAAAAATGACGGGCAGCTGATAAAAAATTATTTTTATAAATTCTTCTTTAAATTTCAAAACTAAATTGTTTTCTGAGTTTTCAAAATACAAAGGAATGCTTTTGGAAATATTGGATGACTTGGAAGCTGTAATCCAGTATTTTCGTTCGTGATTTTAGTAAATTTTCGAATTATAACCCTTGGGAATCCGAATTTTATTTTAGTTTTTAGGGGGGGAAATGACTTTTACGTTAATAAAATTAACACTAGCTATTTAAATAGATTAATTCGTGTTTAAAGAATATTTCCTATTCCAAGAAATAACAAATGTTATTCTTTTGCGTACTATACATTTGATATTCATATGTTAATAGGGTAAGAAGGAATTTTTTGAGATGTTTAGAAAATATTGTATTACAATAAGATTTAACTGATACTACAGCTTTCTAATACTTTTTGCGCTTTATATTACACATGATTCTTTCAGGAATGCAACTTTTATTTTAGATTTAAAGAATGAAGTATTTGTTTAAAATAAAAGAATTGAAAATGACGCAAAGAGAATTAAGCAAATAATAATTATTATTAGTATTATTAAATACCTAAACATAAATGAAGTCATATAGTTAATGCATAGGAATATACTAACATTACTGATTTAAATAATAGTAAAAGTATTTCTTAAAACAAAATAATACTCCATAAAAAGAGGTGTACAATGAATATAGTACACCAAACCTAAAAGGGTTAAGAAACGTCTGTCTTTTTTTACCAGTATATGATTCAAATAAAACATTAAGTGATTAAAACTCAAAGTTCATTTTATTCAAAATCCCATTAAAATGTCTCCAAGGATTTATCCAAATTGATGAGTCTTTCCCTTTAATTTCCCTTGATATGTCTCAGTTAAGCTAAGTCCGAGATAATGCTGTATAACTGAGTACATCTAAATGTGTGCCAATTTTCCCGAGTGACGCAACGGAATATGATAAATTTTTAAACGTATAATTATTGTTTAATAATTTTGTTACGGAATATATATCTCAATACGTAATTACTTTTTTAACCTATTCAAGCATAGTAATTAAATAAAAATATTCTATCTGGCGTAATCTGAATTTTTAATAAATTCATCATGTAAAAATACATTTTGATTTTCTTTAACTAACGTAATGTACATTAAAGATGATTTATAATCAGTTCGAAATTTTAAAACCCGTTCGAATAAACATAGTTAATAGCAAGAAGTAGAAATTTGCTATGAAAAATGTCCAGCATTAATTGCAAAGAAATGTCAATTGAAATTATTATGAAAAGATATAATACTAATTGCTACCATATTGGTGTTTATCGTTTTCAGCCTAATCCCCAATATTTATCCAGGAATCCTAATAAATATGATTAATATGGTAAAATTAACATATTTTTTATAATCTATATATTTAAAAGACCTGGCTGTTTTTTTAGTCATCAGCCGTAAATTTTCTACTCAACCGATTTTGATAATTATTATTATTTTTTTTTTTAATGAAAGCCATTTATTTGTAGTTGTGCCCATTTTAGCTATTTTTTAATTTATTTTCATTTTTATATTTTATTTTTAATTTTAAATGTTTTTTACGATATTTCTTCAAAATGGTGGCAACTCAGTTTAGCTTTTCTCTCGATAATAAAAATTTATTTTAAATTATCACTTTCCACCAGTCAGAAGCTTTATTTCATCAGTGAACATGTCCTCGCATTTAAAAGAAAAAAGTTGTTTTCGTAAAATTTAACCACAATAAAATGATTGCGTATAATTATGCACTAACTGAGATAAATATATATATATATATATTTACTGAGAAATAATATTAATAATGTAAATAAAATAACAGAAAATAATTTATGATAAAAATTAATGTCTAAAGCAAAATAAGAAAAAATTCAAATGAAGAAAATAATGTTATTCAGCAACCAGATAAATGGGATTTACAATATTATTACGGATGCCTTTTTCCTATTACTAATAACAGTAACTTTTAAAAACATTTGAAGAGAAAATGACGTCACTATTTAAAACTTCGCATTTTTACTCATAACGATATTGCATTTCAAAATTTCTTTTCATTAGGACACTGAGATTGAGATTTTACTTTCAGATGACTTCAGTTAGTGTAAATAATGTCATAGTAAAAATGAAATTAGTTTTTTTTTAAATAAAACTATTTTTCTGTGAGTGCATATAAAATAAAATTTCTGTATTTCGCCGGCACTCAGATTGCAATTTTAACTGAAGATGTGCGAATACCTGCATGCAAAATTGTAACTGGCAAACTTGACATTAAGTTTGGAAATATATTTATTATATATTGATTCAATAATGTAATTACTTTTGCTTTTTTTAAAACCAAATCGATCGGGTCTTTTAAACATTTCATTCGTCGAATTCGACGGGATTCAACTCGTAATATATAAAATAAACATGACTGCTATAAGTGGCATAACTATACATTTTGAAAATGCCTATCAAAGGGTCAAAAGCAGCGGTTTCCAAAGTATATATTCGGGATGTAAGAAGAGAAAATCGCTAGTTTCAGATCCCCACCTACCTGTTGATCGTTTTTCAATAACTTTTATTTGTCTATTTTTTCTGTTAAATTAGTCTGGTTTTAATTTCACTTTTTTTTTCTTTTTCTATTTAGAGTCCAAGGCATTCGGGTCTTTTGACGCTATCCGTAGTCGCCTGTCGCGCAAGAGAGTAGGGCTGTTTGGGACGTAGGTAGGGGTCGCCGAAGAAGATGGGCCACCGCGGCGGCTTGCCCAACCGGGTGAACAATGTAATATTTTTCAAGGAGCAATTTCGAATTTGGAACTCATCAGTTATTTGCCAGAATTTTAAAGTAATATAGTAGATTAAAAATTTAAATAATGCATTGTTATAAATGGTAAATCTAAATAAAAAATATAAAAAAAAAAAAAAAAAAAAAAAAGTTTTCTGTTGAATTCTTAAAAAGTTCCCAATCAACAGCTTAAAATAAAATGTAAAGCAGAATAATTACAGAAAAAATCCATAAAACTAGTCGAGCGTGGCAATCCCAAAACTTTTTTCTATTTCATATCTGTTAATATTCAAAATTCGTTACCATAGTGACAATCTGTGCTCATCGTGAGGATTCTAAAGGCATGAAATTCTATGCATTAGTTCTTGAAATAAGACTATTATGGATAATGGTAAAATTGTAACATAAAAATGCTTCCTGTTGATCGATTTATACAAAAAATCATTAAGAGCAATACTATTTATCAAGCTATACCTGAATCTGAAGTTTGAAGAAAATTCGTGAATAAGTGCTTTAGATAGAGCTATTGTAGGAATGGAGAAAAGATAAGCACAGTAGTGTTATATTTCGGACGATTGACACCAAAATGTCATCAAAACTAGTTCATATGCGTTAAAATCCGTTCATTAATTCTTGAAATAGAGCTATTGCAGAAGTCGTGAAAAAAGAAGCATTAGAATATTGGATCTCATTATTGGAATACTCGTTTGTAGAACTATTAAGATTGTTAAAAATATTCAGATTGATGAACGCTAATTAGAATAAATTCTGTACGAAAATTTCAGTGCAGAAACAATATTTCATGAATTACCGTAATTTCGGGTGTATAAGCCGCGGATCAAACAATTCTCTTTGGACCCAGAAATCTTATTTAGTGATTGAAGACAAATACTTACGGTGATCTAACTAGTTACACTTATTTCTTAAAAAATTCTGGGTCGAAAAAGAATTGTTTGACCCGCGGCTTATACACCCGAAATTACGGTAATCGCATTTTCCCTTTATCTTTTGATCGGGCGGTCTAGCAGATAGCTCGCAGTTATTATGTGGCAATTTTTGTCACAGCAGTGGATGGTTAAATAAATATTTTTAGATGAATTTACATGAATAAAATACACTGTCACATTTAGGATTTTGAATATCTTCTTTAGGTTTTAACTGTCGTATAGACACAAATGACCTAAATACCACAATAGTATATTGTGAATATAAACTACTGATAAAGATTTAATTTCCATAAAATAAGTTAGTTTTGAACTAACAGCACGTTATTTAATAACTTCCTGTTTCATAAAACGTACATTTATTTAGTAAATTGCCAATTCTACTCTGAATGCGACAAAACTATGTGGAATCTCGTCCCATTTAGGCACAATCACTTTATATATTTTTTTTATGCTCAGCATTTCTAAATTCGATTTTTGGATATTCCTACGGAAGCTGGTGTCATGGTAGTAGAACATAATTTTTTTAATTATGATTCTTCAATAAGAAAATAATTACATGTCTTTCATTCAATTCTATCAAATATGAACTAAGGAACATTTTGTAAATTATTACCTTATATTGTTGTATTGCTTGTTACCATTTATTGGTATTTAAGTTATTTCATTAATTTTATTATGTTACGAAACAGCAATTAATTTAACTGCTCAGTAATGTCATTCACTTTCTTATATCTGCTTTATGACAAATTAATTTATGATAATAAAATAATAATAGTAATAATATTAATAATATCGATATAAGTAAAATAATATCCATTTACTAAACGAAATTATTAGTCATCTCTTTGTAAAAAGTAATAAACTGTTCTTTGTTCTTAAATCTGAACAAACATGATTTATAAATCAGCGTCAAACTGATAGGAATTATGTGAAATCCCATTAACAATGCATTCAAAATAAGTTCAAACAAACTTTAAAGCGAGGTTTCGATCGATGTCAAACTTTCTGAAAGCTTTAACATAAACTCACATAATTGTTTTATCTTTCATGTTCTCTGTAATATGTTTTGTTTATACTGTTAATTGAAGTTCTCTTCTAATTTGATATTAAAGGATTTCGATTCATTTGATATTCAAAATGCGTATTTCATTATCTCAACACTTAACGATTTTCAAAAATTTCGTTACTTTTTCCGAAATTTCATTCACTAAACTTCTATTATTCTCCTTATATACGTAATTTTACTAACTTTATGACCGTATTAAAACTGTTCAACTTTCCTTTTCACTTTCTTGCATCTATCTATTTCATACAAAATTGATTCCATATGTAAAATATTCATAAATTTCTCTCTATTCCAGCTGTATAATAAATGGAATCCTCAAACTTCAATTCATTGTGATATTTTTTACTATCGAATGATCGTAGAATTGAATTCGTAATGAACTAAGATAAAACTTGAATTCAATTCAAAATTTACTCCTCGTATAGAACTAAATATCTGAGGATGTTAAGAGAATGTTTAATCGTTTAATATTACCAACCAGCAAAGGAAAAAGCAATTAACCAGATTTCCATAATGGGATTTTCAATCTCCAAATCCATTCACATGCTAAATGGTTTTAATATTCAAAGCCATGTTAATTCGGCTGTTACATTAAGCCAAGATTACAGATAAAATACAGAAAGTGTATGAATAATTCGGCATATAGTTAATGATTCTAGATCGATGTAATGTATAACGAGATTTAATTCTCATTTTAAGGAAATAAGATTTTCATTTTCTTTTTACTTTAATAGTAATATTAATAATAGAAAACTTTTATAAGATTATTTAGTTTTCAGTTAAATTATATTTTAATTGAGATTTTTTAATAGGAAAGACCAGAAACTAATAAAAGTTTAAAATTTTTAGGCGCGAGATAAAATTCTTAGAAGCCAGCTTGAAGAATCATTTCTCTGACATTTCCAAAATTCACTGCAAAATGGAACAGTGGCTACTCATAATCGCATTGGACTATTTTTGAGTGATATGTGTTACAATTTACTGTAAACAAGTTAACTCTTCAATAAAAAAATATTAAGAAATAATTTAAGATAATACCATTTTTAGAATTGTAAAATTAACTATAAACAATCTATGAAATTAAACATTTAAACAGTAGACAAATTAACTTCCTTATCTTTAGTTCTCAACAAGAAATTATATGCATGAATTAACAGTGCCTTTAAGGATTTCATAAAAAGTCATATGTCTAATAAATTTTTTAAATTGAAATCATCCATTGTCCATTTAAATTTATGGTATTAAAACTGACGATTAAAATTAATCAGTATCTTAAAAAAATTAGTCGCCGAAAACAATTTTTAGTCGCCTGGACGACCTGGCCCCTGGGGTTTGTCGGACCCCGGGGCATGACACATCCAGCTTTTTTATCTTGTTCTAATATTTTGTATGAATTTATAATCATCTTACAATTTAAACTTTTTACAATAAAAGTAAGGATGTTTCAGCATAGCCAGAGGATCTCGCCAGAGGATCTCGCTGCCTCTCGCCTTTGCAACAAATCGCGGCAAAATGCTTCATTTGCCGAGTAAAGAAACAAACAACGCCAAATTGCGAGTACTCTTTTTGCTCTATTTTTTGTGTGTGGTTACAGTTGAGATTCTTATCCATGTTACAATACGATCGATGTCGCTATTCTACTTCAATCACACCGTGTCATTTACATTATTATTTATAGAGATACTAACACACCAACTCTATTTAGCTACAGCCAAAAACACAGAAAGGATTATATGATAAATATTTCTCTGTTATCAGTTTATCATTATCTATGCGCCGGTAAAATTACAATAATCATTACTCGCTTCAACCATCAAATCGAGAAAAGTTTTGCTGAAATGCAGTGTTGAATTTGTCATCATAGAGAATTATTAAGATTGTTAAAAATATTCAGATTGATGAACGCTAATTAGAATTAATTCTGTACGAAAATTTCAGTGCAGAAACAATATTCCATGAGTTAATCACATTTTCCCCGTACCTTTTGATTGACAGTCTAGCAGATAGCTCACAGTTACTATGTGTCAATTTTTGTCACAGCAGTGAATGGTTAACCCTTTCCGGCGCGGTGTCCCTTAAAAAGGACACCTAATTTTAATTTTACTGGCACCAAGAATATTTAATTAAAATTTTCCTTTGATAAAATGCCTGAAAATAAGCAAGTTCGTATTCTCTAATAAATTCGTTTATAAATTCTGGTGGCAGATAATTATTTCAATTAAACTTACTCCGCGCCGGAAAGGGTTAAATGAATACTTTTACCGTATTGAGAAGCATGATTGCCGAATCATTAATTTTTTTGTATCGGTTATGGTCAAACTCTCATATAGCAATTTACAGCTAAAAGAATGTTTGATACATTTAGACACTTAGGAGACATTTAGAATATATTTATTTTTAACAGTTTTTGTAGCGTACAGTAGAATTTCTATTTAACCCTTTCCGGGGCAATATACTTGTATTCGTAAAATGTTGAAATAATTGAATGACACCAGTATTTACACGGAATTTTATTTGTAAACTAATAAAAGTGTATTTTTGCGTATTTAATAAAAGGGAAATTTTCCTAGAAATTTTCTGGTGCCAGTAGGGCAATTTGGAATTAAGATTAGGTGTTGTCATTGTGCCAGCACCGCCCTTCAAGGGGTTAAGCAATGACTAAGCTTTCACTTTTAAAATTATGGTACTTAAAACACCTTG
Organism: Maratus speculifer; assembly: GCA_964019185.1. Taxonomy (NCBI): domain Eukaryota; kingdom Metazoa; phylum Arthropoda; class Arachnida; order Araneae; family Salticidae; genus Maratus; species Maratus speculifer. Next base: position 245,647,270 of record OZ025295.1, on the reverse strand, counting down.
AAAAAGGGTACAATAAAATGTTAAAGGTAGATTTTGCAATATTTCACACCAAATCTATTTTTATGACCCTTTTTTAAAAAAAATTTGGTTACCGTTTTTTATTTCTTATTCGCCAAATCGCTAATGTTGCTCAAAAGCAAGCAAGAACTCTGACCACAGCAGTTACGAAATTTCAGGAGAGATAGCGAACACCTAGACGATGAAAAATCGCATATCAATGCATGGTCAAAAACGTTTTCTGGCGTGTTAGTGACGGACAAATTTCAAGAAAGGAAGGACATAAACAAAAAAAATATTCTTAGTACCACAAAAATGCTGGGACAATGTTGGACTCTCCTGCAGAACTTGTTTAGCGCATGGTGATAGCTGCTAGAGTAGTTCGAGACATGCCCAGTATTGTTTAGAACATTAAATCTTCCATGCACCGGAGACGTGAGACCTTCACAGAAGGAGGTAGAAATTTCGAACACCTTCTTTGATGACGATAGTTTTCTCTCTCTTTTTGATCTTATTTCTCAGTTTTTGGCTGTACTAAGAATAATAAACATTTTTTCTCAATCTATTCCTGTCTTTTCTTTCTTGTGTTTTGTGTCATGACTATTGCACCAGGAAAGCGTTTTCAACTATGTATTGTTGAACAATTTCCCATATTCTAGATGTACTCTATCTCTACGGAAATTTTGTAACCGCTGAGCTGAAACACCCTGCATACTCGGTATCTCAAAAGCCCCTGACACATTTTTAAATTCCATCTAGAACCAAGTAATTGTGGAGTGGGGTTTGGACTAAAACGCTTCTCACGTTAAAAAGTTTTCTTCAACGGAATGAAAAAAAAGCTCCAAAATTCGATAATTGATGGTGCTTTTTTGTCGATATGTTAGATTTCAAACATGCGTTTTTCTTTTCACATTATTTTGCCATAGACTTCCACTATGAATAAGGAGTTTAGGAAAGGCTTATTCACAGTAAGCGAGAAAAAGACTGATTCGGCATAACTTGGTAAAAAGCGAAATGAAAAGGGAGCTAAACCTCCATTTGGAGAATACTATAAGTCATCGAGTTATGGCTTGAAATTTTGTCACATTAAACAGACCGACTAGTAGATAGGAATACTTCAGTTTGCCTCGTCATAGCTTGTTACGAGACGAGCAGAGAGATGCGCCAATTTCCAATTTTAGCGGTAATATCAATTCATTATATTACAGCCAGAAATTTTAACACAATAAATATACGCATTAAGAAAACAAAACAATTTGTGGAAAAATCGTGACATCGTTGTAGTTAATGAAAGAATGACTGGATTATATGTTAGATTTTAGATCACTTTCAAGCCGCCGCGCCGTTTGCAGAGACGAAATTTTGTCTAATTAAAATTTAAAAGAAATTGAAAAGATTCTAGTCTGTACGCTTCTATCCTGATAGGTACGTTCGACTGATTAAATTTATCCACACAGAAACTGACATAATAATTTAAGTGTAGGCGCCCTAATTTTAGAATTTTTTTTATAGTTTTACGTAATTTTTTTTTTTTTACTTTGCAGATGTTTTCTATCATGATATGCGCCGCAGGCTTACCAAGGTATTCTCAAAATACTTAAATTTACCTTTAATTTGGAGCTAATTTCATCTCATAACTCGAAGACGTGATAGTAACGCGAAAATGGGGGGATGGCGTCCGCCATTGATCGTATCGTACAGAGAAATTCTTAGCATAACAGTCATTCCTTAATCTATACCTAATAATCTTACATTACATCTGGTTTTCAAGCCATAACTCAATGATGTGATGATACCGCCAAAATAGGGAATTGGCGCTCCGCTTTCCTCGTCTCGTACCAAGATATGACGAGGCAGACTGAAATATTCGTATCGTACTAGTCGATATCTTTAAAGTACCAAAATTTCAAGCCGTAACTCGATTACGTGATACTACTGTTAACATAGGGGTTTGGCAACCCTTTAATTGTGCTTTGTATAAAGTTTTGCTGAATAAGTAGTTTTTCTGTCTTACTGTTCATAAGCTTTTCCTAAACCATTAATTCATAATAAAAGTCGATGGCCAAGTAATGTAATGCAAAATGTTTATAGGGTTTCAATTGTACGTTATGACGTATTTTTATGTTATAAATTTTTGTCTGACACAGGGTTTTACTAAGATATTTAAATACTTTATTTTACCTTTGATTTGGCACCAGTTTCATCTCGAAACTCGACGACGTGATAGTGATGTCAAAATGGTGTGTTGGTACCCGCTGCTGTTCATATAGTACCAAGAAATACCGAGTCAGACCAGTCATTCCTTAATCTACACCTAATAGTCTTGTCCAGCATCAGGCTTTGAAACAATAAATCGATGATGTGATGACACCGTCAAAATGTGGAACTGGCGCCCTACTCTGCCCTTCTCATACCAAGATGTGACGAATCAGACTGAAATATTCGTATTGTACTAGTCGGTGCCTCTAAAGTTCCAACATTTCAAAACGAACTCGATGATGTGATAGTACTGTCAAAATAGAGGCTTGGCGCCCCTTTAATTCTAGTTTACACCAAGTTATGCCAAATCAGTCGTTTTCTCGCTTGCTGTTCATAAGCTTTTTCTAAATTATTAATTCATATTGAAAGTCCATGGCGAAATAATATAATGCAAAATATTATGTTTGTAGAGTTTCAGTTGTACTCTATGATGTCATTTTATGTTATAAATTTTAGTCTGGCAAGGGTTTCTACTAGGATATGTGCAGGCAGACCAAAATACTCTTAAAATACTTTATTTTACCTTTAATTTGGCACCAATTTTATCTCGTAACTGGATGACGTGATAGTGATACCAAAATGGTGAGACGTCGCCCGCTGTTGCTCATATCGTACCAGGAAATGCCGGGGCAGATCAGGCATTCCTTAAAGGATCAGGTACAAAAAAAGGCCTAGGATTTATTTCTATTGCCAAATAAAAAATTTAAATCTGTCTGTATTTGTAATATATCATCTAGCAGTGTGCGGTAGTTGCACAACATCAGCTGTAACCATGGCCCGCAACACATAAATTTCAAGCACAAAAAATTTCACCATCGGTTCAGCAAGTTGTGCATTATGATATAGTAAGAAGCTTCAACCGCCTTCGACACTGCTTGTCCGTCCACTGTGATGTGTAATAAAAACAAAATTTAAAAAAAATTAAAAATATAAAAGTCCTAGGATTCCCCTTGAGCCAAAAAAAAGTTGTTTTTGTTTTAAGTTTACTAGTTTATAAAGTATTGTTAATTAATGTCATATCTTTTTCATTTTAATTATTATTTCTCTTTTTTTATATTTTTATTAGGGTTCAGTTATTTTATATCTTCTGCTTGACAACCACCTCTCTTTATATATCTGCTTCCTATACGAGTTACCGGACTCGATCCATTGGGAAAGCCCATGAAGCCAGTTTTTTTTTTTTTTTTTTTTTTTTTTTTAAACTAGGGGGTTACGGTAGAATGGAGGAGTCTCATCCCCCCTAGCAACGTTAAGTTTGCTTTTCAGTTCGGCTCAAAATTAATTACGGTGCAACTTGTCTATTTGCGGAGTCTCTTCTTTTGTTTATTCTCCCCACCCCCTCCCCACTAAATCACTATTTTCATTTGACAAATACGCATGAACAATTAGACATCAAAAACTCCAGACTATCCCAAGTAGGTTGGGCAAATGTGTCTAAGTTGGCAGAACATTATACTCATAGCTTTTGGTTGCAGGACTCAGACTATCTGCCGGCTAAAATTCCGTCATGTATGCTAATGGCGCCTGGGGCATGTAAAATCCGTCATGGATGCAAAGTCTTCCAAGTTACCTGTGAATTATACCTCTGGAGGTGCCTTACCAGGTGAAGGTCTCGTCATCTGATCAAGGCTCTAAATTACGAGACCAACTTGAGTAGCCATTTGCAGTACAAACAACAGGATGTAACGCTAAGCAACCAACAAAACAAAGAATGCTCGAATGAGAAACAAGTACTCCAGATATGATTATGTGAGAAGCGAAGTTATCGGGTTTATAGCCGCTACGCGGCGATTAGACGGTCACTCGCCTCGATACCAGATATCTAACCCGTTAAACTGAGGTAACTCGTGAGGTAGGGTCCTGTCATCGGTTAGAAAGAAAGAAAGGGATCAGGTACCCTTTGAACTAACAAAGTACCTTAAAAAGTGACCTCTTAAGAATTGAAGTCACTTTATATCTAACTGAATTTTAATAATAAAACTGAAAACACACATTAAGGAAAAGTTATTTTATCAATTAAAATTATTAAAGAAATGTATACACATACATGAAATTATTTAATTAATTTTTAAAGATAATACTGTTTTTACAAAAAATTATTCTTCCATGCATTACGCACATAATTTTTCAAATTTAAATGGCTAAATCAAATCAAGATTTTTTTTTATTATTATTATTTAGTAGAGAAATAATTTGTTTTCAAAAATACCTAGAATGAAAAAAATGAAACATATAGATCTAGAGAGAAAAATAAATTAAAGAAATTCGAAAAATCAGGATTTTTTTCATACAAAAGAAATCGAGAATTCTAAATTTCTAACTTAAAAAACATAATAAGTCATTTTGTGCTTCTATACGCTTAATAAAAATACTTAGAATTTTGTAAAACTCTATGCAACCATTTTTCAGAAATCGTCCACGCAATGATCAATATCACTGTTTTGAAAAAATTAACTTTAAAGATTAAATATTCATTGGTCGTATAGGAAAAGCTCAAAATTTTTAGACATAACTTCTCTTCTAATGCAAAATTTTGTATTCGGTTTGTTTTTAGATGTTCCCAAGAAATCATATTTAATTACTAGCTATTTTTTTTTTTTTTTTTTTTTTTTGAAAAATCTATTCTTGTATTCTTTAAAGCATACCTGGTCCCTTAGCCCACATCTAACAAACTTTTCCCAAGCTATAATTTCATCTCGTAATTCGATGAAGTAGTCATGTGTGTCGTCGCTGCCCTCTTTATTATAAGTCGCAAAATAAAAATAAAGATTTAAAATGTATCCTTACTATCAAACTTACCAGTAAATTTATCACGGCATTTTATGTTTTGTTCCAATCAGTGAAATAAATTTTTTGGTGTATTCATAATTATATAAATAAATAGTTGCTATAGTCGTCATTTGATCCGTCCGTCTGTCTGTCCGTCTGTCCGTATATAACAGCGCTAAAACTACCCAATCGAATGGTTTGAAGTTTAATGAATATAACCGCTGCAGAAATTTGTCAAGTCATTTCAAACTTTATGAAAATCGAAGCAAGTCTTAAAAAGATATTAATAAACATTTTCTTCCTTTTATCATATTTATAAAACGTAATCAATTCAACAGTACCATATGATACGTAATGATTCTAAGTTGCCATGGTGATTACGGTCTAATTTAAGTGTAATCGTATTATTTCCGTATTACTGAATTTAATACAAAATCAATTTAAAATTTGTATTTGTGCATTTTTACATACGAGTGCAATATAGCTCTTGCACCAAAATCAGACTCTTTCTGAAACTAATTGTAATACAAACGTACCTCATTTGCCGCGTCTGATATATAATTTACGGCATTTTCTATTTAAAATAGTATTTTAATTTGATATTTAATGATACCCATTCATTTGGAGCTCACTGATACGAAAAACAAGCTCATTGAGACTACTTTGACAAATTTTACTATAAATTATAGTTTCCGAATTGATATCATTATGTATGTTATAACTTACCCATAGTACGTAATATAAGATAAGTCTTGAAATCGTTTTCAAAAAACAATTCGGGCGGAATTTACACAATTAAGACACTGGAGTTTCCGATTTTATAAAAAATTGCCGTTTGTCTGTTTATCTGTCCTTTTGTCTGCCTGTCCGTTTCTCTGTAAACGCTCAACTCCCGAATGAATTGAGATAAAGACTTAAAGTTTTGTGTGTATTTATTTTGTAATTATGGAAAGAAGATACCAGTAACCTTTATTATCTGAAACTAATATTTTTGGACTCTCGAAATATTTTTTCTGATAAAAGACACATACATTTTTTCGATTTTTTAATTGTAAGTAGCGGCGGTAAAAGGCAATAAAAAAGTATAAATTCTACATAAAGAATAAAATCGATCGAATCATTAGTTTTCGTGATATTTATAATTCTATTTTTCATGATCCTGCTTTCCTTTCAAATTTCAATTCAAATATATATTTTAATTGGAAATGAGGCACTTCATCCGAGTCAATAAATTGTTAGTTGATAGGTTAATCCTTTTTGGAGTTATAAGGTTTATTTGAATAATTGATTATTACGTCAACCAAAAAACTATCCCAAATATAAGATTGAATGCCAATAATGGCTTATGTAACATGCACTTGACATTAAATAGATTACATATGTTTGCCTATGATAAATCATTTTTAATTTGAAGTTTTATTTGTATTTATATTAATTTTTTACTAATTTATTTGTTAATAAAAATTTAAAATAAAAATTATGCCGATTTGTATATTTTACCAATAGTTTGGCGATTTATGTAATTTGTCGAAATGGGTCGATGGGATAATCAAGTAGTACCCGCAATTCCGTGATAGAGCATTATTATGTATTAAAAATATTTAAATATAAGCTTAAATTTATTTTGGAATAGCAATACATTTTATAAATAGTTTACACGTGTTTCATTTTCATATTTTATAGCATGCATATCGGTGACGGGAAAGTATAACGGTGGCCCCCAACGACTAGTTTTACTAGTTTCGTGACATTGAATATAAGAATCTCAATTTGTCTGAAACTATACAAATGTCCTTTTCACTTTCTTATAATTGATAAATTGATTCGAGAGTACAAACTTTATAATTTTCCTCGTTTTCAACACTATATCGTAACAAAGGCAACTCTATTTAGAAATTTAATCTAAAATCAATGGAGATCTTTGACCATTGAAAGATCGTAGAATTGAATCCATAATGAACACTGATTGAAACATGAGATGAATTCAATTTAATATCAGTTTAGTGTGGAACTAAATAACTAATGATGTCAAGTGAATATTTAATCCTTTAAACTTTCTAACAAAGAAAAGATAAATCAGTTAACAAGATTTCTCTAATAGGATTTTCGATCTCAAAATCTATCCAAATGCTAAATGATTTTGATATTAATGCCGGGTTCGCACTGTTCTACCACTAAGATTTAAGAATATTCTCAAGGTAATGCATTGGAGAAAAATGTTGCAAAATCTTTAAATAAAGTTGGTGATTATGGATGCTGTGTTTAAAAAATTAAATATAATTTTTCTTATTTTTAATAGTGGTGTCAGAGTCCTTAAAAAATACAAGGAGTGTGCGAACCTTGAAATGTTTGTTCTATCCTGGTTGATTTATAAAATATCACACCGCTTTTATTTAAATTACGGATGCACAACTTCTTCAATAGAAGTGCCATTTAGAAATATGTCTGGGTGATCGAGGGCCACATGAGTAACATGGAGAGAATTCGATTTCGAGGAGGTGATCTGTGGCCTATAATAGGATTTTAAAAAATACGGTTTGAACGGGGATTGAAGATCCTTTTAAGTTCTCTTACGCAGTCAAAATATCCAATTCAGTTTTTAAGGATATATCGAAAGTTATTAAATTTGTATGCATTACAGATATAGCAAGGATGTTTCCAAGATGTAATAATATTCATTGATTTTATTTAGAAGAGTAAATTTTGTTTTATTAAAAGTGTTAAAAAATAAACATAAGCGGTTGGTGCCGAAAAAAATGGGAACTTTATGAAAAAAGGAGCAGAGAGAGAGGAAGTCGATCAAAAAGATTTTTCAGTACCTCAACAATGAAATTCCCGACTTTTCTGCACCCGATCAACAAAATTTGCAATTTTTCCTCGCCTGATCGACCAAATTTGCTCTTTTTATAAAACCGATTGAGAAAATTTGCAATTTTTAAGAAGCCGATCGAGGAAATTCATGATTTTTCCACGCTTATCAACAAAATTTGCAATTATTACGAAACCGATCGAGAAAAATTATGATTTTTCTACACCCGATAGAGGAAATTCGTGATTTTGACCCTGATCGACGAAATTTGCAATTTTTCCACATGTGATCGATGAAATTCGTTCTATTCCCTTGTCCGACAAACAAAATTTACGATTTTTCGGAACCCAATCAATGGAACTCGCGATTTTTCCGTGTCCGATCGACAAAATTTTATTCACCTTTAATTGATGAAATATGCCTTTTCCGCTCCCAATCAACGAAATTCGCGATTTTTAACTAACTTTGACAAAGCCTGCATTTTTTTTAAGCAGCAAGATGAAATTCTCGATTTTTCTGTTGATAAGTTCATTAAACTCGCGATTATTTCGTAGCAGATAAACGAAATTTTCTGTTTTTCCGCGCTGATTTTTTCAGATTTTTTTCGTCTCTGATCGACAACATTCGGAATATTTCGTGCTCAGTGAATGAAATTCGTCTTTTTCACACGATTAATCGAGAAAACATGCAATTTCTCCGCAGCCGATGAATTTAATTAATAATTTTTTGTGTATCGTCAACAAAACGGGCGATTATTTCTTGCCCGATCAACGAAATATGCAATTTTTTGCCTCCGACCGACAAAATTCGCGGTTTTTCCATGCCTAATTGACAAAACTCGCAATTTTTCTCTGGCCGTATGCCGAAATTTGCTATTTTTCCGGGCCTCATGGGCAAAATTCGTGACTTTGCTATACCTGATAAACGAAATTCGCTATTTTCCCATGCTCGATCTACGAAATTTGCGATTCTTAAGTGACTGACGAAACTTTATATTTTCCCACGGTAAACTGACGAAATTCGTTTTTTTCTGCGACCTATGCACAAAAATTGTAAATAGTTCCTCTTGTAAATTGACGAAATTTTCGGGTCATATGTTAACCCATCGTGGGCCACAGGTTGTGTATCCCTAATTTAAATACTTATTTTTTAGTGATTATTAATACATTCTCTTCACTACAGGCAGAACCTTTTCGATCTCATTTTTATTTTATCAATTAGTTGCTACTTAACATAATATCTAAAAGTAAATTGTGCGAAAAACAGGTTTTGACCTTTTAAAACCATTTGGAAAATATACGTTTTTGTCGGTTAAGAATAGAGATATCTAAAGCATATTTGAAAACTTGTGATGTCCGTATTTTATTTGTTTTCTTATTGGTTTACGTTTAATGTTCAGACACTGAATACCTTTATCGTCATGATGTCAAATAATGCATAAAAAAACTAGAAACAAAATGGTCAATCAAAAACAACTTGAGATACGGCTGTCAAACTAATTGCATTTAGGAATACATTTTTTTTTCCTAAACGATGGTGTGAAAATTGAAAATGTGCGACGTTTAGAAGTTTAAAAATTTGCAATACCGAAAACGGTAAAATTGAAATTACATTTAAAATTTGTTTATGATTGGTCCAGGAATATTAATGTTTAGTTCATGGTGTACGTAATATATGACTATGTTATTATGTAAGCTACATTTGGATTATCATAAAAATTATGTTTACTATTATTACTATTATTATTATTACTTTACGAAATTTTTTACATTTAGAAGAATTTTTATTTGAATAGAAAAAATGTCGGTGTTAATGAACAAGAAAATAAAAATGTTACAAAATGGGAAAACGCAAATTATCAGATATAGAAAAGACAAATCCAAAGAAAGACGTCGCATGAAAAATCGTCTTTTAAAGCAAAAACGAGGTCTAACTACACGAGGTCTAAATACCACCGATTATAAAATTTGCGACGATCGCGAAATAGGAAAGAATGAAATATTAAAATAATTGATTGTAAAGGACCATGTTATTTTTTTTCTTTTTTAAAATATAGAATTCATTTATAAGTCTTAAATTTTAGTCTTTGAAAAAATCATTTTCCAAATGATTGTTGTAATTTGTTCAATTACACTTTTTTTCTATTAGTAATCACTTTTTAGTTTGTCTAGATCTTTTCAAGTGAAACATTATCTTAAAGCAATCATTTCTGAAACCACTGCGAGAAGAAAAATGATAACGGATTTTGTAGAAAAATCATGCACTTTTGTGCTGAAATTTACTGAAATTTTCTGTCTCTTTGAAATAATGTATGAGAACCCAAAATAAGGATACAAGTGGCAAAATGTAGGAGTAATTTGAGTTTAAAGTTGAACATCAATAGTAATTGACTGTAAGAAAATATGGAAGTGTTGCTAATTTCATAACGGTGTTTGAACTATTAGTTCAATATCAGAAAAAGAAAAATTGAGATTAAAAAGGCTAAGTAATTAAGTATTTTAAAGAACTCAAGAAGTTGACCGCTAAACCTCAGCATATAATTAGAATAGCACTTATATATATTTATCTCCAAACAAGACTTATTTCCAGATAGCCTGACTTAACTCAGTTTTTTTAACCCTTTGCACTCGAGAGCAGTGTTGCCAGATGGGCTACTTATTTTAAATTCAGATTCTTGATTGGCACAACATTTTTAAAATAGTAAAATGCGCCTTATTTAATGATATATAAATAAAGGCGAAAACAAACGGAATTTTGCCGTTTCAAAAAAGTGGTGCGAATCAAGAAATCTGAATTTATAAAAAGTAGCCCACTGGCAACACTACTCGAGAGGTAATTCCTACTGACTACAAGTGTCCCACGTAAATGGGTGCTCCAAATGCTCTGGACACCAGTATTTGAAACTAGTTTTCTTCGCCTTATCTAATAGACAAATAATCTGTGAAAAAATATATCGAAATAAACAGTAAGATATTAGTGGTATTCAAAGCATTTGGCGATCCAATTTAAGAGGAACACCTGGCAGCACTATTGGTGAGTGAGATTTACCGCTCGAGTGCAAAGGGTTAATTTTGAGCCTTTACCTTTCTATATTCTTTTCTGCCACTATATTTTCTTGAAGTTGCAGCGACCGATTCGCCTCTTTGACAAGGTTAAAACAAAACAAGCCTACGAGTTGAGATTTTGTCAACAAATGTGTGCATCACAAGAAAAACGCATTAACGTTTTCGAGTATTAATCCTTTGCAGCGCTTAGCAAATGTTGTTGAAATTAATGACTGACACTGGAATTTAAAAAAAAAAACATCATTTGTAAATAAGAAACAGCTACATTTCACGCATTCAATAAACTGAATTTTTTTCCCAAAACGCCGGTGCCAATGTGGCGTTTGGGAATGAAAGTTAAGTGGTTTCATAGATATATCACTGTGCCGCAAGGGGTATTTAGTATGCAAGGGTATGCAGTAACTTCATTACTGTCGGAAATTTCGAAAGTAATAAAGGAAGTCAAATATAAATCATCAGTTGCCCATCAGAATTTTTTTAAACTCTCGTAAATATTTATTATGACTTAGTAACTTGAAGCACTCTCTATCAGAAAATATTTTAAATAAGCTCTCGGATGTATAAAAGTATGAAGGATGTATGAAGTCCGATTTCATTTCGCAAACTCTATTCAGTTTAATCGATTTCTTCCACGTATGTGAATTTTGGTATTTTTAACAGACTGAAGTAGCAACCAGTTATTTTATTAGGTCATAAATTGATGCCATTAGTATTGCAGTATACAGGGTGATTATAATCAAAGTCCGAGTTTCAAAACGCTCTAAAAAGCGAACCACTCATTAGAATGGAGTCAAAATTTAACAGCGTATTATTGAAGAAGGGGGAAAAAACATGAAAAAAAAAAAGTTCCAAATTTTAGCGACAGATGGCGCTGTAAGTGTCAGAATTTCGACTACAAAGGACAAATCGTAAAACAACGGCTAAGGCGTAAGTTACACGATATAAACCAACTGTATTGTTCAGTGTGCATGACTGTACGCGTGTGATAGTGTTAGTTACGTAAGCCCGTCCACCAAGTCAAGGTCGTACCCCATCGGATGGGAAAAATCGGTTTTTAATTGTCCTGAGGCCAAAAACCGCATAAAAAGCATCCATCCAATCGGTTTTTAATTGTCCTGAGGCCAAAAACCGCATAAAAAGCATCCATCTAACCGGTTTTTAGTTGTCCTGAGGCCAAAAACCGCATAAAAAGCATCCATCCAATCGATTTTTAAGTTTGGGGAGACTGGCGCAAAACATGTTCAATATGCTGTCCGCCGTTGTGGGCAACAAGATTAAATCGGGAAACAGCATGTTTCACAATCGATCGAAGTGTATCCGGGGTCAAGTTCAGAATGTGTTGCGCAATGCGTGTCTTTAATTCAGCTACGTTGGCAATCGGAGTACTGAACACAATATCTTTCAGATAGCCCCACAGCCAGAAATCACACGGATTAAGATCAGGTGATCGGACCGACCAGGCTGTAGGGAAATGACGACTGATAATTCTAGCATCTAATTCGAAAAGAAAATAATATCTATGTATATTTTGTTTGTTCAATCAATATAATTTTAATTTTACCATCAATATAATTTTAATTTTTTTTTTCTTTAATCACTCTGTATACAGAAACGAAATTGCAAATTAAAAAAGAATTCTTTACTACCAAGATTTCATTTTTCATTCTCTAGAAAGAGAAAAGATATTTTTTTTTTAATTTATTATGTTTTTCTGTATAATACCTATATAGGAATACCTATATATACTTTTTACCTATAAAGATATATATTTTTCTATTGGGCTAACGACACGAGAACTTCTTACATGTAGGTTCATAATCCTACCGGCTGCGCCAATACGGATCGCCCTTCTATCTCCCAAAACCATCGGACATCTTTGTGTTGCTTGCACTGTGACGACTATCAAATGTAGAACACTCAATGTAGTATCAAATGTATCAAATGTAGAAACGAACAACATTTATTAACATCACACAATAACATACGGACACCTTAACACAAAAGTTGAATACATTTACATGAATATTATTATTATTGTTCCACTAGAACAATGCTTCTTCGCGACACACGAAGAGAGCTTTTTCGACTTTTTCCAATCACCCCACGGCCCCGACTGCCCGAACGCAGTTCTCTTTTTCCGTCGAGGGCGTGCCACTTGGCAAGAGTCTATCTCTTATTTGGCGACGTCAACCATTGTTTTTTTTAAAAAGTCAAAGTTTGAATTGTGGAACCTTACAGTATATGTATATGTATATATTCATTTACAGTGTAATGTCATTTACAATGTGGTTAAAACTATTTCTTTCTTATTAGCACAACTTAATGCTGTATAAAAATAAGAATTTGTATAACTGAACGCAACATTTATTGATGAAACAAATGTAGTTTCCTGTATCTAAATAAATCTATTCTTTTTTTAGATATATATATATAAAATATTTTTTCTCTAAAACATATAAACTTATTATAAAATAAATATATTTATTTTAAACTGACTCTGAGATTTCGTCAAAAAATGTCAACTGTGTTCAGATTGTTAAAAGAAAAAATATTTTGAAATAAAGGTACATTTTCAAAAATACATTTATTCCAACCCTTAAAATGTTATTTTAAATAGAAGTAGGCGCATTTTTAAAGGATATCCTAAGCTTATTTATTTTTCAAGCCTCTTTTTTCATTGCTTTCATCGGTTTGCCATCTTTTAAACATTTTTTTAACGTTAATGCTCCACTGCCGATAGATATATCTTTTTTCTTTTTTTTTTTACATTTTTTGTTATTGTTGCACATTATTTTCCTGTAATATTTTAATCTAGAAGGAATAGTATGTTTGATTTCTTTTGAGACGAAGATTTTTATTCGTTTTAAGCTTCTATGACACTTGTATATATGCTAATCGTATTATACTGTTGGTATAACAATTGTACAGTAAAACCTCTAAATAACGGACACATCGGGAACGCAGAAATTGTCGGAGGAAAGAATTGTCGCAGAAATTGTCTATTCGTAGGTGTCCGCTATTAGAAAAATTTCAGATATTCAAAATCGCTAAGAAATTCTTAATGTTTCATAAATTGACTTTCATAGGTCCGAAAACCTCCATTATATGATTAATCAGAAATTAAAATTATTTTTTAGGAAATGAAACTTAAATAAAATTGTGCACCCATTTATCAACTGTTTATTACATTCTTGTGAAAAAAATCTGTTTTTGCTTTTGCATGCGATTACATGTAATTTGTTTTTCAATGTGACGTTATTGGACGTTATAGAGTTCTGAGGGCTGAGGGGGATATTGCACTTTTTAACCATTAAAAGCATAAAATCTCAAAAATCTCCGGGAGGACATTTCAATGCTCCTGGAGATGTTTCTTCCGAGCAACTCCCTGAATTCAATACAGAAAGTGTGGGAGGCAGGGAATCTCCTCAGCCCACTTTCTACTCTGTGATCACAACACATGTGACATATTGCTTCGATAAATATCAAGGCCTTTTTACTTTTTTTTCTCGTTAAAAAATACTTTTTTATCTTTTATTACCGAAAATAGTGTCCGCTATTTGGAATGTCCGTTATTCAGAGATTAAACATGCAAAAATTTAGGTTTTGGGAGTGGGGATTGGAAAACTGGCCGTTAAATAGAGGTGCCCGTTATTCGGGAGTGTCCGTTATGGAGGTTTTACTGTAATACTGTTGTGATCAGTTCCTTTTGTTTCTCAAATGTTTAGAAAATAAAATAGGATTTTTTATTTATTTTTTGGAGGGAATACGAATGTATATTTAGAATTGAGGGTTATCTTTTCAATGCAGGGAAGTTAGTAGTAACGTGTTATTTGCAAAATATTGTTGAGTAAAGCTTATCAATGTTTTGATTCATCGTTTGTTGCAGCGCACTCACTTTCGGAAATCTATTCATGCTGAAACAAGTTTGGGCATTTCAAAAAGTAGCATATTCGGTTTTCATCTAGTAAATGCTGCTACTACAGGCTCTTTTAATTGATTGAAGCCAAGTGTCTATAGCTCATTATTAAACACTCATAAACTTAATGAAACACAGATTGAAAAAATCTAATGAACTTTAGTTTATTTAACTAAATCACAACTCTGCCGCTCATGGCTATGATTTTTGACAAAACGTTCTAAGAACTCGTATAAAACAAACGCAGACGATAAAAGTCATTGCCAAAATTACGAAACATAAATACGACTGAACACCAAGGGTGTTAGATGGATTCACGAATAACTCAAATGATGGATTCCGTTGTCCGAAAAGTCGATTTTAAAATTTTTGAAATGATTTTAATCCTTATATATATTATAAATGTGAAAGAGTATCCGAAAAATTGGAATGAACTTGGCTTCAAAACGGATGGATTAATGTCTTTGAATCTTTGCATATGGATAGATTATAGGGGTGGGATGAACATAGGCTAATTTTTATTTATTTTATTCAAATATTTTCCTTAATAATTCAAAATTTAATTATTTTTCATACAAAATCAATAGGCATTTTTCAGATAAAATTTAACCATTTTCCTTTCCTGCCATTTTCCTTTCCTTGGGGATTTTGTCCCCATTTTGGGGAATTTTGAACCTCCAGGGGAATTTTTTGGGGACAAGTAAATCTTGAGGACATGTTTGGGGACTATGAACATATTTGGGGAAAAACTTGGGGAATAGTTATCATAATTTCAATTTTTACTTTCAGACATTTGCACATTACTGGATCTATCTCGAATTGGATTTTGGTTTGGAAAACCAAAATAAAATACTTAAATAATTTATATAAATAATTCTTCTGGTCGTCCTCACCGTTTACATGTACTACAGATTCATCATGATCTGCTTTGGGCTATCCCCCATCTGAATTTTCAGATAAGTGATTCAGATTTTCATGTCATCGCGGACAGAAACATAAGCACAGAAATACATTTCATTTAATAGTATAGATTTATACAACAAAAATAAAAACAATTTTATAACTTTTTTTATTGTTGTTTTTAGCTTTGAATATACATGCAAAATTCTGTTGACATTAAGCGTTTTTTTCCCTAAATGGGGAATTTTTTCAAAAAAATACTTGATTTGGGGAAAAATTGAGTTAAAATTTGTTAAAAAAATTTTTAAAACGGAAAATTGAAAATTGGGAACTTGTCTTTTTGAGTAAAAATTCCGTTGGGGACTTTTTCAGAAAAAAGCCCTGATTTGGGGAAAATTTCGGAAATTTTGGGGAAATTGGCTTTTGACAATCTGGCAACACTGCTTTCCTGTTGCCAAGAAAATAAAAAATTGGAATAACAATTTTTCAGCGGCAACGAATTTTTAATAAAAAACTTCCACGCGAAAAACTATAATTAAATAATTTAAAAGAAAATAAATATAACGTCATGTTTGAAATAAAAATAAAAGGTGTATTTTTTATAATTAATTTAACAAGGATATTTGTTTAGTTAATGGGAATTTTTGTGTAAAATATGGCGACATAAATTAAAAGTAAAAAGAATGAAAAAGAATTATATTTTTAATAAAATGGTTCACTTATGAAAATGTGACGTCATAGTTGAAATAAAACAGGTACTTTATAGCAGTCGTTAAAAATACAAGGAGTATGAATATCAGTAGCTAATGGAGCGAGATAAATAATGACGTCATATTTAAAATGAATCAGAAATATTTTTTACTTATATTAATTAATAAGTTATAAGTTACATACAAATGAATATTTTTATTCAAAACTCATAATTATCAATGGAAGAAATTTTTTGTGGAGAAAAGGCGGAAAATAAAACTACTGATTAATATATTTTTGGCTCGATTTTTTAACACTTTCGAACAAAGTTGAAAAGTTATTATGCTTTCGGTTTGTCTATCTGTCTGGTCGCTTTCTAACTTTCGTAAATATACTCCGATTTTTATGAAATTTTTGGACGTTCTTAACGTTTACCTAGCACGAATACCTATTGAAAATAAAGTTTCTACCATGATTAGTTTATTTACAGGGATTGTCAAAAAATTTCCTTACATTACGGCATTATGGGGAAAATCGTTTTAATTAAATTTAACGATATTACACCCTGTGAAACATATTCAAATTTATGTGCATTTACAAAGTGCACTAAAATATGCATTTTGTAAAGTATGTAGTGAAAAGGACACTTATTATTCATTTACAGGGTTACAAAGAAGAATTCCATTGCATAAGAATAAAGGGAGGAACAGTTTCCGAATATTTTAATTATGGTAAACGATTTCATGTATAATCAAATTGATATACGTTGTAGAAGCTTAATGTGAGTTATTTCATGCATAATACGAAATGCATAGCATTTACAGGGACACACAAAAGATTTCAAATATTATATATTCTATTCGAAGTACTGTATATGATGGATGATGACTGTTGCATGGATGAAATGCATTTTGAATTATGATATGTGCTTTTAAGTTTCGCTAAATGTATGCATATTAAATGGAGAGTATAAATGGTAATAGTATAAATAGTTAAATTTAGATATACAGGGTTACACAAAAGATCTCGGAAAGACTGAATATGAGCGTAATTTACTTAAAGGTGGTTTTTAAATAAAATATGCATTTTTATTTTGAACTGCATTTAGTAAACTAAGAAATATTTGTAGTATATATATAAACTGATATACAGGGTCCCGCAAAGAACTGGATACAAGGTTGTCTTCGGATGATAATTTCTGAAAATGTAATTTAGGTAGTAATAAGAAATATTTTTGTTTGAACTAAATTTTAGAAAGATACTTTCGTATATTAAAGGCACTTGGAAAACTACAGGGCTGAACAAAAGAATTCAAGAATGTTTCTATTTATTCGAATTAATCACTGAAAGGAAAATTTTAACCAGCAAACAAATTAGCAAATAGGGATTATCAGAAGTTTTTTACCATAAATTCGCGATAAAAAGTTAATTACACATGCTTTTCATCATCGAAATTTTTGCTTGATTGATCATTTATTTCTTCTTTAAATGTTATGTGAACGAAGTCACGGGTAACTGCTAGTATTTATATAAGTTTTAATTAGACATAAGTGGTTATACACTATATAGTAATAATTTGATTTGTGTTCCACAAAAATTTTCCAGTGATGTTTTGATGGTGTAGTACTCCAGATTATTTATTAAGACTATTTTTTATGATAAAACCCCAAGTTTTTTGACGTTTCAATTATATTTTATTCTATCAGTTTATTACTACTACTGCCTCTATTTAATAATCATTCTCCGTTTAAACTAAAAAAATATTTGGGTTCAACAATATTAACAGAAAAATGCCGCCATATTCTCAGAAATCAATTTTTATTGTCCAAATGTGTTGTTTCCAATTGGATTTCATCTAATTTCAAAACTTCAGAAAAGATACAGATTCAGATTCCGATTCAGCCAGGTGGGGAGGCCTATCAACTGGTTTGAGCTCAACTAGGCCCACCCACCAATGTTTTTGAAAAAAAATTACAGAACAAGTATACAGTAATAAAATAAAGGTAGGTAACAAAAAGTAGTTCAGATAAAGAAGTAAGTATAGGTAACAATAGTAAAATAGACGAGTTGAGTGCTTTACAGACGTATAACACATATTTTTTCTTTAACAGTAACACTAATTCTATAACTGTTTTAAAGTAATAGATTGTTTGATTAGTTCTATAGCTCATCATCATTATCATATAAAAGGTCCCGTGGAGGCATTAGGAATAGTCCTTGATTGTTTTCAATCAATGTTACGCAGTTTATGATTTTTTGTAATAGTGCTGGTTGTTTTCTTATTATTTGAAGCATGAAGAGAGCTTTAACATTCTGGAGATTATAAGGTGGTATATGGATGTTAGTATGCATTCCGTTACGCAGTGAAGTGAAGTTCCCCGTTTTCCACACATGCAGTAGCCCGAATCAGCTTTTCCGAACTTTACCAGATAATCAGGAAAAGGCCCGTGATTTGTTGAAAACAGAAAGAGGTTTCTGTGCTATTGCAAAGTCTCCTCTGAGACAATAGGTAGAAGTGAATATGTAAACCTTTCTCTGTGATCGGAATCCCAAATTCATTGCCATTCCTGTTGTATTTGTAATTTTAGTTGTCGTTTGAGATGAGATGGTGGGAAAGATAGAAATACTTCTGATAAGTTAGGATTTATGATGGATTCTTTTGCATTTTTATCCGCTACGTCGTTTCCTGCTATTCCGGAGTGTCCTCTTATCCATTTTAGTATTATCTTTTTATTTGTCTCCTGTAGTAATTGAATTATGTTCTGGACAAGTGCTATTTTCGTTGTGTTGTCTTCAATATTTTGTATGCTTGAGAGACTATCTGAGTATATTATTGCACTTCCATACTTGCTTTTTTCCATCCACTCTGCTGCTCGAAGTACCGCTAGCAATAACGATAGAAAATAGTAGCTAGAAAACGGTGTTTTCTAGCCTTAATTTTGATTGAAAATTATGACACAAGATTAAGTTTCGTAAGCACAGAAAGCTAACCTAGTCCCTTCTTCCATTTTGGATCCGTTTGTGTAAATTTGTATTTCCATTTGGAGGTTTTCATTTGCATTGTGTAAGGTAATTTTTGTAAGGATGAATTTGGGGATTTGCCTTGATAGAATTCTAATCTAAAATTCTCTACTGGTGTCCCCAATCTTAGTATTTTTCCCGATGTAGTAGTCTGAAATACTCTGAGATGCAATGGAGGGATTCCTGTTAAGACACAAAGTTCAAGGGTGGCCGTTTTTATTAGCACTTTCAAACAAAGTTGAAAAGTGCTTATGCATTCGGTTTGTCTGGCCGTCTGGCCGCTCTCTAACTCTCGAAAATATACTCGGATTGCCATGAAATTGCTGGACATTATTTAGGTTAACCCTAGCACAAACCCTATTGAAACTGAAGTCTCTACGATGATTAATTTATTTACAGGGACAGTCAAAAGTTTTCCATAATATTACGGCCTATGGGGGAAAAATCGTTTCAAATGAATTTTAACGTTTATAACACTTTCCAAAAGTTTGAAAAGTGCTTATGAATAGTTTGAAAAGTACTTATGAATTAGGTTTGTCTGTCTGTCTGTCCGTCTGTCTGTAACTCCTGTAAATATACTCGAATTGCCCTGAAATTTTTGTGTGTAATTGACGTTTACCGTAGCACGAACCCTATTGAAAATGAAGTTTCTACCATGATTAGTTTATTTACAGGGAGAGTAAAAAATTTTCCATTACATTATGGCCTATGGGGAAAAATCTTTTCAAAGGCATTTTTAAAGATGTTACACCCTATCAAACATATTAAAATTTACATGCATTTAAGAGGTGCACTAAAATATGCATTCTATAAAATATGCGGTGAAAATATAACTATTATTCATTTACAGGGCTACACAAATGAATTCCGTTGAATAATGGTAAATGGGGGGGGGGGAAATAATGTGCGAATTTTTTTAAATATATTAAACTCTTTCATGAATATACAAAATTGGTATATTACACTGAGGCTTAATATAAATTATACGATACAGTGTAGCATAATATGAAGTACTTTGCATTTACAGGGACGCACAAAAGATTTTAAATACTGTATTACCTCCGAACAACTGTATATGTTTCCGATGATGGCTGATGGATGGATGTAATACATTTTAATAATGATATACTTATTTAAGTTTCACTAAATCTTTGTACATTATAAGGGTGTGTATAAATATTATAGTTGATATACAGGGCTACCGAAAAGAGCTCGCCAACGTTACTGAGTATGAGCGTAAATTACTTAAAAGTGGTTCTTAAATAAGGTATACATTTTTACGCTGAACTGCATTCATTTTACAAAGAAATGTTTGCAGAATATAGATAAAATGATACGCAAAGAATTGTGTACATGGACACCTATGAATGATAATTCATAACATTGTGATTTCAGTTGTTTTAAGAGTGTTTTAGTTTAAAATGAATTTTAGCCTCTTACTGACATGTAATAAAGTTACAAGGTAAACTACAGGGCTGAACAAAAGTTTTCAAACATGTTTCCATTTATTAGTACAAATTGCTCAAAAAGAAAATTTAAGCTTTTTTCTTGCTAAACTAAACTTTCCCATTATATAATATGCATGTCAACTGACAGATCAAATACAGGGATGTTCAAAAGTATTGGAATACATATTTGACTATATACCCTTATTTCCCTAATTAACGAAGTTTTGTTAAAGATTTCATGAAGTGTTGGAAAGCGCTTCATAATCTATGCTTAACGCATGATCTTTCTTACTTTTCTATATGCGCCCTACACGAAAAGAAGGCACTTAGCCTGTATTGAGGACAGTAAGCGCAGCCCATGAGATTTCTGTAAGTGGTCCTACCAAACTGCTGCTCCATACGTTATCTTTTTTTCTAAGATTGTTATATATCAGATTTTTAAGATATTTTTATTTATTCCTCCTTTTTATGTAAGTTTTAGTTGATTCTGGATTATTCAATTCAGCTCTGTTCTTTTATTTCTTACCTGAAGCAAAAATGACAGAGTATTATTTAGGATTAGACCAAGGTATGGGAGCGTATTTTCAGATTTCAGTTTGTAATTATTTATTTTAAAAATTGGAGCTTTTTTAGATATTTTGGTTTTCTGAGATTTAATGCCTTACATTTTCCATATGAGATGTTTATTTGGTTTAAGTCTGCCCAGTCACTCGCTAATTGCAAAGCCTCCCTGGCCATCTCTTCTATATATTTCTTGTTCTTCCATACACCACTAACAATATATCGTCTGCAAACGTTATTACTCGAAATCCTTTTGTTCTTAGTATATTTATTAACTTCTGTATAAACACTCTTCACAGGAAATGTCCTAAACAGGAACCCTGAGGGTAACCCTTAGAGGGCCAATGCAGGATATCTATTAGCCAATTTGGATAAATACTTCTCTTCAATAAATAGGACCTTATGGTGTTGACATATGCTTCTTCTATTCATAACTCTTCAAATTGTTGTATTGTAATATCCCACGGCAAGTTGTCGGATGCATTTTTAAAGTCTATTGACAGGAAGGAAATATATACATCATCTTGCTTAAGTAAATCTATTTCGGAGAAAAGTTTTCTTATTGCTGTTTCAGTTGATCTATTTTCCTGGAAGCCATGCTGGGAAGTAAAGGTTTTACTTGTTGTATACAGATAGTAATTTATTCTTTTTAGAAGTATTTTTTTTCGTAGACCTTACTAAATACTGAAAATAGGGTTATCGGTCTATAAGATGCCGCTTCATTTGCTGGTTAGCCTTTTTTTTAAAAAAAAAAGAACAGCTTCACCGACTTTCCAATCTTCAGGAAAATAATTCAGAATCAATAGCGAGTTGTATATTTCTTGTAATAATTCTGGCAGCGTCTTGAATAGATTTCTGAGTATTACGTGATCTATTTCATCTGGACCAGGAGCTTTGTTTTTGATGAAGTCATAGATTGCTTGTTTTATTTCCTATAATAAAATGTTTGGTACTGTGGAGTTTGGTTTGAATATATATGGTTGGGTTTCCTATGATGGTCCAAATATTTCATTAGCTATATCTTGAAAAAATGTTTGTCTTGTTTGAATTTGATGGGTTGAGTTTGAAAGTGCGTAAGTCTCCTTCTTGAAAAGCGATCCTTTTCAATTTGCCGCAAGGCTCTTTTGTGTTTCGACAAAAACTTTTCCAAGCTTCAGATTTTGCTTCTTGAATCAATATTCTGTATTTTGCTCTTTCAGCTTTAAATTTTATGTAGTTTTCTGTTATTGCTTACGGCGTTTTCGTAATTTTTCTCAGAGCTCTAACATAGTTCCTTTGTTTTCTCAAATTTTCATTCAACCACGAAATTGAGGGTTTGAACGAACTTTTCCTTTTCTTGAAGTGAGTTTCACAAATTTCTTTTACCAATGATATGAACAATGCATATATTTCTTCAAACTCTTCCGGTGTACTAATTCCTTTGAAATTTAAATTTCTTTCTTCTATATTTTTCTTAATTGCATTATTAAATTTTGTTATTGATATTCTTTTTGTTCGGTATCTACGTTTTGGTAAATCTGGTATTTATAAGGATAGATTCGTTGTTGCCAATCTGTGATCTCCATAATTCATACTTTCTTCAACTTCCCAATCTTTTATATATTGAAAGAGTTGAAAAGATGATAGTGCTAAATCCGGCTATCCTTTCAAGTGTTTAACTTCAAAGGTCGGGGTACTGTGCAGGTTATTCACAAACAGTAGACGCTGTGTATTCATTTGACTGATGACATGATGGCCTCTATCATCATTCTTTCCATATCCCCAAAGCTGACTATGTGCATTCAGATCACCCAACAACAAGAATTTATTGGACATTCCCCTAATACTTGACCAGGCCTGTAAATCTTCTCTTATGTCTTGTGATGGTGCTGTATACTGTGTACTCAATGTTATATAAACCGCTGTTGTTAAAATATTTACAAACACTGAGTGGTAATTTTGTTGGACTCGTAGATGTTGTACTCTCGAGTCTAGTATTACGACGAAACAATTTTTTGACAAAGATGAGTAGCACGGTGTTGATTTTGGAATACCATGAGGCCTATTACCTGTTATGGCACAGTCCTGTATACATGCAGCTGTGTAATTATTTCTAAGTAAAAAGGCGAACAGTGAAGCTGTCGCAGAACGTATTTTTTGTAAGTTCAGTTGAGCAATTTTTATTTTTTTTCAAACTAATTTTGATTTCTAGCGAAGAGGATGTTGTTTTTGAACTTTTAGAGGAGTTTTCTTTATTTAAGATTATCGACGGGAATTTGCTTGAAGTTGATTTATTATAAGGTTTCTTTGTTCATTATATTTTGAAACGCTTGACATCTTGATGAG
This sequence comes from Maratus speculifer, assembly GCA_964019185.1. NCBI lineage: Eukaryota > Metazoa > Arthropoda > Arachnida > Araneae > Salticidae > Maratus > Maratus speculifer. The sequence goes on along the minus strand of OZ025295.1, from coordinate 245,623,510 downwards.
TTTGCTGCATGATTGTAGTCTTACGCTCTTCCATCTGGGAATAATGTATTTGTGAAGTTTACGCATTTATGTTTTCTTGTTTCATTTTGAATCGGGCACCTTTTAGATTCATGATTTTGAGCACAATACGCACATGTTGAGTTTCTTCGACATTTTCCAGAGGTATGCCCATAGTCAGTTGCTGCATCTTACGATTAGTGTGTAGCGTCTAATTTTACATGACAAAAAGCCAACCTAAATTCTTCCATCTTTGAGTAGCTTAAGTACCATTGCATCATCCAAGTCTAACATTAATTGATGAATCGAAACAAAAGTGTTAGAAAAAGTTGTGCCAAAACAAGACTAATTGGAAGTAACAAGTTTTTGGACAATAAAAATGAATTGTTGCGAGAAAATTACTGTTTTTAAAGTTAATTAAAAGACATTTTCCTTAATAACAAAAATATCTCAATTGCATTTCAACCTTTTTTTTTTTTTTTTTTTTTTTTTTTTTGCATTTGATAGCTAAATTATTCTTTTCATCTGTTTTTTTTTTTTTTTTTTTTTATGTTACTTTTATTTTTGGAAATACTTTCGAACGTGAAAGTAACCTTATAAAAAAATTTGCAACCAAAATCGAAAAAATAAAAAAGGACAGGTATAAAGATCAATCCCAGCTATCTATCTCAAAAAATTCATTTAAAAGTATTGAAATTTAAATTATGCACAGTCGAACCTCGTCCACGCAAACACTCGCGGAGATTTTTTTAACTATTTGAAAAATAGTTGTTGTCCTCTGTAGAAAACTGGGAAATCTGAAGTATATCTGAATCTTATTATTGGTTTAATTCCGCAAATTATTTTTCATTCTCTAATTGTTGCCAATGACAAAAAAAGTAATAAAAACTTTGAAAATAATAATAATTATTGATGTGAATGATTATGAAAACAAATTGTGATAAAGATTTCAAACAAACTTCATTTAAATGAGCATTTTTTTCTCTATGCAACAGTGTAAATACTTTAAATGTGTGATGTTTAGAAGTTTAAAAATTTGTTGTTCCGAAAATTGTAAAACTAAAATTTCATTTAAAATTTGTTTATGATGGGTCCAAGAATATCAATGTTTAATCCATGTCGTACTTAATACGAGGCGTTCAGAAGTCAGTCTGATTAACTCCACCAAATAAATATGCACATTTTAAGCAGTTAAAGTTGTATATCTATAAACTGCTATTTTTTACAATATTTTGATTATACACATTAATTGCTTATAATCAAGGGTAATCCATAAGCTCTGTATAGATACATAGGAAAATTTCAACACAATTATATCATTACCTGAGTTTCTAAAAAAATACTTCTGAACCTGTTACCTATAACTCTGTTATTATAATCAAAGAGCCGATCGCACAAAGCCCTAAGTCATCGAGCACAAGAAAAGTTCCTTTATTTTATGAAAGAGTAGTAATAGAAGAATCTAATGATCCATGTCTAACGGAAGCGAAGCGGTGCATAAGCCAAAAATTGATACCACTAGTGGTTCACTCATAGGTTTAAATTTGTGTTTATCGTACAATCAAGAGTGTGTAAACATGGAAAACAGGGAACCAAAAGGCTAATCCTACGAGTCAACCACTAGTGTTATCAATTTTTCTCTTATGCACCACTTCGCTTGCGGCAGACATGAATAACGATGGCAGACATGGCAGACGGCCATAACGACTTCACATTTTAGTCACTGTGACTTCACATCGATGTCACGAGACGTCACATCGACAATCGATGGTCACAAAGTCACAATGTGACTTCACAACAACGTCGCAGTAACGTCACCATGCCTTAAGGGATGTTTTGGAATAATATCGGAATGTGCTGCAATTGAATAAGTAAATAAATAAATACAAACATACTGAAATACATAATTCATTGTAAAAATCATAAAATTTCTGGATATAGCAGAAACGTTCGCGTAAAATCAGTGCATTTTTCTAGTGAAACATAATTGTGTAATCTTTTAAGTGCATTCGAAATAATATAGAAACATAGCACCTATAGTCGTCCAGTTATGTTCCGTCTGTCTGTTTCCATGTAAGAGTACAAAAACTATCGAACCGAACGTTGAAATTTAATGTTTGAAATTTAATCGACGTTTGAAATTTAATGTACAGAAGTGTTGAAGAATTTTGTCGAATCGTTTCAAATTTCATTAAAATGATATCAAAAAATAAAGAAACAACAATAAAAGCGTCCATCATTTTATTAAATACTAGCAGTTACCAATAGAATCAATATCTATCAAATTCTATTAAATAGTAGGCAGAATACATTCAACGAGATTTCATGGCAGGTAACGATTCTAAGTTTCCATGGTGATTACGTCCTATTTAAGACAAAGTCATACTATTTTTGAATTATAGAATTTTATTAAATAATCGTTATACATTTTTTATTCATGCGACTTTGCATACAACAAGATCTATTGCACCAAGATATAAATATTTATAAAACTATTATAATACGAACGCACCTCATTTGCCATGTTTAATGTATAATTTCCGACATTTTAGAAATCATTTGAAGATTTCTAAATGACCGCTTCTGGAAATAAATACAGTCAAACCTCGTTAACATGAACACGCTTAACTGAATTACTTTTAGCATGAACTGTTTTCACAGTTATCTACCTATAAAGACGAATGTAAAGATTTGATATTGATAACATGAATTACTGTTAACATGAACAACATTTTCATTCCCCTTAAGGGGTCTCAGGAGTCTTACTTTTTACCTGGTAGTGCGATTTAGCAACATATACATTTGATTTTTTTCTCAGTCCCTATTAAACTTAAATGCATAAAACTTTTTATATAGACAACTTAATATGTCTTCTATTTAAAATAATTTTTTTAACATTCTATATTGAATTTTTATTTTATATTTTTTATGTTTAATTTTGATTTAAAATTTAAATTGTTCTTTGATTGCGCGCAACATTTCTCAAAATATAATAAAGCAATTTGTATGAAACTTGGTAAATATCTTCATTTTAAGTTTAAGAACAATTTATGCCTCAAATTTAGAATTTTAATTACATTGATTATTGATAATTGGTAATTTTTTTAATAAAAAATGATTTTTTTTCAATTTTTTCAATTTCAATTTCAATTTTAAATAAATAAATGCATAAATTGCTTTAAAATGAGGTATAAGTTCAAGATACGTTAATTTTACACCATTATCAAGTTTTTTAGCGGTTCTTGAACTAATAGTTTTGATAGAATCCTGCGCGCAATGGATATAAGTCTAATTTTTTTAAATCAAAATTAAACATTAAAAAAATAAAATAGAATTTCAATGTAGAATATTAAAAAAAATTATTTTTAATACAAGAGATATTAAGTTGTCTATATTAAAAATTTTATGCATTTATGTTTTATAGGCACTGAGAAAAATAATCAAATGTGACACGTTGCTAAGTTGCACTACCAGGTAAAAAGTAAGACTCCTGAGACCCCTTTTAAAGTTCATGTTAACGAGGTTCGACTGTAATAGGAAACCTGAAAAAAGCAATACCTCTTCGAGAGCGTTTGAGAAATGTAAATCTTCCACAACTGAAGTGCTTGTAACTTTCGAAAAAAGTTTCACCTATCTAACTAAAATTCTTAGAGTTAAAGAAAAGTTTTCCAGTATCTTGTGGAACAACTACGAGGTTTTACTACATTTTCGTTACCATCTGTTCTATATCAGGAAGTATTGTTACGAATGTGTGTGTACTTCATGGCCTTATCATATATCGTTAACCCTTTGAGGACGAGCCACACGCATACGTGCCGAAAATAGGCTTAAGAATCCTTGTTTATCCCCACCGGTAAAATTTTACTGTAAAATTTGCCTTCTTTAATCGGAGCATTTTCTCGATTGAATAAGCCAGAAATTTCTGTTTTTAAAGACCGGTGAGAATACATTAAAAATTTCGCAAAAAGCTTTTGTCGCGAAGGGGTTAAACATTTAAAAACAATTATCATTCTTTTAAATACTCTTAATTTATTTATTATTAATTTCTTTTATATCATTCTTAATTTCTTTTAATCTTCATTAGTGTAAAATTAGAAATTACATTTCAAAGTATGAACCTCTGATATTTGTAAGAATCGTTGACTTAGAATACAGTAAAACCTCTATATGTGAAAACTTCTATTAAGCGGCCACCTTCTTCAATAATCATTTTTTATTTCGTGGAACGAAATTTGTTCCCATAGGCTCAATACTAATTTTTTTTTCTCCATTCAGAGACCACCCCAGTTGAACTCTTTCCATAACCGCCCGATTTCTTCGAAAAAAGATTGAAAAAACTAAGTTTATATTTTTATTATTATTATTATTATTATAGGAACTTTTACGTATTTAAACCACTCTACACCTTTTTTAGACTATAAATTTAACTCTTATGACAAATTAACAATCACGATCAATAAACTCATCTGTTCTGTTCCGTCAAGAAACTCTAAAAAAATAGATAAAGTAATGAAATCATCATTATTTCTTACCGTCCACCCCCCAAAAAATGAATTTATTTACTGAACTTCGAAAGACTTGGAAATAAAAGTTATAAAAGATAAAGTCGTAAAATCGGAGCATAATGCCAATGTGTTTCTTTTTAAAACTCAGCAGTAATTAATTTATGCAATTAACTTTTGTTTTGATACTTCAATTTAAGTATTTTTTCCTGTGTAAAAAAAAATTAATAATATTAATTGTTACCTTTTTTTGAACAATTAAAATCTAGATTTTAACATAACCTCCATTAAAAGACCACTTCTTGGAACGATCAATCTTTATTAAAATGGATCGGGGCCGCATCAGAGAAATTTTAAATGCATTTTACTGATAACATTAATTTGGTGAAATTTTCTTCTAAACCTTTAAATATAGTAATAATTGAAAACACAATTAATTAGATATGGGTCTACGTTCATTAACTGTATATTACTTATAAAATTAAATTACTAATATCGTTTTCTTCTCTTCAAATAGTAGAAATGATAGTCTCGTTATGCCTTTTAATCGCAGTTTTTAAATCCTAACTTTCTTAATTAGATAATTAATTTTCCTTTTCTGAACCATTTTTTCAGAGCATTTATTTTTTGTTCTCTTTTGATTCCTTTTTTCTTTTGCAGCCAATACCTTTTTTCTGCCCTTTTTTATCGCATTTAAATGTTTTCAAAATAAAAAGGAATCTCGAGTATACTTTCATACTGTCTTTCAAAGATTTACTTAATTGATTTATAATTAATATTTCTGTTATTTAGTGTATTCCCATGAAAAATTATTTCATGAGATTCTAGAATCAATCCATAACATTACATAATTATTTTCGCATATACTAATTATATAAATTTAATAAAAGTAACGAAAAGAATTTTTATTGCACTATATAGACAAACTAATCTGATGTTGATCTCCCAAAACTATCTTCTATCTTATGCATGTTAATACTTACTGAAAAACGCAACATAGCAGCACCACCGATTAGGTAGTTTAAACTGAAATGTAGTCAGAAAACAACTTATGTCAACTTATTACTGAATCTGAAGTTTCACGAAAATCCGTGCATTAGTTCTTGTGACAGAGTTATTGCAAAATCTTTAAAAAAAAAATCTGCATAACGACGCCATATATTGAGTGATGTACACCAAAAAATAATCAGCATCATTTTTTTTTTATCAGGCACTAACTGTATCTGAAGTTTGGTGAAAATCTATGCATTAATTCTTAAATTACAGCTATTGCGAAATCGTGAAAAATGCAGCATAGCAGCGGCATCCGTTGGGCAATTTACAAAAAAAAAAAAAAAAAAAAAAAATACACAACACTAATCTATATTAGGGAGTAACTGAATCTGAATTTTTAAAATTTTCGTGCATTAGTTCTTGAGATAGAGCTATTGCGATAATCACAAATAATGCCCTGTGGAAGCGCCACCTGTTGAGCGATTTGCACCATATTATATTAAGTACTAGCTTACTATAAAGTTTTATGAAAATCAATGCCCTAGTTCTTGAAATATGGCTATTGTGGAAATTGTAAAAAATGCGGCATAGCAGTGTCACCTGTTGAACGATATTCTCTAAAACTTAATCAGATCTAGTTTACATAGGAGTATAACAGAACCTAAAGTTTTGTGAAATTTCGAGCATTAATTCTTGAGATAGAGCTATTGCGATAATCGCGAATAATGTACGATTGAGCGATTTGCACCAAAGTGTAATCAGTACTATATCATATTAAGTACTAACGAAATCTAAAGTTTTGTGAAAATCCATGCACTAGTTCTTGAGATATGGCTATTGTAGGAATTGCGAATATTGCAGCATAGAAGCACCCAGCTGTTGAGCAATATTCTCCAAAACATAATCAAATCTAGTTTATATCAAGATCTAACAGAATCTAAAGTTTTATGAAATTCCGTGCATTGGTTCTTGAGATACAGTGCCCACAAAATTTTTGTCACATACAGACATACTGACAGAGATTTTGTAAAAACATGTTTTTCAGTTACTTGACCCCCTAAAACGTGTAAATCCCTCGAAAACGGGATTCCGAAAATTTTCATGAATCCAATACTTTCTTCTTGTAAAATTAGAAGAAAGTAATACCTTTATTTACAGATGTTATATCTACGTATAAAACCTTTATTTCCAATTATACCTACAAATAAACTGTTGAATTTAAATTAATTTACAAAAATATATTCTTTATATGATGTTTAATTTATTTTTATCATATCTTCAAAATGCTTCAGATTTTTTTTTTTTTCATTTTATTATAAATTTGCAAATGCAGAGCGATTGTGTGGTCAACTCGCATTAACCAAGCAAGACAATTATTCATATACATAATTCTAATGCTTTAAAATTTCAAAAAAAAATTATTCATGCGGAAAGGTTTGAATATCTTACAGCAATTTAAACTTTGTATTTATCAATTAAATTACTTCTAATTCTATATTTTTTTATATTTTATTAAATGATCCAAACTCTTAACGGAAGACACAACTGCTACGCCATGCCCACTCGGATTAATTTTTCTTTAAAATTTTACACTCATTTACTATAACTAACTTTTATCCAATTGTTTATATATACTTTGATTTCATGTGTTTGATAGAACTGAGCAAGAACTTTACACAAGTTAGAAGTGCCTAAATTTTTATCTCTCCAAACAATTGTATTTTGCAGCTAAAAACCCCATTTATTCCTGAAGTCTCGAATAATTTCGATTAAAAAAAAAAAAAAAAAAAAAAAAAAAAAAAAAAAAACCTGTTGGCTGGGCCTATAGGCGGAGGTAGATTTCGAAGAGTGCTCATTTCAACAAAAAATATATATATGATTAGAGATAAACCCAGTTTAATAACTTCATTTGGCCGTTTATGAAAAATTTTTAATTTCATTTTTCTGCAAAAACTGATTTTATCAGAATCATCTTAAGAAAAATTCAGCTCAAATGCCCATTTTGACAACATATTTTTTAATAAATTCTAAATTTATTAAAAAATCGACCAAAACAGTACATTATACAGTTCCTAAATAACAAAAAACTGTCAGTTGAATGCATTTGAGAAAAAAATTGAATTTAAAAATGAGTCATAAAATAACCGATTTGTTGTTTGAATACATCCTTAATTCTTTAATCATGATTGCTTCGGAATATTTTGTGCGAAACTCTCACTTTGACAGCATTTAAAAAAATATATTCTATCTTTATCAAAAAACTGGTCAATGCGTCACAGTATATAGTTCCTAAATAAGAGGATCTGTAAATTGGATGCGTTTGAGAGCGAAATTCGATTTTAAAACGAGTCATAAAAAACGCAATTTGCTATGTGAAAACTTCCTTATTTTTTCAAATCACGAAGACTTCGGGAAATTCTATTCAAAATACCCTTTTTGGTAGCCTTTTTCGAAATATATTCTGTCTTTATCAAAAAACCGATCAATGCATCACATTATATAGTTCCTAAATAAGAGTATCTGTAAATTGGATGCGTTTGAGAGCAAAAATGGATTTAAAAACGAGTCAGAAAAAAACGCAATTTCTTGTTTGAACACTTCCTTCAAATTTTCAGACACGATGATTTCGGAAAACTCTGTTCAAAATACCCTTTTTGGTAGCCTTTTTTGAAATATATTCCGTCTTTATCAAAAAACTGACCAATGCATCAGATTATATAGTTCCTAAATAAGAGGATCTGTAAATTGGATGCGTTTGAGAACAAAAATGGATTTAAAAACGAGTCAGAAAAAAAACGCAATTTCTTATTTGAATACTTCCTTAAATTTTTACTCCCTATGACTTTGGGAAATTCTGTTCAAAATACCCTTTTTGGTAGCCTTTTTTGAAATATATTCTATCTTTATCAGAAAACTGGCCAATGCGTCAAAAAAAAGTCTTCACATCACAAAACGTATCTCGAAAATTTTAGATCAAGTGTTAATTTTAGTTGTTTGTAAAAACAATAAGACCTAAAAATGAAACAAATTAACTTGAAGTTGTTTTTTGCAATTTATATGACTCAAAACCCTTTTGCGCAGAGCACATGGGTGTCATTTACCTGATTATTTCATAATTATGCAAAATATAAGCACTTGAAGTTATTACCCCGCCTGGCGTTATTACCCCAAGGTACCTTATATTGGTTTCAGAAAAACAAATTATAAAATATTTTATTTCTCTGAAATAAAAAATTAAAGTCGCTAAACAAATAGCTTGCCATAATTCTGGAATATAATCCAGTAAATATGGATTCAAAATTTCATCAAAATCGGTCGGATAGTTTCCGCGGAAATGGTTCTTAAATTTCGCGTGTTTCCCATACGATTTCACCCAGTCTTGTCAACCATTATGCATTTTAAACAAATAAAAGTTATTTACAGGTGTTATACGTAAAAACAGAAATCTATATTTCCAATTACTGTATTTAGGATTTAAATTGAAATCATATACAAAAATATGATGAACATTTCTTTCGAAAATGTTATTAAGTGCATGTTTAAATGTCTCAGATTTATTCTTTCACAATAATCTACAAATGCAAAATGTTCATCTCGTTAAATTTCATTAATCAATTAAGGTAAATTTCACATATAATACGAATACTTTAACTTTTCGAAAGACATTCCATACTCAAATTTAACTTTGTTTCGCAAATAAATTATTCCATATCACATTATTATTATTATTATTATTTATGAAATGATCCAAACCCTTCTGGCCATTAAGCATTTGTCATATTTTCAAATAAGTAAGATAAATTTATCGGGAAAGAAGTCAGTCAAACAGCATTAAAAAATTGTAATTGTTGAAAACTGCTTTGGGGTTTTAGTCTAGATATGTTAAATATCCCATAATTTTGACGATATTAACAACGATATTTATGTTAGTGACTAATGGAAAAAATTCTGAATGTGGTTCTAGAAAATTTAATTTACTATGAAAATCACTTGGAAAAAAGTAATACATATTGAAAAAGTCCATGTAAAAGTTTTGATATAAATATTAAAGAATTATTTAATAATATTTTCTTCCCTTTCTTTTAGTTAATAGTTAATTGAATCTTCATAACGAATACAAATATCAATTGCTTTGTTATCATTACTGATTTTCCGAAACAATTTATGCATTAAAAATATAATAACGGTGGAAATAAATGTATTGTCTATAAATTGTTTTGTATTATTTAATAAGAAACAAGCAAATATTTGCTTTATTTTAGAAAAATTAGTATTATGAAAACTAAACAGACATTATGCGACTTAAATAAATGACTGCATTACAGAAATATGTATGAGATACTACGACATTTTAAACTTTTTATTTAAATGATGAATTTTCAGAATACAGCAATGCAATTACCCAATTAAATTGAAAAATTTACAAGATTATTTTAGTATATTATGTTAAATTAAATGTACTAAAGTTTTTTTTTTTTTTTTTTTTTTTGGCAAGTTTAAAAATTATTAGGGGGCTCTTCCCCCCTACGCGCTACGCTCGGCAATCCCCATCATGCTCCTAAAAATAAATTAATTTGATCGACTCTAAAAAAATTACGAAAGATTGAATTACAATAATAATAATAATAAAAAAAAAGAGTTGAGATCACTCTATAAAAAGGTATCCGTTCTTTTACGCTTTGTGGGGTGGAGGGTTAAAGCCGAAAGAACTCCTGTTAATGGTTATTTTCCCGTGTGATTAAATAAGGTTATTTAAGCATTTCAGAATCAGCTAATAAAAAATGAACTTAGTCAACAGAGTCTTCGCATTTTTTAACAGTGCTATAAGGTAATGATTGTAGATAAGTGATTCTTAAAGGTAATGTTTTAAATCTGACATGATTTTTACCAAATTTTTTTTTTTTTTTTTTTTTTTTTTTTTTTTGTAATATTAACACGAAAATATTTTTATCGTTAGAAAGGAAATATTATTTGCACTGAAATAATCTTTCTCCATTTCTGACTTGTACCACATTAATTAATTTATTATTTCACAATTTTCTTTCTCTTTTAAAACCACGTGTAAGTATAATTTTTATGCCGTAATTTTAAATTTTTTCCTGCTTTTAATATATAATATTAATTTAATTTTAATTGGAAAGTTTTTTTTACTAATCACGTGTCAATAAAGTTTTAATTTGATGGAACCTTTAATCTTTGCGCTGTTTTAACAGTCGGCTACAATTTAAAATAATTTTATTTTCTAAAATATGTTTTAAAAAAAAAACTCTCTCGAAATTCTAAAACTTTTAATTTAAAATGGAAATAAACCCTCAAAAAATGAGTCAAATAAAATTAATAAATGCAGTCTGCACATAGGGAACTTCTAATTATACAATGATCTAAATATGATTAAATTCTTATGCATAGTTTTTGCTCCTATAAAATTATTTAATGGACCAATTTTGACCAACTTTAACATTAAATATCTTTTAAAATTTTTATTCAATCTAAAAATTGTCATACAGACGTGTTTATCAAACATTTTTCTACAATACCACTAGTTTTCATATTTTTATTTGCAACAGCTCTCTTGTTATTAACGAAGAAAGATGTCCGATAACAAAAAATTCGTTGTCAGCGGCGCATACATTTTTTTAGAATAGAAGGGTAGTTATATTCTCTCTTATTTTCCAGATACATTGTGAATGCAAACCGTAAATGCTAAAACAAAAAAAAAAGTGAAAGTACCCTATGAGTTAGTAATACAAATTGTCGAATTTTGATTTTAAATTGACGTAATAATTTGACATGTAATTTTTTTTTTTTTTTTTTTTTTTTTTTAGAATGATATGCTATTTTATTTTTCAAACATTTTAAGCAGTAAAAGTTTCTGATAAACTATAATAAAACATTTCTTTATATCGTTCCAGTTTATAAGTCGGCAACGCATTTTAGTAACAGATATAGTCATCATCTGCTCTTTTAACCAAAAGTTGGTATCGTCAATTCTCAAAATATATTAAGGTGTCCTGGGATAACGTCAGCATGGGTTATAATGCCATGTGATAATATCTATATTATAAAATCGAAGCGTTACTGTGCGTAACGCATAAGTCATTTTGCGAATGGCAACAATTCCCCCCCCCCCCCAATTTCGGTTTTGAAATTTTCGCTACTGCAAATTTTACTCTTCTAAACATCTCACACTTAAAATTTTTACACCGTTGTATAGAGAAAAAAAATATACTTTTAAATGCAATTTGTTTCAAAGCTGTCCCTCAATTTATATTTGAGATATTAATTTTTTAATATTTTTAGTACCAATTTTGTAATTGTGGCAACAGATTCACTCCATTTTCTCACAAAATTAAAAAAAAAAAATCGAAATTATAATGGGTCTGTTATAAAATCCGGTGAATTTTTGTTTTCTTTCGTTTAATAATTTGAATAATTGAATTTTATAGTATTTTGTTAATTTTAGCTTAAAATAATATTTGCTTGAGAGTTATATTGATCAATATAAGTTATACTTTTTATTGTAACTAATTTTGTAGATTTATTATGAATAAATGAAACAGTTCTTTTTTAAAGATTAACTTTCGTCGAATTTCGGCGGGTTCCACCCCGTTATGAGTAATTATGAAGAAATCCGGGGGATAGCATGAATGTGTTTTCCGCAGAAGTGGGGTAAGTCATCTGTATCACAACCACTAAAAGTTAATTTTTTTTTTCTACTTGTATTGTAGACCTCGTCGCTGGAAGAATCACGTAAGATGTAACACCCAATCTAAAATTTACGAGGTAAGTTTTATGATCTGAATGTCATACATTTATTGGGAAATACCTTGTTTATTGCATAAATTTGTAGTATAGTTCATGTATTTTCAAAACGTTGTGGAACATTATGGATAGTTTGTAGTTTAAAATATACTCCGCAATAAGTATATCGATGTAATAATTCAATCCTCGAATTGGAGCTAATTCGAAGAGCATTTATTTTTAATTTTATCCACTAGAGGGCCATTGCTGAAAAACAAAAAGGATAAAGCGAAATTTTTATGGTCTAAGTGCTGCTTTTTTTTTTTTTTTTTTTTTTTTTTTTTCATATCAGATGAATAACAGATCAAATATTACTATATCCTGATATCACAGTTAATGTTTGCAATTGTTTGTAATGTTGTAATTAATTAAGAGAAATTTGTCAAATGTTTAGGTCTGTAGAGCTTGTATCTTTAGAATTGGACTAATTGTATGCCATTATTCCATGTCATTTTATAGTTTAATTTACATGGCTTTATTACCCATGTAGGCAGGTAATAACACCAAATAGCATTGGTCAAGAAATCGGGCCATTACATTTTATGAATACATTATCTGATAAAATAATCTTTCTTGTATGCATAGTGAGTAAGTTGCTGTGTCAAATCCCATATTTGTTTTGTTTTTTTTTTTATCTAAAACTAAGCCGTGAAAATTGGTAGAACCTTAACGTGACATTATTACCCCAAGACACCTTATCATATAAACTATCTGGTCTCTACTATTGATACGTTGTACGAAAGTAATACCTTTTAATACAATCCAAGCATTTTTTTCGTTTGATTTCAAGAATCGAAATTTTAATTTAATAAGTGCAAAAATTAGTTCAGAAATTCCTGTTTCGTTGTAGATTCGGCTTTTCTGCAATTTAAACGTTTTATACTTTTATGAAGAATACTTGAAAATAGAAGAATATGGCGTGTATAAAAAAGGTTTTCATTGCTTACAATAAAGAGGGGTTTTTTTTCTTAATGGTTGTATGATAATTCGTACAACTGAATACATGATTAAATCGATTAATGAATTATTATTTATAAAAAATATATTCTTAAAAAGTTAAGAAAATTTCAGAAAATTTTACATATGTTTCATTTTGAAGAAATTACTTTTTGACTCAGAGGTATTTAAGAACAATATCAGAAAATTAATTCATAATTTTTATGTAAATGATTTAGATTGTACTATGTTATTCGTGCACCACTGTTTTGACGATTTTGAAGTACCATACAGCTAGTGGTATAAAAGTGGCTCTAATGTAACTTTTTTCCGTCTTAAAATCATATAAAGCTAAAAACAAACAAAAGATTGGGGATATAGCTTGCTATTTAGTTTTTTGACGATATGGGTAGATAAATTCATAAAAATAATTTATTGTATCATTCATCAGTACAAAAATTGTCGACAGACGATCATCTTATCGAGTTTACAGGTGATAATCTAGGATTAGGTAAATCTCGATTCACGTATGAAAACGATCTGCGGAGCCATATCTTGGTGGGAAAACAGCTAAAAATCCAATTTTAGCGGTTGTCTTGTAGGTTTACCATTGTGTTTTCCTGCATCCAAAAATATGAAAACTTGAGGTTTCGAAGCATTAAAACATAAAGGTAAAACTATGTATCAACCGCTAAAATCAAGTTTTTAGGTGTTTTCTACAACCTAATGTCCAAATCAATTTAAATAATCCTAGATTTTCATCCATGAATTGGATAAGGTAATTGCCTGTGCTAGTGCCTCCCGGTCTATTACAAAATGAGTAACGATCTCGAAAAAGGAAGCTATTTAATTTTGAACCAGATAATTATTTGGTTGATTACATGGGTCAAACCATGTTTTTTTTGTTATTTATCTATACACACATATCTAAGTCTTAAATTTAATCATTGAAAAAAACATTTTCCAAATTATTGCTGTAATTTTTTAGATTATTGTTATTCAATTGTTAATTTCTGCCAAAAGTCAGTTATGTTGCCGAAACCACTAGTCACATATAGCACACGACTTTGATATTCGATCAGGAATTCAGATGAATTATTATACATAAATTTAAAAGTTAACTTCGCACAGACAAAAATCTAATTACATTTTTCTAAAATTTTTAAATCGTTATTCAAATGTTTTTTTTTTATTATTAACTATTTTGTATTTCAACGAATTCAAAAGAAAAAACACTATTGCGTTAATCGTTTGGTGGTTTAAAATACTTGCATTTTGAAAAAGTTATGCTGTTGTAAAATCAAAGATACAATTTTTGCAGACACGTTTTATTGGTTTTCTAACTTTAACCTACAGAACTATAAAACCCACCAGCCTTAATGCTTAATGTGAGCTCCACCAAAGTGGTTCTCTTGTAAGTACTGGGAATTTTAGTGCCGATCGTCACCTCAAATTACCAAAAACACGAATTTAAAATTTGATCCCAATAAGCTCATTTGTTTTATCTTCAAATTCTTCTAAATAAAAACATTTATATGGCAACCCTACATATTATACATTGCATGGACACACAAAAAATAAATAAATAAACGATAGTATTTATAAATGTTTATGGATTAAAATTTAAAAACATTCTACAATTCTTTTAATAGCTGTTTTGTTCCTATTTTTTTTTTTTTTTTTTTTTTTTTTTTTTTTTTTTTATATATAAAAAGGCTGTTAAAACTACAATTAAAATAAACGGAATCATAAAATAATTTAAGAATTTATTTTTTCTCTATTTGTATTACGAGTGTTTAAACTCTTAAAATGTATTTTTTATAAGACTACTTAAAAAATTAAATAAAAACATAATATCTATAGATTTCTATTTCAAACACTTTATATTTTAAACCCTTTTAAATTTTCTTCATAAAAATAGAATTTAACTTTCTTAATCTTTCTTCTCAATACTATATTAACATAACTTTAAAACATATCTATTTTTTTAATTGCATTTATATAAATGTTATCTATCTACATTATAAAGGCCAAACGTATCTGTGCGTAACGCATACGTCATTTTGCGAATGGCAACACTTTACCATGTAATTCCGGTTTTGCAATTTTCGCTACCGCAAACTTTACACTTATAAACTTCGCACATTTTAAATTTTTGTACCATCGTATAGAGAAAAAAATGTACTTTTAAATGCTATTTGTTTGAAAGCTGTATCTCAGTTCATTTTTGTGATAGTAATTTTTTTATTAGTTTTTAGTACCAGTTTTGTAATTGTGGCAACAGAATCGCCCCATTTTCTCTTATAATTGAAAGGAAATTAAAATGTATACGTCAAATATATCGTCTGTCATAAAATCCGGTGAATTTTAGTTTTATTTCACTTTTATTCCATGAATGATCAAATTAAAATACCAATACCATTCTTTAAACATAATGAATACCGATATGTGAGGTACGTATGTAAATTTTGAAAAGATGAAAATGATGACGGGTTTAGATTTCACGTGAAATTCTATGATCGTGTCAATTGGAAAAAATTTGTTTTTTTCATTCGCATTTATACCAAACATAAGAGCCTTAATTAATAACTCCATCATAATAACTGATCTTTATTATATATTACTGATTACATATGCAATCAATGTTTAATGTTAATAATTTGGAAGATTAAGTTTTATAGAAATAATATTTTGTTAATTTTAGCATAAAATAATATTTATTTGAGAGTTATATTGACCAATATAAGATACATTTTTTACTGTAACTAATTTTTTAGATTTATTGTAAATCAATGAAACAGTTCTTTCTTAAACATTTTCTTTCGTCGAATTTCGATGGGTTCCACCTCATAACTTTAAAATCAAACAATCGAAAAACTTCTTAAAAAGAAAATTAGACTTTCTTTAATTATTTGCCTTATGTTCCATCTAAATTACTTCACTAAATGACTGAGTATCTCTAAATTAAAAAAAAATAGGTGTGGAATCCTCATATACCTCATCCCATAACCAGATAAAAAGTAATAATGATTTCGCATTAAAACGGGAAAATTACATTCATTATTCAACTCAGTTGTAAGAAAGAATTTCAAATATACTTTTTGAGAAAAAAAATCTTAATAATTCACGATCAATGCTATACTTTTCGGTAATATTTAATTTGAAATCAGATAATTGCTTGAAATGATTTTTTTCGCCATTGAAATTAGCTTAATGGCAGAACTTTTTTCACAAAGTTTAAAACTGTAACTGAACTTATTAGTTTTAACTTATTTAATTTTCAAGAGGGTAGGAGCAATTTTAAATTAACTTTTTCGTTTATTTATTATGAAAATAAGAGATGTTTTAGAAAGCATCTTTGCTCGAATAACAAATTGACATATTTTGATAATTTAAGAAAACTCTTTTTGATGAAATCGAATTCAATAAATTTATCATTTAAAAGTTATTGCCAAACATTTATAAAAAATCAGAAATAAATTGTATACGCAACTTTATTCAAGTCGAAAATAATGAAAAATGTAAATACAGTCAGACCTCTCTATCACGACAGTCGATTTTCACGTCACTCCGCTTATCGCGTAATTTTTTCAAAATCTCGATTTTCTGTATACATAAACTCCGGTTTTTACATCGTTGAATAATTTTCAACTCCGGATATCCCGACGGCTTAGTAAAATTGCCCATTTTTCCTAAGCCATCTTACAAGCATGGAAATTAAGCGATAAGAAATGTCTTAGCCAAATTTTTCATAAAAGCGTCTAAAATACTCATTGACATAAAAGTGAAACTTTATTTCAACTAGTATCAACTTCATTTCAACTTCATTTTCAGTAAAAAATAGATTTCTTCTAGTACATTCTAGATCTTCCAGTCTAAATTAAATTAAATTCATCAGATCTTGAGAGTATAGAAGGTAATAAAGAGGGATAATAAGAAGATATCCGTCTTTTAATATTGCTTAAAAAGTTATAAGATCATGAAACCGGGGGATGAATATCGATCTTGATAAGGATGTCACCACATCGCCAAATGCAATGATTTCGAAATTATAAAAAAGAAAAAAACAGAAATTTCTTCAGATTCGAGGATCGAAAGTAACATGGAGCCAAAACAAAATAAATAATACTCTCTTAAAACGTCAGCCAAAAAATAACTCAAGTTGAGCCGAAAATCGCTCATCTCACGTTTTGAAAGACAGCTTCTCATAAAGGGTTGAAACAACTCAAGTGAGTGAGTTGCTTTTAAACAATTTAAATCAAGATGAGTTATTTAAATAAGTAATCCAAATCAATATGAGTAAAGCATTTAAAAAACAACTCATTCACAATTCAATCAATTACAGCTCTTTCCCGAGAAGCCAAATCCACTGTTTCGTTTTAAGAGTGTAAAAACAAAATTGTAGTTTAACAAATTACAATGACTATTTGGAAAAGGATATTTTCAGAGACTCAAATTTTAAAGACTTGTAAATAAATTCTATATTTAAATTAATAATAATAATAAGCATCATTTTTAGGATGATTATAACGAGTCTTATATTACGTATACCGTGCATTAAACATTAATATTCCAAGACCAATGATTAAAAAAAAACAGTAGATTAAAGATAGACAACTTTAACTGTTTAAAATGTGCATTTTTATTTGATGGAGATAACCATACTGACTTCTGAACGCCTCATATTACGTACGACATGGATTAAAAATTAATATTCCTGGACACATCACAAACAAATTTTAAATGAAATTTCAGCTTCACAATTTTTGGAACTGCAAATTTTTCAACTTTTTAACATCGTACATTTTTAATTTGTACACCGTTCCGTACACTGAGAAAAAAAAATATGGCGCATTCACCTAGAATGAATAGTTAGTCACTTTCTGAGTACCTAAACTAGAACTACAGATGTTCGAACTAAGCGTATAGGTTAAACAACTAAGCTGAATAGACGAAATAACCTAGCATTTCTGGGCTCTTGTTTCGTAGGGAACGAAACGATATTGAGTAATTTCAGTAACGAGAAATTATCGCTAGATTTTGGAAATGGTTTCATAAACTAGAATTATAGTTACTAAATAAAACCTCTTGTGTTCGCATCTATTTGCAGAGATTTTTAGATAAGTTTGTCAACTAGAATATAGGAAGACGCTCTTGAATTCTAGTTGGAGACTTTAGAACTCGCTAGCAAAGGGAGCTAGAATTTATAAGGATGGCATGGAACTATTTTTTCAAGAGTCGCAGTTTAGATTCTAGATGCTAGAATTATATTTTTTTCTCAGTGTAGAGGGGAAAAATACACTTTTTAATGAAATTTGTTTTAAATCTCTATCACAATTTGTTTTTAAATTACTAATTTTATTTTAAGTTTTTATTACTCTTTTTTGTCATTGGGGCAACAGAAGTATTCAGTTTTTGCACATTAAACTTGGACCAATCGGAAAACGAAAAAAATAAAAAACAGAAGTATTTCATTTGTAGACAATAAACTTGGACTAATCAGGAAACAAATAAAATTAAATAAGTTGGAAATTAAACCAATTAAAAGATTCAGATATACTTTAGATTTCCCAATTCTCTAACGAGAACAACAACTATTTTTTTTTTTCCAAATAGTTAACAAACCTCTAACTACAACCGAGGAATTGATTTGCATTGAAACGATCAGAAATTATCTAACATCCATTTCTGAAACAACGAATATTGTTCAAAATTCATTGTATAATATCGAAAACGAATTATAGGAAGCATATATAGGGATATGCAAACCATAATTCATCAGTATTTCATGTAACATTTATAAAAAAAAATCTGAAATCAGAAATCTGATTTTTATTCTTTTCAATTTTGTTTTTGTATTTATTTTGTTTAATAATGACGCTTTATTGCTTAAAAATGCAAGAACAGTTGTGAATTTAAAACTGTTTTAAATTAATTTAAAATACAGCTTTAATAAACATATTTTTCCCCAATCCCGGTCACCGCGATACTCCGTTTCTGACGACACTTTATTATGGTCCTGAGAGCATCAGGATAACGAGGTTCGACTGTATTTTACGGCCATGAATATTTTTCGCAAATAAAATACACTGTAAAAAAATATGTAAAGTTTCTAGAATTTTTCTAAATTGAGATTTCTAGAACGATAATATTTTGTAACGATAATAACAAAAATTCATGTTATACATACATGTTTACACCGTAAATCATAAAATGTATAAGGTTACTACGAATTGGTAAAAAAATTGCTTTTTTTTTTTTTTTTTTTTTTTTTTTTTTTTTTTTTTTTTTGTAGAATTATGATTGAAACTTATCCATGTATTATCAGAAAACGAAATATTAAAAATTCTTCTTTTTAGAAGAAGTGTTTGTTCTTTTTTGAAAAATTGCCAACGTGTATCGACCTAAACCTACATTATTATGGTACAGATGAAATATTAAATATGTGATCTTGATTAGTACCGAAAAGACGGTTGCCTAAACTATTAGAATGTTACAGAGAAGTTGTTGCTTCATTTTTCATCTTTCCATGACCTGTCACCCAATATCACCACAAGTATATATAGGCATGTGTAAACACTCATGTAAGAAGGTAAATACACTTACATAAAACACTCATCGGGATCGTACTGTATTTACTTTAACTATTTAAGAATTTCTGTTTAAAAATAAATATTTTAATGGCAGAAAAATATATCCTTTCTTTAGTAGAATATTTTTATTGCTTTAAACGTCTTACTTTAATTATTTTTAACACGAGTATCAATAAGGTAAAAATAAAATGAATGATGCCCAGTTAAACTGATGGCATAGAGCTCACAGGCTATGTAGACTAATTGTATATTACAGCCTTATATAATAATGCCTTTCAAAAAAAAAGGAAGGAAGTACCCCCCCCCCCATTTCCTTTCTTTATACTTAATCAATGAAGCCCCAAAACTAATCAGGGATACGCCTTATCATATAATAAACCTGTATCCAAAATTCGAAGAAAGTCGAATTATTCTGCATAAAAACCCATTTATGTAATTTAAGAAACGTTGTGCCCCGTTTCCTCCTTTCTAATTAACCATTAAACCTCCAAAACTGTTCAGAAATTCAACTAATCAGAAAGAAACTACATCCAAAATTTAAAGCAAATCGGATAACTCTTTATAAAAATCTATTTAGCTAACTTAAGGGGGAAATAATCGCCCGTATCCCCCTTTATAATTAATAGAAGAACACCACAACAAATGAGCGAAGCTTCTTATTACTATGAACCTGTATCCAAAAATTGGAACAAATCGGTTAATGAAATCGGTAAATTTTGCGTGAAAAACCTAAATTAAGACGGGGGGATTACCCCCCTTCCCATTGCCCCTCTTTAAACTTATACAATGAACACCCAATACTAATCTCGGAGGCACCTCATTAGAATGATCATACATCTAAGATTTGAACGAAATCTACTAATTCTGCATGAAAAACCCATTTATATAAATTAAGGGGAGGGCAATAGCCCCCGTTCCCCTTCTTATATTTATAGAATGAACTCTCAAGGCAAATCAGGGAAGCGTCTTATCATAATAAGCCTATATCCAAATTTTCATGTAAATCGGATATTTTTATCATGAGTTACCGCGTTACGTACGAATGTACGAACGTACGCACATACATACAGAACGGGCGGGCACATAAGCTCTCAGGCTTTGATAGCCTGTGAGCTAAAAACCAGTAAGCTCATTAAAGCGGTTCACTTTCTTTCATCATTTAACTATTAATCGCTCATTAGCATAAACATATGTCCTTCATTTTGTCAGAATACTTCAAAGGAAACTCATTCCAATTCATTTAAGAATTTCGGAAGTTCATTCTTGCTAGAAAGGCATTAAAGTATCTTCAAAGATTAACGTGATTTGTGATCCTTACCTTTTAATTTCCCTTTATAAATCTCAATAAACCCAATGCTCGAAAAATGACCCAAGAGACCGAAAAGTATTGTGAAGTGTGTGTCAAGTTTCGAACTTGAAAGATACATTATTTTAGCAAATGAATCTGGCTCTGATGAATTCCGGTACCTATAAATCATTATAATTACTCTTTTAATCGCCTTTAAAAATGCTAAATAAATCAAATATTTTACAAGCTTGCATAAGTATAATGTTTTAGAAATCATTGACCCACACATCATATTATTTTAAAGTGCTTTGTTTAAAAGTTGAAGTGATATTTATAAAAATTATCATGAAGGAGAATAGTAGTTTGAGCAGCGACAAAATAATCAGATTAATTAAATTTTTTTAAAAAAAGGTAAAAAAAAATGATGCAGTACACAATCGGTTATATTGAACACGGAAAGGTACTACAGATCTCTTTCACTGGAAAATATTTTGCTTTTAGCATCATATGAAATTACGATTTTTGCAATGTCCGAAGGGAGAGTCACAGAGATAAACCTTGATGTGTGTAGGTCATTTTCGTTAAGACGTTGGTTAAGATAGCCCTTTAAGACCCAGCCAACACCATTTTATTGATAATCTATCCATTTAAACATTTGTCTCTGTGTCGTAATGTAATAAAAACACTAATCGAGTGATCGTTCTGGTTTGGAGGAAAAAGTAAATTATCACTTTTGTTTCAACAAATAGCGATAATAGTACATGTTATACTTTTATACGGCATGACTAGATTTGTTTCCAAGTACAAGAGATTAATCACTCATCGGGTGTTAAAGGATTATAGCAGAATAGGCCACTTTTGAAGTTTATTACGCTTTCCAACATAGTTAAAAAAAGTTATGAATTCAGTCTATCTGTGTATTTGTCTCTCTGTACTTTCATGGCAATACAGTTATGGTTTACACGTAGTACATAGAACACATATATACCATGGTATATTGCTATGAAATTTATATGTGTTTGCGGTTTATTATGCATGTATAAAAAATGAAATGTATAGCATTTACGGATTATTTACAGGGACACTGTTACTACAATTCATACATAACACTGAAGCGTACGACCAAGAGAATCCGATGTGCATATGTTTTATTGTTCATTTACAGGAACACACAAAAGTATTTGACTACGGTAGAGCCTACGTATAATAATTGCTGGAAATACGTATTCAGTTGTGGTATATGTTTTAAAATTAGATTTATTTATTTATTTGAAATATTGCTCGGTATGCATAAATTCTATAGACCATATACACGGCCGCAGATAAGTACTCAAGTAAATTTTCGTTTATTCACGGAAATTACTGAATACAAATTTTCAACTGGGCTGGTTGTTTAATTGAACTACCTTTTAGCGTATTATACAGTGTACATATGAATCCATAGATTGTAATTCAACGCTGTGCAAAAATTAAAAAGAAAAAGAAAGAAAGAAAGAAAAAGAAAAAAACGAGTATTCTTTGAACTATTGATGGTAATAACAGAA
This sequence comes from Maratus speculifer, assembly GCA_964019185.1. Lineage (NCBI taxonomy): Eukaryota > Metazoa > Arthropoda > Arachnida > Araneae > Salticidae > Maratus > Maratus speculifer. The sequence continues at coordinate 245,600,856 of OZ025295.1, read as the reverse complement.
ATGGGGTTTTCAAATGCGTTATGTGTCATTCATTTTTTTTATTTAGACATTTTCATTCATTTTAATGAACTGGTAAGTTTTGTTACTGTAGTCTGAATGTGTTGGAAAGTGCTTCATAATCAACGCTGGATATATAATTTACGCTTTTCTTTTTTCATTAATTCCAGAAATTCATTTCTTTGAAATAACATTTAGACGATGCGCTTTTCCAAAAAATATTTCCAATGCATTAAATATTAGCTTGACTTGAATGATGAAATAATTGAAATTACTCTTTTATCGTTTATAAAAAGACACTGCGGCCTCACCAATTTTAATCGTTTTCTTTCAACACGGTCATTAAAAAACTGATTAAGATGATTAAAGTGATATTATAAAGTTCACTAATTTTCACGGTTTTGTTTTAGATTTTTTAAAACACATATAGCATTTGATATAGTAACTTATTCATGATGCGTAAAAGAAAGAATGTTATATCAGACGGATGTATTTATAAAACATAATGACATGATTTTATGATCAACGCTATTCGGCTTTATTACGCATTTATGTGGGTAATAACGCCAAGTAAACAACAACTATAAAATAAGATGGAATACTTGCATGTAAACTGCCTAATTCTAAAGATGCAAACCCAACAGCCCTTGAAATTGACAAATTTATCTTACTCATTATTAATTGCGATATCAAGGTGGAGTTATAATAATTTGATATTTTGTTCTTCTGAAATGAAAAAAATAGCAGCACTAAGGACATATAACTTTTTCTTTATCCCTTTTGGTTTTAAACAATGACAATAATGCTTTTTCTTGCATAAAATAAAAGATAAACATTCTTCGTGTGTAGTTCCAGCACTGAAAAGAATAAACCGGAATAATAACTTAGATGGATGGTATTATTACCCCGGTGTACTTATTCCGCAGTAAACTACAAAGTACCTCGCGAACATATCGAAATCTTCCACAATATTTTGAAACTATGTGAATTACAATGCAAATTTATGGAATAAACAATATATTTCCTAAGAAATATATTGTTTTCAGACCACAGAATTTCTTCGTGTATTTTAGATCGAGCGTTGAGTCTTACGTGCTTTTTGCAGCACGGGTCTACATACATAAGGTCTACAAATAAAACAAATTAAATTCTAGGAGTTGTTTGTGATTCAAAAAATTCGGAGACTTTCTGTGCAGAACCCGTAGGTGCCATATTCTGGATTCTTTCATGATTACGCAAAACATTAGAAGAGATCGTTACTAATCACCAGGCGTTATTACCCCAGGACACCTTAGATATTCACGAACTAAATCTTTAAAATAATTTTGAAACAAAAGAATTTTTTAAAAGTTGATAAAGCGAAGAAATTTTTAAATTGACTTTTTTTTCTTTTTTAAATATTATTTGATGCATAAAAATTTTATCGAACATTTGCGGAGCTACACAAAATTTCTTAGGTACGTTTCCAGTTATTCACTAAAATTGCTGAATGAAAATATTTAACTGTGATATTCGTTTAACTGAACCATACATTTTACTGTACTATATAATATACATACAAATCTATAAATCCAATACATTGCCACACAAATAAAAGAAAATGGATATTTTTCCGACTATTGATATCAATAGCAGGAATAAATTTTTCAAACACATTATACGTTATTCAGTTTTTTCATTCAGACATTATTATTCATTTTAATGAACTGGAAAGTTTTGTTAGAGAATTCTAAATCTGCTAGAAAGTGTTTAATATCCAATGCTGTAAGCATGATTTTGCGTTTTTTTTTTTTTTTTTTCAATACTTCTATAAATTCTTTTCTTAGAAGTGACGTACTCTAAAATAATATTCGGAAAATGTATTTTTCTAAAAATTATTTCCAGGACGTAAAATATTAGTTTGAAATGAATGATTAAATGCTTTAAATTACTCTTTTTCCGTTAATAAAAAGATACTGCAGTGTTACCCTTTTTATCGTTTTCTTTAAACACAGTCATTAGAAAACTAATCAGATATTCACTAATTAATTCTTTAAAATAATTTTAAAAGAACAAAAAAAAAAAGTTTTCTAAAGTTAATAAAGCGAAGAATATTTTAAAGTTTTCTCTAGATTTAAGCAAGATAAACTTATCGACATTTACTAAAACTGTCAACATTAAAACTTTTTTTTTTTTACTCGTAAATCGAATTTTCGGAATCTCATATTTGTTATATCCCTGGAGGCATGCAAGAAACTTCACATCAAGATGTTGCATAATTTATTGCTGACAAAAGTTTAGTTTATCACAAATATGTTTGTGTCAATATCCTTTTTTAATTTTTCCAATAAGACTGCAAATGTTGTTGATCGATTTATTCCTTAGACAGAGTTTGGTAATTAAAAAAGAACATTTCTACTCAAAACAATAAAAATATTATTTTAATACAAAGATATTTAATTTTATCGCGAATTTTTTAGAAGTAGGTGGGTAGACAGGCATTGATTCCCCCCCCCCTCACGGCAAAATACATTTTTTTTTATGCTATGATATGTTTTAATATAATTTTAAATGTATATTTACTTTTTTGCTGACTGAAATAAATTTGAAGTTTTTTTTTAAATGCGTTATAAAAGATGAAAAACATAGGTTTGTAAAGCAAATTTTATGCATTTATCTATTACCATAAAGTACCGAAATTGACCTCCACCCCCACCCCCACTCCCATCCCCGCCTCTCCGAATATAAACGTTCCTCATACATAAGAATTTTTCATTTTTTGTTTGTGGAAAAAATACAAATTATAAGCCCTCCCTTTGAAGTTTCATTTTCTGACGTTTTCAATTCTCTTTTTTTTTCTTTCTCTCAGGAAATTCCTCACGGGTTTTTATCTTGTAACTCCTGAATGAGTACAGTCGGTTCTCATTAATTCAAACTCGTCAGGATCACAAGATCTGTTCGAATTATCCAGAAATCGAATCGTGGAAAGTATGAGAGGAAAACATGTTTAAAGAGATATTATTACAAAGGAATTAATGTTATAGCATATTTTTCATATATTCCTGCCGTTATCATTGGAATATGAATTAATATTAAATCAAAAGGTATAAATATATAAACTAATTAAGGGATAACGAACAAGCAAAATAGGAGAACAGTTGGAGGTGTCAGTGATAGACAGGCGGAAAAAACGGGTATCATATGAATGGGCTTATATGTATAACTAGTTTTAGAAATGTTCTGACAAAAATGAAAGAAAGAAAGTTACTTTAAGTATCTGAAATCCGTGTGAAAGTAAAAACAAAAATGAAAAATCGGAATTCTCGTTAGTTCGAACTAAACGAAGTAAAGAAAAAATAAGTTCGAATAAATGAAAAATTTTAACATTATTCAGCCCTTGGAAATTTCGGAATTTCATGTTTAGCTCAAATTAAGCGAAGATTCGATTTATCCGATTCCGAATTAACGAGAGTCGACTGTACATCTTAAGCATTTTTAACTAATCTCTTTACATATCATTGCATCAAAATGACATACCAGGTGGGAAAAAAGTCCGTATAAATTTTTAAAATTCAAAATTCATAACAGCCAGAAAAATAACTGCAATAAAAACTTGGTTTGCAGGCTTAGCATCTATAGATCACGGGATTATTTTTTAAAGACAGGAATAAAAAATCACTCAAAAAATATCCGACAGATGGCGCTGAAAGTGTTCGACTTCGGTTGAAATATGCAAATAAGAGGGTTACAATAACTTGCACTGCTAATCCACAATTAGTTCACGGTTGAAAGACGTGTACTTGATCAAGGATACTGTATACGAAGGATGAAGTTTTGTTGGTGAAGTTATTTTACGTGAAACAGGAATCTACTTATTCTTGATGAAGTACACGGTTCTGAATCGTCAACTAATTGTGGATTAGTAGTGCAAGTTCGATTAACCTGTTCTCATTTCAAATAATATAAATAAAAACTGAACTTGCGGTACGACAATCCTTTAAATATTATGTCTTGCATTACCCCGCTTCTGTTTTTTTTTTTTAACTATTCGGAAAATAGTTGTTATCTTCGGTAAAGAATTGGGAAATCTGAAGAGTATCTGAATGTTTTTATTGGTTGAATTCCACAACTTATTTTTATTTTATTCGTTTTCTGATTGGTCCATGTTTAATGTCCAAAGATGGAATACTTCTGTTTTTTTTTTTTTTTTTTTTTTTTTTTTTTTTTTTTCGTTTTCTGATTGATCTATGTTTAAAATTCAAAAATGGAATAATTATGTGTATAATGTATTATGTGTTATGTTTTTTTGTTTTATGTTTTATGTTTTTTTTTAATTTATGTGTTATAATGTAATAATCTCTACGTAACGGTGTAAAAATTTTAAATGTGCGATGTTTAGAAGTTCTAAAATTTACAGTTCCGAAAATTCTAAAACTGAAATTTCATTTAAAATTTGTATATGATAAGTGCAAGAATATTAATGTTTAATCTATGTCGTGCGTAGTATGAGGCATTCAGAAATTAGTCTGATTAACTCCATCCAATAAAAATGCACATTTTAAACAGTTAAATATCTCTATCTATAAACGACTGTTTTTTTTTTTTAATCATTATTGGTCTAGGAATATTAATGTTTAATGCAAGGCGTGCGTAATATATAACTCGTTATGATCATTATAAAAATTATGTTTACAATTACTATTAATTTAAATATAGAATTTATTTATAATTCTTTAAAAATTTTAGTCTTTGAAAAATCATTTTTCAAATAGTTGTTGTAATTTGTAACATTACAATTTTTTTTCTTTTTTTTTACTATTTGGAAAATAGCTTCGTCCTCGATAGAGAATTGGGAAATCTGAAGTATACCTGAATGTTTTCATTGGTTCAATTCCTCAACTTATTTCATTTTGTTCGTTTTCTGATTGAATTCTATGCTTAATTATGGCCAACTAGATATATAACGGCCAGCGCATTTCGCTAAAAACCGCTGAAAATTTTAAGCTGGATTCTGCTTCAAACCCTGAACCATGTCATTGGACCACGTGACGCAAACTCTGCCCATGGAGCATTCAGCATTGAATAAGCTGATTTTTATATACGTTTAATATGTAAGCAGTTTGGATCTGAAGTTTTTTCTTGAATTCCTATTTTTGTTTAATTTATTTTTATTTTAAGAATTAGTACTATAAAAAACTTGTCAGTATAAAAGTAGTAGATATTATTGAGAAGATGTAAAATAAGTTTAATTGAATTTAACAACTTAAGTATTGAAGTTATGGATTTTTTTCTTTCCTTTTTAGTTTTCGTTTTTAATTCTTTTATCAGTAAGAGTTGGCCTTATCAAAAATTTGTAAATAGAAAAGTTTTAGATAACATTAAGAGCATTTATGAAAAATTTTAATTGGATTTGATATTTAAAAATTGGCAAAGTCATGTTTTTTTTTCTCTCAAAATCCCTATTTGTTTCGCCTCTTGAGCGCATTTTTTTACTTTTATCAAATATCTGTCAAGCATAAACTTCTGGTCCATCTTTTAGAAGTAATAAAAACTTTAAATTGACTCGATATCTATTTTAACTAAGAAGTTTTAGGGTTTTTTTCGGTTTTCACAAAAACTCACCTTATTCCCACCTACTTGTTCCGATTTTACCTATTAATGAATTTGACCGAGATTTTATGGCGCTTGATCTTATGTATCAGTTTTTGTATCAGAGATTTGAGCAGAATTATAGAAGTTACCATGCTCATAAAAAAGTGATATAAGTAGACAGATAAACTTTTTTCACTAATTGTAGTTTTCGGATCTAGAGGTTATGATCGACGTAGATCTGCAAAAAAGTTTCAGAAATTCCAACATAGGAGCGACCAGGGGTGTAGTCGTAAAAATAACAGAGGATATACGCTCTAAGCAGTAAGGTAAATACACTCAAGGTAGAGGATGTACCCCAGAGTTTGTATACTATAAGCTTTCTTGATAAACAGAGGGTATATGGTGTGCCTTTAAAAAATCCAGAAGGTATACGGCGTATACCCCCTTATACCCTCCATTACATCCATGGGAGCGACCGCAACAGGTAATATTTCATACGAAATCTACCTAAAAAGCATTAGGCAACAGAGTTATCAGAGAACATCTCTGTGGCTAAATGAAAACAGAAAGTTTGGGATTTCAGGTAATGCTTTGGTTAGATTGGGGAAATTCTGTGCTTCGAAGGTAAATGAGTAATCATAGCAAAACTTCGCTTTTTAACGAAATATAATCACCAAATATATGTGCTTATCTGCAGATTTTTTTTAGGAAGTAAAAGAGTTCAATATCCATTCAGAGACTTCTACATACCATACAGTTGAGTATTTGAAGGAATATCCAGCCAAAATTATTTTTTATGCGTTTTACAAAAATAATTGTAATTGACTTATTAGTAAATTCTCTTAATTAATCTTATATACACATAAAAATAAGCTATTATTTAAAAAAATATATATATAATACAAAATGTACTTATTTTTTTACTGTTTATAAGAATAAAGTAATACTGATTGAGTTGTTTTAATTGTAAGTTATGATATGTGAAATGTGGTTATTTATATTATCCGTAAACTTTTTATTTTTTATGTAATCAAACGTGCATTATCAAATTAAATAATATACAGTCAACTCTCGTTAATTCGAAATCGGATAATTCGAATCTTCGCTTAATTCGAACTAAATATGAAGTCCCGAAATTTTCAATTACCGAATAACGTTAAAAATTTTCATTAATTCGAACTCATTTTCTCTTCTTCAATTTCTCTTTATCTTTTTTTCATTAATTCGAACTAACGATAATTCCGATTTTGCATTTTTCTTTTCTTTCTCATGGATTTTAGATCATTTTAATAACTTTCTTTCTTTGATTTGTGAGAAAATTGTTCCAAACGAGTATACATATAATCCAATGCATTTGATTAAAATAGCAAATAAAGCCTTTGTGCACAAATGTTTAAAGATAGAAAACCAACGGTTATAAATGCACAAATAAAGTATGAAAAGGTAGCAAATAGCTATTTCCAATCTACTATCGAGATTCTTCATCAGTGCAAAACTCAGCGAGCTAAAAAATAGCAAAACTGAGCAAAGAGACAGAGAGATGCAAGCTTACATACTCGCTATGGGAACAATCCCGCCTAAAGAAAAGCAACCAATGAGAAGAAAGCAGCCAAACCAACTGGGTGGACAAGTTGCGACATCTATCGGGGAACAAGCAAAACAAAAACTAAAAAGCGAGTGAAAAAAAGAGTATTAAATTAAAGATTTCCAAATACTTGGAAACAGGGTTCGGTGATATATATCAATGGATATATATCATGATATATATCATGATATATATCCGATATTTATTTTCAAAATATCAAGCTTTTTGATATTTTCGATATTTTCATATTTGATATTTATTTTCAAAATATCATGATTATTGATATTTTCATATATTTAATTTTTATTTTCAAAATATTTTTAGTCAACAAAAGTCTAAATGAGCTCTTCAATTGTTATTAAAAATTAACCCATCTGTAAATAACTAAAATATTAAAAACATGCTTACAAAATATCCCCCACCTCCAAAAACTATTTTTAGATTGCACCTGCTAGAATTGGAAAAAGGGGTGATGATTGGCTAATCTGAATTGCTCAATAGTCAATCAGGCAGTGTAATGTGTAGGCATAGAATAGACATGTTTTAAGAACAAAATTTTACATATGTTGCAAGTCTTTGCTGTGCTGTCATTATTTTGTTCTTGTTGATATTATATTTAAATGATATAAAGCTTAAAAATTTTATTAAAGTTTTTATTGCAATCACTATGCCAAGAATAAAAGATTCCTTCGGAAAGAAGATTAGCAGGGGAACTTTTGGATGATTTACACAAAAAAGTAGTTGAAGAATCAAAGGAAATTCTCTCTGGAGAAACTGTAACTATGAGTCTTGATGGCTGGAGTAATATCCACAACGAGTCACTTATTTGCACCGCAGTGATCACAACATCTGGTGATACTTTCCTAACTTCGACTATAGATTCATCAGAACATTCACATACTGCAGAATATTTATGTGATGTGGCAAAACAATCTATCTTGGATTGTAAAGAAAAATTTGCTGTAGATGTTCGCAGTTTTGTTACAGATAATACTGGAAATGTTAAAAAAATGAGAGAAGAGCTTGCTAAGTCTGAAGATTTTGATATTATTTACTATGGTTGTTCTGCTCACATATTAAATCTTCTTGCCAAAGACATAGAATTTCCAAATATAAGTAAAAATGTCATCAAGATAATTAAATATTTTAAATATACTCATTTGCCAACTGCTTGGTATAAGAAAAATGGTGGAAAACTGCCAGTAATACCTCAAGCTGTAAGGTGGAACACAATGTTCGATACACTGAAGTCTTTTTTAGATAACAGATTAAAACTGGTGCAAGTCTGTCAGGATCACAAACTTGAAATTGATAAAGAAATTTTCAATTTAGTGAATGATGTCAACTTAATGGTTAATTGCACAGATTACATAAATATTTTAACACCTATTGCAGATGCATTAGATGAAATGCAAAAAGATGACACTAAGATTGCACAATGTGTAGAAATTTGGTGCAAATTAAAGGAACAATTGGAAACATCTGGAAAGGATATCAAGAAAAAAATTATTAGCAAGAGAAGAAATGGCATTGTCACCAGCACATTTAGCTGCTAATATGTTGGCCCACAGATACTGTGGGAAAAAATTAACTGAAGATCAAAAGCATAGTGCTTTTAATTTCTTGCGTTCAGTAGACAAAGAACTTTTGCCCCTGGCAATGACATTTTTAGCAAAGAAATCTCCTTTTCCAAGTTTTATGTTTGAAATTGAATATATAAAGGTTGAACCAATAATTTGGTGGGACAATATTAAATTGGAGCAGCCCATAAAAGAAAAAATGTCCAACTTAACTAATCAGTTGTTTACAGCTTCTCCTTCAACAGCTGGATTAGAAAGAATCTTTTCCAGTTTCAGTTTAGTTCAGTCTAAACTCCGGAATAGGTTAGGGAATGAAAAAGCTGACAAGCTTACATTCATGTTTAAATTCTTCAATAGAAAAAAATAATTTATTTTTTATTTATTATTATTATTATTATTATTATTATTATTATTTTGTATCTTGAAACTTGTTCTTTAAAAATAATTTTTTTTAAAACTTGAAACTGAATTCTGTATTTTGTGTTTTGATGAGTGAAAAGGTAATTTGTTGAACATCACAAAAAATTGTTTGTCTTCATTTATTTAATCATCAAATTTACAAAGGAAAAAAAAAAGATTTAGAATATTGGTTTATGTTTTCATGTTAACTGTAATATGATTAAAATTTTAATTTATATTAAATCAAAAAATATTTGTAATCAATAAGCTGAAAATTTTGAAAATATCGGATATATATCGAAAATATCAGATATATATCAAAATATCGGATATTTTCGATATTTTCGAAAATATCATGATATTTACGAACCCTGCTTGGAAAATAAGGAATACTAGATAAGTCATTGACTAAGGAGTGAGAATTTTTTATGATGTGGTAAGCTTCCCAAAAATCAAGATCAAGAATGGAAGGACTTGTTCTTCGATAGATGTCGCAACTTGTCCACTCAGTTGGTTTGGCTGCTTTCTTCTCATTGGTTGCTTTTCTTTAGGCGGGATTGTTCCCATAGCGAGTATGTAAGCTTGCGTCTCTCTGTCTCTTTCCTCAGTTTTGCTATTTTTTAGCTCGCTGAGTTTTGCACTGATGAAGAATCTCGAGAGTAGATTCGAAATAGCTATTTGCTACCTTCTCATACTTTTTTTGTGCATTTATAATCGTTGGTTTTCTATTTTTAAACAATGCATTTGATATCCACTTTCTTAATGTCCCGTCTGTCCATCAGTGATGCTTTAAATTTTTCTTCCATTGTGCTTGTTTCTAATATTTTAATTAGTTTATGTATTTATACATTCTAATTTAATATTAAGTCATCTACTTATAATAAAATGCGTCCGAAGATTAGTGTGTAGAACGATTCCAGGTTGTGCCACTCCTATCTGGATGTTGCTAGACGCCACGTTAGGCTTAATCGAAAACAGATGCTAAAATGATGCTTTTAAAATTTCTTCCACTTGAAATAATGTTTTTTCAGCATATTTTCATATAAAATATGTATATCAAACCACAATTATAATACATAAAGATAACAGTGGAAATGGAAAAGTTTTTTACTATCTGAGTACGATCGTATTTTATTTATCACTCTAGCACCGTCTCTCACAACTTTAGTGCTGCCATCTATGAGCTATTTTAGATGAATTTAAATTTAGTTTTATTATTATTTTTTTTAAATACTAGCATTTATCCGGTTAATTTTTTTTTAATTTTGTTTTCTATTTAAATAAATAAGCTCTTTTATTTTTCTTCAAGTTGTTATGGATATATAAGATGTCATCATGACTGCATCAGTATAATTGAAAATTATTTTTTCACATGTTCTTAAATTAAAACTTTATCTGCTTTGATGCAATGCATGCAAATAAATCAAAATTGCTCTTAAATTAAAATTTGATTATTTTTATTTTGTTTATGATATTATATATTCCTTACATTTAAATGGCATTTGATAAAAAATACAAATTTCGTTTACAATGTAAGCAAATTTCGAATGGATATAATCTAAGATTTAAAAACTGGTAGATTTAATTTAAAATTTTACAAAAGAAACAATAATAATAATTTTGGTTTTCATAACTTACGGATTGAATTTTTAAAGTTGCAAGCTGAAGTTTTTAAAAATTCATTTTGATTTAAATCAATGCCTCCTACTATAGAAAATAGCAGTATTGTCTATAAGAAACTAAGATTTTTTTTTTTTTTAAAGTTGTTTTGTGTATATTAACTGCGTATGGATGGCACCAAATCTAAATTTAAAAAGAAAACGCAAAGCTTCATAATCGACGCCTAAAAGCATCGAACTAAGAATTTATCATATACCCACGACTAAAATCGCTGCCGAATCATAACAAAGAATCATAATAAAGAATGTATTTTAAAATTTTAAAAACTTCAATATTTAATTTAAATGTTTTGTGAAATCTTCAGAAACTGAGTTTTATTTTGCTAATTATCATTATTATTGTAATAAATACTGTTCTTTGTTTTGAAATTAAAATTTGTTCAAAAACTAAATATCAAGTAAAAAAAAAAAAAAAAAAAATCATTTGTATTTGTAGAAATTTATTGCTATTTTTAAAATGTGCTTTTTTTACAATACAAACTCTTCAAAAATAAAATCTGCATTCGGTTTGTTTGTATGAAGTATTAAAAAGATGAAATGCAAGTGAAAATTCCGTCATTTTTGACGGGGTTATGTACTAGTATTCTAATGATAACAGACGAAATAAATAATAATAATAATAATAAAATTATAACATTCACTCCTTTGTAATAATACCATATTAAGCTTGTTTTCATTTTATATTTTAAATAATTCGAACTTCGGATAATTCGAACATTTCTTGTGGTCCCGACGAGTTCGAATTAACAAGAGCCGACTGTATATGTTTATGTATATATTTTTGTGTATGTTATATTTACCAAAATTGTACTTTAGTATGGAGATTCTGATTTTGAGTGATATTAATAGATTAACAAAATAATTTATATTTGAAAATGTCAACTATATGCACACAATTTTTTTTCTTTTAAAATTATAAGCAAAGCGACTAGACTTTAAAAATGGTACGGCAAACTAGTGCCCCTTTTTAAAGTTATTTGTTTAAATCAATCTACTTAAATAAAATTTAAAACGTCTTACAAAGAAAACATTTACATTTTACTAGCTGATCTGCCCGACGTTACCCGGTACCATAGATGTTTTTAAACAAACTGCAAACATTTAAAATCTCCTTTCATACTAAAATAGAAAAAAAAATAAATTTTATCCTGAGAATATCTTAAAATTGTGATCACAGTATATCACACACAGTATATCACAGTGTATCACAGTACAGAGTGATGACAGGTATATATTTCTATTACCAAAACCATAGTTTTCAAACACATGTTTTGGAAAGATAAAGAAATATAGTCGTTGATTTTACCTATTTTGAACCACAAAAAAAATTCAATAATTGAATTATTTTAAAATTCCTTTCTTCAATGAGACCTACTGCATGCAAAATCTTCTGAGCACGCGAGCGACGTGCGCTGCACATCTGAACAAACCCTAGGAAAACATAAGAGAAGTAATTACCTAATTCACTACTTTTTTGTATGGTGCCATGGATGAATTTTGAAGATCGATTGTAAATAAATCAGGAAAAACAAAACCATCAAAATAGAAAAAATTAACAAATGCGTGTGCAGTTTGTTGTTAGCATTTAGCCGTAAAATGCAGTCGTAAAATCCCATATTTACCACCTGCTCTCATATGGTGGTTACTTCGTTGCCGCTGATCGGTGGCTAGCTGCAAATAGCCTCTAACCTGGATGCTTCGTTGCCGTGGGTGGAAAGCTGCAAATACCCTCTTACCCATTACTTTTTTTTCAATATAAATTTAAATTTAAAAATCCGGTTGCGTAGTGCGTTTTCCAGTGTTAGCATCCACACATGACAAAAATTTCAGAGACATGAGTGTTATAATTTCGGTTTTATCCACGGCCAGGCAGGCAGGCAGACATATATCTCTTATTTTATATATATAGATTATTATTGTTGTTGCATTAAAAATAAAGCCATTGCGTACAAGAACTCGTGAAGCTTCATTTATGACACATTTAAACGTAATTAAACATAAGAACAAAATTGTAACATTACAATAAAGTACATGTTCACGAAGAACCGTCATCTTCAGTCGATTTCAGGAGAATCCGATTATAACTCACACTCCTGTAAAAGACATAGAACATTGCACCAGTTAGTCAATTATTATAAAATATGCGTTTTACAATTGTTGAACCAATTTTATATTTGGATTTTTGCTCTTGTTTTTGCATCAAGTATTCGTGTGTGCGTCGCGCAGCATTTTCTATAACCCGTAAACTTTGGGTTTAATGCACTGGTTCGTATAATTCAAATAATTAAAATTTGCTTAATTTAAGTATGGTTTCGATGTTGTATAGCACATTTAAACAGTTCTAAAACAAAAACCATTCATAGAAACAGTAAATGCACATCCTAAATTATATTAAAAAGATCAAAATATCTTTGAATGAAAGAAAAGAGAATTTTTCACTATATCAAAAAGTCTAATGCTTTACACTGAGGTGACAAAAGTCGTGGGATACCCTACTAATAGCGTGTCGGTCCTCCGTTTGTCCAGCGAAGTGCAGTAACCCGGTGTAGCATGGACTCCACGAGTCGTTGGAAGTCCTCAGGAGAAAGATATAGCCATGCAGCCTCTATAGACGTCCATAATTCCAAAAGTTTTGCCGGTAGAGGATTTTGTGCACGGACTGATCTCTCAATTATGTCTCATAAATGTTTGATGGGATTTATGTCAGACGAACGCGATGGCCAAATCATCCGCTGGAATTGTTTAGAATGTTTTTCAAACTAATCGCGAACAGTTATGGCCTGGTGACATGGCCAATTGTCAATCTGGAATATTACATCATTTTTGGGGTACATGAAGTCCTTGAATATTTACAAGGGGTCTCCCAGTAGCTGAACGTAATCATTTCCAGATTGCGATCAGTTCAGTTGGACCAGCGGACCCAATCCAGTCTATGTAAACACAGCTCTCACCATTATGGAGCCACCACCAGATTGCACAGTGCCTTGTTGACAATTTGGGTCCATGGCTTCATAAGGTCTGCGCCCCACTCTTACCCTTCCATCAGCTCTTACCAATTTAAAGCGTCACTCATCTGACCAAGCCACTTTTATCCACTTACAGACCTACAGCCGAACTGATATGGTCACGAGCCCTGGAGCGCCGCTGTTGGCGATGTCGTGCATTTAGTAATGCCACCCGAGTCGGTCTTCTGCTGCTGTAGCCCATTAAATACAGATTTCTCCAGACTATGCAGACGAACATGCCCGTTGGACGTCCCACATTCATTCCTGCAGTCATTTTACGCAGTGTTGCAAGTCTGGTCATACTGACAATTCTACGCAGACGTCGCTTGTCACGGTCATTAAGTGCCGGCGGTCGACCGTTACGTTGTCCATGACGGGAGGTTATGCCTGAATTTAGGTATTCTCGACATACTCTTGACACTGTGGATCTCGGAATGTTGAATATCCTAACGATTTCCTAAATGAATGTTCCATGTGTTTAGATCCAACTAGCATACCGTGTTCAAAATCCGTTAATTCTTTTCGTGTGGCCATAATCACATAAACATCCTCCTCACATGAAGCGTTTGAGCGCAAATTTAAGTCCTGCTTAGGCACTGACCATTTATACAATTTGTAAGTGACACTACTGTCATCTATATATTTCCATATTGCTATCCCATGATTTTTGTCACCTCAATATATAGTGCATTAATCAATTTTCTCAAAATGTAATATTGGTTTTTAGGTTCCTATTACTTCTCAATTAAACATTCTCAGTTGTGCTGTTTAATTTATACATGGAAAAGCATGAAAATAATTTTAATTTCAATGTTTTTAATTTATGACGTTTGTATATAGGAAAAAACAGGGACGGATGGAACAAATTTTACAAAAACATTTATTGTTAATTATGTTTCGCTAATACAAAATTTAAAATTTCAGAATAATATCTTAAAACATCTTAACGTATTTAAAAGTTATAAAATTGATGATAATAATTATAAATTTAGATTGGATAAACCAATTAAACTAACAAGAGAAATGTCCCATCGCTTTTTCGTATAAGGGAAGGATGGGACATGTTTTTAAAATGAAAATTCATTTCAATTTTTTTTAATGTGATGAAAACTGGCAAAACAGCGTGATGTTTACATTCCTAAGTTTTAATGAAAAACACAACATTTATTTTATGATATGTTGTATTATACTTTGTAAAATCCAAATCAAACGCAAAGCTTACTCCCTCTAGAACTTGTGCCATCAATTAATTTTTATGGATGTATCTTTGCAATTATATCTTGTTCATCAATAATAGAACAATCAATTTCTTTCGGGAAGGTGATTTTTTTTTCATTCCTCCTCACAAACAGTATATTACAATGTAAAAATAAAAGTTTGAAATTTCTGTGTAATAAATATTTCAAAACAATACTATTTCATTTTTTATAAAATTACAAAGTTACTTCTTAAAGTTCAAAGTTCAAAAATTAAAGTTTACTTCTGCTAGAACTTGTGCCATCAATTAATTTTTATGGATGTATCTTTGCAATTATGTCTTATTCGTCAATAATAAAACAATCAATTTCTTTCGGGAAGATGTTTTTTTTTTTTTTTATTCCTCCTCACAAACAGTGTATTACATTATAAAAATAAAAGTTTGAAATTTCTGTTTAATAGATATTTCAAAACAATACTATTTTATTTTTTAAAAAGTTACAAAGTTACTTCTTAAAGTTCAAAGTTAAAAAATTAAAGTTTACTTCTGCTAGAACTTGTGCCATCAATTAATTTTTATGGATGTATCTTTGCAATTATGTCTTGTTCATCCATAATAGAACAATCAATTTCTTTCGGGAAGATGTTTTTTTTTTCATTCCTCCTCACAAACAGTGTATTACATTGTAAAAATAAAAGTTTGATTAACTTACAAAATAATAAGATTTAATTTATTACACTATTCAATTCCAAAGCAATAAAGTTTTATAAATATAAAATACCAAAAAAAAATTGTGTATAATTAAACATAATTATTTGGATACAGATTCCATTTGGGAAAGTTGGAACATTTCCCATCGCTCTCTGAGTCATAGTGTCCTACTCCTCCCTTTGAACTACATAAAAAAGTAGGTTTTAACAACAAGCCTGTGGCTTTTAGAATTATCTTAAATGTTCATTTATAAAAAACCTATTGATGGGTTTTCAATATATTAAAACAATTAAATTAGCAACAAAGAATAAGATTGAAAATTTACATTAAAAATCTGAGTAATTACTTATTTTTCATATTATAAGATAGTCTTTTCTAAGTTTTTTTTAATAAACTCATAGTTGTGTGCAACTGAAAAAATTTATAGCAAAAAATATGACGAAAGTATTACTTCATGTGGAAGAAGAATCAAGAATTAAAAATAATGCTCATTTTAAGCATTATTGCAGATGTCTCATCCCTCCCTATTATCCCCTACAACATGTTGGTTATCAAAAAGCGTAGTTGAGAATTGAAAGCCTCTGAAAAGCATTATATTAAGGTTCGAGAAAATTGATTAATACACTATAAAAACTAATCGGAAAAGTTAACGAAAATCAGTGGCAGCAAAACTTTTTTTTATAAATTATCCTTTCAACAATATATTTTCAAATCTCAAAAATACATTTCTTTGTATGCTTTCTAAACGTAAAAAATATTTTTGGACTCCTTATTAATTCAGAAGATGTTGTTACATATTTTCCTATATCAGTACCGTAAAACAAAACAGACGATTTTACGGAGATTGTGCTGGTAATTGGGATGCCGCCAAAACAATTTACTGTTTTTTAACGGAAAAATTCCCATAAATTCCAGGAAATAAACTGAACATTTCCTAGAGCGTTTTGATTACCAGTACAATCTCCGTAAAATCGTCTTTTTTACGAAGAGACATCTCAGTTTTTTACAGTTTACCGGCGACCTTTGTTATAGTAGTCTTATAAAACAAACATTTATTTTCTATCGCTTATTTAAATATCAATATAATCATAACAAAGACAGGAATTTTTAATTAAAAACTTTGAATAAATACAAAAAGTAAATTTTTGTAGTAAATTCAGTTGGCATTTCAAAACATGATTAATATTCATGGAAAATTTATTAATTAAAATTCCCAAATATTTTGAACAACGGAAAGCTTTTGTGATGGAAATACAACACATTTTTACATAATTAACATAAGAATCTGAATTATTATCATTACCCAGTTTCTATTGAGTATTAGAGGATTTTATCGTTATATTTCATTATTGCTTATCTCACATAAACATAATTGCTATTCCAGTACTCTCGAAATTTTATTCTTGGATATGCATTTTTAATCAGGTTTTCACTATCGTAAAACATTTCAAAATCACCTCTAAAAGTATGTGATTATTTCTATGTATAATATGACAGTAGTACATTTTTTCATCGCAATTTTTATCGGCTATTTTCAAGTGTTTCGTTTAAGCGATTAAAGTTAATTATATTTATACATTTATCCATTTTACTTAATTTAGTTCTAAAAGTTAGGATCGTTCTACGAAAAGATGTATTGGATGAAACAAAAGCAAATATATTATTTGGAATATTTTATTTATCCACCAAAAAGTTTTAATAATTAATAGGGGAATTAACGTTAAACTTTTCAAAATCAAGTTCAATTTTAATTTTTAGGATACCTTTTATAATAAAATAAGACCATAAAAATTTACGAATTAATAAGGTAATTTTCTGAATGAAAATAAAAACTTTTATTATTACTTTTTTTTTCACCAAAGAATACAGAAGGCTGACACAGATATCATCAAAACGTTTGAATGAAAAGAAAAATGCCTAGTTAAACTGATAACATTAATCTCACAGGATATTTACATTAATTGTATATTATACACTTATTTTA
Organism: Maratus speculifer; assembly: GCA_964019185.1. Classification (NCBI taxonomy): domain Eukaryota; kingdom Metazoa; phylum Arthropoda; class Arachnida; order Araneae; family Salticidae; genus Maratus; species Maratus speculifer. The sequence goes on along the minus strand of OZ025295.1, from coordinate 245,583,147 downwards.
AAGTATAATGGCCCTCAATAAAATTTTAAAAAAAACAGAAATCGACAGAAAGAACTGTTTAGATAATTTAAGAAGGATATGAGCTTCCCATTCCTCACTTTATACTTAACCAATGAGCCTTCAAATGCAATCAGGGAAGCGCACTGTACCAATAAAGCCGTATACCAAATTTGAAAAAAAATCGATAATTCTCCATAATAAACTCATGTTTTAAATTAAAAGGGGAGGGGCTTTTCCCCATTTATTCTTAACCAACGAACATCCAAATCTAATTAGAAAAGCGCCTTATCAGAAAATATCAATATACCAAATGTGAAGCAAATGGGTTTTTGCTATCAAGAGTTATTGCTTTACTTATATACATACGTACGTGCATACAAATCCTGCGGGCGCAGTATTTCTCAGACTTTGATACCTGTGACCTAAAAAAAGGTTAATCAAGTCTTAGGTAAAATAATTTACGAATTATCCTTTGTGTTGTTTCCCTTATTTTGCTCTTTGTTTACCATTTGAAGTTTTTATAAATCCAGTATGGAAAATGAAAGAAGGGCTAAGAAATGAAAACAAAAGAATAAAACTAAAATTTCATTTGGAGATGTAAGGGGGATCAGGACTTTGTATCACAACATTTTTTCTCTTTTTTTTTATTAGTAAGCACAACAAGTATCATGTGAAACATACTTCGCACACGGTTCATCTAAAAGCGTAGTAAATATCTATATACATATTATAACATAAGAAAATGAAAGGGAAATTTTGGGCTGTTCCATATTTTGGAATAAAATATTTTTATGATCATTTAATAATTTTAGTAATATTTTTTTACTTTCATAAAAATAGATTAGACTATTTTGATTAAAAGAAGAAGCTACAAATAAAAAGGGAATATTTTGGTTGGATCAAAACTGATAACGATATCAAAAGAAAAATCCCCCTCCCTCTAAGAGCTTACGATATCATGTGCAAGACCCATTCCCCTCTAATGATAACGTTTATGCGCACTATCCTAACTATACCTGACTAGAAGTTCATTAAAATAGTTAAAACATATTTAAATGCAATATAGTGTCAAGTACGTTAATAATATTTTGTATTAAAAAGAAAACAAGAAAAACTAAAACAAAAGTTCAAAACACTGTTTAACTTTTCTTCAGGAAAATTATTTCAGTCAAAACTTTTTCATGTAACTAGACGTATGCATATGCCAAATATTTATTTTGCGACAGTTTAACAAACTATTCATTCAAATTCTACAGCAATGAAAAAAGAAAATGTTACAAAACGTCAAACAGTAGAAAAAATATGTTATTTCCAGCTAATTGCTTTTAAAAGTCATTTATCGAATAGTTCTCTAGGTATAATTTAAATCCATTTCGAAATGCTATATATTCCCAAGACTAATTATTCAAAAACATTAAAAATGAGACGCAAAAAATTAAACAAGATTATTTTTAATTTAAAACTTGATTATGTAAATGATGATCTGTCGTAAAAAAAAAAAAAAAGTATTTTAATAAATATGAAAATCTTTTGATTAAAAATCAAGCTAAATATATTTCTCCGAAAAGGAATTCTAAATTATAACAAGAACAAGATAAAGTAAAAAAACTAAAACCCAACTACGACAAAAAACTACGCTGAAAAAGTATAAAAGTACCCCATGAATACAGGTAAAGTCACAAGCAAATGCTAGTCTATTAACGTTCTATTAACGTTCTAACGATTCTATTAACGTTCACGCTGCTCTACATTACAGTTCCCGTGATACGCGCTTTACTCTTATCGCTCATTTTTTTTAAACATCTTCAAAGCAGTCTTGTAATTATGTATAAGCATATAAATACTGGTGAAGCTCTTTCAAGTAATACCAAACACATTACATATATTTTTATTTTATACTTTTTGTCCGCTAGAGGGCATAATAGTAAATTTGGTGACAAACTTTATAGCTCACAACCAACAGAATATCAAGATCAAGACCCTTCTAATGGCACTGCAGTGGTCTTATTCTGATTACTAAGTACCAAAGAAATTAAGAACGAAAAGATGTGAATTATATGCAATTAGCCCATAAATGCAAGTAAAGTCACAAGCAAATGCTAGTAATATATATATATTCGAAATGTACAAGTGAAGCGCTTTAAAATGATACCAAACACGGCATATCTAGCTTAACTTTATTTTTTTACTCTGTATATTTTGTCCGCTAGAGGGCGCCACATTGAATTTGGTGAAAATCTATATAGCCTATAACCAGCGGACAATTAAGACGCTTCTAATGATATGTCATTTGTCGAATTCTGATTAGTGGTTTAGAAGTTACGAGGGAACAGATGAACATACATACATACATACATACATACATACATACATACATACATACATAGCCTGTCAAAATCATAACCCTCCTTTGGCTTTGCCGTAGTCGGGTAAAAAAGATTAAACATAGAAACTGTTTTGTAAAGAAAGTTAATTTTCATTATTAGTTTAAAAAAAAAATTACGGTATTAAAAGCCACGGCAAAATGTTTCTCAAGTGTTTTTAAAAATTTAACTTTTTTAAAATGTTTTTCCATAAAGAAAATACTTAATGTTTACGGCATTTAACGAATGATAGCAAAATCAAATACCTACAGATTTTTCAAAACAAGTTATCGATTTACTGTTACTCTTAAGCTGATTATTTACTTTTTCATAAGCGATGTCAATCGATATTTTTAGAAAAATGCTTTGGAATTTTTAGATAAGTAATTCAGGACAAGAAAATGAAAAAATTATTGATCATAAGAACATTAAATCTCGTGTAATAAAGTATGAAAGAATGGAAAAACCCATGCGATAAAGATGTTATTTTCATAAATGTTCGTTGGGTTAAGTAATGGCGCTTAGAAAAGGGGTTTTTAAACGATAAACACCCGCGTTGAGATACATCTCACCCCAATTACTTTTTTTTTTTTGAAAAAAAAAAAAAAAAAAAAAAAAAAAAAAAAAAAAAAAGATACTTTTTTAAAGGACAATTCTGACTTGACTTTTACCTTTCAAAGTCAAGGTCAAAAAGAGGCAAGTGAAGGAATGTATTTTCTTTGATCGCTACGAGGATAAAAATATATATCATGTGATTAACTAATCCCACGCGTGTACAAACGCTTAATATAGATACTTCATTTCTTACGAAACAGCTGTCACTAAAATATTTTTAACGAAAGTGTAGCAAAAAATCTACCGTAAGTGGGGGCTACTTTGACATCCTGGGATAACTTTGACACTTTGCAGACGGATGGGTTTATTACTGTTTTAAAATTATTCATTGAAATATTTTATTCATGCGATTAATTATTTCTTTTCTTATAGGTTTTACGCAGTAAGTGAAAAATAAGAACCTATGAAAAACACCAGGGGTCCGACATTCTCCAGCTATACTGAAGAAAATGTGGCAAATGCAGTGGCAGCTGTCAATAATGTCATGATAAAAAAAACTAGCTGCCGCAACAATTAAAATACCACGAAGCATTATTGTCAGCAAGTGACTTGGAAGATGCACCACGCCTGTGGGTCTTCCGATAATCCTAATACCCTGTTCACACCACAAACATAAGCTATCTTAAGATCGCCGTATTTGAAGTGGACTCTTCCGGAATTGGATGCCTGTTCACATTGAAAAACTTACCTAAGATATCTCAGCGAATGTCACTGTATCTCTGAACTGAGAAAATGTAACGTATGCGCGTGCGCTTGAAGTAAAGACGGGCGCAACAGCCAACCAGTAAAAGCGAAGCTTTATAGCCAATGAGAGTGAGTGGTTGTTGCTGTATCTAACCCGAGAGCGTTCCAGGCCTGAGATATCTTAACTATCCATGGTGTGAACAGGGTATTATACCCTATTCGCACTGAGAAAGTTAAGTCACTTAACTTGAAATTTTTTGAAGCGGTCGTACCCGGAATCAAGATTCTCACTTGAGCAAGTTTCTGAAACCATGGCCCACTAGATCTAAAGGCCTGTCTATTTGAGATTAATGTATGAAGTCTTCCGCCAGAGGATGCTGATACTTTGCCCAAGTTATTCAGACCAATCATGTAAACCCTGAACCAAAACAATGACATTTGTGCAAACATGTTCACAGAACAGAAAGCAGCTTATTCAATGCTAATTTGGGCAGGGTTTGCATCACGTGGACTTACACGTGGTTCAATGAAATGGTTCAGGGTTTGAAGCTGAATCCAGCTTCACTTTTTCGGCGGTTTTTCGCGAAATGGCTCGGCCGGTAGTATATAGTCGGCGTTGCTGAAACTCACTTAAACTTTTGATACTCTCTTAACTATGAGTTGAGTGGAAATCTGCTTTCTGAATATCTAATTGTTATTTCTGAATTTTGGAATATTTAATTCTGATTATTAAATTACTGGAGTTGAATCCTACAAATAATTATAAACTATTTCAAGTTGTTATTTGTTTACCCCAGTTGGTTAACACGTGCGTTTGTCGGATGTTTTTGTAATCAAAGGCCGAAAATGGAAAATATTGAGCCTGTTTTTTCCTCCCTTAAAAAAAAACTGGAAGCATAACGAAATTAATTTTTTAATTCAAATATGGCAGGATAATTGATGTGTAAACAAAAAAGAAGTTAGATGTTGTAGTTACAAATTTCAGAACTTATGCGCATACCCAGATGTCAGTTTGGTCAAGTTAAGTCACTTACAATGTTTACAATGTTTAGTTAATGCGAACAGGGGAATCCTAATTCCCGGGATCCCGCTTCAAAAAATTTAAGTGACTTGAAGTTAAGTGACTCAACTATCTCAGTGCGAACAGGGTTTCTCAGGATTCAGGGTTCTCATGAAGGAGAACAGCTGATATCCAACATCTTGGTAATCGTTACTGAATGGAATTTTGCTTTGACCAAACGCGATGTCATGATAGTAATTCAAAAATACTTTAAACTGAAGAGAATCAATATATTTATACTGACTAATGTGATAGTAGTATACTCCATGTGATGATATAATCAATGCTTTCACCAAGAAAAAAAATGGAAAATCGTAATTTTTGCAATAAATCGTGAACTTTAATCATTAAAATCTTCCCTAGATGATCTAAGGATTGTAAATTTTTATTTTACATCGATATACGATGTCCTTTTTTCATAAATTGCGAGCATTTAAAACATATTCGTAGTTAGCTAACAAAGTTACCCAATATCCGGGCTAACTTTAATACCACTTATTTTTTACTTTTACAATACTTCTTGTATCTATTTGAATCCGCTTTAATGTTGAAGTAAATTGTTAAGTCAATACACCTGTTTTTTTTTTTTTTTTTTTTTTTTTTTAACTTAAATTTGAAGAATAAAAATGTACAAAAATAAGTCTGGAACTTGACAAAATTACCCCGTTTTAGAGTACTTGTATACGCTGATGAAATGGTATTAAATGTAATTAATATCAATTTTTTGAAATAATTACTACATTAAAGTGTGAAATAAATCCTTTGCACAAACGATTTCCGAACGCATTCAACAGGTGTTTCATTCACACTAGAACTGCCACTCATGGGTAGATCAGCAACGCTGCCTGTTTTATATTACCTGTCATGCCATCGCTTTATTGATTTTGCATAAGTTGGATTGCATCCATAAAAAAGTCAAAATATTCGCTGAACATTAATGGGCAATTCCGTTTCCTGAAACCATAGTACACATTGAGCTTTCTCTTAAATCTATATATTCTAGCCGAAAATGTCTTTTCTTACGAGGGTTGCTATTTATATTTCTGGCGTAGTAATGAAAAAACAAATATATGTGTTTCATATTGGATTTATAGTATTTCAAATTATTCTCTATGAAGTTCATTACACTTTTTCATACATTTGAACTAAATTTCGAAGCACTGTTTCCATTCCTATGGAGGTAGCTCTAAACATGCATTTTGAACGCAACAATCGCTTCTTCGGGTGTCGAAAATCATTATCTACCTGATTTACATTGCTCAAAACAATTAAAGGATATTGCAGTTTTAGGTGGATTTTGTATCTGGGAAACTTTTTAGCTGATTGATACATGGTCGACAGACATAGTAGGTTATATGAGAATAAATTACACATATTTGGCAGAAAAAAAATACATTTTATTGCTCATTTGTGTACAAAAGGAAAAAAACACAATTTGTGCATATGAGAAAAAAAGAATAAGAAAAGGTGTTTTCTTCAAAGAAAATCATTTTCAGAAGGGGGTATGGTTTCCACGGGTGGCCAGCAACGTTGAACACCTTTGAGGCATGGACTCAATGAGGCTATTAATGACGGGTTGGAATATTCTGCCCCACTCTTCCAGAAGAGCTCTTTCCAGTTCTTGGAGAGTTTGTGGAAGTTGTTGGCGGCCAGAAACTCGTCTTCCTAGAGCGTCCCAAACGTGCTCATTGGATTCATGTCTGGATAACACGCTGGCCATTCCATTCGAACGATTCCTTCCTAGAAAAGGAAATCCTCCACCAAGTTTGCACGATGTGGCCTGCAGTTATCGTCCATTAAAATGAAGTTATCTCTGATTTCTGCAGCGTAAGGGACTACAATAGGTCTGAGGATCTCATCCGTATATCGGCGACCAGTCAGAGCTCCATCTCGAATGATGTAGAGGTCAGTGCGCCCATCAATGGAGATGCCACCATAAACCAACACTCCTCCACCGCCAAATCTGGCACTTTCGTGCACAAACGCAGGATTATTCCTACTGCCACGGTCCCTCCAGATGAAAATATGCCTATTATCCGGATGCACAGAAAAACGGGACTCGTCAGAAAACAGAATATTGCTCCATTCATTTCTCCTCCAGTTGACATGCTCGGTTGCCCACTCCCTGCGGTCGCGACGATGCCTTGATGTTAATCTAACACATACCATCGGTCGGCGAGCATACAGACCTACAGCATGGAGCCGGTTTTGGATAGTCTGAGTTGAAATCGTGGTGCCTGTAGCCGAGCGAAGATGTTGTTGAAGTAGAGTAGCGTTCATGTTTCGGTGTCTCCGAGCTCTTAACGCTAAATACCGATCTTCATTGGGCGTTGTTGCTCGTCTACGACCTTTCCCTGGTCTTCGGCCTGCACATCCACTCTCCAAAAAACGGTTCCAGATCCTGGAAATGACACTTTGTGACATTCCAATGGCTTGCGCTACTTCGGCTTGAGTTTGGCCCCCTTCTAACCTACCAACAATTCTCCAAGCTTCTGAATCTGTCAAATGACTTCGCTGAGACATCGTACTCATCGAAACAAAGCAATCACTAAATGCCGATCATACTTGTCTTCATTCTCTTTTATCCAGTTGAAAGTCAAATTTCATTCGCTGCCGCTGAAGCGACGTTTTTGACGTCGAACTCAAAATTTGCATACTTCACAGTTTGAAAACCAGAAAAATTTGCATTTGGGATTCTCTTCTTCTATTTTCGGCAAAAAAATTTCGTTTATATCTTTATTTTATATAAAACTTCAAACATCCTTTAATTGTTTTGAGCAGTGTATTTTTGATGTGTGAGAATACAAAAATGTTATTGGGTGACAAATCAGAGCTGTAACGACTGATTACCCATCAATTTAATGGTTTGGCCTTTCAGAAATTCCTTAGTTTGAGCCGATGTGTGAGAGCTCATATTGTCCTGATAAAAAAATATTCGCCTGATCTTATAATTTTTTCGAATTTCATGGGAAACTTCTGGCAAATAAATGGTCGAGTACCATCCAGAATTGACTATCCTGCATTGCTCTATTGCCGCTGCCGCCACGTGACCGGTAAGACCGAAAAAACAGGCAACCACTGGCTTCGATGTGCTTTTTATTGCATTTGATTCATCTTGGAAGATCCATATAGTCGATTGCTGTTTCGTTTCCGGCTCATACGCATTGATCCATAATTTGTCACCTGTGTAGATATTATACACAGCTTTTGATGAACCTTGAAGAATTTATTGCTTGCATAAATCGACACAAGCCTTATTTTGAGAGTTTGTCAGATTATGTGGGATCCAACGAGAACAAATATTTTTTACTGTCAAATGTTCATGCAATATCTTATTGATGCCTGTCATACTAATGCTCAAAAATTTCTCACTCTCACTGGAATGACACATGACGATTTTGCTTTATCAGTTCAGACCCAGCATTGATATTTTTTTATTCAAGAACTGATTTCGGTAGACCTTCACGGAATACGTCCTGGTGTGATCATTGACCACGAATGAATTCGTTATAAAAGTTTTTACAGTGCTGTAGGATAATTCTTTATCGTTATATAAAGAATTAAGTTCATGGAAATACTCTTGTCTTAACAACCGACGTCGAAATTTGTGAAAAATGATCGCACAAAAATGTCCATAAGTTGAAAATTCCATTTTTTACATGAAATGAATTTTTCAATTTATCTTTAATAACACAAATCAAACTGAAATCATTCTGAAGAATTTTTGGTTTAAAATGTCAAACTTTCAATTGAAATCGTCCTCAGTCGCCTAATAACACTTCTTGTTTCCAACGGCAGACATATAAAGAGCAATCATCGTATAAACTCCTCCTTCCCTAAGTCACTTTTGAAAGAGCAATCCTGCCGTCTATTGCACGAAAAACTATTATAAATGATCTATATTATACAAACAGTTAATTTGTAATGAATTATTATAATCAAAGTACCACTTTTAGTTCTTTCTGTATAAGTGATGGAAGTTTTAATGGTTAAGTGCAGCAAATGTCCAAAAATTAATACGAATCAAGTATGATTATAGTTCAACAGAATGTGCATTCTTGTGAAGTTCAATGTAATTTGTTCAGATAAAATTGGGGTTAAAATGTCCTGATTACGACACGATTTTTATGTGCTCTCTGTGTTTTAAAAACTTATAAACTAACCTGACCTGTCCGACCCGCGGGTCGAATCGAATTTGTTTAGAAGCAGTTACCCGACCCGATGCAAGATCATGGATATTCAAAAAATCATTTAATTTTTTAGTAAAAGTTCTAAATACTTCACGTTCTTACAGCATTAAATATATAACATGAAAATTACATATTGTTTATTTTTTCTTTAGAAAAGGACAAAGTTTTGCAGTAATTTTATAATTTTTCAGACGCTATAATAAAAGTCTAAATGTTTTAAAGAATAAATTTTTAATTTATTGTTCATGGTTTTGGAGATTTCATTGTTTCTTTCTTTCTTTAAAGTGAAGTTCTCTAAGTCTAAGTGAAGTTTTATTCATAAATAAAATAACATAGTGTTGCAAAATTGCAATAAAATAATAAATAACATGACAAAATATATGGAAGTACATAAAGTTACCTCACAAAAATCCCGTTTCTTTTTTTAAAAAATAACAATAATGACGGCCTTAAAGGTTTTAGTTTGATTTGTGATTAAAAATAAATTAGCCAGATGATGTTAACTGAAATGTTCACTTTTTCTCTTTTTTGAAAAGTAGCGTATTTGTCTGACATTCAAAATCAATTTTTTTTCCACTTCAAAAATATGTCGTTCGGCGATTCTCTTTTAGAAAATTATTGATTGTAGTGTTCTCTCATGACTCTGCCATTCTTTTCGTTTCATTTTTCCACTGACTGATGACAGAAAAAGTATTTATTCTATCTAAAAAAGGTAAAGAGAATAAGTTTCCAAACTAAATTTCTCATCAAAAAGGTAGTTTATTAGAAATGTTACTAATAATAAATTGTCACAGTTTTACATTTAAAAAAATTAAGCTCATTTTTAAACTTTTTGTGGTGTTTCAAGTACTTATTTATTTATAATTTATATTTTGCTGAAAATTCTAAAGTCATTTAAGGTATCCCATTATGTTTGACACCTTTTTGTTTGATTGTTTGTTTATTTTTTTAAATTTAAGCAAAAATCAGCAAACTTAATATAGACTGTTTAAAATATTAAAAAAATCTTTCATAAATAAATAATTTTGAATCAATTGCTCTTTAACTTTTACAATATAACATTTGGAAAACGGAAATAAAATTCAGAAATCAGCGATATCAATCATTATTCTCGTGGTCATGCATATCGTTTCCAATGTTACAGTTTACATCGCAGCACAGGTGCATCACAACCTGCCTTGGACTATCACCACTTGAATTTTCAGATCACATGCAACTGCATACTACAATGACTTTCTACGTTTATAATTGAATATTGCTCAATGAATGCAGCAATGTTCTTAGTTTTCCTTATTGGAAACTTGAATGAAAACTCTGCAGTCTTAAATGCAGGGCTGCCAGATGCGACTATTTTTAACTATATTTCTCACCACCTTTTTCAAAACAAACATAGGATTTGACGACATTTGCTTGAAAAATGTACTACAAAATGATTTTTTTTAAAATACAACAAATTAAACATACTATGCAAACTAAATATAAAAGTAGTTGCCTGGGACAGCCCTATGCACGGTATAAAACTTTATGTTACTGAATCTTCAGGGTGTATCCGAAACGTTCATTTCCTGTGCTTTTTAAAAGATTTAATTAAAGATGTGGAAAACAGCTATTTATAAACCACATGGAGCTGGAGGCAGCAACTCAGACAATCACCTCATCCAATTCCCTTCTTATTTTTCAGAATTAGTTAAAACTCCATTCGCATATTAAAACGCAATCGGTCTGCCAAATCCTATTTTGATGGAAAACGCCTAAAAATACGATTTTAATGGTTGACTCGTAGGTCCACCGTTGTATTTTCCTACACCCAAAGGTAAGAAACGTAGAGAACTATAAGAGCAGGGAAATGCATTGGTAACCTACAAGTTAACCGCTAAAACTGATTTTTCATGTATTTTTCACCGAAATATGACTTGTCAGACCGATTGTGTTTTAATATGCGAATCGAGTTTTAACTAATTCTAAAATATCAGAATTTAACTCATTGAAAGGATTTTCTGTGCTGCTGCTTCCCGGTCTAAAGGTGATTGATGAAACGACGATACTTTGCATTACCATTAAGTGCTTCAGTGCGAATGGCAAAAATATTGAAATCAATGTTTTATAACTTAAGTGAGATAGGAGCAGATGATGCCAATATCATCTCAAATTTATTCAAGCCTCAAGTGGTACAAGATGCCCATAATCTTAAACATATTATTGGTATAAGTGTAAATAAAATTAACGTAATAACTTCTGCCGAGTTTTTTTTTTTTTTTTTTTTTTTTTTTTTTTTGTAAATGGGGAATTTTAAAAAAAAAATGCTTGGTTTGGTGAAAAGTTTTGAGTTAAACATTTTTTATAGTGAAAAATTAAAAGTTGAATGTTTACTTTTTTGAGTAAAAATTATGTTGGGGACTTTTGAAAAAAAATCACTGATTTGGGAAAATTTTCAGAAATTTCGGGGATATTGGCTTTGGATTATTTGGCAACACTGATTTTCATCAACTAGCTAAAAGTAAGAAAACTAATCAAGCTATTGATTTGAAATTCGCAGAGCAAATGTATAAATTGTTTTGACATCTGAATATAATTTTTTTTCTATCCATCCGTAATTGCTCTTAATATTCGCACAAATCTGAGGATAAAAGTATGAAAATTTTGAGCAGGAAACCAGACAGGGGCGAGCATTCATTTTCAAATGTTTCAGAATAATACAAAGAGTATGAATATGGGTATTTAATTAAAGCAATGAATGTGATGACATAGAAAGAATTAAAATAAAAGTTAATATAACGTCATACAAGAATAATTATAATGGATAATTTCGAATATTTGACAATAATACAACAATACAGGAAGATAATGAGTAAGTAAAAAAAGTTGATGTATAGAACGTCTATCTGAAATGAAATGAACACTCTCAGATATTTGTAAATAATTAAGGAAGCATTAATAATAATAGGTACATAAAACAGGTAATTATGAAGTGAAATTTATAACCAACATATCATAATAATAGTTTTTACAAAAGAAAGGGATATGATGAATGACTTTGTATTTATAAAACAAGAATGTTTATTTTCCTTGCAATAAGAATCAAGGTTAGATGTATTTAGGTAAGAGCACATTTTTTTAATACTTGTATAAAAAGAATTTTTCAGAGTTTTCAACAAATTAATAAAACGATATACTTGTGCAAGATTCGTGTACTAAAGGGGGCAAATATTTTGACAAGTTATTAGTAAATAGTTTAATATCGAAATTGATTTTTCTATGCAAGTATTGTTAAAATCCTTATCAATGCCGGGGACTTCGGCTAGTTCAATAGGAAATTTTATACAAAAAATATGATTTTCATCTATTTCTCTTTCCAAAAGTAAAGTAGAATTGATATATACTTAACTTCTATGTTAATTTTCAAATAATTTTAACGCCGATTCTTGATTGCTGAAAAGTTTAGTGTTGAATTCTTAATGGAATTCAGACGAAACATGACACTATTTTTATTCAATATCTATTCTCACACAAAATAAAATTGCCAAACACAACAATTGAATATTTAATGGGTTGCTAATTTCAGTCACGAAAATGGTGAGCAGTTAAGCAGATTTCTGCGAAAGAATTCTCAACCTTCAGATTCTTTCAATTGTTAAGTGGCTATAATATTCAAAACCATGTTAACTGCGTTATCGCATTAAAGTAGGATTACGACGAAAAGCGCTGATAATGGATGAATAAAACGTTATAAGAATATTTAATTAGGGTTATTACATTTTGTCCTCTTTACGTATTTCGTGCATTTTGGTAATAAAAAGAGGCGTTATTCAGTTGAAAAATATCCGCGAGATACTTTCTTTTTTTTCTATGTTTCTGAGTTCATAAGTATTTTTTTTAAATTTAATAATTAATTAATTTTTCCTACTTTCAATAGAAGAAAGTATTGTAATCGAAATTTTTTTCGACTCCCGGTTTTCGACGGATGTACACAGTTTAAATTTCAGAGATTCCAAAAAATATGTTTTTTACAAAATGTCTGCCTGTCTGTGTGTGTGTATGTCCTATATCGCCATTGCACCATCGAAAAGTGCTTGAAGACATGCATACAATTGTACCAAAATTTTTGTGTATGTTTTTGGCTGCGGCAAGCAGGTCCTCCTTCAATTTTGAAATATTCTGCCGACAGGACGCGCTGAAAAAGGGATTTTTGTGCCATTTTTCATAATTATACCATCAAAAAGTACATGAAGCTATGCATGAAACTGAACCAAATTTTTTGTCTAAGTGTTTGACTATGGCTATTTGGTCCTCCCTGAATTTTAATAAAATTCGACGGAAGGGGACGCTGTAATAACGATATTTGTGCCATTTCCAATATTGCACCATTGAAAAGTGTATGAGGTTATGCATAGAATGGAACCAAATTTTTGTGTAGGTGTTTGGTTATGTCTAGTTAATCCTTTCTGAATTTGAAAAAAATCTGCTGGAAGGGGATGCGGCTACAGCGATTTTTGTGCCTTTTCAGTACAGTATCGATGAAAAAAGCATGAAGTTATGCATAAAGTTGAACCATTTTTTTAAGTCTTTGGCTATGGCTAGTTAGTCCTCCCTCAATTTGAAAAAACCCGCAGGAAGGGGACGCTGCAATAGCGATTGCCATTTTCAGTAGTGTACAACCCAAAAATGTATGAAGTTATGCATATAATTAAACCAAATCAGTTGTGTAAGTGTTTGGTTATGGTCAGCAAGCCTTCCCTGTATTTGGAAAAAATCTGCCGTAAGGAAGCGCCATAATCGCAATGTCTGTGTCACTTTCATTATTGTACAATCAAAAAGAGTATGCATAGAAATGAACTAAATTTTTTGTGCATGATTATTTTGGGGTATGACAAGCTTTTTCCTCCCTGAATAAAATATATGTATATATATGCCTATCATTCTATTGTCCATCAGCTCGTGCAGAAACAGGTACTCGCGTCCTGCTTAGCCGGCTATTTGTAAACATCTGATGAAAACAGAATATGGGGAAACTATTGATTTTAATGAATACCATGATCCTTATTAACTAGTTTTTACTCCGATTAAGTGACTTAAGCAGAAGTTTAAGATGAAAATCAAAGTTGGTAGAGTATTGAATTAATAATATTAAATTATTAATGTGTACTTACTGTTTGAATTATTAAAATATACGTATGAGATAGAAGAAAGTTTTAGAATTGGCACATCCAGCTAGTTTTTAAAAAGTAAAGAGTCGGTTATCATTCGATCCGATTTACTCACCATATGTAATTAAATTACTTTGATGATTTCCAACATACATTTGTGTAATTAAAAATTAAATATTTAATTATTATTTCTTTTTAAAATACTTCAGAAAAATTTTAATAAAAATTACTTTTACAATTTCTATACTAAATTTTGATAGCTTTCAATAAAACATTTAAAGAATAGTCATGCAAAATGCGGCCTGTATTTATTTATTTATTTTACTTTTTTGGGGGGAAGGGAGGTATATTTTATATGGAAATTTTTTAATAAATTCTGTAAACATAATAGCAGGGTTTCTACTTTTTAAAGACTTTCAAACACTTTTTACGAATTTTTTTTTTTTTTTTTTTTTTTTTTTTTTTTTTTTTTTTGTAAATTTTAATTTAATAAAAATCATTTGTAATTTAATATATAATTGACCACTACTTTACGAAATTTCTGCTACAAAAATATCTAAAATCTCCTGAATTTCTTCATGCGTACAAATTGAATGGATTGAATGTGTAACTAATTTTAAATATTGAAACGAACCCCATCCTTCTCCCTTGCCAAAAAAAGATTGGTAAATTTTTTATCAAAAGATATGCTATCATGATTATTACGTAAAATAAGTTTTAAACCTAATTTCGCTCAGTTTATGTTATTGTGTCGCTATATTTTTGTATATTGTATATTTCCGTGTATAAGTCGGGGCATATTTTTGTCTCTAAAGTTAGGGAATCCTCTTATATACGAGTTTGATAGTCTAAAATAATTAGGATGGTAATTATAAAAAGCACACAAAATTCAAAAATTTCTGAAGATACTTTAATACTCGAATACTTTAATCTTTAATACTCCATTGCTTTAATACTTTAATAGTTTAATACAATGTTAAAGTTATCAATCGTCATTGTCATCCAAATCATTATCAGAATTTCTAGAAATAGCCTTAAAATTGCTTTCGTCGGTACATCAGGATAAATATAATATTGCTGTATCTATTTTATCTTGGTCTTCTTCAAAAAGTACATCATCCTGAATTCCATCAAACGCATTCTTGCTGCAACTTTTTTTTTTTTTTTAATCAGATGATTATTTTATGGAGGATAACGATAGGTGGAGATGAAGTAAGTCGCAAAAAAGGTTTGCAATATGAAACCATTTATTGCTCAAATTTTAATATCCTAAACAAAAGCTTGTGGAAGAAGACAAATTGGAAGAAATGAATTGCAGCTGAAGCATATTTTAAGAAGAAATAGTAAAGTTTTAAAATGGTCTTTGTTCTACTATTATTTGTTAAAGTAATTGTTTGCTTTTAAAATAATTGAAATAGGAAAATTAGCAAAAATTAAATATGAAATTAAAATTAAGTAAGATATTGGAACGTCTGATACGAACTAAAAATTGTATTACAAAAAGTTTCCTTCTTTACAGTAATTACTCAAATGCGAACCAAGTAGGGGAGAGTGGGGATACTTGAGCATAGGGGATACTTGAGCCACCCCTATTATCTCTACAGTTGGTTAATTTTTTTTCTAAAACTGCCAATATGATAACATATTTATAGTTCTGAACATGTAAAAAAAATATCACACATCTTGGTACCATTTTGAAAGTATAGTGATTAATAGTTGTCTTTTCCCTATCTAAAGTAAATATTTGGGTGCATGGTTTTTTTGTTTTTTTGTAATAAAAGTTTTGTTTAAAGTTGCAACTATATACATACATTCAATAAGCATAATTTCAATTGTATTTTGAGTCTAAAATAGTTCTAATTGCAGCATGCTTTATTTAGTAAAACTCTGGGAAACAAAAATAGTGATAGTGGGGATACTTGAGCCAATGAGAGTGGGGATACTTGAGCCATGTCTTAACCATCCCCACTAGAAATTAAACATGGGTGAAACAAACAAAAAATAAAATTCCATCCTTATATTCACTAATAGATACTTTTCTGGAGAAAAGGGAGAATAATTTTTCATTTTATTTTTTTTTTTTCTTAAAAAATAACTACCTAAAAATGTTTAAAAATGCATATTTTTTAAATGAAAATGTCTATTTTATTTTTCGATTTGACTAACAAAATAGCCTGTCTAGATAAATGTAAACATAGATTTTCAATTTAACTTTCATTAAATGAAAATAACTTTATTTAAAATTTAAATTTAAATTGATAAAATGGAAAAAAATCATTTTTTATTAAAAAAATTACCAATTATCAATAATCAATGTAATTAAAATTCTAAATTTGAGGTATAAGTTGTTCTTAAACTTAAAATGAAGATATTTACCGAGTTTCATACAAATTGCTTTATTATTTTTTGAGATAAGTTACGCGCAGTCAAAGAACAATTTAAATTTTAAATCAAAATTAAATATAAAAAATATATAATAAAAATTCAATATAGAATGTTAAAAAAATTATTTTAAATAGAAGAGATATCAAGTTGTCTATATAAAAAGTTTTATGCATTTAAGTTTAATAGGGACTGAGAAAAAAATTCAAATGTATATGTTGCCAAATCGCACTACATGGTAAAAAGTAAGACTCCTGAGACCCCTTAAATGAAAATAACTTTTAAAAACGGTTTTACAGGCTTTAATCTCTAATACTTTAATTAGTTAGGTTCAACATATTAAAATATTTATTTTTTAATGTAACATATTAAGATTAGTATTTTATATTGAAATCGTAACCTCTGTTTCTGTAACTTTTTTTAAACTAAGAAAATTGAAGAAAAATTGGTAAAAAGAGAGCACAAAAACAAGAAAAGCAACAAAAATCCCAGTTCAAACTTACCTACATGGAGCCAAAGAGGAAGACAAAATCTTTTCCTGTGAAATCAAAAAAGTGTTTGAAATAGTAGAATGATAAATCTTGCTTAAATTCCAACAACTACTAAACTAAAAGCATGAGTTCGACAATATCATTAGAGGAAAATTCTGTCAATGATGGTGATGATGTGAAAGAAAACCTTCTATTGATGGTTGGTTTTCTAATAAAATATGCCAGAAAGAAAACTGTAAAAATATTTGTTGGATAAGTGCTTAATATTTTGAAAATGAAATTTGCCCGAAGAATTGCAGATTCCAAATTTAAATGGCTCTGAACTGAGGATGTTTCTACCGTAGTTATAACTCAAGTTCAAATTATCCTTCGACAACCAGTTTTAACGACAAAAAATGATCGTATTACTAGCTTTGTTTTCTCAATTGGTTTTGAAAGACTTTACGTTTCATAATTTATCATTCTGCAAAATGTTTGTGCAAAAATAAAGCGAAAAAATTACTTTTGTAGGTAATTTTCCGTAGTGGCTCAAGTATCCCTTCACTATGGCTCAAGTATCCCCGCCATGGGGATACTTGAGCCATGATGTAAAACAAAAAATAAACATTTATTATACATAGAAAATAGTTCAAAATTTATTGAAAGTGGTTTTTAGTTGAAGGAAAAATATCAAATTTTCATTTTCAATATTTTATTTTATTCTAAAAAAATATAAAAAAATTAAAAAAAATTAAAATTCAAAAAATGGCTCAAGTATCCCCATCTTCCCCTATTT
Organism: Maratus speculifer; assembly: GCA_964019185.1. Lineage (NCBI taxonomy): Eukaryota > Metazoa > Arthropoda > Arachnida > Araneae > Salticidae > Maratus > Maratus speculifer. The sequence goes on along the minus strand of OZ025295.1, from coordinate 245,565,443 downwards.
ATTGATGATAATTTTAGTCTTGCAGCTAAAGTTTTCCAATCTGGTGAACTTATTTTGTTTGCAAATAATAATGCGTATAAATAATGTCACTAATTCAAACTAATTAATAAATAGTTTCTGTTGTGGAATGAAATTTTCAAATAGATATCCGTTTTGCCTACATCAATCGCTGCTAATTTACTTAAAATTTTTTATTTCTTTTTAACAACATATTAATAATTGCATGTGAATAAATATTTAAAATATAATGATGAAAAAATTCTTTTAAAATCATGTATGAAAACTGAGTTAATAAATATTGGTTTAAAATCTAGATTTCCGAGTCCAAACGATTTTAAGACACTAACAAAAGAATGTTGTCTCTTCAAACAAAATCTTAAAAGAATTTCCCATAGTGATATTTAAAACATATATGAATAAATAATCAAACAATTCTTACCTGTGAAGCGATAAATTAGTTCCTGTTACATTTTCCGATCGTGTGTTACAGCCAATAATGACACAAATTGTCAATTTTAACAAAATTTTAATTCTCTGTTCAATAAGAGATCCGACGGTAAAAAACAAGAGCAAAGAAATAAGGGTTTAATCTGGTTTCAATTGATAGGCCTGTCAAAGCACGTGATTTTCTTGTGGCTTAGTTGCGCTTAATGTGTCGGATTTTAGGGCTACATTTTTGGCGTCACCCCCCCCCCCCCCCCAGACATTGTACTTTCACAATATTTATTTCTCTTTACTCTATGGATCATTTCTTATGTTTTTAAAACAAAACTTCTATCTACAGTTAAAAACAGCAACGTTGCTTTTTCTTTCTTTTTAAAATATTGTCTTTTGTCACAGCTTCATCCACTGTCCCCACCGATTCTGACCATTTCGAATGAAGCCTATTTTCAAATGATTCATTTAGAAAAACGTTTGATTGAGATAATATGAGACGTATAACGAAAACATGAGGAGAAAACATGAAAGAAATTAATGAAATATGGATTAGAAAATAATTTAACTATTTTATTATCTATTCTGGAAAATTGTTGTTGCTCTCGGTAGAGAATTGGGAAATCTGAAGTATGTCTGAATCTTTTTATTGGTTGAATTCCCGAATAAAGTTGATTTATGTTATTCGTTTTCTGATTGGTCCATGCTTAATGTCTAGAAATGAAATAATTCTCTTTTTTATTTTATTCGTTTTCTGATTGGTCCATGTTTAATGACCAAAAATGGAATACTTCTGTTGCCACGGTGACAAAAAAATATTAAAAACTACAAAAAAAATTAATAACTCAAAAACAAATTTAGATACAAGTTCAAACAAGTTGCATTTAAAAGTTTTTTTTTTTTCTTTATACGACGGTGTAAAAATTGAAAATGTGCAATGTTTAGAAGTTTTTAAATTCGCAGTACCGAAAATTGTTAAACTGAAATTTCATTTAATATTTGTTTATGCTGGATCTAGGAATATTAACGTGTCTCTAAAAGTCCAGGCATATGAATATGACTCTGTTATTACGTAAGCTACGTTTTGATCATCACGTATATAATGTTATTATTATTATTTTTTTAATATAGAAATCCTTCATAATTCTAAAATTATAGTCTTTGAAAATATTATTTTCCAAATAGTCATTGTAATTTGTTAAATTACGATTTTTTTTAAGTTGAAAAAAAATAACTTTCTCTTATAAGTAATACATTTATTTTTAAAGGATATGCGTTAAAGAGCATGGAAATACTTATAGATGTTAAATTCTATCGAGTTTTCAATTATAATCCCTAAATTTATATAGCAGCGTCTGAAAATAGATAATTTTTTTCTTTTTTTGGTTAAATAAAACAAATATTCCATTATAAAAATTCTAGTAAAAGGTCCTTACCAGTCTTTCCAGACTACGAACTATGCGGATATTGAATATATAAAAAAATAAAGCAAAAAAATATTTAAAAATAAACTTCTCTTTTTTTTTGTTAACTTATTTTAACAGATACCTAATGATAACATAAAATCGCGTGTAACTGAAAAGTGATACGTTGAAGTTTTCCTTAAGGGTCGCTTTAGTCAGAAAATTAATTTTAACTGAGAAGTTTCTTGATAAAAATAGAAAATTACAGAAAAGCATTTTACGGAAAGAGAATTTTTAAATAAAAGTATTATTTTATTCTGTCCTTAAACTAATTCACAATTAACTCATAGATGTAAATGTTCTAAATGTCTGATATATCAAGTAAATGGTAAAAGTTTTAGAGTTTATTTCCAAACAACTAAATTTTTTCATGAATAATATTTAAGTACTAATACCTATAACTAAGCCATAAAATAGTCATTTGAAACAGCGTATTTTAAAAGTGAACATTAACTAAATGTGAAAACTTAAGATTAAGATTGAGTTGTTTCAAGATATCTCCAAAATTTATAACAATTCACGTCGTTTTAAATACTTCATGGATCTAACAACGCCATTTTTCAATTTTCCATTTTTCTTTTATTTTAGTGTCAGAATAAGTGAAAATACTGATGAATTTTACTCTGAAAATGCCGACTTCGAAACAATTTGCTGATAGTTTTAAGAGGAAAGAAGTGACTACACATAACAAATGATTTATTTATTTCCAAAGAATAAATGCTCTTGAAAACACATGGAGGTAATTAGTATTATGCAATTTCATTGACATTTCAAAAAGGGTAGGAAATAGCGATGACGATTAAATAACAGAAAATGGAAGCAAAAGATTGGTTTAGTGATTTTATTATTGCTATTACTTATGCTTTCACAATCGTAGAACTATTCATAGCAAAATGTTCTTGGAAATGACACCTAAAAATGTATTTTGAAGAAGCAAAATTTCATAATTTTAGACAAATTGAACAAAAAAGAACATTTGTTCAAAATTTTCAATATTTTTAAGAAAAGTGTATGAAGGGAAGCAGTATGTTTATAAAACTACTTAATTTTAACCCTTTAACGATCATAGCATTTTCACTGCTAAGATGTCGAAATAAATGACTGACACCGGTAATTAAGAACAAATATATATCTAAATAAGAAAACGTGATTTTTCACATACAAAATAAAAGGGATATTTTTAGATAAAAATACCGGTGTCAGTGTTGCGTATCGGAATTAAAATTTTGTGGTTTCGTGGCGAAACCAATGAACGTTAAAGGGTTAATTCCAAAATGCTGCGATAACACCAGAATTTTGGTTTAAGAAAATTTCGTGTTATTGTGCATACGAAATGTATCTTTTTTCTTATTTGCATATAAATTTGTTTGTAAATTCCGGTGTCGATTATTCATTTTAATATTTTAGTATCAGAAATGCTTTACACCTGATAAAATTAAATGCGGTAGAAAATAAAGAAAAAAGTAATGGGTAGAAAAATGTTCCGTTAAATATGTTTCTTGCTTTATTTTTGGCGTTGCCATTAAACAATTAACAAATAATCACGATTTCTGTGCCACATACGATGGCATAATGTATATATCAATATTACATCAACAAGGTAGAACCTGTCGAATTTCGACGAAAGAAAATCTTTAAAGAGGAAATGTTTCATTGATTTACAATAAAACTACAAAATTAGTTATAGTACAAATTGCATTTTATATCGGTAAGTCTGACTCTGAAATAAACGATAAATTGTGTCAAATTAACAAAATACTATTTCTATAAAACTCAGTTGTAGAAATAAATAGAGAAAGTAAACTTTAATGGTACATATAAGGAGTAAAAAATAATAAAGATCTGTTGTTATGATAAAGTTATCAATTTAGGTTCTTATGCTAGTATTTCAAAATGAAAAAAAATTATTAAACTTTGACTCAATCATAGGATTATTTTAGCGTGAAATCTAAACCCGGCATCATTTTCATCCTATCAAAGTGTACAAATGTACATTTCGTATCTGCATTCAACTTTTCAGAAAAAAAATGGCATTTTAATTTGATAATTTTGATTCAAAACTTGAAGGCTGAATGGCAATTAGCTGAAATAGACTGTTGATATTCTTTTACGTGTAAATCAAATTTTGTAAATGAAATCAAAATTCTCCGCGTTTTACAAAAGAAGATATTTAAATTTCAGTTTTTTCCCTTTTAATGAGAAAATGGCAATATAAAGATACAGTAATCAATTTCTTCCTTTTTTTGTTTGCTTTTATTAGAAATGGAGTACTCCTGTTGCCACGATTAGAAAAGTGGTATTAAAAATTACAAAAAAAATAACATTTCAAAAGCAAATTAAGATACAACTCCCAAACAAATTTCATTTTAAAGTACATTTTTTTCCCTACACGATGGTGTAAAAATAGAAAATGAGCACTATTTAGAAGTTTAAAAATTTGTAGTAGCAAAAATTGCAGTATCGAAATTTTATTTAAAATTTGAAAGCGTTGCCATTCGTAAAATGGCATATGCGTTACGCACAAATACGTTTGGCCTTTATAATTTAGATATTACATTGCAAACATTCTGGTAAAAAGTACTTACAAGTTCTTCCATCACATCTCAAAATTAAAGCAAAAAATACTTGAGAATAAACTTTTTTCTTTACTTATTTTAAAAGATACCTAATGATTTCAGAAAACAATTTGTGACTGAAAAATGATACGTTAACGTTTTACAGAAAGGTCCTTTTAGACAGAAAATTTATTTTTAACTGAGATATTTTTTAATTAAAATAGAAAATTACTGAAAAACATTTTATGGAAAGAGAATTTTCAATTAAAATATTACTATATTCTGCCTTTAAACTAATTCACAATTAACTCATAGATGTAAATGTTCTTAATGTCTGATATATCAAGTAAATGATAAAACTTTCAGAGTTCATTTCCAACCAACTAAATTTTTCCATAAATAACATTTAAATATCAATACCTGTAACTAAGCCGTTAAATAGTTTTTGAAACAGCATATTTTAAAAGTGAACATTAACTGAATGTGAAAACTTAAGGTTAAGATAGAGTTGTTCCAAGATATATCTAAAATTAATAACAATTCATGTAATTTTAAATACTTCACGAATCTAACAACGCTATTTTTAAATTTTCCATTTTTCTTTTATTTTAAGAGTCGGAAAAAGTGAAAATAGTGATGAATTTTAATTTAAAAATGCCGACTTCGAAACAATTTACAGATAGTTTTAAATCGAAAGAAGTGACTATGTTTAACAAATGATTTATTTATTTCCAAAAAATAAATGCTCTTGAAAACACATGCAGGTAATTAGTATTGTGTCAATTTCATTGACATTTCCAAAAGAATAGATAATACAGATAGAGATTAAATAACAGAAAATGGAAGCAAAAGATTAGTTTGGTCTTTTTATTATTGCTATCACTCATGCTTTCACAATCGTAGAACTATTCATAGCACAGAGTTACTGAAAACGACACCTAAAAATATATTTTAAAAAATCAAAATTCAAATGACTTTGGACAAATTGAACAAAAACTAATTTTCGTTCAAAATTTTCAATATTTTAAAGAAAAGTGTATGAAGGGAAGCGGTATGTTTTTAAAACCACTTAATTTTAATTCCAAAATGCTACGGTGACACCAGAATTTTGGTTAAGAAAATTTCGTGTTATTGTGCATACGAAATGTGTCTTTTTTCTTATTTGTATATAAATTTGTTTCTAAATTCCGGCGCGGCGTCAGTTATTCATTTCAATATTTTATGTTGCTAAAATATTGAAATGAATAACTGAGAAGTGCTTTACACCTGAAAAAATTAAATGAAAATAAATAAAAATTAATGGGGAGAAAAATGTTTCATTAAATATGCTTCTAGTATTGTTTATGGAGTTGCCATAAACAATTAACAAATAATAGCGATTTCTGTGCCACATATAATAGCATAATGTATTTATCACTATTACATTACAAACATTCTTGTAAAAAGTCCTTACAAGTTTTTCCAGCATGCGAATCCTTCACACATATTGAATATACTCAAAATTAAAGCAAAAAAATTCTTGAAAATAAACTTATTTCTTTTTAATAAAAATTTTAATTTTACTTAAGAAAGGTGTTATAATAAAAATAAAAGACATTGACATGTTTCGGAACCGTCAAATAAGTTTCATAATCATAATATAAATAAAATTGATTTTATTTATATCATGATTATGGAACTTATTTGACGGTTCCGAAACATGGCAATGTCTTTTATTTTTATTATAACACCTTTCTTAAGTAAAATTAAAATTTTTATTAAAATGTTTATATAAAAGGTGAATGTTTTAAAATCTGATGATTTAAAAAAATCAATTGGATTTAATTAACTTTTTATCAAACTTTTTTCTTTACTTATTTTTACAGATACCTAATGATTTCAGAAAACAATGTGTGACTAAAAAATGATACGTTAAAGTTTTTCTCAAAGGTCGCTTTAGTCAGAAAATTTATTTTTAACTGATATGTTTCTTAATTACAATAGAAAATTACTGAAATGCATTTTACGGAAAGAGAATTTTCAAATGAAAGTATTACTTTATTCTGTCTTTGAACTAATTCACAATTAACTCATAGATGCAAATTTTCAAACTGTCTGATATATCAAGTAAATGGTAAAGTTTATTTCCAAACAAGTAAATTTTGAAATGAATAATATTTAAGTATCAATACATATAACTGAGCCGTGAAATAGATTTGGAAACAGCATATTTTAAAAATGAACATAAATAACTAAATGTGAAAACTTAAGAATAAGATTGAGTTGTTTCAAGATATCTCCAAAATTTATAAAAATTCATGCCATTTTAAATACGTCATGGATCTAACAACGCCAATTTTCATTTTTCCATTTTTCTTTTATTTTAGTTTCAGAATAAGTGAAAATACTGATGAATTTTACTCTGAAAATGTCGACTTCGAAACAATTTCCTGATAGTTTTAAGAGGAAAGAAATGACTGCATTTAACGAATGATTTATTTATTTCCAAAGAATAAATGCTCTTGAAATTACTTGGAGGTAATTAGTATTGTACAATTTCATTGACATTTCAAAAAGAATAGATAATAGAGATAGAGATTAAATAACAGAAAATGCAAACAAAAGATTCGCTTAGTCTTTTTATTGTTGCTATTACTCATGCTTTCACAATCGTAGAACTATTCATAGCACAGAGTTACTGAAAATGACACCTAAAAATGTATTTCGAAAAACCAAAATTCAAATAAGTTTGAACAAATTCAACAAAAGGAATTTTTTTTTCAAAATTTTCAATATTTTTAAGATAAGTGTATGAAGGGAAGCGGTATGTTTATAAAACCACATAATTTTAATTCCAAAATGTTACAATAACACGAGAATTTTGGTTAAGAAAATTTCGTTTTATTGCGCATAGGAAATTTATCATTTTCTTATTTGCACATAAATTGGTTTGTAAATTACGGTGTCGATTATTCATTTCAATATTTTATCATCAGAAGGGGAGAGAAATGTTTCATTAAATATGTTTTTTGCATTGTTTATGGCGTTGCCATTAAACAGTTAACAAATAATCGCGATTTCTGTGCCACATGCGATAGTATAATATATATATATATATATATATATATATATATATATATATATCAATATTACATGACAAACATTCTGGTAAAAGGTCCTTACAAGTCCTTCCGGCATACGAACCCTACACAGATATTGAATATACTCAAAATTAAAGCACAAAAATACTTGAAAATAAACTTTTTTCTTTACTTATTTTGACAGATACCTAATGATTTCATAAAAAAAATGTGTGACTAAAAAATGATACGTTAAAGTTTTTCATAAATGTCGCTTTAGTCAGAAAATTAATTTTTAACTCAGAAGTTTCTTAGTTAAAATAGAAAATTACAGAAAAGCATTTTACGGAAAGAAAATTTTCAAATAAAAATATTATGTTATTCGATCTTCAAACTAATTGACAGCTAACTCATAGTGTAAATGTTCTAAATGTCTAATATATCAAATAAATGGTAAAAGTTTTAGAGCTTATTTTCAAACAACTAATTTTTTTCATGAATAACATTTAAGTATCAATACCTATAACTAAGTCGTAAAATAGTTTTTGAAACAGCATATTTTAAAAGCGAGCATTAACTAAATGTGAAAACTTAAGATTAAGATAGATTTGTTTCAAGATATCTCCAAAATTTATAACAATTAATGTCATTTTAAATTCTTCATGGATCTAACATCGCCATTTTTCAATTTTCCATTTTTATTTTATTTTAGTGTCAGAATAAGTGAAAATACTAATGAATTTCATTTTAAAAATGTCGACTTCTAAACAATTTGCTGATAGGTTTAAGAGGAAAGAATTGTCTACATATAACAGATGATTTATTTATTTCTGGAGTATAAATGCTCTTGAAAACACATGGAGGTTATTAGTATTGCTCAATTCCATTGACATTTCAAAAAAAGATCTGTGAATAAATATAGAAATTAAATAACAGAATATGGAAGCAAAATATTAGTTTGGTATTTTTATTTTTGCTATTTCTTATGCTTTTTACAAGCGAAAAAGTATTCATAGTACAATGCTTTTGTAATGATACCTAAAAATGTACAGAGTGGTCATAAAAAAAACTTTGCCAATATATGGAACTCTAGCGACCGGTCCGTTCAACTGATCGATGTGTGATTTCAGATATATTTGTTTACAGATATGAACCAAAGAATATAGAATAGCTCTACGAACGCACGTTGTTAAATTACAATTGTTTTTATTTTTACTATAATTATTACTATTGTGCTGGCCTCTATTTTCTCAAAGAAAAATTTTCTCATCTCTTCTGGGTTTTTTTTTTTTTTTTTTTTTTTTTTTTTTTTTTTTCGAATTTTTTGAACAGTATTCGTTTAGTCTTCAAAATTTTCCTCCCGATTTGTGATAATCCAGCCTTTTTGAGTTGAGAGCAATTTTAATTTTTAAGCCCCAATTAAAATTATTTAAGCCAGTTGATTATGAAGCATAGATTTTCTTCATTTAAAAAAAAAAATCATTATTATTAACAAGTTCCGATTCCATTTAGAAATTCATTTTGAAAATCTAATAATCAAAATTCGTAATTTCTTCGGGTTTTTTTTTTTTTTTTTTTTTTTTTTTTTTTTTTTGTTTGTTTGTTTGTTTTTGTCCATTCAGACTGCTGCCTCCAACTAAAAAATTATTATCGTTAAAAAAAAATAAATTAAAAAACATCACAAATGTAAATTTAGCATTTTGAATTCTCATTTAGAATTTCGCATATAGAAATTGCATAACTCAGGTTGTCGCAGACTTGCTAAGACAAGCGCAGAATACGCAAAGTTCAAAACCTGAATATAAAACAAAAAAAAAATATTCACAATGCACAAAAATTCAATATGCACAAAAAAAAATATTCGTTTCGATCAAACAAATATTATAATCTCTCATTCTCCTTCTCTTTCCCCTCTCTCTTTTTCTTGCTCTTGTTCTTTCTTTCTCTTTCTTTCGTTCTTTCTTTCTCTCTCTTTCGTTCTTTCTTTCTCTCTCTTTCGTTCTTCCTTTCTCTTTCTTTCTTCCTTTATATATTTATTTTTCTCTCTCTGTATCACACACACACTAATGAAAAAAATCTATTACTTCAAGAAATAATTAATTTTACGATTCATAGACTGTTTAATTGAAGTATTTGCTAGCTGCTTTTTTCCACAGAGAATATAACTGATATATTTTTCTCAAAAAGGAGAACATACGAGTTAAGAAGTAAGAATAAATGTTTTTTCTTAATTAGTTTCTTCTCAAAATGTCTCTTACTTATTATTCTCTCTTCCTCTAAATGTATTCACATTAAAAAGACAGACCAACGAAAAGAAAATTGATTGTGATTATCGACTTTGATATAATTATATCAATATCATTAATTCATAATTCGGATGTAAATTACTATGATATTTTTTCTCTATGACAAAATATATAGATGTCCTTAATTAAGAAAACGTATCCATATTCAAAACAAATCTCTAGAGGATTAAGTGTTTCAAAATTAAGAAGCAACATGGATATTAGGCATCATATTTTTTCTCGTTTCATTTTCTGCAGCATGCAGTATTCTCATCGGAAATTTTAAGTACTTGAGCTTTAGCTTCAGATGTTGTAAATGGAAAGATATTTTAATTATTTTTTTTTATTCAAATGAATAAATAAATAAAAATGCATGCTTAATAATCCATTGCGTGATACTATAAAAAAAAATATATATTTGTAATTTTTTTTTTTTTTTTTTTTTTTTAAGGCGACAAAAAAATTGAGCATTTCATGTTACAAAAATTATTCCAAAAGTCTGAGTACTAACTTTCAAAAATAACGTTTCTTATTTTGTTATTGGTCGCTCATTAAGGAAAGTAACTTGCTGTGTTTAATCTATTAGAGAGATCTTTTTTTAATTCTTAATACAGCGAAGTCGTAAGCTTTTTCTAAGAGAATATATAGTGCTCGTTATGTATACACCAGTATTTTGCATTGGATATCTGGGATACAATATACTTCTGCTATACAAACTAGAAGCAGGAATGCAGGTGCGCCTCTACTGGAATTTTGCAGATTGTACCCTCAAGAAAAGTATTTAAAGAACTCATTCTAAGGACATAATTAACGATGAATGTAAGACAAGGCATTAATTCACGTGCTTACATGTCGTCTACGCCCATAATAAAAGCTTTCCTCGTCGTTCAATAGTTACGACTCTATTCTTGAACTATTTCTTGAATACAATGCAGCTATTTCTTGAAAACTTCACGACAAGGCTCTTATTACTGCATGGGCAAATCGAGACTTTACCCATGGGCCCCGGACCTTAAGAGGGCCCAAAATCCATTCATTAAATTATAATATATTGTCGTTAAAACTTACTTTCTCGTTATATCTCGTCGCTATAATGTCGTTAATATTTACTTTTTTTAATAGTTCAACTCTTCCATCTGTTGAAGTTATTACATTCAACTTAAATAAACAATGTAACAAATTGCTAAAGTTATATAAAAGAGTTTTGTTCTGTAGCAAGAAAAAAAAAGGTATACTTAAAAAAATAATAAAGTATTTAAATTTATAATTGACGGAACTAAGAATTTTCTTCTATTTATTTCCAAGGTGTGAAAATATGTTTATACATTACATATACCCATATGAGTGACCATCATTTCTATTTAAATAACATTGGAATGATTCTAAAGGATCCCCCCCTAATTTATTTTTGCTTAGGGCCCCAATTACTCATAATCGGGGCCTGCTTACAAATATTTCTTGAATACTGCACAACTATTTCTTGAATAAAAACAATAATACAACTAATGAATGCAGCTCATTTATTTACAATATCTATTTCATCTTCTTAAAAGCCATCCAAAATTATCTCATGTTTGGCTTCAACACTGTTAAATATGTTTTGGTATTTTTCAACTTTATGTTCTGCTCATATAAAATTCGCGAAATCACCAATATCTAAATATTAAATATAAAAATAAAGTAATTTGTAAACTAGTCGCCGGTGAAGAAAAAAAATCAATCCGGAAACCTAATTGTACAGTGTTGTGAATAAAACTAAACACACCCTACTAAACTCTGCAAAATAATAACGTAGTAGAAAGTTATAGGTACCAAACTATTGGAAATAAAATCTACATTCAAATGGTATATATAAAGATTGCTTAGGGGGGCATTTACGTATTAAATTTTATCTACCGAATTATCAATTCATGAAAATTTTACATTCTAAAGCATTTTACGTAAATTATTTAAACTAAATTAAAACATTTACATAATCATTTAATAAATTTTTTAAAGATTTAGAAGGATTAATTAAGTGTGAATTTACAGGAATTTTGTGCAATATTTATAACCCCACTCAAATCTTTTATTCTAAATTGTTTTCTTAGCATTTTGTAGAATTATAATAATAGAATTATCATATTTCTACACATAGAAATATGATATTCTTACAATATAAATATAGAAAAATTTCCGAATTGAAAAATCTCCATCCCCCTCACTCAGTGCCAAGAAATCTGAAAAGATACAAAGGCAAAATAAATCCTCCTTTTAAAAATATTTTTGTTTTGTATAACCCATAATGCTTTCGGAACAGAATAAAGTAATGTATCTGTAACTCATTCTAAGCAGTATTACGACTAATTGATGCATTAAAAGAATTTTATAATAAGTAATTTTAATGGTATTTATAAGTACCATCGGTAGATAAAGGGTTAAAATGAATTTTAATTTTGTATTTTCAATAGCTGTACTCGACTCTGATAGCATAAATAAACTCCATACCCTTCAATTAGCCGATAAAGAAATTTTCATGCGATTCATAGGATACGTTTTCTAGAAAATAATTAAAAGCATATTTTAAAGGCCTTATTCAAATAGAAGCTTGGTCTCGATAATTACCAAGCAAGCCTATTTCTTGTCAAGACATCTTAGGCGTCATTCAGACAATCGTTGAAGACTGCTAGATTACGGAATAGCATAGGAAGTTTTAAAGTATTTAGACACTTCTATAGTAGACGGTCTTTTAACCCTTTATCTATCGACGGTACTTATAAGTACTATTAAAATTATTTATTATAAAATTCTTTTAATACATCAATTAGTTGTAATACTGCTTAGAATGCGTTACAGATACATTACATTATTAGTTACGCGAACCAAAAATATTTTTTAAATGATAATTTCTTTGCCTTTGTATTTTTTCAGCTTTCTTAACGCTGAGGGAGAGGTATGGAGATTTTTCAACTCGGAAATGCTTCTATATTTATATTGTACGAACATCATATTTCTACATTTCATAATTCTACAAAATACTAAGAAAACAATTTAAAATAAAAGACTTGAATGAGGTTATAAATAATGCACAACATCCTTGTAAATTCAAATTTAATTAATTCTTCTAAATTCTTCAATAATTCTAAAATCCTTCAAAAATTTATTAAATGATTACACAGATCTTTTAACTTGGTTTAAACAAGTAACGTAAAATGCTTTAGAATGTAAAATTTTCATGAATTCATTATTCGGTAGATAAAGGGTTAAACCATCATTTTGCCGATTTTTAAGCATAATTTGAAAAGTACTTGGAAGAAATATTTGAATTTTCGTATTTCCATAAAGCAGAACTTAATAAATCTATATCCATCCAAAAAAATTGCAGGTTACTATTCATATTTTTTTAATATTAATTTCATAATTCATATAATAAAATTATGAAAATTTCAAATTCAACGTATTTATGTTTGGTTATTTTAGTATTATTGCTACACAAAAAGTTAGCACATTAGGAGTGTAATTTCAGGAGACATTAATAAAAATAGGAAAATGCAATTTAACATTAAAAAAAACACTAAATTTTCAATGTTTATAATTCAAAAACTTATCATTCAAATGACATTGAATTTGGTATTTAGGCATAGATTTGAAATATTTTGTTAAAATTGGGTATTGCCATTTTTAAAAATGAAATTAAGGATAATTTTAATATGTAGATGGCTTCCTAAGCAAATTTTATATGCGTCACTTAAAAGTATATTTTATTTCCAGTTATTCGCTACCAGTAACTTACTTTTACGACAATTTGACGAAGAGTTAGTAGAAAGTGTTTTTTTTTTTTTTTTTTTTTTCCACGACTGTACCTAACAAGCTAGTTAGAAGGGAAAATATTATAGCTTAACCCTTTCAGGGGCGGTGTTTGCAGTCTGCAAACACAATATTACTGTTCCAATTTCAAACTGGCACCAGTATAATTTTAGTGCAATTTCGATTTTATAATATTCGCGAAAAACAGCTCTTGATTATTTTCAAATAAATCTGTTCTTTAATTGTGGTGTGAATCAATTATTTGAACATTTTCGGAACAGAAATACCTTGCCCCTGAAAGGGTTAAAGGAAGTTTTATCATTTAAGGCCCACACTAATCACTGAAAAAGACCCGGATGTTAATGTAAAGGCTATGGGAGCGTTCTTTTCAAATACCTCGCTCAAATTTTAATATTTTTACATGTTTTATTTCCCATAGGATAGCTGAGGACGATCTACAACTGAGCTAGCTTTTACTTTTTCGATTTTGATTATATATTTTTTATATTATATATTAAAAAATAGTTTCAATTTCAGAACCGGTTCAAAACTCTTTTGAAAGTTAAAGTATTTTTTTTTTTTTAAATCTGAAAATAAAGTTGAAAAAATAAAAACTAGCCCGGTTGTAGATCGTCCTCAGCTATCCTATGCAAAAAAATCATGTAAAAATATTAAAATTTGAGCGAGGTATTTGAAAAGAACGCCCCCATAGACATAGCATTATCATCCAGGTCTTTTTTAGTGAATAGTGTGGGGCCTTAAAAATTTACAGCAATTCAACGGTATAGCATGACTTTTTTTATTCCTATTTAATGATATTTTAAAATTTTTTATCTATTACTCAATATTCAAATTTCATGTTTGCAAATTTATTCAACCACATGGATGAAAGTTCATTTATTCCCGTTGCTTTTTGCCAATTTTGAATAAGTTGAGATACTTTTTTATTACCATTATAATTTTTTTAATATCATTCAAGTTAAAAAAAATATTCAGAATAAACAATTCGTAAAATATTTTCCGTTGAGTAACTGATGCGTTTCTGAATATAACAGGCGAATGACGAGAAGATATAAAATCCATATTATTTAAGAAAAAATTGGATTTTTTAAAGCAAATGAAACTTTTAGTTTATAGGAATTCTTTCTTAACCAACAAACCAAAAGTTTATGTTGGAAATTCTAATATGTTTAGCCGCTTTAATAAGTTTTGTATTTTAAATAAGTAGAAAGAAAGGAACCAAAAAATATCTGCAGTGTTATCAGTTTCCCCGGCACGTGCGTTCACCATAAATTTAATCTTCATCATGCGCTGAATTTTAAAGAAAAATTACTAACAGTGTGGGCAACATTTCTTTTATGTAGAACTTTCCTTCGAAGTAAAAAGTAATATTTCATTTGATAACTCTTTTAGCTTTGTTGCAAGGAAATATATAGTATGCTTAGTTGGAAATCAGAACTTTTTGTTTCTGTTTTTTTTTTTTTTTTTTTTTTTTTTTTTTTTTTTTGTTGTTGTTGTTGTTGTTGCTTATTAAATGATGAAGCAACAAAAGTAAATCAATGTGTGGGATCAGTTTCAGCTGTTTTTTAAACGATTTTTAAAAAAAAGTTATGCAGTTTTTTTTTCTTTTTTGTTTGTTTGTTTTTTTTTAGTTTAGTTTAAAGGAAGTCCACGTATATTTTGAAAATTTTCACCGATTACAGAGATTTTTTAAAAATCCTTTTTAGTTATTGCGTTGGTTTCATAATACGTGGGATCGCATGATTTTTGTTTACTAGTTTTTAATTATTTTTTTTTTAGAAATAATTATTTCATTATAGATCTTGAGAATGTTACGGTTTGAAACAGATCGATCTGAATAAATATTGCCTTGTAATCGCACTTTTATCACTTTTAGCAAGTATTAGCTTAGTTTGAGCCTCTATGTACTCAAATTTTCACCACCTTTATAACTTGCACTATGCGGTTCACGAATTTCTGGTACACTTTTAGAAGACATATTTGAAGACACGTCAGATTACGGATCTGATATTGCTTCTTAACAGAATTTTTCAATATAATATAAAATATACACAATAAAGGTTGTCAATTATTCAATCAATCTGAACATTATGATTTAATCAGTGATTTGGGCTGTGGCGGCCTTTATGTGCATAACACCACGAGAGAGGATTTTCTTCAACCCTCCTATGAATGATAGCTTTAACAAACTTACTGAAAATTAACCATTTTGTATGTTTTGAGAAGCTTAGTTGTCAGCGTCAAACCTAACCCCCTCTAAAACCGGCCCTTGATTTGCGATTATCTTACTCGAAATTTAAGATCCTGCCTAAAAGAGAACACTTTTTAACGCCTAAAACATTTATTACCCCGTATATAAGTAGAAAACAAAACCCTAAAACTGTTTCTGTTTGTTGTTTCTGTTGCTGTTTTTTACATAATAGCAATACCTTTGTACCTATTGTATGAGAGCCAATAGAATGTGTGATTTCCAATTATTGTAAGATAGTTGAGCCTCAAGACAAAGAAAGATTTCTAAATTAGTTTCTTTACTACAAAAGGAAAAAAAAGCAGTTTTGACCAAAAAAGTAAATAAATTTAAATCTATTTTAATGCACTCTACAAATAAAAGTGAATAAATTTTCTAATAAAATTGTTGTATATTTTATTTATTTGTCATTATTATGTTCGACTATATGCATCAATACAACATAAGATTATGCAAATAAAAAAAATGTACACAGAAATGTATTTTAATAAAAAGTACGTGCTTTTTTTTATTTTTTTTATTTAATGATATTCTGGAAATCCAATATACTGAGAATTCTAATAATTTTTTAGATTAAAATGAAGATTTTTTTATAAGGGTTCTGTCTTCCTAAATTCACAGTAATCTTGTTAAATTCATATTAGTAATTTCCTATTGATTGTGCGAATGAATAAAGTATATCTTGGATTTCGTACAATGTGATTTTATCAGGATAGGCAACAATTTAGGCAAGAACTTTAAGTTATGCTAATATTCAAATGGCAATATTGACTTACTTGCCAACCACAAAATTCCAGCATCTGATAAATAAGTGTAATAAAAGCTCATGCACTAAAGGAAATTATGGAAATGTAAACTATTGTATCTAACTAGGATCTAATTTAGAAATCTAATCTTTTTTACAATTTCTGTTTCCTAAAAACAGTTTTGATGGTCATCCTATAATACTTGGATATAAGATCTTATCTAAATACATCCTAATCTAAAATCGCCCGGAAATAGGCATATTTTAAAACTTTAAATCCAATTGATTAATTATTCATCAAATAGCAGGCATAATTTGGCACCATAAAGTAATATCAGGGATAGCTTTTTTATAGTATCCGCCTTTAACTTAAAGCCTTACCTTTATTTACCTTAATGTTACTAACATCGTTCATACATAGCGCAAACATGTATTGCAGATTAGATTACAAAAAAATTAACTAGCTTTTTATTTCCCTCAGCTAGACTTGTTGCTTAATCTTTCGTAATCGTCATTATTATTTTTATTTATTTATTTATTCATTTGATTAAGCTAAGAAATGCAATTGTCAGATAACTGGTAAAAGAAAAAAAGAAAATGAAATTTGTATGGTATCAAAAAAGTAAAGTGATTAGACAGTTTTTTTTAATTATTGGAACCAATTCCATTAAATGTTATACAACTAATTTTAAAAATTTGACAAATGCATTTAAAAATTTTCAAATTTATCGGTTTAATTTAGATCCTCTTTTTAACGACTGGAAAACTTTGAATATCATATGAATTCCTTTAGAAAAGCACAGTGGCTTGAAAAGAAATGTTCTATGTTTTTCAATGAATTAATCAAATTTAAACAAAAATAGCACAGCTAAATCCAAATACCTCACAGGGCTGCCAGATTTGGCCTCTTTTTAGTTCTGAAGTTTTACGTTCCCACCAAGAATTCTGTATTGTATTGTTTTGTTCTGATGAGAGATGTTTCCTTATTCATAAAGTAAAAATTTTTTCTTTCAAAATTTCCGATGTGAGTTTGAAATTTTTAAACGGAAAATGGAGGCCAATCTGGTTACTCAGGTACCGGACCAACATCAACATTCTACTTAATTACAAGCTAATCGGATTCAACGATGTAGTCGTAAAAAAAAAACCAGAGGGTATAAGATCTAAGCACAAGGCATATGCTCAAGGCAGAGCGTATATCCTAGAGTGTATATACTACAGCCTTCTTGAGGAACAGAGGGTATACGGTTTTCCTTAAAAAAATCCAGGTGTATACGGTGTGTACCTGCGTATACCCTCCACTACATCCCTGAATCGGATGCTTTTTTGAGACAGTTAAAAACAGACAAATGGAAATCAAAAACTCTTCGTGTCTCCACAGTTCATGTCCCTCTACTGACGTTTCGACACGTAAAATTTAGATAAGGACTCAATATTAAAAATTTTCATTGTTTTTAACGAAATAAGTTGGTAAACTATAATAATTTCAAAAGCTTATTATAAATTTAGAATTCTCTATTAGAATTCATTCATAGAATTCTCCATTTCTTTTTAACTTCAAAACGTTGAATTTAAATAAAAGCACTTCTGAATATTTCATTTCAATTATAAACTCTTCATTGTCTATGCAGTACAGGATGTAATTACTGTAAAAGTAAATTATAAAATCAGATAGATTGCCTTTTTCCCCTGCTTCCATTTAATTTTATCTGCTGAGAAAATACGTGAATTACTTTTACATTTTCGCATCTTTTGCATTCCTACCGCCATCTGTTGGATTTTTCATAACTAAAATACTTGACATTTGTAAACTTGTGTATTTTTATGTAGATTTCTTTTGTAATAAACTGTACAAAATAAATTAAAAATATAAAAGTCGGATTAAAAAAAGGGGGTAGAGTTATTTCATTAGAGTTCATAATAAAAATTATAAGTTGGAGAAACTGTTGATCTAATATATACATATTTAGTTGTTTTTCGACTAATTCTCAAAAATGAATCAGAGTTACACAAATTTGTAAAAAAGGATATCTAATGGTTTATGTGAAAAAAAATAATAATGTTTATTTCGTGATTATTTATAGTAATCAGAAAAATTAAATATAACTGAAAATGAAAATCTTTTTCAAGTTTTAAGTTAAAATGGTATTTTGGTATTTATTTAGAAAATTCTAATTCAATGAAAATGTGCTTATTATACATATCTTCGAAAAAAATAATGACAACAAGTACATAAACAAGAAATAAAAGAACACCATTATATTTCTTCTTCACATAGTTTTGTCTTGTTTGGGAGTAAAAGAACAAATTTGGAGTGCAAAATAGAATTTGATTTAAAAAATTGCAACTGAAATAGTAAAAGTAAAAATAGTTTTTAGAAAAACGAATTGTTTTATCATTTTGTATATCACTATTTCTACAGAATAATGCATATTGATATATTTAACGATTCTTTTTGAGATCGTCCGAATTTTTATTTTATTTATTTATTTATTTATTGTTTATTTACTTGTTTACTTATTTTACTGAAATCGGTCTTTTTCTGTTTCTCTGTTTTCTGAAATTTCCGCCATAATAAAAGTAAAAATCGAATAACACTGTTTGTATAAATTATTTTTATATCAAACTGTCTCTTTTTATATCATTAATTAAGAAAATTTTCTTGTTCACAACTTGATTTTTGGAATTTTGGCGTAAGTGAATTCTGTCCACGGCAAGGTAGGCGATTCTATTGTAAAAAAAAAAAGGGGGGGGGGGGATTAAGATAAAAACAAAAACGCTTTAAGCTTAATTTTTTGTTGTTTTTGTTTAAAATAACTACTTTTTATATTTAAATATTTTTTATAAAACTCTAACATTTAAAGAAGATCAAATTATTCATTTTTATTTATTCATTTTAAATAGATGAAAATGACTTTAATTAATGCATTATATGTATATGTTTTGTAATGCATTATATGTATATGTCAATGTTTTATAACCAATGGATCTTTAAGTCTAATTTTCACTTAAAGCATACTTAAGAAAAGACAATAGTGGATAGAATCCTATGCGAGCGTTTCCTCAGAAACTGCAAGACGAATTTTGATAAAATTTGGAATCCATTATCACTGGATTATGCTCAAGATTTAACGTAAACAGTTTTTAGCTCACAGGCTATCATAGCCTGAGAGCTTATGCGCCCGTCCGTTCTGTATGTACGTTCGTACGTTCGTGCGTAACGCGATAACTCATGATAAAAATATCCGATCCACTTGGAATTTTGTATGTAGGTATATCCTGACAGGGCGCTTCCCTGATTAGTTTTTGGAGTTCATTCGATATGTATAAGAGGGGGAATGCGGGGCTGATGCCCCTCCCCTTAGTTGATATAAATGGGATTTTCATGCAGAATTAAGTTTTCGTTCAAAATTTAGATTAGGATTATTCTAATGAGGCGATTCCGTGACTGTTATTAGGTGTTCATTGAATAAGTATAAATAGGGGGAACAGGGGTTCTAATGCCCCCCTTTTAATTTATTTAAATGGGTTTTTCAAGCAGAATTTTCAGATTTCGTTCAAATCTCTGAATAGTTTTGGAAGTTTAATGGTTAAGTATAAAAGAGGGGGATAACTCCTTTTAAATTATATAAATGCTAAATAGGTTTTTATTAAGAATTATCTCATTTGCTCTGAATTTTGGATATAGATTTTTTTATATGATAAAGCATGTCTTTGATAGTATAGGAGGTTCAATGATTAAGTATAAAAAAAGAAGAAAGGGGAGAGCTGTTTCCCCTTCTTAATTTTTTTTTTTTCGAACGGAACTAACCCTTGAAAATATAAGGCTTTAATACAATTATTATTTGTAACCTGTGAGCTCAATGCCATCAGTTTAACTTGGCAGTATTCTTTATTTTTCTACGATTAATTTTATTTTGTTTTTGGGCAATGACAATTTTTGAGAAATTTTCTCTTTTTCAGAAATTTTTTTTTTCTGAAACCAATTAAAAATCAATTTTTTTAACTTTCATTCTTTTTTTCTTTTTAACTTTTTCCTGAAACTAATTAAAAATAAACTTTTATATTTTCTGTCACGTATGATCTCAATTCTCTGCCACAAAAAAAAATTAACGTGATCGCCCTAAGACTTTAGCTGATAATAGTATTTTTACCTGATTACAGCGATTTTACAGGAGAGCCAAAAAACTCCGATATTTCCAACTTGTAGAAAGTTCTTACACAATTTCACGAAACACATGAATTAAAGTACATATAAAAACTTGTATAAATGTTTCATCTAATAAATGAAGAAATGTTTAAATTCTTATTAATTCTATGTCACTTATCACGTGACCTCGAGACCTCTTAATCTCTTATTCGAATTTTATTTGGTTTACACCACTGTTTTTATAGGAGAGACTTTTAATTAAATATAGATAACATGTTCATATGATAACATTTATTGTAAACATATAGTGGTTCAAGTATGTTATAAAAATAAAATCAAATATAAAATGTTAGCAAAGAAGCTAATGTGAATGGGCGGGGCATCTCTCTTGCGAGTGGTGTCTCGCTTCAATTTTTACATTTATTTTTAATGGTCAGGAAAAAACGAAAAATTGGACATACAAATGGATTCATTAAAATTCAAAGAATGTTTTAAACCAATGAAAGGAACATCAAATTTTTCAAAAAAAATTTACTCATGTCTCTCCTTGATGCTTTCATTGCTAAAATATACAAAAAAATTTCAAAAGAATTTGGGTTTGAATTATTTCATTATAGACTGGGAGACGGCAGCACGTACAATCACCTCAATCAGTTCACGGCTGAAATTCTAGAATTAGTTAAAACTCGATTCGAATATTAAAACGCAATCGATCTGCCAAGTCATATCTTAGTGGAAAACACCTGAAAACCCGATTTTAGTGGTTGATTTGTAGATTTACCATTGTGCCTTCCTTCTCCCACTACTTCATCTTTTCATAGCTTTGGATGCAGGAAAGCACCCAATACCTGCCAGTCAACCGTTAAATTTGGGTTTCTAAGGGTTTTTCACCAAAATATGACTTGGCAGACCGATTACGTTTTAATATGCGAATCGATTTTTAACTCATTCTGGAATTTCAGCCGTGAACTCGATGAGGTGTTTGCCTATGCTGCCGTTTTCCAGTCTATTAGGCAATGAGAACAAATTAGGCAACGCCTTCTAGATTGGAAAAAACCCTGAAACGCTTTGTTATGACGTCACGAAAGCCACACGAAGCTAGCGGGAAAAAAAAATCGACCAAAAATGCAATTCGAAAAATTGACTTTTTTAACACTTTCCAACAAAGTTGAAAAGTGTTTATGCATTCGGTTTGTCTGGCCGTCTGGCCGCGCTCTAACTCCCGTAAATATACACGGATTGCTCTGAAATTTTTATATGTTATTGATGTTTACCCTAGCACGAACCCTATTGTAAATGAAGTTTCTACTATGATTAGTTTATTTACAGGGATAGTCAAAAGTTTTCCGATACATTACGGCCAATGGGAAAAAATCGTTTCAAATGAATTTTAAAAGTGTTACACCCTGTTAAGCTTATTCAATTTTACATGGATTCACAAAGTGTACTAAAATACGCATTCTGTTAAATATGCTGTTAAAATAATAGTTATTATTCATTTACAGGGTCACTCAAAATAATTCCATTACACAATAATAAAGGAGAGAATTGTTTGCGACGCATTTTAATGGTGTTAAACGATTTCAAGTATCATAAAATTGATATACGCCGCTGAGACTTAATATTTAACGTAAAATATGAAGTGGATAGCTTTTACAGGGACACACAAAATATTTCAAACCTTGTATTTTTATCCGAAATACTGTGTATTATCGATGATAGCTGATGGATGGTTGAAATTCATTTTCAATTATAATATGCGCTTTTAAGTTTTACAAAATGTTTGCAAATTATATGGTGTAATAAACGTTATAGTTAATATATAGGGTTACACAAAAGAGCTTATAAAGGTTACTGAATTAAAGTAATTAACTAGAGTAAATTAGTACTTAGAGTAATTAACTTAAAGGTGGTAATAATGCATTTTTACGTTGAACTGCTTTTAGTTTACTAAGAAATGTTTGTAGAATATAGATGAAATGATATACAGGGTCACGCAAAGTATTAGCTACATGGTCATCCATATGTGATAATTTCTAGAAGTGTGATTTAAGTAGCTTTAAGAATGTGTTTGTTTGAACTAAATTTTAACAAAATACTGGCGTGTAGTAAAGATACTGGATAAATTACAAGGCTGAACAAAAGTATTGAAGTATTTTCCATCTATTAGAATAAAGTGCTGCAAGAGATATTTCAGCCAGTTAGGCATTTTCGTGCTAAACTAAATTTTCCCATTATATTGCAGATATATATATATATATATATATATATATATATATATATATATATATATATATATATATCAACCGACAGATCAAATACAGGGCTGTTCAAAAGTATTTCAAAGCATATTTGGCTATGGACAGTAGCATCGTATTTCCCTAAATAACAAAGTTTTGTTAAAGAATTCAGGAAGCGTTGGAAAGTGTTTCATAATCTATGCTTAACGCATGATTTTTCTTACTTGTTTAAAAATTTCGTTGGTTCGTAGAATTATTAGTTATTATAATTAATCACGAAACAACAAAATCAAGGCATGCAAGATCATTTATTTATATAACTTTATTTTGAATAATTCTTGTTTCTAAATGTTTCGTATAAAAAAAATACTTAAACTATTAACTAAACAAGTTATTTAAATGAAAATTTAAAAATTTTCACTAAGTCTTGCCTGACAAATCCTTAATTCCACATTTGAATCTAATAAAAACATTTCAAACAAGATTAATTATTTGATTTAAATATAGTTGTATAAAATCCCTTTCAAAAAAAAAGAAAAGAAAAGAAAAGAAAGAACATAAATCAAACGGCGTAGTTTTTTTCCTAATACATTCTTTTTATGTTTAGCCTTTTGTAGGGAAATCATATGCTTGCGTATAATATGTTGTATATTTCTAAAAAAAAGTTTAATAAAAAGAAAGAAAAAAGTCGGTAATAGCACGTCAAGCGTAAAAAATGAGGTGCATTCGTACTATAATGAAGTTTAAAAAATATTCAGATTTTGGTGTAATAGTATACAGTGCCTCGGATTTCAGTATAGTACCAGAAATCTTTTGTTTATCCCTGTAAAAACTATCTGCTTTCTGTCATACAGGAAATAACTTGTAAGTAAATCTGAGCTATATACAGTCGACTCTCGTTAATTGGAAATCGGATAATTCGAATCTTCGCTTAATTCGAACTAAACATGAAGTCCCGAAATTTTCAATGGTGGAATAACGTTAAAATGTTTCATTAATTCGAACTCATTTTCTATTGGCTTCGTTTAATTCGAACTAACTAGAATTCCGATTTTTCATTTTTCTTTTCTTTCTCGCGGATTTCAGATCATTTGAATAACTTTTTTTCTTTGATTTTTGGGGAAATTGTTCCGAACGAGTATACATATAATCCAATGTATTTTTATATCCACTTTCTTAGCGTCCCGTATGTACATGAGTGACGCTTTAAATTTTTCTTTCATTGCGGTTGTTTCTAATCTTTTAATTAGTTTATGTATTTATACATTCTAATTTAATATTAAGTCCTATTCTAATGATATCAGATGAAATAAATTAAAAAAGCACTATGACATTAATTCCTTTGTAATAGCATCATATTAAGCATCTTTTCTTTCATATTTTCCATAATTCGAACATTTCTTGTGGTCCCGACGAGTTCGAATTAACGAGAGCCGACTGTAATTAAAATGCACCCCAAACAATGTTTCCTCCTATACCACTATGCAATGGAATACATTTGTAAAAATGTTGTAATAATGTATTGCGGTGTATAATATGATAATATTTAAATAAATGTAATATGTTATGTATATGTGTAATGTTATGTTCGTAAAAAAACACCTGTAAATTAATATCAAATATTCTTTACCTATAAATTGTACAGAATGTATATTTTAGAATATATTTCGTAGATGCATATCAGTTTTATTATATTCGAAAGATTGTAACATCATTAAAATGTACTTGATACTATTTTTTCCTATTGTTCGTAATGTCACGGAATATATTTGATTGCCACTATGTTGAAACTATTTGTCCGTTTTTCATAAAATTTGAAATGACTCGACAAAATTATGCAACGATTACATATTTTTTATTTCAAAAGACTCGGTTTTTTGCTCTGTTATATGCGGACTGACGGATGGACAGAGGGACAGATGGACAGATGGACGGACTCAACGTTCACTATATGTGCTACGTATTTTCATAATTACGAAAGCACCTAAAAAGTAAGAAATTGTCTCTAATGATTTAATAGTAGGAAGTAATTTGAACAAATCTTTAGTATTTGTTCAAGAAATAAAATTATTGTTAAAATAAAAAATAGCATTCTACTTTTTAATATTATTATTATTATTATTATTACTATTATTACTACATGCATTGTAAAAGAATATGCTGAACAAAAACACGATACTGAGTGAATAAAAAGTTGTTTGAGACAATACATAAATATTATGGTTAGAGATTCCAAATGGCATAATTGAATAATTAGTACTTTGTTTACCCTTTCAACTCTGGCGTCTCTTGCTCTCATTTTATTCGGTCTACACCACTTTGTCAAAAGAAGATACATTCAACTTTACAATATCAAAAATGCTCTAATTAAATAAGCCATACTTTATTTTCCTCTATTACTAAAGCCCGAAACAAATTTTGTCAAGCAAAATTATGTCCAATCAGACTGGACATACGCAGGGGTCACATTGTATAGGGGAATTTTTTTATTGTTCCTACCAGAACACGTAATCAGTAATTTTTATGATGATTTTATTTAAATTATGTTATAGAAAGCTATGATAAAGATGCTATTTCCAAAATAGTAATAGGAACAATAAAATTTTTTTTTACAGAATGCAACTTCTGCATACGAGTGTAAATGGTTAACTTACATCCTTCTCTTATAAAACTTCTATACTTTCCAGCCTTGTTACGCATATAGTTTATTTAAAATGATTGAATTAAGCATTTATCAACATTTTGTACAATTACATCTTGCATGATTCTTTTTTTTAAAGCTATTTTTTGTGTTATGCTTGGCGCAACCAATTTAATCTAGATTTTAAATCTAACTTTCCTCGAAAGTTGAAAGAATTCTGGGAAACATTATTTTACAACAAGAAATAAAAGCAATGCACGCGTAATAATTGTAGAATATGTTTATGTGTTATGGAGACAAAATAAATTTCTCTGTACAAAATTATATACTTTGTCTATACAAAAACTATTTGAGATGAATATATCAAATCCACTTGCAGAGACATTTTTAAAAATATATGTGTCGCCCAAATGTAAGTGGCACTGCTGTAATAACTCCGCCATTTGAAAATAAAGTTGAGTGAGCGTACTCCTATAAAAGACGCAGAGTGCTGCAAATGCATGCAATATCGTCAGATCCCGCCAGATGTAAGTCTGATACCGTGGGAGCACGGTAAAAAAGACATAGTTCGCATCATTAATGCCTCCAAACGGCATCAATGTGCGGTCGTGCATATTTTAAATGCGGAAAATACGACTGCTAGTGAAATCTATGGTTGAATGCAAAATATGTATGACATGGAATACATATGGGATACGGAGTGTATGGTACGCTGATCGATATTCCGATGATGTAGGGATTTTCGTAGTATAAGAAGCAGTACAGTATAATAAAGATACTTGCACACTACAGGGCTGAACAAAAGAATTCAGCTATGTTTCCATCTATTATTATAAACTGCTGAAAGAAAAATTTCAGCCTACAAGACTCTAAATTTGCCCTTTATATAGTATATATATCAACCGACAGGTCAAATACAGAGCTGTTCAAAAGTATTGGAATACGGGTTTGGCTGTAAACATTAGACTTATTTTTTAAATAACGAAGTTTTGGTAAAGATTTTAGAAAGTGTTGGAAAGTGTTTCATAATCTATGTTTAACACATGATTTTCCTTACTTGCTTTTCATTAATTGGTAAAAAATTACATGACTTCAAAAGTTTTCAGTAATTTAGGGTAAAATAGGATTAAGTTGTAAATGTCATTGACACTTTGGTAAATCATTTGCATTCGTGCATAACTAAATCTTTATTAATATAAATATGATAAAACACTGTTTTATTTTATATGAGACCGTGACGTAAAAAAATATTATGCATTTGTTTAAATATATTGCTGATCAAGTCAACATATAAATTGCACTTTACCAAATTTTTCTCATAAAAAATTCGTACAATAGTTTTCCCTACAGATATAACAAAAGTGAACAAAAAAGTTACTATAAAGGGAAAAAAAGTACACTTCTGTAATTTGTGTGATTTCCAAATGCAAATAATGCAAAAATCATCCGAAAAAAAAAGAAAATGTAATTTGGTCTCATTATTTAAAATATATTCTCTCTAAAATAGTTTTTCTAACGGGCTTTGTATCTTTAGAGGATAAAAGAGCAGGCAGCATATAAACGTTATCTCGTAATGAGATAAAAAAAAAAATAATGACTTCAACTGAAATAAGAAAATTAGATTGGTTATTCATCTCAATTACCAGAAAGAAACTTTTTACGAAGAAACTCTACTTAATAATTCAAGATCAATGTGATATTGCTTGCTTATTTCTAATTTGATATCGACTAAATGGCATTGAAAATTAGAGTACTATTTTCTTCGATAATTATCAAAAGTGCTGTTCCTAAGGTTTCTTTAGGAAATTTCGAATTGTAAATAAAGTAACTAGTTACAACTTTATTATCTTTGTGGGGTTAAATTTGGTATTGAATTGTATGTTTGAGCTTTTTCTATACCAAAATAGAGATTTTTTTTAAATTCACATATTAAAGGAATCATTTTATCCTAAAGCGTCAAATGCTGATTCAGTTTATAAAATTATTTAATTTGGGACACTTGAATCATTATATTATTTTTTTTTAACCTGCTATAAAAGTTGATAGTAACGCATCTTACAAAAAATTATAGTAATTTCAAGTTGATGTAAAAAAGTTCTTTGTGAATTTCATCACATATTTTTGATTAATTTTTTTTTATATATATATTCTTGGTTTTTTTTCTTTTTTACTCATTTTATAGAAAAATTTTCTGAGACACTAATTTGAAAATTATTTTGAAATGTGGTAAAAACTACCGCACGGTTTACTCAAGTTATAAATTGAACTTGACGAATTTTTCTGATAAGCATTTTTTACAATAGTTTTCCCTGTAGATATCACAATAATGCATAAAAAATGTTACTCTAAAGGAAAAAACTACACTTCCCAAATTTCTGTGATTTCGAAATGTAAAAAATACAAAAATCATCCAGAAAAAAAGAAAATATAACTTGGTCTCGTCGTTTAAAATGTATTCTATCTAAAATAGTTTTTCTAACGAACTTAGTATCTTCAGAATATAAAAGAGCAGGCAAAATATAAACGTTATCTCGTAATGAGATATAAAAATAATGACTTCAACTGAAATAAGAAAATTATATTGGTTATTCATCTCAATTACCAGGAAGAAACTTTTCACGAAGAAACCCTATTTAGTAATTCAAGATCAGTGTGATGTTTCTTGCTTATTTCTAATTTGATATCGACTAAATGGCATTGAAAATTACAGTACTATTTTTTTTTTCCAGTAATCATCAAAAGTGGCATTCCTGTATCTTTTAGGCAATTTCGAATTGTAAATAAAGTAACTAGTTAAAACTTTATTATCTTTGTGGAGTTAAGTATGGTTGGAATTATCTCTCGAGCTTATTTAATACTAAAATAGAATTTTTTTTAAATTCCCATATTAAAGGAATCATTTTATTCTAAAGCATCAAATGCTGTTTAAGTTCGCAAAAAACTCTTTAATTTGGGAAACTTGAATCATTACATTATACCTTTAAAATGCTGTAACAGCATGTAACATTTGTAACAGTAAAGCATCTTACAAAAATTTATAGTAATTTCAAATTGAATTTTAAAAAAATTCTCTTGCAGCACAGTCTTTTGGAGTTTATGAAACGCAGATTGGTATATTCCGATGGTGTAGAGATTTTTGTAGTATAAAAAGCAGTACGGACAACAGGTACCGACCTGGTCAAGCGCATCTACTCTTCCTTCCACTACAAAAATCCCTTTTACAAATGTTTAACTGTTATTGCATTTTCAATTAAAAAATTTCTCTGTTAAATACAGTTGATACGAAAACATGTTTTATTAACTTTTCCTAAAAATTTACATGTTTTGAAATGTTTTCAGTAATTTGCAGCAAAATAGTGCTATGTTGAAAATTTCATCGATACCTTAGTAAATCGTTTACATTCGTGCATAACTAAATCTTGATAAAGATAAATATAATAAAACACCGTGTTTTTTAATCAGACTGTCATGTAAAAAAATATGATACATTTGTTTAAGTATACTGTTGATTTAGTCACATTATAAATCGTAATTCACCAAATTTATCTCATAAAAAGTTCTTACAATAGTTTTCCCTACAGATATAACAATTGTGCATAAAAAAGTTACTGATAAAGAATACTGCCCAGTTAAACTGATGGCATTCAGCTCACAGGCTACAAATACTAATTGTACATTAAAGCCTTATATTTTCAAGGCTTAATTCCGTTCGAAAAAAAATTAAGAAGGGGAAACAGCTCTCCCCTTTCCTCTTTTTTTATACTTAATCATTGAACATCCTATTCTATCAAAGACATGCTTTATCATATAAAAAACCTATATTCAAAATTCAGAGCAAATGAGATAATTCTTAATAAAAACCCATTTAGCATTTATATAATTTAAAAGGAGTTATCCCCCTCTTTTATACTTAACCATTAAACTTTCAAAACTATTCAGAGATATGAACGAAATCTGAAAATTCTGCTTGAAAAACCCATTTATATAAATTAAGGGGGGGGGGCATTAGAACCCCTGTTCCCCCTATTTATACTTATTCAATGAACACCTAATAACAGTCACAGAATCGCCTCATCAGAATGATCCTAATCTAAATTTTGAACGAAAACTTAATTCTGCATGAAAATCCCATTTATATCAACTAAGGGGAGGGGCATGAGCCCCCCGTTCCCCCTCTTATACATATCGAATGAACTCCAAAAATTAATCAGGGAAGCGCCTTGTCAGGATATACCTACATACAAAATTTCAAGTGGATCGGATATTTTTATCACGAGTTATCGCGTTACGCACGAACAAAAATACAGAACGGACAGGCACATAAGCTCTCAGGCTATGATAGCCTGTGAGCTAAAAATTAAAAAATAAAGAATACTGCCCAGTTAAACTGATGGCATTGAGCTCACAGGCTACAAATACCAATTGTACATTAAAGCCTTATATTTTCAAGAGTTAATTCCGTTCGAAAAAAAATTAAGATGGGGAAACAGCTCTCCCCTTTCCTCTTTTTTTATACTTAATCATTGAACCTCCTATACTATCAAAGACATGCTTTATCATATAAAAAATCTATATCCAAAATTCAGAGCAAATGAAATAATTCTTAATAAAAACCCATTTAGCATTTATATAATTTAAAAGGAGTTATCCCTTTTTTTATACTTAACCATTAAACTTCCAAAACTATTCAGAGATTTGAACGAAATCTGAAAATTCTGCTTGAAAAACCCATTTATATAAATTAAGGAGGGGGGGCATTAGAACCCCTGTTCCCCCTATTTATACTTATTCAATGAACACCTAATAACAGTCACGGAATCGCCTCATCAGAATGATCCTAATCTAAATTTTGAACGAAAACTTAATTCTGCATGAAAATCCCATTTATATCAACTAAGGGGAGGGGCATGAGCCCCCCGTTCCCCCTCTTATACATATCAAATGAACTCCAAAAATTAATCAGGGAAGCGCCTTGTCAGGATATACCTACATACAAAATTTCAAGTGGATCGGATATTTTTATCACGTGTTATCGCGTTACGCATGAACGAACACACAGAACGGACAGGCACATAAGCTCTCAGGCTATGATAGCCTGTGAGCTAAAAATTAAAAAGAAACTATATTTCTATAATTTGTGTGAAAATAAAGTGTTATTTTGTTTCGTTATTCAAAATATATTCTCTCAAAAATAGTTTTTTTCTAACGGGCTTAGTATCTTTAGAGGAAAAATAAAGCAGGCAACATATAAACGTTATCCAGGGCTCGCACCGTTCCTAAAATTTTCACACGTTGCTACCAGTATTTTAAATCAAAAATCTTCATGGAAGGTCCGTTTAACATCTACGATAGAAAAATTCTATCGTAGATGTTTTACAATAAATATTACCGTTTAAAAATTGTGGTAGGAAAATACGAAAATTTTAGGAACAGTACGAACCCTGGTTTTCTCGTAATGAGATATAAAAATAATGACTTCAACTGAAATACGAAAATTAGATTGGTTAGTCATCTCAATTACCAGGGAGAAACTTTTTACAAAGAAACTCGACTTAATAAATCAAGATCAATGGAATGTTTCTTTCTTATTTCTAATTTGATATCGACTAAATAGCATTGAAAATTAGAGTAATATTTTCTCGATAATCATCAAAAGCGTCATTCCTAAGGTATTTTTTTTTTGGAGATTTAGAGTTGTAAATAAAATAACTAGTTACAACTTTATTATCTTTTTTTGCGGTTAAGTATGGTTTTGAGCTAATGGTTTTGGGTTCTCTTGAGCTTATTCTGTACCAAAATTGAGATCTTTCTTAATTGACATATTAAAGAGATCGTTTTATTCTAAAGCTTCAAATGCTGTTTCAATTCAAAAAATTCATTAATTTGGGAAATTTGAATCATTATATCATACAGGGTGTCCAGCAAATAACACCCTGATTTTAAAATTAAATTTCTCAAAAACAAAGATAGACAGAACTATGCGGTAAACGGTTTGTTTATTAGGTAAGCTGTAAAAATCTTATACAGAAGTTTCGAGCAGTGAATATTTTGAAAAGATTGTGTTCTGATTGCAAAGAATGCTTTGATTTGACATTTTTCTTGTTTTATATTGCTTGCAGAGATAGAGTTTTTCGACTTACAGTTAAACGATTTTTCGAACTAAATTTCTTGAATTTCGAAATTTTAAAAATTTAATTCCGAAAATCTTTAAACTATGGCAATTTAAACCGAAAAGCTCATTCTCCGCAAACAATCTAAAACAAGAAAAATGTCAAATCAAAGCATTCTTTGCAATCAGAACACAATCTTTTCCAAAGATTCACCGTTCGAAACTTCTATATAAGATTTTTACAGCTTACCTAATAAACAAACCGTTTACCGCATAGTTTTGTCGATCTTTGTTTTTGAGAAATTTAATTTTAAAATCAGGGTGTTATTTGCTGGACTCCCTGTATCTTTAAAATACTGTAACAGCATGTAACAGCTGTAACAGTAACGCATCTTACAAAAAATGATAGTAATTTCATGTTAGATGTTAAAAAAATTCTCTGTGAATTGAAGCATAGATTTTTGGAGTGTACGACACGCAGATCAGTGTTCCGATGGTGTAGACATTTTCATACTATAAGAATAAGAAGCAGTACTGACGATAGGTCGCGACTTGGTCAAGCGCATTGGCCTTCCACCACTACAAAAATCCCTTGTATAAATGTTTAACTGTCATTGCATTTTCTATTTGAAAAATTACCCTATTAAATACATCTGTTACGAAAACAAGGTTTCATACCTTTTTTTCCCTTTGAATGGTAAAAATTTACATGTCTTCAAAAGTTTTCAGTAATTTAGGGCAAAATAGTGTCATGTTGTAAATTATATTGATACTTTGGTAAATCATTTGCATTCGTGCATAATTAAATCTTGATAAAGATAAATATGATAAAACCCCGAATTTTTATATCAGACTGTCAAATAAAAAAAATATGATGTACTACTTTAAATATACTGCTGATTTAGTCACGATATAAATCATGCTTGACCAAATTTTTCTCATAAAAAGTTCTTACAATAGTTTTCCCTATAGATATAACAAAAGTGCATAAAAAAGATACTATAAATGAAAAAAACTACACTTCTCTAATTTGTCTGATTTCCAAACGCAAATAATGCAAAAATCGTCCGGAAAAAAAAAGAAAATGTAATTTGGTCTCGTTACAAAATGTATTTTTTTAATAAAATAGTTTTCTTCTAACGGGCTTAGTATCTTTAGAAGATAAAAGAGCAGCCAACGTATAAACGTTATCTCGTAATGAGATATAAAAAAAATGACTTCAACTGAAATAAAAAAAAATTAGATTGGTTATTCATCTCAATTACCAGGGAAAAACTTTTTACGAAGAAACTGTACTTAATAATTCAAGATCAATGTGATGTCTCTTGCTTATATCTAATTTGATATCGAATAAATGGCATTGAAAATTAGAGTACTATTTTCTTCGATTATCATCAAAAGCGACGTTCCTAAGATATTTTTTAGGAAATTTGGAATTGTAAATAAAGTAACTAGTTAAAGCTTTATTATCTTTGAGTGGTTAAAATTATTTTGAATTATCTCTTGAGCTTATTCTGTATTAAAATAGACATTTTTTAATAGTCAAATTAAAGGAATCAGTTTATTCTAAATTGTCAATTGCTGTTTCAGTTCACAAAATTCATTAATTTAGGAAACTTGAATCATTATATTACAATTTTAAAATGCTCTAACAGTTGATAGTAACGCATCTTACAAAAACTCATTGTAATTTCAAGTTGGATGTTTAAAAAATTCTCTGTCAATTTTAGCACAGATTTTTGGTTATCTTTTTACAGATTTGATAGAAAAACTTCCTTGATAACTAGATTAACTTGAAAATAGTTTTGAAATGCGGCAAAAATTACTGCACAAGCATTATCTTCATTCATCGTATGGGAAGAGATAATTTTAAAATGCACGAAACACTTAAATTGTGCAGAAGTAAATGAAGCTGTAAAAAGAGAAAAAAACTACATATACATCATATTGAGATGTACGTAAATCCCAAATGCACTGGAGAAAAGGCATAGAATTTCACAATTGCCATTCTGTCATCGCAATGCTGAGAAGATTTCGACAGAGGTACAGCAAAGCACCTTCAATTCTTAAGAACATACACATATGGTAGGTGTTCGCATATTTGAACAAAAATTATTAACTATTTGGAAAAAATAGTTGTTGTTCCCGGTAGAGAATAGGGAAATCTAAAGTATATCTGAATATTTTTATTGGTTGAATTCCAAAACTTATTTAATTTTATTCGTTTCTGTGATTGTTTCCTGCAAGTTTAATGTCCAAAAAAGGAAAACTTTTTTTTTTTTTTAATTTGTTTTCTGACTGGTCCAAATTTAATGTCCAAAAATGGAATACTTCTGTTGCCACAATGACAAAAAAAGGTAATTAAAACTTTTAAAAAATAACAATAATTTACCTAAAAACAAATTACGATAGAGATTTCAAACTAAATTCAGTAAAAAGTGCATTTTTTTTCTCTACGCAACGGTGTAAAAATTTTAAATATGCGATATTTTGAATTTGAAAAATTTGCGGTTCCGAAAATTGTAAAACTGAAATTTCATTTAAAATTTGTTTGTGATGGCTCCAGGAATATCTTATAAGGTACCCTGGGGTAATAACGCCAGGCGGGGTAATAACGCCAAGTGCTTATATTTTGCATAATTATGAAATAATCAGGTAAATGACACCCATGTGCTCTGCGCAGAAGGGTTTTGAGTCATATAAACCGCAAAAAACAGCTTCAAGTTAATTTGTTTCTGTTTTAGGTCTTATTGTTTTTACAAACAACTAAAATTAACGCTTGATCTAAAATTTGCGAGATACGTTTTGTATATGTGAAGACTATCTCTTTATCCGGAAATACTTTGTTGATTACATAAATTTGTAGTGCATTTCATGTACTTTTAAAATGTTGTCGAAGATTTTGGATATCTTCTCGAGATAATTTGTAATTTAAAATGTACTGCGCAAT
The DNA here is from genome assembly GCA_964019185.1 of Maratus speculifer. Lineage (NCBI taxonomy): Eukaryota > Metazoa > Arthropoda > Arachnida > Araneae > Salticidae > Maratus > Maratus speculifer. The sequence continues at coordinate 245,530,756 of OZ025295.1, read as the reverse complement.
AACTCTACCGGGGTAATAACGCCAATCCTTGACATTAATATCCCGGTTGATTGCTAACAGTGGCCGAGCTACATCCTAAATACTGATTCAAATAAACACAGTTAAAACTGTGCAATGTTTCTCATATTTCTATTTAAACGGTCCTTTTTAAGCAAAAAGAAACTCACTGTCTGATATTCATTTGCCTCACCCCCCCCCCCTCCCACACCACACCTTTATATTTCTTACACTTTCACAAAAATTGAACATTTTCAATATCTTAGAATGCAATTTGTCAATTTCTAAGTTTGTAGAGTTCGTATTTTTAGAATTGGGCTATCTACATGCAATTATTCCATCTTATTTCATAGTTTTGTTTGCATGGCGTTATTACCCATATAGGTGGGTAATAACGCCAAATAGGATGGGTCAAGAAAAAACGCCATTACATTTTATGAATACATATCTGTTAAATTATTTTATTTTATATAGATAGTCAATGAGTTGCTGTATCAGATCCTATATTTGTTTGAAAAATACAATCTAAAACTAAGCCGTGAAAATTGGTAGAACCTTAACGTGGCGTTATTACCCCAGGGTACCTTACTATAATGCGAGCAAAAATTGTGTGTGTGTGTGGGTAAATTTTATCTCAAAAACGGCTCTAACGATTTTCGCAAAAATTTGGATTTTACCATTTTCGTGCACGAGAAAACCATTGGGCTAGGTCACATGTTTGAGAAAATTCGATTATTGGGTCATTTTGGGTCATAATGGGTCAGGATCAAGCTATTTATATCTAGAGAACGGCTGGATTGATTTTAAGGAAATTTTGTATCCAATCGTTTTTTGGCACGAGAAAACAATTGAGCTGGGTCAAATGTTCGAAAAATTTTGATTAGTGGGTCATTTTTGGGTCATTGTGGGTCAAGCCATTTTTATTTAAAAAACGGCTCTAACCCTTTCAACCAAATTTTATATTTTATCATTTTGGATTACAAGAAGACCACTGGGTTAGGTAACATGTCCGAGAAAATTCGGTTAGTGGGTCATTTTTGGGGTCATTGTGGGTCATGCTATTTTTATCTAGAGATTTTCTCAGGCAATTTTGACTAAAAATTGCATTCTATGGTTTTCGGGCACGAGAAAAACATTGGGCTAGGTTACATGTTCGAGAAAAAAAATTTAATGGGTCATATTGGGTCATTAAGGGTCTGGGTCAAGCTATTTATATTTAAAGAACCGCAGAATCAATTTCATCGAAATTTTGCCTGTAATAGTTTTTTGACACGAGAAAGCTAATGGGCTAAGTCACACGATCGAGAGATTTCGATTATAAGAGTCATTTGTAGGTCATGATGGGTCATGGTCAAGCTATAGCTAAAGAATAGGTGGATCGATTTTAATGAAATTTTGTATACAACATTTTTTGGCATGAGAAAACTATTGGGCTAGGTCTCAGTTCGAAAAATTTCGATTACTGGGTCATTTTGGGTCATAAAAGGTCTGGGTCAAGCTATTTATATATAAAGTACGACAGTATCAAATTTAATGAAATTTTGTATGTAAGTTTTTTGACACGAGAAAATTAATGGGCTATCTCACATGTTTGAGAGATTTCGTTTATAAGAGTCATTTATGGGTCATGATGGGTCATAACGGGTCATGTCAAGCTATATCTAAAGAACATGTGGATCAGTTTTAACAAATTTTGTATACAACATTTTTTGGCACGAGAAAATCATTGGGCTAGGTCACATAATCTGGAAATTTCGATTAATGGGTCGTTTTGGGTCATAAAATGTCTGGGTCAAGTTATTTATATTTAAAGAACGGCAGGATCGAGTTTAACGAAATTTTGAGTGTAACAATAATATTTATACACGAGAAAACTAATGGGCTAAGTCACATGTTCGAGAGATTTCGATTATAAGGGTCATTTGTGGGTCATGATGGGTCATGGTCAAGTTATATCTAAAGAACGGGTGAATCGATTTTAACGAAATTTTGTATACAGCATATTTTTGGCACGAGAAAACCATTGGGCTATGTCACATGTTCGAGAAATTTCGATCAGTGTGTCACTTTTGGGTTATTCTAATTTTATCTAGACAATGTCTAGCGCAAATTTGACTAAATTTTATATTCTATCGCTTTCGGACACAAGAAAATCATTGGGTTAGGTCAGATGTTTGAGAAAACTCGATTAATGAGTCATTTTGGGTCATAATGGGTCAAGGTCAAACTATTTATACCTAAAAATTGGCTCAATCGATTTTATCTAAATTTTGTATTTAACGTTTTTCAAAACGCAAAAATTAATGAACTAAGTCACATTTTCGAGAGATTTCGATATAAGGGTCATTTGTGGGTCATGCTAATTTTATCTAGAAAATTGTTCTCACCATTTTGAGTATATTTTCTATTATATCGTTTTCGGGCAAAAAAAAACCATTGAGATAGGACACATGCACGTAACAATTCAATTAGCGGGTCGTTTTAGGTCTTAATGGGTTAGAGTCATTCTAATTATATATAACAACGACTCAGTCAATTTTACCTAAATTTTGCAACGGAACGTCTTTTATCACGAGAAGACTATTGAGCTGAGTTGCATATTAAACAAAATTATATTAGTGGGTCATATCGCTTCATTGCTGAATGCTGTCAAGCTAATTTTACTTAAGAAATGGCTTAAACGATTTTGATTCATTTTATAATCTACTGTTTTTGATTACCTGAAGACCATTGAGCTAAGTCACATGTTTGATCAAATGTGATTAGTGGATCATTTGGGCAATAAGGGTCAGGATCACGAGACTATGGCAAAAGCCAATAAGTTGGCGATATTTGACAAAATGCTGGCGAAATTTGGCCGAAAAATCGACTATTAAGGTTACGAAACCAAAACACATATTTGGCGCCAAATGAAAGAATGTGTCCAAATTTGGTTATATCTGGCAAAAAATATTGTCTTTCAGAATGTGAAGAAATTTCTTATACATTCTTAATAGCAGGGATGAGATTTCCGCTTTTTTGGACACCAGTATAATCTTAGGGAAAATGCTGTTTCTTCAAATCGCAATAAAGTTCCGATTAAATAATGTAGCATTTTCTCTAAAATTTTACTGGTGTGCAAAAAAGCGGAAATTTCATCCCTATAATAGTCTTCGAGATGCATAGTTAAACTAATCAGAGTCGAGCTAAAAAAGTGATTTGGATTGATGTCCTTTCGTTATAAATTTTAAAATAAAGTAAAATTTATGTACATGGGCATACAAACATAGTTTTCTTATTGATTGTTTTTGTAAATAATACTATTATTAATAACATGTTTTATAGTAATAATACTATATCGAGTTGAACACAAAGTAATTTTGACCGAGCTGAGCTCGGTCACCCCTGCTAGTTATTGTTTAATCCATGTTGCACGTAATATGAGGCGTGCAAAAGTCAGTCTGATTAATTCCATCCAATAAAAATGCCCATTTTAAACAGTTAAAGTTGCCTATCTTTAATCTACTGTTTTTTTTTTTATTATTATTGGTTTAGGATTATTAATGTTTAATGCACGGCGTACATATTATATGACTCGTTATAATCATCCTAAAAATGATGTTCATTATTATTATTAATTTAAGTATAGAATTTATTAATAAGTCTTTAAAATTTGAGTCTTTGAAAGTATCATTTTCCAAATAGTCGTTGTAATTTGTTAAATTACAGTTGTGTTATTATTTTTTAGATGTTGTCTGTATGACAAAAGGGACTCAAATAGAACAACTATGACGCATGTATATAAAATATTGAAGTTCCTTCTCTATTATGTGTTAATCATATTGATAAATTCTTTTTCATTAAAAAGTCATAGCCGTTAGTAAACGCTATATTCACTTTGAATAACTTTGTATATAAAGCATCTAGTGCAAAATTCTAGATAAATCAAAAAGGATGATTAATTGCATGCGCATTTTTTTTTATTTGCGCGGTGGATAATGGCTGAAGAATAAAATCTTTATGGATAAATTTTTTTAACTTATTTAAAATTAGTCTTAAATGATCTGTATTATCTACTCTGGTTAAAGCAATTCTCTTATTGTATTTGATATTTGATTCGTTCATTCTCGTTTTAAACTTTCTATATGTCATTCTTATATACTATTGCAATATTCCATCTGCAATGCTGAATGATATTTCATATATACCTAATAGTTGATTAGGCTTGACTTAGACTGTATATATTTTCTAACATACCACATTTTCTAATTTTATGAAAGATTTTGGAATAAGAAAGATTTCGGAATATTGCGTTTATTACGTTTATATTTCAAATTTTAAAGGAACCCAGAAAATTGTTGCCGATTAAATAACAGTAGAAAGTGCGTACAAAAAAAGGGAAACAGTTGAACCCGATCAACTATCACAGTATATAGAAAATACCGTGCTCTAAATCATATACAATATTGCAACATTATATAAGAATGACAAATAGAAAATTTAAAATATATAGCAGACATGGAGAAATACAAGAGAACAACAGCTTTAACCAGACTATATAACATAGAGCCTTTACAGATTAAATTTAAAAATAGTTAAAGTAATTTATACATAAAGAACGTATCCTCCCTCGATTACATGGTTATCAATAGAAATCTATATGCGTCGCAAGAATCTATGCAATGCACCTGGAATTAAGCACGAAATGCTTCATAAATTGACAAATAATAGTATGTAATAATTCGTGTCGGCTGATGACTTTTGTCAACTAACTTTCATTAAAGCCCCTATTTTAATTATACTTCTGATTTCGTGTTTTTTATTTATTAAGTTTTGGATATTTTTGCGAAAATAATTTATTCTACCAGTATTAGCGTATGAAGCTTGTTGATTTGTTTATTAATTAAAGTACTTTCTTCGATTATACCTCTGATTTCGTGGTTTTTATTCATTAAGTTTCGGATATTTTTGCGAAAATAATTTGTTCTACCCATATTAATCTTGAGAATGTTGCCGATTGTGTGTATGAAACTTGTTGATTTGTTCATTAATTAAAGTACCTTCTTTCATTATACCTCTGATTTCGTAATTTTTATTTATAAAGTTTCGGATATTTTTGCGAAAATAATTTATTCTACCAGTATTGATCTTGAGAAATTCGCTGATTGTGTGTATGAAACTTGTTGATCTGTTTATTAAAAGATATTTATAAGCTTATAACCCATCTACAGTGGAAAATGCTACGAACTTTTTCCCTGACCCAATATATTAATTAAAAATTTGGAATATTTCAAGCAAGAGCATTAAGCAGAATGATAAGTAATTTATTTGTGAGGGCTACCTTTAGTAAATATAATCTGAGATTTTGTAATAACACTTCAAAAATCAAAACTGACTGGTAGCTTAATATACATAAATAAGGTAATTCAAATTTGATTGCATATCATGTCAAGCAAAAATACTTTATATTTGCAGTAATGAAATCTTGACACGATAGAATGGTTTAAAAATCGAATACTTGACAGGTCAAATTTAAAATGATTGACCACTTATATGTTTACATTACGCATAAACATTTTTTTAGATTGTCTTCAAATTTATAAAAATTATTAACGATCGAAAATTACTCTTTAAAAAATGTATTATATTTTTATTCTTTAAAATATTCCCAAATATCAAATGCAGTTTAATATAAGAAAATTTTTTTTATGAAATTGTTTTAAAAAATAAAATATTGTACAATAATTTCTTATACACTGGCCTCCAAAAGTTAAGGTATAACCGGTTTCTTGCGTCTAATTTGCAAATAAATGAATATAGAAACAACAAATTAAAAAATATAATAAATATAATATTGTAAATAAATTAAATTGTAATTATTGATTAATTATAATATTATAATTAAATTAAAAAATAAAATATTGTACAATAATTTCCTTATACACTGGCCTCCAAAAGTTAAGGTACAACTGGTTTCTTGCTTCTAATTTGCAAATGAATGAATGTAAGAACAACAAATTTGGTGGAAATGTGCGCTAAATTGTTATTTATTAATGCGACATAGAAATTTACTTAAGTTAGAAGTATAAATGAAATTACAACAATGAAGCACTCACGGGTGAAAATTCCATTCTTGGAGAAATCTGTGCACCGCAGTATTATGCAGTAAAATGTGACAGAAACATTAAAAAACTGGTTTTACTACGGAATATGTGCAAACCGGACTTGAATACATTGGCGGCATCGACTTTTCATACTCTCAATTAAATTTTCAGACACCGAAATAGGTAGCGCTGACCAGACATGGAGTAAGCCTTGTTCCAGCCAATTTAATAACCTTGGAGGAGGACTTAAAGCCGCAACCTGTCTTCCAAGATAGTTCCAAAGATGTTCTATAGGATTCAAATCTGGAGAGTGAGCTGACCATTCCATTCTCTCCAAACCGTGATCCCTAAGATAATCCTCAACAGCCACATCTCGGTGTAGTGTCGCATTATCATCCATCAGAATGAAACCATTGCCAATAGTACCAGCATATGGGCGCACACATGAATCAAGGATTTCATCCCGTTCATCCCAAGGATTTCATCACCAGTCAGAGTTGCTCCATGGAACACATGCAGATCCGTGTGGCCTCCGAGTGAGATCCCTGCCCAAACCATGATTAAACCATTTCTGTACCTGTGTGATTCGACAGTATTTGATTGATGGTATCGAGTGCATTGTTCTCCCCAGATCAGAAGACATCCTGAATCGCTCTCCAGTGTGAATCAGGACTCGCCTGTGAGGAGTACAGAAGCCCACTGTTTTCTGGTCCAGGAAACGTGTTCTCTTTCCCAACATAACCAGGCTCTTCTCTGTCGTCTGTTGAGGGGGACATACATAACTGGTCGCCTTGCATAGACACCTGCAATGTGAAGACGTGTTCGCACCGTAGTAGCGGACATTCTTCTCCCTGATGCTGCAAAGTGCTCTGCATTGAGTTGCGGCACAGTAGAGCGTCTTCTCCTTCAGGCCGAAAGAGTTAGAAACCGGTCTTCACAGAATCTTTGAATTCATACTGATCCCAGAGTCGATGGACTACACTGTGAGACACATTGAGTCGTCCAACAGTATCGCCCTGTGACAACTCCATTTCCATCCAACCTACCACCCGCCACCTGAATGAATCGGGCAAACCATTTCTTCCAGACATTTCTAGACTCTACTGATTGTTGTGAACAAAACTGACAACAATAGTACAAATAGAACAAAACTTACATGCGAAATTACGAAAGCTTTGTAATTGCATATTTTTCTCTCATTCACAAATACCTATTATAAAATAAAAGTAGTAAGCTGTAATTTTTGCGTAAGTTTTTTTTAAAGCTCATTACTGTCATTCATATAAACTATGAAGTTTAATCTGACTACCATTTTTTTTCTGGTGAGCTTCGAAAAACATGTTGTACCTTAACTTTTGGAGGCCAATGTATATAGCCTATTAATCATGATTGTGTGTTTAAGATATATATTCACAATAATTCCTACACTTCACAAAACATTACATAAAAAAACTTTTTAAAACATTAAGATCGACTTTCATTACTTGATTTTTTTATCAAGTAAAAAATACATTATTTTTAATGTTGATTCGCTAAAGCAATAAAGTAAAAGCCAGTAATAAAGATCCTTTCGACTTTATACACATCTCTTCTCGTAATTTTTCACATGGATTCTTCGAAATGATTTCACAAAAAAATTTCACTATCGAAGAATGCATTTAATGGATTCTTAGTGTTAGTTTAAATTTTAATGTATCATCCCAAATGAGTGGAATAAAAAGAGCATTCTCAACAATTCTTTTAAATCTTCCACGCACCTTTAAAACGTTAGATTCTATGAATTGAACTTAACACTTTATCCTAAGTAACGAGTAGGATTTTAGAGTGAAATTATGTCTCTGGATTAAGCAGCATTTGGAAGGCAAGAAATCTTTTGTGGAAGGCTTCGAATGGAAGATACAAACTTTAAGAATTTTCCTGCGTGAAAAATTAATTTTTGCATAGATGTATTTTTGAACTATTAATTTTTCTAATGACTATTTTAAATAAAACTAGTAAGTTGTGGCCATCGCCTAACTTTTTTCTATAAAAATCAAACTGTCAGCAACTAAAATTAAGTGACAATCTATTTGTTGTTAAGATAGAGTTATCGAAGGAAATCGCAGATATCGACATTTGTTGAATGGTTTATATCAGCTAATTAGCCGGTTTTACTTGTCACTTCTGGCTAATATGGATTCAAACCTTACATTTACAGAGCTGCCAACTTCTACGCCTTTTTAAATCATATTAACATGCTTCGAACCACAAAATTTTTAGAGTGAAATGTGCAACAAATACATTTAATGTTGCGTATTACAATACATATTATTAATTATTAAGTAAAATTTCTGATTCCAATATGTTTATTTGACTTGAAATAGGCGTAGTAGTTGGCAGCCATGCATTTATTTATTTTGATAAAAATATATTTTAATATTATCACACATATTTTAATATTTAAAGGTCTCTTTCATTCTAAACGTAATATCTTGATTACTTAGGATATAATGTTAATTGATTTTAACCTTTTTTAGGGCGGTGGTATACCTATGAAACCACTTAATTTTAATTTCCAAACGCCACATTGGCACCGGAATTATGATTTTAAAAAATTTCGATTTATTCAATGCGTGAAATAGAGCTTTTTCTTATTTACATTAAAGTTGCTATCGAATTCCGGTATCAGTAATTAATTTCAACACTTAGGCAGTGGATGTGCTCCGCGCTGCAAAGGGTTAAAACGTGCATCAATTTAAAAGAATCGGTATTAGACATCTGAGTTTCATAAATGGAATTAGTTAGTCCGTAATCGACCATTCTGAAACCAATCTTTTTACGTTCTTCTATCTTTACAAGAAAAAAGAATTAGATTCGATAAAATTTTCGATTTCCAGTTTCCGATGGATTTATACGCTTTAAATGGCCCTGAACACGATTTAATGGTTGTTAAAAAATGCCTGTGTGAGTTTGTCTATCGTCTGTCTGTCTGTATGTGACAAAAATATTGTGGGCATGGTATCTAAAAAACTAATGCGCGGAATTTCACAAAACCTGGGATTCAGTTAGACCTTGATATAAACTGATGCTGATTAGTTTTTGATACATATCTTCCAACAGGTGGCACTGCTATCCTGCATTTTTCTCGATTTTTGCATTAGATCTATCTCAAGAACTAACGCATGGATTTTCACCAAAAAATGATTCATTTACAAGTTAATTTAAATCGCTGTTTATTAGGTTTTGATATATATCGCCTAAAAGGTATCACTGCCATTCTGCATTTTTCACGATTTCAGTAATTATCTCAAGAAATAATGTACGAAATTTAATAAAACTTTTTATTCAGTTAGACTTTAATATAAACTGAAGCTCATTAGATTTTCATATACATCAGCAAACAGGTGGCACTGCTGTACTGCATTTGAAGGTTTCCGCAATAGCTCTATCTTAAGAACAAATGTACGGATTTTCATCGAACTTCATATTTTGTTAAATTTTTATGTAAATAAATTCTTATTGGACTTGGATGTAATTTTTCCTGCGTGAAAAATTAACACTTAATTATTTAACAGCATGTGTTTATTTTATACTCGTTGTTTTGGAAATTTTGGTTGCGGGCATCTAATAGGGTAAGTTCCAAAATTCAAGATTTTTTTTGGAACGATGCAATACTTACTTTCTTGTTAAATGTATCTAATTCAATAAACCTGTATACCTTAACAGTCCACATGATGGGCATAGATCGTCATTTAATTTTGGTACTGTGATAGCGAATTTTGAATTTTTAACATGTATGAGATAGAAGGAAATTTTGGGATTGACACTATGTGAACACAATAAGTATCGATACCTGAAATAAAATAATAGCTTGTGTAATAGTAACTGAATGGTCTTTAGAACTGGTGGTACTTTAGAAAGCTACAGTTCTTCATTTCGTATTTTAATTCTAAGTATTTCTTGCTTATACTAGATTGAATTAAATAAAGAATTTCTCCTCTCGAAACAAATGTACAGAGCCCGATTAAGGTTGCAGCAGCTTTTCAAGGCCCCTCGCACCAAAATAGTGGTTTAATTTTTTTCCCGGGAATATTCCAAGGGTTATCATTAGATTATCATATGGTTGTTTGTTAACCAAAATATTTTTTTGCTGCTTGTTTTTAAGAAAATAATTGCAGGAAACTGCAATTTTAAGATTTTTTTTATTCATTTCATTATATTTGGGCCTCCCTCATCGCTAGGCCGAAAGCCATGGCCTAGTTGCCCTGTGCGGTAATCAAGCCCTGTAGATGTATCTTTTAAAATGTGGGACAAAAATTAATAGGAAAAAATCAGAGTTAAAATGGTATTAGTAGTGACGTTGCGATTTCTGTATTTTAAGGAATTTTGTTTTGCAATTATTCGTTTAGATTACTAGAGGGCTTCGCCTCCTATAAGCTACACTCGCCTAATCAATTCACTGTGCAAAAACAGTTTGTCGTGTGTAATCCCCATTTCTGTATACAGTGGCGGTCAAAAGTTTCTGGCCAGTTAGTTTCTTCGATTTATTTACCAAAAGGTTTCAGCAAAGAAGAAGCACAATTGCTTCAAAAGTTAAGAATATGTGAATGACCTCTGACCACGTGATCATTTTGATTGGATACTGAAAATGCTTCATGCAAAGGGATAAAATTCGAAGTTCGCGTGTGCAGTCTTTAGTTAGTTCTGCAGTCTTCTGTCAGTCTTTAGTTTTTTTCTATCAGTAAACTGTTGTATTTATGAATGAATCAACGTGTATAGCATAGTCTGAATTCAAAATTGAAAAATTCAACAATTATTGTTCATAAATGAGTAATTAGTTTGTCGCTAAAAGGCCAATCCTCTCGAGATATTGCGGCAAAGTTATCGATTGGTTTAATCGACCGTAAACGATATTTAAAAATTATATAAAAATGGCCGTGGCCTTCAGGACTTTCAGAGGTCCGGGAGATCCTGCAAAATTACTATTCCTATGGACATAATTATCAGGAGAAAAACAATTGATAATCCGCATAAAAATTCCGCCTCAATATACTGCGACTTACGGAATGAAAATATTGCTGAAATAAGTCCGTATACCGTATCAACAAGCTGACTTGATGCATAACTTTATGGAAGAGTCGGTGTTAAAAAATTTTCAGAGTTAAAAAAAAAATACAGACGTACCCTACTTTCATTTTCCAAGGAACACAAAGTCTGGTCAAGTGAAAACTGGAAAAAAGTTCTTTTTTTCCATCAATCGAATTCGAAACAGTTTTGAAAGTGATGGCAGACACAACGTCCGATGACCTAACAACAAAAGATATGATTCGACCTATGTTATTCCTACAATGAAACATAGCGGAGGACACTTTATGCCGTGGGGAGTATTTTCTTCAAAAAGTGCCGGTCCGTTATTTGAAATCCACAGCCAGGTGAATGATATAATGTATAAGGATATCTTGCAAGACTATTTTCTGCCTTATTAGAGAAAAAAAATTGGTCGCAACTATTTTTCTTAACATGATAACGACATAAATAATATTTGTAAACCTCGATAAGCAATGGTTTTCGCACAAAAAATTTCGTTTTTGAAATGATCAGGCTAAGCGCCCAACATGAATCCCATAGAAAATCTTTGAAAACAAGTTGACAAAAGTCTGCAGCACTCTAAATATTCCAACTCAGCCGAAATTTCGCCAAAATTGCAAGAAATGTGGGAGAAACTTACCATAGACGATCTTTAACCGTTGATTGTATGAATGTCACGTTGCTGCACCGCAGTAATTATTACTAAAGCTAATAAAATAATAATACGATAAAATACTAATTGTAAATGTTGTTGATCACTGTAATTTTTTATTACAATACCACTTTTTTACAACTTGTAAAGGTGGCCGGAAACTTTTGAGAGCATGCGTTTTCCTTTATACTTAATTTTGTCAGTTTAATTTATTGATATTTACATGTCCTTCCATAAGTAAGTTCCTAACTATTCTGTCAATAAAATGTATAAATATCACTTTGAGGGTATATTTACAAATTAACTAAAGAATTTTTGCTGGCAGGAAACTTTTGACCGCCACTGTGTAACATAGAAAATAATCTTCAATTCATTACGCTTGATTTGATGAAATTAACTACATTATGACTTTCTTTTAGTACTGTCTTCAAACAGGAATTCATTTTTTTTTAGGGCAGAACTTTAAGATAAATGCTGCAATAAATAAATTTCGAATCAGGAGCAACTTCTTTAACTTCTTCAAAGGCATCACCATGCTTACCTGTCATTTCACATGCACTTTCAGAACAAATACCGATGCACTTATTCCAATCTATGCCATGCGACTTTAGAAATCTAATTTTTCAAAAATATCTTTTGGTGTAGTTCGACCGCTTAAGGTTTCAGAAAATACGATGCACTCTTTCACTGAGTTCTCATCTAAATATCTAGACAAAAGTGAGAAGCTTGGTCTTATTTGTAATAATTGTGCTTTCTTTCAAATGAAAGAGTAATATTAACTGAATGTAAGTTTTTAGCTCACAGAGCTTATCCAAGCTTCAGAGCTTATGTGCCCTTCAGCTCTGTAAGTACGTACGTGCGTAACGCGATAACTCATGATAAAAATATCCGATTCACTTGAAATTTAGGATATAGGTATATTCTGATAAGGCGCTTCCTTGATTAGTTTTGGGAGTTCATTCAATAAATATAACAGAGGTAACGGGGGCTAATGCCTCCCCTTAATTTATGTAAATGGGTTTTTCATGCAGAATTATCAGTTTTCGTTCAAATTTAGATATAGGATCATTCTGATGAAACGCCTCCGTAATTAATATTAAGTGTTCATTGAATAAGTGTAAAGATGGGGAACAGAGAGCTAATGCTGTAATGGGGATTCTTGTAGCGTAGTTTGGTAGCAGCTGCTATTTTATTAGAATACTTAGAAGAAGCGTGATTACGTATAGTAGTCCAGATTCGGATGTACGAAAAAACCCCACAATGATTGCTAAGTTATTCTTTATTCAGACATGTATTACTAGGGGGGGGGCACACATACAGTACTCGGAGAAAATCTCCGAACAGTTTTTAGCCACTTCACTAGACGAGAGCAGGGAGTCAAGTGGCCTCGTACATAGCAACAAACCGCCACTTTTGGCATGATAGAAAATCGCCAACATACACAAGTTCGCCCATGCACAATGGATAGTATATGCCAAATAACAGTTAAAATGCAGCCAGCAAGATCAGAATTCAATTTGGTTTCCTAGCTGGGATGGGAAAGGAAAAGGTTGCCAAACGATAAATTGTTACACGTGTTATTATGTCTAACAAAGAAGCACACCAAAGGGACATCAGATTTTACTGCGCAGATGTTAAATTCTTTTTAGGGTTTTGTCAAGAAAGGAAAAAGAAGCGTAAGCATAAATTTTAACTGCGAAACAGAGATGATCTCCTTATAAGGTAATGCAGAATTGCTTCGATCGGAAAAAGCAGACATCTGGAAATAGTTTTAAACGGTTGATTAATATGTGAGTGTATTTCTCACAGATAAAGTTAAGCAGCTGCCGATTTTCGGTTAGAGAATTAATAAGCAAGAAAAATGGAAAAGGAATGAAGGACAACTTAAAACTAATTTTTGAATTGAACAGAGACGGGGGGGTAAAGGAATAATTTAAGAAAATAACCAATATATAACGAAATAATCGTTATAAATGCCCCACCACTTAATTTATATAAATGGGTTTTTCATGCTGAATTTTAAGTTTTCGTTCAAAATTTTGATATAGGAGCATTCTATTGAGGCGCCTCCGTGATTAGTATTAGGTGTTCATTGGATAAGTATAAAGAGGGGGAATGGGAGGCTAATGACCCTCCCCTTAATTTATATAAATGGGTTTTTCTTTCAGAGTTATCAGTTTTCATTCAAAATTAAATTTAGGATCATTCTGATGAGGCGCCTCCGTGATTAGTATTAGGTATTTACTGGATAAGTATAAAGAGGGAGAATGGTGGCTAATGCCCTTCCCTTTAGTTTAAATAAATGAATTTTCAAGCAGAATTATTAGTTTTCGTTTGGAATTTAGATATAAGATCATTCTGATGAGGCGGCTCCGTGATTATCATTAGGTGTTCCTTGAATAAGTATAAAGAGGAAACGGGGGCTAATCCCTCACCCTTAATTTCGATAAATGGGTTTTTCGTGCAGATTTATCAGATTTCATTCAAATTTTAGGCATAGGATCATTTTGATGAAGGCACCTTCATGATTAGTTTTGCGAGTTCATTGGATAAGTCTGAGAGGGGGGAAATGAGAGGTCTGCCACCTTTAATTAAGGTTAATGGGTTTTTCATGCAAGATTTACCGATTTGCTTTAAATTTTGGGTATAGGTTCATTCTGATAAGGCGCTTCCTTGATTTGTTTTGGGAATTCATTGGATAAGTATGAACGGGGTAACGGATATGGGACTACCCTCTTAATTCAGGTAACTGTTTTTTCTATCAGAATTAACCGATTTGCTTCAATTTTTTGATACAGATTCATAGTGATATGATACATCCCTAATTAGCTGTGGAGATCTTTTGTTAAGTATAAACGGGGTACGGGCGATTACCCTCCACCTTAAGTTTGATAAATGGGTTTTTATGCAGAATTATCTGATTTGCTTTAAATTTTGTATGTAGGTTCTTTCTGATAAGGCACTCTGAATAGTTTCAGAAGTATAATGTTTAAGTAAAAAGGAGGGGGATAACTCCTCATAAACTATATAAATGGGTTTTTATTAAGAATTATCCGATTTGCTCTGAAATTTGAATATGGATTTTTTATATGATAAAACATTTCCCTGATTAGTTTAGGGGGTTCAATGATTAAGTATGAAAAGGGGTAAGAGGGGGAGGAATCCCCCCTTAATTTGTTTTTCGAACGGCATTAACCCTTGGAAATATAAGACTGTAATGTACAATTAGTATGCGTAGCCTGTGAGCTCAATGCCATCACTTTAACTGGGCAATATTCTTTTTATTTTTCTATTAACTGCTCTTTAATATCTGATAGTATTTTTTCAACACTTCATGATATCGTGCTATTAAACAAACTAATTGAGCAAATTATTTTAGCTGATTTTTCTCCCAAACTGTCGTAATAAACTTTTTTTTTAAATTCTAATCGAAATTACATTAAAATAAAAGAATGAAAAATGCTGACAAAACAGTAATATCTAAGAACAGACACTTCGGAGCCAGTGACAAATCAAGAAAGAGGAGGAAGAAAGGGAATGAACCATTTTTTCATTTCATAAACTGCATTTTTTACATTATTTCAAGTATCAGTAACGAGCTTTCGCGTACCAGTAAACAGAGCTTCACGTACCAGTACTGTTACGTGTACCATAGTTTGAGAACCCCTGAGCTATAATAGCACAGAGATGGCATGCAATAAACATAATTTCAGACGATCCTGTTTCTTGTAAATTAAGACAACACTATTTTGTGGTCTTAAAACAAATCTGCTGGAAATACAATAAGCGCACTAAACGCATGAGTTTGTTCTTTATTGCAAGTTTATTTCGTATCCATAAAAAATACATTCGGAGTTATATACCATGCGCACACAATTCATCGATTTTGTATACCACAACATATATATGTACACATGGTGTAATTTAAACATTTAACTGTATATTTCAGAGTTATCTAATATTTTTTTTATACATCTAGGAAGCTTAATGTCTTATCATTAAAATAAATAGTATAATGTTTACTTTGAAACTGACACATCATTCGAGTATTAGGAAATTTAAATGTCACATTACAAGAAAAGACTAATCGTTTTTGTATCATCAGTATACCTGTTTTAATTTGCAAATTTGTGCATTTATTTTTAGACAAACGTTTTTTTTAAAACAGTTAAATCATGTTCAAGGCCTTCTAAAACATATAAATCCGACGAAAACAAGAAGTCGTAATTTTTTCCGAATCCAATCCTTCTTCTTGCAAAAATAGCAGAAAGTAAAATAATAAAAAAAACTTAGTATAAAAGAAAATTCCATTATTTATGTACAGAAAGTTATAACTTCTTTTTCACACTAAAAAAATAGAAGGATTCGAAAATCAGATAAAATTTGAAAAGTCAATAATTCTGAAACTCGAGAAAAAAAAATATCCGTTTCCACAGTAAAGGTGGGAATAAAACTTTTATTTTTTTTTCTTAAATTACAGTACAGGAAACTAAAATAGTTACTTTTATTTATCAAGGGAAGAAGTTTTTGATTATAGATTGGATATTCAACACAGATTCAATGTCTGATAGTCTTAATCAATTGACTTCGAACGGTAAGCAAGCATATCAAAACATTTGCTAAAGGCGACTATTGGATTTTGTTTGCTTGTTTGTTTTTCTATTTAGCAAATGTTAAACTAAATCACATTCTATTAAATTAAATCATTAATTAATTAATTATTATGTTAAATAAAATCATTTGAATTCAATTAATGATGCCACCATTATGAATTGGTGATAATTAAAGAAGAATTGATGTGAAATATTCTAATATTTTGAACTACTTCAATAAATATTCTAATATTTTGACTTTTCAAATATTTTTTTCAATTAATATTTTCACAAAGGATATTAATATTAAGATAATAAATAAGTTTTATCAACAATAAGTTCTTAATAAAAATATTGTCTGCTTACTTGCATTAAAAGACATTAAATTATCAAACGATATTTTCAATTTGTAAAATAAAAGTAATTATTCTAATATTTTGAATATGAGCTGTATAAGATGACTATATAACATACAGTATATTATTTACTTAGATGAAAAATTGATATACGATGGACAGCAACAGAAATCCTCGCAATAAAAAATAGAATCCTCCTTGAAGTCTCTAAAGCCATCTGGGAGCTGGAATCTACAAACACTACCAAGTCCGTGGAATATGAAAGGTACTATTATATTAACAAAGGTGGAATTGATGGCTGTGATCAAGTTTGTTGTTTCTTTTTACTTTTCCCTTCCGTCAAACCTTGAATCATTGGGAAAAAAATCATTGCGTTCGATAGAAAATTATCGATCTATCCCCCATCACTACACGACAATTTCCAGCCAGATTGATTTCTAAGTTTTGCAATTACTTTTTTAGTTTATTGAGTGATAACCAATTGTAGACATTTCGATATTTGAATGCCTAAGAGGGACTGCTCAGACATGTAAGCCATGTTTGTAGAGCAAAGTATTCCTCCCGGTCGCCTTCATTAAGATATTTAAAAAATATAATTTTCAGCCGAAAGAAAAAAAAATACATGACAAGCTCCGGCCATTGGGCCACAGGTCCCCTCCCCCCCCCCCCCCCGTGACAGAGAGAGAAAGATTAGTTGTTAAAATGTTTGTTGAAGAAAATTACATAAAGCAAAATTTTATTCCAACTAAGTTATTCTCTTTTTTTTTTTACTGAGAAAATAACAACTCTACGCGCTTATTGCAATACTGCATTCAAATGTTGCAACATTTAACTTAATTTATTAACAAATAATTAATTTATTAGAAAGATATCATTTCTAATTCTTCCTTAAGTCACGAACCTAGTTTTAATTAAAGGCACTCATAATTAGACATATATATGGAATTTCAAAGATAATTGTGTCTGATTAAAATCATTATTCTGTCAAGGCATAATTATTTATCTTGCTTCATTATGATCTCTATAAACATCTTAAGAAAACAAATACTGTTTGTTCAAGATGTTCAGATTACTATTGCTAAATGCCAAAGTAAATTCTGCTACTGAAAGTTGTCATCTTCTACTCAAGTTATTCATTGTTGCCTGAAGTTATGCGAAGAATAAAAATTTTTGATGGAAGTTAAACGCATTAACGCCTTCAGTCTAATTGTGTATAAATTTCCATTTTAACATTTTGGTTGAAGCACGATATTAAATAAACATGAAAAGAGAGTATAATTGTCGTCAATTCAACACATATGTAAATTACAATCAATTTGTAGTGTTTATTTGAATGAAAAACTTTCTTGATGTATTTCTGGATAGACCTGCTTTATATTTTTGTAATATTTAGTAACTGTATTTTTATATTAGAATCTGTATTTATTTTTTTATACTTTATGTATCATTAAACAACAATAAATTTTATGGTAAAAAATTTAAAAATGTCTTTCCTTTCGAGATTCTGTCTTATAAAGATTTTTTAAGGTCGATACGCAAGGATCACTAGTCTTTCTGCTGGTTTTTAAAATTCTCTGTCAGCTCGGCCTACATGCGCAGGTAGATTTCGAAGTTAGGTTCTTATTTCATCAACAAAAAGTAAAATAGGACTAAAGATAAACCCAGTTTAACAACTTTATTTGGCTGCTTTTGGAGAGTTTTTAATTTCATTTTTCTGTAAAAGTTGGCTTTATCATCTTCATCTTCAGGGAAATTCGATTCAAAATGCCCAGTTCGACAGCATATTTCGAAATATATTCTGCCTATATGAAAAGATTGACTAAAACGGCACATTATATAGTTCTTAAATAAGAGAAACTGCCATATACATGAGTTTGAGAGCAAAAATGAGTCAGAAAATAAGCTATTTGTTATTTGAATAAATCCACAATTCTTCAATCGCGATCATTTCGGAAAATTCTGTTCAAATGCCGACTTTGACAGCATTTTTTGAAATACATTCTGTCTTTATCAGTAGCAGAACATGAATAGAGAATGCACATTGGTCAGTATTAGCAAAATACAGACCAATGTGACCACGAACTACATATTGAACGGTTGTGGATTAGTAGAATCGATGTTCGCTGTATGAATCAAGCACACCGAAAAAATCATTAAAGTCGTCTATAACTTTTGTTCTTTCAAAATTGTATTTTATATTAAAATTTTATTTCAAATCATTCTCTTTTTTTATGTGAAAATAACAACTCTATATGCGTATTGTAATCTTGTATTAAAATGTTACAACATTTAATCCAATTGATTAACAAATAATTAATTTATTAGAAAGATATTACAGTTGAACCTCGATTTAACGAATTGATTGGGATTTACAAATCCGTTCGTTAAATCGAAGTAATTCGTTAAATCGAATATCATATTTTGTAAAGAGTATGGTATTAAAATATCAATACAAAATACCCTTACATATACAGATTTAAAAAAAAAGAATGATTATTGTTTACTATGAACTTAAAAATTATAAGTTAGGCGATCAACTTTTAAATTATCTAAATTCTTTATTGCTATTTGCTTTTGAAACTTAATACATAATACACACATACTTATTGGCACTTTGGAAAGAAATCTTGATAGTGCTTTATTATGACTTTCCCATTCTTTGTCGATATTTTCTAACTCCGTAAGAACAACACCATTAACCTTGTGAGACAAAAACTAATTATTTAAAGTGTTCAAGCTGCAAATTGATTCTTGGGATGTCACCATTTTTAATTGAATTTCCGTTTCTTCATCAACTTGGCTACTTTCAGAATTTTCATTCTCTTTCTGTTCAATATCGCAGGTACTTAGCTCTACATATTTGTCTATATCTTTGTCATATTTCTAGTTGAACAAGGGAAAAGACTGTCTTTTGAATCCACCAGAAATGAGAAAAAAAAATTAACACTTGGATTAGGATGTCAAAGATTTAAAGTTTTATGTGCAAAAATTTCAAAGTTTTAAGTTTATCTGCAGATGCGATTTTTTTTCAGCGATTGTTGTTCGTTAAATCAAAGCTAAAAATTCGTTAAATTAGAGCATTTTAGCATCTTTTTTGTCGGGACAGAGAAAATATTCGTTAAATCGAAGAATTCGTTAAATCAAAGTACGTTAAATCGAGGTTCGACTGTATTTCCAACTCTTCGCCAAGTCATGAACCTAGTTTTAATTAAAGGCACTCATAGTTAGACGTATAGATGGAATTTTGAAAATAACTGTGTCTGATTAAAATCATTATTCTGTCAAGAAATAATTATTTATCTCGATTAATTATAATCTCTATAAACATCTTAAGAAAACAAATCCTGATTGTTCAAGATGTTAAGATTACTTTTCCTAAATGCCAAAGTAAATTATGTTACTTAAAGTTGTCATGTTCTATATTAGAAAATTATTAATTGTTTTCTGATGTTATGCGAAGATAAATTATTGATGGAAGTTAAACGCATTAACGCCTTCAGTGTAATTGTGTATAAATTTTCAGTTTGGTATTTTGGTTGAAGCACGTTATTAAATAAACATTAACAGATATGTATGGTTGTCAATTCAACATATATATAAATTACAATCAATTTGTAGTTTTTTATTTAAATAAAAATATTTCTTGTTGCACTTCTCAATAGTGTTGCTGTATGCAATTACTAAACATCTTTGTAATATTTAGTAACTGTATTTTTACAATGTTTGAAATCTGCATTTATTTTTTTACCTCATGTATCATTACAAAATGATAAATTTTAAGGTAAAAAAATAGAAAAATTCTTGAGATTATATGGTTATGATTATATATATATATATATATATGTATATATTAAGTTTCAGTTTTTTACATTTTTGTAATATTTAGCAAATGTATTTTTATAATGTTTAGAGTCTGTATTTTTTTTACTTCATGTATCATTAAACAATGATAAATTTTATGGTTAAAAAAAAAATCTTGAGATTCTGTCTTATAAGGATTTTTTTTTTAAGTTTTAGTCTCTATATTTTTGTGATATTTAATAACTGTATTTTTATAATATTTAGAATCTATATTTATTTTTTATGTCGTGTATCATTAGACAATAATAAATTTTATGGTAAAATAACATATATATATATATATATATATATATACCTTAAATGAGTGCACAAAGTTATCATCTTCATGCAACTGGCGCATAGCAGCTCTATTTTGCACAAAGTTCATATATTCTTTTATGAGAAAAGTATGAAAATGATGAAAAGATGACAAAAGGAGTGCAACAACAATGAATTATAAAAGAACAACATCAAAAAACAAAACAAAATAAACTCCCTGCTCTTCAGAAGGTGGGAGGAGTAACAGGCATCAAAAAGTTATTAAAAAATATATCCTGACAGGTTTCGCAAGGCATCACAAAACCGCATACTCCAATTGTATAAAAAATATAAAAGAAAATAACATTGAATACTGAATTTAGTAAACCAAAAATGAAATAACATTGAATTCTGAACTTAATGAATAACCAACAACAAAACCATGGCATAAATCAACTCGTAACATAAAATATTCTGAAATTTCAAAAAGTAAATAACAACTGTAAAAATCTCAATAACTAAACAATAAACTAAATAGACATGCAGCATGTGAATTGATGAGAATCTGTGAATGAAAATCCATTTAAGGAGAGTTCACAGGGCGATGGTTATCAACATTTGGGAATTAACAGACCTGGATTGAATATGGAGAGAGCTGAACAATGGAAGGACAATTCAAAGAACTTAAATTTTTTATGCTGGCCAGCTGTGAAATTTTAAAATGGAGGGCCAAAATCACAGTCCGGTGAAATTCAAGCGTATTATTGGTCATTGAGCCGCGTTCTTTTCAGAGAATAATTTTGAAATAAATCTGATCTGTTTTCATTTATAATCAAAATTTTTCACTCTCGTTCTATAAAATGTCATCAAAATATCTTAACTGAGTTAATTTCGATGGTTTATCATAAATAAGAACAGACGGTAACAATCGCTTGAAAATTACTTTAACCCTTTTTTTTTTTCAAATGGAGAAACAAATTCGTGATTTTCACTCTTTCCACACGACCAATGAGATGTCTGGATTTGTGAATTTGGCCCTCCATTTTAAAATTTCGCTGGCCAGCTACCATCCTAGGCCTAACAGTTTTCCCGCTCATGTAAGTATGGAGGTGTAATGTGATAGTTTTTTAACAGGCATCTTTTTTCTTATTTTTTCTCTTTTCTTCACGGGTAAAGGTGGGGGCATCACATGCTGCATGTCTATTTAGTTTATTGTTTAGTTATTGAGATTTTTACAGTTGTTATTTACTTTTTGAAATTTCAGAATATTTTATGTTACGAGTTGATTTATGCCATTGTTTTGTTGTTGGTTATTCATTAAGTTCAGAATTCAATGTTATTTCATTTTTGGTTTATTAAATTCAGTATTCAATGTTATTTTCTTTTATATTTTTTATGCAATTGGAGTATGCGGTTTTGTGATGCCTTGCGAAACCTGTCAGGATACATTTTTTAATAACTTTTTGATGCCTGTTACTCCTCCCATCTTCTGAAGAACAGGGAGTTTATTTTGTTTTGTTTTTTTATGTTGTTCTTTTATAATTCATTGTTGTTGCACCCATTTTGTCATCTTTTCATCATTTTCATACTTTTCTCTTAAAAGAATATTAGCCTTCGATGCTATTTCTTTCAGACAAGCTAAAAATGTCGTGTCATCAGCCCTGAATTTTCTACGCAACCGATTTTAATAATTATTTTTTTAAATGAAAGCTATTTATTTGTAGTTGTGCCCATTTTAGCTATTTTTTAATTTATTTCCATTTTTATATTTTATTTTTAATTTTAAATGCTATTTTACGATATTTCTTCGAAATGGTGGCAATTCAGTTTAGCTTTTCTCTTGATAATAAAATTACAATATCAATCAAATACAATATTATTACGGACGCCTTTTTCATATTACTAATAACAATAATTTTTTAAATGAAAGCTATTTATTTGTAGTTGTGGTCATTTTAGCTATTTTTTAATTTATTTCCATTTTTATATTTTATTTTTAATTTTAAATGCTTTTTTACGATATTTCTTCAAAATGGTGGCAATTCAGTTTAGCTTTTCTCTTGATAATAAAATTACAATATCAATCAAATACAATATTATTACGGACGCCTTTTTCATATTACTAATAACAATAATTTTTTAAATGAAAGCTATTTATTTGTAGTTGTGGTCATTTTAGCTATTTTTTAATTTATTTCCATTTTTATATTTTATTTTTAATTTTAAATGCTTTTTTACGATATTTCTTCAAAATGGTGGCAATTCAGTTTAGCTTTTCTCTTGATAATAAAATTACAATATCAATCAAATACAATATTATTACGGACGCCTTTTTCATATTACTAATAACAATAACTTTTAAAAAATATTTGAAGAGAAAATGACGTCACTAATTGTTATGTATTTACCAAACCGTTAGAGTTCGTGAAAAAAGGACTACAACTTTCACTCCCATGCCTTACTCCCATGATGCTTTTTATTATTCTTCTATTCTATGTTCTTGAGATGTGTGTATGTTTTTTCTGCGTGAAGTTATGTGATGTCTCGTAATAAATGTATGTTAATTATTATTGGAATATTATAATTCGGCGGACCCGAACACAAACATGACACTGGCGACGAGAAAAAAACTGTGATAATTTCTTTTCTTTTGGTTCCTTTCAACGTTTCCTGAACTGGTAATTACTCCTGGTATTCTGTTTTGATTTCTTCAAAATGTCGTTTGGCAAGCTGGAAGAATTTATAGTAGGGAAAACGAACTGGATTGAATATAAAGAACGTTTAGATTTCTTCTTCATCGCTAACAGCTTAACGGAACCAGATAAAAAACGGGCAATTTTTCTTAGTGTTTTGGGTCCAGCGTTGTATTCTGTTATACGCTCTTTGTGCACCCCTAATAGCCCAAATGCAGTGACTTTTACCGACTTGCTGGGAAAATTAGATGAACATTTCTCACCTAAACCGTCTGAAATTCTATGCAGATTTAAATTCAACAAAAGAGACCAGCAGAAAAATGAAACTATTTCTGAATTAATGGCCGAATTGAGAAGACTTTCCGAAAATTGCAACTTTGGAACGCAATTGGATTCTATGCTTCGTGATAGATTAGTATGTGGTGTTCTTGACGAAGAAATTCAACGGAAACTTCTTTCAGATCCTAGACTTACATTGACTTCGGCTTTAGATTTAGCTCTGGCAGGAGAAGCTGCTGTGAAACAATCTACAGAAATTCGAGGTACGCTACTTAGTACCGTAAATTACGTCAAACCGAAAGTGTCGGGTAAAAAAGTTCAGGAGTGTAAAGGTAAGGAAAATAAGAAAAATCCCTGTTACCGATGTGGCGATCATCATCCCTATGGTGAGTGTAAGTTTATTAAAGCGACGTGCATTTACTGTCGTCGTGTTGGCCACATCGCGAAAGTTTGTAATGCTAAAAAAATAATAAACAGGGAACCAAAACATTTAAGGTGCAAAAATTCGATTCAGGTAAGTCAGGTATTATCGATGATGAATGTAATTGCATTAATAATTTAAATTCTGTAAGTGCTGTTACCGATTACCCCTCTTATGATATATTTGTTAAATTAAATGGAATTCCACATAAAATGGAAATTGATTCCGGGTCATTGCATTCTATTATAAGTTATGATACTTATGTTAAATTATGGCCAGTTAATCCTCCATATTTACTTTCTGTTTCGGATCAATCTCTTAAAACATGGAGTTCTGAAAAATTAAATCTTGCTGGATATTTTTATGTTAATGTTACTTATAAGTCTAGTAATGTTAATTTACCTCTTTTAGTTGTTGAGGGGAAAGGTAAATCGTTAATAGGCAGGAGTTGGTTTAATGCCTTGAATTTAAATTTAATTTCTAATGAAAATGTTAATAAATTTTCTATATGTTCTTTAGATTCTATATTACACGAATACCGTAATGTTTTTAATGAATCGCTGGGGAAATTTAAGGGGCCTCCGGTATCAATTAAAATTGATGAAAAGTGTTCACCAAAATTTCTAAAAGCTAGAAATGTGCATTTTGCCCTTCGAAATAAAGTAACTAGTGAAATAGATGAAATGGTTAAAAAGGGAATTTTAGAACCTGTTACATATTCTGATTGGGCAACGCCCTTAGTTCCGGTTCTAAAGAAAAGTGGTCGTATTAGACTGTGTGGCGATTACCGTAGCACGGTAAATCAAGCAGTAAAACCGTTTACTTATCCGCTTCCCACGGTAAATGAAGTTCTGGCTACTATGACGGGTGGTACAGTTTTTTCAAAATTGGATCTTTCTGAAGCATATTTGCAACAACCGGTTGATGATCAAACTTCCAGAATACTAACATTAAATACCCATAAGGGAGTTTTCAAGGTTAATAGACTTCCATTTGGCATTTCTGTTGCTGTGGCGATTTTCCAAAAAAGAATGGAAGAAGTACTAGCAGGTATTGATGGCGTACTGCCATACCTAGATGACATTTTTGTTCAAGGGAAAAATGTTGAAGACCATAATTTAAAGGTAAAGCAAGTTCTAGAACGCTTGCGAGATTCTGGAATTCATCTTAAACGTGAAAAGTGTAAATTCGCATTTCCCGAAATTGAATTATTGGGATTTCGTGTAAATCGGAAGGGAATTCAACCGAGTTTTGATAAAGTGAAGGCTATTCATGAGGCACCAACTCCAAAAGATAAAACTGAATTGCAAGCCTTTTTAGGAATGTTAAATTTTTATGGCTGTTTTCTAAAAAACAGATCGGATTGCTTAGAACCATTGCACGAGTTACTCCGAAATGACAGAGTTTGGCGTTGGACGCCTAAACATGATAAGGCTTATAAAGCAGAAAAAGAGTTATTAAAAAAAGATATCGTGTTAACACATTTTGATGAAACACTTCCGGTAACTGTAACTTGCGATGCTTCCTCTAAGGGAGTGGGGGCCGTCTTAAGCCATGTTTTACCTAGTGGTAAAGAATCCCCTATTGCTTACCATTCTCGTACTTTGTCAAAACCAGAAAGGAATTACAGTCAGACAGATAGGGAAGCTCTTGCTATAATTTCTGCTGTCAAAAAGTTTAATCAGTATCTTCAGGGGCGTAGATTCAAAATTATAACGGATCATAAACCACTTTTAGGGCTTTTCAATCCAAATAAACCGGTGTCACAAATGGTTTCACCCGGGTACTTAGATGGAGTTTAATTTTAGCTGCATATGACTATGAAATAGAATATAGGAAAGGTAAAGAAATAGCTAATGCCGACGCTCTAAGCCGATTACCTCTACACACTCCTGAACTTGATATTCCTGCCCCGACTGAAGTTCTATTGCTAGAGTCATGTCCTGTAACGCAGTTAGATGCAAAGTTGTTATCTTCGGCTACTAAAAAAGATCCGATACTATCCAGAATTTCCTTGATGATTTTAAATGGTTGGCCTGCCAAAATGACCGACATAAAATTCAAACCCTTCTTTAATCGTCGTAATGAACTAAGTGTTCATCAAGATTGTGTCTTATGGGGTAGTAGAGTTGTCGTACCTACTGCACTCCAGAATCAAGTTCTCGTGCCCTTCATAATGGACATCCTGGTATTGTCAGAATGAAAGGTCTGGCGCGTAGTTACGTGTGGTGGCCTAACATAGATTGTGCCATTGAGAATACCATTAAGACTTGCAATATGTGCCAAGAAAATCAGAAAGCTCCTGACAAAGCTCCTATACATCCTTGGGAATGGACAGAAAAGCCATGGTCTCGCCTTCATATAGATTTCGCCGGTCCTTTTCAAGGGAAAACTTTTTTCATTTTAGTTGATTCTCACTCCAAGTGGCTAGAGGTTGTACCAGTTTCCTCCATGTCGTCTTCGGCTGCCATTGACAACCTAAGATCTATTTTTGCCACGCATGGACTTCCAGATTCAGTCGCATCTGATAATGGTAAAACGTTTAGATCCGCTGAATTTCAACACTTTTTAAGACGAAACCAAATTCGACCTATTTTTGTAGCTCCCTATCATCCATCCTCCAATGGCCAGGCAGAAAGAATGGTGGCTACTACAAAGCACGCTTTGAAACGGATCATTCAAGGTAATTGGAAGACTGGCCTAGCTAGATTTCTGTTTGCTCAGCATACCTTACCATGTACCACTACTGGTAAATCACCGGCTGAAATTCTAATGAATCGTCGTTTAACATCATTGTTGGACAGATTACACCCTGATCTCAATAAAGATATGAAGATCAAAAAAGAGAAACTAGCTGAGGTAGACAAAAACAAACGACTACGACAATTTCAAGAGAACGATCCCGTGTACATTCGCAACTACAGTTCAGGGCCAACTTGGATTCCAGCAAAAATTACAGAAACTACAGGACCATTATCCTATAAAGTTCAAGGTTTGGTAGACGGTATTATTCACAATCGACATGTTGATCAGGTTCGAAGCCGTGTGCAAGATGCAGAAACGTCTACAGAGCCTCCTGTTATTCCACCTTCGCCAACTCCAGAAAATGATCCAGTTACACCCGATTCACCAACAGAGTCCGATCCTGTGTCTCAGCCTGAAACTAAGAAACCAGATCTTCCTATTCTACGACGCTCTGAACGCTCCCGAACCTCACTAAAACATTTAGAAGATTATGTCCTGTATTCCTGGGGGGGAAGGAATGTTATGTATTTACCAAGCCGTTAGAGATCGTGAAAAAAGGACTACAAGTTTCACTCCCATGCCTTACTCCCATGATGCTTTTTATTATTCTTCTATTCTATGTTCTTGAGATGTGTGTATGTTTTTTCTGTTTTCTACCTGTTTTCGCTCTTTCACCAAAGCCATTCCTGATTAGCCTGTATTTGGGTTCAAATTTTTTTGCATAGTCTAATGTGTCATAAATTAAGGCAAAGCCTGAAGACTTTCCACCTCCAAACTGCGTTCTGAAGCCAAAACAAAATATCTTTGCCAATTTTTCTCGGATTTCTGTTTTGGGAACTGATTGATCCTTTTCCAAGATGTATTACATCTACAACCATCTGTTTCCGACATAGTAGCCGGTTAGACATAAATTTTTTTGTCCTTAATGTAACAGTGCTTTCAGCCATGATTAAATCAATCGCACTCCGATGTTACACTTTGGCCTAACCCTTTTGACCCGAACACAAACATGACACTATTTAAAACATCGCATTTTTACTCATAACGATATTATATTTCAGTATTTCTTTTCATTCACATGGACACTGAGATTGAGATTTTACTTGCAGATGACTTCAGTTAGTGAAAATGTCATAGTAAAAATAAAATTAGTTTTTTTTTTTTTTTTTTTTTTTTTTTAAATAAAACTATTTTTTTGTGAGTGCATATAAAATAAAATTTCTGGATTTCGCCGGCACTCAGATTACAATTTTAACTGAAGATCTGCGAATATTTGCAAGCAAAATTGTAACTGGCAAACTTGACATTAAGTTTGGAAATATATTTATTATATACTGATTCAATAATAAAATTACTTTTGCCTTTTTTTTAAAACCAAATCGATCGGGTCTTTTAAACATTTCATTCGTCGAATTCGACGAGATTCCACTCGTTTTATTGTTAAAATGCATTTCCTTTTTCTCAGAGTCTATAAAAAAGCGTTTAAACTAAAGAAAAAATCCGTTTTGAATGAATCTAGTCAATGAAGAAGTAGCACGTCAAATTGTATTTCTTTATTATTCCGCAATTCCAATGTCTCAGAAAGAGGTTGCTAATCAATTGGGTATTTCACGCCGTTCTGTTTGCTATTATATTGATAAACACAAGAAAATTGAAGTTAGTTCATTGCATTCTAAACGGGGTCGCCCTTCTAAAAACCTCTATCGATTTTTTTTTCTTTCTTTCTTTCTAATCGGAGGCGAAACTGAATTCTGCAATGGCAGAATCTGCATTCAACTTGTATATATATATATCTTGAGATTTTGTTTTATTTTTTTTTAAGTTTTAGTCTCTATATTTTTGTAATATGTAATAACGGTATTTTTATAATGATTAGAATCTGTTTTTATTTTTATTTTTACTTCATGTATTATTAGACAATGATAAATTTTATGGTAAAAAAACAAATAAATTCTTGAAATTTAGTCTTATAAGATTTGAGTCTGTACGCAAGGATCATTAGATTTTCTCACAGTTTTAAAAACCGCGAGGTGCTTCCGGTGGGAAAAGAGCTCTTGTGGAAATTGTAAGTGTGCTTTAAAAGAATTAAGGCTCATTCTTTTGAATTTTAAAGGTATTTTTAATATTAAAGAGCAATGGTTCCCCTTTCAAGATAACCCTGCATGAATTTTTAATATGCAAATTAATTTTTTATACAAAGGCAATAAGATTGCAATTTTTTCTTTAAGTTTAAAGAAGATTTCCGTTTTTTAAACCAAAATACAACATTTAAATGTTAAGATAAGATTAGTTTAAGATTAAGTTATTTAGATTATGTTAATTTATAACACGAATATTCAATCGGTAAATGAATTATAACAGATGTAAATTTTCCAAGTTTCCATGTTTTACTTTTTTTACCTACTTGGAAAATTTACATCTGTTATATATTATTTAGATTAGATTTTAGATTTCATTAATTTATTAGATTAGGTTAAATTTTTTAGATTCTTAAAAAATACATACATTTACAAATACTTTTATTAACAATTGTAAATGCGAATTTTTAATTTAATTCGCAATTTAATTTTCGATTTTGGGTACTTTTTCCTGAAATTTTCCCATTATTTTAAAATTTGTCACGGCTCATATTTTACTTAGATATTCTTGCCTGACTGGCCGGATTACAGATTGTACTATCCAATGAACAGAACATATGTGAAAATCGTTTTTAATTAAAATCTCTAATAATTTGCATGTTTAAATTTCCCATCAATTTCATTTTCATCGAAAAAACATTTTTGTACAAAAGATATCAGTCATATTACCAAATAACTACATTTTGAAATAAAAAATTATAAGTTTAGAAAGAAGCATGTATCTTAATTTCATTTGTGTTCTATCTGGAAACAATGTTTCATTTGGATCATTCCAGCATTTTTAAAATGTTTATTTCAGAGTTATATAGTTACAAAATAACAAACTCAATAAGGTGTTGATTCGCCTTAAGCCTTGATGCAAGCTGCTACACGGCGTGGGATGGATTGATAAACGTCCGGATGGTCTCGTGCGGTATTTCTTGTCAATTTTGCTCCAGTTGCCGGGTAGGCATCAAAATTTTCTGGTAGTTGCAGTTGCCTTCCCGTCATTTCCCAGACATGTTCGATGGGAGAGAGATATGGCGAGTTGGCTGGCTAAGGAAGTGTTAGACAAGTTTGAGGATAATTCATAGCAACACGTATGTGGCTGTCATTATCCTACTGAAAAGTAAGCCTAGGATACTATGAAAGGTATGGTAGCAAAGCTGGTCTCAAAATGTGCTGTAAATGTGCTTCTAATGACGACCAAATAGGTCCAGCTATCAAGGGAAATGGCCATAACTCCTTGTTGAGGGCCTGTATGGCGTGCAATAATAAACGCAGGACTGGCACGTTGGCCTGTTCGTATGCAGAAACGCCTTCGATTATTATTATGACACTGTTGGGAACGGGATTCGTCGCTAAAGACTATACGTCCTAGTCAGCGTCATTCCGACTTGATCGAGTCAAGCACCACTGTAATCTGGCTCGTCACTTTGCAGGCGTGAGTGGGTGACAAAACGGTCGGTACGATAGTAGATTTCGCTCTCTCAGCCGTCTGTGAATGGTCATGGTGGAACTCGTGTGCGGTTCGCACATCTGATAGTTGATAGAGATGAATCGGGTGCTGTGACAGCTTATCTGACAGTCACTCTGTTCTCCGATCTGTTGTGGCTGTAGGTCAACAGCTACTATCATGACGCTGAAATTTGCTGTTGTTCACCCACTTTTTCCAACATCTTCTGATCGCCAAATCGCTTCGATACCGATGTCGAGCGATTTTTCAATTTGCCCAGCCTGTGTCTTTCAGTCCAATAATACTGCCTCTTTCAAACTCTGAAAGTTGCTTTTACACTCTCAAAAAAAACTTCCGTCTTTTCACAGAAAATGTACTGGCAGCACTGCTTCCAGTAACTGTCTGTAAATTGACGAATATCCGTTTATTTTTTTTTCTCCGTCAAAAGAGGTAAAATGTCTGTGAATTCAAAAAAGTTTGGAAAAGAAGTTCGGAACACGCTGTACATACATTATCATTACCTTTCTTTAATCCTTGTGATTCATAATGTGTGTTTCTACATTCTATGGTAATTTTTTTTTATCCTTTTGATGCCTTCTTTCACTCCTCTTACCTTTTCGGTCGAATATCGGAACACCCTGTACATATAACATCATTACATTTCTCTAATTCTTGTAATTCATTATGCGTCTGTTCTATGTTGTACAATATTTTTTGTGCTCTTGATGCCTTCTATCACTCCTCTCAACTTGTCAGTCGAATTTCGCAGCACCCTGTATATATGATTACCTTTCTTTAATCCTTGTGATTCATCATGTGCGTTTAACTAAAGTATGATAGAAATGTCATCGAATATTTTTCTTTTCTTCCAAATGATTATTATAAGAATAAAAAAGACGCAGAAGCTTAATCTGCGGTTAAATTTAAAACAATTTTATTTTTTCTCTCCATTTTTCATTTAGAGCGAAAAAAAAAGGTTTTTCTTTTGCAAAAATGCATTTGACTGTGTATGATAAAAAAGTACATTCATTCGATCATTTTAAGTCAGATCCTAAAATATATCAATTTTAAACAGAAAAATATATATAAAAGTTATGCATGAACATTGAAATTCAGGTCTAAAAGACACTTTAAAATTAATCCAGTTCTATCTTGTATAAAGATGTCTCGAGTAGCTTGATAATAGGAGTTAAATTTAATTCTCACTGAATCAGAGAAAATAAGTAAAAAAAATTATTCGCAACAACAAACTATTTTCATTTCACAAAAGAACAGGGATAAATACAGAATGATCGATAGTTCCGATACGTAGGTCATTTCCTTTTTCTCCAGACAGTTTTTTTATCCTTTTTGATCAGTTAATCTATTTTCAGTTTTACATCTCGTTTCACCTACGTCGAAAACGTAAGAAACATGACAAACAGGTTTTTTTTTTAATTCATTGTGTTTTTTATGAATATCGTCTGACTGCTCATCAGTTATACTTCGCATTTTCTGTTCCAGTACTTTGCGGATACAACTAAAGATTTAAGAAAATGATGAAGCTATGTTACTGAAAGAAAGATGAAATGTTTGCACTATTTTTTTTCACTTACTTACTTATTTAATTTATTTTGCATTATCTGCAGTGCTGAACGCGTTTTATTCTTTTTTTCTTCCACACATTCTTTTATATTTACAAAAAAAATATTGGATTTTTAAAAATTTTCGCTTTCGGTATTCGACGGATTTATACTCTTTAGAAGATCCTGAACACGATTTTACTGATTTTAGAAAATGACTATTTTTTAGTCTTTGTGTCACACTTTATATCAATCTGAGTGTCTGTTTATAGGCAATAAAAATTTTTCGAGCATTCTATCTCAAGAACTACTGCATGGATTTTATTATAATTTCAGATTGTGTAAGGCATTGACATAGATTGGTACTTATTATTAGGTTAACCACGAAAGTCTGTGCGATTTTTAAACTTTAAGTTGATTTTGCCGTGTATGTCTGTTCAAACTGATTCTGCTGATACCATATATGCACATTCCCTTGAAACCGAGACTCGTTTAGTAAAGAATTGGTTAGTCCTTTACAGGTTTCGCTATGAATTTTACATGAAACATAATCTTTGAAAAATCGTTGTACACGTTGATGATAAAGGAGTTTTTGAGTACTATTTTGCTCTACAAATTCCAAATACGAAAGTAAGCTGCAGAATCCTCTGAAAGAATATGATCAGCGTTTGGAGGAACTTCAGTGTGTGAACAAACTGCTCAAAAATGGAACTCAGCCGATTTTCATTAGGAGACGAGAGCCTCGAATGTAAACTCAGTATTGTCCATTTATCCATCCCAGACAAACTCCAGCTGAAGTAAGAAACAAGCAGAATCCTCACGAAATCTGCCAGTATATTGCGCACAAACTTGGGGTATCTGACAAAACTATCCGATCGGATTTGCAGAAACTTGGAAAGACATGGAAACTCAGCAAGCGAGTTTCTCATGTTCTATCCGAGGAAACAAACTTTGACAGTTTAACATCTGCTTGTCATTGTTGTCACGCCACAAAAAAGCCTCGTTCCTGGATTAAATATTTTCGTTTGACAAAAAATTGGTCGTGTATGATAGCCAGAAAAAGAAACATCATTGGTCGACTTCAGATTCCGTCTCATTAGCCGCAAAACCAGGCGTTCATCAAAAAAAGATAATGCTGCATGTCTGGTGGACCAGCAATGGTATAGTTCATTATGAATTTTTAGAAAGCGGGAAAAACCATCACAGCCGAAGTCTATTCGTTACATTTGCAAAAGGTGCCAGGTGCTA
Source organism: Maratus speculifer (assembly GCA_964019185.1). Lineage (NCBI taxonomy): Eukaryota > Metazoa > Arthropoda > Arachnida > Araneae > Salticidae > Maratus > Maratus speculifer. Next base: position 245,497,390 of record OZ025295.1, on the reverse strand, counting down.
TGCTCCAAAAGCAATCAGCGATGGTCAACAGGAGAGGAACTGACTTTCACTACAATAAAAGTAGAACTCACGCGACTAAATACGTGATCAAAACGCTGCATTGGAAAGTTTTGCCTCATCCACCTTACTCCTCGGACGTCGTCCCATCAGTCTATTATCTATTTTTAACCATGTGTAACAAGGAATAGTAATTCCGAAATCAAAATAATGTCACAAAGACTATTACACAATTTCTGAGCGCTCAAAAAACGAATTTCAAAAAGTGCATCTATAAGCTGGTATCTCGTTAGCAACAATGGTGACCAACGGTGACTATTTCTAAGAATAAAATAAGTGTTTCAGAATTTTGTGGGTCTTTATTATGTTTACTAAAAACTGTGGGCGGGGCGGGAGTACGAACGGTCTTGGTTACTTGGTAGATTTTGGTGTAAATTTTCCAAAAAGTCGGGTTACTATGCTACGTTAATTACGATTTCCGCAATAGCTAAATATCACGAACTAATGCATGAAATTTCATCAAGCTTCATGTTCTGTTAGACCTTGGCATAAATCGAGGCTGATTAGGTTTAAATTTTAATCTCTCAACAAATGGTTCTGCTATTGTGGAAGATTATTATGCGAGATGACTCTTGTTCTGCTTTTCACGATAGTTCTAGCTCAAAAATGAATAAACCGTTACTTAATTTACAACATAAGTAGCATGATCATCATGCATTAGTTCGTGATATTTAGCTATTGCGGAAATCGTAATTAACGTAGCATAGTAACACGACTTTTTGGAAAATTTACACCAAAATCTACCAAGTAACCAAGACCGTTCTTACTCCCGCCCCGCCCACAGTTTTTAGTAGACATAAGAAAGACCCACAAAATTCTGAAACACTTATTTTATTCTTAGAAATAGTCACCGTTGGTCACCATTGTTGCTAACGGAGATACCAGCTTATAGATGCACTTTTTGAAAAATTCGTTTTTTGAGCGCTCAGAAATTGTGTAATAGTCTTTGTGACATTATTTTGATTTCGGAATTACTATTCCTTGCTACACATGGTTAAAAATGATGTGTAATGTACCGTTTTGATCAACTTTAAGTAGCCCGTACATTATTACTTACAAGTACATAGTTAAAAAATTTTGTAAAAACTCAGAAAAGAAAAGCTCTGTAAATGCATACTAGTTCTCGGTTAAATTCATTCGATTGAGCTTCTCGGTCATCATTTTGCATACATTTCCCTTATTTTATATCTCAATCCCTGTCATGTCTCTCTGATTTCTATGTCTTTCTTTAGTGATGTTTTTATATTTTTTAATATTTGTATTTCTAGGTACACATTAAAAAGAAAATTTTGAAATTTTATTAGAAATATTAAAGAGGAAAATCTAGTTTAAAAAATGTTTTTTTAAACTTAGAATAATTTAGAAAAGGAAGAACCATCTCATCAAAATTAGTGGACATTTTTCCCCTCTGAATCATGAAAGACATCGTTCATTTTCAACATAGTGTCAATTCCGTTACCAAATGTCAAGTCTGTTATCACTTGGTTTTTTAATGATTATCATTTTTTCAACATTCTACTTTTATTTTTTATTCAACTAAAAAATAAATATGCAATTTCCTTAAAATTTAATAATTTACATGAACATATACTGTAATTATTAGAAAAAGTTCTTGTACAATTTCTATGTGATCAAAATCTTATGGCTCAAACTGTCTCTCATTTCAGTTTAATTTAAGTATTATTGATAAATATCATGTCTTGAAATTTAGGGACATAAGTCACTTAAAAGTAAGTTGATTTTAGGAAATTTAATAAATTTAAAGCTGAGTATTTACAGCAATTTTGTATGATAACGGACTTGACAATTTACCTTACAAGTCAACTTTCAATAGCATTTACATTTTATATTATAGGGCAAAGTGCACAACCAATTTTTTTTTCATATACCTTAAACATTCACTTTAACACCTGTCTCCATTTTTAAAAGAAATTATTAAGTTTGAAAAATAAAAATAAAATTCTGAAATGTAAGCGAATGGTGAAAATGCCATACTTTGTACTCAATAGTAGCAATTCTATCGCTCAGTCAGTAATGTGTTGATCCGCTGTCAAGAGGTTTCGGTTTCAAACCCCAGGACGACTGAAATAAATTGTGTTAAAGTATGTGAAACAGCACTTCAAATATACTCTGAAAACTATTATTTTCAACACAATCTAACTAATTGGTTATGTAATCATACAAATTAAATACTTCCAACTGAGTGAAAAATTCACCAGGCTGGGAATCGAACCCAGATACTTGGCTTACTAGGCCAATGCTTTACCTGTTAAGCTACCTGGGCGATAGCCAGCTGGGATTTTTCGCTCAGATAACCTTATTGGTCTTAACATCTGGTCTGTCATTTAGACAGCTCAACAGAATAGACCGCAGATAATGGAACTCCATATGACGATGGGTACGTAGATGTACTATTATTTTCAACACAATCTCACTGATTGGTAAAGTAATCATACGAATTAAATATTTCCAACTGAGCGAAAAATTGACCAGGCTGGGAATCGAACCCAGATACTTGGCTTACAAGGCCAATGCTTTACCTGTTAAGCTACCTGGACGATAGCCAGCTGGGATTTTTCGCTCAGATAACCTTATTGGTCTTAACATCTGGTCTGTCATTTATACAGCTCAACAGAATAGACCGCAGGTAATGGAACTCCATATGACGATGGGTACGTAGATGTACTGTTATTTTCAACACAATCTCACTGATTGGTAAAGTAATCATACGAATTAAATATTTCCAACTGAACGAAAAATTGACCAGGCTGGGAATCGAACCCAGGTACTTGGCTTACAAGGCCAATGCTTTACCTGTTAAGCTACCTGGGCGATAGCCAGCTGGGATTTTTCGTTCAGATAACCTTATTGGTCTTAACATCTGGTCTGTAATTTAGACAGCTCAACAGAATAGACCGCAGGTAATGGAACTCCATATGACGATGGGTACGTAGATGTACTATTATTTTCAACACAATCTAACTGATTGGTAAAGTAATCATACGAATTAAATATTTCCAACTGAGCGTAAAATTGACCAGGCTGGGAATCGAACCCAGATACTTGGCTTACAAGGCCAATGCTTTACCTGTTAAGCTACCTGGGCGATAGCCAGCTGGGATTTTTCACTCAGATAACTTTATTGGTCTTAACATCTGGTCTGTCATTTAGACAGCTCAACAGAATAGACCGCAGGTAATAAAACTCCATATGACGATGGGTACGTAGATGTACTATTATTTTCAACACAATCTAACTGATTGGTAGAGTAATCATACGAATTAAATATTTCCAACTGAGCGAAAAATTGACCAGGCTGGGAATCGAACCCAGATACTTGGCTTAAGGTTACTTGAGCGAAAAAGCCAAGTAGTTGGGTTCGATTCCCAGCCTGGTCAATTTTTCGCTCAGTTGGAAATATTTAATTCGTATGATACTCTGAAAAATTAAATTATTTGAAGCTCACTGAAGGTTTACAAATTTTAAAAACTAAATTAAATTATTATCATTAAAAGTAAATTTACAGAATCTTGTGTATTTTATACGATATTAACTTACAGAATCTATTCTAAATTTACCGAATTACTTCTCTATTATTTAGCAGAATCGATTTTTCTAATCTCTGCAATTTTACATAAGATTTAAGATAATTGATTAATCTCTTCACGACGGGAGTCTTTTACGAAATTTTTAATGTTTTGTCACCGGGTTTTTTAAAAACAGAAATTTGTTCCTTATTAAATCAAGAAAATACTCTGATTAAAAAACGTAAATTTTACAGTATAATTTTAGGGGTGGGGATAATCAAGGATGCTTAAGCATTTTTGCGGCAGCTGTACGTGTCGCTCATCTCCAAGGGGTTAAATGTAGATTTTCTGTAATTTCACAGAAATTTTTTTAACAATGCTAATTTAAATTAAAAACCAGTGCTGTCTTATCATAATCATTCTACCATTCAAACTTTTCATTATCTTTATTTATTTATTTGTATACACATAAAATTGCTCTTAAAGCATCCGTTTAAAAGATAATAATAATAAATAACAAATAAAACCGCCAAACATCTTAATATAACCAGTCAGTTCCACAGATTTTTTTTTCTTTGTTATTTTTTGTTTCCCTGCTGTTTAAAAATTAACTTGAAACAATCACTTAAATAACCCATTCAAGCTTACCGCCTTTTCAAAAGAAAATCTTTTTATGCAAAACAAATTATTCAAGTGAAACACTTTTTTGAAATATAATTTAACAGGTTAAAAAAACAATTTTCAATTTAAAGTCAAGCATTTTGTTTATTTATCATTCAAAAATAATAATTTTCAATAAAAAATAGTTAGAAAAAACTAAATGCAAGTGGAAGGAAAATTAAATTGTACCAAAGAAAAATGGTAATGAGAAAACAAAAAAGAACTGAATTAAGTATTTAATGCTGCTTGCTCTTTAAAAGGATTTTGTTATTGTTATTCTCTTGTGGAAAAGCAGTTTTAAAGAGATTAGCCTGAATTTAGGTTAAAGAAATATTTATTTTAAAAAGTGAATTTATAATTAAAATTTATTCGAAACAGTTAACTTTCTATTAAATGAAGAAAATTTTAAATTTAAAGTGTATTAAAGTAAATAACGTTATATTTTCCCTTCTTTGCTGTCTTGATTTGATTCATTTAGCCAATAATTTCGCAAAGCTAAATCTTTTACAGTAAAAAACAATAAGTTTTAATTATGTTTTCCACTGGTGATTTTTAAAATGTGAATGATAAATGATTATTTGAAGTTTTTTGTTTATTATTCAGAGAGAATCTTTATAAGATTATCAAAATTACATATGAAATGTATATTGCTATTTCATAAAATATTTTTCATTTTCATTCTTATTGTTTTTAATATTTTTTATATTAGTTTAATAATATAGTTTAAAAAAAGTTATTTTAATAACATATAAACTTATTAACAGTAAAATAATAAAAGGTAGTTGCATTGTAATCAAAACCATCATTTTTTTTATTTCGAAATAATCTGAATATAATCATAAACAAAAAATTTCACTCCGATTACAATCATAATGTAGTTATATTGTATTGAAAAGCTCTTTAATCATAATTTCGCACAAACATGCACTTCCTTTTACATATATTTCCTTTTTTAAATGATTACACTTTTTATTTTCGCATTTGCTTCCAATCCAGAAAATATTTCTTTGGTTAGCTAAACGTTGTACCAGAAAAGAAGAAAATAATCTTTTCATGTTTTCAACTCGTTAAATTGTCCCAAAAGTGGGAGTGTGTAGGTTAGAGACCTCTTATGCAAAATACTAAATTGATTACGATTTTATATATTAAATTCAGTAATGCGGAAATATTACTTCCTGTCTAATAGGAGTTATGCCTCTAACTGACTTTTACCGGACGAATCTCCACTCTGTCCGTTCTATAAAAAAAAAAAAAAAAATAAAAAAAACGTCAGAAAAAGAATGAAAGAGCTTCCATCAACCAATGTTCAAGTAAATCCCAAAAAGAATCGTTTGATAAAATATCTGGAGTGTGGGAGGTATGATTTATGACTTCAATTGCGCCGTTGACCTAACGATTTCGAACAGGATACTCTTAATCGACGACAAAGAGGGTAAGGAGACTTGAGTCATGTCTCCGTTCCTCTTGCCTTTAAGAAAACGAATTGCACAAGGGTCCATTCAATCAGTGACCAAAGGGGTGGAAACATGAGTCATGCCTCCAATTGACTTTGATCTAAAGAATCACAAAAATATCCGATCGATCAATATCAGAGAGAGGACAGACATTAGAAGACAGGGAGACATGAGTCATACCTCTGTCTTCCACTGACTTGCCGATTCCCAAAAGGATAAATTCCATCAATGACAGGGAAGAGACGTATGCTTGAATTTTGCTTCGAACAGCTATTAACTGACCGATTCACCAAAAGAGTCATGAGATGAATGACGAATAAAGATGAAGGAGTGAAAAATCCTTTATCACAAAGAATCATTTGATTGAAACATTAGAGAAACAAAGGCATGAGCTATGACTTTAACTGCCGCTGACCTAAGAATACCGAAAAGGATCCGCTCGATCAACGACAGAGAGGGAACGAAAGTCGAGTCGTACCTCTACTTTGAATTGCCAGAGCGAATCTCATGGTGAACTGAAAAAGAACGAAGGGAAGCATCAGTTCAGCCTTAAATTGCCAATGGCCGAATAAATCTCAAATTTACCCAATACATCAATGATAAAGAAGAAAAATATAAGTGAATCATACTTCCAAGACTGATGATTGTACTACTGAGCGAATCCCAAACGATATCTGAGACAAATGACAGAGAGGGATGAAAACACGATACAGTTATCACCAGCCCATCAAACTAATTTCCAAAGCTTCCGTTTCAGAGAGTGAATTCAATGAGTGAGTCTTAAGAACAGAGAAAGAAGTGATGTATGATTTTTACCTGCTACTACTAGTTATGGAAAGAATCTTTATAAATTACAAAATAATTTATTAGATTAATGAAAAAGAAGGAAGAAAAGCATCAGCCATTTCCCCAACAGTAATTGACTTAATCAATCCCAAGAGGATCTGTCAGATGAACGAAAAAATAAGAAGGTATTAAACAGTCACTATTATCAATTGGTCAAATGAATCTTAGGATCAGATCTATTAAAAAAGAGAGACACTGAAATAGGGGTAATGTCTCTAACTCTCTCTAATCGAACGAATCCAAAAAGGTAGGTTCGGACAATGAGTATAAAAGATGATGGGTGGAAATAGCTACAACAATCATTAATCAACGAATTCTGGAAGGATTGTTGATAAACACATCGAAGAGGTTGATGCATGATCTGCCTGTAACTTCTGTTGACAAAATTTATCCCAAACAGATTTATTCAATCAATGATACAAATCAGACGGAAGCAAGACCAATGTTTCCAATTATTATTGGGAGAATGAATCCTAAAAAGGATCAATTCGACTAATTACAGAAAAGTAATGGACAAATAAGTCATACTTCCAACTGCCACTTCCCACATGAATCCCAAAAGATTCGTTCGTTTAATAATAGATAAACGAAAAAGGGATTAAACAGTATTAATAAACCACCCAACAAACGCATCACTTACGGTGACAATCCGTATTCGTTGCGGCCATAGTGAGTTAAGGCCATTTGTAGCCAAACAATACTGTACCGTAAGTGAGGCGCCGCTAATTGCGGCAGCTTTCGCCGAACCGTCAGCGTTTCGGCAGCGAGAAAACTGTTGCGTATATCTTATCCGTCATCATTAAGGGGCAGTTTCCGGCAAGCTTCAAATGGCACCTCATCATTTAGAAAGTACAGGCTTGATATCACCCAACCCGAATATTAAATTAATGAGAAAATATGTATTTTTTCTTCAATTCTTTTAAAGTAAGCATAGTTATTTTAAATGTGGCATTTCTTAAAAATGTAGATACATTATGAGATTTATATCTAAGGCGGTAAAATAGAGTCCTTTTTTTTAGTTTAAAAATATTTAAGGAATATATATATCGCTAAAAATATAACAGACATTTACATTTACAAAATGTAAAATAATATTTTCAAACTATGCTCCGATATCTTTGCATGGATATATTTTTATGGTTATGCTAGAAACAATGAATGCATTATTTTTCAATTTCTCTTGATTTTAATAGCTGAAATAAACAAAATAAAAATTTATAAGAATTACTCCAGACTCGGAACAACACAATATTTAATTACAATAAGATGCATTCATTCATTGAGCTTTCATATTCTACATGAAATCTACTAGAAATTTAATGATAAGCGTTAATTTTTATATATTTTTCAAGTTTCATGAAAAAAAAATGTTTGTTATGAACAAACGAAAAAAATATTACTTTCATTGTTTCAGCAAGCACATATTATTGAATATAAGGGAGCAGGAAAGGTGGAAAATAAACTCTTTCTATAACACAAATTTTTGATATCATTTGAAACATACTTTCAGGTAAAATAAAATTCTTCGAAAAGAAATTTAATGTTCTTAATTCAATGTAAAATAAAAAACAAATAAACATGCTTTTATCAAATTCCTTATAATTTATGTATATTTATTTGTTTTATTATTATTTTTAAATTATTATTAAAAAACACGGATAAAGTCATATACTTAGCTTTAAAGAAGCAAAAACCTGGAATTGTTTGAAAGCATTAGTATTTTGCATGATTTATATTTTATGGAGTAATATATAAATGAAAATTTTCGATTTCAATTAAAAGACTTTTTTTATGAAAAAAATAATTAAAAAACGCTTAATGTTCTTGGTGCATTAATATTTCAAACTAGCTGTTCTGCCCGGCGTTGCCCAGGTTCATCAAAAAACAGCAAGAATTGCGAAAAAACTTTAAAAATCATAATAAAAACCTCGAAAAATTTTTAAAATGCTGCACGAATTTCGTCTAAACTTCGTTGAAAAGAGATGGACTAGAAAATTGAAGCTGGATTATTTTTACTAATGTGGAAAAATCTTACAAATCTCAAAAAACATTAAAAATCACATTAAAAATATAAAACAAAATTCAAAAATTGTGTTTCAAAATTCGAATAAACTTTGAAGAAAAGAGATCAGAATTTAATAAATTCGGCCATCAATAGAACGTCTAAAAAATCGAAGCGGGTCGCGAAGAAAACATTGCTTTAAAAATGGCAAAATTTTCAAAAATCACGGAACTCAAAATTTACTCTACTTGGATAAATGCTTTGAATCTAATTAATTTGATAATATAAAAAGCATTGAAATACGAAAAAAAAACTAAAAAATCGCAATAAAAATCTTTAATCGCACAGGAGAAAATTTATCATATTAGCAAAGAAATTTAAAACCGAATTCCTTTTCCGTATCTGAAAAAATCGCCGTGAACTCAAACAAACAAAAAAAGCATACTGCATTAAAAATTGCTGTAGATCAAAATAAGAGAGCACAACAATTACCGTAAATTATAAAAGTTTGAAACCAAATTCTTATTAGTCTAGAAGTTTAAAATCGAATTCCTTTGAAAAATGTAAATAAATAAATAAACAAATAAATAAATAAATAAATAATGACTGAAAAAGCCCAAAAATTGCATTGAAAATTGTAATAAAAGTCGTAAACATTAAAAAATCCCTAGTCTAAAAATTCACTGTTATAATATAAAATATTGTAATCAAGAAATTAACCATATTAAACAAAAAGTTTGAAATCGAAATCGATTTCCGGATGTACAAAAATCGCCACGGAACTTAAAAAATAACTAAAAATCACATAGAAAATTGCATTAAAAAATAACTAAGTATTTGGAAGTCAATGCTTAAAAAATTAATATTAAGGCAGGGCCGGAGGGGGGGGGGGGTTATGATCGGAAATCATTTATAAATAACAAAACGCAGACATGGAACGTCAAAATCATATTAAGAGATAAAACATTGCATTCAAAACATAAGTACATTAAACAAAATGCTTGAAATCAAAATTAGTTTCTGAATGGCAGAAAATCGCCAAAGAACTTGAAAGATGGCTAAAAATCGTATTGAAAACTATATTAAAAATCGCTGAATATTTAAAAGTCATGGCTGTAAGAATTTAATATTCAGTCGAAAATATTGTAATCGGAAATCGTTCATGAATAAAGAAAAGTCAACACGAAACACCTAAAATCCCCAAAACTAACTAAAAATTACCTTGAATATCGCATTAGAAATTGGCAAGATTCAAAAAGCGTGGAAAAGAAATTTTACTATTTATGCTAAAAGTTAGAAACCGAAATTCTTTTACCGAAGTCAACAACTGTCACAGAACTTGAAAAATCATTATAAAACAGATTAAAAATCAGTTAAATTCAAAAATCCGGACAAAATTTATCATAGTAAGATAAACATTTATATTAAATTCCTGCGGACAAAATTTACCATAATGGGACAAAACATTAATATCTGAACTCTTTCATTAGTTAAAAAATATCAACACAAAACTTTAAAAAAATCGCTAAACGTTTTATGAAAATACGCTAAAAATCTGAATCATTGATGTCAAAATTTACTACATTAAGCTACAAATTATTCAGAAATTTCTTTTCTAATTACGAAAAAGTCGCTGTGGACTCGAAAACATTTAAAAATTGTATTAAAAACTGCATTACAAATCGTTTAAAAGTTAAAAATAGCGGGGGACAACATTTACATTAATAGAGTAAAATAGTGTAATCTGAATTCTTTCTTAAATACGAATGAAAAAATCGGAGCAAAGCGTGAGAAATAATGAAAAGATTGCTAAAAATTGCATTAAAAAATCATTAAATTTCAAAATTTGTAAATGAAGTGTAAATATGTGTAAATGTTTGAAATTAATTTTTTTTTTTGGAAATTTCAAAAAATAGCCGTGAGATTCAAAAAACCAATACAAAACCATTAAAAAATTCATTAAAAATTGCTAAATGTAAATACATCCCGTGAATAAAAAAAATATTCTAGTTGTGTAAAACGTAGCAATCATTCTTTTTTACATAAATTACAAAAAAATCGACGCAGAACACAAAATATATCAAAAATCACATTGAAAATCGACAAAATGCATTGAAAAATGCACCAAGTATCGCTAGTTATTTTTTAAATCACAGTAATTAGAATTTCATCAAACGGATAAAACATTCTAATCGGAAATCTGTACTATTTTATTATTCGGTTGAGCAAGAAACTATCTGGGTCAAACCATAAGATTAAATGACAATAATGGCGGATCATAAATTCCATATTCACTTGACATTAAACAGGTTGCATATGTTTGTTACGTCATCAAGTGGTTTTTACTTCTTATTTTTATATGTATTTGTATTAATGTTTTTCTAAATTATCTTTTCTTTCATTATTTAACATAAAAATTACAGCAATTTGCATAATTTGGTTTGTTTCACGATTGATATAATTTGGCAAAATTGGTCGACAGGATAATCGCGTAGTAAAAGGTAATCCTTTATAGATAATAAAAAATCGACACGGAACACAAATATTCTTGAAAAATCGCGTTAAAATTCTCTAAAATTATATTAGATTAAAAGTTTGAAATCAATTTTTACTTCCGAATATCAAAAAATCACCATAAAACTCGAAAAATTTCTAAAAATTGCATTGAAAAGTGCGTTAAAAATCACTAATATTAAAAAATCACAGGGCTCAAAATTCACTCTAGTAGGGTAAAACGTAATTAGAAATATCTCATGAATGACAAAAATTCAACATCAAACGCAAAAAATCTCGAAAAATCACATTAAAATTAGCTGAAATTCATAAATCTTAACAGCTAAAATTTAATACATCAGCCTGAAAGTTTTAAGCAAAATTCCTTTTACTAATGTCGAATAATAGTGAAAAAATTTACATTAAATAATTCACTAAAAATCTAAACATCGTTGCACGAAATCCAAATAATTTATATTGAAAAAAAAAAACAAAATTCACTAAATTAGGTCGAAAGAATGAAACCGCTTTCCTTTTCGCTAATGTGGAAAAATCGCCTCGAAACCCACTAAAATTCGCATATGAAATAAATTTAAAAAACTGAAAATCGGCCTTCAAGGTGTAAAACTTCATACATAACTTCGTGCAGCGGTCTCTCCGGAGCATCGCCAGTACTTTAAAAATTTAACATGCGTTATAAACTACCATAAAGTGTAAAACAGATCTCCTTACTACATTTCCTAATTTTGTTCGCGCCCCTCCTTTCATGCACCCTGAAATGTGTCACACCATTCTTTGTTTACATCTTTTATCATGTATTATAAACCATTTTAAAATTTAAAATAAATCACATTGTTATATTTCCAAATTTTAACAAAATCGCGTTCTGTTAGTTCCATTTTTCATCACCAGCTAGCGCACTCTATTCTTCAAAAACTTTATCAAAACGATACGCTGTTAAACAATCTATCAGGTGATATATTACTCGAGGGGGTAGCGGTCTTAAGCAAGAATTTAAGCTATTTTATGAAATTGCTATTCGAAAATAGTGGTAACTAAATTTTTGACATTTTAGGTAAATTTCGCAAAAAAATACTTCTTATTGCATTCTCAACAGCTCAAGATTTTGATAGAACAACTATGAAAAAAATAGATGCTAAACGCAAAAAATCTTGAAAAAGCGTTAAAAATCATATTGAAAATCGCATTAAAAATCGTTAAAATCTAAAATTCGTACAAACACAAAATTTAGGGCTAAAAGTTTGAAACGGTTTTCATTTTATCAACCGCAAAAAAAAGAAAAAGAAACCAAAATGAGAAAAAACACTAAAAATCGCATTAAAAATTCGTTAAAAATTCAAAAATCGCTGTACGAATTCCGAATAAACTTTGCTGAAAAGAGAAAAAAATTGCTATATTGGGTTAAAAGAATGAAACCGTATTTCTTTCACTAATGGGATAAAACTGCAAAAAGAACGCTAAAAATCGCCTAAAAAAATTATAAAAAAAATCTAATCAAAAAATTTAAAATCGGGCTTCGAGGTACAAAACTACATGTATAAAAGTACCTTCCCTCCACATTTTGTAACTCTACGCACAGCAGACTCTTCAGAACAGCGCTGACACACACACAAACTTGTCTCTTTATTATTATAGATTTTAAAAAATAGCGTTCTATTAGTTCCATTTTCCACCACCAGGTCGACCACCACTCTATTCTTCAAAAACTTCATCAAAACCATACTCTGTTAAATAATCTATCAGGTGATATATAACTCGAGGGGTAGCGGTCTTAAGCAAGAATTTAAGATAGTTTATGAAATTACTATTCGAAAATAGTGGTACCTAAATTTTTGACATTTTAGGCAGATTTCACACAAAAAAATACTACTTATTGCATTTTCAACAGCTCAAGTTTTTGATAGAACAACTATGAAAAAAATAGATGCTAAACGCAAAAATCTTTAAAAAAACGTTAAAAATCGCATTAAAAATCGTTAAAATCTAAAAATCGTAACAAACACAAAATTTAGGGCATTAGGCTAAAAGTTAAAAAAGTATTTTCTTTTTATCAATCTCAAAAAATAGCCACAAAATGAGAAAAAACACAAAAAATCGCATTAAAAATTCGTTAAAAATTCAAAAATCGATGTACAAATTCCGAATAAATTTTGTTGAAGAGAGAAAAAAATGCTAATTTGGATTAAAAGAATAAAACCGTATTCTTTTCACTAATGGGATAAAACCGCAAAAATAACCGTAAAAATCGCCTAAAAAATATTTAAAAAAATCTAATCAAAAAATCGAAAATCGGGCTTCGAGGTGCAAAACTACATGTAAAAAAGTGCCTTCCCTCCAAATTTTGTAACTCTACGTGCAGCAGTCTCTTCAGAACAGCGCTGACAGACAAACATCCTTCTCTCTTTATTATTATAGAAGATAGATAGATGAATATATTTTTGTGAGCACATTGGAATAAAAAAAAAATTACTTCCGGAATATAAATTTATTAAATAGAAAGAAAAGGGCAAATATAATATATTTGATGCGTTCGTTATAAGTAATAAATACGATAAATCCTTGGATAAAAGTTTTACACTATTGTTTAAAGCTTTCATCTAATGGTTCATCACATTTATTAGAATGCGTGAAAAAAAAAGAAAAAAAAAGAAAGTAAGAAAAGAAAAGATACAATACCAACGAATTTCTTGGGAGAATAAACTTGGAAATTCTTCTGCTCTTCCCCCTTGTTGAAATTTTATCATTTTTTTTTTCTTTTAGCAGAAAACAATTTTTTTTTATAATTAAATAAACATAAATACATATATACTTTATTGAGGAAGAAAGAACCTTTTTTTTCTGTTTATTAGAATTATGCATTTGGGTTGGCTTCTTCTATCTATCTATATAGGACTATCTATTTCGTTTCATAGTAATAAAACCAAAGAACTTATATTTGATATAATTCTTTGGTTTAAAATAATCCCACGAAATACTTTCCCGAAAGGAAAACATTCATCAAGGTCATATTGAGAGAAGGGAAATTTCCAAGATTTCGCACCCCGAATTTCGACCCCCTTCTAAAAAGCAGAGTCACGCTACGCATCTTTATTCAGTTGGCATCGTACGGAGAGAACTGGTCATCGGTGGCTGTGTAGGATTGTACCAGCAAATTATTAGTAAGTCTTTTTAATTTTTGTTTATTCATTAAAGAATTGTAAATTTAATCTGTGTTTTTTAAACATTTTGATTTTATTTTGTATAATATAGGGTATTTATGTATTAGATTGTAGAGTATTTTTAACATTTTCATTTCGGCAAATGTAAAATAATGTATATTTTTTTATAAATAGCATGATTTTTTGATGCTCTGTTACATTAAAATTTTGTTTAAACGAGTAAATACTGGGACTTTTTTCAATGAATTGTGAAAGCTTGGACAGTTTAATTTAAATAAAGTTTATTCTTATAGGTGAAAAATACTTTATTTCCCCATTCTATTTCTTCAAATACTGTAAAATTTAATTCAAATAATGTGAAATATTATAAAATTTAATTTAATAGATAATTGTTTTATAATTTATTTTCAATTTGCTAAGGACTATCTACATTATATTGAAATGTTATATTTATCTGTATCATTTGAGATTCTTTAAAATAGTTTGCTTCAGTAGAAAATTTAAAAAAGAGAGAGAGAGAGAACTTGAGAAAAAACTGTTTTCTTTCCTTTTAGGTAAGAAATTTAATAGTAAAATTTAATAAAATTAATTGAATAAAAATTAATCAAATTTAGAAAATAAGAATAAAATTTTGAATAAAATTTAGAAAAAGTATTAAAATATTGGTGGCATTTAAAATTACTATTAAAAAAAAAAAAAAAAAAAAAAAAAAAAAAAAAAAAAAAAAAACTCTTGGGTATTTAGGAAAAGTTAAAATAATTTATATATACATTTTTTATCTTCGATCTGCTTTTCACTGATAAGCTGTGCCCCGAAACTTTTTATATTAAAAAATAATTTTAACTATTTTCTAAGTTAAATAAAATTTTAATGTATTAGAATATCGGTGAATCACGCAATATACTGTAAATATTATCTTACATTTGCTAAAATGAAAGCATTTAAAAATTTCTTACAAAATAAAATCAATATGCATAAAAAAGGAATTATAATAAAATAACTAAATAATTCCTTAATGAATAAGCATAAATTACTGGTAAAAAACTTGCAAATAAAAGTACAAAAATAAATAAATAAATAAACAAAAGTATATCATGAACACATTTTAAATTATAACATATATATATATATATATATATATATATATATATGATCATATTAAGATAATATACATTATTTGAGCAAAAATTCTAATTTATTCTAAAGTACTTGTTGAAAACTTATTAAATAGACAAAGTGTTTTTGCGTGAAAAAAAATGTTTATTTACATATACTTTTCAGGAAAAATTTAAATTCATTTAACTTAAACTTTATAAAATTTTTCAAAAACACAAAAACTGATATAGATAATTAAAAAATTAGTTTTTTTTTCAATAATATACTTTTAAAATTTGCATGATAAGCAAATATTTAAAATGGCATTGCATATGAATTTTAAAAATGTATAATTTAAAAAATAATTAATTTATTATGTCAGATATTATGTTTTGGACATATTTATAAAGTTCATAATGAGTGGATTTATAGATTTTATTTTATTTGATTTTTTTAAGTGTACCTGAGTAAACATTAGTTTTTTTTTTTTCCACACAAAAACATTTTATCATATAATTAACCTTCTAAAAGTTATTTTCTTTTATAGAATAAATTTCTATTTATGCCTAAATAATCTTTAGGGCATGTCAGTGGCTAGCTTTTAGGCTGGTTTACATCATTAAATAACCTTAAAAAGCATTTTTATGGGCAGCTTTGGGCTAAATTTAATGCTTGGCAAACACGAATGGCAAGGAGACGGCGAGCTTCCGTCGGGCTTTTATTATTTAATGGCCTTTAAAAGAGTGAATGTGGCCAGTTTGAGGCTATACAATATCTCTGGTAAAAATATTGTGGCGTGATTGTGGGCATCTTCATTTACTTCTGTCCAATTAGTATGTGGCCTTAATGCGGCCGGCGTGACACATTTTTTACGAAGCCGTTACGGCCAATTATAGTGGACCCCAAACAGACACTTGGGGCCAATGCTAACGATCCGTAAGCGGCCCGTAAGTTGAGTGCTTGTTGGGCAGTTATTGACGAAAAGAAACCCAAAAGATAACTTCTGATGAAAACACTAAAAAAACAGAAGAATTAATTATTTTCGCTTTCCAATTGTCGTTGGCCAAACGAATCTTGAAATTTTGCGTCTGATAAATGACAGAGCGGAGACGTATGCATGAATCATGCTTCCCACTGTTATTGCCCAGTTGTAATTCCAAAGGATCTTTTAGATCGATAACAGAGAAAAGATGAAAGGATGAAAGAACCATCATAAATCATTGACGAAATTAATCCCAAAAGCATGAGATGGATTAAAAGAAAGAAGTGAAGAACAGAATTAATGCTTCTAACTTCCTTTGATCGAACGAGTCACAAAAACTTCTAAACAGGTCTGTCTGATCCGGTCTGAAGCGAATCCATGACAGATACTGGACTGAGGCATGAGTCATACCTCAAACTGCCATTGGCTGAACGAATCAATACAAAATCCGTGCAAACGATGAAGCACAAAAAAGCAATGAAACAGCCACCGTTACTATTGATAAAACGAATAGCAAAACGATGAGATCACTCAAAACACAGGATGTACGGAGACAGAAGACATGATTCCAACTGCGATGCGATCGAATCCCAATAAGATTAATTCGATCAATAATGACAGTTCCAAAAGGATTCATTAAATCAATGAACGAAAGACGATGGAGGTGTGAGTCATGACGCCAACCAGAGATAACCGAACGAATCATAAAATAATCTCTTCGATCATATAGAGGAGTATCCCTACAATTGACTTTGACCAAACGAATCCCGAACGGAACTGTTTTATCAGTTGGAATGGGGTGACATAGGCATGCGTTTTGCCTCTAACAGTCATTGAACGATTAAATTCCAAAATATTTGTTAAACCAATGACCAACCAGAGGACTAAAGAAAGGGTAAAAAAGCCACTATAAACATTGACTAAACGAATCCCAAAAGATCCTTTTTTTTTTCAAAACACAGAGAGATGTATGTATAAGTCATTCCTTCAACTGTTTTTGTTAGAAAGACTAACAAAAGTATGTATTCCGTTAATGACAGAGAGAAGACACAGATAGGAGTCATTCTTCCACATTCATAACCGAACGATTCTCAAAATAATCCGTTCAAAATGTGACAAAAAAAAGATGAAGGATGAAAAAGCATCATTCAACCAGTAACCAAAAGAATCTTTAAAAAATCCATCTGACCAAATCACAGGATGGAGTACAGCGTGAGTCATGTCTCCAACTATTATTGACCTATCGAATACCAAAAGAATCCGTCAGAAACAGATTTATGCTTCCAACTTTGTGTAACAGAAAAAATCTAAAAACTATCCATTTAATCAATGAGAGAGAGAAGAAACAGTCATGACCAAACCTCAACTGCCTTCGACCAAACGAATCCCAAAACAGAAGAAAGATAAAGCAATGAAAGATCTACCATCAGTCATTGGCTAAATGAATTCTAAAAGGATATATTGATAAAAATAAAAGACAGACTCAGATATGAATTACATCTCCATTTTCCATTAATGAATCCCAAACTAATCCCTTCGATCAATGACAGGTGGAAGATGGAATCCAGAGTTATGTCTTCAACTGTCATTGAATAACAAATAACAAGGAAAGATCTTTTAAATCAATGAGTGGAAAAAAATGAAGGATTGAAATAGCCACCATCAGTGAGTAAAGTAATCCCAAAAGGATCCATTTGATTAGCTCAGGTGAGGAAAGGGTGTATGCATCATACCTTCAACTACATTTAATTGAACGGATAACAGGAAATGACAAAATTTTCGTTCGAACATTAACTAAGGTGGGAATAGGCATGTGTCATGCTCCGACTGCCGTTTTCTGAAGGAATCTCAAAATGATTCGTTCGATCAGAGAAAAGAAGAATTGTAAGAATTACCAGCAATCATTGACCACTTTAAAAAATCTGTTGATAAACAAGGAAACATGAGCTATGTCTTGAACATCCGTTTAACCAAACATATCCAAAACAGACTTGTTCGATCAACAACACAGATGGGACGGATTCCTCCAACTGACATGGAAAGAAAGATTCGGTAAAGGATCCGTTGAAGTAAATATAGAAGAGAGATGGGGTATGATCCATAACACCATCTGCCGTTGACCAAACGGATATCAAAGGATGCCTTCGAACAATAGCAAAAGGAATTCTTAATAGATTCGTTCGACCAAAAAAAGAGAAACGGAAGTATGAGGTATGACTCTAACTGGAATAATCAACTAGAACGAATCCTAAATAGACTGCGAAGGGCAACACAGGCAATCACCTCATCGAATTCATGGCTGAAATTCCATAAATAGTTAAAAATCGATTCGCACATTGATACGCAATATGTCTGTCGCGTCATATGTTCATGGAAAGCACCATAAAACTCGATTATAGAGGTTGACTCGTAGGTTTACCGTTTTGTTTTCTTATCCCCAGTCCTGCTTCCATATCATTGGAAGCTAAAAACAACCGCTAAAATGAGGTTTTTCAGGTGTTTTCCACCAAGATATGACTGCGCCGACCAATTGCATTTTAATATCGGAATCGAGTTTTAATTTAGTCTGGAATTTCAGCCATGAGTCGTTGAGTTGATTATCTGTGTTGCCGTCTGCCGAACTAAAACAACCTGATAAACATCAACATCTGACTTATTAAAATCTAAACTGTGAAAGCATGTATTAATAGTTTATTTATGAAAATTTTGCGGTTGTGCATTCGATTTATACTTGGTTCATATTTTGTAATTTTTATTATAGCTTCATAATTATCTAATCTAGCAAAATTGGGTGTTTAGTCATTTTATTTCAGTGACTATCTTTTAAAATTCCTTTGAAAAATACAGTTTTTAAAAATATATAGAGAATGAAAATGCATACCATCGAAGATACATTAAAGTTTCTAAGATGCAAAAAAAAAAGGTTTTATTCGTAATAGTTTTTCAGCGTTAGACGAAATTTCATTTATTTGAACAAAACGAAAAATGAATAACATAATGATTATCAAATTTACTTTTTAGCACTTTCCAACAAAGTTGAAATGTGCTTATGCTTTGGGTTTGTCTGTCCGTCTGGCCGTCTGGCCGCGCTATAACTCACGTAAATATACTCCGATTGCCATGAAATTTTAAGACGTTATTGACGTTTACCCTAGCACGAACTCTATTGAAAATGAAATTTCTACCACGATTAGTTTATCTACAGGTAGAATCAAAAGTTTCCAATTACATTACTGACTACGGGGAAAAATCGTTTCAAAGGAATTTTAAAGATGTTATACCCCATCAAACATATTAAAATTTATATGCTTTTATGAGGTGCATTACAATACGCATTCTATAAAATATAAGGTGAAATGTAGCGATTATTCATTTACAAGGCAGAACAAAGTATTCAAGTATGTTTCCATATATTAGCATAAAATGCTGAAAGAGAAATTTCAAGCTACTAGGCATTTTTTGCTAAACTAAATTTTCCCATTATATAGTATGTAATATATTAGCTGACACATCAAATACAGGGCTGTTCAATAGTACTGAAATACATATTTGGCTATATTTGGCTTTATGTTCTTATATACCTAAATAACGAAGTTTTGTTAAAGATTTCATGAAGCGTTGGAAAGTGCTTCATAATCTATGCTTAACGCATGATTTTTCTTACTTTTTATTTATTTACTTTTGATGGCAGCAAGATTATTGTACAATGTACATACCACTTTAAGCAAGCATACCATAGTTTTGCCACCCTTGACCTGGACGAAAGCACTCCGCAGTTAGGAGATAGTAAAAAACGGTAACTTAAGATTAAATTTAATTAAAATTTTAAAACAATCACGAAACTCGATTAACACTAGAATTACCGGAAATTTGAGTCGAGTTTTATAAAATTATTTCACACCAGAAATTTGATTTAAAACAGTTTAACTTTATGATCTAACTTCCCCCCCCCCTTCTTCTTTATATCCTCCTTTTAAACTTATTTTATAATCAAATTTCTGGTTTGAACCGAAACATACTTATATGGTAAACATCAAAGTAAAGACTCATGCATGGTAGTTCTAGTGTTACGCACGTTATCAAACATCAATTTTACAAAAAGCATTTTTTCCACAAAAAAGTTCATATTTTTCTCTAACTATAACATTTTATTTATTTTATTTGTGTGTGAGAAAAAAATACTTTAAAGAAAATGTATATCTGAATTCTATTTATATCTGTTCTATTTTGTGGTAAGAGATGCAAGAAATAAAAATTTTTGAATCCGAGGAAAGAGCGTTTAACTACTCAAAACATTTCTTCTTTACTCTCGTAAAAATGTCGATATTGGGCTCATGTGGTCAGAGTCTCGCTTCTTATGCATGCTAGAAAAATATGCATTATGAATTCCAATGCTTACATTTCAAAACCATAGTTGAAATTTATAAGAACTTTGATCCAGTTTCGAGTTTTTCAGTTTTATTCAAAATATTTTTTATCGATGTGCTTGTTATTGTTTAAAAAAAGTTCTTTGGGTAAATTTTCAGACAAAAAATTATACTGTTTTATTAGAGAATTTAGTTAACATAAAAAAATTACTGTACTTTGTTATTAAAAAAATGAAATTAATCTTATTCCATCAGTTTTTCATGAATACAGCTCATAATTAAACATATTAGTTAAATTTGAAAGTATGCTTGTTTTCAGAATTTCGCGTAATTTGCTAAATAAAGTATTCATTTTGAATTAGAAACGGATGCTTTACTTATTTTCTATAAATTTTATTTAACTATGTTTTTGCAATGTTATTACTAAAACATAGTTACACTTAAATACAATTCATAAAAAATTACAGGGTCGATGAAAAGTAATTGCAAAAGTACAAAATGAAATACCCAAGAAGATAATTTAAAAGTTGAATTGCAGAATCTTATGAAATATGAAAATAAGAACAGCGGTGTAACCAAAAGAGAAGTTTTAATGATGATAGGAAAGATATATGATCCCATAGGAATTTTAAACCTATTACAGCAAGAATTCTTATGCAAGAAATTTGGAAAGAAAGTCTGAATTGGGAAGATAAATTAAATGAAGACATGCACAATAAATGGATTAAGTGGTGCGAGCAACTAAGTTCTATTGAAGCTGTAGAGATTTCCAGACATTATTTTGGTGAACACTCAAAAGATGCAATTCAAGATGTACAACTACACTGTTTTAAAGACGCTTGTTCGAAAGCTTATGGATCTGTTATATATTTAAGATATCGAGTCAATGAACAAATATTTACTAGTTTTGTCATTTCCAAAGTCAGAATTGCTCCAATCAAGAAATTATCTCTGCCAAGATTAGAATTGATGAGTGCAATAGTAGGGACTAGACTAACAGCCTATGTTAATGAACATCTTTTCAAAGAAATGAAAAATAGTCTAAATTTTTGGACGGATTCAATGATTGTCCTGCATTGGATCAAAAGCAATGTCGAGGAATGGAAGCCATTTGTTCACAATAGAATTCGACAAATACAACAAAAAGCAAATCCAAGTTTATGGTCACACTGTCCTGGCTCAGAAAATCCAGCCGATCTGTTAACCAGTGAAAAAACAGAATCACTTTAAAAAAATAATGCATGGTTTAACCTCTTCAGTCCCTGAGTACCCAAATGGGTACATCAGTTTTGTCCCATTTTACTAATGGTACTCAAAAATAAATGAAATTTAGATATAAGAATAATATGTTTTGAATTCTAAGATTCGAGCTAATGGAAATAAAACAAAAATCTCGCTCTGAAGTCAAACAAGAGAAGAAATAATTCAGTAATAATTAAAAATACTGTAATAATCGCCAGTAGCGAAGAGGTTAACGGACCCAAGTGGCTGCAAGAAAATGAAACATTCTGGCCTCAAGAAACAAAAGTAATTGATGTCAAAGTTGCTGAAGAAAAGAAAAGAAAATCGAAGAGAACAAAAATTGCCCAAACTAGCTATGTGACTCAGGAAGAGAAGACAATTTTTAAAATTGAAAATTACAGTACAATTACTAAACTACTTCGCATCACCTGTTGGATATTCAGATTTGGGAATAATACAAAGAAACATGCTAATAAATTTTCAGGAACTTTGAGTGCTGAAGAAATGTTGAAAGCAGAGCAATATTGGATAAAACAGACGCAAGAAAGGTTCTTTCTAGAAGAAAAAGAAGCATTGTTTAAAATAAAATGATTCCCAAGAAAATCCAAAATTCTAAATTTAAATCCATTCTTAGACGAAGATGGAATCATGCGATTAAAAGGAAGACTCCAAAATTCAAATCTAAGTTATTCAGAGGGCCACCCAATTATCCTTCCAAGTAAAAGCCATTTTACAAATCTTTAAATCAAAAAACCTCATAGAGGTAGCTCATGCTGGAATTTCCGAAACACTTGTCCAATTAAGAGAAAGATTGTGGATTATAAAGGGAAGGCAACAAGTAAAACGTATAATAAGAGGATGTATCATCTGTAAAAACATCAGCACTAAGCCTTATTGCCAAGATATTGCGCCTCTTCCTACAGATAGAATTAAAGAAGCATCACCGTTTGAAGTCACTGGAGCAGATTTTCTAGGTCCCTTATATCTAAAAAATGGAGCAAAGATTTACGTTGCTTTATTTTTTTGCGCAGTAATAAGAGCGGTACATTTAGAGATTGTTATGAATTTAACAACAACCGAATTTTTAATGGCTTTTCGAAGGTTCATCTCAAGGCGTGGAGTTTGCAAGATTATTTACATTGACAATGCTAAAACCTTCAAGAAAGCGGTTAGGGATTTACAGCAACTGTGGAATTTGATAAAGAATACCGAGGTGCAAAATTATTTTAGTGAAAAAAGAATTAAGTGGAAATTCATCGTAGTGAGAGCAGCGTGGTGGGGAGGATTCTATGAGCGACTAGTGCGTTCAACGAAGATGTGCCTTAAGAAAATTCTTGGAAGATCTTCATTAGACTACAAAGAATTTGAAACTACTTTACTGGAAGTGGAAGCTATTTTGAATTCCCGCCCATTAACCTTTGTGTCCAGTGATGCCAAAGAGCCAACTCCCTTGTGTCCAGCACGTTTTCTTGTGGGAAAAAGATTTGCAGCGTTGCCACCGGAAAAGACAAGAATCACTATCTACAAAAAATTAACTCGCAGATATAGATACAGGTTAAACTTAGTGCAACAGTTTTGGTTGAAAACAGTGTACAACTACACTGTTTTAAAGACGCTTGTTCCAAAGCTTATGGATCTGTTATATATTTAAGATATCGAGTCAATGAACAAATATTTACTAGTTTTGTCATTTCCAAAGTCAGAATTGCTCCAATCAAGAAATTATCTCTGCCAAGATTAGAATTGATGAGTGCAATAGTAGGGACTAGACTAACAGCCTATGTTAATGAACATCTTTTCAAAGAAATGAAAAATAGTCTAAATTTTTGGACGGATTCAATGATTGTCCTGCATTGGATCAAAAGCAATGTCGAGGAATGGAAGCCATTTGTTCAAAATAGAATTCGACAAATACAACAAAAAGCAAATCCAAGTTTATGGTCACACTGTCCTGGCTCAGAAAATCCAGCCGATCTGTTAACCAGTGAAAAAACAGAATCACTTTAAAAAAATAATGCATGGTTTAACCTCTTCAGTCCCTGAGTACCCAAATGGGTACATCAGTTTTGTCCCATTTTATTAATGGTACTCAAAAATAAATGAAATTTAGATATAAGAATAATATGTTTTGAATTCTAAGATTCGAGCTAATGGAAATAAAACAAAAATCTCGCTCTGAAGTCAAACAAGAGAAGAAATAATTCAGTAATAATTAAAAATACTGTAATAATCGCCAGTAACGAAGAGGTTAACGGACCCAAGTGGCTGCAAGAAAATGAAACATTCTGGCCTCAAGAAACAAAAGTAATTGATGTCAAAGTTGCTGAAGAAAAGAAAAGAAAATCGAAGAGAACAAAAATTGCCCAAACTAGCTATGTGACTCAGGAAGAGAAGACAATTTTTAAAATTGAAAATTACAGTACAATTACTAAACTACTTCGCATCACCTGTTGGATATTCAGATTTGGGAATAATACAAAGAAACATGCTAATAAATTTTCAGGAACTTTGAGTGCTGAAGAAATGTTGAAAGCAGAGCAATATTGGATAAAACAGACGCAAGAAAGGTTCTTTCTAGAAGAAAAAGAAGCATTGTTTAAGATAAAATGATTCCCAAGAAAATCCAAAATTCTAAATTTAAATCCATTCTTAGACGAAGATGGAATCATGCGATTAAAAGGAAGACTCCAAAATTAAAATCTAAGTTATTCAGAGGGCCACCCAATTATCCTTCCAAGTAAAAGCCATTTTACAAATCTTTAAATCAGAAAACCTCATGAAGAGGTAGCTCATGCTGGAATTTCCGAAACACTTGTCCAATTAAGAGAAAGATTGTGGATTATAAAGGGAAGGCAACAAGTAAAACGTATAATAAGAGGATGTATCATCTGTAAAAACATCAGCACTAAGCCTTATTGCCAAGATATTGCGCCTCTTCCTACAGATAGAATTAAAGAAGCATCACCGTTTGAAGTCACTGGAGCAGATTTTCTAGGTCCCTTATATCTAAAAAATGGTGCAAAGATTTACGTTGCTTTATTTTTTTGCGCAGTAATAAGAGCGGTACATTTAGAGATTGTTATGAATTTAACAACAACCGAATTTTTAATGGCTTTTCGAAGATTTATCTCAAGGCGTGGAGTTTGCAAGATTATTTACATTGACAATGCTAAAACCTTTAAGAAAGCGGTTAGGGATTTACAGCAACTGTGGAATTTGCTAAAGAATACCGAGGTGCAAAATTATTTTAGTGAAAAAAGAATTAAGTGGAAATTCATCGTAGTGAGAGCAGCGTGGTGGGGAGGATTCTATGAGCGACTAGTGCGTTCAACGAAGATTTGCCTTAAGAAAATTCTTGGAAGATCTTCATTAGACTACAAAGAATTTGAAACTACTTTACTGGAAGTGGAAGCTATTTTGAATTCCCGCCCATTAACCTTTGTGTCCAGTGATGCCAAAGAGCCAACTCCCTTGTGTCCAGCACGTTTTCTTGTGGGAAAAAGATTTGCAGCGTTGCCACCGGAAAAGACAAGAATCACTATCTACAAAAAATTAACTCACAGATATAGATACAGGTTAAACTTAGTGCAACAGTTTTGGTTGAAGTGGAAACAGTTTTATCTAATGGATTTAAAATCTCTCCATTATACAGATCACTCCAAAGGCATACAAGTAATAAAAGGAGCTGTCGTTCAGATCAAAGAAAGTTCAGATCAACCAAGGCTCTTGTGGAAATTAGGCATTATTACAAACATCCATCCTGGTAGAGACGGAAAGATTCGTGCATGCACCGTAAGACTAGCAACAGGTAATCTAATTCGGCGAGCAGTCCAACACTTATACCCATTGGAACTTGCCTGTAAAGATGAATAGCTTATCTTTCTGGGCCGGAGGATGTTGTGTTTTCAGACAGTCAACTTTGAAACTCCATGGCGCACGAACATTTCGCAAGCTGCGTGAACTAATGATTTTTTTTTCTATGATTGTTCTGAGCAAACGAGATGTAGAATTGCACGCATTATAAATCGAGATGTAAAAGATCTGAGAATTTATGTAATATTTATGTTCGTCTTGTCATTAAATGTTATAGTTTCGTCAAAATGAATGTTTTCTGAAGAATATTACTTATCATTCAGACGATATACACCACATAAAAGCGAATAACCTACATTCCGAGGTAATAGTTTTAGATTAATAAAGATTCTAGTATTTTTTACGAAACAGTACGAATTTCCCATATTCCAATCATGATTTATTATTGTCACCAGTAAACTTTAATTGTAAATTTTGTATTATTTAATCCGAGCATTTTCCAGATTTACTTAGGCAAAAATCTCTATTTTGAAAAACCGGCGATAAAAGATTGAAATTTCTGTAAAAGACATTAAAGAAATAGGCAATATTTGAAAGTTTAAAAAATATATAAGTGGTTAAAAATATTTAACATGTATTTTTTTCGTTTTTGAACCTGATATATTTCTTGAATTATTCGACTGTTTTGGGCTTTTCGGACATCTCTTGTGCATATATATATATTCATTTTTCATTTTTTTAATTTAATTTTTTTTTCTTTCTTTCTTTTTCGTTTAATTATTTATTTAGTTTATTTAGTTATATTACTAAAACTTTAAGTTAATGCATTATGTTCTAAAAATTTATAATACCATACATACACACATATTAAGCTCCTTTCAAATGAAAGAATTAAAGAAGCATTTCGATGCATCTGAACGTCTACTGAAATAGTTTCTTCCAGTGATTCATAATAAATCAATATGAAATTCGTAAAAATGTTATGGCGAAAGCCCTCCAGCTGCTGTATGCATAAAGAAGAAACTTCAAAGTTTTACATGTTTATTTTCAAGAAGGTGGGAAATACTTATAACTCAAAGATTTTTTTTTCTTTTAGGACAGCATTTTCAGAACTAGAGTATTTTATGGAAAGGATTTGATTCATTATGCAATAGAAAAAAACAATATCAAAATAAAGGTACTTCCAAGAAATAATACTTTCCTTCAAAGAAATGAACCTATATTTTTATGTAATTATGGATGGTTTTATCTAAGAAATTGTAAAAATTAAGATCTAACATTGATAAATATGCAGGGTGATTATAAAAAAATTCTGCAAACTTTAAGAAGTGGTAGCATCTTCTTCTCGTAGCAAAAAAATAAAGATTAAAATGATTAATGTTATAAAGGTTATATTGCAAACAATTTCTCTCATTCTTAAATCGAATGGATTCGTTCGAATCTCAAACTTTTTACATAAAAATAATTAAAGGTGTTTAAAATTGCTCATTCTGTTGTTTTTTAATTAATTCAAAAATGCTTATTACGATCGAAACCAACTGATACACTTTTCCAGAATATAATAGTTAGAATATTAATTATTTTATTATTCCAGAATATTAATAATGATAGTATAGTGAAAATACTATTTCACATAATTTTAAAATATGTAAATACAATAAGATGTCAACTTTATTTTTTTCTTTTAAAAAATTCTGCATACTTGTGTATCAAAATATAAATAATGCGCTATATATTGTGTAAAAAAAGGGGGAATAGTTAAATATTAAAAAAATTTGGAAATAATTAATTTAGAATTAAGGCGAAAAAATTGTATTATATATATACATATATAAACATATGCTGGGTGTCCTGAAAAGGACTGAACGATTTTAAAAATCAATAACTAGCAAACTTTTACAGATATTTAAAAAATTCTTGCACGAGAGTCATCTAAAGGGTCAAAAGTTTTTTTCTTGCGATTCTGGATTTTAGTTCAAATTACAAACAATAGATGGCGCTGAGAGCGCTAGGTGCTGTGTTAAGACGGATATTGACTCGAAAATTTTTTTTCCAAGCACCTTCGTCGTTCCAAGCCCAAGCTCGCACTCTGATTGGTTGTTGCTCTCGGCACTGTTTTCACGTAACTTGGCGATAACCATACTTGTCGAAAAATACTTCGCTCGTAAGTGAACGAGTAAACCTAAAACCTAACCTATTCATTCTTATTCTTCCTTCATTTTGTTCTCTTACGTATTATTATCTTGTATTATTTTATAAAATGGCTAATGCTTTACTTATTAATAAACGGGAAAAGTTACTTTGTACTCGGTTCGGAAGGAAATCAAACTCCTCAACGGAAGCATCTATCGCTACGCCAAGTATGATTATCGCCAAGTTACATGAAAACAGTGCCGAGAGCAACAACCAATCAGATTGCGAGCTTGGGCTTGGAACGACGAAGGTGCTTGGGAAAAAAAATTACGCGATATTGACATCACTTGGCACGGAAGCAAAATAAGGAGGTTAAGGCTGTGGAGTGGATCTTATTCGAAAATGGACTTTTGTTTTTACCGTCCGATTTTGAATGCAATCCATATAATTTTCATTTTGCTGGCGTCAGTGCAATAATAGAGAAAAATATTGTTTTCATGGGTACGACTCCTTTGAAATCGAAAAGCGTGAAACAACAACGTTCGAATTACCGACTTTTATTTTATTTTATTTTATTTTATTTTATTTTTTTTCACATTCCAACAATGTAAGTACTTTTGAGAACAGGATATCTTATTTATCTGGGTATCTTTTAAACCTTTTGTTATGTCACCTAGTCATGTCCTGTACTGTATATTCAGTATGTGGGATTAACATTTCATTTACAGGTACACCCAAAAGATTGCATCACATCATAGTCAATAGGGGAAAATCGCTTGCAGTGTATATTAATGAAATACACTATTTCAAATGTATCGAAACTGATATAACTCACTGAATTTCAGTATAAGATAATTATGATAGAATAGGGTATATATAGCATTTAACGTTCATTTACAGGGGCACACAAAAAGAAATCAGTTACTGTACTGTCTTTAAGTAATAATTGCTGGAAATGCGTTTTCATTTTCGGTATGCACTTTTAAATTTAACTGTTTTTTAGATACGTTAGTAATTATATAAATGCGTATCACATATACTCGTCTCTGGTCCGTCCGTCCGCTTGTCTGTCCACATATAACAGTGCAAAAATAATTCTGTCGAATCGTTTGAAATTTTAAATATACATTTGTTGAAGAATTTTGTCCAGTTATTTCAAATTTTATGAAAATCGGATGAGTATTTCCAATACAGGGACAGTCAAAAGTATTCCGTTACATTATGGTCGACGGAGGAAAAAGTTTTAATTGCTTTTTGATGATATTACACCCGTCCGAACTTACTGAAATTAATATGCTTTATGAATTAAATTAAAACACCAATGATGTAGCATATGCTGCACAAAGAATAGTTATTATTCATTTACAGGGCCACACAAAATAACTATGTAACATAACGGTATAGAAGAGAACATACTTTACGGCATATTTTAATTTTGTTACACATATAATAATATTGTTTTAAGATGCTTAGGTTTACTACGAGTTACTTCCTGTGTAATAGAAAATACGAAGTATTTAAAGGGACACACAAAAGATTTCGGAAACTATGCTGCATCAAAAATGCTGTAGGCTAACGATAATTTCTTGAAGTTTTTAGTTTTGATGTGATTTTATTTTAATTTCACTAAATTTTTGTATGTTACGCTGTGTATATAATTGGTTCAAATCATATACAGGGCTACACAAAGTAATTCGCACTCCTTACTAAGTGTATAAATAAATATATTAAAGGTGGTTTGTAAATGAGTTATGCATTTTTGCGTTGAACAGCTTTAAGTATATTATGATATGTTTAAAGAATAGAAATGAAATGATATACAGAGGCACTCAAAAATTGGATTCATAGCCGGCTCTGGATGGTAATCTCTAGAAGTGTGATTTCATTAGTTTAAAGCATGTTTCGGTTTTAAATAGATTTTAGCTAAATGATGGCGTGTATTTAAAGATAGTAGGTAAACTACAGGGGTATACAAAAGAGTTCAAATATGCTTCCGTCTACTTAAATAAATTGCTAAATGTCAAATTTCAACTTAACATGTGTTTTTAACGCTTTCCGACATAGTTGAAAGTGTTTATGATTTCTATTTAGTTAGCCGTCTGCCTGTCTGTGTTTCCAAACTCTAACTTTCGTTGAAATAATTGAATTGGTCTGTAAGTGATATATGTTAATGATATTTATTATGCCGTGTTGGGTATTGAAAACAAACTATGCATAATTCATGATTCATTTACACAGACACTCAAAACTTTTCCATTACATTATGTTATGTGAGGATAATTATATATGTAGCACCTATATTCGCCATCTGGAATGTTCTTTTACCTGTTCGCACATAATAGCGCAAAAACTACCCAACAGAATGCTTTGAATTATAATATATATACTTGCAGAATTTTCGTTACTCATTTTTAAAGTTTTATGAAAAGCGAATCAAAGCTTAAAAGGATATTAATAAATGTTTTCTTCATTCTGTTAAAACCTATCATGTGTGACTAATTCAATGATTTCCAATGATAGGAGATGATTCTAGGTTGTCATAATGATTATGACTCATTTAAGATGGAGGTAGTATTATTTCACTATTACAGTGAATTTAATATACATAATCGTAATAAATTTTGTATTTAGGTATTTTTTTAAAAGAGTACAACAGCTATTGCACCAAGTTTTCAATGCTTATACTATAAATATCCTTTGTTCTAAAGAATAAACCATTTCCGCTATTTTTTACAACATACAGTGTCTCACATAAGTGATGGGACACTTGTGCTTTACAAAAGTAAACTAATCAAATAAATTAAAAAAACATGTACACATTTTTTTGTGGGTGTGTTTCATACTTAAATTTAGTAAAGATTATTACATATCATACATTTTGTCAAAATATTAAAATATTAATTTAATAAAAATACAAATGTTTAGAACGGAACAAAAAATAGCTCACATAAGTGATGGGACACCATTATATATGCAACAAAAATCGTCTGAAATAAGCAATAAAAATATTTTTTGGGGTTTTATTTTTACTTAAAAGCAATTGGCAATAATTTATAAAATCGTCTGCAGTATTTCTCTCCAGTTTGTTTTGGAATTTTTGTGTTTTTTAGCTCTGTGTAGCCATGAATGCTAAACGAAAAGAAACTTCGCCTGAAATTCGAAAATTAGTTATTAATTTGCATATTGAACGTGGAAAATCTATTATAAAAACTGCTGAAACAGTTAATTTGAGTCGTTCAAAAGTTTTCAATATCATTAAACGATATAAAAAGAATCATATGATTCAGGATAAAAGAAGACCTGGCCGACCATCAAAGCTATCCAATGGAATAAAGCGAATTATCGTTCGAAATATTAAAAAAAAATCCAAGAAATAGTGCTTCAACAGTTGCTGCTGATTTACAAGCATTATATGGAATAATTGTTAATCCTGAGACTATTAGAAGGATAATTCGATCTGCTGGATATCACGGTAAAGTAGCCAGGAAAAAATTCTTCGTAAGTAAAAAGAATAGAAAACTCAGACTAGCTTTCGCAAAATCCAACATAAATAAGAATTCTGATTACTGGAATAAAATTATATTTGCTGATGAGAGTAAATTTAATATATTTGGTTCTGACAGTAGAATCTTGGTGTGGAGAAAACCCAGGGAAGAATTTCGCAAACAGAACTTGGTACCAACAGTAAAACATGGTGGAGGAGGAGTCATGGTATGGGGGTGTATGTCGTCCGCTGGAGTTGGTAATCTTGTTTTTATTGACAGTATAATGGATCAGTACAAGTATATTGATATTTTAAAGCAAAATTTGAAATCTTCAGCACGAAAACTGAACCTTCATAACGATTTTAAATTCTACCAGGACAATGACCCCAAACACACTGCTCTGAACGTTAGACTCTGGCTGCTATATAACTGTCCTGAAATAATAAAAACACCACCACAATCTCCAGACTTAAATACCATAGAGAATATTTGGCAAGAATTGGAATCAAGAATTCGCGAACATACCATTTCTTCAAAACAACAATTAAAATCGGTGCTTCAAGAAGAATGGGGTAAAATCACTCCAGAAATCACAAAAAAATTAGTCGAATCCATCCCAAAAAGATTAAATCATGTTTTAAAAGTAAAAGGAAATCCAACAAAATATTAAAACCTTTTAAAAAGTAAAATTTTTGGATAAATATTTGATGGAAAAGTAAGTGTCCCATCACTTATGTGAGCCATTTTTTGCTCCGTTCTGAATAATTGTATTTTTACTAAATTAATATTTTAATATTTTGACAAAATGTATGTTATGTAATAATTGTTACTAACTTTAAATATGAAACACACCCAAAAAATTTTTGCACATGTTTGTTTATTTATTTTATTGCAGTTTCTTTTTATAAAGCACAAGTGTCCCATCACTTTTGTGAGACACTGTACATAAAACTCTACTAAAGAACTTCTTTAAAAGAACTAGCATTTCTTAGAATATTAAAAAAAATTTAAATAGCAAAATTTATTAATTTTTAACAACAAGTACAAAAAAATCTACTAAATCGTTTCACTTTTTAGGTGCGTTCGTAATTATGTAAATACGTAGCACCTATTGCTGTCGCTTAGTCCATCCGTCTGTCCGTCTGTCTGTCTGTCCGTCTATCTGTCCGTCTGTCCGCATATAACAACGCAAAAACTACCCAACCGAATCGTTTGAAATTTAAAATACGTTATTATTACATAATTTTGTCGAGTCATTTCAAATTTTATGAAAATCGGATGGATAGTTCAATTACAGGGACAATCAAAAGGAATCCGTTACATTACGGTCAATGGGAAAAAAAGTTTCAAATGCATTTTAATCGTTTGAAATTTAAAATGTATATTTATTACATAATTTTGTCGAGTCATTTCAAATGTTATAAAAATCGGATGCATAGATCAATTACAGGGACAATAAAAAGTATTCTGTTACATTACGATCAATGCGAAAAAAAGTTTCAAATGCATTTTAATGGTGTTACACTCATTTGAACATAATAGAATTGGCATGAATCTTTGAAGTATGTACTTTCTGTATATACATTCTGTACAATCTGTGATGCAAAGAATATTTATTATTAAATTACAGGGCCACACAAATGTATTCCACTAAATAATGTTATACGGGAAAACATTGTTTGGGGCGTGTTTTAATTATATTAAACTACTTCACATTTTTTGAATAAGATATACGTTAATGAAGTATAATAAAAATTACTCCCTGCATATTTACAGGAGCACAAAGATTTCGACCAATGTACTGTATCCAAAGTACGTTCTACTATATCAGTAAGATCTGAATATTTTAAAACTTCGTGCAATATTTTAAAACTTCACGTGCAATTTCCAACTTGTTTTTAAAATATGATGCACAAAATATTCTTTAAATTAGATAATAAAAAGTAATTTAATCCGAGAAAATACAGCTTTCTAAAATGTAAAATCGTCTGCAAAACTCGAATGCTGCTCGTTAAATCCATGCTCAGTTTCAATCGCTGCTATTATATAAAAGGATTTATTATTTCTATGACAACAACACATTTCATTGAAATCATACCGACTGAGTCCAAAATCGGGCTTCATGTCGAGTACAGAGGTCAAATGTATGTTGTTCAATAAAAACAAATAAACGAAAGTTCAAAATCGGGCCCTAAGAGCAAGATTGCACTGTCAAACGAGACCCACTCCACAGCCTTAACCTCTTTATTTTGCTTCAGTACCAAGTGGCGTCAATATCCATCTCAACACAGCACCTAGCGTTCTCAGAGCCATCTATTGTTTCTAATTGGAACTAAAATCCAGAATCGCAGGAAAAATACTTTTGACCTTTTAGATGACTCTCGTGCAAGAATTTTTTAGTTTGTAATTTATTGATTTTAAAAATCGTTCAGTCCTTTTCAGGACACCCGGTATATATATATATAAAACTTTCATTTTTCAAAAAAAATTTCGCATTTTTTTTAATTTCCTCTTCTTTATTTTCTTTTTTTAGTTACATTACTAGAACTTTAAGTTAATGTATTATATTCTAAAACATATAATATTATGCATACACACACATATTAAACTTCTTTCAAATGAAAGAATTAAAGAAGCATTTCTATGCATCTGATGTATCAACGTCTACTGAAATAGTTTCTTCCGGTGATTCATAATAAATCAATATAAAATTCGAAAAAATGTTATGGCGAAAGCCCTCCAGCTGCTGTATGCATAAAGAAGAAACTTCAAAATTTTACATGTTTATTTTCGAGAAGATCCGAAATACTTAATACTCAAAGATTTTTTTTTTCTTTTAGGACGGCGTTTTCAGAACTAGAGTATTTCATGGAAAGGATTTGATTCATTAAGCAATAGAAAAAAAAAATAGTATCGAGATAAAGGCATTTTCAAGAAATAATATTTTCTTTCAAAGAAATACACACATATTTTTGTGTAATTATGGATTGTTTTGTTTTTGAGGAAATCGTAAAGATTAAGATCTAAATATTGGTAAATATGCAGGGTGATTATAAAAAGATTCGGCAAACTTTAAGAAGTGGTAGCATTTTCTCAAAGTAGCAAAGAAATAGTGATTTCAATGTATAATGTTATAAAGGTTAAAATACAAACAATTTATCTTATTTATTAAATCGAATGGCTTTGTTCGAATCTCAAACTTTTTCCATAAAAATAATTAAGATTGTGTATAATTGCTCGTTCTTTTGTAGCATTTTAATTAATACATAAATGGTTATTATGTTCGAAGCCTACTGATACACCTTTCCAGAAACTTAGTCTATCATAAAACGGTAAAGTATATAGCCAGAAAAAGATTGATTTTCAGTGTATCGTTTTGAGCAATGAAGATCATTCATAATATTCTTCATCATGATACTATGAGTTAAAACAAATTATGATACCTTTACAGTAAAAGTGGGCTAAACATATTTTAAAGACATTGATATACAGTGTTATTACAAAAGAATCATGAGGTTCCCAGGGTGTTTATTTCGGAACACAATTGGATTACAGCAATGAGTTATGCATGAAAATAAACCAAAAGTATACAAGATTGACGTCCATATTACAGATGTTCAATATGTGCTCCTTGAGTGATATGACACACGTCAAGACGATAGTTCAGTTTGCCCCACACATTACTCCGTTTGGTAGCATCGATGGTTGCGAATGCAATCGTGATGCGGTTCTGCAACTCACCCAAAGTGGTAGGTAACGGTGGTACGTAAACAAAGTCTTTAAGAGCCCACAATAGTCACAGAAAAAGTACGCAAAAAGACCCGGATGATTATGTAAAGTCTATGGGAGCGTTCTTTTCTAACATCTCGCTCAAATTTTAATATTTTTGCATGATTTTTTTGCACAAGATAGCTGAGGGCGATCCACAACCGGGCTAGTTTTTACTTTTTCATTTTTTGTTTAAGATTTTCTTTAAAAAATTACTTTAACTTTCGAAACCGGTTTAAACCGGTTCGGAAACTGAAACTATCGTAATAGAAAAAATATATAACCAAAATCGAAAAAGTAAAAATTAGCCCGGTTGTGGATTGCCCACAGCTATCTTGTGCAAAAAAATCATGCTAAAATATTAAAATTTGAGCGAGATATTAGAAAAGAACGCTCCCATAGACTTTACATGGTCATCCGGGTCTTTTTGTGTACTTTTTCTGTGACTATTGTGGGCTCTTAACGTATCTCCAAACGAAGAAGTCACACGGCAAAAGGTCGGGTGACCTGGGCAGCCATGAAAACAATGTCTCGTCTTCCCGACCACATCGACCAATCCATCGTTGTGGAAGTTGTCGATTAAGGTAATCACGTACTTCTTTGTGTCAGTATTGCGGAGCTCCATCCTGTAAGCGATTCACACTTTGAAAATTCTAGTACATAAATCGCTTTTTGCTGTGCAGTCGCCATGACTGGCTTGTCCACATGACATTTGCGCAGCAACCACACGTATATAAAACATACGCATTGTGAAACTATAATTAACGCCTTCTGTTTGAGTTGTCATGGAAACATATACGTTTCCTAGTTCGCACGTAAGTAACGTATTAAAACCCGAGGATCATTTGTAATAAATCTTACAATTACGCGCATTTGTGAGAATAAGGGTGGATCAAATGAAAACAATGAATGATCAAATGAAATGGTCATTATATTTTGGTTTATTTTAATAAGAGTGCTCTAGAACTTTATGCTACATGCATACATAATATAAAACAGTCAACCACAACTGCAGAAATGGACTTGCTCAAGATAGTCAAGCAACAGTATGTGATATGCGTTGGAGTGCAAAAAATATCGCCCGATAGGCAGTGGATTGTTGTTGTTATTCATCCGTCTTGCAAAATGTTCTTAAGAAAAAAAAAGCAAAGCAGTGTTATTTGTTATCTGCTAAAAAAACAACATTTCAAAAAAAAAGAGAGAGAGGGAGAGAGAGAGATGAAAGTTGTTGTTAAAAAATGGTGTAATATCAAATTTGAAAGCCTGTATTATGGTATTTATTTAATATTTTCCATTAAAAAATTTACCATTTGTAAATAGAGTGCCTTCGTATATGTTAATAACAATCATTTTACCCTATACTAAGTACATCATAATGTGTTTCTGAAAATTCAAATGTTTTAAAATTATGCATGATGGGTTTGGCGGCCATCTTTCCCTATTTTACACAAATTTCTATGTATCCAAATTCATAGCTAACATCCAAACTTCAAAACTGTTACTTAAGCAGACATTTCCGTACTTAAATACTGGTCTCGAAATTTAAAGGTTTTGTTCGGTTGTAGGTGATCTATAAATAGATCACTGGGCGGTAACAGGTTAAATATACAGTCGAACCTCGTTAATACGCGAATCGGGGGTCCGATCAAAATTCGCGTATTAAACAGGATCGCGTATTAACCGAAGGTCGCGAATTTCGGTCGAGTGGTCTATCTAATAACAATCTAAGCGGAAAAAAACACATTTTATTGTCAATTTCTAGCGTTTTTAAGACATAAAATTACATTTTATTTATTTTAATCATTACGTTCTTATTAAGCAAGAACGTTTGAAAGCTAAAAATTCAAATAATCGTTATTTTCTCAAGTAAAAATCCTATGTTTTTTCAAATTTAAATTTATTATATATAACACATAAAATTGAATAATGGACACAAAAATTTCTGCTAACAATATTAACCAAAACTAATGTTAACAAAATTGAAATCTTCGTTAGCTATACAGAACAGATAGATGCAATAATAAATCGTATTGATAATAATAAAAAATCAATTAAAAAAATACTGAAGTCAATAATGTTATAAGAATTACTTTTTGGAAATGTAGCTGTCAATTTTGGCCAGTTTGACATGCGGTTGCGCCATCACCATGATGTTTTCCGCCTTATTTAGGTAGTGGTACAGTTAGCTTGTTGAGGGTCCTTTGTCCAGTGATGACACATATTGTCTTAGGAAATTGAATTCCTCTGAAATTTTGGAGAATGGGATGGTTCCGGGAACGCAGGTTCATCATCTTCTTTCTCCTCATCCGGTTTGTCAGTCGCAGTTACATCGGCGATGATATCATCCAGACTTCCAAGTTCGGAGGTATATCTAGATGTTTGTCGATATTTATGAACGTGTCTAATTCGACAAAATTTTCCCCTACACTTTCTTGTGCGGCCAGCCAATCTTCTTCAACATTAGGGTGCGTATAATCTGCGTAAATGATGTCATTGCTACTTCCGAAACCCCTATGTGAAAGCAATTTGTAATTGTTGTTTGTGTGACACTCTCCCATTCTGCAATAAGCATATGTAATTGATTGGACTGTAATTTGACGACACTCGTAGCAAGAAAGATTACTGCCGTGTTCCATTTGGTGAAGGTAGCCGTAGGATGCGAGTCTTGTAATTTATTTTGACGCTGTTAATTATTCCTAATTATTCCTTGGTCCATTGGCTGGGTGACATTAGTCGAATTTGGAGGTAGAAATTCTACTTGGACGTTATTCAGGTCTTCGTTATCTTTATAAAGACTCGCTCAGCCCGCGCACGCAATGAATAAACCTTACATGAACTTCACATTTCTATGATTTTATAAATTTAATTCCCTTTTTGACTACATTTATATTTTTGAATGACAAAAATCGCAAGAAAAGTATTGAACTGAAGGTACATTATGTTTGCGTAATTTGATTTTTTTAAGCCTATGCGCACAGAAAGAGAGCGAAACTGTGACAAAACATTCAGGTTTTTACTGATTTCAAAGAATTTTCTGTCAATTACTTTTTAATTTAAATATTCTTAATAAGCGTCTCAAGATAGGCCAAAATGCATAAGTTAAAAATCTAATGCTGTATTTTTAAAAAATTTGAATATCCATTAAAATTTTACACTGTGGTTTTATATGCTCTCCAAATGAAAACAGGTGTTTTTCAAAGCAGACATAATGTCTTTAACTCTTGAACAACGCTAGCCTCGCCCCGCTTATGAGATTTAATTGGGAGAACTTTGATTTGGCAGTCTTGTCCTCGGATCAAGATGCAAATTTAGTCAGCGCGTGGTTTTGAAGGGGAAAACGCTCAATTTAATTGGGTTTAAATAATTTTTGTATAAAAAATAAGTTAAATAATTGTTTAAATAATTGTTATATAAAATGTTTCGGAACATACTTCATCTAAAAACTCGTATGTTTAGAACTAAGCTCATTCGCGTATTAAACAAAGATTTTTCTTTCTAGGGACTGATGAAATTTCGCGTATTAAACGGGCTCGCATATTAACCGTTCGCGTATTAAAGGGGGTATGTTTATATGCGTAAGATAAGAATATTTCAAGGGACCAAAGAAAATTCGCGTATTAAGCGAGGCGCATATTAACGGGGTTTGACTGTATTTGTCTGTATTTAAAATCTAAAGTTTTAATCTGTTATTAATGTAAAATTATATTTTCTTTTACGAATTTGGGTACTTAGAAATTTCTGCAAAATATGAAAAAATGGCCGTCAAACCCTTTATGCATAATTTAAAAATATTTTTATTTTCAGAAACACGCTATGATGTATTTAGTGCAGAAGAAAATGATTTCTATCAACATATACAAGCCATCCTACCTGCAAATTTTTTTAATGGAAAATGTTAAATAAGTACTATAATATAAGCTTGGAAATTTGATATCGCACCATTTTTTAACCACAACTTTTATCATTTTTTTTTTCTTTTTTACTTCTAAAATGTTGGTTTTTAACAGATATCATTTCTTTTTTTTAAGAGATTAGCATTAGCATAATACCAAATTCAAACTTTAAACAATGCTTTTGTGTTAATCTATACTGTAAAAAGAAAAGATTATTACTACGTTGAATTAAATTTTATGAAATGCCAAATGAAGTTTAAATAGGCTCTACTTTTATTCTCAGTACCGAATTAAGTTCATTATAAATACACTAGGACAAGCTTAACCCCTTAAGCTGCCCATTAAATTACCGTTTGAAAATTCAGAATGATTATTGCCATCACTTTTTTGAAAAAGAAACATTCACATTATGTAATGACAAGCAAAATGATACAGAATAAAGCCAATTACGCTGTTTTATAAAATTGGTGGAAATCCAGCAATTCTGAATAAAATCCGTGAAGCTTGCAGCCTGTCAATATCACTGGAACGAGAATTAAGGGTTTGAAAAAAAGAATCATGCAGAATAGCAATATTTGATATTATTTAGGCTTCATATCTCTTTGAACCTTTATGGTATACACATTCATATTTTTCTAGTATATAGAGCTATAACCAACCCTACATTGTAAGCATAGATATTTTTTTACAATGTCTTATTATTCTGATAGCGGCATCTTTTTTTTTTTAAATGATACAGTTAACTCTTTCGCGATGAGACCACTTTGCTTAATTTTTAATCTTTTACCACCAGTTTTTTAAAAATTGAAAATTATCAGTAGTTGAATCGCAAAAATGTTCCAATTAAATAAGATAAACTTTACAATAAAAATATGCTGAGAACAATAAAGGATTCTGAAAATCTTAAATGGCACGTATATCAATCGATCGTCTTTATGGGGTTAATAATTCATATATTTATTGTACGGAACCCTCTGAGTGCGAGTAATACTCGCACTTTAAACCGTTTATTTTCTTTTAAAAAATTCTGTATATTTGTCTATTAAAACAAAAGATCTTAATTTATCATTGTTAATATTACTTTCTAAACAATAAAGAAAAATCATGCGCCAAGCATAGATTATGAAATACTTTCCAACATATTCAGAATAATGTAACAAAACTGCATCGTTTAATAAATTAAAACGTTATATGTGGTTCAACCATATGATACGTTTAACACATCTGAATAACCAATTTCAGTTGTCCCCTATCTACAATTGGAAAATTATCCGATTCGGAAAATTATCTTAAAATCGCAGCCACAAAATAACTCAAGTTGAGCCGAAATTCGCTCATCTCGCGATTTAAAAGACAGCTTCTCAAAAGGAGTTGAAACAACTCAAGTAGCGAGTTGTTTGTAAGCAATTTAAATCAAGATGAGTAGTTTAAAAACGCAATTTAAATCAAGACGAATAAAACGTTTAAAAAACAACTCATTTACGATCCAATAAATTACGCCCTTTCCTGAGAAGCCAAATCCACTCTTTCGTTTTAAGAGTGTATGATACCTAGATTTGTACGTATTAACTACATGCGTACAAAATTCAATTCAGTTAATAAATATATACATTTCTCTGTCTAAAATTCCCCTTCACCAAGTTCCGCTAGTAAAGTGATTAGTAAGGGTATTCTTTTGTGCAGCTTTGTGTATCAGGTATAGTATTTATATACAACGAGTAACATGCAAAAAAAAATTAAATTTTAAAGAACAAACCGAATATCAAAACGCACTTCCAGCAATTATCACTCAAAGGTACAGTAATCGATTTTTTGTGTGCCCCTGTAAATGACCGATAAATGCTATAAATTCCCTATTCTACAGTAATCATCATGTAGCAAAATTTCACTGATTTAAATCCCTTTCAATACATGTGAAGTATCGTAATCTCATTCAAATACTCTGCAAACGATTTTTCCCCATGTATCATAATGGAGTACAATTCTTTTCAGTGCCCTGTAAATTAACTATTAATCTAATGTACTTCAAATATAAGATACCAAACAAGCTTTGTTGACACTAAATAATGTTTATCAAATACTTGATGATTCAATTATATTTACGTTAGTTAGAGCATGGACAGACGAATAGATGAATTGACAAACCGAATGCATGAACACTTTTCAACTTTGTTTAAAAAAAAATGTTAATAAAACAGTGTATAAAAGCGTTAAAATATATGGTGCTACTTATTTTACAACAATATTTAACTGATATTTACAACTTTCTAATATTTTTTATGCTTTATTACACATTATTTAACAAAATTATGAATTTTAATAGCATATTTCGTGATTATTCCAAATCCAATTAAATACAACATACACACATAAAAATTTTATAGAACTTTTCCATTTTATATTTATTGCAAAGAAATCTGTCGAGAAAAACATAAAATTGAATACGTTTCGAGGACAGGAAAAACTTCAATTTAAAAAACTGATAAAAAATATATATAATACAAACTATTTTCATTTCGTCATTGCATTTTACTGCAAAAGAACGTAGTTTAAATTCAATATAACATGAAAGAATGGAAGCTTTCGAATCCAAATCTATTCAATAAAAATCGAAAGATAAGAAATATATATACAAAATTTCTCACGTGGATGTTTAATTTAATGGTAAATATATTTACGTTAATATTCTATTTTCTGGCATTTAAATTTCACATTACTTTTGAGAAAAATATCGATATCTATGAAAAGTATAATTTAAGCTATGGTCAATTATTTTTTTTAACTTATATCTATTTAAAATTTCAAACATAAAATTTTAAATTAAAATTGTTAATTTTCATTGGTAATAATTTTTTTAAAAAATCATGGATTTTCGCCAGAAATAAAAGAAGAGTTAAATATATTTTTTAAATCATTTTATACAAAAAGTATAATTATAAAAGTTTGCACTGTTTTTTTACTTTAATGGATACTGTGTGTGATAATTTTTAATTCACATAATACACTGAGAAAAAAAATATACCGCCTTCAACTAGAATGAATAGTTAGTCACTTTCTGAATACCTAAACTAGAACTATAGATGACCGAACTATGCGAATAAGTTGAACTACTAAGCTGAATAGCCGAAATAACCTAACATTTCTAGTCTCTTGTTTTCAAGGTGACGAAACGATATTGACTCGTCTCAGTAACGAGAAATTATTGCTTGATTTCGGAAATAGTTTCAAAAACTAGAAATACAGTTACTAAATCAAATAGCTTGTGTTCGCATCTATTTGCTGAGATTTTAAAATAAGTATCACAGGGAGAATATAGGAAAACGCTCTTGAATTCTTGTTGGAGGTTCTAGAACTCTCATATAATGGTAACTAGAATTTATAAGGATGACATGGAACTATTTTTTCTAGAGCCAAAATTTAGATTCTGGATTCCAGAACTGTATTTTTTTCTCAGTGTATGCTTATTTTGCCGTTATTATACAGGGTGATTCAAAATAACGTGGACAAAATGATATGACAAATCAAGCATACAACAAGGATAAAAAATCACATAGGAACATAGGGTCGCAAACTATTTATTGAGTCATAAATACAGGGTGATTCATTCTAGCTACACCTGGTTTGAAAGTAATAATTTCGAGGGAAATATAAATATTGTAATGAAAATGCAATGATATGTACCTTATTTTGTGTGACATGTGATAACGTTACGAAAAGATCTGGAAAAACAAATTGCTCAAGCAATTGATGATACCGTATAAACTGACTATCAGAGTCCAAAATGTGAGGTGCCAAGTGATTATTGCTGGTGCGCATAAAGCAAATTTCTAACACTTTTGTTTGGTGTTATCACATTTAAAACAAAGATGAGAATGTCTGTTAAATGTTTTATTATAATATACTTCAGTTTTCTGAAATTTATTACCGTCAACCCAAATTGAGTTAGGATGAAACACCCTGTATTTGCGACTGAATAAGTGGTTTGCGACCCTATGTTAATATGTGATTTTTTACCCTTGTTGTATGCCTGATTTGTCATATCACTTTGTCCGCGTTTTTTTAATCACCCTGTATTTTTCATATAAAAATCACTT
The DNA here is from genome assembly GCA_964019185.1 of Maratus speculifer. NCBI lineage: Eukaryota > Metazoa > Arthropoda > Arachnida > Araneae > Salticidae > Maratus > Maratus speculifer. The sequence goes on along the minus strand of OZ025295.1, from coordinate 245,454,300 downwards.
TACTTTTTCCTAATAACCAACGATAATAGCTACTAATATCAACATTTTATGCTACACGAAAAAAAATAATATTACGTTCAAGAAAGTTTAATTTTTTCTCACGTATCATATAATAATTATCTTTATTAAATTTAATTCATTGGGTGTAACCCTTTCACGTCCGATTTGTTTTTCAATTTTTAGAAAAAATTACTTTTACATTAATAACATTAGCACTAGCTTTCAAATAGATTAATTAGAATTTTTAAAAATATATTTCATTGTCATAACGAATGTTGTTGTTTTGCGTAGTATTCAATTCATAACCTATGACAGTAGGTTAAGGAAGAGTTTTTGGATATGTTTAGAAAATATTATATTACAACAGTATTTAACTGATATTTACAACTTTCTAATACTTTTTATACTTTATTATACACGATTCTTTCTGGAAAGTAACCTTTATTTTAAGTTTAAAGAGTGAAAGGTATGTTTAAAAAAAAGAATTGGAAAAGGTGAAAAGGTGAAAAGAGAATTTAGCAAATATTTATTATGATTTTTATATTACTAAATGGCAAAACGTTAATAAAATCACAAATTGAATCTATAGGCACATACTACTACATGTAAACAGTAACTAAAGTATTTGTTAAAACAAAATAATACTCAATTTAAATACATGTACTATTAATAGTACACCAGACCCCAAAGGGTTAATTTTTTTTTCAAGAAAATAAAGTGATGACGGATAACAACAATAATATTTTAGTTTTAATTGTTTCTGCTTAAAAATAACTGAAATTCTAAACACTATTAAGTTCAACTTCATTCCTATATGCTTTTTATTGAATATTTAGAAATATTTTCGTGTCTTGCAATCTTAGAATTTAAGCAATTTTAATGAAAACTTTTTAAGATAATTTAAAAATCGACCCCACTCGACTTTACCATCGTTTTACAGAGATCTGTACATTAAAATTAATTAATAATATAACAATAAAATTAACCTAGATCTTAATTTTACACGAACTTGGATTTTAATTTTTTCAATTCCCTTATTCACAAGTCGTAATACTGACTAAAAGAAAAGAATATAAGCATATATTTTAAGTATAAAATAAGTCTTTTTTTTGTTTGTTTGTTTTTGGTTTAGGCCTGTCTTAAAAATATTGCCTGCCATTTCCGTAAGCATTTTTCACATAAAAGAATTTTTTTTTTTAAATCTATAAAAATAAAAAAATAATAATAAATCTTATCTACACTATATGGTCAAAGGTAACCGGCCACTTGCGATTTTCGACATTTTGTTAAATATCTTGAAAAATATGAGAAGAATAACTCTGAAACTGCAAGTGTTTAAACAAAATAGTAAAGGTCATATATTTCCGTGAAGGTTTTTTTCTCAAAATCAAATACGGGACCGTTAACAAATTTTAAAAAGAACAAAGATCTTTTGCATATTTCTATCAAAACTAATGTAGAAAAAATATCCAAACTTCAGATTATGATTACGTGGCTTATTGTAATAAACTGTGTGCATTTTTATGAGGATATCATGTGCACTCGTAGAGAAATTGGGATTTTTATAAAAACAGTCCCAATTGTTTTCAAGTTTTTTGCTTGTAATTTGCAGAGGTCTTAATATGAAACCTTTCTCTTTTCCTGAAATATGACAAATAATGTTGTACGTAATACCCTGTAAACAGAATTAAATAACAATAAAAACTGTAGGAAAAATGAGCAGGTTAATGCTTCACTGCGCATGCGTCACTGCAATCAAAATATAATTTGCATAATGTGTCAGCTAAATGTATAGAGCAACTTTTGTAAACATCTGAAAACATGGCTTGAAAATTCTGAAAATAATCGTCGGTAAAATAAACTCAAAATCTGTTATTCCCAAAATAAAGCAAAAAGGTTAGGGGTTGTATCCAAAAATAGAAATACGTGCAATAATGCGTATGCTGTATTTACATTAATCAAGGGATATATGGATACAGCCCCTCATCTTTTTGCTTCATTTTTTGTTAGTTGTCATCGTTTTTAATGAAAAAGATGTTTAAATTTTGTATTGTTATAATTTAAAAATTCCAATATATTTGCATATATTACAGAAGATAATTATTGAGGTGAAGCCATTTATTGATAAATAATTCCGTAGATAAAAAATTGATTCACAAAATTCTACTAAACATAAATAAAAAACGGTGAATTTTCCATGATCAAACTATGTTTCACCCTAATTCGCTTATTGTAAATTATTAAATTAACTCTAATACAAGGCACTCTGCCACGTAAAATGACAAAAGGTGCAGCTGAAGTTTGAAGAATGTTAAATGTTCTTCGTATAATTATTAAATTAACTCTAAATGTGTTAGTAAAATCGTATCCCAGTCTATATTGAATTTCAGACAGCATATATGTTAACTCAAAAATTGAGCTTATGCTTTTCGAACTCTTTAATTTTTTTCATGTGTTGGATCAACAGGAATTACAGTAATGAAATTAGTGTGATTTTTAAAATTAACACACGAAAGTCTTTAAAAGAACGTTTCTTTTTTTAAGTGTTTTTTTTTTCTTTTATTTTTATTGTTAATAAGTTTACTAAGCACCCAGATTTTGGAAACAAAAATGAGACGCATAAAAGCTTTTTTTTCTTTCTTCAATTTTTTAAGATGAAACTAAATAACAGTCGACATATTTGTTTCGTGAAATTTAAGAACTTTTTTTTTTCAACTGATAAAATGTCATTGTGATTCTTTAAAAAAGCTTATCGATTTTCTGTTTCCCACATAACTCTATTATTCCATTTGACCGATTACAAATTCTTTGTTTTTCTTCCTTTTACTGCATCTTTAAAAAATACATTTTACCTCTCAAATACAATAACTGATCTGTAAAAAATATTGTGGTAGATCTTGTTACAAGTGTTGTTATGTGTAATAATAATAATAATAATAATAAACAAGTATGCTTTATTTTATTTTATAAAAATGAGACAAATACAGTAACGTTTTGTATCACAAAATAATTTTAAATAAATGGTAAAAGGGAAATTACAATACAGGTTTTTGGTTCTTTAAGTTATTTGAAAATATTTTTTTAGCCAAGAAAATGAAAGCCTAATTATGAATACAAAATTTTAGAGGATCGTCCTAAACCAAACTTAATCAAATCGAAGAAGTATTTCGAGTTAATTTTTTTATAAAAATAAAACAAATAGATTTGTTATAGATTCATCTAATATACTCATTATTAGTAATACCGTCTGCCTAAAAATATAGGTACATACTGAAATATGATAGATAAAACTGGAAGCTGAAATTCATGGAATAATTTCAGAATAAATATTCAAAATGAAAGAAATGAAACACAATTACACATATTTATAGGATTACATCACGCTATAAACTAGTTGGATGTGCCAATCCCAAAACTTTCTTCTATCTCATACGTACATTTTAATATTTTTAAAAAATAGTTACTCATTTTAATGCTTTAATAATTTTAATTCAATATCATACCAACTTTGATTTTCATCTTAAATTTCTGCTTCAGTCAATTAATCGGAGTAAAAACGAATTTCCGTCTCTGCACGAGTCGATAGACAATAGAATATAGGCAGACTTTTTTTTTTTTTTTCAAATTCAGGAAGGACCTATTTGCCTTACCAAAAAATAATCATATACAAAAAAATTTAGTTCAGTTCTAGAACTAACTTCATACACTTTTAGGTGGTGCAATATTGAAAATGGCATAAAATTCGCTATTGCAGCGCCCCCTTCTGGCGGATTTTTTTTTTTCAAATTCAGGGAGTACCAACTAGCCATAACCATACACTTACACAAAAATTTGATTCAATTCGATGCATAACTTCATATACTTTTGGTCGGTACAATATTAAAAATGGCACAAACATTGCGATTGCAGCGCCCCCTTCCGACGGAATATTTCAAAACTGAAGAAGAACCTGCTTGCCAAAGTTAAAAACATACACAAAAAATTTGGTTCAATTCTATGTGTCGGGCGTTCCTCTCAGCCCGCACAACTTTGAAGAAAGTCCGTGGTAGTTATAGCTGCCACCACCGATATTACTAGGTGATATCGGTCACCCACTGTGAGGATTGTGTAAATGAACACTGACGCTGTCAATTAACTGAATTAACAGTTCATTTAGAATATATGTACACACTAAATACGCTATTTACAATTATATACAATTACAACTCGGATATAGGTGATCCGGTTCAACATTAAATTAAATACAGTAAAGATTGGCTGTGTACTATTCAAATTACACCTTCCCCCTCACACTCAATGCACTTTAGATTCACTTTACTGGAGATCGATTTCGAATCTCCCAACACAGGGATTTTCGGCCTGCACTTCTCGGCCCAGAGCACTAAACACCAGGACGTCTGTGTCCTTTGTTTTCCAGATACGCACTGCCTATGCTCTCCAACACAGAGCACTCTCTACCAGGACTTCTATCCTGCACACCTTCTAGGTACGAAACCCAGCTACAAACTGAACTAATCTGAGATAAGACTTACTCTTCTCAAATCACTGCTTTTCCAGTGTCAACCCCCTTTGGAGCTTATCCATTGGACACATTCCACATTCCTTTCTTGATTAGTGACATGTTGCTTGTCCGCTCATCATCCACATACCTCCCTGACGGATGAACACGCCTCTCAGCAATCTCCTCTTTCTTCCAACACCACCTGTACAGGATTACCTGTCAATTCTCCCTTCAACAAAGAAAGAATGTCACCTTGAAAATTCTAGTACACAGCCATACAATACACAAAAGATTAAGATAGAGAAATATCGGAAATTCCAATCTTCAGCAGAGGTGGTCTCAGAACCTGACACTATGCATAACTTCATACACTTTTTGATGGTAGAATGGCGATATACGGGCACACACAGACACACACATAGACACACGGACAAACAGACATTTTGTAAAAACATGTTTCTTGGAATCTCTGACCCCTAAAACGCGTAAATCCGTTGAAAACCGGAAGTCGAAAAAAATGTCGATTACAATACTTTCTTCTATTGAAGATAGAAGAAAGTAAAAATAACCCTGTTTTATTTTTTCCACAAAATCACTGACTCAAAAGTTAAGATACATTATGTAAATGTTAACAAACGCTGGATTGGCTTAACCAACCAATTGTCCTCCTTGAGCAGTATAACAGTGAATATTCAATTTATGTTAGTTATTTAAGATGCTGAATGTTATACAATTGACATAAGAGAAATTTTTTAAAAAATTGGTTAAATTCGAAATATAAATGTAGTATGCTTTTATAAAATTTTGAAACACTCAAAGCAAATACCAAATTTTACTAGAAATAACAAATTCAACCGAAAACAAGGTCACTTGCTTCTGCGGACGTCTGCGTGTAACAAGTATTCAGACAGATCACAAATTTGTAAGATTAAAGTCAAAGCAAAATATGGACATTAGGCAAAGTAAAAATAAACTCGATATAAATTTCTCAAAGGGCACATTACAGATACACAAAAGCTAGAAGAGTACTGTTTTTTTTTAAATATATATCTGTCAAAGTACACTTAAAACCATGCCATGAACCAGCCAAGGTGGATAGGGTTCGAAAATATAGATTTCATGAGGACAAATCAATCACCATATTACTTTCTGGCAAAAATAAATGTAATTTGGGCTGGAATTGTTACTGACATGACATCACGATGCAGCCGTGTTTTTCTTTAGTATTTGACAAAGCGATAAATCTCTGATGATTTGGAGAACAATTGGCTATCGCCGTAATTCCATTGCATTTTTCCATGGTTAACAAATTCACAAAGTATCAAGCGGCACTAGAGTATTATTTATTTATTTTTGGTGGCATCTAAGGGAGTCCTGAGAAAAGATTTTACTTTGACAATGCTTCAATCCACAATTCACATACAACGGTCATGGTTCGCACCATACACATAAGATAGTCTGTCCGTTTATGTTCTCTTAAAAACATAGTCGGCAAGGACCCTCGAGAATGTAGAAAGATACGAGGCACCCTGTCATTTAAAATGACATAAGGTGCAGCTGAAGTTTAAGGAATGTTGCATGGTCTTCGTATAATTATTAAATTAATTGTAAATGTGTAAGTAAAATCGTATCCCCAGTCTATATTGAATTTCATCTAGTGTATATGTTAATTCAAAAATTGAGCTTAAGCCTTGCGAACTCTTTCATTATAAAATTATAAAGTATGTTCTTCGTTCGATTTCTAAAAGTATGTATCACTTATTGAACGCATGATTACTGCCGTCAAATCACACCATCATTGAATTTAATATTTTATAAATAATTCCTTTCTGTCGCGTGAGTTAGAACATGACTTTGAAATTCATAGAGACTGATAGAATTGTGGAATAAAATATTCTTCAGTTCTTTTTCTTGTCTCTTTTCAGTGTATCGAGTCGATCCTGATTTCACTTCTTTTGCACAGAGTGATACGAACCATGAACAGAGAGAAAATAAATAAAATGGTCATAAGTTTCAGTTTTTACACCGACCAAGATAATCTTCATAGGACCTGGCTGTGTCTATGTCCAAATCTGAAACTTTACACTGAACGTCCTCCTCCCTCCGTTTTTCTTTCTAGATTATTAACCCCACCAATGGCCGAGAGGTTCTGCCCTCGAAACTGGTAGATGGGAGGTGCTCGGTTCAATCCCAATCGCGCCCTTTGAACTAATCGTTCAGAGTTTTTCGGGGTTTTCTTCAAACCTTGGATTTCCTTAAGTAAATACATGTTAGGTTTCCATAGAAAGACCCTCAGGAAGGGCACCAGCCTCCTTAGTGGCCATATATAATAGTGGCTGATAATTGGTCGTCACAAATACAACCAACCTTTCAGGTACGTATGTGTTTTTTGCTATTAAACTGACTAAAATACTCGAATAAAACTGTTAAAAGTGAAAATATAGTACATTATACTTATTAAAAAAGCATATTACTTTATTATTATTTTTAGTAGTATCTTTATATTTTCATTATTGATTGCAAAATGTTTTCTCCAAAGTGTTTAAGTTAAACAGATTTTTTTTTAATTATTTAGCATTTTTTATTATTTAGATACTAATTAGTAATTAGCTGTAATACTAATGATTTTTTTTTTTTAGTGAATTCTTTAAACTGTTTACCATCGAGGTTTGGTGGCTGCTATATAATTAACAATTATTTTTTAACTTGAGCTAACGGGTTGAAGTTACTTTTAATATGGAAACATTAATCTAACTTGAAGTAATCGTGGAAATTTTACTCTTAAATATCCCATCATCCCCGTTCATAGTTCCCGTTCAGAGTCAGGGACGTAAACCACCCTAGTCGCGTAGGGGGGTATAGGCTCATAAATTTCCGACTCCAAGAAGGAAAATTTCCGAGTACTATGACCAACATTAGGTCAGGACTAATATATATATATACACAGTCGGATCTCGTTAATTCGAATTCGTCGGGACCACAAGAAATGTTCGAATTATGGAAAGTAAGAGAGGAAAACATGGTTAAAGGGATATTATTTTAAAAAAATTAATGTTATAATATTTTTAAATATATTTCGATTGTTATCATTAAAATATGATTTAATATTAAATTAAAATATATAAATACATAAACCGACTAAAGTATTAGGAATAAGCAGAAATGAAAATAGGGTGGAGGTGTCATTGATGGACAGACAGGGCACTAAAAAAGAGGATATTAAATGCATAGGACTATATGTATACGTGTTCACAACAATTCTGACAAAAACAAAAGAAAGAAAATTATTTCAAGGATCTGAACTCCAGGAGAAAGTAAAGAAAAAGGAAAAAATAGTCTCGTTAGTTCGAATTAAACAAAGTCAAGAGAAAATGAGTTCGAATAAATGAAAATTTTTAACGTTATTCTGTTATTGAAAATCGAGACTTCATGTTTAGCTCGAATTAAGCAAAAATTCGACTTATCCGATTTCGAATTAACAAGAACCGACTATATATATATGTATATTCATACATGATTCTCAAGATAATTATGACTTAGTGTATCGAGTTAGTCAAAAAAACTTATGTTATTATTAGTCTTATATGACCATATATTTTCCCCATTATTAGAAGGTCTCCTGATGGGATACAATAATCGTACCACCCGAGGGGGCCACGGGTGGTGCATAATACGAATAAGCAGTCACAGGGCTTTCCAACGATATATCACGTGAAAGGGTGCCGGCTAAATTTAGAAAAGTGGTCTCCCGTGATATATCACAAGAGAGATGTCGGTCATATTTAGGAAATTGTCCTCCCTATCAGAATAGACCCTTCCCCTAACTGATTTTTTCATATATTATAAATAATTTTTATCGGAGGGCCCCGTAAAAAAACCCGAAGTAAAATAATAATACGCTACAATTTTAAAAAAGATAGAAAATTGTCCCCGGTAGGGAAATAAAAGGGGGTCAGCGGGAAAAAAGAAAGATTTATAATATGAAAGAATGATCCGAGGGCTTTTCTATGATAGGTCACATGATGGGTCCAAAAAAGTATGGAATTTTTCCACCCCACTTTAACCTCATCCTCGGGGGGTGGAAATTTTAAAATATCGCTGAAACACGTGTTTAATTAGTTTTTAATAATTTTTTTTCTCTGCTGTTTCACGCTCTTATTAAAAAAGACTGCTGAGATGCGCCAAATGTCCTAAATTTTTCGACCACCTTCCTTTTTTAACCCCCTTATGGGGAATTTCTAAAATCGTTGGATTATGTGTTTAATATTTTTTTTAGTAGATTTATTTACTCAAATTCCATGCTCTCACCTTAAATGTTTGCTGAGATATGGCAAGTTGTTCCAGAATTTTTGACGCCCTCCTACCCGCCGTTCGTCACTCTTAGGGGGAGAATTTCAAAAATTCCATCTTAGTGCACGCTTACATCATAAGAAGTATTTTCTCTCCAATTTTCGAGCTGTAAGTTTTGTAACTGACTCATAGGGCGGGAGGTCTAGCGCCCAGTCGTCTAGGTGCCCAAGCTTTATGTTGAAGAGAAAACAATGTTCTATCTTTCTATTTTTTAGCAATCAGTTAAAATCTCTTCAGCGTAGTTTTTTTTTTTTTTTTTTTTTTTTTTTTTTTTTTTTTAATAGTAAAATGGAAATTTTTTGCTTGGGGGAATATTTTAGAGACAAAAATTTGTCAAAAATACGGGATTTCTTAATATAAGTTTTAGTTCTTTCTGACGACAAACTTTAAAGCAGCGTAACAATTGGTGATACCCATCATTTTGGTGGGTATCATATCATCACCCATCATACCCACCCAACAAAATGTAATAGTATTAATAAAAATATTAAAAACTGAATACAATTGATTTAGGAAAAATAAAACGAACTTATTATTTCTGAGAGAAGTAAACTCGTATAAACTGTAAAATATCCAGATTATTTTGAAATAAAAATTCAAAGTATTTGGGTATTTTCATTTTTCATCCTGTATCATATAAATTTCTTAAGCATCTTTTTAAATCAATCAAAAATTATGTAACAAAGCAAATAAAAACAATTTCACATTTTAAATTTTATTTTTTTAATAGAATAAAAATAAAACACAAAATTAGTTAGTATGAATAATTAAAACCACAATTATTTTCAATTAAAGGTAAAATTTGTATGGATTGGAAAATATTCAGATTTTGATATGGAAAAATACAAAATATTTGTATTTCAGTTTTGAATTTTCATAGGATACCACCTAAATTCTGTGATATATATTTCTAACTAAATTTAAAGTTTTTCCACTTTAATCAGTTTATCTTAAAATTTCAAGACTAAGCTAAAAGCTTTCCGACAGTAAATCAATACAGATGGATTTCGATATCTCGAAGCCAAAAGGCACAGGAAAAGAAAAAAAAAAAAATCGGAATATCAAGGTTTCATTAAAAATATCGCGGTTACAATTAACATTAACATCGCTAGAATATGTACATAAACATTTTTTATTATTTATCTATTTTTTTATTTTTAGTTTTTTAGTTTATTTTATTTATTATTATTATTATTATTTATTATTATTATTATTTTGTCATATCGAGGTTTCAGAGTACACAATTTTTGTCAAATCAAAAAATTTCTGAATAGTTTTATCAGAAAAATAAAACTCTATATATTAATAACTTGCATTAATTAATTAGTAAATTAAAATAATTAGTAAATTACCAGTTAGTTAAATTAATTAATAATAGTTCCGGCTAAAAATAAATTTGTTTTCTTCGTTCTAAAATGTTTTTTATTTTTCTAATTAGAAACTGCAAGTGGAAATAAATCCGATTACAAATAAAATTTTATAGGTTTTCTTCGATCTAACTTGTTTTTCTTATTTAATTAAAAATTATAAAAATATTTCTCCAATTCATAAATATTTATTGATTAATATATTTTTTTTTCAACTAAACTTACTTTTCTTCCGATCGAACAAGAATTTTTCTGACTGACTTTCCGTTTTTCCAATTTATAATTTTTTATAGGTTAATACGTAATACTATTTTTTCCGACTAAACATGCCTTGTCCGATGGAACGGAAAACTTTCCGAATGATATTTTCGTTTTTCCAATTTATAAGTTTTTATAGGTTAATGCAATTTTTTTCCGATCGAACAAGAATTTTTTCGACTGACTTTTTCGTTTTTCAAATTTATAAATTTTTATAGGTTAATAAGTAATACTATTTTTTCCGACTAAACATGCCTTTTCCGATAGAAACGAAAAATTTTCCGAGTGATATTTTCGTTTTTCCAATTTATAAATTTTTATGGGTTACTGCCATTTTTTCCGATCGAACAAGAATTTTTCAGACTGATTTTTCCGTTTTTCCAATTTATAAGTTTTTTTAGGATAATATGTAATACAATTTTTTCCGATTAAACACGCCTTTTCTGATGTAACGGGAGATTTTCCGAATGATATTTCCATTTTTTCAGCTGATAAGTTTTTATAGGTCAATACAATTTTTTCCGACTAAACTTTTTTCGATCGATCTTGGGAATTTTTCGACAGATTTCTTCTTGGGGGGTTATATATATATATATATATTATTTTCGACTAAACGTACATTTTTCCGATTAAACGGGAATTTTTCCGACTGATTTTTTCGTTTTTCCAATTTGTAAGTCATTATAGTAAATAACTTTTTTTCCGACTAAACGAACATTGTTCCCATTTGTAAGTCCTGATAAGTAAATGCCATTTTTAAAACTAAACATACATTTTCCCTATCGAACGGGAATTTTTTCGACTGATTTTTCTGTTTTTTCAATTTCTAAGACTTTGTAGTAAATGACATTTTTCCGACTGATTTTTTTCATTTTCCCAATTTATAAGTTTCTATAGATAAATACAATTTTTTTCCGACTAAGTTTATTGTTTTACCGACAAACATGAAAATTTCCGACTGTTTTACTCGAGGGGGGGTGCCGCACCCCCCCCCCCATACCCCCCTGGGATTTACGGCCCTGTTCAGAGTTTTCATGAATGAAATCATTTGAAATTAATCCGAAAACGAACTGCTTTAATTCAAGAACAGAGAATTTACTTCAGCAATGCATTGTTTCGAAGAACGGATTCTTAACGCCATCTGTTGATTTGTATCGAAATTGAAATATTTTCAAATTCAATTTTTTTTTTATCTTTCTAATTTTTTATCGATTTTCATATCCAAATCAATTTAAAATAAACATAATATTCAATAATTATAACTTGCACAAATATTATTTTATTTTATTAAATCTAAGCAAAAAAATTCATTTAATTAATTTATTTATTTCGAAAACAATAATGCATAAAATAATATAATAATAACCCTAATATATATGTACATAATTAATGATGCCACAGACTACAAATTACTTTTATATTTTATCTATATATTACTTCCAAATACTAATTTGGTAGGAACTAGATTTTTATTTAAAACCGAGATGCTCAAAGTTTCAATTTGGATGTGGATTTAATTAATTTTCATAACAAACATTACTGGCGTTTACTGAAATTCGTTGTGACAAAATAATTTTTCTTTTCGATAATTATAGACTTTTTCAATAAACAAGTAATAATTTATATATATATATATATATATATATGCAGTTTTTAACAAATACATTTTTGTTTAATCTATACTTTTATTGGTTTATTTTTTAAAATATATCATAGTATAATTTCGATTATATTGTAATGTGATAAAAATAATAATAATAATTTAAAAGTTTAAGAATATGTTCCATAAAGTAATGGTACTTTTGGCTAAAACTTGTCTAATTTTGTTAGTGATATTAATGTTTGTAATGTTAATTTGTTAACTAATAACTTAAAACTACTTGTGACAGCTTTAATTTTATTGTTTATGAAAATATTACCTCCAATTAAAGAGTAGTATTTGTAATTTTAAAAACTTATATATATTTTTCTTTTTCTGTAAGAAAAAGTTAAACTCGTTTAAAAAAAAAAAAAAAAAAAAAAAAATGCGTCAAGCATAGATTATGAAACCCTTTCCAACACATTCAGAATGATGTAAAAAAACTGCACCGTTTAATTACAGTCGACTCTCGTTAATTCGAAATCGGATAATTCAAATCTTCGCTTAATTCGAACTAAACATGAAGTCCCGAAATTTTCAATGGCAGAATAATGTTAAAATTTTTCATTAATTCGAACTCATTTTCTCTTGAACTTCTTTAATTCGAACTAACAAGAATTCCGATTTTTTATTTTTATTTTCTTTCTCACGGATTTCAGATCATTTGAATAACTTTCATTCTTTGATTTTTGTGAAAATTGTACCGAATGAGTGTGCATATAATTCCATGCATTTGATACTCACTTTCTTAGTGAACCTCCTGTCCATCAGTGAGGCTTCAAATTTTTCTTCTATTGCGCTTGTTTCTAATCTTTTAAATAATTTATGTATTTGTACTTTCTAATTTAATATTAAGTCACATTCTAATGATAACAGACGAAATAAATTTAAAAAACACTATAACATTAATTTTTTGTAATAGTACCATATTAAGCATGTTTTCATTTCATAATCTCTATAATTCGAACGTCGGATAATTCGAACTTTTCTTGCGGCCCCGACGAGTTCGAATTAACGAGAGCCGACTGTAGTTAAAATATTATATCTAATTCAATAATATGGAAACGCATTTTCTGTTATACCAAGAAGTAACTTGTAGTAAACTTAAACAGTGTTTATCGATTTTATTATTAATTAAATGGTTTAACATAATTAAAATACACCGCAAATAATGTTTTCCTCCTATATCATTATATAATGGAATTCTTAAGTGTAGGCCTGTAAATGAATAATATCTAAATATTCTTTATGTGGCATATTCTACAAAATGTATATTTTAGCACCCTTCATAAATACATATCAATTTCATTATGCTTCAACGAGTGTAAAATCATTAAAAAGCATTTCAAACTATTTTACCCCATCGGCCGTAACATAACAGGATGTTTTTCACTGTCCCTATATTTGGACTATATACGCGATTTTCCTAAAATTTGAAATGACTCAACAAAATTCTGCAACAAATATATATTTAAAAATTCAAATAATTCGGTTGGGTAGTTTTTGTATTGTTATATGCGGATAGACAGACGGGCAGATCAGATATAGATGATTAGATATAGAGATCTATAGATATCCATAGATGCTACGTATTTATTTAATTACGAACATACTTTAAAAAATAGTTGAATTTAAAAGCGCATGTAAAAACTGAAAACGCATTTTCAACAATTATTACGCAAAGACAGTACTGCAAACTATTTCCTTTGTGTGTCCCTGTAAATGGATTTAAATTGCTACGAATGTCCTGATCTAACGTAATCGTAGTAACATTCAGTGATTTATATCGTTTCAATGTATTTTCAATAGTGTAATGTCATTAAAATATCCTGCTAACAATTTTCCCTCTTAGACCAAAATGTAATAGATTCTTTAGGGTAACCCTGTAAATGACCTGTTTATCCCACATACTTCATATAAGGTACCCTGGGGTAATAACGCCACGTTAAGGTTCTACCAATTTTCACGGATTAGTTTTAGATTGTATTTTTCAAACAAATATAGGATCTGATACAGCAACTCATTGATTATCTATATAAAATAAAATAATTTAACAGATATGTATTCCTAAAATGTAATGGCGTTTTTTTTCTTGACCTATGCTATTTGGTGTTATTACCCACCTATATGGGTAATAACGCCATGCAAACAAAACTATGAAATAAGATGGAATAATTGCATGTAGATAGCCCAATTCTAAAAATACAAACTCTACAAAATTAGAAATTGACAAATTGCATTCTAAGTTATTGAAAATGTTCAATTTTTGTGAAAGTGTAAGAAATATAAAGGTGTGGTGTGGGAGGGGGGGGAGATGAGGCAAATGAATATCAGACCGTGAGATTCTTTTTGCTTAAAAAGGACCGTTTAAATAGAAATATGAGAAACATTGCACAGTTTTAACTGTGTTTATTTGAATCAGTATTTAGGGTGTAGCTCGGCCATTGTAGGGAATCAACCGGGGTATTAATGTCAAGGATTGGCGTTATTACCCCGGTATAGTTATTGCGCAGTACATTTTAAATTACAAATTATCTCGAGAAGATATCCAAAATCTTCAACAACATTTTAAAAGTACATGAAATGCACTACAAATTTATGTAATTAACAAAGTATTTCCGGATAAAAAGATAGTCTTCACATATACAAAATGTATCTCGCAAATTTTAGATCAAGCGTTAATTTTAGTTGTTTGTAAAAACAATAAGATCTAAAAATGAAACAAATTAACTTGAAGCTGTTTTTTGCGATTTATATAACTCAAAACCCTTCTGCGCAGAGCACATGGGTGTCATTTACCTGATTATTTCATAGTTATGCAAAATATAAGCACTTGGCGTTATTACCCCGCCTGGCGTTATTACCCCAGGGTACCTTACAATATCAACAGCGCCTAGGGGACCCTAAATAAGGTTTACCAGTTGCATGAAGATCCATACGTATTTACGGGAGTTAGAGCGTAAACAGACGGACAGACAAACCAAATGACAAATACTTTTCAACTTTGTTATAAAAAAAAGATTAACCTTTATTTTCGCAAATATTTTAATATTAAAAAAAGCAAAATCTCATTAAAAAGAAGCTTCCAAAGTCCCCCTCCATTCAAATAGGGTGTATTTTATCTCTAAGTAAAGAACCCTCCATGTAAGGGACATTAAATTTGTGTAGGGCCAATGGCACACATACTAAATCGGTGTAATGTTAAAATCTACAAAAGTTTTTTATTACAAGTATCATATATAAAAAATTTCTTAGAAGTTTGCCTTTTAAATCATATAAAACGAGAGGCGGCAGCACAGACAATCACCTCATGAGTTTACAGCTGAAACTCCAGAATTATTTAAAACTCGATTCGTGTATTAAAACGCAATCGGTCTGCCAAGTCACATCTTGATGGAAACACCTGAAAATCTGATTTTAACAGTTGACTCATAGATTTATCATTGTGGTTTTCTGTTCCCAGTGCTCCATGTTTTCATACTTTTAGATGCAAGAAAACATAATGGTAAATTTACTAGTCAGCTACTAAAATTAGCTTTTCGAGTGTTTTCATTAAACTTTGACTTCCAGACCGATTGCATTTTAATAGGATTTTAACGAATTCTTGAATTTCAGCCGTGAATCCGATGAGGTGATTGTCCGTGCTGCAGCCTACCAGTCTAATAGGTTTTTGTTAAAAATTTTACAAACTTATCAAGCTTTAGAAGCATAGATTAGTAATAACACATTGAAAATTTGTAATAAAATTTAATTTTCATGCGTAAAAACTAACCATTGACAAATAACATTCGACGTATTACTAATTTTTCAATGCGTCCTTGCCTCCATATTTATCAAAAAGTAACTCCATTCCACAATACTCAGCTTAGGAAAATTGCTCTATGATCATGAATATCATTGTACAACAACAAGAACATTTCTCTTTTGTAGCTACTCAGGTGAACAGGCATAATGTTTCTCACACATTTGCATTCGGTAAAAATTTCAAACAATCAAGCGCAAGTTGTGTTGAGTAGTGGGACGGGACATTATTTTATATGGTCTATATCTTGTCTACTCTCTTTCTAAAGACAATCAGTACAAGGCTGTATAACCCACGGGATTTCAACTGCTGTCCCTTTTCATTGAGAATCACAAGCAATACTACTGTACACCAATCTACCACATCGCGGTGTTGTGTTTTGTTCGAAAGATATTCATTTCTTCTTCCTTTCAAGTTTTGTTGTTGAGGTAATCGCGAAAAAAAAAGTCGCGTTTTACCGTTCTATACTTTGCAATAATGTCCACAAGTGTTTTTTCGAACTAAATCGATGATGCTCTACAACTTTGTAAATCACTTTTTTTCCCTATCTCTTTCCAAACGCCGAGATAGGAATTCTAACTCCATCCTTTTCTATCAGGTGGCGCCATAGGAGATTTCATTCTGTAGTCCATGGCTATTTTACTATGCCTAGACACCACTTTTATGAACATAGTAGTGTCCAAATATAGTAGTAGGTGCTATATTGTGTATTTTATATTGACACTAATCAATGGGTATATGGATATAGCCTCTCATTTTTTTGCTTCGTTTTGGGAATAACAGATTTTGAGTTTATTCTATCGACGATTACTTTCAGAATTTTCAAACTATGTTTTTGAGACTTTTACGAAAGTTGCTATACATTTAGCTATTACAATATGCAAATGAAATTTTGATAGCGTTCACGCATGTGCGGCCATAAATTATGTAGTAACCTGCTCATTTTTCATACAATTCTTATTATTTTTTAATTCTGATTGCAGGATATTGTGTACAATGTTGTTTGTTATATTTTCAGAAAAGAATAATATTTTATATTAAGAATTCTGCAAATTATAAGTAAATAATTAGAAAAATTTGGGACTGTTTTTATAAAAGCCTTAATTTTTCTTTGAGTATGCATGCTATTCAGATAAAAATGAACACAATTTATTACAATAAGTTACATAATCATAATCTACAGTTTGAATGCTTTTGCTACATTAGTTTTGACAGGGTTATCTAAAGGATATTCGTTATTTTTAAATTTGCTTATGGTCCCCAATAGAGCTTCGGGGAAAAAAATCTTCAGGGCAGACATGAATCATTTGATTCCCCTATTACTATTCTTTTATAAAATAAAGGGGGTTTTTTTCTTTGTGCTCGATAACTTAGGTTTTTGTGTTGTCGGCTCTTGGACTATTTATTCCGAAGCATTAGTTTTACAATTCGTTCAGTATTTTTCAGGAAATTAGACAAAAAAATGAAATTTTTCTCAATTTTGAAGATAAGAGTGTATTTAGTGGATAGGCAGAAATCCAGCCCTGTAATAACATAATAATTTCTAAGATAATGTAAGTGAAAAATTCGGCAAATACACGTACAAAATTTTAGTAGAGAATTAAATCCTTGATCAATTATAATTTCTTTTCATTGATGTATGAGAACTTAAATTACTCCCACAAAATTTTCTAGAATTAATTGAAAAGCATTAATTAATTACAAAAATTTTACGAATAAATTATCTGGTTTTAAACAGGCGATAACAAAGCAAGTATTGATTTTATAATTAATCAGTTTTAAAATATATAAATGCATAGAAAAATAATAACTATTTTTTCATTTTAAAACTGTAATTATGCATGTTGCACTTTTTATATGTACAATAATTAACTCCAAACATAAAAAAGAATAAACGGAATTTTTTAAACACTAATACACTTTTTTTTTCACGAAGCGTTTTAAAATCAACAAAACGACATTAATTAATTTCAAAAGCTTTACGATTAATTATCTGGTTTTAAACGAATGATAGCAACTATTGTTTTTGCAATTAATCACTTTTCGAACATCTAGATGTGATAGAAAAATAATATTTTCTTCTTCTTTTTTATATTGTACTTGTGCATGTTGTACCAAAGTGCAAAACATAAAAAGGAAAAAACTAAATTTTAAACACTTATGCAAACTAAACTAAATTTTTAACACTTATTTTGTCATTCTCTGATTGTTGCCACAATGACAAAAATGCAATAAAAACTTTTAAAAAATAATAATTTGAAAACAAATTGTGATGAAGATTTCAAAAAATTTCAGTTAAAAGTGCATCTTTTTTCTACGCATTGGTGTAAAAATTTTAAATGTACGATGTTTAGAAGTTTAAAAATTTGCAGTTCCAAAAATTGTAAAACTGAAATTTCAATTAAAATTTGTTTATGACGGGTCCAGGAATATTAATTTTAATCCATGTCGTACGTAATATGAGGCGTTCAGAAATCAGTCTGATTAATTCCATCAAATAAAAATGCACATTTTAAACAGGTAAAATTGTATATCTATAAACTACTATTTTTTTCACAATATTTTGTTTATACTCATTAATTGCCTTATAATCAAGGGTAATTCATAAATTTGTATAGATATTTGAGGAAATTTCAACACAATCATGTCATTACCTGAGTTTCTAAAAAAAATGGAGTTAGTCGGATTGACTTCTGAACGCGTCATCTGTAACTCTGTTATTACGTAAGTCACGTTTTTGATCATTTCTTTTTTTGTTGCAATTTCCCAGTAACAACGAAAAAATGTAGCTAAAATGCGTGTTATTTTGAAAAAAATATAAATGAATGATTTCTTATAAAACTCAGAATTATTATAAAGTATATTTAATTTTAAGTATTTATAATTCTGTTACAAATAAATAAAGGTATATAAAACATTAGATAGCCAATTTTTTTCGAGTTTTTTGAGAGTGGCGTCATACGCTTACTTAAGTTGTTTAAGACTTACAAATGTTCTATTCTCCAGTGGATGTGAATGACGTCATTTTATGTAAAATAAAAACATGTCTTATAAATTTTTAAACTGAAATATGTTTTCATCATCTATAGTTGATTCTATTATTATTATTATTATTATTATTATTAACTAAATTTTTTACCTTTTTATTATATGTGTGTGTGTGTGTGTGTGTGTGTGTGGGTCTATGAGGGAAAGCGGGGACATTCGCATGTTTACACACCTTCCAACAGAGGACACACCGCCAACCGAGGACGTCCTCGGTTGGAATTTTTATGAAATATGTAATATTTCATGCCAAATATTATTCTAAACATTGTTTTTTTGAAAATTTATAAAGGTCCTCAGTTGTCCGTATTTGCTGCATGTTGTGTATGTAAAAACTGTGTAAACTTCTTTAAAGTGTGTATCGGTGCAAAAACGTAAGTCCTCGGTTTCACGTTTTAATTACATGTTCGATAGACGTCCTCGGTAGAGTGGTATAATCGCACTAAGTGTATCTTTTATTTTGGTATTTCTATTAATTTGTGTTTTAGTATATTTTCTACTAAATTGATGAGTTTATTAAGTTTTGATTAAGATGATTCCATGTTAAAACAAAATATTTTATTTAAATATCAACAACTGCAATCATTTCTTAAGTAGTTCTAACTTTATTGCATATAAAGTAGAATTCAGATTTTAATGCAACCTGTTTTATTTCTATTAACCTTTAATCGAAAACTTAAGAGTCCTGAATTAGCAAAATCCCATATCTAAGAGTTAATACAGAATTGCAGCAAATAGGCGAATACTTATAACTACTTTTCTCTCCCCCCCCCCCACCAATGCCCTTTTCCTTATTTCCTTTTGTTTTATAACTTTTAATACTTATATCCCTCTCCCCTTTAATTCATACATTTATGTCTTTTTTCCCTAAATATGGTATCCTGCTTGTATCTTTTCCTTCCATGGAAGGATAAAAATGATTTGTTTACTCGGGTCCTGAGAGTGAACTTATGAGTCAGTAATATTTAAAAAGTTACTTAGTGTTTTATCTAAATTTTAATTGACAATGTTTTAGTACTACCACTTACAATATCTAGTTAAAAACAAAATTTAAGTTTTTAAAATATTCTTACTTTAAATTTGCAAAATTGTTAAAAAATATCCTGAAAATTTCGTTACAAAAATTTCTAGGTTGCTCTTTAGGATAATAAATATCCTGTTTTGAAAAGGATAGCTCAATTTTTTTGTTTATGTTCGAACAAATTGTATATTACATACAATATTTAAAGACTCTGTATACACACAGGGAAAATGATGACCATGCGTATACACATACAAATCGTGGACTCAATAATTACACAGTGGAAACGAGGACCATGCTTATACACATTCAAACCGGGGACTCTGTATACACACAGTGGAAACGAGGACCATGCGTATACATATTCAAACCGTGGACTCTGTATACACACAGTGAAAACGAGTACCATGCGTAAACACATTCAAACTGCGGACTCTGTATACACATAGTGAAAACGAGGACCATGCGTATACATATTCAAACCGGGGACTCTGTATACACACAGTGGAAATGAGGACCATGCGTATACACATTCAAACCGTGGACTTTGTATACACACGGTGGAAACGAGGACCATGCGTATACACATTCAAACCGTGGACTTTGTATGCACACAGTGGAAACGAGGACCATGCGTATACACATACAAACCGTGGACTCTGCATGCATACAGTGGAAACGAGGACCATGCGTGTACACAAACAAATCGTAGACTTTGCATACTACTCACAGTGAAAACGAGGTCCATGTATGTACTGTTAAAAGAAAACTGTAAGTGGCCTAGATCGGCAGCAGGGATTTCAGCCATATCCTGTAATTTCACGTGCAACGTAAAAAACGGTCTGATATATTAAATAGACGGCTTTGTCTCTTAGATCTTAGAAAATGAAGAACATACTTTTACTGTTCTAGCCCACCACTTAGCTATTATGGACCATGCAAAATGATGGTGCATGAATGTACACTGTAAAAAAAAGGCGGGGGGGGGGAGGGACTGAGACCGGCAGCAGATATTCCAGCGATACCATGCAAAAATATGCGTCCAGTCGATCATTTTTTATGGTCTATAACAGGTAAAAATGGACAGTAAAAGTATGTGGACTGTCCATCATTTTTAAGAATCTAAGAGACAAAGACGTTTATTTAAAGGGATCACACCTTTTTCTTACGACGCTCGTAAAATTATGGGTATGGCTGGACATTCTACTGCCGGTCCTGCACATAAATTTACAGTTTTTTTAACTGTGTATTTTTTTAGGGGGTATCACTGGCAGGCATTTTTTTTTTTACAGTCTACGCATACAAAATGTAGACTGTATATGCAAATAATTGAAATGAGGACTGTGCGTATACCTATGAATTAACTTACCCTCTCTCTCTATATATATAACGGTAAAACCTTTGTGCAAACAAATCATAATAAAGATGTGAGTATGATTTTATTATTTTTTTATTTATTTTATTTATTTTCATTTTAAGAGGCATCTTTCCAGCACTTAAAACAGTTCCTTTTTTCAGATGTGTAAACTGTGTAATTTAATATGATACAGAAATTATAAATTCGAAAATCCTGAAGATTATATTAAATTTTTCCCTTTAAAATTCAGTTATGCCGTAAATTACCTACTGATTTAACTTCCACTGTTCTCCATTTAACTCAGTTACTGCTGAATCGCACAATTGCAGCATCTTACTTAGCATTTTTTTAAAACAGTTTTAGACATACTTAAACAAGTAAGATAAATCATGCCGTGAAGCATAGATTATGAAACACTTTCCAGCGACTCAGAAATGCAGTTTTCCATGTGGTCCTTATATTTAAATACTTTTGTGAGTCTCTGTATTTCGCTATAAATACTATACATTCTAAATTTAGACCTGAGTTATATAGCAATTTACCATTACACAAACATAGTGATATAATGATATACCGAGATATTGCGATAATCGCAATACAACGATATACCGCGTTATATCGTTAAGTAACGTTTTTTAATAACGTTATCACGATATGCATTTGATATCGATTACATCGTCCAACTCTAAAAAATGTGATGTAATTTTCCGTTCTGCTTGAAAACCTATGATATCTTCAAAGCGCAAAAAAATAAAAAAAAATTTATGTAATCAATCTATGAATTTTTTTTTTTTTTTTTTTCATTTTTTTCTATTTTTATTAACACACAATATACTCTGCTCGATCTAGTTTAAATATAGATTGGACGATTAGTCGAAGGTAAATATTTTTAAAGTGTGGTAATTTTCTTAATCATTTTCATAGGTATTATCTTTTGTTTCTTTAAAAAATGTTATATGAAACATTTTCTACTGAAAAAATCTATATATTACGGGACATATGCCCCGCTCTCAAAAACATTTTTCTACTCTCACCAGCTTGAAATTTTCTGATACATTTTCAGACTCATTTTTAAAAGTAGAAACATGAAACTTGCTGAGAGTGTATAAGATGTTGTGTGATTTCATTTTTCCGCTCAATTAATTAGAATTTTATTTAAAAACAATTATTTTCTGATTATGACCTTTTTTTTTTTTTTTTTTAGATCCCTCGCTTCGGAAAATTCGGTTCAAAACGCCCACTTTGACATCTTTATTTAGCAAAAATTTTTGCATTTATAAAAAAAATCGATAAGCACGACACACTGTGTAGTTTCTAAATAAAAAAAAATTAGCAGCTTGATATGTTTGAAAGCAGAAATGAATTTAAAAATAAATCAGAAAATAAGCAGTTTGGATTGGAATACACCCTTAAGGGTGTTCTCAATTGCTCCGTTCAACAAGCGCAAAACGTTTTGACACATTTACAAATTCATGTTTTAACAGAAAAATATATAATTTGAATGCCTGACTATGGAAGCGATTTCGAATCGAACTTATTTTTTCATTTCATGATACTTAAATTACCTATCCAGTTCTAAGCTATTTCGATCGCGTGATCACCCGTTTTTATCCTGTTTTTCGACCGGTTTTTCTGCTATCGTCGGAAAATGTGCTCAAAAACGTCAACTTTATAGCTTGTTATGAAAGATCTATTGTGTTCTGGGGCCTCGCAAGGGGGGGGGGCAAGGGGGAGCCTCCCCCCTAAACGTTTGCACATGCTGTTACAATTGGCAAATTTACAAACTGAACTGGCAGATTAGTTCAAATCTTTAATAAAAAACTATAATACTCTTTCTATTTCTGATAGATTTGACGAAAGTTACCAATATAATTAGAAATATTATTAAGCTTTTTACAAAAAAAAAAAAAAAAAACTATATTACTTTTTTAATTGTGATAACTTGGTAAAATTATAAAACTAGTTGGCAAACGTCGAGAACTATTTATGTTTGCTTTTCATTCAGTTGGCAAATACTGAATTTTGACTTGGCAATTTTAGGTTATCTCCCCCACCAATAAAAAGTTTTCGCGAACGACCTGATTATGTTTTTTAAAAAACTGAAAATTGAGTGCAATTAGACAGTTTCTGAATAACAACACCTGCTAGTTTCATGCATTTCCGATTAAAAATAAATTAAACCCTTAAGGGTAAACACCCTTAAGGGTGTTCTATCATCAAAAAGGGCAAATTTGTGACGCATGCTTTAATTTATTTTTGATCGGAAATACATGAAATTAGTAGGTGTTGTTGTTCAGAAACTACCTAATCGCACTCATAATTGTTTTTTTTTTTTTTTTTTTTTTTTTTTTTTTTTTTCAAATGCAATAGATGTATCAGGACAAGCTGTCAAAATTATCGTTTTAAAGGGCATTTCCCGACGTAATCGAAATCGCTTATAACTCGATTGGTAATTTAATTATCATAAAGTGGAAAACAAAGTGCGATTCGAAATTGCTTCCATAGTCTAGCTTAGAGATGGGAATGCTCGGAAAAAAACCGGAAAAATTGGGAAAAAAACGGTTTTTTTTTCTTTTTTTTCCGAAAGCTTATTTTTTAATTTTTCCGAACTGGAAAAATTTAAATTTCATTTATGAAATAATATAGTGAAAATTTTGTAATAGCTACATTCCCATACTTTTTATTTTATTTATTTTTATTTTGAGTGTCCCACATGAAAACTTCAATGTGGGTAATCTGATCTCTGAGCAGAAATCTGTTTGAGAAGACTTGAAAAGATCCTTCACATTTTTTTCTTGTTTGAAATACAAGACCCTTCGCAAAATTTTTCTTGAAAATAGACATTTCAGAAAAAAGTTTAATCTACAAATTGAATCTTTCGCAAATGCACTGATTGAAAAAAAAAAAAAAAAAAAAATCATGCCACATAGCAGCTGAATCTTATCAAGTTGTATATATGCATAAATAACCTAATTAAAAATGTCTAAATAGGAACCTAAATATAGTAATAATTTCTTATTCACAAATTCTGAATATATTTTGTACAAGAAGTTCACAATTTCACAAAAACAGGATTACATGAAAAAAATCTAGATATATATTTAAATGCAACTTCTCTTTTTATAAATTAATTCATGCGCAAAATTATTTCAATAATATGCTGATTAATGGAAATGGTAAAATTAAAAATTTAACATAAAATTTGAAGCATGCAATTATTACTTTTTTCTATCTTTTCAAGAAGTAAGTATTGAATTCGTGAAAAATTTGACTTGCAGTTTTTGGTGTATTTAAACGTTTTAGAAGTTCCTGAACACAATTTGATGGTTTTTGGAAAATATCTGTAACTCTGCGAGTCTGTATGTGACAAAAATTTTATGGGTACTCGATCTCAAGAACTGATGCACATAATTTCACAAAACTTTAGATTGAGTTACACCTTGATATAAACTCGAGATGTTTAGTTATTAGTGTATATCGCCCAACCGATGGCGCTGCTATGCTGCATTATTTATAATTTCCACAATGGTTCTATCTCAAGAATTAATGTATAAAACTTCAGAGTAAGTTAATCTTTGATATAATTTTGTGCTCATTACTTTTTAGTGTAAATCGCTCAACAGACGACGCTGCTATGCTGCATTATTCATGATTATCGCAATAGCTCTATCTCAAGGAGTAAAGGATGATTTTTTATCAAACTACAACTTCTGTCAGTTCCTGATGTATATTAATGTCGTTCAGTTTTTGGGTATAAATTGCCCTATAGGTGGCCCAACTATGCTGCATTTTTCAAGATTTCATTATAGCTGATTAATTGAATGTTTTTTCAAGGTATTGAATCTAAAATTGACCTCCATTTTACCTCCATAATGTACAGTAATGTTGCAAAAAACATGGGCAGTTTGCATTAGAAAAGTACAAATGCGAAGAAAAAAAAAAAAAAAAAAAAAAAAAAAACATATTTTATTGCAAGTAACTATGTTCCAAAATATACTTTCCCTCTTGATTAAACTTTGAATTTTTGTAGTTTTCTAAACCACAGTAGAAGTTTATCTCTGTATGTAACTGCTTTTGTGAGCATTTTCTATTTGTAGTGTTCTGTTATAACTTTTGAGTTCCATTCTTAGAAATATGAAATTACCATATGGAAACATTATTGAATATGGTTTTTTACTCAAGAATAGAATACCAGATTTCAGGATTTAAAAAAAAAATACGTTTAATTAAACTTTAAAAAATATATTTTTCTGGTTTTAGTGAGTAAAAATATAACAGTCAATAAATCCTATGCTATTTTTTAGTTGCAGACCTGAGTAAGCCAAACTAAAACTTAGTTTTGTTTGAATTTAGATTATAAAACTAAATCAAAACTTTGAGTTGAGATTGGAAAGCTATACCAAAATTAAACATATTTTATTTTTTAAAGGAAATAAAATTATAATAGTAAGAAAAAAATGTAACAATGTAAAAATAGACATTTTTTAAACAAACAATGGAACTTTTGAATACTGATATTGATAATAATGACAAAATTGCAACAATTTCTTTAAACTAGTATCATTTACTTAAAAACTATACTTATGTAAATGGAATGCTTAATTTATTTCTTCCAAACTGCAGACATATTGGCTCAGGTTTTTACATTAGGCCAATTGGTAGCTAAACACGTAACTGAAAAATCATTTCAACAGAGATGTGATATAACAAACAATAGCGTTTAATAAAAATTCTTAGGCTGTGGCTGTGGGAAAAAAAACATTAAATTTTTAAAAGCAGGCTTTGCTACTTTCTTTTTATTTTGTAATATAAAGTGAAAATAATTTTCATTTAATACAAATAAATGGGAAAAAATGTTTATTATTTAATATTCTCTAGGAAAATATAATTTATTTGGGAGAAACAGTCATAAAAAATAAATTTTTCCAACTTTTCCGTTTTTTTCCGCAAAAACCCGGTAAAAAAACAGTTTTTTTTCCGCCACTTATATTTTTCCGGAAAATTTACATCTCTAGTCTAGCTTTCCAATTTTGTATAGTTGTGTTAAAAAATGAATTAGTAAATGTGACAAAACGTTTTGCGCTTGTTGAGCAAAGCAATTGAGAACAGAGAACAACCTCAAGAAAAATGAAAAAAGTTCACTATCTTATCGGAAGACAAACATACAAAGGCTTTTATCCACGTATTTTGCGGTGAGATGGTGCAATCAGGTTCTTTTGTTGTGTTTCGGGGAAATTCTTAGAGCCGGAGAGGGACAGTTGGCTGGGGAGTTAACCATGCCCATTGCAGAGATACTGAACAGGCGACTGACCAAAAAAATGCTTAGAAAATAGGTTTCGTTTGTCAAGTCAACAACTAAATTTTTTTTTTCTTTACAACGGTAAATACAATACACATAAATGGGGAAAATACAACGTACTTCCCTCTTTAAAAAACAACAACAAACAAACAAATAACGCTCATAATAGTTTTATAAGCAAAACTTAAAATAAATAATGTCTATAATTTTTTAATAATATTAAAGTAATTTTTCATTTTTTCATTAAAGTATGACCTTTACAATTTTTGTTGGTGGTTCTAAACTTCTTTCCAGCACTGTACTTTCAATATAGGTAATTGTTCACTTCAGTAGTTTTTAAATAGAGATTATTAACTTTATAAAATTATATAACAGATCAAAGGGGATGTTTAAATTGTCTATCGCCATAATTGCTCGACTTTGATCTATAATGTAGTAAAACATATTGAATATTTGTAATAACATAACATAATAATATAACTTTAATACACACACAGAAATATACTTATACAAGTAATAATATATTAAATTTAAGTAGTTTTATTAAGTTATAAAAGTTGATCTAGCATTATGTTATAGAGCATTTTAGAATGCAAATTTATATTAGAGTATTTAAGTATTTTAAGTAAATAAAAAGAAATATTTTTTTAAAGAAATTATTTTTCTGTAATTAATACATGAACATTTATTATTGAAGAACTTTAATAAATTTGGAAACCTGTAAAAGTTGAAATACAAATAAGAATTACTAAAAAGTAAAAAGTCATTAAAATAGGAAAAATATATTTTTGATTTTATTGATAGATTATTATGTATTATTATTTATTATTAATTATTGAAAGGAAAATATATTATGGTATTTTATGAAATAAGAAATGGTTTATTAATTATTAACTTTAAGTGTTAACTCAGTTTACAATATTAATAATTTTAAGTATTTATCATAAACTATGTGTAATACATGAATTTTCGTTTCTTTTCTCATGCATACAATGAATATTAAAAATACATATTTGTATGAAATCCCATTTTACATGTAACTGAAATTGGTGATCTCAAAAGGGGATTTTTCCCCCCTTAAATAGATGTTCTACAGAAGATTATTTTTAAATGCTATTTCCATACATATTGTACATATTGTAAAGTATCATTTGGAATAAAATTAGGAATTTACCTGCAGTAAAATTTGTTTCAAACTAACCAATATATAAAAGAAGCATTTTCACTGAAAACGCATATGTATTTTTTTTTAATTCATCCGTATAGCAAAAAATTTTGATTTAAGAATGAAATTATCATTATAAATGGAAAAATATGAAATGAAAAAATCAATACAAGATAGACATTTTTTCAAGAAAATTGAAATGCATTTCTGATGTATTTTTAGGTAAACGGAAAAAAAGTGACCGGAAAAAAAGTTATCGGAAAAAAGTGACCTAAACTACAAAAGCGGAAAAAAAGTGACACGGAAAAAAAGTGACACGGAAAAAAAAATGACAAGGAAAAAAAGTGACAAGGATTGGTTTTGGGGATTTATTATTGATTTTTGGGGATTCATTGTTTATGTATGAAAGGGGGATCGAGGGGGGGGGGGCTCATAATTTAGGTAAATGGGTTTTTCATGCTGAACTAACTGTTTTGGTTCAATTTTTGGATATACGTTCATACTAAAAAGACGCTTGCCTGATTAGTTTTGGGAAGGGACGATTACCCCCCCCCCTCCACCCGTCCTCAATGAGATGAATGGGTTTTTATGCAGAATTATCCAACTTGTGTCAAATTTGCATATAGGTTCTCTTCGATAAGGCTTATATATAGTATAAAATGCCTGAAGAGTTTTAGGAGTTTAATGGTTAAGTATAGAAGGGGAACGGGGGATAACCTTTCTTAAATTAAATTAATGGCTTTTTACGGATAATTATCCGATTTGCTTCGAATTTTGGACATGAGTTCATTATGATAACACCTATCTCTGATTAGTTATGGGGTTCTTTTGCTTATTATAAAGGGGGACGAGCAATTACCTCTCCCTCAAACTAGATAAATAGATTTTTATGCAGAATCATCTGATGCATTTCAATTTTTAAACATAGATTCTTTTTGATAAGGTGAATTCCGAAATAGTTTTAAGGCTTTAATGGCTAAGTATAAAGGGAAGATGGAGGAAACCCCTCTTAAATTAAATAAATGGCTTTTTATGCAGAATTATCCGATTTGCTTCGAATTTTGGACATGGGTTAGTTATGATAAGACGTATTTCTGATTAGTTATGGGGTTCTTTTGCTAATTAAAAAGGGGGGTGGGTGATTACTACCCCCGGCCTTAAATTAGATTAAAAAAAATTATACACACTTATCCGATTTATTTCATTATTTTGGATGTAGGATCTTTCTCATAAAGTAAATTCCTGAATAGTTTTAAGGGTTTAATGGCTATGTATAGAGGGAGAACGGGGAATAAACCCTCTTAAGGGTGTATTCGAAAAAACGCTTTTCCACCTTCAACAGCTCGAAATTTTCCGATACAATTTCAGACACATTTTTAAAAGTAGAAACATGAAATTTGCTGAGGATATTTTTGAAGAGATGTACAAGGTGCCGTGTGCTGTATTTTTAAGCTCAATTTATTAGAATTTGATTTATAAACAATTATCTTCTCAGTATGACCCTTTTTTTCGTTCACAGATCTCCCGCCAGGGGAAAATCTGTTCAAAATGCCGTTTTTGATTGCTTTTTTTGCAATATTTTCTGCATTTATCAAAGAATTGACAATTACGGCACCTTGTGTACTTTCTAAATAAGACAATTTGCCAGTTTGATGCATATGAGAGTAAAAATGAAGTCAAAAATAAATCGGAAAATAAGCAGTTTGAATCGAAATACACCCTTAAATTAAATAAATGGCTTTTTGCGCAGAATCATCCGATTTGCTTCAAATTTTCGATGAATATTCATTATAAGAAGGCGTATCTCTGATTAATTATGGGTTTCTTTTGCTAATTAAATAGGGGAAGCGGGCGATTAATCCCCCACTCTTTAAATAAGTTTTTTTTTTCTTCACAATTATCCAACGTATTTCAAATTTTGGATATAGGTTTTACCTGATAAAGTGAATCCCTGAATAGTTTTAAGGGTTTAATGGCTAAGTATAGAGGGATGAATGGGGGATAACCCACAATTAATCAGAAGTTCGCCTTATCATAATGAACACACATTCAAAATTTGAATCAAATAAGATAATTCTGCTTAAAAAGCCATTTATTAATTTAAGGGGGGTTATCCTCCGTTCCCCCACTGTATACTTATCCATTAAACCCTTAAAATTATTCTGGGATTCACTTTATGAGAAAAAACATATATCCAAAATTTGAAATATATCGGATAAGTGAACATAAAAAACAATTTATATAATTTAAGGGGGGGGGGGGGATAATCACCCGCCTTAATTTTTAATTAGAAAAATAACCCCATATGTAATCAGGGATACGCCTTATCATAATGAATCTATAATCAAAAATTTGTAGCAAATCCTATAATTCTGCGTAAAAAGTAATTTAATTTAAGGTAGGTTATATTCTATTCCCCTTCAATACTTAGATATCAAATCCTTAAACCTATTCAGGGATCCACCTTATCAGTAAGAATCTACATT
Source organism: Maratus speculifer (assembly GCA_964019185.1). Classification (NCBI taxonomy): domain Eukaryota; kingdom Metazoa; phylum Arthropoda; class Arachnida; order Araneae; family Salticidae; genus Maratus; species Maratus speculifer. The sequence goes on along the minus strand of OZ025295.1, from coordinate 245,424,010 downwards.
TAAAATTTGAAATACATGGGATAATTCTGCATAAAAACCTATTTATCTAGTTTAAGGGGGAGATAATTGCTCGCCCCCCCTTTATAATAAGCAGAAGAACCCCATAACTAATCAGAGATACGTCTTATCATAATGAACCTATGTCCAAAATTCTAAGCAAATCGGATAATTATGCGTAAAAAGTTATTAATTTAATTTAAGAAAGGTTATCCCCCGTTCTCCCTCTATATATAACCATTAAAATTCCTAAATCTCTTCATGCATTATATACTATATATATATATACTATATATAAGCCTTATCGAAAAGAATCTATATTCACAGGGCCCGACTTAGACAGTGGGGGGCCCTGGGGCAAACATTATTAGAGTGGCCCCCTTCTATCTTAAAAATGTTTGTGAATTATACTCAAGTGACTAAAATTAAAATTCAAATCTATTGTATGTATGCATAAATTCCGTACCAAGTACTGATTTCAGTATTTATATTTCACACCTTTATACATAATAACAGAAGATAAATAATTTTAACTATTAATTTTTTTATGATGTAACTATTACTTTAAGGAAACGTGGGGCACGGAAGCAAAGGGAGTAGGAGAAAAGAATACCCCTTAAAATTGAAAAAAAAGAATTTTGGTAATATTTTGCTATTTTATATCATTTGGCCCTCTTTTAACAAGAAACTTTTCTCTCCTTGGGGGGCCCCCTTCAAACCGGGGGGCCCGGGGCTATTGCCCCGCATGCCCCTGCCTTAGTCAGACCCTGTATATTCAAATTTGACGCACGTTTGATAATTCTGCATAAAAACCCATTCATCTAATTGAGGATGGATGGGGGGGGGGGGGTAATCGTCCCTTCCCAAAACTAATCAGGCAAGCGTCTTTTCAGTATGGACGTATATCCAAAAATTGAACCAAAACAGTTAATTCAGCATGAAAAACCCATTTACCTAAATTATGAGCCCCTCCCCCGATCCCCCTTTCATACTTAACCAATGAATCCCCAAAATCAATAATAATTCCCCAAAATCAACCCTTGTCACTTTTTTTCAGTGTCACTTTTTTTCCTTGTCACTTTTTTTCCATGTCACTTTTTTCCGTGTCACTTTTTTTCCGCTTTTGTAGTTCAGGTCACTTTTTTTCCGATAACTTTTTTCCGGTCACTTTTTTTCCTAGATTCGTATTTTTATACTAGTTTTAGGAAAAATAAAATTTGAACATCGATACAAATATAAAATTTTTAATTGAATTGTATATTAAAAATTCCCATTATAATTTCTGAAAAAAAAAAAAAAAAAAAAAAAAAAAAAAGAGAGAGAGAGAGAGAGAAAGGGTGCTGGTTTGAAAAAAATTTCAACAACCGCACTTGCATTTTTGTAGTCATATTCTATAGTATTATAATGGACTTTCAATATATATACCAATTATTCGTGCGTAAATATTCAATTTAACAAATGTAACAAGTTATTGCTAAGTACTGGATTTGTCCGTTAAAACTAATAGATGAGATTCCAGAATTTGAAGTGGTACCACATGATCTTTGTTTGCAGTTTCAATATTCTAGTCCAGTATTGAGGTTATAAATAAGAAAATTTTTAAGGCAATTCATGCATTTTTCTAACACTTTATAGAATATTTTGGTTTAATTACTCAGTTAAACTTTAACAGCAATGCACCCGACACCATTTAATGAAGCATACGATAATAAAATGAAATAATAATAAATGGTATAAATAGTTAAAAGATATGTTTTGAAATAATATCTTGAGAAAATAGAAACATTATTTCCATTGTTTAGGATTAGTTTATATATATTAGTTTATATAATACTTATTCGTTCTGTAGTTTTTATTAACCAGTAAATTTTCAAAAAAAGAAAAAAAATCTTTTAAAAAGGAAGTTATTTTTATTTATTCATTTTAAAATTAGATAGTTGCAAATTTCAGCATTCACCATGTTCCTATTTAAGGCTCCTGTTTCTAAAAGTGTGATAGCTAATGCTAATCCTATGGGGATATTATTTTCTAATATCTCGCTTGTATTTTGACACTTGTATTTGATTATTATTTATTATTATTATTTTGCATTGGATAACTGAGATCCATTTCTACATCGCTCCTTTTTTTATTTTTTCAATTTCGATTACAGATATTTTTTAGAGAAGCACTTTCATTTTCGGAACCGGTTTTGAAAGCGTAAGTAGCTTTATAAAAAATAACAGCAACCGAATACGGAAAAGTAAAAAAGGAGCAACGTAGAGAGGGACCTCAGCTAAAAATTAATGTAGTGTTTCCGAAGCAAATATTAATTTCCCAGTTAAATTTATGCGTTTATTAAGTGGCAACTTTCCTCTTTTCACTATTTTCTGCCGGTTCTTCTGATCTGAAACTAATATTATCGGCTTTTCTGTCTATTACAACACTTGCGAACTTGAAATTTTTAATTCGTAAAGATTTTTTTTTTTTTTTTTTTTTTTCTTAAATCCTGTAAGTGTAAAAGAACGGAGTAAATAAATGAATCTTTGCCAAATTTTTGGAAATGCTTGAATTTCGAATGTGGATTTTTGAGGTCATACTGTACATCGGATTTCATTTAAAAGACACTAAAGAAATTGAAATTTTTCAATGAATGCGAGCTCAATAATTTTTAAAAGAAGATTCTTTTTAAATTGTTATCAAATTTAATGTTTATAAGACTATAAAATGGATACTAAAATAGAAGGCTTTTTAAATGAAGAAAATCAAACACATATAATAACTTTAATTTTAAAAGACGGTGCATTTTTTAAAAATCAGTTTGCATTGAAATTAATTAAATTTATTTATTTATTTTCGGTTCATACTTTACAAAATATTTAATAACTTTTAAAGAAAAGTAAAATTATAGATGCTTGAAAGAGCAATATTAAATATTGAGTTTTTATTATAAATATATGTATTTATTAATTATTGATATATATTATTTTTGTTATTGATATAAATTCAATTATTATTATTATTATTATTATTATTATTATTAATTATTTTTACAAATTTACTTTAATAAGTTATTAGGGAAAAACTAAGCACTTGGTTGAGGAAAAACTCGAATAAAATATTTCTAAATAAGTAAATGGTTTATTTTGTCCCATAATCATTGAACTACATTTTATTCAGATTCTAACATATTTCCTTAAACTGGTGACTTGGTTAGCACTAGCAGCTTAGCTTAGAATTGTCAAGGACACGGAATAATCATCAACACGCTTTCTCCCCTCGTTATTGGGAGTATTTTAACGGAAGTGCCGGTATTGTACTGACAGACCGGACCATTGTAATCATTGTTCATCATTTCTGAGGATAAAGTTGGGACAGGTTTGTAAAACAAGACACAAAGAATTTCGAAGGGACCTCCTTACAATGTATATAAGAAAAAATATCTTTTTTTTTTTTGGTAATATTGCGTTTCAAGAATATATGACCTTAATTTATAAATTTATCCTAAAAAGTATGTAAAACAAGCGTAAACAAATTGAAAAAGTATTTCTGTTTAATCAAGAAATTCTTTCAAAACATGTTTTTTAAACTATTTATAACTATTTATATTCAGGGGCCTTGCTAAAGGGGGGGGGAGCCTCTCCCCCCTCCAAATTTTGCACTTGCTGTTACAGTTGGCAAATTTACAAGCTGAACTTTAATAAAAAAAAAACTATAATGCACTTTCTATTTCTCATAGGTTTAACAAAAGTTACCAATGTAATTATAAATATTATTAAGCTTTTTACAAATAAAAACTCTATTGCATTTTCTAATTGTGATAACTTGGTAAAATTATAAAACTAATTAGCAAACACCGAGAATTATTTATGTTTGCGTTTCACTGAGTTGGTAACTACTGAATCTCCCCCCTCCCCCTCTTATTCTTAAGGGTGTCAAAGAAATTTTTATTTCACATATATTTGCATTACTTCTGAAATGTGTCAGAAAAGTACATATTTAAATATCTTTTCTAGTGAAGATGCGCTTTTTTACGGTTGCGCTTTTTTCCGGGTACGCTTTTTTCCGTGATTCTAATTTAGAATATAGTTGTAATGAAAACGTTGTTATACCACATTCAAATTACCCTGAAGTAAAAAAAAAAGGAAAATCATAATATATTTTGTAAAAAGAAAAAAAAAAAAAAAAAAATGAGGAGTTGTTTCCGTAAATCTAATAAAGTGCCCGAAATTACGCAATGGATAAAATAATGATATAGACTTTGCTTATTTCACAAAGATCTTTGGTTAAAACCCCTCCCAGAGTTAAGAGAGATTGCTATAATTACCGCTTATATGAATCAAAACCAAACTTAATATTTAAACTTTTTAGTGTACTTTGGAATCCGTCGCTTTATTGAATCAGATTTCATTTAATAAAATCATTCAATTGAATGGCAGAAATTCTACTTAAAATTGTGAAGGTGCATATTACATAGATTAGTTAAGTAAAAATTGGTTATTTGAACTAAATCTCTTTTCTGAGACGTATTATGCTAAAGGAATGATGATTTTCTGCCATACAGATGCTCTTTGAGTTTACGTATTATGCAGCAAATATTCTAAATTAGTACTGATTCTATTAACCAGCGATTCAAATAGCCGGTAAACACCTTTATCCCCCCCCCTTCCGTAGAACCAAATTCTGGCTGCGCCACTGCACAAAGCATAATGCAATACGCACATTTATAAACACAATGTAATCCATTAAATTTTACGAATGCTAGTATGCAAATAACAAATAGTTCCACACTGAATTCTACATAAAACATCATGAAATTATTATGTAAGGTGGGGTGCTTTATTAATTGTCAAACCGTAATCAGCATAGTACCCGACATCTCAAATAATTTTTATGGCGATGAATGTTTAATGGTGTTGAAAATTTTGAATTGTTAATTTTTAAATTAATTAATAATTTGTTTAATATATATATATGCTGTCGGAGGTAATTCATGTAAATAATAATAATAATAATAATAATAATAATAATAATAATGTCATTTAAGAAGTAAGAGTCAACGGCATTTATTTAAAATCTTTAAAATCTTGTGTGCATGGAATACAAATTCGAATTTATTTTTATGTACGAATAGTGTGGTATCCTAGAGTTAAAAACTAATGTTACTAGCATTAATAAAACTATGTTATATTTATGCATAAACATCCGCAATAAACATTATTATTCTAGAGGTAAAAAGCATTACTATTTCCTAAAATGTTATAAATCGTAATTGACAATGTTTGCCTTTTTGAAAAAATAATATTAATTGGATTATCAAGGTTCAATCCAAGTAAATTTTAGAGGCATTGCTTCAAAAAATTGCATCTCAATAAACTCCTTAAATAATTTCCTTAGAAACTTTATTATTTTTATTTTGTTAGGTCCCTTCCCTCTCCCAACCCGAAAAAAAAAGCCTGTGAAATGGAAACATTTTATTAGAAGGTAATGGTTGCTTTTATCGAATTTGACCCATTTGCGTAACTTGAGTTCATCTTGCATTACAAATTTTATTTTTTACAAAAATATATTATTTTTCATATTTTTTTTCTTCACAATACTGATGACAACAAAAATTGCATTGACTTAAGCATGTATAATTTAAAAATAGTTATAAAAAACCAATAAATCATAATACATAATTTCAGATTTGTTGAAAAAATACCTTTATCTAGATAATGCATAATTTTCATTAAATACTATGACAATTTTAAATTAAACAAAGAAACTCATTCAATGGAAAATTAAACTTACGCGTATCTGGAACTTCATAAAGAAAACCATATCGTACTTTACATAAAAGCATATATAAACTACATTAACGCATACAGATTTCTTTTTATCTATTAAATGCATAAATTTTATAAAGTTCGTCTAATAAAGAAAACAGTGAATATTTAATATATTATAATGCTTTACATGGGCGTGCCCAAAGGGGAGGGGGAGCTGCTGGTGCTACAGCCCCCCCCCCGAAATTTTCCAAAGTGATATGAAAAAAATGCTGATTCTTTCTCTTCCTTTGGGGTAGGGGGGGGGGATTTATTTTTTTTCCAGCATACAGCAAAGATGACATTCCCATTAGTTCCATATTAGTCCATATTGGCCCCACCAGCAGCTGAGAGAATCTGCTCTCGAAAATAGTAGACGGCAGGTCTTGTGTTCAAACCCAATCGCGGCCGTCCTTCTAATTGTTCGGAATTTTCCATGGTTTTCATCAAACCTTGGATTTCCTTGTGCAAATACGGGTTAGGTTCCTTAAAAAACCCCCCACGGGGGGCACTCCCCCTCTTTGGGCCTATATCCTGCGAGTTGATAATCAGCCGTCTTTAAATAAACCAAACTAGTCCTACTCCACATTTACACCAAAGAAGAGAAAGGGGACTGATGTGATAACACCCTCCCTCCTTTTGAAAATTAAATGAAAAAAAAAGCATTTTTTCTTTACTTTTTTAGATAAATCTGTATTTTTTTTTTCTTGTCATATAGCGAAATCGGCATTCTCGTTAGCCTCATATAAGTACACAATGAATTCAATACATGCTTAAAGATGGGAAAGAGGCTGATGAAATTACAGCTCGAAATAGTTGATAATGAAACGAAAAAATAGTTCTGATTTTTTCTTTATGTTTGAAATAAATATGCATTTCCCCCCTATCATTTAACAGACTAGCCGTCTCTTTCGCTATAGTTCCATATTAGTACACGATAACACCATAATTTACCCTAAAATGTTGAAGGGGACTGATGGGGTACTATCCCCTTATAAAAATGATCAAAAATAAAATGAGAAAGTGCTTGTTTTTTTCTTTTAGTTTGCGATAAATGTCTTTTTTCCCCTATCATTCAAGAGAATATAGCCGGTCTCGTCTCTTTAATTCCATATTAGTGCGCAATGACACCACATTATATCCAAAGAGCTAGCTGAAAGAGGTTTCCCTCCCAAAATTGCTAAAAATAATATGACATCATAGACAAACTAGCCACTCCCTTCGCTTTAGTTCCAGATTTCTACATAATGCCACCACATTATACCTCAAAAAGTAAAAGGAAGTTATTAGAGTTACAGGCCCTTCCGAAATAATTGAAAATGAGATGGGAAAAAAGTACTTATTTTTAATACTTTCCAACAAAGTTGTAAAGTGTTTATACATTCGGTTTCTCTGTCCGCGCTCTAATTCCCGCAAATATTGTCGGATTGCTATGATTTTTTTGTATACGTTATTGATGTTTACCCTAGCACGAACCCTATTGAAAATGAAGTTCCTACTATGATTAGTTTATTTACAGGGATGGTCAAAAGTTTCCCGATACATTATGGACAATGGGAAAAATTGTTTAAAATGAATTTTAAAGGGGTTACACCCTGTCAAACTTACTCAAATTTATATGAATTCGCAAAGTGCACTAAAATACGCATCCTGTAAAATATACAGTCAAAATAATAGTTATTATTCATTTACAGGGCCACTCAAAAGAAACCCATTACACAATAATAAATTGTGGAATTGTTTGCGACATATTTTAATAACGTTAAAATATTTCAAGTATAAAATTGATATACGCCGCTTTTTCAAAACTAGAATCTTTTACACACGCTTTGAGAAAATTTGCAAGAGAAATGTACTACAAAATGTATTTTTAAAAAGAATGGTCTGAATAAAACATAAAAATATTCGCCTATAAAGTGAAACTTTCTGATACCCCCGATGTATATATGACTTGCAAGGAAAGGGACAGAAAATTTAATCTATACTACATTTTCCTATATACGTTACTTAAACAAATGTTTGCTAGTTAAAAAAAAAAAAAAAAAAAAAAATACAGATTTTAATGACAAGAAGAAATATTTTAAAATAAATATAGATATATTTTTTCTACGCGCATGCTGACAAAGTCTATGATTGCTACAGTAAAATTTACATTTTGATGGTGCAATCATAGATTTTGTTTTTAATTTTTTTTCTTTTTTTCAAGTAAACTACTATTAAAACAGCAATTATTTCTAAATTTAGGATATCCAAACTATGCCGGCTGAGAACCGATGCCTTATTTGCCAATATATAGAAATCGCATCATCTTTTCAAAAATTTTAGAAAATAATAATAATTAAAAGAAAGAAGAAGAAAAGCACATTTCACATTACTGAAATAATTTTGATTGCAAACACTTTAAAACGATAAAATTTTCTATTAAAAAACTGTAAAATACCTTATTTATTTATTTATTTATTTATTTATTTATTTATTTATTTAATGTTGCCAATGTTGAGCTTTTGCCAATTTCAGTTTGGGAAAGCCCGCTAAATTTCGTTATCGGCAAACGATCGTTTATAACTGAAAGTCTAATTCATGTGTCGAAACGTACATAAAGAAATGCATATACATATATAAATGTAAGAAAATAATGTATATGAGCTAAAATGTGTCAAAAAGATTCAAAATGGTAGATAAACACTTTTTTTTTTTTTTTTTTTTTTTTTTTTTTTATCGATACCGTTGAATAAATTGTTATCCTAAATATTATGACAAACCACATTTTTTCGTAGACTAAAATCAGGAAAAAAAAAATCTTCCATGTTCTTATAGTTTTTGAATAATTGTAAATTTTTATTTTATTTTCTGTAAAAAAATATTATTTCCAGTTTTTAAAAGTTATAGCAGCGAAAGTTGCCTATTCAGTCTTTGCCTTCTTTTGTACACATATTTTATTCTTATCCTATTTCCACATGTTTTTACATGTTATGATCAATGAAGTAAAATATTATTTTTTAAAATAGTTTCGTTATAATTACTAAGTACTAGTAATTGTTATAATTACTATTATTATTTTTACGGTGCTTTTTTTTCTTTTGTTATTGATCTTTTTCACCGCGCACTTCGGTGAACGCAATATGTTATATTTTTTGGCATAATATTTATCAAAAACGCTACTCTGTCGTAAATCTTATCAAGGTTAATCTTTTAATTTTTAGTATTTCACACAGGTAAATTATTTTATGACTTTATGAGAGGGAGATTTTTTAAAGTGTAGGTTTAAAATAAATTTTAAATACAGTGAAAAGATTACGTGACCCGGCCATTCTGTTACACAGATACACTGTACATGTTTTGTGTCACTCAAAGGCATTTCAGTACCTGTTATAAAGAAGAAACAATTTCAAGAAACAAAAATATTGTCTTCTTTTTAAAATTTCTACAAAAGTCCAAATTTGTTTATAACTATCCAGTAAGTAACTTATGTTTCAAATACCAAAATAGCCGTGAAACTGGCATAAAGTGTAACACGAATTCTACTGCAAAGTAAAACACTGGTTTGACAGTGACGTGAATAAAGAGTTTCGTACAGCTGTCTTTGAAAAGGGCTTGAAAAAAGTCACAAATGGATTGTCCCACCCAATGACCTAAGGTCAATGGTCCCACCTTTTGTCATTATCTTAGGAGAAAAAACGGAATCTATAAAAGAAGTTTAGTTGCTCTAACCGTAAACAGCATTGTAAAAATAGTGCAAGGTATCAATAGGCATTTGTAAACTACTCGATCAATTGCTTTTTCCAGATGTGTTAAAAAAAAAAAAAAAAAAAAAAAAAAAAAAAAAGTTAAAAAAAAAAAAAAAAAACTATACATGTAGAGATATTTTACAGGCTTAATTACGTGTTTAAGTTAGTTTTGTGATTATTTGACAAGAAAAGAAAAAGAACAAACAGAATAAATTGAGGAACAATTCTAAACTTATTTGTAAACTTTTTTGGCTTAATATTTTATCAATTCGACGAAAGGCTCAATTCTACTTTTTTTTTTCATCTTTTATTAAATTTGCTACTTTTTTTTTTTTTTTTTTTGTATTACTTTCTATAACCACATAGCTGCGGCTTCATGAAGTGTATCATAAAAATATTTCGATTTTGCTTTAGATATTATACAATTAGATATATAAGTTGTGAGACAATAAGATACCTGAACAAATTAATTACTTAGTTCACCCCCACCCCATTTTCTTAGCTAATTCATTGATACAACAAGGGAAAATATTAAAAGATTAAAACCTTCTCGTGAAAAGTAGATCAATGTAATGTCAAATACTCTTGTGTTACAATGAAATTAGAACCCATATAAAATGTTTGAATTCCGATAGTTTATTTTTGTAAGAATTTTGATAGTTTATTTGTTTAGAAAACTTGATATGTAGTCAATGTAATGAAAAGAATAAACAATACGCGAGAAAAAAATTTATTAAACATTTACATCTGCTAAGAAGGAAACGTATTTTTTTTCTTTTCAATGTCTTAGAAGATTTTACTTTTACCATATACCATTATTTAGATTTTTTTTTTTAATAATACTAATGATAACTGAAACATTTACATACAACAAACAAAGGTTCGTTAAAAGCGTAAATATCGCAGCCTATGTCACTTCTGCATAAATAGAGATTATAAACATGAAAGCAAAACAAACAAACAAAAAAAAAGATAAGGTTTTTTTTTTTGGTCTGAACACTTTCGTTAGAGTAAAGATCAAACTGTTCTGTAGAAATTCACCCGAGCCGGGCCGGGATCGGGCCGAATTTTTAACTTTTTTCCAGGCCAAGCCGAGCTCGGGCCGAAATTTTAACTTTCGGGCCTGGCCAGGTCGGGCCAATATTTCTTTCTTTCGGGCCGGGCCGTGCTCGGGCCAAAATTTTAAATTTCGGGCCTGGCTCAAGCCTGGAAATTTCGGCCCGTGCAGACCTCTAGTGCGCGTTATACACGAGATTGTAAGAAATCGCCATTTTTACTTGTAAAGTAGGAGTGCACCTTATACACGCGTGCGCCCTATACACGAGTAAATACGGTATTTAAAAGTATTTTTTAAAAGATTTTTTTACATAATGCATTCAACAGTAGTAAAATTTTGTTGCATGACTTGCCCCGAACAGAGGAGACATGGGGGATAGATAGAAATTCTTATCAACAAAGCAAATAAAAATCATTCTTCCCCCTTTTTATTAACCGACTTCAAAGAGGAGGTTATGATTTCGACCTGTATGTATTTGTTGTTCACCCATAACTTTTGCAAATAAGAACCGATTTTGATAATTCTTTTTTTGTTTGAAAGCGTATGAGGCCCATGTGGTCCCATTCGAATTTCATAAAAATCCGATAATTAGAACTTTTTTAAAAATAAAAACTTTAAATTTCAAACTCATTTTGAAGCAATCGACCAATTAGAAGTGTTCCTTTTGCATGCTTTCATATTACACTTACATAGACACACAATATTTTCACTGTTAAAAGTTTGAAGTTTTTGCTGCATCATCACTCCACCGCTTTTATGGAATATCTCCATTTTGACCAATGAGAATTCACCATAATACAATGAAGTAATCATTTTCTATAAAAGCGATGGATAGACGATAAAGTAAAAGTTTCAAATTTTTAACAGTGTTCAAAGTGCAAAATCCTAACTGGACGAGGGCCAGGATTCACATAAATTTTGCGCTGTTTGCGAAACGAGATTTATTAACAAGAAAATTTATTTAAAACATTGAAAAATTTGCTAAAATTCAGGCTTCTGATTCGTTAATCTGGTTTCGCTAACAGCGCGAATTCTACCTGGATTCCGGACAAGTTCTCTTATGCAAGAAACCGGAAATATAGCATCTAGGGGATATAGTGTGGAAATCGGCTATCTCAGGGCGTGTTCAGAGCAACTTACAAAAGTAACCAATGTTACCGATCGATTGTAGGGCAGTACAAAAGCAAACTGTGGCAGCAATGAAAACTATTCTGTTGAATTGTAGCTGACGTCACACTTTGCTTTGATTTTCATTTCGTATTTGTCTACAATCGGTAAGTGGTCGGTAAGTAACCGGTAAGTTGTGGTGAACACGCCCTCTTTAATACTTAAAATAAGCGCTAAAATGTTCTGTTCGTTAAATGTGCAACAATGCTAATGAAATTTAAAGATAGAAACGACATCTGCAGGACATTTTCTAAAAATGCAAGAATTATTGCGAGTCTAGATAATGTATCACGAAAATGCCGCAGATGTCGCTGTGATCGACACTTTGGAATTCAGTAGTATCGTTGCACATTTAAAGGATACAAATTTTTAGCACTGCTTGCATTGTAAAAAATTGAACCCTTTTGCTGCATCGTCACTCCATCGCTTTTATAGGAAACGATTACTTCGCTCTATTATGGAGCATTCTCATTGGTCAAAACAAAGAAATTCTATAAAAGAGATGGAGTAACTATGCAGCAAAAGGGTCAAATTTTTTACAGTGTCGATAGCAAATTTTCACTCCATGTAATCCAGACTCTCTCCTTCGAACAATGAAAAGTTCTTAAAAATAAAGGTTTATGATTGGTCAATCTTGTTTTGCTTAACAGCGAACAATCATTCTCGATCCTAACCACTGTTGCAGAGATGCTAGTTTTTTTTTTCAAAGTACGAAATCTTAGCTGGAACAATTCTCGTATCCACCAAAGTGAAAGATCCACATCGATCCAGACATGAGAATTCGATATCGAAAATCTGAAAATTCATCTCTAAAGAGCCTTACACGCTAAAGCAAGAGTGTCTGTAAATCAGGGTGCTTGTTATGCCGGATTCACAAAGTGATTAAAGTACATTGCTATGTGCTAGATTTACATTTGGACAAATATAAATGACGAAAAATTTTGATAAGCTTACCATTAAAGTTAAGCGAGTTAACTTCTTTCACCCATAAAACAAATTCGTTCAGGCGACTACCGCCAAGTTCTGGAATAAAAATTCTTAAATTTTCTGTACTTTGGAAAACCGCGTTTATCAAAGAACATTCTTAACTTCAAATATTACTACTTTCATATAGACGCATGTTGAATCATGGTGTGATTTTGATAATATCTTCCTTTTTATTTTTTAACCGACTTCAAGGAGGAGGTTATGATTTCGACCTGTATGTATTTGTTGTTCACGCATAACTTTCGTAAATATAAACCGATTTTGATAATTCTTTTTTTGTTTGAAAGCGTATGGGACTCATGTGGTCCCATTCAAATTTCATAAAAATCTGTTGATTAAAACTTTTTAAAAAATTAAAACATTAAAATTCAATATCTTTTAGAAGCAATCGACCAATTAGAAACGTTCATATTTCATGTTTTTAAGTTACACTTACATAGACACACGATCTTTTCAAAATGTGAAATCCTAACTGAACAAGGTTCACATTTATTAACAGTGTACACTGTAAAAAAATTGACCCTTTTGCTGCATAATCACTCCCCCGTTTTTAAAGAATATCTCTCTCTTGACCCATGAATATTCTGCACGATAGGCCGAAGTAATCGTTTTCTATAAAGGCGGTGGATTGACGATGCAGCAAAAGGGCCAAATTTTTTACAGTGTACACTGTAAAAATTTTGATCCTTTTGTTGTATCGTCACTCCCCCGCTTTTATAGAATATCTCTCCTTTGACGCATGAGAATGCTCCATGATACATTGTTAAAAATTTGACCCATTTGCTGCAGCGTCACACAACAACTTTTATTGAATATGTCTTTATGACCAATAAGAATGCTCCGTAACACAGTGAAGTAATCGTTTTCTATAAAAGCGGTGGACTGAATATGCAGCAAAAGGCTCAAAGTTTTTATAGTGTAATTGGGACCAAAGCGTTTGTAAAAAGAAATATTTCCGAATCAAATGCTGTCACTCTCTTATAGAGGCAGCCAGATGTAGGTAATGAGTTTCAGATTACTCATCGAATACGCCACCGCTCATTTCCGATTACAGTGTCACTGTAAAAAATGTGACCCTTTTGCTGCATCGTCACTGCCCTGCTTTTGTAGAATATCTCTCTTTTGACCCATGAGAATACTTCGTAATTGGGTGAAGTAATCGTTTTCTATAAAAGCAATAGAGTGATGATATAGCAAAAGTATCAAATTTTTTACAGTGTAGGTTCCCTCGATATGAATATGACACATGTAGCACAGTATATAATTGGTTGAAACGATTCTGGACAAAAACGAGTCACCAAGCATCTTGTTGAGCGGGCAATTTTCGTCAACCTTGTTAACTTCTCATACGAGTACAATCTAATTCTTCCAGGAAATCATCATCATCAAATTCCATAATGAAAAAATGCCTGGCAATGCAATGCACTGTTAAAAATTTGCAACTTTTGCTGCATCATCACTCCATCGCTTTTATAGAATATCTTTACTTTTATCAATGAGAATCCTTCATAATGCATTTAACTAATCTTTTTCTATATAAGTGGTGAAGTGATGATACACTGTTAAAAATCTGCTGCATTTTGTTGCAACGCACTCCGCCGCTTGTATATAATGTCTCTACTGCGACCTTTGAGAATGCTCCTTAATACAGTCAAGTAACCGTTTTCTATACAAGCGCTGGAGTGCGTAGCAAAAAAATGCAGCAGATTTTTAACAGTGTACACTGTTAAAAATCTGCTGCATTTTGCTGCAACGCCCTCCACCACTTGTATATAATATCTCTATTCCAACCAATGAGAAAGCGCCATTTCACGGCCAAGTAACCGTTTTCTATACAAGCAGGGGAGTGCGTTGCAGCAAAATGCAGCAGATTTTTAACAGTGTACAGCAAAAGTTTCAAATTTTTAACAGTGTAGTTGGGACAAAAGCGTCTGTAAAAGAAATATTTGGGAATGAAATGCTGTCACTCTCTTATAGAGGCAGCCAGGTATCGGTTATGAGTTTCAGATTCCTCGTCGAATTGCCACTGCTCATTTCTGATGCCATTACTACCTGTATAGGTATTAGAGTGTTGCTCTTTATCGATTGAAGCATAGTGCGATTTTTGCTAAAATCTTTCTTTTTCCTTTTTCTGAGTGAAGGGGGAGTACTTTTGACTGACTACACTAGAAAAGCATTTTACTATACATTAATATATGAAGTCATTTTGCTCATATATGGAAGCACTATGTCGCGCTCTTATGTATAAGGACACTTTACTTGATGGATTGTCACCTTTTGAAAGCCACTTTCGATGACCGTAGGATTCGATGCAGACTAAGATTTCATAAATGCGGTAGCTTTTCGAAGTGGCAGATCTTGTCTGAAGAAGTTACCATACAAAAAAAATCTTAAGATTCACAACGATACTAACCGATATTGTAAGTGGTTTCAGAAAAGTTGACAATCAAACAGTGACAAGTAAACTGAATACATCAGAACTTAGCAAAGTGCGTACATTAATATTGCATTGCAAAGAGCTATCGTGTGCCAGTACACATAATTATGTATTACGGTATGCATAACTAAAAAGTAGGAAATAAAATAAGCTTTTTAAGAAAAAAATATCAACCGACTTCAAAAAAGCGCTAAAAAGAATTAAATAATTCTTTAAAGTTCTCTAAGGCCAAAACGTTATCCAATAAGCACACATCGGATATTAGATACCGGCATAAAAAACGGTTAAATTTAATATGTATAATTTAATGTCCACCAAACATAGATTTTAGAGATAATATTATTTTACAAGAGATGAATTGACATATTTATGATTTATTTTATGAATATATACATATAAAAAGTAATGAATTACTTTTTGAAGTTGGTGCCAAACTCTATTTGATGTATATTAAGAATTGTAGCTAAATTATACCTAGTGCCATAATTAAAATGGGGATAATCATTATCGATTGTGATTGTTTGGCACCAACTTAAAAATGTAATTCATTACTTTTTATATGTATATATTCATAAAATAAATCATAAATATGTCAATTCATCTCTTGTAAAATAATATTATCTCTAAAATCTATGTTTGGTGGACATTAAATTATACATATTAAATTTAACCGTTTTTTATGCCGGTATCTAATATCCGATGTGTGCTTATTGGATAACGTTTTGGCCTTAGAGAACTTTAAAGAATTATTTAATTCTTTTTAGCGCTTTTTTGAAGTCGGTTGATATTTTTTTCTTAAAAAGCTTATTTTATTTTTCCTATTAGTGAACACAAGCTTTATTTGAAATACACTTCAAATAATAGTTCATCGAACCATGATTATAGATGCATGCATACACACATGAAGAAGAAAAACAATGTCAACCATTGGGGTATTTTATATTTTAGAATTAAGTAACTTTATAATAATTTAGTGATTTTTAATAATAATTTTGTAATTTTAAAAAAAAAAAAAAAAAAAAAAAAAAAACGACTAAAGAAAAAAGAAGCAAAAGAAGCAAAGGCCATTTCACAAATAAAAAAAGAAAATTTTGATTGGATCAAAAATGATATCGGTATCAAAAGACACCCCCCTCTCCCTAGAGATATCTTCCAATGTTACGTGTCAGACCCCTTATTCCCCCTAAAATGATAACGTTATATTTCCAAAGCCCTCATCATCGTATATAGAAAAAAAATGTACTTTTAAATGCAATTTGTGTGAAATCTGTATCTCAATATTTTTGAGATTATTATTTTTTTGAATAGTTTTTAACATTTTTTAGTTATCGGGGCTACAGAGAAGTATTAAAAAAATGTAGACATCACAAAGATTCAGGTATGTCTAAGATATCTCTATTTTTGACCGAGAACAACAACCCAAATGGTTAAAAAAATTGTAACAAATCCGCAAGCCATTTCAAACCATTCCAAAACTTGCATACGGACAAAGTGACCAGCTGCAATGAAGATGAACTCCATATACAGCATGATAAGTAATGTACGCACGAAATTACCTTTCAGAAGAAAGTACACTATCTACCAAAAAGTATTTGTACACTTTCAGTTTTTGACATTTTGTCAAATATTTAAAAATATACTGGTCGGATTCTTCTGGAACTTCAGAAATATAAAGATTATGTTTCACTTTATATTTATTTACATTCATTTGTTAAGCGGGTAATTAGGGGGCCGGCAAAAAAACAAAGAATAATAGAAATATTTGTGATCGCCCTGTACATGAAACGACTTATCCCTTTAGAATACAAATATATGAATACAGTAGAATACACTGTTAAAAAAATTCTGAAATTCACGAACATTTTTTTCCTGAATTTCACAGAAAAGTTCCCTTTTAACAACTAAAGGGTATTTTCCGTTACAAATCACAAAGTTCCATCATATTTCCTGAAAAAAAAAAAACGAAATGGATGGAAATAAAAACAAAAAACGGAGACACGCCGTTGTGTGGGGAGCTCCAGGGCCGAGTGGTGAAATTACCACGCGGCTAATCGCCTGCGAGCGCAGATTGTGGGTTCGAGTCCCATTGGCGCCATGGAATAATGAAACATAAAAATTCCTTTTAAATTACATTTTTCTGTTTATTTTTCTCTTTTTTTCTTATTAAAAATCGTTTAATTTATTAACCGAAAAATAAAGAAATAAATAGTGTACGACAATTCCCCCCCCCCCAAAAAAAGTCTATATATGTATATATATATTGTAAAAAAATTGTTAATAAAAAAATTTTTATTAAAAAAAAACAGTGGTTTCAAACAGTGATTTTTTTTTAATTTAAACTATTTAAAAAATTAAAAATGATTTAAAAAATAATAAGTATTATGCATCAGTCTAAAATAATCCGTTTACAAACATTCTAAGGAATATATTTGAAAGGAAATCTTTAAAAAGCACAACAGATTTTCCCACTAACTCATAAAAGACATACTTTATACCGTTTAGCATCAGCAACTTTGGCTCAGTTCGTAAGAATTTGTTTCGCAATCTGAAGGTCCTGAGGACGGCGTGAACTAAATTATCCAAAATAATAATTAAGTAAAATAACATAGCAGCTTAAAATCCCTCGGTGATTTAGAATTCTTTGAAGATTAATCGGTAAATCATTTTTAAAAATTATATTAAATTATTACTATTATAAATCAAACTTTGTAACGGAAAGTTACTGATTATTACACCGGAGTTTTCCCTTCTTGTATTTCCCACAACGGAAAATCTACTAACGGAACGGTAAAACTTCGGCTACATTGCTGCCGGTAGTTTCACCTGGAATTCACAGATTTATTTTTAACAGTGTATGTACACTAATTTTTGTGAGAATAGCATGTATATTTATGGCGATAGAGCGATTTTTTTGAAAAATTCAAAAAATTCTGGTATGTTTTTTGTTTATATCATGCTGGGTTTTTGACCAAATTTAACGCAAATTTCAGAAAAATTGGCAAAATGCAGTAGAAAAAATGTAGCGCAATTGGAATATAAATATATTAAATATTTTATGAAATATGAGTAGTTGTATAAAATAATTTTTATCTGCGCATGCGCGAACTAGAAAAACATTTTTTTTACATCATTTAATAGTCAATTCTATGGAGTGACTTATAAAAAAATCCAATCAAATATTGTGAAAATTCAAAAAGATATAATTATTTTAGTGAGATGTTTTTACTCTGCTCTCTAAAAACGGCTGAATCTTAAGGGATTCTCCACAAATTGACATTTTTTAATAACTGACTTAAAAAAAAAAACTAGTATTGAATTAATACAATATCTAATACAATATTGCTGCTAATAAATACTTGACAATTGTGATAGAAAAGAAAAAGAGCTTTATTCGCATTCAGGGCCAAAACTAAGAGAGGGGGGGGGGGGAGAAGAGCATGTGCTCCGGGCGCTAGGATGAAAGTGTTCCAAATGTATCTTTCGTTTGGCGATTTTTTTCATGGCTATGTTTAGCATAATATTGTTAAAATTATTATAGCTGGGCTATGCTAAAGCATAAAAAAATCTAATGATGATGGCTTAAGGTGCCTGCCCCTACCCGCGAAGATGCTCACGAGCTAATGCTATTCCTATGGGGATGCATTTTTCTAACTCTTTTGCATTTGGACATTTTTAAATAATATGTTTTGCATTGGATAGCGGAAGTCCTTTTCAAGATCGCTCCGTGATTACTTTTTCAATTTTGGCGTAGATATTTTTATAATGTTTCTTTCACTTTCAAAAGGGGTTCTGAAAGTGAAACTAACTTTATAAAAAATATCTATGACTCAAATCGAAAAAGTAGTCAAGGAGCGATTTTGAGAGGGACTTCCGCTATCCAATGCAAAAAAAAAAAAAAAAAAAAAAAAATTGAAAATTTCAAAATGCGAAAGAGTTATTAGAAAAATGCCTCCCCCACAGGAATAGCATTAGCTCAGCAGTGTCTTCGCGGGCAGGGACAAGGGCCTTAAAGATCCTGTTGAAAGTAGAATTTTTTTGATTCGGTTTAAAGTATCAAATTGGAGTATTTTAATAAAGCAGAATACGTTATTTTATATTACATATTTTAAGTTTTAAAATAAGTCGGCTATTAATAAATTGGAGAAATTTTCTTTGTAAATATGCTTTGCGAAGGAGGGGGAAAGGAGTACCTTCAAAATCCACGTTTGCCTCGGGAAAAAAAGACTGGTTTTGGCCTGTTCACATTTAATAATTTGTAGATCCTCCTCGAGAGGCAATTACAGCTGCGACTCTCCTGGGCATGCTCTCAACTAGTCCTTGTATTACATTTAATGGTATTTTATTCCACTCTGTTTGCACAAGGCAGGTAAGCTCTTTTACTGATTTTGGGCGTGTGTCACCCGCCTTAATTCGACGATCCAACTCGTCCCAGAGGTTCTCTATTGGGTTCAGGTCTGGGCTCTGGGCAGGCCACTCGAGTCGATGCACTCCATTATCAGCATACCAATCCATGCTGGACCTCGCTACATGGCAGCTTGCGTTGTCATCCTGGAAATAACATGGGTCCAATCCATAGTATTGACACAACGTAGGAAGTACACTGTTGTCCAAAATATTACAGTAGGCATCGGCATTGAGCTTACCATGAATTGGGACCAAGGGTCCTAGTCCGAACCAGGAAAAACAACCCCAGAACATAATTCCCCCTCCGCCAAATTTAACTGTGGGCACAATACATTCTGGTAGGAGGCGTTCTCCAGGCAGACGCCAGACCCAGACCCTACCATCAGAACGGTAGAGGGTGAACCTTGATTCATCACTCCAGAGAACCTGTTTCCATTGCTGTACAGTCCATTGCTGGCGTGTTTTGCACCAACTTAAGAGCCTGCATCAGTCAAACCGAAACTCAATATCCGATCACAAACCTATGCGTGTTGCCACCAGGAAGGCGTATCCCGAACCCAAAGATTGACACTTTAAAAGACCAATGATATTTCCCAAGCTTGTAATTAATAAGAAAATGGTCATCTCACGTCACCCTTTACCTCCAGGCGATAAAAAGGGGATAAGATACCCCAGGAAGAAAAAAGTCATTAGCAAATGCTAAAAACTCTTCGCACCTTTTCAATACTGATAGCCCGAGGGATAAGTGCAGTGCATTTGGATAGTTTCTTCGAGATCATTTCTGACCAAGACATTCTGATCCGTTTTAAAACAAGTCGACATTGACCTTTTTTGTTAGATAGTTTCAAGTGAAATTTATATGTAATTTTAAAAGACAACATACAGATCGTGATTATTATGTCACAGATTGCACATTAAACATTTTCCAAAGAATATCCTCTACATTTTAATATTTTTAAATGATTTTTTTAGCATTGAATAGCTGAGATCATTGAACTGTACAAAGACCGTTTTATATTTTTTCGATTTTGTTACGAGTATTTTATAGTGGCTTACATCAATAGAGCGAAATCCCAAGATAGAAATTTTTAAGATATCTCGTTTGTATTTTAATATTTTTAAATGATTTTTTTAGCATTGAACAGCTGAGATTTTTCGGTATAAAGACCGTTTTGTACTTTTTTTATTTTGTTTACAGGTGTTTTAAAGAGGCTACTTCAGTCAAGTGAAATCCAATGGAAGAAATTTATAAAAATGTCTCTTCTACATTTTTATATTTTTAAATTATTTTTTGGCATTCGATATCTCAGATATTTCGGTACAAAGACCGTTTAGTACTTTTTCGACCTTGTTTAGGGGAATTTTTAAAAAGCTATTTCAGTCAAGTGAAATCCCATTGTAGAAATATATAAAAATATCTCTTCTACATTTTAATATTTTTAAATGATTTTTTTGTCATTGGATAGCTGAGATCTTTCGGTACAAAGACCGTTTTGTACATTTTCGACTTTGTTTAAGGGAATTTTAAAAAAGCTACTTCAGTCAAATGAAATTCAATGGAAGAAATTTATAAAAATATCTCTTCTACATTTTAATATTTTTAAATGAATATTTGTCATTGGATAGCTGAGATCTTTCGGTACAAAGATCGTTTTGTACTTTTTCTACTTTGTTTAGGGAAATTTCAAAAAAATCTACTTCAGTCAAGTGAAATCCAGTGGTAGGAATTTATAAAAATATCTCTTCTACATTTTAATATTTTTAAATTATTTTTTGGCATTCGATATCTCAGATCTTTCGGTTCAAAGACCGTTTTGTACTTTTTCGACTTTGTTTAGGGGAATTTTAAAAAAGCTATTTCAGTCAAGTGAAATCCAATGGTAGAAATTTATAAAAATATCTCTTCTACATTTTAATATTTTTAAATGATTTTTTTGTCATTGGATAGCTTAGATCTTTCTCTACAAAGACCGTTTTGTACTTTTTCGACTTTGTTTAGGGGAATTTTAAAAAAGCTACTTCAGTCAAGTGAAATCCAATGGTAGGAATTTATAAAAATATGTCTTCTATATTTTAATATTTTTAAATGATTTTTATGTCATGGGATGGCTGAAATCTTTCTGTACAAAGACCGTTTTTTTTACATTTTCGACTTTCTCTAGGGGAATTTTAAAAAAGCTACTTCAGTCAAATGAAATCCAATGCTAGAAATTTCTAAAAATATCTCTTCTACATTTTAATATTTTTAAATGATTTTTTTGTCATGGGATAGCTCAGATCTTTCGGTACAAAGACCGTTTTGTACTTTTTCGACTCTGTTTAGGGAAATTTAAAAAAAACTACTTCAGTGAAGTGAAATCCAATGGTAGAAATTTATAAAAATATCTCTTCTACATTTTAATATTTGTAAATCATTATTTGACATTCGATATCTCAGATCTTTTCGTACAAAGACCGTTTTGTACTTTTTTTATTTTGTTTACAGTTGTTTTAAAGAGGCTACTTCAGTCAAATGAAATCCAGTGGTAGAAATTTATAAAAATATCTCTTCTACATTTTAATATTTTTAAATGAATTTTGTCATTGGATAGCTGAGATCTTTCGGTACAAAGACCATTTTTTTTCCAGCTGTTTTAAAGAGGCTACTTCAGTCAAGCGAAATCCTATAGTAAAATTTTATAAATATGTCTTTTCGACATTTAAAGATTTTTAAATGATTTTTTTGTCATGGGATAGCTGAGATCTTTAGGTACAAATACCGTTTTGTATTTTTTTTTATTTTGTTTACAGGTGTTTTAAAGAGGCTACTTCAGTCAAGTGAAATCCAATGGTAAAAATTTATAAAAATATCTCTTCTACATTTTAATATTTTTAAATATTTTTTTTCCTTTTTTTGTCATTGGATAGCTTAGATCTTTCTGTACAAAGACCGTTTTTTACATTTTCGACTTTGTTTAGGGGAATTTTAAAAAAGCTACTTCAGTCAAATGAAATCCAATGGAAGAAATTTATAAAAATATCTTTTCTACATTTTAATATTTTTAAATGTTTTTTTTGTCATTGGATAGCTTAGATCTTTCGGTACAAAGACCGTTTTGTACTTTTTCGAATTTGTTTAGGGGAATTTTTAAAAAGCTTACTTCAATCAAATGAAATCCAATGGTGGAAATTTATAAAAATATCTCTTCTACATTTTAATATTTTTAAATGATTTTTTTGTCATGGGATAGCTGAGATCTTTCGGTACAAGTACCGTTTTGTACTTTTTTAATTTTGTTTACAGATGTTTTAAAAAAAGCTACTTCAGTCAAATGAAATCCAATGGAAGAAATTTATAAAAATATCTTTTCTACATTTTAATGTTTTTAAATGTTTTTTTGTCATTGGATAGCTTAGATCTTTCGGTACAAAGACCGTTTTGTACTTTTTCGACTTTGTTTAGGGGAATTTTAAAAAAGATACTTCAGTCAAGTGAAATCCAATGGTAGGAATTTATAAAAATATCTCTTCTACATTTTAATATTTTTTAAATGATTTTTTTGGCATTGGATAGCTGTGATCTTTCGGAACAAAGACTGTTTTGTACTTTTTTGATTTTGTTTACAGGTATTTTAAAGAAGCTACTTCATTCAAGCAAAATCCTATAGTAGAATTTTATAAATTTGTCTTTTTACTTTTAAAGATTTTTAAATGATTTTTTGGCATTCGATGTCTCAGATCTTTCGGTACAAAGCCCGTTTTGTACTTTTTCGACTTTGTTTAGGATAATTTTAAAAAAGCTACTTCAGTCAAATGAAATCAAATGGTAGTAATAAAAAAAAAAAAAAAAAAAAAAAAAAAAAAAGAATATCTTCTACATTTTAATGTTTTTTTTTTTTTTTTTTTTTTTTTCTTTTTCTTTTTTGGCATTGGATATCTCAGATCTTTCGGCACAAAGACCGTTTTGTACTTTTTTGACTTTGTTTAAGGGAATTTTAAAAAAAGCTACTTTAGTCAAGTGAAATCCAATGAAAGAAATTTATAAAAATATCTCTTCTATATTTTAATATTTTTAAAATATTTTTTGGCATTCGATATCTCAGATCTTTCGGTACAAAGACCGTTTTGTACTTTTTTGATTTTGTTTACAGGTGTTTTAAAGAGGCAAATGAAATCCAATGGTAGGAATTTATAAAAATATCTCTTCTACACTTTAATATTTTTAAATGATTTTTTTGTCATTGGATACCTGAGATCTTTCGGTACAAAGACCGTTTTGTACTTTTTCGACTTTGTTTAGGGGAATTTTAAAAAAGCTATTTCAGTCAAGTGAATTCCAATGGTAGAAATTTATAAAAATATCTCTTCTACATTTTAATATTTTTAAATGATTTTTTTGTCATTGGATAACTTAGATCTTCCTGTAAAAAGACCGTCTTTTACATTTTCGACTTTGTTTAGATGAATTTTAAAAAAGCTACTACAGTCAAGTGAAATCCAATCGTAGAAATTTATAAAAATATCTCTTCTATATTTTAATATTTGTAAATTAATATATTTGTCATTCGATATCTCAGATCTTTTGGTACAAAAACCGTTTTGTACTTTTTTGATTTTGTTTACAGGTGTTTTAAAGAGGCAAATGAAATCCAATGGTAGAAATTTTTAAAAATATCTCTTCTACACTTTAATATTTTTAAATGATTTTTTTTTGTCATTGGATAGCTGAGATCTTTCGGTAAAAAGACCGTTTTGTACTTTTTTGATTTTGTTTACAGGTGTTTTAAAGAGGCTACTTCAGTCAAGTGAAATCCAATGGAAGAAATTTATAAAAATATATCTTCTACATTTTTATATTTTTAAATAATTTTTTGGCATTCGATATCTCAGATATTTCGGTACAAAGACCGTTTTGTACTTTTTCGACCTTCTTTAGGGGAATTTTAAAAAAGCTACTTCAGTCAAATGAAATCCAATGGAAGAAATTTATAAAAATATCTCTTCTACATTTTAATATTTTTAAATGAATTTTTGTTATTGGATAGCTGAGATCTTTCGGTACAAAGATCGTTTTGTTTTTTTCGACTTTGTTTAGGGAAATTTTAAAAAATCTACTTCAGTCAAGTGAAATCCAGTGGTAGGAATTTATAAAAATATCTCTCCTACATTTTAATATTTTTAAATTATTTTTTGGCATTCGATATCTCAGATCTTTCGGTACAAAGACCGTTTTGTACTTTTTCGACTTTGTTTAGGGGAATTTTAAAAAAGCTATTTCAGTCAAGTGAAATCCAATGGTAGAAATTTATAAAAATATCTCTTTTACATTTTAATATTTTTAAATGATTTTTTTGTCATTGGATAGCTTAGATCTTTCTCTACAAAGACCGTTTTGTATTTTTCGACTTTGCTTAGGGGAATTTTAAAAAAGCTACTCCAGTCAAGTGAAATCCAATGGTAGGAATTTATAAAAATATGTCTTCTACATTAATATTTTTAAATGATTTTTATGTCAAGGGATGACTGAGATCTTTCTGTACAAAGACCGTTTTTTATATTTTCGACTTTCTCTAGGGGAATTTTAAAAAAGCTACTTCAGTCAAGTGAAATCCAATGCTAGAAATTTCTAAAAATATCTCTTCTACATTTTAATATTTTTAAATGATTCTATTGTCATGGGATAGCTAAGATCTGTCGGTAGAAAGACCGTTTTGTAATTTTTCGACTTTGTTTACAGGTGTTTTAAAGAAGCTACTTCAGTCAAGTGAATTCCATTGGTAGAAATTTATAAAAATATCACTTGTACATTTTAATATTTTTAAATGATTTTTTGTCATGGGATAGCTGAGTTCTTTCTGTACAAACACCGTTTTGTACTTTTTAGACTTTTATTAGGGGAATTTTAAAAAAGTTACTTCTGTCAAGTGAAATCCAATGGTAGAAATTTATAAAAATATCTCTTCTACATTTTAATATTTTTAAATGATTTTTTTGTCATTGGATAGGTAAGATCTTTCGGTACAAAGACCGTTTTGTACTTTTGCGACTTTGTTTAGGGGAATTTTAAAAAAGCTACCTCAGTCAAGTGAATTCCAATATTAGAAATTTTTAAAAATATCTCGTCTACATTTTAATAGTTTTAAATCATTCTGTTGTCATGGGATAGCTAAGATCTTTCAGTACAAAGACCGTTTTGTACTTTTTTAAATTTTGTTTACAGGTGTTTTAAAGAGGCTACTTCAGCCAAGTGAATTCCAATGGTAGAAATTTATAAAAATATCTCGTCTACATTTTAATATTTTTAAATGATTCTTTTGTCATGGGATAGCTAAGATCTTTCGGTACAAAGACCGTTTTGTACTTTTTAGACTTTTATTAGGGAAATTTTAAAAAAGCTACTTCTGTCAAGTGAAATCCAATGGTAGAAATTTATAAAAATATCTCTTCTACATTTTAATATTTTTAAATGATTTTTTTGTCATTGGATAGCTTAGATCTTTCTCTACAAAGACCGTTTTGTATTTTTCGACTTTGCTTAGGGGAATTTTAAAAAAGCTACTCCAGTCAAGTGAAATCCAATGGTAGGAATTTATAAAAATATGTCTTCTACATTAATATTTTTAAATGATTTTTATGTCAAGGGATGACTGAGATCTTTCTGTACAAAGACCGTTTTTTATATTTTCGACTTTCTCTAGGGGAATTTTAAAAAAGCTACTTCAGTCAAGTGAAATCCAATGCTAGAAATTTCTAAAAATATCTCTTCTACATTTTAATATTTTTAAATGATTCTATTGTCATGGGATAGCTAAGATCTGTCGGTAGAAAGACCGTTTTGTAATTTTTCGACTTTGTTTACAGGTGTTTTAAAGAAGCTACTTCAGTCAAGTGAATTCCATTGGTAGAAATTTATAAAAATATCACTTGTACATTTTAATATTTTTAAATGATTTTTTGTCATGGGATAGCTGAGTTCTTTCTGTACAAACACCGTTTTGTACTTTTTAGACTTTTATTAGGGGAATTTTAAAAAAGTTACTTCTGTCAAGTGAAATCCAATGGTAGAAATTTATAAAAATATCTCTTCTACATTTTAATATTTTTAAATGATTTTTTTGTCATTGGATAGGTAAGATCTTTCGGTACAAAGACCGTTTTGTACTTTTGCGACTTTGTTTAGGGGAATTTTAAAAAAGCTACCTCAGTCAAGTGAATTCCAATATTAGAAATTTTTAAAAATATCTCGTCTACATTTTAATAGTTTTAAATCATTCTGTTGTCATGGGATAGCTAAGATCTTTCAGTACAAAGACCGTTTTGTACTTTTTTAAATTTTGTTTACAGGTGTTTTAAAGAGGCTACTTCAGCCAAGTGAATTCCAATGGTAGAAATTTATAAAAATATCTCGTCTACATTTTAATATTTTTAAATGATTCTTTTGTCATGGGATAGCTAAGATCTTTCGGTACAAAGACCGTTTTGTACTTTTTAGACTTTTATTAGGGAAATTTTAAAAAAGCTACTTCTGTCAAGTGAAATCCAATGGTAGAAATTTATAAAAATATCTCTTCTACATTTTAATATTTTTAATTGATTGTTTTGTCATTGGACAACTAATATCTTCCGGTACAAAGACCGTTTTGTACTTGTACGACTTTTTTTAGGGGAATTTTAAAAAAGCTACTTCAGTCAAGAGAATTCCAATAGTAGAAATTTATAAAATATCTCGTCTACATTTTAATATTTTTAAATGATTCTTTTGTCATGGGATAGCTAAGATCTTTCGGTACAAAGACCATTCTGTACTTTTTAGACTTTTATTAGGGGAATTTTAAAAAAGCTACTTTAGTCAAGTGAAATCCAATGGTAGAAATTTATAAAAATATCTATTCTACATTTTAATATTTTTAAATGATTTTTTCTCCTTTGATAGTTGAGGTCTTTCGGTACAAAGACCGTTTTCTACTTTTTTTGATTTTGTTTACAGGTGTTTTAAAGAGGCTACTTCAGTCAAGTTAAATACATTGGTAGAAATTTATTAAAATATCTCTTCTACATTTTAATATTTTTAAATGATTTTTTTGTCATAGGATAGCTAAGATCTTTCGTTACAAAGACCGTTTTGTACTTTTACGACATTGTTTAGGGGAATTTTAAAAAAGCTACTTCAGTCAAGTGAATTACAATGATAGAAATTTATAAAAATATCTCGTCTACATTTTAATATTTTTAAATGATTCTGTTGTCATGGGATAGCTAAGATCTGTCGGTACAAAGACCGTTTTGTAATTTTTCGACTTTGTTTACAGGTGTTTTAAAGAGGCTACTTCAGTCAAGTGAATTCCAATGGTAGAAATTTATAAAAATATCTCGTCTACATTTTAATATTTTTATATGATTCTTTTGTCATGGGATAGCTAAGATCTTTCGGTACAAAGACCGTTTTGTACTTTTTAGACTTTTATTAGGGGCATTTTAAAAAAGCTACTTCTGTCAAGTGAAATCCAATGGTAGAAATTTATAAAAATATCTTTTCTACATTTTAATATTTTTAAATTATTTTTTGGCATTCGATATCTCAGATCTTTCGGTACAAAGACCATTTTGAACTTTTTCGTCTTTGTTTAGGGGAATTTTAAAAAAGCTATTTCAGTCAAGTGAAATTTAATTGCATAAATTTATAAAAATATCTCTTCTACATTTTAATATTTTTAAATAATTTTTCTGTCATTGGATAGCTGAGATCTTTCGGTGTGAAGACCGTTTTGTACTTTTTTGGTGTTGTTTACAGGTGTTTAAAGAGGCTACTTCAGTCAAGCGAAATCCTGTAGTAGAAATTTATAAATGTATCTTTTCTACATTTAAATCTTTTTAAATGATTTTTTGGCATTGGATATCTGAGAGCTTGCGGTACAAAGAACGTTTTATATTTTTTCGATTTTGCTATGGGGGTTTTAAAGGGGCTTACTTAAATCAAGCGAAATCCTATGAAGTTTTGAAGTTCATATAAATATATATTTTTCTCTTCTACATTTTAATATTTTTAAATGATTTTTTTAGCATTGAATGTTAGAAATTTATAAAGATATCTCGTCTACAAGTAAATATAAACTGATGATTACCTCAATCAAGTAAAATCCCATGGTAGAAATTTATAAAGATATCTTTAAGATCATTTAAAAGTCATTTCTAAAGATCATTTTAATACTTGTAATTTTTGTTTCATTATATAACTGATATCTTTCTTTACAAAGAACGTTTTATATCTTTTCGACTTTGTCACGGGTATTTTATAATTACTTACTTCAATAGAGCTAAATCACATTTTAGAAATTTTTAAAGATATCTCGTTTGTATTTTAATTGTCTTTAAACTTTTTTTTCGGGGGGGGGGGGGGGGGGGCATTAGATATCGGAGATTTCTCTGTACAAAGATCTTTTTACATTTTTTAGATTTTTTACGGGTATTTTAAAGTGGCTTACTTGAATAGAGAGAAATCCCATTATAGAAATTTATAAAGATATCTCGTCAACATTTTAATTTTTTAAATGATTTTTTTAGCATTGAATTTCTGAGATATTTCTGTACAAATACCTCTTTATATTTTTTTCGATTTTTTTACGGGTATTTTAAAGGTGTTTACTTCAATGAAGCGAAATCCTATGACAGAAATTTATAGAAATATCTCGTCTATATTTTTCTCGTCTATAATTTTTTTTTATATTGAACAGCTGAGATCTTTCTGTACAAAGACCGTATTACAATTTTTGATTTCGATACAGGTATTTTAAAGTGACTTACTTCAGTCAAGCGAAATCCCATTGTAGAAATTTATAAAAATATCTCGCCTACATTTAAAAAAAATTATTTTTTTTTCCTTACATTGAATAGCCTTTGCGATTTCATTTATTTTAAAGAGGCTACTGCAGTTAAACGAAACAATGCCTTCGCTTTAAAGCTAATGCTATGAAAGAAATTTATAAAAGTTTATCGTCTGTGTTTTACTAGTTTTAAGTATTTTTTTTTTCTTACTTTGCCTAGTTGATATCGATTTGCACAAAGGCCATTTTCTATTTTTCGATTTATTTTACGGGTATTAAAAAAAAAAAAAAAAAAACTTTGATCAAGCGAAACAATTTACTAGCTTATAATAATTCTTTCGACGATAATCCAACGGTCGAAATTTATAAATAAATCTCGTCTGCATTTTAATATTTTGTTCCCCCTTTAATGGCTCAGAGCGATCTCTTCAAAGGCCTTTTTCTACTTTTTTAATTTTCTTTACAGGACAGTTTCATTTTCGGAACCGTTTTCAAAAGTGATATTATCCTCATATTTAAAATCTACCATCAGTATCGAAAAAAGTAAAAAGCGGTCTCTATACTAACCATCGTCAGCTATACTATGCAGAAAAAAAAATAATTAAAAATTGGAATGAAAATATGGCATCTTTATAAAAATCTTCCGTAGGTTTACTATAATTGAGTTTGTCTTTTCGCGTGACTGAAAAAACCGTTATTCTAAAATTTAGATCAGCTAGACTATGACAGGCTTTGGAATATATACGTATTATTTAGTTAAAATAGTATAAGAACTTTAAAAATCATTCGTTTATCTTTCTGAAAGGGAAAAAGGAAGGAAAGACAATTTATATACAATAAAGCATAAATATATCATTTACGGATGTGAATTTTACCGCAACAGAATATATTTGCTAAAGTATTGTAAATTAGTCATAATTTTCGATAGAAGTGTCAAAATAAATATATTTCTATCTTTTAAATTAGTGTTATCCAATTTAATCATGAATTGCATAATAATTACTTTATATTTTAGAGTGGGTTTACAGCAAACTTTTATTGATTAAAATAGAAATATTTATGATAAGGAACATTTAAACTAATTCATTAAGAATTGTCTAAAAGAATGATACAAAAAAAAAAAAAAAAAAAGATATAGAAAAATTTAATACAAATGTATTTATTCTCGAATATATCTATTCATTTTTAATGTCAGAACCATTGTTATTTTATTTCTGCCCTTTCTTCTTTTCCCTTTGTCGACTGCAGATGACAAAAAGTTAATTCTGTTATGTTTTATGAATTAACGAATATATCACTTTGATGTTGTACGCAATTAAAGAATCTTTTTTAGAAATTAAACTTCAAATATATGGAAGAAAAATAATAAAAATGGTAAATCTGTTTTTATTCGAAATCAATAATGCTTTTAAAGTACATTTGAGATTAGATGCCAGTTAAACAAACTTTTTGAAATCAACATGTATTTACATCATTTCTGAAATTCATTTCTGATCGAACTTCTTGCGTGAGATATCATGCATTCAGAAAAGGATGTTTTTATTTTTTCATCCTAAAGCAGCAAACAACATTTTACTAATAGCCACAGGCAAGATTTTACACCTTCGTCCCTGTAAGACTCCCTACAGGGTAAACCCATATCGTCTTTCACCCTAATTACTCTTAAGGCGTCTCCCTTTTAAAGGCGGAGTTAAACACCATTTTCGACTCTTTTAAATCAAAGTGCTTCAACTTTTTATACAAATAGCATAGATTAAATTTTTTTAAAAATCAAAATAAAAAACATTTTCTGAAAGCTAAATAATTAAACTCTGCATGCTGTTTTACCAAATTTTAAAATGTCAAACAGATTTTTCGTAATAAGACATTAAAGGTGAATTTTAAAGACTATAAAATAACGCACTTGTATCGCCTTAAAATTCAAAAAAGAAATAAAATTTCAGAATGACGTGCATACTTTAAACCTACAGGTTTTCAAAACAACAAAAATTATTAAATTTCAGCAAAATGCAAAGGAATGAAAGCGATAAATTTCTTTCATTGAAATAACATTAGCCGTTCTATCTCGGAGCGTTACTGATGTAGGGCCTTAACCGAGCTGCGCGGTTGGACTTGGTGATTAAAGGCTTATGGGCGGCAGCACGGCCATAAAAATTAAGCAGATGAGCTTCCTTACGGATGGTATTCATGGAAACAACACATCCTGAAGCTTGTTGAAATTCTTGGCGTATGTGTAACATTGGTTGGTTGCGGTTCTTCCGAATTTCTCTAGACAGAACCCGTCGGTCTCTATCTCCCAGTTTCGTCGGTCTCTATCTCCCAGTTTCGTCGGTCTGCCTACTCTGGCCACATTCTGACAATCACCATTCAGCTTCCATTTTCTAATCACATAAGCCACAGTCGTTTTGGGGTAATTAAGCTCGCTAGATATGTCGATTAAAGATCGGCCATTTCGGTGGTACCCGATGATCACACCTTTCTCAAAATCAGACAGCTCTGTTCTTCTTGGCATCATGCATGCGATTGATGTCAGTGTTGTTTTCGACACCACATTTAACAGTGGAGAACTTGACGTATTTCAGGATCGCAGATATCGACATTTGCATAAGAGCCATTATCAATTATGTATCAATGGGTAGATTTGACACAAATGCTTCGATTTTTTATAATTATTTTTATCCTGAAATAGGTTCGTTCTGGTAATTATCTAAGAAAAAAAGTAAATCACCAGTAAAAAACGTAAATGGAGATTTGGCAATTTGCGTAAAATCTGACGTCATTCAACTGCCTTCAGAGACTAATTGAAAATCAGTTCACTCCTATCCACAATAACTTTCTGAATTTCCACGAAATTCGATCGGATTTTTTTATGGGTAGCTCCATAGAGTTGAATATTAAATTATGTAAAATGATAAATTTTATCGTTCACGCATACGCTGATTAAAAAATATTTCATACAAATACTCATATTTTAGAAAACTTTTAATATATTTATATTTCAACAGCACCTTATTCTTTCTACTACATTTTGCGAATTTTTCTGAATGTGGCTTTATATTTGGTTGAAAAAATTGCATGACATAGAACATTTTAGAAAATATTTAATATATTTATACTTCAATGAATTTTGGTGAACTCCCCCCCCCCCTCCCTTTTCTTCTTTGCAAAGCATCTGCAA
This sequence comes from Maratus speculifer, assembly GCA_964019185.1. Taxonomy (NCBI): domain Eukaryota; kingdom Metazoa; phylum Arthropoda; class Arachnida; order Araneae; family Salticidae; genus Maratus; species Maratus speculifer. The sequence goes on along the minus strand of OZ025295.1, from coordinate 245,391,469 downwards.
AAGTTTTTGCAAAGAAAAATTTTCTAATTTATTAATAGCCGACTTATTTTAAAACTTGAAATATGTAATATTGATTAAAGTAGTCTGCTTTGTTTAAAAAAAATGATACCTTAAAATCGTGAAACCGAATCAAAACGAAAAAAAAAATCTGCTTTATGCGGGATCTTTATGCCATCATCATTAGATTCTTCTATGCTTTGGTATAGGAGAAATGCTTTGAATGGGACGATTTTGACAATATCATGCTAAACATAGACATGGAAAAAATCGCCAAACAAAATGTACATTTGGGACACTTTCATCCTAGCGCCCGGGGCACATGCCCTTTTCCCCCAACCCTCTCTTAGTTTTGGCCCTGAATGTGAATAAAGCTCTTTTTCTTTTCTATCACAATTGTCAAGTACTTATTAGCAGCAATATTGTATTAGATATTATATTAATTCAATACTAGTTTTTTTAGTCAGTTATTAAAAAATGTCAATTTCTGGAGAATCCCTTATGATTCAGCCGTTTTTAGAGAGCAGAATAAAAACATCTCACTAAAATAATGATATCTTTTTGAATTTTCACGATATTTGATTGGATTTTTTTTATAAGTCACTCCATAGAATTGACTATTAAATGATGTAAAAAAAATGTTTTTCTAGTTCGCGCATGCGCAGATACAAATTATTTTATACAACTACTCATATTTCATAAAATATTTAACATATTTATATTCCAATTGCGCTACATTTTTTCTACTGCATTTTGCCAATTTTTCTGAAATTTGCGTTAAATTTGGTCAAAAACCCAGCATGATATAAACGAAAAACATACCAGAATTTTTTGAATTTTTAAAAAAAATCTCTCTATCGCCAATCGCCATAAATATACATGCTATTCTCACAAAAATTAGTGTACATATTCTACTGTATTCATATATTTGCATTCTAAAGCGATAAGTCGTTTCATGTACAGGGCGATCCCAAATATTTCTATTATTCTTTGTTTTTTTGCCGGCCTCCTAATTACCCGCTTAACAAATGAATGTAAATAAATATAAAGTGAAACATAATCTTTATATTTCTGAAGTTCCAGAAGAATCCGACCCGTATATTTTTAAATATTTGACAAAATGTCAAAAACTGAAAGTGTACAAGTACTTTTTGGTAGATAGTGTATATACAAACGCGGAGTCGTTAGCCCTAGTAGATTCACTTTGACCACCGTCGTTTAACACTAGAAAGCCGGGAAGGTGTCATTTCGACACCGATCACTGGACTAACTGTCCATTCGAACTAGAAAAATCTTCAAAAAATATGTCATATGTCAGTTGCAATGAAATGAACTATACAAATAAAGTAAATATTTTCAAATTATTTTTCTGGTTTTAAATGTATTTTATAAATGTTGCGCAAAATTTCCCGGCGTTCTAGTGTTAACCTTTTCTGACTCTGAGATATTCTGTTTCTAAAATTATGAAACGATTCACTGAACCAAAATTTACAAACAAATTTATTAGAAAATAAATACATGCTATTTTCATGTGTTTTATAAAAGTTAAAGTATTATTAAAGTTAAAGTTTTTTTTGTGTGGCTGGTGAACTTATTGTAAGCTCCAGCAGCAATATGTGTATCAATATTGTAAAAATATTGTTAGATTCGTTGGTGTTGCCAAAGTGGTAAAACTTAAATTTTAAATCTTGAATTTTCCGCCAATATGTATGCGCATGTCCATTAGAGCATGTAAATTTGCATGCCCGGTCACGGCTTGATAGCTAGAAAAATATTCGGCCCGGCCTGACCAATATAATTTCTAAAATTTCCGCTCAAACCCGGCCCAGGTCAAAAAAATGCTAAAATTTCGGCCCGCGCCCGGCCCGAATGAATTTTCACAAAACATTGATTCTTAAGGAGGAAGAGTTTTGACCCCCCCCCCCAAAAAAAAATCTTAGTCTTTATATATATTCATATATACATACATATATATATATATATATATATATGTATGTATGTATGTATATATATATAATCTTCATTTACATAGAAGTGCCACAGGCTGCAATAACTATGTTTTTAATGAAGCTCTGTTTATTGCATGTCTATGTTTCGAATATCATATAATATTAATACATATTCTCTGTAATGGAGACATGAAAATCTAAAAAAGGTACATAGTAAAATCTTTTAAAATGGAATTGCACAGTATTAAAAAAAATCGTAAACACAAGTTTTTTTCTTAACATTTGTAAATGTATTACGTATTTCTCACATATTGCTGCACTCATTTTGCATGGATGACATCTTTTTCAGTTTAAATCAAGAATCCGTGATAGGCATGTTCTTTTTCATATGTTTAACTATATTTTAAATTAGTTATTTTTTAAAAAGCCTAGAAATCTACGATTTTTTTTTTTAAAGAATGAGTTTAATGTTTAATTGTAAAAGAATAGCGATTTAAAAATATAATTATTTTTTATATAACTAGGGGGGCTCAGTTCTCCTGCTCGCCACGCGCGCGAACCCCCCGGCGTAATCGCTTCGCGATTCCAAGTTGTAAGCTACCCCTGCTTGCTGCGCTCGGCAATACCCCATGGTATGAATAAGCAATTGCAGACCTTTCAAATGATGTGTCACACGACTGGTGTTGTAAAGAAATTAAAAATGTGCCCCCCCCCCCCCCTGGGAAGGCAGAGTGGGGGATGACACACAAGACATCCATAATATTAATAAGAAGTTGCAGGCATTTCAAGTGATGTGTCACACGACTAATGTTGTAAAGAAATTAAAAATGTCCCCCCCTGGGGTCGGATTGGGAAGGTTACACACAAGACATCCATAATATGAATAAGCTTAAGCAGTTGCAGACCTTTCAAATGATGTGTCACACGACTAATGTTGTAAAGAAATTAAAAATGTGACCCCCTGGGGGGCAGATTGGGGGGTGACACACTAGACATCCATAATATGAATAAGCAGTTGCAGACCTCTCAAATGATGTGTCACACGGCTGGTGTTGTAAAGAAATTAAAAATGTGATCCCCCTAGGGGGCAGAGGGGGGGGTGACACACAAGCCATCCATAATATGAATAAGCAGTTGCAGACTTTTCAAATGATGTGTCACACGACTGGTGTAGTAAAGAAATTAAAAATGTGCCCCCCCTGGGGGCAGAGCGGAGGGTGACACACAAGACATCCATAATATGAATAAGCAGTTGCAGACCTTTCGAATGACGTGTCACACAAGACATCCATAATATGAATAAGCAGTTGCAGACCTTTCGAATGATGTGTCACACGACTGGTGTTGTAAAGAAATTAAAAATGTGAGCCCCCTAGGGGGCAGAGGGGGGGGGTGACACACAAGCCATCCATAATATGAATAAGCAGTTGCAGACTTTTCAAATGATGTGTCACACGGCTGGTGTTGTAAAGAAATTAAAAATATGCCCCTCCTGCGAGGCAGAGTGGGGGGTGACACACAAGACATCCATAATATGAATAAGCAGTTGCAGACCTTTCGAATGATGTGTCACACGACTGGTGTTGTAAAGAAATTAAAAATGTGATCCCCCTGGGGGAGAGAGGGGTGGTGACACGCAAGACATCCATAATATGAATAAGCAGTTGCAGACCTTTCAAATGATGTGTCACACGACTGGTGTTGTAAAGAAATTAAAAATGTGCCCCCTGGGGTGCAGAGCGGAGAGGGACACACAGGACATCCATAATAGGAAAAGGCAGTTTCAAACCTTTCTAAAAATATGCAACACGAGTGCTGTGGATAAAAATTTTAAAAGTTCCCCTTTGGGGGGGGGGGTCAAAGTGGGGTGCGGCGCCCCAAACATGAATAATTGGAATAAGCAGTTACAGTTCTTTTAAACTATAGGAAGGCTCCGCCCCCCTGCTCGCTACGCTTGCCAAACCTCCGCGTAATCGCTTCGCTATTCCAAGTTGTAGGCTACGCCTGCTTGCTGCGCTCGCCATTACCCCATGGCTTCCCGATTTAGAGGTGGGCAATATATCAGTTACTTGTATATAATATAGTATATTCAATATACATTTGTATATTGTATATTTTACAACAATTTGAAAAGTATTTGTATATTGTATATTTTACAAAACTTAATATACAATATACTTTGTTACCCATAAGCAATAATTTTAATTTTTGCGTTCTAAAGAATTACATTAAAAATCAAAAGATATAAGTTATAAAATGTCTCGGATACTATATGTTTATAAATAGTAGAATAAGGGGAAACAGGACACACACCTTTATGCAATTGAATGTACTACCATTATTATTAATTTTTTAAAAGTATTCTAAAAGTATATCGAATATACATTTTGGAAAAAGAGTATATTGTGTAATATATATCTTTCGAAATTCCTAAAATGTCTGTATATTGTATATTTTGGGCAAAAATGGGCGAGTATTTGTATATTGTATATAATGTACTTTTTTCATGTATACTGCCCATCTCTGCTTTTGTTCTTTCCTTGTATATTTTATTCTTCCATGCTTATTAAGGTCATGTAAGAATAAATATCCGGTAAGAATATAAAAATCAGATTATGTGACACTAATGTAGGCGAAATTTTGGGATTCATAGGCACCTAATGTTAGGATATAAATGGTCGGCTCGCCTAATATTTAAAAAAAAAAAAAAAAAAAAAGTTTTTAGCTTCACAGAGTCACATTAGGATGCTTGCAAGGAATTCTGATATTCATAGACACTTATTTTACCTAACGTTCTTGATGAAAAGTACCAACAAAAAGGTCTTGTACTACTTCCTGATAATTTATTCTTTCATATTTTTGACTAAATATGCTGTGCAATAGGACGTCCGGCCATTTTAACCTTTGGACGTGGCTTTTACTTTCAGTATCTATGTAGAAATATCATTGGAAAATTTCAATTAATGTTGTACTTAAAGTATGTAACTAAAGCAGAAATAATTTGGAAATTCGAATTTCACTCACATTTATACTAAAATCTTATATATAATATAAAATGTTTTCCTTTTAATAGTAAATTTGAAATCTAAAAATAATTGGCAAAAAAATAATTGCTAGACGAATCCATCAAAGAATTTTAATTTTAATTAAGTTTTCAGAAATAAAAAATGGCAATATTTCTTGAAAAAATTTGAGTTATTATACTTAGCGATTTATTGTTTGATTACAGATAGTAAAAAAAGTATAAAAAAAATCTATTGAAATTGCGAAATTGTAACCCTATTTTTGTTAAAATAACTTAGTTTTAAAACTTTTTGTTAATTTAAAATATTGGTTTTGCTGTGATTTTAATTAACTATTTTTCGTAGAAATTAGAAAAATTAGTAAAAATTTCGTAGAAAGTTTAAGGTACTAAAAAATTAGAAAAATGTTTCTCAATTATGATTCTTGCTTTTAAATTTCAAAATTTAAAATAATTAAAAAGATAATGGCTGAAATATAAACGTAGTCATCCATTGTGGTTTCAACAATGAAAGTAAGACAAATAAAGCTACTATCGCTAAACTTGGCGAAAAAATCGTAAAAATCTGGAAAATATCGAGTAACTACAAAACTAATGGGAATAAAAGAAAAAAAATTTCGGCAATAGCTAGCATTTCGTATGATAAATCAGTGTACCAACTTTCGTCACGCTAGGCCAAAAGGTTTGGAAGTTTTTTGGCGAACATCTCCACAAACAAGCTGTTTTATATACATAGATGAAATGATTATTCTATTCTTTGAACCAAATAAAATTTACAAAGGGTAAGGGATGGCTGTTTGCTGGATTCCTTAATCTTAAACATTCCATACTGACAAATTTTATTAAAAAAAAAATATATATATATATATATAATTTTTCGTGTTTTTTTTTTTTTTTTTTTTTTCAAATGCTTTCTTTTATTCCTGATCTTCTCATTTTACTTAATGCCGATAAACTTATATTTTCTGTTCTCGAATTTTGTAATGATTCAAGAGCACTTAATAGCATTTTCTACTTTCTAAAACCGGATTGTATGCACTCCCCCTTTTTTTTCCAAATAAAAGATTAAACAAACCAACAAATAAATAAAAACTCTTTGTAAGTGTGCGGCCGGTACTGTCTTTCATCTGAAAAGGGTAGAAGTAGATGTGATTTTTTTCACATGCTACTTGGTGGGTATCAGGCTAATGGTTTCTTGACCAGTAGGAGGTCAATTGAAGATTGGATGTGATGATGGCTAAACGCGTTATCACTAGTGCATCAACAGAGAATTTTCCTCTACCCCCTCCTCCCCCAGGTTAGACATTCAAACTGCTTTCTTTTCATCAATTGTACATATAAACAAGAAAGTAAAAGTCTTTTCCTTGGACGAAAGCAATTCTTTACAAAACCGGCTTTTTGACTCTACAAAGGAAACACCATGATCTGTGAAATTAATTCTTGGAAAATAATTTTTTGGAGGTGTTATCTTTCACTTTCTTTTTACCCAAATTATACACTTTTCTTAGTTTGTTGGTTTTAATTCACTAAGTTATTAATAGCAATATTTTTTGCATACTTTCTTTAGTATTCTACAGCATCTTTTCTGGTGGACATTTATATTAGTGCAGAGGGGGTAGAGTTGCCCGGGCACACAGGGTTTCCCCCTACCGGATACGCCTGTAGTCTGTATTTATGGCCGTCAGCGTTTTATCTCACCTTAAAGGAATAGTATTATAACCACATTTAGATATGATGCTGATGGGGACCATAACATTCCTTGTCAAAAGATGGTGTCTGTGGCATTCATAGCCTTTTTTTTTTTTTTTTTTTTTTTTTTTTACAGAATCTTGCAAAAGAATTCTTAAACATTGCGGTCTATAGGCGCAATAAATTCAAAAGGAATTTTAACAATGTTATAGTATTTAAAACACAACAATTAGATACATATCTTTTATATACATCGTAAAAAGCTTAAAAGAATGATGTTTGCGACATTAAGTCTTTTTATTTTACAGGGTGTGAAAAAAACCAGAGATACATTGTCGTTTATAGTCGATGATGCACAGAAAGACATTTTAATTTAACTATATAATTTTTTACTCGTACGTGAAACTTTTGTCTGCTTTTAATAAGCTATTTAATATGGGTGTTGCAAACGATGTACGCAAACATTCGTGTATACTACATACACAGTTGCTCAAAATAATTTGAAAACGTGACTCTTTATGTGTGCCTTAGCAAGTTCTTTGTATCATTGTTTTGAAAGAAATTTAGATCATTAATTTAATTAGAGAATTATCATCATTTATAATGTTAATAGCGATATACAGAGATGCATAAAAGTATTTAAATATAATGGTACATATAAGTCTTAATTTTTGAAAATTATTTTATATACTTCAGGGTATCGTTTTTCTTTCTTTCTTTCTTTTCTCATTACAAATAAAACTTTTGATTTTTATGTTAAGAAGCAAACAAGATTGTTAATATAGTGAAATTTTTCTGTATTGGACATCTACGGTTCGAAAAAAAAGATATCCAAGTTAGAGAAGTATCCAACTTATAGAGGTTAGACATAATGTTAAATATCCCAATAATCCGTTCTCAGAAAAGTGTCCAACTTGGGAAGTTTTCTTTCTAAAATTTCTTTAGTTATTTGCAATTACTATAAAGGGAAGAAATTAAAAAAAAAATTTTAAAAAAATTTTTTCATATTACAATAATGGGTAATGTTTGTATAAACTTCCGTGACTTAAGTACTTATTACTATTTATAATTTTAATTTTAGTAATTTATTTGTTAAATTAAACTTTCTTTAATTATTAAATCAATTATAAAATCCCTTACTTTAAATAAATGTGCTTTTCTAACGTCCATAACAATAATTAGAGCCCTTTACCTCACAATGCTCCTTTCCTAATAGAATATATATTTATAAAAACAATAATTAAATAAGAAAAATAAATCTTGCTATGACGCATGGATTATAAAACACTTTCCAACGACTCAGAAAAGTAGTTTCCCATATGGTCCTTATATTTGTGAGTCCCTGTATTTCGCTATAAATGTTATCCATTCTAAAATTTAGATCTGAGTTATATCGCTATTTATCGTTAGCGCTACACAAATATAGTGATAGTGTGATATATCGAGATATTACGATAGTCACAATACAACTATGTACGGCAATATATCGTTAAATAATAGTTATTTAATATCGCTATCCAAATATTAAAAAATAATACTTAACAAAAAATTTTGACATTTGCTTATTTTGATATTGCTTATTTTGACATTTATACTGTTTTAAAGTGTCGCACAAAATAATATGTACGACCCTGTAAAAATAGTCAGAAACGTTCATTTTTCATAGAGGATTTTTTTCTTGAGTCTATAAACAACATATATCATTTCATTAGTTTTTAAAATATTGAAACTGTTATAAAACAGGTTTAAAAACAATGCATGACACAGGCTCATTGGAATAATGAGAAAAAATTACATTCACAAAACATTTAATTAACACAGATAAATGCATAATTGCTGGATTGATTCGAGAAGAGATATGACGTCACATACGTAATACTTGTCACATGATCACTGCAAGTATGCGATAATTCTTTTTGATGTCCACAGAAAAATCGTCTAAATTTATTTTAAATTTCTTTCACCCATAGACCGTTATGTTAAATAATTCTTTTGCGATGACCTGTAAAAAAACTATAAGTGCCACATATACCATTTTCAATAGGGAACTTTCTGGAGTCCATATATACAACATATTCAAATTTCAAGATGATACGAGTATCTTTACGCGAGTTTTTAACACTTTTCATCTTCGTTGGAAAGTGTTAATAATCGTCTGAATTTATTTTTAATTTTTTCCGTCCATAGACCATAATGTTAAAGAATTCTTTTGCTATGTCCTGTAAAAAAACTATAAGTACCACATACACCATTTTCAATAGGGAACATGCTGGAGTCCACATATACAACGTATCAGATTTTCATGATGATACGAGCATTTTTACGTGAGTTATCGCGCGGACAGACAGACAGACTGACGGACATACGGACAGACAAACTGAAGTTATAAACACTTTTCAACTTCGTTGGAAAGTGTTAAAAGCAATGTTTCCTTTCTAAAATAAGTGATTAATTTCTCTACTGTTACTCGATAAAATATTCATGAGTAAAACATTATTGATAAATACAAAAATAGAAAACTTATATAATCATCTATTCTGATAGTTAACATTTAAGGTTTAACCATTTCCGCCATTTTTGTTAAAATCATGTTTGTGAAGAAAATTTTTGCAGCAATAAATTTTCGAATTATACTTGTTACAATACTTTGTTTTGTACCAAATATTATGCATAAAAACGATAGTTTTTCGACAAATCGTTAATAAAATAGTTGATTTTGCCTTAATATGACTTTTTTTTAAAATTTAGACAAATAAAAAATCAATTTTTTAAAAAAAATTATTATATTAAATAAAAATAGTTTCATGTAAAGGAAATTATAAGAAATATTATTTTTCATTAAATTCGTAAAAAAAATAAAATAAAATAAAATAAAAATAAAAAAGACTGTTCTCGTGTTGATAAGAACACGTATATCATATAAAATTTCCTCCAAAATAACACGTATCCCCCAAATTTGATCAAAATATGATATAACTGTGGATTGTTCTAATTGGTCACCATGGAGTTTCAAGACTTTTATGGAAAAAGTAAAATTAAAATGCTTAATTAAAATAATTATATGTAAATTTAAATATTTTATATCTTGAAAAGGTAATGTTTGCTTCAGGATGAGATTGCATTTTATCATTTTATACGTATAAAAAAAATCAATTACTTCATAGAGATATAATTTAGATTCAAATACCACTTCATAGCCCAGCTTCAAACCTTCGCTCCCTTTCGCCCTCAGGTCTTTAACCTCCCAAACTGTTCTGTGATTCCCTCCCGCTGAAATATCATTTCATTGTGTACCTACTTGTAGAACGAACAAAACTTTCTCACTTTCATATTACCGGTCTGCCTAAGGACATTTGGGGACACTGTGGTGGCTAGTATTGTCTAGGAGGAGACACAATCTTTGCAGACAGAAACTGATGTTTCACTTGACCACCAATTGAGTAACATGATCTCAGGGTCTGCTCCGCTCCTTCCCCCTTCCCCCAAATAAGGAAATACAGTTAAATTATATTCGTAATTTTTTAAATATTCTTTACTAATTATTAAAAATATTATTTGTTTAAAGAGGTTTAAAAGGAAAATTTTTTCCTGTGATGATTTGTAAAATAAAATAAAAATAATCCAAAAAATCCCCCCTCCCCGTACCTTAAATAATAAAACATTAAAAAAAAACAAAAACATAGAATTAGAATAGATTTTAGTTAAATAATAATTATATAAGCTTTTAGTCAGACTTCTTCTACGAATTCCCACACTGGGCGAATAGTAACGTGTAATGTAAATATGCAATAAAACTATCTGGTACTCTTCGAAAGAGAACATTTTGAAATTCTTTTAGTGATAGTTAAAGATATAAAATCCCCCATTTTGAAATAAGCTATTATAACATTTTCATGATTACATCTCGTTTACTATAAAAAAATCTATAAAAAGTGTTCAACATAATATTTTTAATAACGGACAATTTCGCAATTTTAGAATTGAGTTATAAATTTTATTAATTTTTATGGAAATAATATTTGTATTTGGAAAAGGAACAAAACATTTTTAAAATTTAATGTATGAATTTGAGAGTCAGAAAAAGGAAAATAATAAAATAAAATAAAACTCTCAATGAGTATGAGTATATAGAGGGTGGACATAACGTTAAACCTATGGATCTGTTCTCAGAAAAAGTGAAGTGCCTAATTTAGGAAGGTGTTCAACTTAAGGGGATGTTCAACTTGGGAGGTTTTACTGTATATAAATTGTAACGATCAATATATATGTATATGCATTGTGCAGATTGTAAATGAATTGTGCTCGTTGAAATATGTTCATTATATGCATTGTGCAGTCATAAGTTTTTAACTAAAAGTGAGAGTAAAAATACTCGATACATTCAATCATTTAGTGAAAAGTATAGTAAACTTTCAGTAATTAAAAGTATAGTTAATTCACGCATCGAAAAGGTCTACGAGTTTCATTGACGGGCCTGAAATATTATCCAGGTGATGTGTTCTCCCATCACGAATGTATTATTATATGGTCAAACCTCATTAACGCGAACACGCTTAACATGAAATACTTTTAATCCGAAGTGGATACTCTTTCCCAATCAAATTAATAAAAGTTATAAACAGTTACCTTATTATAACTTTGACTGATAACATGAAATACTGCTAATACATAAACAAAATTTTATTATGTCCTCTTCAAGTTCACGTTAATGAGGTTTGGTTTCATCAAAGGGTGAGAAATAATAAATTTGTTAATTTTTAAATAGTAAAACATATATATGAAATAATGTTGCCTTGGTTAACATTTTCATTAGTCCAAATAAAGTGAATTAAATATACGTTACTGTTACGTTCTTTATAAGATTTAAAAAAAAATCAATTTAAAAAGGAGTGTTAAAAGGTATCTTCTAAGTTCACCATATATTAATAATGATACTTCAGAATGCTAGCGATGGTTTATTTTCATTCCCACTTTTTCCTAATAATTATATGTGTCACAGATTTTTGCACTAATTTCTGAGAGACGTATGACGAAAATTAATATAAAAAAAAATAAAAAAATCTTGGTAGATAAAATTAAATATCACTACGCACACTCTACGCCAGTTCTGCATTCATAAGCCTCGATTAGTACGCACGTTTACATGGTCCCCGTTCATACTGTATTCATACAGAGTCCACGGTTCGTAAGTGTGTATACTCATACACATGTACTCGCTTTCACTGTCTGTATACCGAGTCCACGGTTCGTATGTGTATACGCATGGTCCTCGCTTTCACTGTGTGTATACCAAGTCCACGGTCCGTATGTGTATACGCATGGTCCTCATTTCCACTGTGTGTATACCGTGTCCACGGGTTGCATGTGTATATGCATGGTCCTCGCTTTCACTGTGTGTATACCGTGTCCACGGTTCGTATGTGTATACGCATGGTCCTCGCTTTCACTGTGTGTATACCGTGTCCACGGTACGTATGTGTATACGCATGGTCCTCGTTTTCACTGTGTGTATACTGAGTAAGCGGTACATAGGTGTATAGACAATATAGTTAATTCTCTGAACTTATTAAATTTTCATCTATTTCAGTCAACATGTAGGACATTTACATTACTAAGAAAAAAATGTATACTTATCACAATCGTAATATTTTTAATTAAAATTTACTGGGTATATTAAAGAAGAAAAATTTTATAATACTGAAAAAGAGATTCAAGAAATTCTTCCACATATTCATATACTTATACATTCTTATTACTAATTTAATAATTATATAAATGCAACACATTTGTATTCCTGAATTTACATATTAGTTGTAATATACGTATAAATCAGAAATTCGTTTTTTCGCCTTTTAACAAATAAATAAATAAAAGAAACGAATATAATTATCGATTTGATGCATATTTCAAAAATATATATAAGTAAAATTTGAAATATACTGCGAAAATTTTGGTTTATATTTATTCAAGTTCAAAACTAAAGTTACATTTCAAATACTCTCTTAGAAGAATGAAAATGAAGCAATGTCTTGCTTTTTTCGTTTACGTTCCCATTTGAACAATTCACAAGTGGAAAGTCCTCTGTTGGACGGTTTATTCACCGTGTGTGTGAATGTCCTCGGTTGCCTTGCAAAAAAGCATATTTGAAAAAAGCCTATATTTAAAATTTTTGAACCGGTTATATAATATACGTTCATCTAGAATACTAAAAAGCTGAAAAAAAATAAAGAAAACACATTATTTCAATAGGTCCGCAGTTGGTCGGTTTGGTTACCGCGTCCTCGTTTCCCACCATATTCCGGACTGTGTGTGTGTGTGTGTGTGTGTGTGTGGGTCTATGAGGGAAAGCGGGGACATTCGCATGTTTACACACCTTCCAACAGAGGACACACCGCCAACCGAGGACGTCCTCGGTTGGAATTTTTATGAAATATGTAATATTTCATGCCAAATATTATTCTAAACATTGTTTTTTTGAAAATTTATAAAGGTCCTCAGTTGTCCGTATTTGCTGCATGTTGTGTATCTAAAAACTGTGTAAACTTCTTTAAAGTGTGTATCGGTGCAAAAACGTAAGTCCTCGGTTTCACGTTTTAATTACATGTTCGATAGACGTCCTCGGTAGAGTGGTATAATCGCACTAAGTGTATCTTTTATTTTGGTATTTCTATTAATTTGTGTTTTAGTATATTTTCTACTAAATTGATGAGTTTATTAAGTTTTGATTAAGATGATTCCATGTTAAAAAAAATATTTTATTTAAATATCAACAACTGCAATCATTTCTTAAGTAGTTCTAACTTTATTGCATATAAAGTAGAATTCAGATTTTAATGCAACCTGTTTTATTTCTATTAACCTTTAATCGAAAACTTAAGAGTCCTGAATTAGCAAAATCCCATATCTAAGAGTTAATACAGAATTGCAGCAAATAGGCGAATACTTATAACTACTTTTCTCTCCCCCCCCCCCACCAATGCCCTTTTCCTTATTTCCTTTTGTTTTATAACTTTTAATACTTATATCCCTCTCCCCTTTAATTCATACATTTATGTCTTTTTTCCCTAAATATGGTATCCTGCTTGTATCTTTTCCTTCCATGGAAGGATAAAAATGATTTGTTTACTCGGGTCCTGAGAGTGAACTTATGAGTCAGTAATATTTAAAAAGTTACTTAGTGTTTTATCTAAATTTTAATTGACAATGTTTTAGTACTACCACTTACAATATCTAGTTAAAAACAAAATTTAAGTTTTTAAAATATTCTTACTTTAAATTTGCAAAATTGTTAAAAAATATCCTGAAAATTTCGTTACAAAAATTTCTAGGTTGCTCTTTAGGATAATAAATATCCTGTTTTGAAAAGGATAGCTCAATTTTTTTGTTTATGTTCGAACAAATTGTATATTACATACAATATTTAAAGACTCTGTATACACACAGGGAAAATGATGACCATGCGTATACACATACAAATCGTGGACTCAATAATTACACAGTGGAAACGAGGACCATGCTTATACACATTCAAACCGGGGACTCTGTATACACACAGTGGAAACGAGGACCATGCGTATACATATTCAAACCGTGGACTCTGTATACACACAGTGAAAACGAGTACCATGCGTACACACATTCAAACTGCGGACTCTGTATACACATAGTGAAAACGAGGACCATGCGTATACATATTCAAACCGGGGACTCTGTATACACACAGTGGAAATGAGGACCATGCGTATACACATTCAAACCGTGGACTTTGTATACACACGGTGGAAACGAGGACCATGCGTATACACATTCAAACCGTGGACTCTGCATGCATACAGTGGAAACGAGGACCATGCGTGTACACAAACAAATCGTAGACTTTGCATACTACTCACAGTAAAAACGAGGTCCATGTATGTACTGTTAAAAGAAAACTGTAAGTGGCCTAGATCGGCAGCAGGGATTTCAGCCATATCCTGTAATTTCACGTGCAACGTAAAAAACGGTCTGATATATTAAATAGACGGCTTTGTCTCTTAGATCTTAGAAAATGAAGAACATACTTTTACTGTTCTAGCCCACCACTTAGCTATTATGAACCATGCAAAATGATGGTGCATGAATGTACACTGTAAAAAAAAGGCGGGGGGGGAGGGACTGAGACCGGCAGCAGATATTCCAGCGATACCATGCAAAAATATGCGTCCAGTCGATCATTTTTTATGGTCTATAACAGGTAAAAATGGACAGTAAAAGTATGTGGACTGTCCATCATTTTTAAGAATCTAAGAGACAAAGACGTTTATTTAAAGGGATCACACCTTTTTCTTACGACGCTCGTAAAATTATGGGTATGGCTGGACATTCTACTGCCGGTCCTGCACATAAATTTACAGTTTTTTTAACTGTGTATTTTTTTAGGGGGTATCACTGGCAGGCATTTTTTTTTTTTTACAGTCTACGCATACAAAATGTAGACTGTATATGCAAATAATTGAAATGAGGACTGTGCGTATACCTATGAATTAACTCACCCCCTCTCTCTCTATATATAACAGTAAAACCTTTGTGCAAACAAATCATAATAAAGATGTGAGTATGATTTTATTATTTTTTTATTTATTTTATTTATTTTCATTTTAAGAGGCATCTTTCCAGCACTTAAAACAGTTCCTTTTTTCAGATGTGTAAACTGTGTAATTTAATATGATACAGAAATTATAAATTCGAAAATCCTGAAGATTATATTAAATTTTTCCCTTTAAAATTCAGTTATGCCGTAAATTACCTACTGATTTAACTTCCACTGTTCTCCATTTAACTCAGTTACTGCTGAATCGCACAATTGCAGCATCTTACTTAGCATTTTTTTAAAACAGTTTTAGACATACTTAAACAAGTAAGATAAATCATGCCGTGACGCATAGATTATGAAACACTTTCCAGCGACTCAGAAATGCAGTTTTCCATGTGGTCCTTATATTTAAATACTTTTGTGAGTCTCTGTATTTCGCTATAAATACTATACATTCTAAATTTAGACCTGAGTTATATAGCAATTTACCATTACACAAACATAGTGATATAATGATATACCGAGATATTGCGATAATCGCAATACAACGATATACCGCGTTATATCGTTAAGTAACGTTTTTTAATAACGTTATCACGATATGCATTTGATATCGATTACATCGTCCAACTCTAAAAAATGTGATGTAATTTTCCGTTCTGCTTGAAAACCTATGATATCTTCAAAGCGCAAAAAAATAAAAAAAAATTTATGTAATCAATCTATGAATTTTTTTTTTTTTCATTTTTTTCTATTTTTATTAACACACAATATACTCTGCTCGATCTAGTTTAAATATAGATTGGACGATTAGTCGAAGGTAAATATTTTTAAAGTGTGGTAATTTTCTTAATCGTTTTCATAGGTATTATCTTTTGTTTCTTTAAAAAATGTTATATGAAACATTTTCTACTGAAAAAATCTATATATTACGGGACATATGCCCCGCTCTCAAAAACATTTTTCTACTCTCACCAGCTTGAAATTTTCTGATACATTTTCAGACTCATTTTTAAAAGTAAAAACATGAAACTTGCTGAGAGTGTATAAGATGTTGTGTGATTTCATTTTTCCGCTCAATTAATTAGAATTTTATTTAAAAACAATTATTTTCTGATTATGACCTTTTTTTTTTTTTTTTTTTTAGATCCCTCGCTTCGGAAAATTCGGTTCAAAACGCCCACTTTGACATCTTTATTTAGCAAAAATTTTTGCATTTATAAAAAAAATCGATAAGCACGACACACTGTGTAGTTTCTAAATAAAAAAAATTAGCAGCTTGATATGTTTGAAAGCAGAAATGAATTTAAAAATAAATCAGAAAATAAGCAGTTTGGATTGGAATACACCCTTAAGGGTGTTCTCAATTGCTCCGTTCAACAAGCGCAAAACGTTTTGACACATTTACAAATTCATGTTTTAACAGAAAAATATATAATTTGAATGCCTGACTATGGAAGCGATTTCGAATCGAACTTATTTTTTCATTTCATGATACTTAAATTACCTATCCAGTTCTAAGCTATTTCGATCGCGTGATCACCCGTTTTTATCCTGTTTTTCGACCGGTTTTTCTGCTATCGTCGGAAAATGTGCTCAAAAACGTCAACTTTATAGCTTGTTATGAAAGATCTATTGTGTTCTGGGGCCTCGCAAGGGGGGGGGGGCAAGGGGGAGTCTCCCCCCTAAACGTTTGCACATGCTGTTACAATTGGCAAATTTACAAACTGAACTGGCAGATTAGTTCAAATCTTTAATAAAAAACTATAATACTCTTTCTATTTCTGATAGATTTGACGAAAGTTACCAATATAATTAGAAATATTATTAAGCTTTTTACAAAAAAAAAAAAAAAAACTATATTACTTTTTTAATTGTGATAACTTGGTAAAATTATAAAACTAGTTGGCAAACGTCGAGAACTATTTATGTTTGCTTTTCATTCAGTTGGCAAATACTGAATTTTGACTTGGCAATTTTAGGTTATCTCCCCCACCAATAAAAAGTTTTCGCGAACGACCTGATTATGTTTTTTAAAAAACTGAAAATTGAGTGCAATTAGACAGTTTCTGAATAACAACACCTGCTAGTTTCATGCATTTCCGATTAAAAATAAATTAAACCCTTAAGGGTAAACACCCTTAAGGGTGTTCTATCATCAAAAAGGGCAAATTTGTGACGCATGCTTTAATTTATTTTTGATCGGAAATACATGAAATTAGTAGGTGTTGTTGTTCAGAAACTACCTAATCGCACTCATAATTGGTTTTTTTTTTTTTTTTTTTTTTTTTTTTTTTTTTTTTTTTCAAATGCAATAGATGTATCAGGACATGCTGTCAAAATTATCGTTTTAAAGGGCATTTCCCGACGTAATCGAAATCGCTTATAACTCGATTGGTAATTTAATTATCATAAAGTGGAAAACAAAGTGCGATTCGAAATTGCTTCCATAGTCTAGCTTAGAGATGGGAATGCTCGGAAAAAAACCGGAAAAATTGGGAAAAAAACGGGGTTTTTTTCTTTTTTTTTCCGAAAGCTTATTTTTCAATTTTTCCGAACTGGAAAAATTTAAATTTCATTTATGAAATAATATAGTGAAAATTTTGTAATAGCTACATTCTCATACTTTTTATTTTATTTATTTTTATTTTGAGTGTCCCACATGAAAACTTCAATGTGGGTAATCTGATCTCTGAGCAGAAATCTGTTTGAGAAGACTTGAAAAGATCCTTCACATTTTTTTCTTGTTTGAAATACAAGACCCTTCGCAAAATTTTTCTTGAAAATAGACTTTTCAGAAAAAAGTTTAATCTACAAATTGAATCTTTCGCAAATGCACTGATTGAAAAAAAAAAAAAAATCATGCCACATAGCAGCTGAATCTTATCAAGTTGTATATATGCATAAATAACCTAATTAAAAATGTCTAAATAGGAACCTAAATATAGTAATAATTTCTTATTCACAAATTCTGAATATATTTTGTACAAGAAGTTCACAATATCACAAAAACAGGATTACATGAAAAAAATCTAGATATATATTTAAATGCAACTTCTCTTTTTATAAATTAATTCATGCGCAAAATTATTTCAATAATATGATGATTAATGGAAATGGTAAAATTAAAAATTTAACATAAAATTTGAAGCATGCAATTATTACTTTTTTCTATCTTTTCAAGAAGTAAGTATTGAATTCGTGAAAAATTTGACTTGCAGTTTTTGGTGTATTTAAACGTTTTAGAAGTTCCTGAACACAATTTGATGGTTTTTGGAAAATATCTGTAACTCTGCGAGTCTGTATGTGACAAAAATTTTATGGGTACTCGATCTCAAGAACTGATGCACATAATTTCACAAAACTTTAGATTGAGTTACACCTTGATATAAACTCGAGATGTTTAGTTATTAGTGTATATCGCCCAACCGATGGCGCTGCTATGCTGCATTATTTATGATTTCCACAATGGTTCTATCTCAAGAATTAATGTATAAAACTTCAGAGTAAGTTTATCTTTGATCTAATTTTGTGCTCATTACTTTTTAGTGTAAATCGCTCAACAGACGACGCTGCTATGCTGCATTATTCATGATTATCGCAATAGCTCTATCTCAAGGAGTAAAGGATGATTTTTTATCAAACTACAACTTCTGTCAGTTCCTGATGTATATTAATGTCGTTCAGTTTTTGGGTGTAAATTGCCCTATAGGTGGCCCAACTATGCTGCATTTTTCAAGATTTCATTATAGCTGATTAATTGAATGTTTTTTCAAGGTATTGAATCTAAAATTGACCTCCATTTTACCTCCATAATG
The DNA here is from genome assembly GCA_964019185.1 of Maratus speculifer. Taxonomy (NCBI): domain Eukaryota; kingdom Metazoa; phylum Arthropoda; class Arachnida; order Araneae; family Salticidae; genus Maratus; species Maratus speculifer. Next base: position 245,372,422 of record OZ025295.1, on the reverse strand, counting down.
TACAGTAATGTTGCAAAAAACATGGGCAGTTTGCATTAGAAAAGTACAAATGAGAAGAAAAAAAAAAAAAAAAAAAAAAAAAAAAACATATTTTATTGCAAGTAACTATGTTCCAAAATATACTTTCCCTCTTGATTAAACTTTGAATTTTTGTAGTTTTCTAAACCACAGTAGAAGTTTATCTCTGTATGTAACTGCTTTTGTGAGCATTTTCTATTTGTAGTGTTCTGTTATAACTTTTGAGTTCCATTCTTAGAAATATGAAATTACCATATGGAAACATTATTGAATATGGTTTTTTACTCAAGAATAGAATACCAGATTTCAGGATTTAAAAAAAAAAATACGTTTAATTAAACTTTTAAAAAATATATTTTTCTGGTTTTAGTGAGTAAAAATATAACAGTCAATAAATCCTATGCTATTTTTTAGTTGCAGACCTGAGTAAGCCAAACTAAAACTTAGTTTTGTTTGAATTTAGATTATAAAACTAAATCAAAACTTTGAGTTGAGATTGGAAAGCTATACCAAAATTAAACATATTTTATTTTTTAAAGGAAATAAAATTATAATAGTAAGAAAAAAATGTAACAATGTAAAAATAGACATTTTTTAAACAAACAATGGAACTTTTGAATACTGATATTGATAATAATGACAAAACTGCAACAATTTCTTTAAACTAGTATCATTTACTTAAAAACTATACTTATGTAAATGGAATGCTTAATTTATTTCTTCCAAACTGCAGACATATTGGCTCAGGTTTTTACATTATGCCAATTGGTAGCTAAACACGTAACTGAAAAATCATTTCAACAGAGATGTGATATAACAAACAATAGCGTTTAATAAAAATTCTTAGGCTGTGGCTGTGGGAAAAAAAACATTAAATTTTTAAAAGCAGGCTTTGCTACTTTCTTTTTATTTTGTAATATAAAGTGAAAATAATTTTCATTTAATACAAATAAATGGGAAAAAATGTTTATTATTTAATATTCTCTAGGAAAATATAATTTATTTGGGAGAAACAGTCATAAAAAATAAATTTTTCCAACTTTTCCGTTTTTTTCCGCAAAAACCCGGTAAAAAAAACAGTTTTTTTTTCCGCCACTTATATTTTTCCGGAAAATTTACATCTCTAGTCTAGCTTTCCAATTTTGTATAGTTGTGTTAAAAAATGAATTAGTAAATGTGACAAAACGTTTTGCGCTTGTTGAGCAAAGCAATTGAGAACAGAGAACAACCTCAAGAAAAATGAAAAAAGTTCACTATCTTATCGGAAGACAAACATACAAAGGCTTTTATCCACGTATTTTGCGGTGAGATGGTGCAATCAGGTTCTTTTGTTGTGTTTCGGGGAAATTCTTAGAGCCGGAGAGGGACAGTTGGCTGGGGAGTTAACCATGCCCATTGCAGAGATACTGAACAGGCGACTGACCAAAAAAATGCTTAGAAAATAGGTTTCGTTTGTCAAGTCAACAACTAAATTTTTTTTTTCTTCCTCTCTTACTTCCCTCTTTAAAAAACAACAACAAACAAACAAATAACGCTCATAATAGTTTTATAAGCAAAACTTAAAATAAATAATGTCTATAATTTTTTAATAATATTAAAGTAATTTTTCATTTTTTCATTAAAGTATGACCTTTACAATTTTTGTTGGTGGTTCTAAACTTCTTTCCAGCACTGTACTTTCAATATAGGTAATTGTTCACTTCAGTAGTTTTTAAATAGAGATTATTCACTTTATAAAATTATATAACAGATCAAAGGGGATGTTTAAATTGTCTATCGCCATAATTGCTCGACTTTGATCTATAATGTAGTAAAACATATTGAATATTTGTAATAACATAACATAATAATATAACTTTAATACACACACAGAAATATACTTATACAAGTAATAATATATTAAATTTAAGTAGTTTTATTAAGTTATAAAAGTTGATCTAGCATTATGTTATAGAGCATTTTAGAATGCAAATTTATATTAGAGTATTTAAGTATTTTAAGTAAATAAAAAGAAATATTTTTTTAAAGAAATTATTTTTCTGTAATTAATACATGAACATTTATTATTGAAGAACTTTAATAAATTTGGAAACCTGTAAAAGTTGAAATACAAATAAGAATTACTAAAAAGTAAAAAGTCATTAAAATAGGAAAAATATATTTTTGATTTTATTGATAGATTATTATGTATTATTATTTATTATTAATTATTGAAAGGAAAATATATTATGGTATTTTATGAAATAAGAAATGGTTTATTAATTATTAACTTTAAGTGTTAACTCAGTTTACAATATTAATAATTTTAAGTATTTATCATAAACTATGTGTAATACATGAATTTTCGTTTCTTTTCTCATGCATACAATGAATATTAAAAATATATATTTGTATGAAATCCCATTTTACATGTAACTGAAATTGGTGATCTCAAAAGGGGATTTTTTCCCCCTTAAATAGATGTTCTACAGAAGATTATTTTTAAATGCTATTTCCATACATATTGTACATATTGTAAAGTATCATTTGGAATAAAATTAGGAATTTACCTGCAGTAAAATTTGTATCAAACTAACCAATATATAAAAGAAGCATTTTCACTGAAAACGCATATGTATTTTTTTTTAATTCATCCGTATAGCAAAAAATTTTGATTTAAGAATGAAATTATCATTATAAATGGAAAAATATGAAATGAAAAAATCAATACAAGATAGACATTTTTTTCAAGAAAATTGAAATGCATTTCTGATGTATTTTTAGGTAAACGGAAAAAAAAGTGACCGGAAAAAAAGTTATCGGAAAAAAAGTGACCTAAACTACAAAAGCGGAAAAAAAGTGACACGGAAAAAAAGTGACAAGGATTGGTTTTGGGGATTTATTATTGATTTTTGGGGATTCATTGTTTATGTATGAAAGGGGGATCGAGGGGGGGGCTCATAATTTAGGTAAATGGGTTTTTCATGCTGAATTAACTGTTTTGGTTCAATTTTTGGATATACGTTCATACTAAAAAGACGCTTGCCTGATTAGTTTTGGGAAGGGACGATTACCCCCCCCCCCTCCATCCGTCCTCAATGAGATGAATGGGTTTTTATGCAGAATTATCCAACTTGTGTCAAATTTGCATATAGGTTCTCTTCGATAAGGCTTATATATAGTATAAAATGCCTGAAGAGTTTTAGGAGTTTAATGGTTAAGTATAGAAGGGGAACGGGGGATAACCTTTCTTAAATTAAATTAATGGCTTTTTACGGATAATTATCCGATTTGCTTCGAATTTTGGACATGAGTTCATTATGATAACACCTATCTCTGATTAGTTATGGGGTTCTTTTGCTTATTATAAAGGGGGACGAGCAATTACCTCTCCCTCAAACTAGATAAATAGATTTTTATGCAGAATCATCTGATGCATTTCAATTTTTAAACATAGATTCTTTTTGATAAGGTGAATTCCGAAATAGTTTTAAGGCTTTAATGGCTAAGTATAAAGGGAAGATGGAGGAAACCCCTCTTAAATTAAATAAATGGCTTTTTATGCAGAATTATCCGATTTGCTTCGAATTTTGGACATGGGTTAGTTATGATAAGACGTATTTCTGATTAGTTATGGGGTTCTTTTGCTAATTAAAAAGGGGGGCGGGTGATTACTACCCCCGGCCTTAAATTAGATTTAAAAAAATTATACACACTTATCCGATTTATTTCATTATTTTGGATGTAGGATCTTTTTCATAAAGTAAATTCCTGAATAGTTTTAAGGGTTTAATGGCTATGTATAGAGGGAGAACGGGGAATAAACCCCCTTAAGGGTGTATTCGAAAAAACGCTTTTCCACCTTCAACAGCTCGAAATTTTCCGATACCATTTCAGACACATTTTTAAAAGTAGAAACATGAAATTTGCTGAGGATATTTTTGAAGAGATGTACAAGGTGCCGTGTGCTGTATTTTTAAGCTCAATTTATTAGAATTTGATTTATAAACAATTATCTTCTCAGTATGACCCTTTTTTTCGTTCACAGATCTCCCGCCAGGGGAAAATCTGTTCAAAATGCCGTTTTTGATTGCTTTTTTTGCAATATTTTCTGCATTTATCAAAGAATTGACAATTACGGCACCTTGTGTACTTTCTAAATAAGACAATTTGCCAGTTTGATGCATATGAGAGTAAAAATGAAGTCAAAAATAAATCGGAAAATAAGCAGTTTGAATCGAAATACACCCTTAAATTAAATAAATGGCTTTTTGCGCAGAATCATCCGATTTGCTTCAAATTTTCGATGAATATTCATTATAAGAAGGCGTATCTCTGATTAATTATGGGTTTCTTTTGCTAATTAAATAGGGGAAGCGGGCGATTAATCCCCCACTCTTTAAATAAGTTTTTTTTTTTTTTTTTCACAATTATCCAACGTATTTCAAATTTTGGATATAGGTTTTACCTGATAAAGTGAATCCCTGAATAGTTTTAAGGGTTTAATGGCTAAGTATAGAGGGATGAATGGGGGATAACCCACAATTAACCAGAAGTTCGCCTTATCATAATGAACACACATTCAAAATTTGAATCAAATAAGATAATTCTGCGTAAAAAGCCATTTATTAATTTAAGGGGGGTTATCCTCCGTTCCCCCACTGTATACTTATCCATTAAACCCTTAAAATTATTCTGGGATTCACTTTATGAGAAAAAACATATATCCAAAATTTGAAATATATCGGATAAGTGAACATAAAAAACAATTTATATAATTTAAGGGGGGGGGGATAATCACCCGCCTTAATTTTTAATTAGAAAAATAACCCCATATGTAATCAGGGATACGCCTTATCATAATGAATCTATAATCAAAAATTTGTAGCAAATCCTATAATTCTGCGTAAAAAGTAATTTAATTTAAGGTATGTTATATTCTATTCCCCTTCAATACTTAGATATCAAATCCTTAAACCTATTCAGGGATCCACCTTATCAGTAAGAATCTACATTTAAAATTTGAAATACATGGGATAATTCTGCATAAAAACCTATTTATCTAGTTTAAGGGGGAGATAATTGCTCGCCCCCCCTTTATAATAAGCAGAAGAACCCCATAACTAATCAGAGATACGTCTTATCATAATGAACCTATGTCCAAAATTCTAAGCAAATCGGATAATTATGCGTAAAAAGTTATTAATTTAATTTAAGAAAGGTTATCCCCCGTTCTCCCTCTATATATAACCATTAAAATTCCTAAATCTCTTCATGCATTATATACTATATATATATACTATATATAAGCCTTATCGAAAAGAATCTATATTCACAGGGCCCGACTTAGACAGTGGGGGGCCCTGGGGCAAACATTATTAGAGTGGCCCCCTTCTATCTTAAAAATGTTTGTGAATTATACTCAAGTGACTAAAATTAAAATTCAAATCTATTGTATGTATGCATAAATTCCGTACCAAGTACTGATTTCAGTATTTATATTTCACACCTTTATACATAATAACAGAAGATAAATAATTTTAACTATTAATTTTTTTATGATGTAACTATTACTTTAAGAAAACGTGGGGCACGGAAGCAAAGGGAGTAGGAGAAAAGAATACCCCTTAAAATTGAAAAAAAAGAATTTTGGTAATATTTTGCTATTTTATATCATTTGGCCCTCTTTTAACAAGAAACTTTTCTCTCCTTGGGGGGCCCCCTTCTAACCGGGGGGCCCGGGGCTATTGCCCCGCATGCCCCTGCCTTAGTCAGACCCTGTATATTCAAATTTGACGCACGTTTGATAATTCTGCATAAAAACCCATTCATCTAATTGAGGATGGATGGGGGGGGGGGGTAATCGTCCCTTCCCAAAACTAATCAGGCAAGCGTCTTTTCAGTATGGACGTATATCCAAAAATTGAACCAAAACAGTTAATTCAGCATGAAAAACCCATTTACCTAAATTATGAGCCCCTCCCCCGATCCCCCTTTCATACTTAACCAATGAATCCCCAAAATCAATAATAATTCCCCAAAATCAACCCTTGTCACTTTTTTTCAGTGTCACTTTTTTTCCTTGTCACTTTTTTTCCATGTCACTTTTTTTCCGTGTCACTTTTTTCCGCTTTTGTAGTTCAGGTCACTTTTTTTCCGATAACTTTTTTTCCAGTCACTTTTTTTCCTAGATTCGTATTTTTATACTAGTTTTAGGAAAAATAAAATTTGAACATCGATACAAATATAAAATTTTTAATTGAATTGTATATTAAAAATTCCCATTATAATTTCTGAAAAAAAAAAAAAAAAAAAAAAAAAAAGAGAGAGAGAGAGAGAGAGAGAGAGAGAGAGAGAGAGATAGAGAGAGAGAGAAAGGGTGCTGGTTTGAAAAAAATTTCAACAACCGCACTTGCATTTTTGTAGTCATATTCTATAGTATTATAATGGACTTTCAATATATATACCAATTATTCGTGCGTAAATATTCAATTTAACAAATGTAACAAGTTATTGCTAAGTACTGGATTTGTCCGTTAAAACTAATAGATGAGATTCCAGAATTTGAAGTGGTACCACATGATCTTTGTTTGCAGTTTCAATATTCTAGTCCAGTATTGAGGTTATAAATAAGAAAATTTTTAAGGCAATTCATGCATTTTTCTAACACTTTATAGAATATTTTGGTTTAATTACTCAGTTAAACTTTAACAGCAATGCACCCGACACCATTTAATGAAGCATACGATAATAAAATGAAATAATAATAAATGGTATAAATAGTTAAAAGATATGTTTTGAAATAATATCTTGAGAAAATAGAAACATTATTTCCATTGTTTAGGATTAGTTTATATATATTAGTTTATATAAAACTTATTCGTTCTGTAGTTTTTATTAACCAGTAAATTTTCAAAAAAAGAAAAAAAATCTTTTAAAAAGGAAGTTATTTTTATTTATTCATTTTAAAATTAGATAGTTGCAAATTTCAGCATTCACCATGTTCCTATTTAAGGCTCCTGTTTCTAAAAGTGTGATAGCTAATGCTAATCCTATGGGGATATTATTTTCTAATATCTCGCTTGTATTTTGACACTTGTATTTGATTATTATTTATTATTATTATTTTGCATTGGATAACTGAGATCCATTTCTACATCGCTCCTTTTTTTATTTTTTCAATTTCGATTACAGATATTTTTTAGAGAGGCACTTTCATTTTCGGAACCGGTTTTGAAATAAAAAATAACAGCAACCGAATACGGAAAAGTAAAAAAGGAGCAATGTAGAGAGGGACCTCAGCTAAAAATTAATGTAGTGTTTCCGAAGCAAATATTAATTTCCCAGTTAAATTTATGCGTTTATTAAGTGGCAACTTTCCTCTTTTCACTATTTTCTGCCGGTTCTTCTGATCTGAAACTAATATTATCGGCTTTTCTGTCTATTACAACACTTGCGAACTTGAAATTTTTAATTCGTAAAGATTTTTTTTTTTTTTTTTTTTTTTTTTTTTTTTTTTTTTAAATCCTGTAAGTGTAAAAGAACGGAGGAAATAAATGAATCTTTGCAAAATTTTTGGAAATGCTTGAATTTCGAATGTGGATTTTTGAGGTCATACTGTACATCGGATTTCATTTAAAAGACACTAAAGAAATTGAAATTTTTCAATGAATGCGAGCTCAATAATTTTTAAAAGAAGATTCTTTTTAAATTGTTATCAAATTTAATGTTTATAAGACTATAAAATGTATACTAAAATAGAAGGCTTTTTAAATGAAGAAAATCAAACACATATAATAACTTTAATTTTAAAAGACGGTGCATTTTTTAAAAATCAGTTTGCATTGAAATTAATAAAATTTATTTATTTATTTTCGGTTCATACTTTACAAAATATTTAATAACTTTTGAAGAAAAGTAAAATTATAGATGCTTGAAAGAGCAATATTAAATATTGAGTTTTTATTATAAATATATGTATTTATTAATTATTGATATATATTATTTTTGTTATTGATATAAATTCAATTATTATTATTATTATTATTATTATTAATTATTTTTACAAATTTACTTTAATAAGTTATTAGGGAAAAACTAAGCACTTGGTTGAGGAAAAACTCGAATAAAATATTTCTAAATAAGTAAATGGTTTATTTTGTCCCATAATCATTGAACTACATTTTATTCAGATTCTAACATATTTCCTTAAACTGGTGACTTGGTTAGCACTAGCAGCTTAGCTTAGAATTGTCAAGGACACGGAATAATCATCAACACGCTTTCTCCCCTCGTTATTGGGAGTATTTTAACGGAAGTGCCGGTATTGTACTGACAGACCGGACCATTGTAATCATTGTTCATCATTTCTGAGGATAAAGTTGGGACAGGTTTGTAAAACAAGACACAAAGAATTTCGAAGGGACCTCCTTACAATGTATATAAGAAAAAATATCTTTTTTTTTTTGGTAATATTGCGTTTCAAGAATATATGACCTTAATTTATAAATTTATCCTAAAAAGTATGTAAAACAAGCGTAAACAAATTGAAAAAGTATTTCTGTTTAATCAAGAAATTCTTTCAAAACATGTTTTTTAAACTATTTATAACTATTTATATTCAGGGGCCTTGCTAAAGGGGGGGGAGCCTCTCCCCCTCCAAATTTTGCACTTGCTGTTACAGTTGGCAAATTTACAAGCTGAACTTTAATAAAAAAAAAACTATAATGCACTTTCTATTTCTCATAGGTTTAACAAAAGTTACCAATGTAATTATAAATATTATTAAGCTTTTTACAAATAAAAACTCTATTGCATTTTCTAATTGTGATAACTTGGTAAAATTATAAAACTAATTAGCAAACACCGAGAATTATTTATGTTTGCGTTTCACTGAGTTGGTAACTACTGAATCTCCCCCCTCCCCCTCTTATTCTTAAGGGTGTCAAAGAAATTTTTATTTCACATATATTTGCATTACTTCTGAAATGTGTCAGAAAAGTACATATTTAAATATCTTTTCTAGTGAAGATGCGCTTTTTTACGGTTGCGCTTTTTTCCGGGTACGCTTTTTTCCGTGATTCTAATTTAGAATATAGTTGTAATGAAAACGTTGTTATACCACATTCAAATTACCCTGAAGTAAAAAAAAAAGGAAAATCATAATATATTTTGTAAAAAGAAAAAAAAAATGAGGAGTTGTTTCCGTAAATCTAATAAAGTGCCCGAAATTACGCAATGGATAAAATAATGATATAGACTTTGCTTATTTCACAAAGATCTTTGGTTAAAACCCCTCCCAGAGTTAAGAGAGATTGCTATAATTACCGCTTATATGAATCAAAACCAAACTTAATATTTAAACTTTTTAGTGTACTTTGGAATCCGTCGCTTTATTGAATCAGATTTCATTTAATAAAATCATTCAATTGAATGGCAGAAATTCTACTTAAAATTGTGAAGGTGCATATTACATAGATTAGTTAAGTAAAAATTGGTTATTTGAACTAAATCTCTTTTCTGAGACGTATTATGCTAAAGGAATGATGATTTTCTGCCACACAGATGCTCTTTGAGTTTACGTATTATGCAGCAAATATTCTAAATTAGTACTGATTCTATTAACCAGCGATTCAAATAGCCGGTAAACACCTTTATCAGAAATTCACCCCCCCCCCCCTTCCGTAGAACCAAATTCTGGCTGCGCCACTGCACAAAGCATAATGCAATACGCACATTTATAAACACAATGTAATCCATTAAATTTTACGAATGCTAGTATGCAAATAACAAATAGTTCCACACTGAATTCTACATAAAATATCATGAAATTATTATGTAAGGTGGGGTGCTTTATTAATTGTCAAACCGTAATCAGCATAGTACCCGACATCTCAAATAATTTTTATGGCGATGAATGTTTAATGGTGTTGAAAATTTTGAATTGTTAATTTTTAAATTAATTAATAATTTGTTTAATATATATATATGCTGTCGGAGGTAATTCATGTAAATAATAATAATAATAATAATAATAATAATAATAATGTCATTTAAGAAGTAAGAGTCAACGGCATTTATTTAAAATCTTGTGTGCATGGAATACAAATTCGAATTTATTTTTATGTACGAATAGTGTGGTATCCTAGAGTTAAAAACTAATGTTACTAGCATTAATAAAACTATGTTATATTTATGCATAAACATCCGCAATAAACATTATTATTCTAGAGGTAAAAAGCATTACTATTTCCTAAAATGTTATAAATCGTAATTGACAATGTTTGCCTTTTTGAAAAAATAATATTAATTGGATTATCAAGGTTCAATCCAAGTAAATTTTAGAGGCATTGCTTCAAAAAATTGCATTTCAATAAACTCCTTAAATAATTTCCTTAGAAACTTTATTATTTTTATTTTGTTAGGTCCCTTCCCTCTCCCAACCCGAAAAAAAAAGCCTGTGAAATGGAAACATTTTATTAGAAGGTAATGGTTGCTTTTATCGAATTTGACCCATTTGCGTAACTTGAGTTCATCTTGCATTACAAATTTTATTTTTTACAAAAATATATTATTTTTCATATTTTTTTTCTTCACAATACTGATGACAACAAAAATTGCATTGACTTAAGCATGTATAATTTAAAAATAGTTATAAAAAACCAATAAATCATAATACATAATTTCAGATTTGTTGAAAAAATACCTTTATCTAGATAATGCATAATTTTCATTAAATACTATGACAATTTTAAATTAAACAAAGAAACTCATTCAATGGAAAATTAAACTTACGCGTATCTGGAACTTCATAAAGAAAACCATATCGTACTTTACATAAAAGCATATATAAACTACATTAACGCATACAGATTTCTTTTTATCTATTAAATGCATAAATTTTATAAAGTTCGTCTAATAAAGAAAACAGTGAATATTTAATATATTATAATGCTTTACATGGGCGTGCCCAAAGGGGAGGGGGAGCTGCTGGTGCTACAGCCCCCCCCCCGAAATTTTCCAAAGTGATATGAAAAAAATGCTGATTCTTTCTCTTCCTTTGGGGTGGGGGGGGGGATTTATTTTTTTTCCAGCATACAGCAAAGATGACATTCCCATTAGTTCCATATTAGTCCATATTGGCCCCACCAGCAGCTGAGAGAATCTGCTCTCGAAAATAGTAGACGGCAGGTCTTGTGTTCGAACCCAATCGCGGCCGTCCTTCTAATTGTTCGGAATTTTCCATGGTTTTCATCAAACCTTGGATTTCCTTGTGCAAATACGGGTTACGTTCCTTAGAAAACCCCCCACGGGGGGCACTCCCCCTCTTTGGGCCTATATCCTGCGTGTTGATAATCAGCCGTCTTTAAATAAACCAAACTAGTCCTACTCCACATTTACACCAAAGAAGAGAAAGGGGACTGATGTGATAACAACCCTCCCTCCTTTTGAAAATTAAATGAAAAAAAAAAGCATTTTTTCTTTACTTTTTTAGATAAATCTGTATTTTTTTTTTCTTGTCATATAGCGAAATCGGCATTCTCGTTAGCCTCATATAAGTACACAATGAATTCAATACATGCTTAAAGATGGGAAAGAGGCTGATGAAATTACAGCTCGAAATAGTTGATAATGAAACGAAAAAATAGTTCTGATTTTTTCTTTATGTTTGAAATAAATATGCATTTCCCCCCTATCATTTAACAGACTAGCCGTCTCTTTCGCTATAGTTCCATATTAGTACACGATAACACCATAATTTACCCTAAAATGTTGAAGGTGACTGATGGGGTACTATCCCCTTATAAAAATGATCAAAAATAAAATGAGAAAGTGCTTGTTTTTTTCTTTTAGTTTGCGATAAATGTCTTTTTTCCCCTATCATTCAAGAGAATATAGCCGGTCTCGTCTCTTTAATTCCATATTAGTGCGCAATGACACCACATTATATCCAAAGAGCTAGCTGAAAGAGGTTTCCCTCCCAAAATTGCTAAAAATAATATGACATCATAGACAAACTAGCCACTCCCTTCGCTTTAGTTCCAGATTTCTACATAATGCCACCACATTATACCTCAAAAAGTAAAAGGAAGCTATTAGAGTTACAGGCCCTTCCGAAATAATTGAAAATGAAATGGGAAAAAAGTACTTATTTTTAATACTTTCCAACAAAGTTGTAAAGTGTTTATACATTCGGTTTCTCTGTCCGCGCTCTAATTCCCGCAAATATTGTCGGATTGCTATGATTTTTTTGTATACGTTATTGATGTTTACCCTAGCACGAACCCTATTGAAAATGAAGTTCCTACTATGATTAGTTTATTTACAGGGATGGTCAAGTTTCCCGATACATTATGGACAATGGGAAAAATTGTTTAAAATGAATTTTAAAGGGGTTACACCCTGTCAAACTTACTCAAATTTATATGAATTCGCAAAGTGCACTAAAATACGCATCCTGTAAAATATACAGTCAAAATAATAGTTATTATTCATTTACAGGGCCACTCAAAAGAAACCCATTACACAATAATAAATTGTGGAATTGTTTGCGACATATTTTAATAACGTTAAAATATTTCAAGTATAAAATTGATATACGCCGCTTTTTCAAAACTAGAATCTTTTACACACGCTTTGAGAAAATTTGCAAGAGAAATGTACTACAAAATGTATTTTTAAAAAGAATGGTCTGAATAAAACATAAAAATATTCGCCTATAAAGTGAAACTTTCTGATACCCCCGATGTATATATGACTTGCAAGGAAAGGGACAGAAAATTTAATCTATACTACATTTTCCTATATACGTTACTTAAACAAATGTTTGCTAGTTAAAAAAAAAAAAAAAAAAAAAAAAAAAAAAAAAAAAAAAAAAATACAGATTTTAATGACAAGAAGAAATATTTTAAAATAAATATAGATATATTTTTTCTACGCGCATGCTGACAAAGTCTATGATTGCTACAGTAAAATTTACAGTTTGATGGTGCAATCATAGATTTTGTTTTTAATTTTTTTTCTTTTTTTCAAGTAAACTACTATTAAAACAGCAATTATTTCTAAATTTAGGATATCCAAACTATGCCGGCTGAGAACCGATGCCTTATTTGCCAATATATAGAAATCGCATCATCTTTTCAAAAATTTTAGAAAATAATAATAATTAAAAGAAAGAAGAAGAAAAGCACATTTCACATTACTGAAATAATTTTGATTGCAAACACTTTAAAACGATAAAATTTTCTATTAAAAAACTGTAAAATACCTTATTTATTTATTTATTTATTTATTTATTTAATGTTGCCAATGTTGAGCTTTTGCCAATTTCAGTTTGGGAAAGCCCGCTAAATTTCGTTATCGGCAAACGATCGTTTATAACTGAAAGTCTAATTCATGTGTCGAAACGTACATAAAGAAATGCATATACATATATAAATGTAAGAAAATAATGTATATGAGCTAAAATATGTCAAAAAAATTCAAAATGGTAGATAAACACTTTATTTTTTTTTTTTTTTATTTTTTTTTTTTTTATCGATACCGTTGAATAAATTGTTATCCTAAATATTATGACAAACCACATTTTTTCGTAGACTAAAATCAGGAAAAAAAAAATCTTCCATGTTCTTATAGTTTTTGAATAATTGTAAATTTTTATTTTATTTTCTGTAAAAAAATATTATTTCCAGTTTTTAAAAGTTATAGCAGCGAAAGTTGCCTATTCAGTCTTTGCCTTCTTTTGTACACATATTTTATTCTTATCCTATTTCCACATGTTTTTACATGTTATGATCAATGAAGTAAAATATTATTTTTTAAAATAGTTTCGTTATAATTACTAAGTACTAGTAATTGTCATAATTACTATTATTATTTTTACGGTGCTTTTTTTTCTTTTGTTATTGATCTTTTTCACCGCGCACTTCGGTGAACGCAATATGTTATATTTTTTGGCATAATATTTATCAAAAACGCTACTCTGTCGTAAATCTTATCAAGGTTAATCTTTTAATTTTTAGTATTTCACACAGGTAAATTATTTTATGACTTTATGAGAGGGAGATTTTTTAAAGTGTAGGTTTAAAATAAATTTTAAATACAGTGAAAAGATTACGTGACCCGGCCATTCTGTTACACAGATACACTGTACATGTTTTGTGTCACTCAAAGGCATTTCAGTACCTGTTATAAAGAAGAAACAATTTCAAGAAACAAAAATATTGTCTTCTTTTTAAAATTTCTACAAAAGTCCAAATTTGTTTATAACTATCCAGTAAGTAACTTATGTTTCAAATGGTAAACGGAAAAAAAGTGACCGGAAAAAAAGTTATCGGAAAAAAAGTGACCTAAACTACAAAAGCGGAAAAAAAGTGACACGGAAAAAAAGTGACAAGGAAAAAAAGTGACACGGAAAAAAAGGGACACGGAAAAAAGTGACAAGGATTGATTTTGGGGAATTATTATTGATTTTGGGGATTCATTGGTTAAGTTTGAAAGGGGGATGGGGGGGGGAGGCTCATAATTTAGGTAAATGGGTTTTTCATGCTGAATTAACTGTTTTGGTTCAATTTTTGGATATACGTTCATACTGAAAAGACGCTTGCCTGATTAGTTTTGGGAAGGGACGATTACCCACCCCCCCAATTCCGTCCTCAATTAGATGAATGGATTTTTATGCAGAATTATCCAACTTGTGTCAAATTTGCATATAGGTTCTTTTCGATAAGGCTTATATATAGTATAAAGTGCCTGAAGAGTTTTAGGAGTTTAATGGTTAAGTATAGAAGGGGAACGGGGGATAACCTTTCTTAAATTAATGGCTTTTTACCAATAATTATCCGATTTGCTTCGAATTTTGGACATGGGTTAATTATGATAAGACGTATTTCTGATTATTTATGGGGTTCTTTTGCTAATTAAAAAGGGGGCAGGTGATTACTACCCCCGGCCTTAAATTAGATTTAAAAAAAATATGCACACTTATCCGATTTATTTCAAATTTTGGATGTAGGATCTTTCTCATAAAGTAAATTCCTGAATAGTTTTAAGAGTTTAATGGCTATGTATAGAGGGAGAACGGGGGATAAACCCCCTTAAGGGTGTATTCAAAAGAACGCTTTTCCACCTTCAACAGCTCGAAATTTTCAGATACAATTTCAGACACATTTTCAAAAGTAGAAACATGAAACTTGCTGAGGATATTTTTGAAGAGATGTACGAGGTGCCATGTGCTGTATTTTTACGCTCAATTCATTAGAATTTGATTTATAAACAATTATCTTCTCAGTATGACCCTTTTTTTCGTTCACAGATCTCCCGCCAGGGGAAAATCTGTTCAAAATGCCATTTTTGATTGCTTTTTTCGCAATATTTTCTGCATTTATCAAAGAATTGACAATTACGGCACCTTGTGTACTTTCTAAATCAGACAATTTGCCAGTTTGATGCATATGAGAGTAAAAATGAAGTTAAAAATAAATCGGAAAATAGGCAGTTTGAATCGAAATACACCCTTAAATTAAATAAATGGCTTTTTGCGCAGAATTATCCGATTTGCTTCAAATTTTCGATGTATATTCATTATAAGAAGGCGTATCTCTGATTAATTATGGGGTTCTTTTGCTAATTAAATAAGGGAAAGCGGGCGATTAATCCCCCACTCTTTAAATAAGATTTTTTTTTCCACAATTATCCAACGTATTTCAACTTCTGGATATAGGTTTTACCTGATAAAGTGAATCCCTGAATAGTTTTAAGGGTTTAATGGCTAAGTATAGAGGGATGAACGGGGGATAACCCACAAATAATCAGGAGTTCGCCTTATCATAATGAACGCACATTCAAAGTTTGAATCAAATAAGATAATTCTGCGTAAAAAGCCATTTATTAATTTAAGGGGGGTTATCCTCCGTTCACCCACTGTATATGTCGGACGTTCCTCTCAGCCCGCACAACTTTGAAGAAAGTCCGTGGTAGTTATAGCTGCCACCACCGATATTACTAGGTGATATCGGTCACCCACTGTGAGGATTGTGTAAATGAACATTGACGCTGTCAATTAACTGAATTAACAGTTTATTTAGAATATATGTATACACTAAATACGCTATTTACCATTATATACAATTACAACTCGGATATATGTGATCCGGTTCAACATTAAATTAAATACAGTAAAGGTTGGCTGTGTACTATTCAAATTACACCTTCCACCTCACACTCAATGCACGTTAGATTAACTTTATCGGAGATCACTTTCGAATCTCCCAACACATGGATACTCGGCCTGCACTTCTCGGCCCAGAGCACTAAACACCAGGACGTCTGTGTCCCTTGCTCTCCAGATACGCACTGCCTCCGCTCTACAACGCAGAGCACACCCTATCAGGACCTCTGTCCAACACTACTCTCTAGGTATGAACCCAGATACGAACTGAACTAATCTGAGATAAGACTTGCTCTTCTCAAATCATGGTGTTTCCCCAATGTCAACCCCCTTTGGGGCGTATCCATTGGACACATTCCACATTCCTTTCTTGATTAGTGACATGCTGCTTGTCAGCTCATCTTCCACATACCTCACTGACGGATGAACACGCCTCTCCGCAATCTCCTCTTTCTCACTCACCACCTGTAGAGGATTACCTGTCAATTCTCCCTTCAACAAAGAAAGAATGTCACCTTGAAAATTCTAGTACATAGCCGGTATAATATAAAAGAGATTAAGTTAGAGAAATAACGGAAATTCCAATCTTTAGCTGAGGTGGTCTCAGAACCTGACAGTATACTTAGCTATTAAACCCTTAAAATTATTCTGGGACTAATTTTATGAGAAAAAACATATATCCAAAATATGAAATATATCGGATAAGTGAACATAAAAAACAATTTATATAATTTAAGGGGATCGGAAAATCACCCGCCTTAATTTTTAATTAGAAAAATAACCCCATATGTAATCAGGGATACGCCTTATCATAATGAATCTATAATCCAAAATTGTAGCAAATCCTATAATTCTGCGTAAAAAGTAATTTAATTTAAGGTAGGTTATATTCTATTCCCCTTCAATACTTAGATATCAAATCCTTAAAACTATTCAGGGATCCACCTTATCAGTAAGAACCTATATTTAAAATTTGAAATACATGGAGTAATTCTGCATAAAAACCTATTTATCTAGTTTAAGGGGGAGATAATTGCTCGCCCCCCACCCTTTATAATAAGCAGAAGAACCCCATAACTAATCAGAGATACGTCTTATCATAATGGATCTATGTCCAAAATTCTAAGCAAATCGGATAATTATGCGTAAAAAGTTATTAATTTAATTTAAGAAAGGTTATCCCCCGTTCTCCCTCTATATATAACCATTAAAACTCTTCATGTATTATATGCTATATATAAGCCTTATCGAAAAGAACCTATATTCACAGGGCCCGACTTAGACAGTGGGGGGCCCTGGGGCAAACATTATTAGAATGGCCCCCTTCTATCTTAAAAATGTTTGTGAATTATACTCAAGTGACTAAAATTAAAATTCAAACCTATTGTATGTATGCATAAATTTTGTACCAAGTACTGATTTCAGTATTTATATTTCACATCTTTATACATAATAACAGATGATAAATAATTTTAACTATTAATTTTCTTATGATGTAACTATTACTTTAAGGGAACGTGGGGCAGGGAAGCCAAGGGGGTAGGAGAAAAAAGACCCCTTAAAATTGAAAAAAAAAAGAATTTTGGTAATATTTTGCTATTTTATATCATTTGGCCCTCTTTTAACAATAAACTTTTCTCTTCTTGGAGACCCCCCTCAAACCGGGGGCCCGGGGCAATTGCCCCGCATGCCCCTGCCTTAGTCAGGCCCTGTATATTCAAATTTGACACACGTTGGATAATTCTGCATAAAAACCCATTCATCTAACTGAGGACGGATGGGGGGGGGGTAATCGTCCCTTCCCAAAACTAATCAGGCAAGCGTCTTTTCAGTATGAACGTATATCCAAAAATTGAACCAAAACAGTTAATTCAGCATGAAAAACCCATTTACCTAAATTATGAGCCTCCCCCCCCCCCCATCCCCCTTTCAAATTTAACCAATGAATCCCCAAAATCAATAATAATTCCCCAAAATCAATCCTTGTCACTTTTTTTCCGTGTCACTTTTTTTCCGTGTCACTTTTTTTCCTTGTCACTTTTTTTCCGTGTCACTTTTTTTCCGCTTTTGTAATTTAGGTCACTTTTTTCCGATAACTTTTTTTCCGGTCACTTTTTTTCCTAGATTCGTTTCAAATACCAAAATAGCCGTGAAATTGGCATAAAGTGTAACACGAATTCTACTGCAAAGTAAAAGACTGGTTTGACAGTGACGTGAATAAAGAGTTTCGTACAGCTGTCTTTGAAAAGGGCTTGAAAAAAGTCACAAATGGATTGTCTCACCCAATGACCTAAGGTCAATGGTCCCACCTTTTGTCATTATCGTAGGAGAAAAAACGGAATCTATAAAAGAAGTTTAGTTGCTCTAACCGTAAACAGCATTGTAAAAATAGTGCAAGGTATCAATAGGCATTTGTAAACTACTCGATCAATTGCTTTTTCCAGATGTGTTAAAAAAAAAAAAAAAAAAAAAAAAAAAAAAAAAACTATACATGTAGAGATATTTTACAGGCTTAATTACGTGTTTAAGTTAGTTTTGTGATTATTTGACAAGAAAAGAAAAAGAACAAACAGAATAAATTGAGGAACAATTCTAAACTTATTTGTAAACTTTTTTGGCTTAATATTTTATCAATTCGACGAAAGGCTCAATTCTACTTTTTTTTTCATCTTTTATTAAATTTGCTACTTTTTTTTTTTTTTTTTTTTTTTTTTTTTGTATTACTTTCTATAACCACATAGCTGCGGCTTCATGAAGTGTATCATAAAAATATTTCGATTTTGCTTTAGATATATACAATTAGATATATAAGTTGTGAGACAATAAGATACCTGAACAAATTAATTACTTAGTTCACCCCCACCCCATTTTCTTAGATAATTCATTGATACAACGAGGGAAAATATTAAAAGATTAAAACCTTCTCGTGAAAAGTAGATCAATGTAATGTCAAATACTCTTGTGTTACAATGAAATTAGAACCCATATAAAATGTTTGAATTCCGATAGTTTATTTTTGTAAGAATTTTGATAGTTTATTTGTTTAGAAAACTTGATATGTAGTCAATGTAATGAAAAGAATAAACAATACGCGAGAAAAAAATTTATTAAACATTTACATCTGCTAAGAAGGAAACGTATTTTTTTTCTTTTCAATGTCTTAGAAGATTTTACTTTTACCATATACCATTATTTAGATTTTTTTTTTTTTTTTAATAATACTAATGATAACTGAAACATTTACATACAACAAACAAAGGTTCGTTAAAAGCGTAAATATCGCAGCCTATGTCACTTCTGCATAAATAGAGATTATAAACATGAAAGCAAAACAAACAAACAAAAAAAAAAGATAAGGTTTTTTTTTTTTGGTCTGAACACTTTCGTTAGAGTAAAGATCAAACTGTTCTGTAGAAATTCACCCGAGCCGGGCCGGGTTCGGGCCGAATTTTTAACTTTTTTCCAGGCCAAGCCGAGGTCGGGCCGAAATTTTAACTTTCGGGCCTGGCCAGGTCGGGCCAATATTTCTTTCTTTCGGGCCGGGCCGTGCTCGGGCCAAAATTTTAAATTTCGGGCCTGGCTCAAGCCTGGAAATTTCGGCCCGTGCAGACCTCTAGTGCGCGTTATACACGAGATTGTAAGAAATCGCCATTTTTACTTGTAAAGTAGGAGTGCACCTTATACACGCGTGCGCCCTATACACGAGTAAATACGGTATTTAAAAGTATTTTTTAAAAGATTTTTTTACATAATGCATTCAACAGTAGTAAAATTTTGTTGCATGACTTGCCCCGAACAGAGGAGACATGGGGGATAGATAGAAATTCTTATCAACAAAGCAAATAAAAATCATTCTTCCCCCTTTTTAACCGACTTCATTAACCGACTTCTTAACCGACTTCAAAGAGGAGGTTATGATTTCGACCTGTATGTATTTGTTGTTCACCCATAACTTTTGCAAATATGAACCGATTTTGATAATTCTTTATTTGTTTGAAAGCATATGAGGCCCATGTGGTCCCATTCGAATTTCATAAAAATCCGATAATTAGAACTTTTTTAAAAATAAAAACTTTAAATTTCAAACTCATTTTGAAGCAATCGACCAATTAGAAGTGTTCCTTTTGCATGTTTTCATATTACACTTACATAGACACACAATATTTTCACTGTTAAAAGTTTGAAGTTTTTGCTGCATCATCACTCCACCGCTTTTATGGAATATCTCCATTTTGACCAATGAGAATTCACCATAATACAATGAAGTAATCATTTTCTATAAAAGCGATGGATAGACGATAAAGTAAAAGTTTCAAATTTTTAACAGTGTTCAAAGTGCAAAATCCTAACTGGACGAGGGCCAGGATTCACATAAATTTTGCGCTGTTTGCGAAACGAGATTTATTAACAAGAAAATTTATTTAAAACATTGATTTGCTAAAATTCAGGCTTCTGATTCGTTAATCTGGTTTCGCTAACAGCGCGAATTCTACCTGGATTCCGGACAAGTTCTCTTATGCAAGAAACCGGAAATATAGCATCTAGGGGATATAGTGTGGAAATCGGCTATCTCAGGGCGTGTTCAGAGCAACTTACAAAAGTAACCAATGTTACCGATCGATTGTAGGGCAGTACAAAAGCAAACTGTGGCAGCAATGAAAACTATTCTGTTGAATTGTAGCTGACGTCACACTTTGCTTTGATTTTCATTTCGTATTTGTCTACAATCGGTAAGTGGTCTGTAAGTAACCGGTAAGTTGTGGTGAACACGCCCTCTTTAATACTTAAAATAAGCGCTAAAATGTTCTGTTCGTTAAATGTGCAACAATGCTAATGAAATTTAAAGATAGAAACGACATCTGCAGGACATTTTCTAAAAATGCAAGAATTATTGCGAGTCTAGATAATGTATCACGAAAATGCCGCAGATGTCGCTGTGATCGACACTTTGGAATTCAGTAGTATCGTTGCACATTTAAAGGATACAAATTTTTAGCACTGCTTGCATTGTAAAAAATTGAACCCTTTTGCTGCATCGTCACTCCATCGCTTTTATAGGAAACGATTACTTCGCTCTATTATGGAGCATTCTCATTGGTCAAAACAAAGAAATTCTATAAAAGAGATGGAGTAACTATGCAGCAAAAGGGTCAAATTTTTTACAGTGTCGATAGCAAATTTTCACTCCATGTAATCCAGACTCTCTCCTTCGAACAATGAAAAGTTCTTAAAAATAAAGGCTTATGATTGGTCAATCTTGTTTTGCTTAACAGCGAACAATCATTCTCGATCCTAACCACTGTTGCAGAGATGCTAGTTTTTTTTTCAAAGTACGAAATCTTAGCTGGAACAATTCTCGTATCCACCAAAGTGAAAGATCCACATCGATCCAGACATGAGAATTCGATATCGAAAAGCTGAAAATTCATCTCTAAAGAGCCTTACACGCTAAAGCAAGAGTGTCTGTAAATCAGAGTGCTTGTTATGCCGGATTCACAAAGTGATTAAAGTACATTGCTATGTGCTAGATTTACATTTGGACAAATATAAATGACGAAAAATTTTGATAAGCTTACCATTAAAGTTAAGCGAGTTAACTTCTTTCACCCATAAAACAAATTCGTCCAGGCGACTACCGCCAAGTTCTGGAATAAAAATTCTTAAATTTTCTGTACTTTGGAAAACCGCGTTTATCAAAGAACATTCTTAACTTCAAATATTACTACTTTCATATAGACGCATGTTGAATCATGGTGTGATTTTGATAATATCTTCCTTTTTATTTTTTAACCGACTTCAAGGAGGAGGTTATGATTTCGACCTGTATGTATTTGTTGTTCACGCATAACTTTCGTAAATATAAACCGATTTTGATAATTCTTTTTTTGTTTGAAAGCGTATGGGACTCATGTGGTCCCATTCAATTTTCATAAAAATCTGTTGATTAGAACTTTTTAAAAAATTAAAACATTAAAATTCAATATCTTTTAGATGCAATCGACCAATTAGAAACGTTCATATTTCATGTTTTTAAGTTACACTTACATAGACACACGATCTTTTCAAAATGTGAAATCCTAACTGAACAAGGTTCACATTTATTAACAGTGTACACTGTAAAAAAATTGACCCTTTTGCTGCATAATCACTCCCCCGTTTTTAAAGAATATCTCTCTCTTGACCCATGAATATTCTGCACGATAGGCCGAAGTAATCGTTTTCTATAAAGGCGGTGGATTGACGATGCAGCAAAAGGGCCAAATTTTTTACAGTGTACACTGTAAAAATTTTGATCCTTTTGTTGTATCGTCACTCCCCCGCTTTTATAGAATATCTCTCCTTTGACGCATGAGAATGCTCCATGATACATTGTTAAAAATTTGACCCATTTGCTGCAGCGTCACACAACAACTTTTATTGAATATGTTTTTATGACCAATAAGAATGCTCCGTAACACAGTGAAGTAATCGTTTTCTATAAAAGCGGTGGACTGATGATGCAGCAAAAGGCTCAAAGTTTTTATAGTGTAATTGGGACCAAAGCGTTTGTAAAAAGAAATATTTCCGAATCAAATGCTGTCACTCTCTTATAGAGGCAGCCAGATGTAGGTAATAAGTTTCAGATTACTCATTGAATACGCCACCGCTCATTTCCGATTATAGTGTCACTGTAAAAAATGTGACCCTTTTGCTGCATCGTCACTGCCCTGCTTTTGTAGAATATCTCTCTTTTGACCCATGAGAATACTTCGTAATTGGGTGAAGTAATCGTTTTCTATAAAAGCAATAGAGTGATGATATAGCAAAAGTATCAAATTTTTTACAGTGTAGGTTCCCTCGATATGAATATGACACATGTAGCACAGTATATAATTGGTTGAAACGATTCTGGACAAAAACGAGTCACCAAGCATCTTGTTGAGCGGGCAATTTTCGTCAACCTTGTTAACTTCTCATACGAGTACAATCTAATTCTTCCAGGAAATCATCATCATCAAATTCCATAATGAAAAAATGCCTGGCAATGCAATGCACTGTTAAAAATTTGCAACTTTTGCTGCATCATCACTCCATCGCTTTTATAGAATATCTTTACTTTTATCAATGAGAATCCTTCATAATGCATTTAACTAATCTTTTTCTATATAAGTGGTGAAGTGATGATACACTGTTAAAAATCTGCTGCATTTTGTTGCAACGCACTCCGCCGCTTGTATATAATGTCTCTACTGCGACCTTTGAGAATGCTCCTTAATACAGTCAAGTAACCGTTTTCTATACAAGCGCTGGAGTGCGTAGCAAAAAAATGCAGCAGATTTTTAACAGTGTATACACTGTTAAAAATCTGCTGCATTTTGCTGCAACGCCCTCCACCACTTGTATATAATATCTCTATTCCAACCAATGAGAAAGCGCCATTTCACGGCCAAGTAACCGTTTTCTATACAAGCAGGGGAGTGCGTTGCAGCAAAATGCAGCAGATTTTTAACAGTGTACAGCAAAAGTTTCAAATTTTTAACAGTGTAGTTGGGACAAAAGCGTCTGTAAAAGAAATATTTGGGAATGAAATGCTGTCACTCTCTTATAGAGGCAGCCAGGTATCGGTTATGAGTTTCAGATTCCTCGTCGAATTGCCACTGCTCATTTCTGATGCCATTACTACCTGTATAGGTATTAGAGTGTTGCTCTTTATCGATTGAAGCATAGTGCGATTTTTGCTAAAATCTTTCTTTTTCCTTTTTCTGAGTGAAGGGGGAGTACTTTTGACTGACTACACTAGAAAAGTATAAGACAGCTAGATAGAAATATAAAGCTGCTCACCGGGGCCAATTTGTTTGGTCAATACAACAACAACAACACTAGAAAAGCATTTTACTATACATTAATATATGAAGTCATTTTGCTCATATATGGAAGCACTATGTCGCGCTCTTATGTATAAGGACACTTTACTTGATGGATTGTCACCTTTTGAAAGCCACTTTCGATGACCGTAGGATTCGATGCAGACTAAGATTTCATAAATGCGGTAGCTTTTCGAAGTGGCAGATCTTGTCTGAAGAAGTTACCATACAAAAAAAATCTTAAGATTCACAACGATACTAACCGATATTGTAAGTGGTTTCAGAAAAGTTGACAATCAAACAGTGACAAGTAAACTGAATACATCAGAACTTAGCAAAGTGCGTACATTAATATTGCATTGCAAAGAGCTATCGTGTGCCAGTACACATAATTATGTATTACGGTATGCATAACTAAAAAGTAGGAAATAAAATAAGCTTTTTAAGAAAAAAATATCAACCGACTTCAAAAAAGCGCTAAAAAGAATTAAATAATTCTTTAAAGTTCTCTAAGGCCAAAACGTTATCCAATAAGCACACATCGGATATTAGATACCGGCATAAAAAACGGTTAAATTTAATATGTATAATTTAATGTCCACCAAACATAGATTTTAGAGATAATATTATTTTACAAGAGATGAATTGACATATTTATGATTTATTTTATGAATATATACATATAAAAAGTAATGAATTACTTTTTGAAGTTGGTGCCAAACTCTATTTGATGTATATTAAGAATTGTAGCTAAATTATACCTAGTGCCATAATTAAAATGGGGATAATCATTATCGATTGTGATTGTTTGGCACCAACTTAAAAATGTAATTCATTACTTTTTATATGTATATATTCATAAAATAAATCATAAATATGTCAATTCATCTCTTGTAAAATAATATTATCTCTAAAATCTATGTTTGGTGGACATTAAATTATACATATTAAATTTAACCGTTTTTTATGCCGGTATCTAATATCCGATGTGTGCTTATTGGATAACGTTTTGGCCTTAGAGAACTTTAAAGAATTATTTAATTCTTTTTAGCGCTTTTTTGAAGTCGGTTGATATTTTTTTCTTAAAAAGCTTATTTTATTTTTCCTATTAGTGAACACAAGCTTTATTTGAAATACACTTCAAATAATAGTTCATCGAACCATGATTATAGATGCATGCATACACACATGAAGAAGAAAAACAATGTCAACCATTGGGGTATTTTATATTTTAGAATTAAGTAACTTTATAATAATTTAGTGATTTTTAATAATAATTTTGTAATTTAACAAAAAAAAAAAAAAAAAAAAAAAAAAACGACTAAAGAAAAAAGAAGCAAAAGAAGCAAAGGCCATTTCACAAATAAAAAAAGAAAATTTTGATTGGATCAAAAATGATATCGGTATCAAAAGACACCCCCCTCTCCCTACAGATATCTTCCAATGTTACGTGTCAGACCCCTTATTCCCCCTAAAATGATAACGTTATATTTCCAAAGCCCTCATCATCGTATATAGAAAAAAATGTACTTTTAAATGCAATTTGTGTGAAATCTGTATCTCAATATTTTTGAGATTATTATTTTTTTGAATAGTTTTTAACATTTTTTAGTTATCGGGGCTACAGAGAAGTATTAAAAAAATGTAGACATCACAAAGATTCAGGTATGTCTAAGATATCTCTATTTTTGACCGAGAACAACAACCCAAATGGTTAAAAAAAATTGTAACAAATCCGCAAGCCATTTCAAACCATTCCAAAACTTGCATACGGACAAAGTGACCAGCTGCAATGAAGATGAACTCCATATACAGCATGATAAGTAATGTACGCACGAAATTACCTTTCAGAAGAAAGTACACTATCTACCAAAAAGTATTTGTACACTTTCAGTTTTTGACATTTTGTCAAATATTTAAAAATATACTGGTCGGATTCTTCTGGAACTTCAGAAATATAAAGATTATGTTTCACTTTATATTTATTTACATTCATTTGTTAAGCGGGTAATTAGGGGGCCGGCAAAAAAACAAAGAATAATAGAAATATTTGTGATCGCCCTGTACATGAAACGACTTATCCCTTTAGAATACAAATATATGAATACAGTAGAATACACTGTTAAAAAAATTCTGAAATTCACGAACATTTTTTTCCTGAATTTCACAGAAAAGTTCCCTTTTAACAACTAAAGGGTATTTTCCGTTACAAATCACAAAGTTCCATCATATTTCCTGAAAAAAAAAACGAAATGGATGGAAATAAAAACAAAAAACGGAGACACGCCGTTGTGTGGGGAGCTCCAGGGCCGAGTGGTGAAATTACCACGCGGCTAATCGCCTGCGAGCGCAGATTGTGGGTTCGAGTCCCATTGGCGCCATGGAATAATGAAACATAAAAATTCCTTTTAAATTACATTTTTCTGTTTATTTTTCTCTTTTTTTCTTATTAAAAATCGTTTAATTTATTAACCGAAAAATAAAGAAATAAATAGTGTACGACAATTCCCCCCCCCCCCAAAAAAAAGTCTATATATGTATATATATATTGTAAAAAAATTGTTAATAAAAGAATTTTTATTAAAAAAAAACAGTGGTTTCAAACAGTGATTTTTTTTAATTTAAACTATTTAAAAAATTAAAAATGATTTAAAAAAATAATAAGTATTATGCATCAGTCTAAAATAATCCGTTTACAAACATTCTAAGGAATATATTTGAAAGGAAATCTTTAAAAAGCACAACAGATTTTCCCACTAACTCATAAAAGACATACTTTGTACCGTTTAGCATCAGCAACTTTGGCTCAGTTCGTAAGAATTTGTTTCGCAATCTGAAGGTCCTGAGGACGGCGTGAACTAAATTATCCAAAATAACAATTAAGTAAAATAACATAGCAGCTTAAAATCCCACGGTGATTTAGAATTCTTTGAAGATTAATCGGTAAATCATTTTTAAAAATTATATTAAATTATTACTATTATAAATCAAACTTTGTAACGGAAAGTTACTGATTATTACACCGGAGTTTTCCCTTCTTGTATTTCCCACAACGGAAAATCTACTAACGGAACGGTAAAACTTCGGCTACATTGCTGCCGGTAGTTTCACCTGGAATTCACAGATTTATTTTTAACAGTGTATGTACACTAATTTTTGTGAGAATAGCATGTATATTTATGGCGATAGAGCGATTTTTTTGAAAAATTCAAAAAATTCTGGTATGTTTTTTGTTTATATCATGCTGGGTTTTTGACCAAATTTAACGCAAATTTCAGAAAAATTGGCAAAATGCAGTAGAAAAAATGTAGCGCAATTGGAATATAAATATATTAAATATTTTATGAAATATGAGTAGTTGTATAAAATAATTTTTATCTGCGCATGCGCGAACTAGAAAAACATTTTTTTTACATCATTTAATAGTCAATTCTATGGAGTGACTTATAAAAAAATCCAATCAAATATCGTGAAAATTCAAAAAGATATAATTATTTTAGTGAGATGTTTTTACTCTGCTCTCTAAAAACGGCTGAATCTTAAGGGATTCTCCACAAATTGACATTTTTTAATGACTGACTTAAAAAAAAAACTAGTATTGAATTAATACAATATCTAATACAATATTGCTGCTAATAAATACTTGACAATTGTGATAGAAAAGAAAAAGAGCTTTATTCGCATTCAGGGCCAAAACTAAGAGAGGGGGGGGGGGGAGAAGAGCATGTGCTCCGGGCGCTAGGATGAAAGTGTTCCAAATGTATCTTTCGTTTGGCGATTTTTTTCATGGCTATGTTTAGCATAATATTGTTAAAATTATTATATCTGGGCTATGCTAAAGCATAAAAAAATCTAATGATGATGGCTTAAGGTGCCTGCCCCTACCCGCGAAGATCCTCACAAGCTAATGCTATTCCTATGGGGATGCATTTTTCTAACTCTTTTGCATTTGGACATTTTTAAATAATATGTTTTGCATTGGATAGCGGAAGTCCTTTTCAAGATCGCTCCGTGATTACTTTTTCAATTTTGGCGTAGATATTTTTATAATGTTTCTTTCACTTTCAAAAGGGGTTCTGAAAGTGAAACTAACTTTATAAAAAATATCTATGACTCAAATCGAAAAAGTAGTCAAGGAGCGATTTTGAGAGGGACTTCCGCTATCCAATGCAAAAAAAAAAAAAAAAAAAAAAAAAAAAAAAAAAATGAAAATTTCAAAATGCGAAAGAGTTATTAGAAAAATGCCTCCCCACAGGAATAGCATTAGCTCAGCAGTGTCTTCGCGGGCAGGGACAAGGGCCTTAAAGATCCTGTTGAAAGTAGAATTTTTTTGATTCGGTTTAAAGTATCAAATTGGAGTATTTTAATAAAGCAGAATACGTTATTTTATATTACATATTTTAAGTTTTAAAATAAGTCGGCTATTAATAAATTGGAGAAATTTTCTTTGTAAATATGCTTTGCGAAGGAGGGGGAAAGGAGTACCTTCAAAATCCACGTTTGCCTCGGGAAAAAAAGACTGGTTTTGGCCTGTTCACATTTAATAATTTGTAGATCCTCCTCGAGAGGCAATTACAGCTGCGACTCTCCTGGGCATGCTCTCAACTAGTCCTTGTATTACATTTAATGGTATTTTATTCCACTCTGTTTGCACAAGGCAGGTAAGCTCTTTTACTGATTTTGGGCGTGTGTCACCCGCCTTAATTCGACGATCCAACTCGTCCCAGAGGTTCTCTATTGGGTTCAGGTCTGGGCTCTGGGCAGGCCACTCGAGTCGATGCACTTCATTATCAGCATACCAATCCATGCTGGACCTCGCTACATGGCAGCTTGCGTTGTCATCCTGGAAATAACATGGGTCCAATCCATAGTATTGACACAACGTAGGAAGTGCACTGTTGTCCAAAATATTACAGTAGGCATCGGCATTGAGCTTACCATGAATTGGGACCAAGGGTCCTAGTCCGAACCAGGAAAAACAACCCCAGAACATAATTCCCCCTCCGCCAAATTTAACTGTGGGCACAATACATTCTGGTAGGAGGCGTTCTCCAGGCAGACGCCAGACCCAGACCCTACCATCAGAACGGTAGAGGGTGAACCTTGATTCATCACTCCAGAGAACCTGTTTCCATTGCTGTACAGTCCATTGCTGGCGTGTTTTGCACCAACTTAACCGAGCTGCGCGGTTGGACTTGGTGATTAAAGGCTTATGGGCGGCAGCACGGCCATAAAAATTAAGCAGATGAGCTTCCTTACGGATGGTATTCATGGAAACAACACATCCTGAAGCTTGTTGAAATTCTTGGCGTATGTGTAACATTGGTTGGTTGCGGTTCTTCCGAATTTCTCTAGACAGAACCCGTCGGTCTCTATCTCCCAGTTTCGTCGGTCTGCCTACTCTGGCCACATTCTGACAATCACCATTCAGCTTCCATTTTCTAATCACATAAGCCACAGTCGTTTTGGGGTAATTAAGCTCGCTAGATATGTCGATTAAAGATCGGCCATTTCGGTGGTACCCGATGATCACACCTTTCTCAAAATCAGACAGCTCTGTTCTTCTTGGCATCATGCATGCGATTGATGTCAGTGTTGTTTTCGACACCACATTTAACAGTGGAGAACTTGACGTATTTCAGGATCGCAGATATCGACATTTGCATAAGAGCCATTATCAATTATGTATCAATGGGTAGATTTGACACAAATGCTTCGATTTTTTATAATTATTTTTATCCTGAAATAGGTTCGTTCTGGTAATTATCTAAGAAAAAAAGTAAATCACAAGTAAAAAACGTAAATGGAGATTTGGCAATTTGCGTAAAATCTGACGTCATTCAACTGCCTTCAGAGACTAATTGAAAATCAGTTCACTCCTATCCACAATAACTTTCTGAATTTCCACGAAATTCGATCGGATTTTTTTATGGGTAGCTCCATAGAGTTGAATATTAAATTATGTAAAATGATAAATTTTATCGTTCACGCATACGCTGATTAAAAAATATTTCATACAAATACTCATATTTTAGAAAACTTTTAATATATTTATATTTCAACAGCACCTTATTCTTTCTACTACATTTTGCGAATTTTTCTGAATGTGGCTTTATATTTGGTTGAAAAAATTGCATGACATAGAACATTTTAGAAAATATTTAATATATTTATACTTCAATGAATTTTGGTGAACTCCCCCCCCCCCTCCCTTTTCTTCTTTGCAAAGCATCTGCAAAAGTTTTTGCAAAGAAAAATTTTCTAATTTATTAATAGCCGACTTATTTTAAAACTTAAAATATGTAATATTGATTAAAGTAGTCTGCTTTGTTTAAAAAAAATGATACCTTAAAATCGTGAAACCGAATCAAAACGAAAAAAAAAATCTGCTTTATGCGGGATCTTTATGCCATCATCATTAGATTCTTCTATGCTTTGGTATAGGAGAAATGCTTTGAATGGGACGATTTTGACAATATCATGCTAAACATAGACATGGAAAAAATCGCCAAACAAAATGTACATTTGGGACACTTTCATCCTAGCGCCCGGGGCACATGCCCTTTTCCCCCAACCCTCTCTTAGTTTTGGCCCTGAATGTGAATAAAGCTCTTTTTCTTTTCTATCACAATTGTCAAGTACTTATTAGCAGCAATATTGTAATAGATATTATATTAATTCAATACTAGTTTTTTTAGTCAGTTATTAAAAAATGTCAATTTGTGGAGAATCCCTTATGATTCAGCCGTTTTTAGAGAGCAGAATAAAAACATCTCACTAAAATAATGATATCTTTTTGAATTTTCACGATATTTGATTGGATTTTTTTTATAAGTCACTCCATAGAATTGACTATTAAATGATGTAAAAAAAATGTTTTTCTAGTTCGCGC
Source organism: Maratus speculifer (assembly GCA_964019185.1). Taxonomy (NCBI): domain Eukaryota; kingdom Metazoa; phylum Arthropoda; class Arachnida; order Araneae; family Salticidae; genus Maratus; species Maratus speculifer. Next base: position 245,341,521 of record OZ025295.1, on the reverse strand, counting down.
ATGCGCAGATACAAATTATTTTATACAACTACTCATATTTCATAAAATATTTAATATATTTATATTCCAATTGCGCTACATTTTTTCTACTGCATTTTGCCAATTTTTCTGAAATTTGCGTTAAATTTGGTCAAAAACCCAGCATGATATAAACGAAAAACATACCAGAATTTTTTGAATTTTTAAAAAAAATCGCTCTATCGCCATAAATATACATGCTATTCTCACAAAAATTAGTGTACATATTCTACTGTATTCATATATTTGCATTCTAAAGCGATAAGTCGTTTCATGTACAGGGCGATCCCAAATATTTCTATTATTCTTTGTTTTTTTGCCGGCCTCCTAATTACCCGCTTAACAAATGAATGTAAATAAATATAAAGTGAAACATAATCTTTATATTTCTGAAGTTCCAGAAGAATCCGACCAGTATATTTTTAAATATTTGACAAAATGTCAAAAACTGAAAGTGTACAAGTACTTTTTGGTAGATAGTTCATATACAAATGCGGAGTCGTTAGCCCTAGTAGATTCACTTTGACCACCGTCATTTAACACTAGAAAGCCGGGAAGGTGTCATTTCGACACCGATCACTGGACTAACTGTCCATTCGAACTAGAAAAATCTTCAAAAAATATGTCATATGTCAGTTGCAATGAAATGAACTATACAAATAAAGTAAATATTTTCAAATTATTTTTCTGGTTTTAAATGTATTTTATAAATGTTGCGCAAAATTTCCCGGCGTTCTAGTGTTAACCTTTTCTGACTCTGAGATATTCTGTTTCTAAAATTATGAAACGATTCACTGAACCAAAATTTACAAACTAATTTATTAGAAAATAAATACATGCTTATTTTCATGTGCTTTATAAAAGTTAAAGTTTTTTTTTGTGTGACTGGTGAACTTATTGTAAGCTCCAGCAGCAATATGTGTATCAATATTGTAAAAATATTGTTAGATTCGTTGGTGTTGCCAAAGTGGTAAAACTTAAATTTTAAATCTTGAATTTTCCGCCAATATGTATGCGCATGTCCATTAGAGCATGTAAATTTGCATGCCCGGTCACGGCTTGATAGCTAGAAAAATATTCGGCCCGGCTTGACCAATATAATTTCTAAAATTTCCGCTCAAACCCGGCCCAGGTCAAAAAAATGCTAAAATTTCGGCCCGCGCCCGGCCCGAATGAATTTTCACAAAACATTGATTCTTAAGGAGGAAGAGTTTTGACCCCCCCCCAAAAAAAAAATCTTAGTCTTTATATATATTCATATATACATATATATATATGTATATATATGTATGTATGTATATATATATAATCTTCATTTACATAGAAGTGCCACAGGCTGCAATAACTATGTTTTTAATGAAGCTCTGTTTATTGCATGTCTATGTTTCGAATATCATATAATATTAATACATATTCTCTGTAATGGAGACATGAAAATCTAAAAAAGGTACATAGTAAAATCTTTTAAAATGGAATTGCACAGTATTAAAAAAAATCGTAAACACAAGTTTTTTTCTTAACATTTGTAAATGTATTACGTATTTCTCACATATTGCTGCACTCATTTTGCATGGATGACATCTTTTTCAGTTTAAATCAAGAATCCGTGATAGGCATGTTCTTTTTCATATGTTTAACTATATTTTAAATTAGTTATTTTTTAAAAAGCCTAGAAATCTACGATTTTTTTTTTAAAGAATGAGTTTAATGTTTAATTGTAAAAGAATAGCGATTTAAAAATATAATTATTTTTTATATAACTAGGGGGGCTCAGTTCTCCTGCTCGCCACGCGCGCGAACCCCCCGGCGTAATCGCTTCGCGATTCCAAGTTGTAAGCTACCCCTGCTTGCTGCGCTCGGCAATACCCCATGGTATGAATAAGCAATTGCAGACCTTTCAAATGATGTGTCACACGACTGGTGTTGTAAAGAAATTAAAAATGTGCCCCCCCCCTGGGAAGGCAGAGTGAGGGATGACACACAAGACATCCATAATATTAATAAGAAGTTGCAGGCATTTCAAGTGATGTGTCACACGACTAATGTTGTAAAGAAATTAAAAATGTCCCCCCCTGGGGTCGGATTGGGAAGGTTACACACAAGACATCCATAATATGAATAAGCTTAAGCAGTTGCAGACCTTTCAAATGATGTGTCACACGACTAATGTTGTAAAGAAATTAAAAATGTGCCCCCCTGGGGGGCAGATTGGGGGGTGACACACTAGACATCCATAATATGAATAAGCAGTTGCAGACCTCTCAAATGATGTGTCACACGGCTGGTGTTGTAAAGAAATTAAAAATATGCCCCTCCTGGGAGGCAGAGTGGGGGGTGACACACAAGACATCCATAATATGAATAAGCAGTTGCAGACCTTTCGAATGATGTGTCACACGACTGGTGTTGTAAAGAAATTAAAAATGTGCCCCCCCTGGGGGCAGAGCGGAGGGTGACACACAAGACATCCATAATATGAATAAGCAGTTGCAGACCTTTCGAATGATGTGTCACACAAGACATCCATAATATGAATAAGCAGTTGCAGACCTTTCGAATGATGTGTCACACGACTGGTGTTGTAAAGAAATTAAAAATGTGATCCCCCTAGGGGGCAGAGGGGGGGTGACACACAAGCCATCCATAATATGAATAAGCAGTTGCAGACTTTTCAAATGATGTGTCACACGGCTGGTGTTGTAAAGAAATTAAAAATATGCCCCTCCTGGGAGGCAGAGTGGGGGGTGACACACAAGACATCCATAATATGAATAAGCAGTTGCAGACCTTTCGAATGATGTGTCACACGACTGGTGTTGTAAAGAAATTAAAAATGTGATCCCCCTGGGGGGGAGAGGGGTGGTGACACGCAAGACATCCATAATATGAATAAGCAGTTGCAGACCTTTCAAATGATGTGTCACACGACTGGTGTTGTAAAGAAATTAAAAATGTGCCCCCTGGGGTGCAGAGCGGAGGGGGATACACAGGACATCCATAATAGGAAAAGGCAGTTTCAAACCTTTCTAAAAATATGCAACACGAGTGCTGTGGATAAAAATTTTAAAAGTTCCCCTTTGGGGGGGGGGGGGGTCAAAGTGGGGTGCGGCGCCCCAAACATGAATAATTGGAATAAGCAGTTACAGTTCTTTTAAACTATAGGAAGGCTCCGCCCCCCTGCTCGCTACGCTTGCCAAACCTCCGCGTAATCGCTTCGCTATTCCAAGTTGTAGGCTACGCCTGCTTGCTGCGCTCGCCATTACCCCATGGCTTCCCGATTTAGAGGTGGGCAATATATCAGTTACTTGTATATAATATAGTATATTCAATATACATTTGTATATTGTATATTTTACAACAATTTGAAAAGTATTTGTATATTGTATATTTTACAAAACTTAATATACAATATACTTTGTTACCCATAAGCAATAATTTTAATTTTTGCGTTCTAAAGAATTACATTAAAAATCAAAAGATATAAGCTATAAAATGTCTCGGATACTATATGTTTATAAATAGTAGAATAAGGGGAAACAGGACACACACCTTTATGCAATTGAATGTACTACCATTATTATTAATTTTTTAAAAGTATTCTAAAAGTATATCGAATATACATTTTGGAAAAAGAGTATATTGTGTAATATATATCTTTCGAAATTCCTAAAATGTCTGTATATTGTATATTTTGGGCAAAAATGGGCGAGTATTTGTATATTGTATATAATGTACTTTTTTCATGTATACTGCCCATCTCTGCTTTTGTTCTTTCCTTGTATATTTTATTCTTCCATGCTTATTAAGGTCATGTAAGAATAAATATCCGGTAAGAATATAAAAATCAGATTATGTGACACTAATGTAGGCGAAATTTTGGGATTCATAGGCACCTAATGTTAGGATATAAATGGTCGGCTCGCCTAATATTAAAAAAAAAAAAAAAAAAAAAAAAAAAAAAAAAAAAGTTTTTAGCTTCACAGAGTCACATTAGGATGCTTGCAAGGAATACTGATATTCATAGACACTTATTTTACCTAACGTTCTTGATGAAAAGTACCAACAAAAAGGTCTTGTACTACTTCCTGATAATTTATTCTTTCATATTTTTGACTAAATATGCTGTGCAATAGGACGTCCGGCCATTTTAACCTTTGGACGTGGCTTTTACTTTCAGTATCTATGTAGAAATATCATTGGAAAATTTCAATTAATGTTGTACTTAAAGTATGTAACTAAAGCAGAAATAATTTGGAAATTCGAATTTCACTCACATTTATACTAAAATCTTATATATAATATAAAATGTTTTCCTTTTAATAGTAAATTTGAAATCTAAAAATAATTGGCAAAAAAATAATTGCTAGACGAATCCATCAAAGAATTTTAATTTTAATTAAGTTTTCAGAAATAAAAAATGGCAATATTTCTTGAAAAAATTTGAGTTATTATACTTAGCGATTTATTGTTTGATTACAGATAGTAAAAAAAGTATAAAAAAAAATCTATTGAAATTGCGAAATTGTAACCCTATTTTTGTTAAAATAACTTAGTTTTAAAACTTTTTGTTAATTTAAAATATTGGTTTTGCTGTGATTTTAATTAACTATTTTTCGTAGAAATTAGAAAAATTAGTAAAAATTTCGTAGAAAGTTTAAGGTACTAAAAAATTAGAAAAATGTTTCTCAATTATGATTCTTGCTTTTAAATTTCAAAATTTAAAATAATTAAAAAGATAATGGCTGAAATATAAACGTAGTCATCCATTGTGGTTTCAACAATGAAAGTAAGACAAATAAAGCTACTATCGCTAAACTTGGCGAAAAAATCGTAAAAATCTGGAAAATATCGAGTAACTACAAAACTAATGGGAATAAAAGAAAAAAAAATTCGGCAATAGCTAGCATTTCGTATGATAAATCAGTGTACCAACTTTCGTCACGCTAGGCCAAAAGGTTTGGAAGTTTTTTGGCGAACATCTCCACAAACAAGCTGTTTTATATACATAGATGAAATGATTATTCTATTCTTTGAACCAAATAAAATTTACAAAGGGTAAGGGATGGCTGTTTGCTGGATTCCTTAATCTTAAACATTCCATACTGACAAATTTTATTAAAAAAAAATATATATATATATAATTTTTCGTGTTTTTTTTTTTTTCAAATGCTTTCTTTTATTCCTGATCTTCTCATTTTACTTAATGCCGATAAACTTATATTTTCTGTTCTCGAATTTTGTAATGATTCAAGAGCACTTAATAGCATTTTCTACTTTCTAAAACCGGATTGTATGCACTCCCCCTTTTTTTTCCAAATAAAAGATTAAACAAACCAACAAATAAATAAAAACTCTTTGTAAGTGTGCGGCCGGTACTGTCTTTCATCTGAAAAGGGTAGAAGTAGATGTGATTTTTTTCACATGCTACTTGGTGGGTATCAGGCTAATGGTTTCTTGACCAGTAGGAGGTCAATTGAAGATTGGATGTGATGATGGCTAAACGCGTTATCACTAGTGCATCAACAGAGAATTTTCCTCTACCCCCTCCTCCCCCAGGTTAGACATTCAAACTGCTTTCTTTTCATCAATTGTACATATAAACAAGAAAGTAAAAGTCTTTTCCTTGGACGAAAGCAATTCTTAACAAAACCGGCTTTTTGACTCTACAAAGGAAACACCATGATCTGTGAAATTAATTCTTGAAAATAATTTTTTGGAGGTGTTATCTTTCACTTTCTTTTTACCCAAATTATACACTTTTCTTAGTTTGTTGGTTTTAATTCACTAAGTTATTAATAGCAATATTTTTTGCATACTTTCTTTAGTATTCTACAGCATCTTTTCTGGTGGACATTTATATTAGTGCAGAGGGGGTAGAGTTGCCCGGGCACACAGGGTTTCCCCCTACCGGATACGCCTGTAGTCTGTATTTATGGCCGTCAGCGTTTTATCTCACCTTAAAGGAATAGTATTATAACCACATTTAGATATGATGCTGATGGGGACCATAACATTCCTTGTCAAAAGATGGTGTCTGTGGCATTCATAGCCTTTTTTTTTTTTTTTTTTTTTTTTACAGAATCTTGCAAAAGAATTCTTAAACATTGCGGTCTATAGGCGCAATAAATTCAAAAGGAATTTTAACAATGTTATAGTATTTAAAACACAACAATTAGATACATATCTTTTATATACATCGTAAAAAGCTTAAAAGAATGATGTTTGCGACATTAAGTCTTTTTATTTTACAGGGTGTGAAAAAAACCAGAGATACATTGTCGTTTATAGTCGATGATGCACAGAAAGACATTTTAATTTAACTATATAATTTTTTACTCGTACGTGAAACTTTTGTCTGCTTTTAATAAGCTATTTAATATGGGTGTTGCAAACGATGTACGCAAACATTCGTGTATACTACATACACAGTTGCTCAAAATAATTTGAAAACGTGACTCTTTATGTGTGCCTTAGCAAGTTCTTTGTATCATTGTTTTGAAAGAAATTTAGATCATTAATTTAATTAGAGAATTATCATCATTTATAATGTTAATAGCGATATACAGAGATGCATAAAAGTATTTAAATATAATGGTACATATAAGTCTTAATTTTTGAAAATTATTTTATATACTTCAGGGTATCGTTTTTCTTTCTTTCTTTCTTTTCTCATTACAAATAAAACTTTTGATTTTTATGTTAAGAAGCAAACAAGATTGTTAATATAGTGAAATTTTTCTGTATTGGACATCTACGGTTCCAAAAAAAAGATATCCAAGTTAGAGAAGTATCCAACTTATAGAGGTTAGACATAATGTTAAATATCCCAATAATCCGTTCTCAGAAAAGTGTCCAACTTGGGAAGTTTCTTTCTAAAATTTCTTTAGTTATTTGCAATTACTATTTAAAGGGAAGAAATTAAAAAAAAAAATTTAAAAAAATGTTTCATATTACAATAATGGGTAATGTTTGTATAAACTTCCGTGACTTAAGTACTTATTACTATTTATAATTTTAATTTTAGTAATTTATTTGTTAAATTAAACTTTCTTTAATTATTAAATCAATTATAAAATCCCTTACTTTAAATAAATGTGCTTTTCTAACGTCCATAACAATAATTAGAGCCCTTTACCTCACAATGCTCCTTTCCTAATAGAATATATATTTATAAAAACAATAATTAAATAAGAAAAATAAATCTTGCTATGACGCATGGATTATAAAACACTTTCCAACGACTCAGAAAAGTAGTTTCCCATATGGCCCGTATATTTGTGAGTCCCTGTATTTCGCTATAAATGTTATCCATTCTAAAATTTAGATCTGAGTTATATCGCTATTTATCGTTAGCGTTACACAAATATAGTGATGGTGTGATATATCGAGATATTACGATAGTCACAATACAACTATGTACGGCAATATATCGTTAAATAATAGTTATTTAATATCGCTATCCAAATATTAAAAAATAATACTTAACAAAAAATTTTGACATTTGCTTATTTTGACATTGCTTATTTTGACATTTATACTGTTTTAAAGTGTCGCACAAAATAATATGTACGACCCTGTAAAAATAGTCAGAAACGTTCATTTTTCATAGAGGATTTTTTTCTTGAGTCTATAAACAACATATATCATTTCATTAGTTTTTAAAATATTGAAACTGTTATAAAACAGGTTTAAAAACAATGCATGACACAGGCTCATTGGAATAATGAGAAAAAATTACATTCACAAAACATTTAATTAACACAGATAAATGCATAATTGCTGGATTGATTCGAGAAGAGATATGACGTCACATACGTAATACTTGTCACATGATCACTGCAAGTATGCGATAATTCTTTTTGATGTCCACAGAAAAATCGTCTAAATTTATTTTAAATTTCTTTCACCCATAGACCGTTATGTTAAATAATTCTTTTGCGATGACCTGTAAAAAAACTATAAGTGCCACATATACCATTTTCAATAGGGAACTTTCTGGAGTCCATATATACAACATATTCAAATTTCAAGATGATACGAGTATCTTTACGCGAGTTTTAACACTTTTCATCTTCGTTGGAAAGTGTTAATAATCGTCTGAATTTATTTTTAATTTTTTCCGTCCATAGACCATAATGTTAAAGAATTCTTTTGCGATGTCCTGTAAAAAAACTATAAGTACCACATACACCATTTTCAATAGGGAACATGCTGGAGTCCACATATACAACGTATCAGAATTTCATGATGATACGAGCATTTTTACGTGAGTTATCGCGCGGACAGACAGACAGACTGACGGACATACGGACAGACAAACTGAAGTTATAAACACTTTTCAACTTCGTTGGAAAGTGTTAAAAGCAATGTTTCCTTTCTAAAATAAGTGATTAATTTCTCTACTGTTACTCGATAAAATATTCATGAGTAAATCATTATTGATAAATACAAAAATAGAAAACTTATATAATCATCTATTCTGATAGTTAACATTTAAGGTTTAACCATTTCCGCCATTTTTGTTAAAATCATGTTTGTGAAGAAAATTTTTGCAGCAATAAATTTTCGAATTATACTTGTTACAATACTTTGTTTTGTACCAAATATTATGCATAAAAACGATAGTTTTTCGACAAATCGTTAATAAAATAGTTGATTTTGCCTTAATATGACTTTTTTTTTAAATTCAGACAAATAAAAAATCAATTTTTTAAAAAAATTATTATATTAAATAAAAATAGTTTCATGTAAAGGAAATTATAAGAAATATTATTTTTCATTAAATTCGTAAAAAAAAATAAAAAAAAATAAAATAAAAATAAAAAAGACTGTTCTCGTGTTGATAAGAACACGTATATCATATAAAATTTCCTCCAAAATAACACGTATCCCCCAAATTTGATCAAAATATGATATAACTGTGGATTGTTCTAATTGGTCACCATGGAGTTTCTAGACTTTTATGGAAAAAGTAAAATTAAAATGCTTAATTAAAATAATTATATGTAAATTTAAATATTTTATATCTTGAAAAGGTAATGTTTGCTTCAGGATGAGATTGCATTTTATCATTTTATACGTATAAAAAAAAATCAATTACTTCATAGAGATATAATTTAGATTCAAATACCACTTCATAGCCCAGCTTCAAACCTTCGCTCCCTTTCGCCCTCAGGTCTTTAACCTCCCAAACTGTTCTGTGATTCCCTCCCGCTGAAATATCATTTCATTGTGTACCTACTTGTAGGACGAACAAAACTTTCTCACTTTCATATTACCGGTCTGCCTAAGGACATTTGGGGACACTGTGGTGGCTAGTATTGTCTAGGAGGAGACACAATCTTTGCAGACAGAAACTGATGTTTCACTTGACCACCAATTGAGTAACATGATCTCAGGGTCTGGGGGCCTACCACGAGCGCGTCGAGATCCTTCCGAAGTGGGAAGAACCGCAAGTCGAATTTCAATGTTTCGCGGAAAATAAGTCCGACGCACAGTTTAAGTGCTACCATGAAGCAGTAGAAAAATCCTGTCGGTTTTCATTCAAAGGAACACCGGGACAACCTGACTGACCACTTTTTTTCGACTTCGTTTCCACTGTCCTTCTCTCATTTTCTCCTCTTGAAAACAGAAAACAAATGTTAGATATTGCTTTCCGTCTTTATTAAAAATGTCATCAACACACGTCTAATTGAAATATTTGAATAATCTTTTTTTTAAAGAAATGTGAAGTATTCAGAATTTTAACTGCTAAAAGCTCAAAATCATACGCCCGGTAGTTTTTTAGAAAATGAAAAGTAAAAATGAAATTTGCTTTTTTTTACTAAACAAAGACTTTCCTTTAAAAATTAATAAAAAATTAACACGTTATTTTAGAGATATTTAATAATTATCATAAGAAAGACCTTATTTTAAACCTTAAAATGATATGAAAATAATTTTTTATAACTTTTTGTTAATTAAATAATAGCATAAATGCTCGAAAATTTTAAGAAATTTTGTTTAAATATGTAAAAAAAAGTGAAAATATTTTAAGTTTTTAAACTTATTTTAAATGACAGTAATAAACGTGCTTTGAAAATATCACATGCAGCTTTTGGTAAATATAAATTGTTTTTTTTACGCTTCTTGTTTAAAATGAAAATTAAACGCAAAAATTAAAAAAAAAAAACTAATTATTCAAATAAACTAATACAAAAATAAACTAATTATTCAAAACTTTCAAATGTTTATTTACAGATATATATTATTAAATATTGTATCAGTTTTAATATATATTTTTTGTTGCACAAATAACAAAGTACCTTAATAACATTGATCAATAATTTCTTATTACTAAAAAATAAATAAATAAATAATTTTTGTTAACAAAAAGAAAGAAAGAAAGAAAAGAGAAAAGAAAGAAAGAAATAAAATTAAATATATATATTATTATTATTATTGAAGATTTTATGATATGGATCAGTCTTCTTGGCTTTTATTATTTTGTTTTTGTTCTCGATTTCTTTTGAAAGTAATCTTTCAGAATGTAAATTAATTACTCAAACTAAACATACAGACCGAGGAAAAAAATGGTCTGCAATAATAAGCTTAATTTAATACCGAAACTTCTCCTTTCCATCAATTTGAGCAATAATTGTTTTATATTCCAAAAAATTAGTTTGTATAAAAATCAAGGACAGAAAAAAAAAAAAAAAAAAAGACAAATTTACATCATCTTAAAATAATATATATATTTATCTTGTTCGAAGCTTTTCAAAATTTCACAGCTCTATATCCTTTTTTTTTTTTTTTTTTTTTTTTTTTTTTCAAACATCCAATGAAATATGCCGTATAAAAAAAATAGTAACTTAAAATTTTCAAAAGTTAGTAGTACTTTTCTCATTTCTTTTTCTATTTTTTTTTTTATAAAATATCTTAATTTTTTACTGATCGGAAATTCTCAATGGATATTATTAAAATATTTTATGCATATTTATATGTACATAATACAACAACTTATTAAAATTGATACATTTAATAATAATTTTTAAAAAACAGATTTTTTTTTCTTTTTTTGAAATTTTGGATAATTTTATTTGAGTAAACAACGATGATCTGCATGTCCTTAAATATTAGCATGAATGTTATATTTAGTACAGAGAAGTTTTAGTAAAAATAAATATATGGTCAATTAATTTTCGTGTATGAAGTGCTTCGTCACACTATAAAATATTTATGCAGTAAGTATATAATTAATTTTCGTGGTACTGCGCACTATTTATTTAAAGCAGATTAATAATATTCTGCGTGATATTTTGTAAGGCCGTGTTTCAACAAATACCTCAATTGTTATTTTTTAATTAGTACTATAGTTTTTATTTGTTTATTTATTGGTATGTTAAAATTTCTTTTGAAAAGACTGAGTAACACCAATAAAAATCAATCTAAATATATATATATATATATATACACAAATGTTTGCGGCATTTGAAAAAAACATCCATTATTAGTGTTTATAATTAGTATCAAAGCTTATAAAATTTTCCCAATTCTGTCATATTTAAGTAGAACTTCTTGAAAATTTAGAGCATTTATATCCATATTTATTTAACAAGAATTTATAAAACTTTTGTTTTCATACCATCTAAAAACTTAAAATAAGGCCTTTTTTATTATAGTTATTAAATATTTCTAGATTAATGTGTTAATTTTTTATTGATTTTTTAAAAATGTCTTTGCTTAATCAAAAAAAAGAGCAAATTTCATTTTTATTTTCCCATATTATAAACAATTATTCATCGTATCCTTTTGAGCTTTTTACAGCTCAAAATATGAACATTTCACTCTTATTTTTAAAAAAAGATTATCAAAATATCTTAATTAGACGCGTACCGATAACATTTTTAATAAAGAGCGTAAACTACATGAACGGCTAAGACAGATCTTCGACAATATGCTACTCAATCCACCCCGTTCTGAGGGGTCGAAAATTTTTTAGGGGATTACGATGACATTTATCCGATGGGAGATTTCTCGATTGCCTCATGGTAGCAATAACTCAAGGTCATCGGGGTGTAATGTCACATCGGAAGCATTCCCGATGAAAGGGGAAGTTCGACACGTTCGTAGTAGATCCCTGCTCCGCTCCTTCCCCCTTCCCCCAAATAAGGAAATACAGTTAAATTATATTCGTAATTTTTTAAATATTCTTTACTAATTATTAAAAATATTATTTGTTTAAAGAGGTTTAAAAGGAAAATTTTTTCCTGTGATGATTTGTAAAATAAAATAAAAATAATCCAAAAAATCCCCCCCCCCGTACCTTAAATAATAAAACATTAAAAAAAAACAAAAACATAGAATTAGAATAGATTTTAGTTAAATAATAATTATATAAGCTTTTAGTCAGACTTCTTCTACGAATTCCCACACTGGGCGAATAGTAACGTGTAATGTAAATATGCAATAAAACTATCTGGTACTCTTCGAAAGAGAACATTTTGAAATTCTTTTAGTGATAGTTAAAGATATAAAATCCCCCATTTTGAAATAAGCTATTATAACATTTTCATGATTACATCTCGTTTACTATAAAAAAATCTATAAAAAGTGTTCAACATAATATTTTTAATAACGGACAATTTCGCAATTTTAGAATTGAGTTATAAATTTTATTAATTTTTATGGAAATAATATTTGTATTTGGAAAAGGAACAAAACATTTTTAGAATTTAATGTATGAATTTGAGAATCAGAAAAAGGAAAATAATAAAATAAAATAAAACTCTCAATGAGTATGAGTATATAGAGGGTGGACATAACGTTAAACCTATGGATCTGTTCTCAGAAAAAGTGAAGTGCCTAATTTAGGAAGGTGTTCAACTTAAGGGGATGTTCAACTTGGGAGGTTTTACTGTATATAAATTGTAACGATCAATATATATGTATATGCATTGTGCAGATTGTACCCTAATTTCCTGCGTATAATCCGCGGATCAAACAATTCTTTTTCGACCCAGAATTTGTTTAAAAAGAAATGTAACTTCTTAGATCGCCGTAAATAGTTGTCTTCAATCACTAAATAAAATTTCTGGGTCCAAAAAGAATTGTTTGATCCGCGGATTATACGCAGGAAATTAGGGTAAATGAATTGTGCTCGTTGAAATATGTTCATTATATGCATTGTGCAGTCATAAGTTTTTAACTAAAAGTGAGAGTAAAAATACTCGATACATTCAATCATTTAGTGAAAAGTATAGTAAACTTTCAGTAATTAAAAGTATAGTTAATTCACGCATCGAAAAGGTCTACGAGTTTCATTGACGGGCCTGAAATATTATCCAGGTGATGTGTTCTCCCATCACGAATGTATTATTATATGGTCAAACCTCATTAACGCGAACACGCTTAACATGAAATACTTTTAATCCGAAGTGGATACTCTTTCCCAATCAAATTAATAAAAGTTATAAACAGTTACCTTATTATAACTTTGACTGATAACATGAAATACTGCTAATACATAAACAAAATTTTATTATGTCCTCTTCAAGTTCACGTTAATGAGGTTTGGTTTCATCAAAGGGTGAGAAATAATAAATTTGTTAATTTTTAAATAGTAAAACATATATATGAAATAATGTTGCCTTGGTTAACATTTTCATTATTCCAAATAAAGTGAATTAAATATACGTTACTGTTACGTTCTTTATAAGATAAAAAAAAAAAAAAAATCAATTTAAAAAGGAGTGTTAAAAGGTATCTTCTAAGTTCACCATATATTAATAATGATACTTCAGGATGCTAGCGATGGTTTATTTTCATTCCCACTTTTTCCTAATAATTATATGTGTCACAGATTTTTGCACTAATTTCTGAGAGACGTATGACGAAAATTAATATTAAAAAAAAATAAAAAAATCTTGGTAGATAAAATTAAATATCACTACGCACACTCTACGCCAGTTCTGCATGCATAAGCCTCGATTAGTACGCACGTTTACATGGTCCCCGTTCATACTGTATTCATACAGAGTCCACGGTTCGTAGGTGTGTATACTCATACACATGTACTCGCTTTCACTGTCTGTATACCGAGTCCACGGTTCGTATGTGTATACGCATGGTCCTCGCTTTCACTGTGTGTATACCAAGTCCACGGTCCGTATGTGTATACGCATGGTCCTCATTTCCACTGTGTGTATACCGTGTCCACGGGTTGCATGTGTATATGCATGGTCCTCGCTTTCACTGTGTGTATACCGTGTCCACGGTTCGTATGTGTATACGCATGGTCCTCGCTTTCACTGTGTGTATACCGTGTCCACGGTACGTATGTGTATACGCATGGTCCTCGTTTTCACTGTGTGTATACTGAGTAAGCGGTACATAGGTGTATAGACAATATAGTTAATTCTCTGAACTTATTAAATTTTCATCTATTTCAGTCAACATGTAGGACATTTACATTACTAAGAAAAAAATGTATACTTATCACAATCGTAATATTTTTCATTAAAATTTACTGGGTATATTAAAGAAGAAAAATTTTATAATACTGAAAAAGAGATTCAAGAAATTCTTCCACATATTCATATACTTATACATTCTTATTACTAATTTAATAATTATATAAATGCAACACATTTGTATTCCTGAATTTACATATTAGTTGTAATATACGTATAAATCAGAAATTCGTCTTTTCGCCTTTTAACAAATAAATAAATAAAAGAAACGAATATAATTATCGATTTGATGCATATTTCAAAAATATATATAAGTAAAATTTGAAATATACTGCGAAAATTTTGGTTTATATTTATTCAAGTTCAAAACTAAAGTTACATTTCAAATACTCTCTTAGAAGAATGAAAATGAAGCAATGTCTTGCTTTTTTCGTTTACGTTCCCATTTGAACAATTCACAAGTGAAAAGTCCTCTGTTGGACGGTTTATTCACCGTGTGTGTGAATGTCCTCGGTTGCCTTGCAAAAAAGCATATTTGAAAAAAGCCTATATTTAAAATTTTTGAACCGGTTATATAATATACGTTCATCTAGAATACTAAAAAGCTGAAAAAAAATAAAGAAAACACATTATTTCAATAGGTCCGCAGTTGGTCGGTTTGGTTACCGCGTCCTCGTTTCCCACCATATTCCGGACTGTGTGTGTGTGTGTGTGTGTGTGTGTGTGTGTGTGTGTGTGTGTGTGTGTGTGTGTGTGTGTGTGTGTGTGTGTGTGTGTGTAATGATTCGACGAAGGCTATGTTCCATAAACTCCTAAGAATATTACTTCTAAGAATCAGCAGCAGGACGAGCAGAGCAGTCGCTCCGGCAGTTGGCAAGCAGTGGAAGAGTTGCATTGGGGTATTTCCCCATTAGAAAAATAAATTCCATTAGTCTTTAAATTCTGTTATTTATTAACTCATAAAATACGTAAGTTCTTCCCCTCAGTCACCTTGGCACTGTCATCGAATATTCCAAAACTTTGTGATTAAGCTGCATTCTAAGATATTGGAATTTTTCGGGGGAAAAGAAACAGCATCCTAGTATTTGAAAAGTCAATCGCATTCTGCGCTCTGAAGAAACCAAATGAGAAACCCACATTTGCACGAAAAACTAGCCCCTCCTCACTCCGCGTCAATCATTTTAAAAATCCAATCAGGATTAATCTGAGTCTACGCAATGAAAAATGATCACCTCTGATTGGTCTAGGAGGCGTGGACCTCGGGTAAGGATTATACCTCATCTTGCAAATAGACAAGCCTTTTAACATCCACGCACTAACACAGATCACGTGAGGTTAATAAAAAATAAAATTAAAACTCCTAGAATATTCTAAAAAGAAAAGATTACGAAATAACTTCCCGCCTTTTTGAGAAACAAGCAATAGATTATTAATAAGTTAAATAAAAAGAAGAAAAAGCACTTTAGCTGTTAAAACATTAATATATTACGAAACTAAGCTTAAAATATGTTTCACAATTTTAGAATTAAAAGTTCAGAGAGAGCAAAATTGCGCAAAATTTTTTATTTTATTACAAATCCCCCCCTCCGAGAAAGAAGGGTGAAAGTGTAGGTCTGAGACCTGCAAGTTCATTGAAAGGGAGATGATGCAGACTTAGATCACGAAGTTGTTGATATAAGTAATAATAATTAGATACTAAATAAAAGAAAATTTAAATTAATTTTTTTTATAAATATAGAATTCAAATTTAGGAACACTAAGGTGATGCGTGGAATAACTTTAAATTTACATACATGAAAATAGGCATCAATAAAGAATACAAGATGTGATCTTGTTTAAAGTACACATCATAAAGTAATTTGAAAATATAAGCAATTACTCATGGTATATTTTTAACATAAAAATGAAAAACAATAACGCCGAATCCTCCTTGACAAAAATAAATCCAGACAGGATGGAAAGATTTAGTAGAGATTTCATGAAATCAAATCCAAAAGTTTGGCCCACAATGTTCGTCCAAAAAGTCACATTTGCAAGTAAATAGTTCACTACCTTCTTTCAAGGAGGTCTAATTATATCATTATAGACCATCCAATTTTTATCATCTAACATCATGATATTAGTTCAGTTTGTTTTTGTAAGAAAGTCCTAGAACAATTATAATCGTTCCATTTTTGGAACTTTTGTGAAAATATTTTTTATAATCATATTTTTAGATAATAACACATTTTATAATATAGTAATACAGTAATAATAAATTTTAACAATGTAATAAACAAACAATAAGATAAAGAAACATAATAAAGAAAAATGCTAGTATAAGTAAATATCATAAGTATAAGTAAATCTCATAATGGGTGTAAGTAAATCTCTTAATAAATAACAATAAATATCACAAAAGACATTCTTTAAATTCTAATTGGTATATTTAATCTCGTTTATCTCATCTCAGGTATTTTTGGGGATGAAATATAGAGAGAAGTGGAATAGAATAAAGAATATAATAAATTATGTAATCATTTACTTAATCTTGTAATTCGAGTACAGGATTAAGTAGGAATATATACAAAAATTTTAAAATAAAATAAAATAAAATAAAATTTTGTTCATGTTTGAGAATGCAGGTGACTTTTCAACTACTAAGATTCTTAAAAAGAAATATTAATAAATAAAAGAATTTAAAGACTGATGGAATTTATTTTTCTAATGGGGAAATACCCCAATGCAACTCTTCCACTGCTTGCTAACTGCCGGAGCGACTGCTCTGCTCGTCCTGCTGCTGATTCTTAGAAGTATCATTCTTAGGAGTTTATGGAACATAGCCTTCGTCGAATCATTACAGAGTAAGTCGACAGGATATATAGTGAACCGGCTTCCGATTTTTGAATGGGAGTAATCGAGCATGGCAACTGCCGACTGGCTATTTGTTTGAGAGTTGCTTCAACACTGATTATGCACGCACCATTTTCGCCGAATACGCTGATTGTGCACGAGCCATTTTCGCCGAGTTTAAAAACTAATTACTAGAATTTTTACCTTTGTTTGTTCTCATCTTAAACCAACGTGAGTCATCAAAGTAATGCTACTAATGTTGAAAGGAAAGCAGTTGATAAAGTAAAAAAAAAAAAAAAAAAAAAAAAATCTCTCCAAAAGGTAATTTGAGAACAACATCTTCATGTGCATAAATGATAAACCTTTCAGCTGTGAAAAGGATCCTCTTATGAAGTTTTGTTTGTGATTATGTTTTGCATCTGCATCTACAAATCCTTTGTATGTGAAATATGCCTCCAGTATTTTTTTTTTTATAGATATCTACGAAAGTGTGTGCTGATTACTTAATCTAAAGAACACCTACATGGTCTATTATCAACATCATCTGGCTTTATTTACTTATTTATTTTCTAGATAACAGTGCTGCAAAATTTTGATCAACTTTCGCGAGTTATTATTATTTTTTTTTTTAATAAAATCTAGGAATGTGAACAAGTCCGATATCGAGGTGATTGTAAGTTATTATTTATTTTATTTTGTTATTGTTTACGAAATTTTAATAATAATTTCTTTATTAAATTGTTGATTTTATTATTCTTATTACAGATATTTTAAAAAAAAAGAAAAAAAAGGAAAAAGGACTTTAGCTGTTAAAAGATTAATATATTACGAAACTAAGATTAAAATATGTTCCACAATTTTAGAATTAAAAGCTCAGAGAGAGCAAAATGGCGCAAAAGTTTTTATTTTATTACACACACACACACACACATATATATATATATATATATATATATATATACAGATGTATAGAATTTATTTACAAATCTAAAATTTATTTATAATCCGTCTTTGAAAATATCATTTTCCAAATAGTCATTGTAATTTGTTAAATTACATTTTTTTTTTTTTTCATATTCATTTGTTTTTAAAAGTATCTCCATGTTCCAGATTTTTATTATTTTCTATTTTAAAACTCTCGTAGAGATCTTTTCACCGATTAGAACAATCATTTAAAAAAAATACATTGTGAAATCAAAATTGTTTTTATTTGATAAAGATGCAAGCGGAAGATATGCTGAAAATGTAATCAACTTTCCTACGAAAAATTAAAGCAAAATGTATAAATAATACTAACGTTGGCTTTTCTCAGAATATGAGAAAATAATTAATAAAAGATGTTATAGAAATTAGTAAAAATTAGTGTAAAAATTAATAAAAAATTAGCCTAGTAAAATACTGCCTAAGAATAATAAAAAATATACACGTTGATTTTTTTTTTATGTTGCTTTGTACAGAAATTTGAAGGAAATTATAGTTTTAAGAACGAATATACATAGTTCCATACATTTGTACTACCTTTTTGTTTTTCTTTTCTTTCTTTTTTTTTGGGGGGGGGGAGGGCTGTGTTTATTTTATGTACAATGTACTTCATATTTTCAACACTTTCAACATAGCTGACAAATGTTAGGAAGTCGGTGTCTGTCTACCTAGTCTTCTGTCGTGTTCAAATCATAGATTTTATCAAACAATTGCACCAATTTTGAAACACTGTGTGAAGAACAAAGCAGAAGTCATTGAATGTAAGGAGGAGGGGAGATGAAAGTAGCAAATCTGAGAAAGAATGTTACTTTAAACAATCATATAAACTTCCTGGAAAAGGGAAAGAACATCATTTAAAATGGTATATCCATTTAAAAAAAATCTATTTTCTTTAGGTGGAAAAGATGCAAGTTACTGTTTTTGATGCACATACTGCTTTGTTTAACTTCCAGGTTAAAAAATATTTTAAAAAAATACTTATAAAAATTAATTTAGCGGTAAAAAATACTAATCGGTAGTTAAAAATCAGATATAAATTTTGAAATATACACGAAGGCTTAAAATATATACATGTATATGGATATAAATGTATTTTAAGAATGCAGATTTTCATCCTACTTCAACTAGTGGACACTGGATTACCGGCCATTTGCCACTCTAATGGATAAGAATCATTCGCGCGTGGAAAATCAACTTTTATCCCCGTGTGCTCAATCTAGCTATTCCTACATCTATGGTTAACTCTCCTTAGTTACTTAGATTGAAGAACAGTGTTTTGCTGCTTCTGTAAAACAGCTATTTTTACCTTTATCGATGTTTTTTTATGTTTGTGTTTTCTACAGCTTTTTCAACGGTTGTGCGGTATAAGTCACAAGATGTGAACTGCTCTATTGAGGTTTAGTGTAAAATGCTCGGTATTGAAAATCAAATGTATATACAGTCAAACCCCGTTAATACGCGCCCTGCTTAATACGCGAACCCGCTTAATACGCGAACTTTCTTTCGTCCCTTGAAATACTCCTATCTTACGCATATAAAAACACCCCTTTAATACGCGAATGGTTAATACGCGAACCCGTTTAATAGGCGAAATTTTATCAGTCCCTTGAAAGAAAAACCTACGTTTAATATGCGAATGAGCTTAGTTCTAAACATATGAGTTTTTAGATGAAGTATTTTAAAAAGCATTTTACACAACAATTATTTAAACAATTATTTAACTTATTTTTTATACAATTATTTAAATCCAATTAAATTGAGCATTTCCCCCTCAAAACCATACGCTGACTAGATTTGGACTCCGATCCGAGGCTAGCACAAGACTGATCAATCAAAACTCTCCCAATGGAATCTCATAAGCGAGATGAGGTTAGCGTTGTGCAAAATTAAGGACATTGTCACTGCTTTCAAAAACGCCTGTTTTCATTTCGAGAGTAAGTATATAAAACCACAATGTAAAATTTTAATGGAAATTCAAATTTTTTTAAAAATACAGCATTTAGAGATTTTTAACTTATGCATTTCAGCCTATCATGAGATGCTAATTAAGAATATGTAAATAAAAAATATATTTGATACAAAACTTTTTGAAATCGGTAAAAATCTGAATGTTTTGTCGTGGTTTTGCTAGCTTTCTGTACGGATAGGCTTAAAAAACCAAATTACGCAAAGCAGAATGTACTTTCAAATCAATACTTTTCTTGCGATTTTTGTCATTTAAAAATGTAAATGTAGGCATAAAGGGAATTAAATTTATGTAAACATACAAATTTGCAGTTCATATAAGGTTCATTCATCGCGGGCGCGGGCTGCGTGAATCAGCTAGTTGTTAAAAAAAGCAAAAATGAAAGAACATTTCCTCATAGTTAAGAAATGTTGTGACCCCCCCCCTCCCTCTTCCCTAAATTAGAGTAGTAGAATCGATAGATTGAGAATGCGCTACAATAGCAGATTAATCACTTGAGTCTTTTCAATCGCTGTTTCATCAGTGCTGAGATTTTTTTTAAAGAAGAAAGTCGCTTGTCGCTCCCAGTATCATCTAGGCTAAGATATCCATCTGTACTTTTATAATCTAGTCTAAACTATGGCGGAAGGAGCAAAACATATTAAACGAAAGGCTCTCTCATCACTGAGAAGTTTCAAATTATAAATCAATACCATGCCCAAGCTGCCTCAAATAAGTCTGCATTCGCCAAAGAAAAAGGCATATCAACTTTAAGGACTATGTTAAAGAATTGGAATGCCATCGTTAACCAAGCTGTGGTTGGAGGAACAACGAGCAACAAAATAAAAACCACTAAGTTTGAGAACATGGAAAAGGCCCTTCACTAGTGGTTTGTTTAAGCACGCCCTACAAATATCCCAATAAGCGGCTTGTTAATACAAGAAAAAGTTTCTGAAATCGCATCAAAAATTGGACTGCTAGAATTCAATGCCTCAAATGTATGGATAGATCGATTTAAAACTCGGTTCCGCATAAAATTCAAGCAAGTGGGTGGTGAATCAGCTGCAGTCAACATTGAAGATGTTCACTGTTAGAAATTTAATGTATTTCCGTAACTTGTAAAAAACTACTCTGGTAGGAATATTTACAACGTGGACGAATTTGGGCTTTTTTACAAACAGACACCCATTAAACAATGGCCATGAAAGGAGAAAAATGACGGGGAGGCAAACTGAGCAAAGAGTGTCTAACTATTCTGCTCTGTGCTAGCTCTGATGGATCACATAAATTAAAGCTGCTGGTCATACAGAAATCACGCAACCCACGATGCTTTAAAAATGGCAAGAATTTCCCCTGCTTGTACGAAAGCCAGCGTAGAGCATGGATAACGGGAAACATTTTTACAGCATGGCTTCGTATTTTTGATCACCGTAAGAGAAAAGAATCACGCCATGTGTTATTGCTTGTGGAAACTGCCGTGCTCATCTAAAAGATAACGAAGATCTGAATAATATCCAAGTAGTATTTCTACCTCCAAATTCAACTAATGTCACCCAGCCATTGGACCAAGGAATAATTAACAGCGCCAAAGTAAATTTCAAGACTCGAGTCGTACAGCGATATCTTCCCCAAATGGAACACGGCAGCAATAGTTTTTGCTACGAGTGTCGTCCAATTACAGTTCTCGACGCTATGCACATGCTTACTGCAGCATGGGAGTGTGTACCATAAACGACAGTTACAATTTGCTTTCAAAAAGCGGGTTTCTGAAGTAGCGAGAACATCATTTACACACAGCCAACCTCGCACCCTTATGTTGAAGTAGATTGGCTGGCCGCAGGAGAAACTGTAGGAGAAATTTTTGTCGATTTGGGGGCACGTTCATTAATATCGACAAAGATCTAGTTACCTCCGAACTTAGAAATCTGGATGATATCATCGCCGATGTAACTGCGACTGACAAACGGGATGAGCAGGAAGAAGATGATGAACCTGCGCTTCCGGCTCCATCCCCATTCTTCAAAGATACAGAAGCATTCAATTTCCTAAGACAATATGCATCGTCACTGAACGAAGGACTCTCCACAAGCAAATTTACCACTACCTGAAAAAGGTAGAAAATATCATGGTACTGGCGCATGTCCAACAAGTCAAAATTGACATCTACATTTCCAAAAGGTAATTTTTATGATATTATTAACTTCAGTAAGTTTTTTTAATTGACTTTTTATTATTATTAACACTTTTTATAATTATCAATACTATATATCATCGCATCAATCTGTTCTGTATAGCTAACAAAGATTTCAATTTTGTTAACATTAGTTTTAGTTCATATGGTTAGCAAAATATTTTTCTGTTCGTCTTATTCAATTTTATGTGTCATACATAATAAATATAAATTTGAAAAGACATAGGATTTTTACTTGAGAAAATAACGATTATTTGAATTTTCAGTTTTCAAACATTCCTGTTTAATAAGCACATAATGATTGAAATACATAAAATGCTATTTTATGTCTTAAAAACGCTTAAGGGCCATTCCACTGTCACGTGCGGGACAATCAGATACCATAACTCCACCAAATTTGTGTTATAGGGCTTAAAATTCTTCAGAAACGGGAATAAAGACATTTTTGTAAGCTTATATTTGGTATAACAATATCTCAGGCAGGGACAGATTTTTCCTAAATGGTTTTATGATTTAGTTATTAATTAATTTGCATGCGTCACGTGCAGGACATCTGAAGTCAACCACTTGTAATTTGCTCTATGATCCAGCTAACATTTCTGCTCTACTAGTTTTGCAATTTCAAAAGAAAAAAAAATATATTAGAAGCTAAAGGTCTAATGTTCATGAAATAAACATCATTTTTTGAAAAATAAATTTTTAAACTGCTAAAAAAAATATAACGTATAGTGTCACGTGCGGGACACGGTTGTCACGTGTGGAACATTTGCAAATATCATTCAAGTAACCTTTTCAAAAATCAGAAAATAAAGGAATACAAAAAAGAAAATACATATTATACATTTTACAATACAATTTAACTTTTTTTGTACAAAATAAATGTTCAAATTGATATTTTTAAACATAAAATAAAGTAAATGTATAAACAGAAACTCAAAAGTTTTCCATAAATTTGAAACAACCTCTATTTATAGCTACAGTGGGAGTTGATATTTTCTTTACCACATCTTTAAATGAATATAGAATTTTATCTGGATACTGTGGCCACTTGTAGAATTTACCACTATTTATGATGACAGACACTTCAAACCTATCATGATTGGTGCTTGTAATAATTTCACCAGGATAATTAATGCCATCATATTTTACAACTACCCATTCACCCATCTTAAAAAAAGTTGCTGTTTCTGAAGAGATGTTTAATAATTGCTCCTGGAGGATTCATAGCACCATTTTCTACCTTATCTTTTTCATTCTTCTAGCACTAGTAGACTTAGATCTTTCCATTTCTGCTAAATAAATAACAAACTTTATCAATTATAAATGTTTTTGTCTAAATTTACTTAATTTCATAGAAACATTGAACTTTAAAAAATTGAAAAAAATATTAGCATCACATAAAAAAATGGAACTATCATAAAAAATGTTTTAAAAGAAAATCTTAATTTCGTTTTAGTTACATAGAATATGTTCTTAAGACAAAATAATCATTAAACTGTTAAACCTATGCTATAATAAATCTCTATTTAGCATTCAGAAAACAAAAATAATCGTCTTACTCATAAGGTGTCACGTGCAGGACAATTTTGTTTTTATATTTTTCTCCAAATAAAAATTTGGCCAAAATTTTTAACTAGCATAGGATAAGTGTACTACACTAAACTGCTTTAGAAATGCCAATTAAACAAAATAAATGAGTTCCTTTTTTTCTCCTAATTTAAAAAGTTCATCTTTTGTGTCACGTGTGGGACACAGAAACAAAGCTTTTTGTGTGTGCTGTAGTATTTATTTGAAATTATCCTAGATTTTTAAGTTTAGTGAAATAAAAAGAATGAATATTAGACTTACCTAAAATGTTGATTTCAAAAGTTTCATTAGGTTTTCTTTATTAAAAAAACTCACTCAAAATCCATTATAAAACTCAACATACTTGCTTGCACATGCACGCCATCTTTAAACTATTGTGTTGCCAATCCACAAAAGAAAAACTTTAAATTCTTACTCAAAACATAAAATTTGATATGTTGCCATTCAGTAAATACCAAACATATTTATTTACACAAACTTTTTAAAATGACTATCAATTTACCTTTTTTCATGCAATGGCTCTTAAAATTGACAAAAAATGTGTTTTGTCCGCATAGATTGTTATTAGATATAGGCTATTCGACGAAAATTCGTGACCTTCGGTTAATACGCGAACCCGTTTAATACGCGAATTTTGATCGGACCCCTGATTCGCGTATTAACGAGGTTCAACTGTAGTTTCTATACTTCATTTACAATTACACGCAAAAGAATATCGTTACATTATGGTCAGTGGGAAAGGATGGAGGAATCATTTATGATGCATGTTATGATCTTAACTAGGACATTTCAAACATAATGATAGTGGTTAAGCTGTACTACAACAACTAACATAGATTTAACAGCATTTATAGTTCATTTGCTAGGACACACAGAAGAATTCCTTTATAATCCATAGGGAGGAAAACATTGCGATGAATCTTGTTGACATTATAATTCTTCAAATATAATAGAATTTAAAAAAATCGCTGAAGTATACTGCCACATGCCTTTTTCTTGTGGAATGTGTCGCATTTAATATCCATTTCTCAGAGCCGCACAAAAAATTTCGGGATACTTTTCCGTTAGCCCACCAGTGTTATATATACAAATATAGAAATTATATGTATAAATATATTTATACATATATGCATATATATATATGCTTACATATATATGTTACAGGCCAAACCCGATTTTAGGCCAAACTAGATTGGCCTAGTCCAGACTAGTTTATCCTATCGCCCATCGGATAGACTAGTTTTTCCTAGGCCAAACCGGTCTATCCTAACGCCCATCGGATAAACTAGTTTTTCCTAGGCCAAACCGGTCTATCCTATCGCCTATCGGATAAACTAGTTTTTCCTAGGCCAAACTAGTTTGGCCTAACTTTTATAGGATAAACTAGTTTAGCCTGCTGTTTATTGGTCTGAACTAGTTTCTCCTAGGCCGATCTACTTTATCCTAGGCCAATTCAATTTGGCGTGATTTTATTGAATTCAATGACCGCCACAGCGCCAACATTCTAGTTTGTCCTAGGCTGATCTAGTTCATCCTAGGCCAATGTAATTTTACGTGTTTTAGCTCACAGGAGTCAAAGCCTGAGAAATAATGGAACTCGAAAGTTCTGTATGTATGTATGTACGTGCATATGTACGTAACGCGATAACTCGTGATAGAAATATCCGATTTGCTTTAAATTTTGGATGTACGTTCACTGATATAAGGTACTTTTCTGATTAACTTTGGGAATTCATTGGATAAGAATAAAGGGGAGCAAACGGGAGGCTAATACCCCACCGTTAATTTAGAGAAATGGATTTTTCATGCAGAATTATCAGTTTTCATTTAAAATTTTAGCTATAGGATCATTTTGTCAAGGCGCCTCCATGATTAGTTGTGGATGTTTATTTTTAAGTGTAAAAAAAGGGCAATGAAAGTCACCCCCCCCCTAAAATTTAGATAAATGATTTTTGACGCAGAATTTACGGATTTTCTTCAAATTTGTATATAGATTCTTTCTGATAAGGGGACTCCCTAAATAGTTTTGGGGGTTTAATGGTTGAGTATGAAAGGAAAAATGAAGGATTGCCCTCTTAGCTAGAAAAAACTAGTTTATCCTATGGGCATTTAGATAAACTAGTTTGGCATAGGAAACATTAGTTTATCCAATTGGCGTTAGGATAAAATAGTTTGGCATAGGCTAATCTAATTTGGCTTGAAATCGGGTTTGGTCGGTCAAAAACATATCTATCACAAGAAAGATATGTTTTCTACCGGCCAAACCCGTTTTCGAGCCAAATTAGATTAGTCTCGGCCAAACTATTTTATCCTAATGCCAATTGGATAAACTAGTTTTTTTACACAAAACTTGTTTATCTAAATGTCCATACGATAAATTAGTTTTTTCTAGGTAAGAGGGTAATCGTTCATTTTTCCCTTCATACTTAACCATTAAAACCCTAAAACTATTCAGGGAATCGCCTTATCAGAAGGAAATGAAATACAAAATTTGAAGCAAATCCGTGAATTCTTGGTCAAAAACCATTTATCTAATTTATGGGGGGTTACCTACATTGCTCTATCCTTTACACTTAAACAATAAACATCCACAACTAATCACGGAGGCGCCTTGTCAAAATGATCCTATATCTAAAATTTTAAATGAAAACTGATAATTCTGCATAAAAATCCCTTTTTCTAAATTATCGGTGGGGGATTAGCCTCCCGTTCGCCCCCCTTTATTCTTATCAAACTAATTCCCAAAACTAATCAGAAAAGTACCTTATCGAAATGAACCTACACCCAAAATTTGAAGCAAATCGGATATTTCTATCACGAGTTATCGCGTTACGTATCTACGCACGTACATACGTACGTACATTCGTACATACATACGTACATTCATACATATAGAACCTGCGAGCCCATTATTTCTCAGGCTTTGACGCCTGTGAGCTAAAAACACGTAAAATTAAATTGGCAAAGGATGAACTAGATCAATCTAGGACAAACTAGAATGTTGGCGCTGTGGCGGTCATTGAATTCAATAAAATCACGCCAAATTGAATTGGCCTAGGTTAAACTAGATCGGCCTAGGAGAAACTAGTTCAGACCAATAAACAGCAGGCTAAACTAGTTTATCCTATAAGAGTTAGGCCATACTAGTTTGGCCTAGGAAAAACTAGATTATCCTATGGGCCTTAGGATAGACTAGTTTGGCCTAGGAAAAACTAGTTCATCCGATGGGCGTTAGGATAGACCGGTTTGGCCTAGGAAAAACTCGTTTATCCGATGGGCGTTAGGATGGACCGGTTTGGCCTAGGAAAAACTAGTCTATCATATGGGCGATAGGATAAACTAGTTTGTCGTAGGCCAATCTAGTTTGGCCTAAAATAGGGTTTGGCCTGTAACATATACATATAAAACTATATAAATAAGTATGCATATATATATGTGTGTATATGTGTGTAATAATAAAAAATTTTCTCCATAATAATAAACTAATTATTCTTAAATTCTCATATTATCTCAATTTTTCTCTGTTTTTTTAAATTTTAACATATTTTTTTATATTTTAACCACATAATTTTAATCTATACTTTTTTTCGTTTATTATTCTAAAAAAACTTAATCTGTTCAACTCTTTTCCAAAAAAAACCATTAATTTATTTAATTCTTTTATTTGTTTCTAATACATTTTATTTACATTTTAAAATATCACACGAAATCCCATGATTCATTCCGGAGTGACGTGCCAAGCCTGATTAAATAAGATATTCATCTGATCGACTTTGAGAACGTGTTTTCTTTTTCGTCCATTTTAAATTTCATATTGGTTATCGACTGGCTTTCTCAGAAGTGTATTAGCAATACTGAAAGTTGTTGTTCAATCCTGTACTCATGCGCCCTTTTGTATAAAACAATTTGCACTGACTTGGAAGATAGAATTCTGCGGGTTTTTTTTTAGGTAGATTTCGTATGAAATACTACCTATTGCAATTGCACCAGTTTATATATATATATATATATATATATATATATATATATATATATATATATATATATATATATATATATATATATATATATATATATATATATATATATATCACTTTTTTATGGACACCATAACTTCTATAATTCTTCACCAATCTCCACCAAACTGGTACATAAAATCAAAGGAGTTAAAATCTCGGCTAAGTTTGTTAATGGGCAAAACCGGACCAAGGGGGTCGGAATAGGGGGCATTTTTGTGAAAACCGAAAAAACGCCATAACTTCTTAATTAAAGTAGATATCGAATCGGTTTAAAGTTTATATAACTTCTTAAAAATGGGCAAAAAGTTTATGCATGACAGATTTTTGATAAATTTAGAAGTGGGCTCAAGGGGCGAAAAAAACAGGGATTTTGAGAGAAAAAAATTCATAACTTCGTCAATTTTCAAGATATCAAGTCCAACTAAATTTTTTGTAAATGTTCTTAAAATTATCTAAAACTTTTGCACCTACAGGTTTTTGATAGGACCAATATTTATCGATGAAAAAAAATAAAAACGAAAAAAAAAAGGGTGGTGAAAAAAGAGAAAAATCCATAACTCCGTCAATTTTTAAGATATCAAATCTGATTAAATTTATTTTACATCTTCTCAAAAATATCTACAACTTTTATATTGACAAGTTTTTCATAGGACCAATTCGTATAGCAAAAAGAAATTAAACAAAAATACGAGTTGGAGAAAAAACCTCAAACCCAAACTGCTTATAATCTGACTCATTTTTAAATTCATTTTTGATTTTAAACGCATCCAAATGGTAGATCCTCTTATTTAGAAACTGTATAAAGTGACGCATTGGTCAATTTTCTGATAAAGATAGAATATATTTCAAAAAAGGCTACCAAAAAGGGTATTTTGAACAGAATTTCCCAAAAACATCGGGACGGAAAATTTAAGGAAGTATTCAAATAAGAAATTGCGTTTTTTTCTGACTCGTTTTTAAATCCATTTTTGTTCTCAAACGCATCAAATTTACAGATCCTCTTATTTAGGAACTATATAATGTGATGCATTGGTCAGTTTTTTGATAAAGACGAAATATATTTCAAAAAAGGCTACCAAAAAGGGTATTTTGAACAGAATTTTCCGAAATCATCGTGACTGAAAATTTAAGGAAGTGTTCAAATAAGAAATTGCGTTTTTTTCTGACTCGTTTTTAAATCCGTTTTTGCTCTCAAACGCATCCAATTTACAGATCCTCTTATTTAGGAACTATATAATGTGATGCATTGATCGATTTTTTGATAAAGACAGAATATATTTTGAAAAAGGCTACCAAAAAGGGTATTTTGAACAGAATTTCCCGAAGTCTTCGCGATTTGAAAATTTAAGGAAGTTTTCACATAGCAAAATGTGTTTTTTATGACTCGTTTTAAAATCCATTTTCGCTCTCAAACGCATCCAATTTAAAGATCCTCTTATTTAGGAACTATATACTGTGACTCATTGGCCAGTTTTTTGATAAAGATAGAATATATTTTTAAAAATGCTGTCAAAGTGAGTATTTCGCACAAAATTTTCCGAAGCAATCATGATTAAAGAATTAAGGATGTATTCAAACAACAAATCGGTTATTTTATGACTCATTTTTAAATTCAATTTTTTTCTCAAATGCATTCAACTGACAGATTTTTGTTATTTAGGAACTGTATAATGTACTGTTTTGGTCTATTTTTTAATAAATTCAGAATTTATTTCAAAATATGTTGTCAAAATGGGCATTTGAGCTGAATTTTTGTTAAGAAGATTCTGATAAAACCAGTTTTTAGAGAAAAATGAAATTAAAAATTTTTCATAAGCGGCCAAATGAAGTTATTAAACTGGGTTCATCTCTAATCATATATATATATATATGTATATATATCTATATTTGTTGAAATGAGTACTCTTCGAAATCTACCTCCGCCTATAGGCCCAGCCGACAGGGATTTTTTTTTTTTTTAAGTGTTGAACAGAACTTTGTTATCCCGTAGAGAAAACTCTAAATAGGTGCAGTTCTAATATTTCAATATCATCTTTCTGTTTTGCTATGGCGGCATATTTCGCCGGTACCAGTTCGAACCGGAGTATTCTTGAAATTTGTATTCATGCGCCCTTTTGTGTAAAACGATTTGCACTGACTTGAAAGACGAAATTCTACGTTTTTAAGAAATGGAAAACTTCCCAAGGAATTCCTTATTTGTCTTACCACCGTGTACCGTTCATGACTGTGAATTAGAGATTCTTCGATTGGGGTGCTAGACAAAAATAGCATATCAAGCGTTAGCCATCACATATTGCTTTGATATAAAAAGTATTTCATATATATATATGTCTATATAACATGGCACCCGGCTAACCAAAAAATACCGATTTTGGTTACAGAAGTGACCATTATAATATTTTTTAAACGTATTTTTCATGCTTCATGTGCATCTTTAGCAGTTCTTCTCTGCGTTTCTGTACGAAGCATAACAAAATCAGATTCTGTTCGGACCTATTTCCCAGTAATAACTGGAAGTACGTGATCTGCTGTAGTATGCCTTTTAAACGTATCTTATTTTTCATATATTACATGATGTGAATAAATTTTACTCATTATATATGTAGCATTTCTGATTAGTTTACGGGAATGCACAAAACAATATTACATTATGATCTACAGAGGAAAACCAGCTTTGATGAATTATATTTACGATGTTATGAAAGTTCACATATACTTATTCAGCTACGCCGTTATGCATAATTGGATTCACACACTTTATGGGATGTGGACATCAATTAGTGAAAATGGATTTTGCCTGAGTAATATATTCGCAAACCTATTTGTTTAAATAATTCTTTTAACCTTTTAATGCGCACATGGTTGAACGCATTCTACTAATTCCGAATTTAAGATGATTCAGATTCATATACCAGAAATCAGAAGTAGAAATTTTCGTTTTCTTTTTCACAAAATGTCTGTCAGCAACAAAGCCATTGGAATATATCAATGGCTATGGTCAGCAAAGAAAGCAAAAGCTGATATTCAGGTTTTCTAATTTAAACTCAGTGTATCAAAAAAAATTTAAATCCACTAAATTGGCAACATTAACTTTAGTATATTTGCTAGTATGGGTAATAAAGAGTTAATGGTAGAATAAAATTAAATTTTCTAATAACATTCTGCTACTTTCGGAAAGTAATTCATGATCTATGCCTTTTGCGTGATTTTTCCTTCATCATTTATATTTATTCGGATAATTAGAGTTAACTATACTTCTTAAATGCTATTTTTGTTTATTTGTTTTTAACAAAAAAGATATCAATCTTTAAAGTTGCAAAAATAAATTTGCCTTTGCCTTTTAATAAATAACGAATTATGTTAATTCATTCAAAAAAGAAAAAAAAATCGGTAAACAATAGTTTTTTATCGAAATATGTATCTTAAAAAAAGTTTGTCAGATTAAGAGATTTATTTATCGAATTCAGTTAAGGAAATCATTCGGCTATGAAATTTTACTCACACTCAAGATTCAAATCTTCTGTAAAAGTACATTAATGCGACAGAAAAATTGAAAGAAGTAAGAAAATGGAATAGAAAAAAAACACTCCTCTAAATGTCCTAAACTGCGATGAGTATTTTGTAAAATCATTCTAAAAACGGAAATTTAGTCAAGTATAAGACTTATACGAGAATGAAAATGATCTCATTAATGTTACAACATTTCTGCAAATTCCACTTAAAAAGTTTCGCAACCAAATTTTTTTCCCGTTACTTCGTGAATAATAAATATAAATTATTTTATATGACTAAATCAAAGTTTGGTCTTTAAATAATACAGAAAATTAATACGCGTTAAACATACGATGTTTGGATAGACAATTGTTCTATAATAAGGAAAATGTGTTTGAGCATCAGAATATGGTTATTTATTTTAATGCAGAAATGATTAAATAATTATTCATATGTAATTATAATGATGTTATATCTTTTACGGGTAATATTTCTATTTAAAAAAAATAGACTTAGGAAAAACTGTATAATCTGTCTGCGTTTTGTTCATAGTTTCTACTTGAATTAATAGGTATGACTTCTAGTTCATGTATAATCGTGGAAGAAAAAAAGTAAACACCACTTACTAACTCCTAGGAAGGAGAAAATTACTAGTACTAAACGATTGTAAATAAAGTCTATTTTTAAATTATGTAAATAAAATTTGCTTGGGTGAGTATCTACATATTAAAACGAGCCCAAACTTCATTTTTTAATAGCAATACCCAATTTTAACAAGATATATCAAATTTCCGGATTAAAGGATGCCTATACACCAAATTTCAACTCTTTTGAATATAAGTTTTTGAATTATAAACACTCAAAATTTAATGCTTCAATTGTAACTCAAATACGTTGAATTAGCAATTTTTATAATTTTATGATATGAATTATGAAAATAATATACAAAAATAATTATGAATTGCAACCTACAATTTATTTCAAAGATTTAGATTTATCAAATCCTGCTTTATAGAAATCCAAAATTTCAAATTTTTCTTCCAAGTAGTTTTCAATTTATGCTTAAAAAATGACAAAATGATGATTTAAGGGGCTCGTCTATGATAGAAGGACTAGATATTTTGAAACTTTTTATGCTATCCTGTAATCTAGTAGTCTTAAACGATTGTCTGAATGCGCCTAAGATGTCTTGATCAAGAAGGAGGCTCGCTCGGTTAGCAATCGAATAAGAAAATAAAATTTGGACACAGCCTTTGAAATATGCTTTTTTTTAAATAATTATTTTCTCGAAAAAATATCATACGAATTGCATGAAGATTTTTTTTTTTTTTTTTTTTTTTTTTTTTTTTTTTTTTTTTTTTGAAGGGTGTATAGTTCATTTATGTTGACAGAATTGGCTACTGCTATTGAAATAAATTCTAAGTTTGGGTTCGTTTTAATATGTAGATGGTACCCTAAGCAATTTTTATAAGCATCATTCAAAAGTAGACTTTATTTCCAATCGTTTGGTACCAGTAACTTTCTTCTATGATAATTTTTTGAAGAGTTAGTAGGGGTGTTTACTCTTTTTTCCACGACTATACTTATAATTTTAAAATCTGAGGTATTTTTCATTCTAAACAATTATTACCAAGATTCTCAGTTCGGCCTCCATTTTTATTCAAAAGTTTATTATTCATAAGTGAAATAAATAACAGCATTCTTTATTTAATTAAAGACATTTAACGGTCATTATAAGAAAAACTCTTCTTTCAAAATTTCTGGTATGATTTCGATATTTCAGATCATAATTGGAGATTAAATTGGCAACCCAGATCGTTACATCAATGAATTAATTTATAGAGATTTTCTTGTTTCTACATTACGGAGTTCTCATAGTTATTACTAGATGCATATTTCAGGTTGAAAACAGAATGCAATCCCGAAAACTAGTCGGATGTGCCAATTCCAAAACTTTCTTCTATCTCATACACGTAATACTTTAAAATTCGCCATCACAACACTAAAATCAAATAAAAATTTTTGCGCATCATGAGGATTTAAAAGGTGTAGTTTACTTGAATTGAGTGCGATTAAAAAGAAGATACAAACATGGTATCTTTCAAACAAATCATCAAATTTCGGTATCCAGTCACTTAGAAGTCTACAATCAAAATTCCTAACCCAAAGACCATAAAAGCAACAGCTGTATGTATCCAAGCCAATAAGGATCTATTTATGCGTAAGTATTATAATTTATGAACTTAGCAGCACTTAACAGTAATTATTTTTCTTTTTACGATATTAGAAAATCTTCAGTTTTTTATCAAAAAATTAAATGACTAGTCATAGCAAACGCGGTAGCGTTTGGTAAGAGCGTTTAAGAAAGCGTTTAAGAAATAGAAAATGCGAACGTCTTTTTGAAATTTCTGGCGAACCAGTTGACGTACGACAGTTATTTTGTTTTCAAAAGATAGAACTCGACGAGACGAATAAAATGATAGCTTTAAAAAATATATCGCAGTTTACTGTAGTTTTT
The DNA here is from genome assembly GCA_964019185.1 of Maratus speculifer. Taxonomy (NCBI): domain Eukaryota; kingdom Metazoa; phylum Arthropoda; class Arachnida; order Araneae; family Salticidae; genus Maratus; species Maratus speculifer. Next base: position 245,307,488 of record OZ025295.1, on the reverse strand, counting down.
TATTTAATTTTTAACGAAAAAATGAAGACAAAAAATTCAACAAGGGATAGCTAACGTTATTATGGATGGATTACCTTCGTTTTTGGTTTATTTTTATCGTCTTGATAAAACTTAGAACAGTTATTTTTTTCATCTTTGTATGTTTGATGGTTTCTGAGAAAGTCGAATTTATGTCTTAAACCTCCAGTTGAATATTATCTTTTGCTGTTGCGATTGTAGTTTTTTTATTCATTGCCACCAAATTTAATATAAAAATTGTCATGTATGTATCATAATTCACTCAAATTAAACAAATCACGTGAAAAACATGGTTATTTGTTTTTATTGCGAAGCTTTTAGTTTCAGTTCTTTAAATAATTAAGTTGTGAACGCAGTGTTATTTTTTTATTTTATTTTATTTATGTATTTATTTATTTATTTATTTGAATCCATGGTTAATTTCTCAAATAACATGCATTTTATATGACCATGGGATGATTTTCTCGAGTGTCCTAACATTTTGAATTTTAGTAGTAGAAAAAAATGGGGGAAAAAAAACAAGTACATCGAAAAAAAAGTATCTGGGAAAACCAAAATTTCTTTTCAGGAACTAAATATAAGACTTTTTATGATCTTATAACGTCCTAATTTACATAAGTAAAAGATATAGAGTAAAACAAAAACTTCACATTCTGTCCATATCTTAAATACCATTCAATTGATTTTAAATAGGGATGTGATGTCAAATACGCATTAGGGTACCTAATTGGTACGAAAATTTTGTTATTTTGTCTGATATGATAACCGGGTTAATGTTTATTAAAAATATATATTTATTTACCTTTATTTAATTTTGTTAAATTTTATAAATCATTTCATTCTGTTGTTATTAATTAAACTTTTCAAGACTACTTGATTATCCCGTCGACCAAGTAGTTTCGCCAAATTGTACAAATCATCAATTTATTCACCATGTAATTCATATTGGCGCAATTTTTATTTTAAATAACGAAAGAAGAAATAAATTAGTAAAACATCAATAAAAGTACAAATAAAAAGTTGAATTCAAAATCACATTATGGCATAACAAACATGGGTAACCTATTTAATGTAAACTGAATGTAACATTTATGATAATCCATTATTGGCATTTAATTTTATAATTTGGCGATAATTTTTTGGTCGAAGGGATAATCCATTATCACCGGTTTTTATTCATTATTATTTTCTTTTGAAAATAATAGAAAATAGTTAATAGAGGTACTACTTGGTTATCCCGTCGACTAAAAAACCATCGCCAAACTATAATATTATAAGCCAATAATGGATGATCGTGAATGTCGCATCCATTGACATTAAATACGATGCACGTATATAAAACGCCATTAAGGGATTTTTATTTCGATTTTTTATTTGTATTTTTTATTAAGATTCTACAAATTATTTTTTGTATTATTTATAATGAAAATTATGTCTATATGTATAATTTCGCTATGAGTTTGGCAATTTGTATAGATGGGCGAAATTGGTTTACGGGATAACTAAGTAGTACCTTAAAATATAATTGTATGTAATTGAAGTTTGAAAACTAAGCTTTTGCGAAATTGGCGTCAGAAGAATATCGCACAATGTCGTGCATATATGGCATCTGTGCCAAGAAAGCATCAAATGAAAAAAAACCATGGTGATGCAAAAAACTTTTGTGATGGTGTGAAGTGAATGTAACATTTACGATCAGCAATTATTGGCATTTAAAAGTGTTTTTGCTTGAGATATTGTCGAAAAAGCATTGCAAAGCTATACTTTCCCTCTCCCTTCCATTTCCAAATGTACTAAATTTAAAATTATGGAAAAAAATCCGAGTTTACTTAAAACCGTGCATAAAAATTATAGTAATTATCCTAATTTTTCTAATAGAAATTCTCAATTTTCCGTTATTAATAAACGCTACTTTAAAATCGCAAATTTAATCCGCTAAATCGTCAAGTTGCATAATGATCATCGCCACTGAATATATAAATAATGCCATATTTGCAAACTTTTCGGTGAAAAAACAGTGGAACCTTGGTTTACGGCCGCCTCTGTTTTTGAAAAGTTCGGTTTATGACCAACTTTAGTGATCAAAATTTTACTCTTTCGGCGTAGGATAATTCGATTCGCGACCAAAGCTGTCGAATAGTTCAGTTGGCAACCCTCACATAACTCTTGTTATAAGTCAAGTTTGGAGGAAAGTGCGCATATCAGAGTGCTTTGTGGCCTTCAGTACAGTAAAAAAATTAACTTATTGTTTTAATTTTAATCAGTTTTGCGAAATTTTAGACTTTATTATGACTTCTAAGATTGAAAAAGCGTTTAGTGATAGCAGTAGTAAGAAGCTTAAGCGAATTACTGATCAATTATGAAAAGAAGTAGTGACAAAACTTAAGAACGATGATAGTGTAATCAAACTAGCTAAACAATACGGTGTAGATGAACCGTCGATTACTCCGATTATAAAGAACTAGTCGGATGTGGCAACCCCAAAACTATTTTCTATTTCATGCATCTAATGAGTCAAAATTCAATATTACAGTGCCAAAATCAAATGACAATCATATACTCACCGTGAGGATTCTAATGGCATGAAATTCCGAACGTTTGTTTTTGAAATTTGAAATAGGACTGTTGCGGATATCGGGAAAAATACAGCATACATGCGACACTTGTTGAGAGATTTAAAAAAAACACGCAATGAGCAATAATATAAATCAAAGTGTGCCTAAATCTCAAGTTTGATGAAAATTTGTGCATTAATTCCTGCGATAGAGATATTGTGGTAATCGGAACAATTCAGCATAGCAGCGCCATGTGTTTGGTTATTGAAACCAAAACGTAAACAAAGCCAATTCATAAGATTAACTGAATTTGAAGTTTGATGAAAATCCATGCATTAATTCTCGAGATAGAACTGTTGCGAAAATAATGAAAAATGCAACACGGTTAAGCCATCTGTTGAATGATTTAAATCAAAATGTAAACAGCAAACAGCATCAATTTATATCAGGAATTACCTGAATATAATTTTTTTTAATCCCATGCATTATTTCTTGGATAGAGCGCCCAAAAAATTTATATCACATACAGAAAGTCAGATACAAGAATGGATTATGATCGTGAACTGAGGTTCCACTGTATATTATACTAGTAAATCTGCAGATCAGGAGCCTCAACGTCAGCTTTGTACATATATGCATATTTTTGAACACACTTTGGGTAATATTCAACTTCTTGGAAACTTTAATTTAAAATTTTCATAGTACTTAATTATTTATAAGAATAAAATAAGAATTAGAAATTTTCAGCCTTCAAAAGCGGTAAATTAAAAATTTAGTTATGTTAGGATATTCTGAAATTTTCATGATCTATTATTTTTGTTTTTTTATTATAACATAGTAGATTTCTTCAGGGGGGCTCCGCCCCCTTGAACCCCCCGTAGCCTCACTTAATTTAAATTTGCCACTTTCTAATAGTTGTGCTAATGGTTATAGTATATCTTGCATTTCCTTATACATTTTGATTTATAAGGATAAGTAACAGTTTGGACAAATATTTTTCATTATCCTCATACTTCTACATACCTGCCAACCTCAAACACCTAAATCTGATGTATCAGGGACTTTTGTAAGTGTAAACTTAGTAATCTAGAGTTTTACAATTTCGTTTCCGAAAAAAAAATGTTTTGATTGCATTTTGTAGCAGTTATAGCGGGACAGACAAACATACAGAAGAACAGACTAACAGATGAAAAACAATAAATTTCGTGTCTTCAAAGTAAGCCTTCACTGAAGTTTCGGCAATGGCGTCATTACTCATGAGTTATTGCTGTCCATGTTTCTTGTATTTTTAACGACTACTATAAAATACCTGTTTTTGTTCAATTATGACGTCAAATTTTACCAATTGAAATATTTGTTAAAAATTTAATTATTTTTTATTTCTTTTACTTCTAATTATGCCCCCATTTTTGTCAGAAAAATTCTTATTAACGAAACAAATTTCCGTGTTTAATATTTAACAAAGTACTATTTTTATTTTTATTTTAATTCTGACGTCATATTTATTTTTTCTTAGTTTGGTTTTTCGAATGGAAATTGCTCAATTTAAAGTTATTGCCGTTGAAAAATTATTCCAGATTTTTTTTCTTTTTTTTAGCCTCCGATGCTATTTTTTTCAGACAAGCAAAAAAATGTCGTGTCATCAGCCTTGAATTTTCTACTGAACCGATTTTGATAATTATTTTTTTAAATGAAAGCTATTTATTTGTAGTTGTGCCCATTTTAGTTATTTTTTAATTTATTTCCATTTTTATATTTTATTTTTAATTTTAAATGCTTTTTACGCTTTTTCTTCAAAATGATGGCAACTTAGTTTAACTTTTCTCTCGATAATAAAAATTTATTTTCCAAAATGATTGCGTATAATTTATGCACTAATTGAGGTAAAAAATATATATTTACTAAGAAATAATATTAATAATGTAAATAAAATAACAGAAAATAATGTATGATAAAAATTAATATCTAAAGCAAAATAAGAAAAAATTCAACTGAGGAAAATGATGTCATTCAGGAACCATATAAATGGGAATTACAATATTATTACGAATGCCTTTTTCATATTACTAATAAGAGTAACTTTTAAAAAACATTTGAAGAGAAAATGACGTCTCTATTTAAAACATCGCATTTTTACTCATAACGATATTAGACACTACTCTGTTATCCCGTCGACCAATTTCGCCAAATTATACAAATCGCCAAACTAATAGCCAAATTATACATATTGACAAAATTTTTATTTTAAATAACAAAAAAACAAATAATTAGTAGAATATTAATAAAAATATTAATAAAAAGTCGAAATAAAAATCACTTAATGACATTTTAAACACATGAATCGTATTTAATGTCATTGAATGTGACATTCACGATAATCCATTATTGGCATTTAATCTTATAGTTTGGCGATAATTTTTTGGTCGACGGGTTAATCAAGTAGTACACGATATTACATTTCAATATTTCTTTTCATTATAGACACTGATATTGAGAAAAAATTTTTCTTTTTTTTTTTCTTTTTTTTTAACCATTTGAAAAATGGTTGTTGTTTTCGGGAGAATGGACCCGATGATGTTACCACTTTTGAATGATGTTACCACTTTTGAATGATGTGGTCACTTTTGAATTTAAATTAATTTCTTTACTTTTAGAAGAGTTTTTATTTGAATTTAAATTAAATTCTTTACTTTTAGAAGAATTTTTATTTGAATAGTAAATTAAAATGGTTAAAATCATTGTAATAAAGGAGAAAACTAACAAATTTAAAAATGGGTAGACGGAAATTAACAGATACGGAAAAAGCCGAAGCCAAAGAAATGAATGAACGTGAATATCGCATTCAATGATATTAAACACAGTCAACATGTATAAGTTGCTTATTAGTTTGGCGATTCGTATCATTTGGCGAAATTGGTCGACGGGATAACTGAGTAATACTGTATTTGGTTTGGCGCAAAAACGTCTTTCAATGCAGAAAATGATAAAATCAAAAGATTATTGAGCCGCTGAAAACCAATTACGTGTTGAAAGGCGATCACGAAAAAGGAAGCAATTTAATGCCGAACCGATTAATTGTAAAACATCATGTCGCCAGGGCGACCAATCCACTAGCCATGGCGTTTTACTATCGGTCGGTTCTAACCAGGAAAATTTGAGTGCCAATAGTGATTCTAACAAGCCGGAAAATGTTATAGCTATTACTCTTGATTTTCCACCACCTAAAAAGAAAACTAAAAAGCAATCGGCTTGGGAAAAACTGGGAAAAAACTTTTTTGATTCGATGTCTGATGGACCCATTCACAGATGCATGTGCTGCGATCGATTTTGGTTTAAAACCTCCATCACCAAAATTCTGCTCTGTAAAATCAAACAATATATGCCAAAGTCTTACAAGTATAACAGTATATGCCAAAGCTGTATTTTAATAATGATTACTTTTGCACCAACAATGTTAAATAGTTTGAAATGTTTCTTTCGTCGCCAACTTTTATGCTTGGCGACAATAGAGTGATATAACTTAAACGAACCGTACCTTCAAATTGCAGCATGTATAAAGTCATTTATAGCAGTGGCACGGATAATACACAATAAAACAACTGGTATTTAGCTTAAAATGATAGATGAATGTATCGAGTGAAACATTTTTCAAATGGTTGGGGTAATTTCTTAAATTACAATTTTTTTTTTTTTAATTTTTTTTTTTTTTTTTTTTTAATAAAACTATTTTTCTGTGAGTGCATATAAAATAAAATTTCTTGATTTCGCCGGCACTCAGATTACAATTTTAACTGAAGATGTGCGAATATTTGCATGCAAAATTGTAACTGGCAAATTTGAAATTTAGTTTGTAAATATATTTATTATATATTGATTCAATAATGTAATTACTTTTGCTTTTTTAAAAACCAAATCGATCGGGTCTTTTAAAGATTTCACTCGTCGAATTTGACGGGATTCCACTCGTTTTATTGTTAAATTGCATTTCCTTTTACTCAGAGTCTATAAAAAAGCGTTTAAACTAAAGAAAAAATCCGTTTTTGATGAATCTAGTCAATGAAGAAGTAGCACGTCAAATTGGATCTCTTTATTATTCCGCAATTCCAATGTCTCAGAGAGAAATTGCTATTCATTTGTGTATTTCACGCCGTTCTGTTTGCTATTATATTGATAAACACAAGAAAAATGAAGTTAGTTCATTGCAATCCAAACGGAATCGCTCTTCTAAAAAACCTCTATCGATTTTTTTTTCTAATCGGAGGCGAAACTCAATTCTGCAATGGCAGAATCTACATTCAACTTGTTTTTTTTTTTTTTTTGGCAACGATAAAGGAAATTGGTTAAATTTTATCAAAAAAATCGCTTTTGATTCTGTATGAAAAAGAAAGAAATTTTGAATTATTAAGGAAAATATTTGAATAAAATTAATAAAACATAGCCTATATTCTTTTCTGGGCTATGTTATATTTATCAGCAAAGATAAAAAGACATTAATTAATTCATAAGTTTTGACGTTGACTTCATTTAAATTTTCGTCCACGCTTTCAAATTTATAGCATTAAAATATAATAAGGATTAGGATGAATGGTTGCTTAGCAACCATTAAGAGAAAATAATGAAAATTAAATAAATCTCTATAAATAAAAGGAATTCCGAGGATAATTGAGGCACAGGTGAAAGCAAATCTTGGCAATGCGCCAACTCGGTCCAGAGGAAGCAAATCTTGGCAATGCGCCAACTCGGTCCAGAGGAATATCATTAAGAAGAAATATAAAACAGATAATGTATTTATCACAAAAAATCGTCTGCTAAGAAAATATCAACACTTTAACACGAAACTAACGCAATCGTTGGATACATGTTCCCTCCCGTGTTTCTCATTGCTCATTTTAAGTATTTTTAGAGTTTAATATTAGTTGTTGTTTTTAAAACTGATTTTTCACAAAGTCAGCTGCGACGTATTTCAGACAATGCATTTCTGCATGCTTCCAGTTATTGATAAAATCATACAAATTTCAAGTTCGTTTAATATTGCTAATACGGACCCGGGCAACGCCGGGCGGGTCAGCTAGTACATTATAAATAAGTAAATCTCTAAACCAAATTAGTTTATATTATTGGAACACATTTATAAAAAATCTCCAAAATTTACAGTAATAACTTTAAAAATCTGACAAATGCATAATACAAAATTTCAAAACAATACGAATAATTTAACTGGAAAATTTCAGTATCCATTTATCATTGAATTCCATTAATGAAATGTGTCATTTTCTCTCAAGGAAAAAAAATTGAAAATCATTGGATTTGCCATAGAAAAGCATTATTGCGCAAAATAAAATATTCTATATTTTCCGAACGAATGAATCAAATCTAACAAAAAACTATACAGCTTAATCCCAGTGCCTCACTAACATACTTACTTAATTTCAAGCCAATCGAGTGTTTTTTGCGTTAGTTATCGCGGAACAGACAGACTGACTGACAGACTGACAGACAGAATCCAAAAAATTTTGTGTCTCCAAAGTAAACCTTACGTTTCGGCAATAAAACTTTAATTACAGCTGGTGATTTCAATGTCAATTTTACAAATATTACTAGAAATGAATTTTCAGTATAATTTCATCCTTGGTTTGGCGCAAATCTATTAAGGCTGTATTTCGAGCGACTTTCTCTAAGGAAGATAATTTAACAAATAATTTTCCAGAAAATGTCCTAGAATATTATTCAATAATTGGAATAAGCTTTTCCAATAGATATCAGGAAGGAGAAATAAAAATATTTCACTTAATTTTTTTTTTTTTTTTTTTTTTTTTTTTTTTTAATTTAAATGGGAAAATTCGTTTACAAATATGCCAGTTACAGAGAATATTTGACAATTTATTACCTATAACGGGCTAGTTGGAAAAGGCTTAAAATTAATATATTGTTTTGTAATTAAGTTATAAAATCATTAAAATGTTGTATTGTCATTGGAAACACACCTATGTACATAATTTGTAGAGTTGTAAACTGTCATGAAGTCCGTTGAAAATCGATTGCAGTGTGCCATCTTTACATACAAAATCCAGGTTTAGTCAAATAAATAGAATAAATAAAAAAAGAAAGAAAAATGTCATGCGCCAAGCATAGATTATGAAACATTTTCCAACATGCTCCGAATAATGTAACTAAAATGCGCCGTTTAATAAGTTGAAATATTATATTATTTCAAGATATAAAAGTGTCAAGTTAAATTGGCGGCACTGAGCTCGCAGGCTATTCGCAATAATAGTATATTATGCTTTTTTTTTCTTTCTTTTTTTTTTTTCCAAAGAAATATGCCTTTTGAAAAATAAATTAAGGGATGCATTAGCTCACATATTTCCCCCTGTTATACTTAACTAATCAACCTCCAAATCTAATCAGGGAAGCACCGTATCAGAATGAACTTATATACAAATTTGAAGCAAATCGGATACTTCTCTCAAGAGTTATCGCAGTACATACATACGTAGGTACATACATACATACATATATAAGTGCATACAAATCCTGCGGGCACATTAGTTGTCAGGCTTCAATAGCTTGCGAGCTAAAAAACGGAAAAGAAAAAAGAATTTCTAAAAATCCTTTTAGCTTTTCCACTTTAATTAAGTAGCGATTTCATGTTGCTATGAACAAAACATATTTTTAGTTTTTACATTAATAACAAGAAACAAGGTGGAGGTAAATTTATCGTTCTTGCATTAATCACTCAGACAAAATACTAGGAAAAGGGGTTATTTTCTACCCTCATTTTCAACATTCTAAGCAGGTGCTTAACTTGCCAGTATACAGCTACAGACTATTATTAGCAACTGAAATAAATCATTTGTTAATGTTAATTTTTCAAGAAAAATGTTAATAAAGGATTTATTTCCTAGAATATTATTTTTTCTCAGAAATGTTTCAGAAAATCAATGTAAATGAACTTTAAAATATTATACTTTTATTTAGAATACAAGGCGGTTAAATAAAATCGAGTTTGTTTGTATAATGATTCATAGAATTGTTTTGTAAAACAATACATCTATAAAAATTAAATGGATACTAATTTTCTGTACATATAGACATCCGCTTTAAAACTTTGCATGTACATAGGTTTACGTCATTGTATTTATTAGAATTTTTTTTTACTATAATATTACAGTGCTGAGCAAAAATTTAGACACTGGTGTTTTTTAATCTTTAAATAAAAAATACGAACAATTGAGTTTTACAAATGGCTATACTTGTTTTTAAATATATTTTAAACAATGTAGGATAAAAATAATACTTATGATATAAGATAATATTGAATTTAACTGAAAAAAGTAAAATTTGCATATTGCAAAAGTTTAGACACTTTTTTCATTTTTTGCCAACTGTTCATGAAAAAGTGCAAATTTCTAAGTTATGATGTCACATGTCTGAAGTATTTAAGTAAACCTCGATATAGCATCAGTTAGTGAAGATGCCACGAGCTAAAAATATTCAGTTAGATGCGGCAATTGAAGTAGGAAAGCTGAAATGCAATTGTAAAATTGTTGCAGGAATTTCAGCAGTTTTGAATCGTTCAAAGTTATCTGTCTATGAAGTATAGTCTATAGATGACTCCTTCAAAACAAAACATAAATCTGAAAGACCTTGTGTGACCAGAAAATGAGATGACAAAAGGATCCATAAACTGACATTTACACAAATGATGATTGATTATCACAATAAAAATAAATCAGGACTTTCTGTGTCGACGATCATGATTCGTAGATGAATTAAAGTAACAGGTAAATGAATTTATCTAAAAATGTTAAAAAAATCAGCTTTAAAATATCGCTACAAATTGGCGAAAATGTAATGAACTTGCAAACATACGTCATATGGACCCAAATGGTACGCTATAATATTCAGTAACAAAAAAAAAGTGGAATTTGAATGGCCCACACGGGTGGGCATACTATTGTCACGACTTGCGTTGAGCCTGGGACAGCAAAGAGGTGACACTTTAATGATTTGGTCCTCACTTTGCTTTATTGCTCAAGTATCTCTGGAGTTATTCAACGGTTGCCAAGCAACACAAGACTACGTACATACATTTGAAATTAATTTTTAGTCATTTGGGAAACTTTTATCTGGTCCAAAATATCGATTTTAGCAAGATAATGCGTCAATTCGTGTTCCATACAAAACAAGAACTTCGTTTAACTCTGAAAATACTACTGATCTCAACTGGCCAGCGTATAGCATTGATCTGGACCCAATCGAAAATCTTTGAAACACCATATGTTGTAAGGTTTATGCAAAGTTTTGCTGTATTTTTCTGTTAATGAGCTTCAAGCTGCTATTGAACATGTTTGATGCAAAATAGACCCCCAAGTGACTGAGCATTTAGTTTCTTCGATGAAAAGTCACATTCTTGCACTAATTGCAGACAAACTGAGTGCAACTCGATTTTAATTTGTTGTTATTTTTCTGTAAATATGCAAACTGTCTATACTTTTTCCACAATGTTAATTTCGTTTTTTTGTCATTATATATTATGTAAAAGGTAAAACTTAAAATTTATTGTTGTTGAATAAAGAATAAGTCACAAGTAATGCATGATAGATGAATTACAAAAATTCGGTGCATACTTCGGAATATAGAAGCGTAATCGATCATTGTCTAAACTTTGGCTGAGCACTGTATAAAAACTATATACGTGATAAGTACACTCCCTTTAATCCACGCAAGTTGGGACGAAGGGTTTTGCAGATTATAGGTTATTTCTCAATGGTAATTTCTGTTTCAATAGTTCTATCTTAAGAACAGATGCGCGGATTTTCATCAAACTTCAGACTCAGTTAGATGTTAACATAAGTTGATGCAAATTAGGTTTCAATGTAAGTTTCCCAACAAATGATGCTACTATGCTGCATTTTGCATGATTTACGTTATTTTATCAATAATCATATCTCAAGAACTAAAGTACAGAATTTTATATCATTAGAATTCCCTTGATTGGCATAAGTTGCCATTTAATTTTGGCACTAAAGTAACAAATTTTGAAATATTAACATGAATGAGAATTTTGCGATTGCTACATCCAACTAGTTTAATTATAACTACAGTATTGTGTACAAAGTTGTCTGTCATATGTGCTGAAAAGAACATTTTTTTATATTAAGAACTCTGGAAAATATAAGCAAAAAACTTGGCAAAATTTGGGGCTGTTTTTATTAAAACCTTAATTTTTCTATGAGTATACAAGCTGTCCTCATAAAAATGAACACAGTTTATTAAAATAAGCCACTTAATCATAATCTATAGTTTGAACGAGTTGGCTTTTTTGCTAAACAATACTATACGCTTCAAGAGGCAGAAATTTAAAAACAATATTTTCTTCTGCTGATAAAAATTTAAAGATTAGTTTCAATCGTATTGAACTTATTGAACTTGGTATCTTAAATTCTTATATATGTTTTCATTTGAAAATCGAAGACATAAGTTCTTTTAACGCTACTGTTAACAAAAAGAAAATTTAATATGTTTACCGATAATTTTCAGATCATTACCAAACCTAATCGTTAGTCATACGCTATATCATAAGATGAATGCCAATGTTTAGCTTTCTTCAAAAGAAAACATTTTAGAAATAATTGCCTTTTGTTGACATTCATAACAGAAATAAAGGACTTAAATGAAAACTTAGTTATGCAGAAAATTAATTATCAATTTCCGACTCTGCTAATTATTATTTCATTCACGAAGTTTCCAGTCGTCTTTACAAATAAGAATAGCAAAACTGATTGAAAATAATTGGCTGTTTTTAAATTAATACAATGGTGTAAAATTTTTACAATGAAATGTTCACCTACCTCTGAATACAAAGCCATTATCTTTTAAAACATCTCATTTTTATTGTAGAATTGCGTAAATTACAAATATTTAAATGCTTGTAACTTTAAGGAAAATGTGCAACTTTTTTCATTTATTCAAAATACGAATAGATATTTCTGACCTTCAGACAGTCTTGCAAAAGGACAAAATTGTAATGTTGTTTTCTATGCATTTAGTTTTAAATGCTAAAAAAAATCTGATTTTTTCAACATTAAATAATAACACTGATTCACAAGTGTGAATTTAATCCTTGAGAGCATTAATCATTGTTTAATGTATTAAAAATCCATTAAATCCACAAAATTTTATTGTTTTTTATGGGACGGCATGAGATAATGGTATCATAATGTGTCAATTTATTTGCTTATCAATGATATGGACTTAGCACTCGCTTTCTGAATATTGGGATATAATATTTATGAAAGCAATTTTTAAAATAAATTATATTATCAAAAGCTGAACAAATAATAATTAAAAAATAAATTTTAATGAGCCCTTACACTAGTAGTGCAATTCCTTAAAATTGAAAATCTGTTGTTAAGTTTTTTTTATTGTTAACCCTTTCGCGACGGGAGTCTTTTACGAAATTTTTAATGTTTTGTCACCGGTTTTTAAAAACAGAAATTTATGCCTTTTTAAATCGAGAATATGCACTGATTAAATAAGGCAAATTTTACAGTGGTGAGGGTAAACAAGGATTCTTCAGCCTTTTTGTGGCACGTATACGTGTCTCTCGTCCCCAAGGGGTTAATAGATTGATTGATTTATTGATTCGCTCTATGTTTCCCTGTTAAGAGAACATTTTAGAAAATCCTCAGCGCGCCCACGTCTTAAAAAGTTTTTTTTTTTTTTTTTTTTTTTTTTCAAGTTTCATATTTTTAGGTTCAGTAATCTATAAATCCCCAAATCAGGAGTTTCTTTTAATGTATGTAATTTAATGTGTTAATATAATGTAAGATATATGCATAAAAATAAAAGTTAGGGGTGAAATATTCTTTCTAAAACTACTATAACACTTAATTTGTAAAATTACACGCCACCCATTTCTTATTATAGAGAATACATCATTGCATATATGAGTCTTTTTCTTTAATCCTGAACAGTAATCGAGATCAAAGCAATAATAAGTATTGTATTTTGAAAGGTAATCCAGTTTTCTCTCGTTATTTCAAAAGCATCGCATTTAAATTTGTTCCTCTAAATAATGAATACATTAAAGAAACAAGAAAGTATACCCCAATTCAAATTTTATGCCGTAATGAGAGCCCAAAATAATATTTTCAACTGAGAATAAGAGAATTGCATTTACTATTCATTTCAATTACTAAAGATAGATCTAGCTGATTTTTATCCCGAAGGAATTCCACTTAAAAATTCAGGATCAATGCAGTGTTTCTTGATTAAACAAAATTTGAAATCGTCTGCAAAATATAAAGTAACTTATTTTGCATTTTTTCCCTATTCTCAGTGTTAAGCTAAATTTATAGTGTGATACTTAGAATTGTAAATGAAGTAATTGATCTCTTTCTCTTTTGGCGAAACAAAGATCGATTTTAAATTAACTTTTCATTTCATTTGATGGAGAAATAGGGGATGTTTTTAAAAGTTTATTAGGCGACTTTTTTTCACCTCCCCCCCCCCCCCAACAGACCCTGATTACCGCATGGGCAAATCGGGACTTTGCCCATGAGCTCCAAATCTTAAAGGGCCCCCAAATCCATACATTAAATTATAAAATATTAACTATATTATATTCCATTTCTAACTCTACCATATCTTGAAGTTATAAAATTCATCTTAAAATAACACAACAAATTTCTAAAGTTACATAAAAAAATTTTGTTCTGTATGTAGGAAAAAAAGGTGAACTTTTATTAATTAATGTATTTAATTATAATTCACGGAAAAATTTTCTTCTGTTTATATCCAAGGTACAAAAATACGTCTATGCATTACACATACACATTTGAGTGACCATCAGTTCTATTTGAATAACTTTGAAATGATTCAAAGGGGCCCCCTATTTTATCTTTGCCCTGGGCCCCAATTAGTCATAATCGGTCCCTGCCCCCAAGCAATAATTAAAGTGTCGTCTCTAAAAAATAATTTTACTATGGGCGTGTTCAGCACAACTTACCGGTCACTTACCGATTGTAGACAAGTACGAAATGAAAATCAAGGTGAAGTGTGACGTCAGCTACAATTCAACAGGATAGTTTTCATTGGTGCCACAATTCGCTTTCGTACTGCCCTGCTATCGGTCGGTAACATTGGTTACTTTGGTAAGCTGCGCTGAACACGCCCGTTATGTTAGAGGAAGTATCTTTATTTGGAGCTGTCAGTAGCTTTAAGAAATAACCCGAATGAAACCAAAATTGGCGCACTTATTATTCGAGAAGGGGAAAGAACAATGGAACAATAAAAAAATGCTAGAAAAAAACGGCTATAGATGGCGCAAGGGATTCTGTCGGTGCACAAATCTATGGGCGCATAGGCGTAGAATTGCATGGGCCCATGAGGCTCGGGCCCCACCAATATTTTTTTCAAATAGGCTGTATTTATTGGCGTCAACCAATTCAGTAAAAAGTCACAAATTTTGGAATTTGTAATAATTTATAGATTTTTTCTGAGTATATTTTTATCCAGGGAAAATTTCCTTTCCCCAAGTTTGTTGTTTACTTTTATTCTTTATAAATGGCTAAAACAACCCAAAATAACTTTCACCATAGTGTATGGGCACTCTCCGTCTCCCAGGATTTTTTTTTTCTTTCTTTCTTCTTTGGACAGTGGGCATAGTTTCTAGGAAAAGTAACTTTTTCCGATTCTGACGTCTTGCACAGGGGGCAATAAATTAACACGTCGTTACGTTAAAAACGTAGACGACGAGTCTAACACGATCAAATTACAAAACCATAGATAAGATGCTTGCCTTTCCCCAAACATATAAAGAATGGGCCTTCCGGCTTCGGATAAAAAGGTCCTAATTTAGGACCTTCAAAGAACATGGGAGGTGTGGGGAAGTATAGAGAAGTTTTTTTTTTTTTCTTTTCAGTGGATGACCAAAGCAAAGCAATCAGTAGTGCCTGAAGGCAGCGAATGCGGATGGGGAATTTTTTCATGTTACTCAAATCAGGCATAACGTATAAAATTTGTATATAAATGCAAACTGTAGATGGAGAAACAGCTACTAACATTTTTTTTAAAATCATATTAATCTGAAATTTGATTAGTTATTATCGTTTCGATGTTCACATTAGAAATCTGTCCAGGCTCGCAAGCCGATTTCCATTACTGACATTCGGGCCGGGCCGGGTCTAGTCATTAATCTTTTTGGGCCGGGATGGGTTCGGGCCTTATTTTTTTCTTGGGGTATCGGCCCGTGCCTAACTTATTTTTCTGACTACTAAACTAAACATTGCATATTTAATATTTTTACACCGTTGCGTAGGAAAAAAAGGCACTTTTAAATGAAATTTGTTTGAAATCTTTGTCATAATTTGTTTTCAAATTATTATTTTAAAGTTTTTATTACTTTTTTGTCATAGTGTCATCAGAAATATTCCATTTTTGGACATTAAATATGGACTAATCAGAAAACGAATAAAATAAAATAAGTTGCGGAATTCAACCAAAAAAAAAGATTTAGATATACTTCAGATTTCCCAGTTCTCTACTGAGGACAACAACTATTTTCCAAATAGTTTTTAAAAATCCCATTTTTTTATGGTAAAATAGTACCTAGTTGTGTTATTTCAGAGATTTCCTGCACTAAAAATGGCAAAACGGGATTTTTAGTACCTGAAAAATCTGAAATTTCATAGAATTCAAAATATCCTGATTAGATAATTTTTTGGTCAAAGAACAGGATTTATTTAAATGTTCTTCTTTGACTCTGGAAAAAATTTTCTTGGAAGTACAAGTTAAAGGATGAGAGTGGCGAGCAACATGTATGTCTTTTTGAAGAAAAAAAATCCCTTGTCTAAAATCTATTTACAATTTGTATACTTTTGTGATTAAAAGAAATATGCTTCTAGCATCAGCGGTACAGGAGTTTCCATTATATCTATTTTAAATTATCCGGTATATATATATTTTTTGACCATCTACTTTTTCACTATTCAGATTGTTTTGTAGCTAGTCATCGTTAAAAACGTTTTAGGGTTGTACAGAATATTTTACGAGTACGTGTATGTTCCTTAAGGCTACCGTTCCGTTTGGCGAAGACACTTGCGAGCTAATGTTAAATCTGTTAGATTTTTTTATTTTTTATTTATTTTTTTTATTTATTTATTTTTTGATATTTCATTTGCATTTCAGCATTTTTAAATATTTTTTTTCATTAGATAGCTGAGATCAATGTCTATATTCAGCTTTTTTTTACTTTACCAATTTTACCTGAAGATTTTTTTTAATGAAGTTACTTACATTTTCGGAACCGGATTCGAAAAAGAAAACCTCCTCATAAAAAAAAACTGCAATAAATTATACACTGTAAAAAAAAATTCAAGAGATTACTAAAAATATTCCACAGAACTTTTTAGTAACCATTACAAACTTTTTTTTTTTTTTTTTTTTTTTTTTTTGTAAGTGAAACAAGCATTTCTTTTGTAAACTGAACAAAAGAATTTTTTGTATAACTAACTTAAAACTTTTTAGTACGAGCCACCGAGCAAATTTTAGTAATAGCTCCAAAATTATTTTTAGTAAAAAGGGTAGGAGCTTCCTTCGAGCTGCATCCAGTGGGTAAGACGACAGACTTCTGAAGTGGAAGATTTTCGGCAAAGCCGCAATAGATGGCAGTACCAAACATTGCTACCTGCTCCGACAGGATGTTCATAATCCCTTTATTTAACGAGTACTTACACTGCATACATTCGGTGCGTATTTGGTGGTGTCCAGCATCAAACCCGGGACCTTTCAGCTTGGAGTTCGGTGCTATAACCACTAGGCTATCACGGCCACACCAAGTGAGATTTAGTAATAACTATTAAAAATATAAAACTATTAACTCTTATTCGTTGTTAGCTTTTTTCTAGTAATTCTTACAGATTTTCTTGTAACCGAGTAAGACTACAAAAAATTTTTTAGTAATTACAAGGATCACTAACATTTTTTTAGTAGATCGACCTTTTTTTTTTTTTTTTTTTTTTTTTTTACAGTGTAGGAATCAACCACAGCTATCCAATTCAATACAAAAATATACATGTGTGTGTGTAGAGACATGTGTGTGTGTGTGTGTAGAGACATGTGTGTGTGTGTGTGTAGAGAAATACCAAAATACAAATGAAATATTTGAAACGAATCTTCCCATAGATTTAGAGTAGACGGCTACACGAGACGGTAGCCTTAAATAGTTCAAATATCTTACTGAAAATAACATATGACTGCTTTATTATTATTATTATTATTATTATTATTATTATTATTATTATTATTATTATTATTATTACTATTTTATTTATTTATTTTTATGGGAGCTTTTCAGCGAAATAGATACCTTTATTCAACTTACGTATTATGTATAGCTGTTGCGGCCAAAACCCGGAGCCTGGCCAATTCTAGAACTGGCCGGCCAATACCCGAACTGGCCAAGCTTCCCGGCCAATACCCGAAATACATGAAATGAATAGCGTATTTCGGGTTTTGGCCGGCCAATTCGCGAACTGGCCGAGAAGCCTTGGCCAACACCCGAATTGGGGATTTAAGGCTACCCAGTAGATGCGGCGCCGTCATGAAATTCTTTTAGAAATTGTTTCTTATTCAAAGAAGAACGTAATTTGCGACGGTTCCGTTTGATGGCACTGATATGCACACGTGACAGAAAAGGATATTTCCATGCTATTCTGATATGCCACCTTAGTGGTCTAAATTGCCATTTTTTCTAATAGAAATATTATTTTTTATTTGTATAAAAATGGTCTCAGTAAATTTATAGTATTTCGCATTATTTCCAATTCTTTTGAACCAGATTAACTACATTCTGCAGAAGATTCTTTACAAATTAAAATAAACATGAAGGGGGATTTTTTTAAAGTAATAAACGTAACTCATCGACAAATATGCAATTTTAAACTTAAAACAAGAAAGGAAATGAATCACTGTGTAGATTACAAAATATCATTCAACTCTATCGCAATGTTGTTAAGAGAATTTACTGCGGTTCTTTTTATGTAAAGAGATATCCACATAAGCATAAAAAAAAAGTAAAATTTCATTTCAGCAATAGCTTTCCGCAACCAGTAATCTATTTATTTTATCTTTCATTAAAGCTTTCTATGATCTACAAATTGCTTTACAAATAAATATTAAAAGTTTATCGCAGCTGGAAATGCACATGAAAAACAATCGGAATATAAATGGTAAATTCCACCTACTCAATAATCTATCGAAAACATGTTGTAGAGCATATTAGAAATGTATAAAGGGTTTATTATGTTTGAAGTTGTGAAATATAAAAAAAAATACTCTGTAAAAGTATTTCTCGCATATATCATAATTCCTTATCGGAATACTTTTTTGGAGTCCCTATTAACGATTTATAATGATTTCTTAATCAATATTCTACAAAGAAACCTACTGCTTCCCTCATGAGTAAGGCATATAAATTTTACTATGTTTGAAATATGCCATAATTCTTTATTGGAATTGTTTTGGCGCCCCTATAAATGATCTACAAATGCTACTTAATCAATACGCAACAAAAGACATTGTTTCTCACATCAGTGAGGCTCATGAATTGCATTATGTTTGAAATAGTGTAATATCATTAAAATAACCTATAACAGATTTTTTGGCATACATCATAATTCTATACCGGAATTCTTTTTGGCGTTCCTGTAAACGAACTGTAACGGCTATTTAATCAATACTTTACAAAAAAAGTATCACATGTGCATTATGTTCGAAATCGTGTAACATCATTAAAATGCCTTATAAAAGATTTGTTCGCATGTATTATATTTCCTTATAATGGCTACTTAATCAATATTCTAAAAAAAAATATTGCTACTCACATGAGACAGGCTTGTAAATTGCATTATGTTTGAAATAGTGCAACATCATTAAAATACCCTATAAAAGGTATTTTGGCATACATCATTATTCTTCATCGGAATTCTTTTTGGCGTTCTTATAAACGTACATTAGAATGGCTACTTATTCAATATGCTACAAAAAATTTACATCCCACATATGCATTATGTTGAAATAGTGTAACATCATTAAAATACTTTATGAAAGATTCCTTGCATTTATCATAATTCTTTATCGGAATACTTTTTGCGTCCCTACAAATGAGCTATATTGACTACATAATCAATACTCTACAAAAAAGCATTGCTTCCCACATGAGAAGGGCATATAAACTTCATTATGTATGAAATGTATCATAATTCTTCATTGGAGTCATTTTTGATGTTTCTATTAACGAACTATGATTACTAATTAACCAATACTCTACAAAATATATATTGCTTCCTACATAAGCTAGGGTTGTAAATTGCATTATGTTTCAAATAATGTAACATTATAAAAATGCCCTAAAAAGGATTTTTTGGCAATATCATAATCTTTATCGGAATTCATTTTGGCGTCTCAATAAACGAACTAAAATGGCTACTTAATCAATATACTCTATAAAAAATGTTCTTCTACACTAGAGAAGCATGTGATTTTCATTAAATTTGAAATAGTGTAACATCATTAAAAGGCACTAAAAAATTCTTTCATCATTTTCTTAGTAATAAAATTTTCAGTGTTTCTGAAAAAATCTAGAATTGCTATATTTCATGCACTGTAATAAATAACTGTTTGTCGTCTTTATTAATGATACATAGGTACCAATTTTATTGTAATGTAACAACATTAAAATGTACCGTAAAAACGATTCTTATTGATTATATTGAAACGAAATATTTTTGTATATCCCAGTAAATTAACAAAAAACAGTACACAATTCCCTATCAGTGCCAAAATAAATTGATAAACGAAATAAGATAACAAATACAAGTCATCCCGAGCCTTTACTCGAGTTAGAGAACGGCCAGTTAGACGACTACACTATTTGAATTCATAGACACTTTCAACTGTGTTAGAAATGATTAAACCGAGTGCCTCTATCTATTTCGGGAATTGGCCAATCACATCTGGCCAGTTCGCGAATTGGCTAATCGCATCTGGCCAGTTCGCGAATTGGCCGGCCAATTCTAGAATTGGCCAGTCATTTTTAAACGTTACTGGCCAGTTCGGGAATTGGCCGGCCAGTTCTAGAATTGGCCGATTTCGGGTTTTGGCCGCAACATAGCTATCAAAACTCAGTTTATATCCATCAGAAAGTACACCTTTGATGCTGAATAACTGCATTTAAATTTTCTTCCTTAAATTTTAAGAATTAGATAAAATATATTAACTTTAAATTTAATGCTGCACCATAAAATCTATAAATTTTATGGCCTTAAAAAAATTACAATATTTTGGCATCGGAATCAGCTGAAAATTTAAAAGCTTATTCGTTATATATTTTTACATTTTTTAACACAGAGGTTTCTTGTAATTGGTTGTAACTATAATTTTATGATTTTTGAATGTTAAAAATCTTTATCATCTTCATGGAAACTTATCTAGAAGTGCATTTTCCTTGCAATTGTTGCAGAAACCTACCACGAATTTTTTTTCTTAAAAATTAGTGGTGTACAAAAAACGGAACAATACGAGTCCTGAAACTACTTTAAAAATTTTAATTAAAAAATTCTTTAAAAATACAAAACTCTAAATTACAAAAAAATTGTGTTAAACTACATATATGTAAGTGGAAAACGTGTGTTAAAAATTTCAAAGGTATATATTGCATAGGTTATGAGATGAAAAATTATTTAGACAAATAAATAAATAAGTAAATAAACAAAGATTTTTAAAAAGTCAAATGAGATCTGATATGTTATTATAATAAATAAATTTAATGCAAATATCATCAATAAATCTATTGCATTCCACTATCATAGAAAGGGCTGTCTTGGCCTTATTTTTCAAGAAAAGTGTCTTCAATCTTCAATCTTTCTTTTGCATTTTTATCAATGAAAAGAAAAGTAAAACTCTAAAGTTAAAAAAAAGGGTTCAAATTCTTCTAAGTAATGTAATTTTTTGTTTAAATTTCCTCACTTAAGTTAACACAGGATTCAGAGATCGGTGGGGCTCACTGAAGAATGTCTTTAAATTCTGTTATAAAAAGGCACAATATTTTTTACCTTCAATATTCAACCTTTTTATTTATATATTTATTTTATTACTTTCTTCTATCTTCAATAGAAGAAAGTATTGTAATCGAAATTTTTTTCGACTTCCGGTTTTCGACGGATTTACGCGTTTTAGGGGTCAGAGATTCCAAAAAACATGTTTTTACAAAATGTCTGTCTGTCCGTGTGTCTGCCTGTGTGTATGTCGCCATTCTACCATCAAAAAGTGTATGAAGTTATGCATCGAATTGAACCAAATTGTTTGTGTATCTGTATGACTATGGCCTGTTGATCCTCCTTGAATTTAAAAAAAAAATCCATCGGAAGGGGGCGCTGCAATCGCGATGTTTGTGCCATTTTCAATATTATACCGATCAAAAGTACATGAAGTTATGCATCGAATTGAACAAAATTTTTTGTGTAAGTGTATGGCTATGGCTAGTTGGATCGCCATGAATCTGAAAAAAATCCGCCGGAAGGGGACGCTGCAACAGCGAATTTTATGCCATATTCAATATTGCACCGCATAGGTATGTAGTTAGTTCTAGAACTGAACTACATTTTTTTGTATATCATTATTTTTTAATAAGGCAAGTAGGTCCTCTCTGAATTTGAAAAAAAAATCTGTCTATCATTCTATTGTCCATCGGCTCGTGCAGAGACGGAAATTCGTTTTTACTCCAATTAATTGACTGAAGCAAAAATTTAAGATAAAATCAAAGCTGGTATGGTATTGAATTAAAATTATTTAAACATTAAAATGAGAAATTATTTTTTTTTAATATTAAAATGTACGTATGAGATAGAAGAAAGTTTTGGGATTGGCACATCCAACTAGTTCAATAATAGTTTTGTTCATACGGATAAAAAGATCCTCGTGAATATTGTAGGTTTACTTATCCTGACATATTTAGCTTCATGAGTACATTGCGCTGCTTTTTAGCTCACAGGCTATCATAGCCTGAGAGCTTATGTGCCCGCCCGTTCTGTATGTATGTGCGTATGTGCGTAACGCGATAACTCATGATAAAAATATCCGATCCTCTTAAAATTTTGTATGTAGGTATATCCTGACAAGGCGCTTCCCTGATTAGTTTTTGAAGTTCATTCGATATGTATAAGAGGGGGAACGGGGGGCTCATGTCCCCCGTTAGTTGATATAAATGGGATTTTCATGCAGAATTAAGTTTTCAAAATTTAGATTAGGATCATTCTGATGAGGCGATTCCGTGACTGTTATTAGGTGTTCATTGAATAAGTATAAATAGGGGGAACAGGGGTTCTAATGCCCCCCCCCGTTAGTTGATATAAATGGGATTTTCATGCAGAATTAAGTTTTCGTTCAAAATTTAGATTAGGATCATTCTGATGAGGCGATTCCGTGACTGTTATTAGGTGTTCATTGAATAAGTATAAATAGGGGGAACAGGGGTTCTAATGCCCCCCCCCCCGTTAGTTGATATAAATAGGATTTTCATGCAGAATTAAGTTTTCGTTCAAAATTTAGATTAGGATCATTCTGATGAGGCGATTCCGTGGCTGTTATTAGGTGTTCATTGAATAAGTATAAATAGGGGGAACAGGGGTTCTAATGCCCCCCCCCGTTAGTTGATATAAATGGGATTTTCATGCAGAATTAAGTTTTCGTTCAAAATTTAGATTAGGATCATTCTGATGAGGCGATTCCGTGACTGCTATTAGGTGTTCATTGAATAAGTATAAATAGGGGCAACAGGGGTTCTAATGCCTCCCCCCCCCCGTTAGTTGATATAAATGGGATTTTCATGCAGAATTAAGTTTTCGTTCAAAATTTAGATTAGGATCATTCTGATGAGGCGATTCCGTGACTGTTATTAGGTGTTCATTAAATAAGTATAAATAGGGGGAACAGGGGTTCTAATGCCCCCCCCCCGTTAGTTGATATAAATGGGATTTTCATGCAGAATTAAGTTTTCGTTCAAAATTTAGATTAGGATCATTCTGATGAGGCGATTCCGTGGCTGTTATTAGGTGTTCATTGAATAAGTATAAATAGGGGGAACAGGGGTTCTAATGCCCCCCCCCCCGTTAGTTGATATAAATGGGATTTTCATGCAGAATTAAGTTTTCGTTCAAAATTTAGATTAGGATCATTCTGATGAGGCGATTCCGTGACTGCTATTAGGTGTTCATTGAATAAGTATAAATAGGGGCAACAGGGGTTCTAATGCCTCCCCCCCCTCTTAATTTATATAAATAGGTTTTTCAAGCAGAATTTTCAGATTTCGTTCAAATCTCTGAATAGTTTTGGAAGTTTAATGGTTAAGTATAAAAGAAGGGGATAACTCCTTTTAAATTATATAAATGCTAAATGGGTTTTTATTAAGAATTATCTAATTTGCTCTGAATTTTGGATATAGATTTTTTATATGATGAAGCATGATCGTGATTAGTATAGGAGGTTCAATGATTAAGTATAAAAAAAGAGGAAAGGGGAGAGCTGTTTCCCCTTCTTAATTTTTTTTTCGAACGGAATTAACCCTTGAAAATATAAGGCTTTAATGTACAATTAGTATTTGTAGCCTGTGAGCTCAATGCCATCAGTTTAACTGGGCAGTATTCTTTATTCAAACTTGATTTAGATATTTTTATATAACCGTATTTAAAAAAAAAAAAAAAAAAAAACTTATTTAAATTTTAATTATCGGATAGCTCCAGACGAATTTTCAACTTTTAAAATGATTCCAGATGACCGTAAACATTTCTACATCATAAATTTTCAATACAATAATCTGTTAATCAATATCTTAACAAGTAAGAAAAATCATGCGTCGAGTCATGCGTGAAATACTTCCCAACACTTCCTGAAATCTTTAACAAAATTTCGTTATTTAAGGAAATAAAGTGTTACTGTCCATAACCAAATGTGCATTCCGATACTTTTGAACAGCCCTGTATTTGATCTGTCAGTTGATATATGTACTATATAATGTGAAAAGTGTGTGAAAAGTGTTTAGTTGAGCAAGAAAACGCCTAACTGGTTCAAATTTCACTTTTAGCAATTTGTACTAATAGATCGAAACATACTTCAATAATTCTGTTCAGCCCTGAAGATTATCTAGTACCTTTACTTCACGCCAGTATTTTGCTATAATTTAGTTCAAACAAAAACACTCTAGAAAGTGTCATCTATAGGTGACCATGTAGCCAATTCTTTGCGTGACCCTGTGTATCATTTTATTTATATTCTACAAACATTTCTTAGTAATCTGAAAGCAGTTCAACATAAAAATTCATAATTTTTTTAAAAACCACCTTTAACTAAATTACGCTCATATTCAGTAACCTTTACTGATTTTTTTTTTTTTTTTTTTTTTTTTTTTTTTTTTTTTTTTTACAAGAAAACTTTTTTTTTTTTTTTTTTTTTTTTTTTTTTTTTTTTTTTTTTGTATATAATTACGTGTGCAAGAGAAATTTTCTATAAGATTTACTTTTAAAATATTGTAGGGCAGATAGAATACAGTAGAATCTCGATCCATCGTTTTTCAAGGGGTTCAGGAAAAAAACGATAAATGGGGGAAAACGATGAATGCGGATTAACTTCAGAATACGAAAAAACACAATGTTTATGTATTACTAATGCAGCTCAATGCATACAGTATTCTATTAAATACTATTTCGTTGCTTACTATACTGTAAAAGAAATAAATCGAAGTTAAAGAAAATTGATATTTATTTTTAAAATAATCAATAATATTGTTTGAATTTTCATTACTTTTTTTTTTAATCAAAAAATACATTTGCAAGAGATACAACATTTCATCGGTCATTTTCTGTAATTTCATATGCATACATAAAAGTTCATATAGTTAGAAATGCCGTAATTGCATCGGAAAAAGTTGGCACTGGTGCTTCAGCTTCATCAGTCTAAACGTTAACCTGTTTTTTTTTTTTTTTTTTTTTTCGCCGATATTTTTAGTTATGTATTATCACACATTTTCCCTCGTTTAGGACACCACATGTCGCAACATCTTGATCAATGATAACATAAGCACATCCTCTGCTATATAGTACCACTCTTCATCTGTTCATCTGTATTATTGTCGCCCTCATCAACACAGACAGCACAAATGAGTTATTTTAGTATAAAAGAAATAATTCTAGTTTGTATGCCATGTGGATTCGCATGACTTTCAATTTCATTCCGGTGAAAAGAAACATTTTACAATGATGAATGCGGGAAAAAGTTTTTTTAAAGAACGATGTATACGCGGTTTACGTTAACATTGTTTAAGTATAATTCGTGCAGGGATCGTAGAAATAAAACGATCAATGCGGAAAAACGATGGATGCGGGAACGATAGATCGGGGTTTTACTGTATAAAAAATAAAACCATGTATTTAAAGCTACCGTCCATAAGGATTAAACGAAATATGAAGTGTCAAATTAAGAGAATAATGAAACAAATTTCAACATATGTATATATTTCTAATTCTTTTATTGTTAAATAAAAGAAAAAGAAAAGCAAGGCAGGAATTTTACAATCTTAGAAAGGATTTCATATTCGACGATCAGTGCATGATTTATTCTTATTCTATATTCCCTAGTTTATTTATAGACGATTTTCATAAATTTGATATACATGTCTCATTTTTCATTTTGCTACATTTTATTCATATTAAATTTTATTTCATTTATGACTTCTTAAACATGTAATTGGTTTCTTAATTGCAGGATTGCTGAACCTTGTACAGATGAAAAACCTTTAAACACACCATTTCTTTTTAGTTCTGAATAAAATCTATCCTCTTCAATAAACAGTCATGCGTTGACTAGGGGCGTAGCTACTGGGGGGGGGGGCGTAGGGGGGCGTCTCGCCCCCCTAATGTCGGCAACTTCGATGACAGTCGGCAAATTCTAGGCAATCAGTATCAATCGATACAACTGTAAAACACCCGATTTTTGTTTTCCAATTTTAAATGTTTTACTTAAAATACACACTAAAAAACACCAATCCTTAGTATTTCTCTAAAGAATTTCTTCCGAAAATCCGAAGTTTGTTTCACCATTTTTCGACTTCGCATGACTGCTGAAAATAAATTGAAAAAAAATTCTGGAAAGACTAGTTTTTCTGAGAATCCGCAGTAAATTAGTAGAGTTCTAGTAGATCAACTAGCATTAAATATGATGATGACTTTGGTGAAGATAATCATATTACTTGTGTGCATGGACTTAACCCAGTAGTAGCAACAATCACACTTCGGCGAATATGTACCGTCCGAAAAAGACTGTTTATTGGACGAAAGGAAAGTTGAGTAAAAATGTTCTTCATTCTTATTGGACAGGAAAGCCATTACACTGGCAATCACCTCATTGAGTTTGTGGCTAAAATTCTAAGATAGGACAGAACTCAATTATCATATTAAAATGCAACTGATCTGCTAAAGTCATAACTTGGAGGAAACAACTTGAAAAAACTCTATTTTAGTGGTCAACTGGAAGGTTTATCACTGTGTTTTCCTGCTCCCAGTCGTCTATGTTTTTCATATCTTAGGCTACAAGAAAGGGACTTGCACGAGTCCGGGCTTGATCAGAGGCCCGCACCCGGCCAGGCGAAATAAAAACAATTTTCAAACGGGCCGGGTCGGCAGAATTAAGACATTTTTATCAACGAGCGGGCCTGTCGGCCCGATTTAAAAAAGCAAGCAAAACCCATAAAATATTGGCATGCATACATACATAACATGCATACATTGGCATACATACATACATACATACATGGCATACATAAATATTTAAAAAATGGTATGCAGTAAAATCTTATAAAACGGAATCGCGTAGGAAAGATAAATATCGTTATAGACATGTTTTCTTCTTAGCAGGTATAAAAATGTATTATATTTTCCCCTCACATATTATTACATTCATTTTATATGAATGTAATTCATACAAAATGAGTGAATGTAATTTTGTATGAATGTAATTTATACATTCATACAAAACACTCATACAAGACACATCCATACAACACATTCATTTTGTATGAATGAAACGCAATTTTCAATTTAAAACATTATTCCGTCATAGGCAAATACTTTTTTATACATTTTACTACATTTTAATGAGCTTAGAAATTTACGATTCTTTAAAAAGAATAAATTTTTATATTTAATTGAAGAACAAAGGCGATTTTAAACTGTATGATTTTTTGAAAAAATATTTACGGTCAGGCCAAATTTTACTGACCTTTCAACAGACCTGGCCACGCCGACACAATGATTTTTATATAGGCTGGCTCAAAACTGGGACAAAATATTTTGGCCCGTGAAGGCAAAAAAGAATGAAATCAGTCCCAGCTCGGTACGGAAAAAATAAATTAGGCCCGGCCCGATCCGATCCTTCAGGAAAAAAGTAAGTCCCTATCCCAGCCCGACCTAGGAAGAGTAATAAAATAAACTTTGTTTTAATCCTTTTAAATATAAATATAAATAAGTTAACTGTAAGTAAATTCCAAGTAACTTCTTACTAAAAATTTCAACTTATTTAATTAATTTGAATTCGAATTTCCGACTGTACTATCAGCAAAAAATAAACAAATTTTCATTAATATCAAAATACTTAACTGGAATAATTATAGCAATGTAACGTAAGGGGTAGTATAGAATGTCCATCTTGAATCTATCTTATAGTCTCTTCAATAAATGTAAAATATTCGATGTTTTAAAGTGAAAAATTTAACCTATTAATGCCCAAATTATTTTTTTCAATAAAAATGAAATTTTGGGTTTCCCACCATTTTTAAAAGGAGAATAACTTTGATCTTAATTTATTGAGATCTCTTTAAAAAAATACTTATTTATCTTTCTATTTACTGGTAAGTGCTTTTTTTTTTTTTTTTTTTTTTTTTTATCGACCCTAGAAAGGAACGCTAGGCACTAATGTATTAATCTTGGGGGTTAATAATGTGGAATTTTATATAGAATATACAGGGTGTCTTAAAATGAATTAACTGATTTAAAAATTCAATAACTTACAAGTGGTCGCAGCTATTAAAAAAAAAATTTGCAGAAGTGTTAAGTAAGATGTGAGGAGTGTTTTTTTACAGCGGTTCTCGACTTTAGTTTAAAATAGAAGAAGTACATGACATTGCTAACAATGGGTGCTAAATTGGGGGCCGATATTTTGTTTCTCTTTACTCTCAATCTTGTTGCGATAGAAGGAGATTAAATATATGGAGTGATTCTCCGTTGCCAATGTAATTTTGTTATTAGGAGTCCACTGCATATATTTAATCTCTTTCTTTCACACCAGTATCGAGAAAAGAGGCCAAAAGGGCTCAGATTTAGCGTCTATTACTAACAGTACCATCTATCCCCGATATTTTAAATTAAAATCGAGAATCGCGGTAAAAAACTCCTGCTATCTTACATTCTTACATAATACTCTTGTAGGAATTTCATTTTACAGCTACCACAATTTGAAAGTTACTGAGTTTTAAAATCAGTCAGTCAATTTTAGGACATTCGGTAAATGCATATATATGCAGAAACATACTTTTAAAGATATATACATATATATTTTAAGTTAGTCGGCAAAATCGTCATCTACGCCCCCCTAATGAATTCTACTTAAGTACGCCCCTGCTGACGACTGATTTTTTCGCTAATTATTGCTACAGATAAATCTCAGAAAATGAAGATGAACAACGCTTTAAAATTTTGTTATTCGCCACACACATTGCCCATATAATGGGTTTACCAATAGTTAGTGTGCTCTATTTAAAAACACTGTCTAAAAACACTATTTAAGTATAATACAGGGTTGTTATAATTAAAGTTCGCCTATTCAGAAGTATGGCTCCAAATGAAGCAAAATTTCACTAGTACGTAGTTAAAGAGATGCGCTCTGCGAAAATCGAAAAAAAAATTAGTTAAAATTTTTGTCAATAGATGGTGTTGCGCCAATATTTAAGCCGATATTTGCAGATTTCTTTATTTTGTAAAAAACAAAATACAGTAAAACCTCTAAATAACGGACATCTTGGGAGCGCGGAAATCGTCCGCTATTCGGAGGTGTCCGCTATTGGGAAAACCTCAGAGATAGAAAAATTGCTAATGAATGCTTAATGTTGCATTAATTGATTTTTATATGTCCTAAAACCTTTATTATATGATTAACCTGAATTTAAGATAATTTTTAAAGCAATAAAACTGTAATAAAACTGGGCATACCTTTATCCACTGTTTATTACTTTCTTACAAAAAAAAAAAAAAAAAAAAGTTACAAAAGTGTTTTTTACTTGCGATTACATGTAATTTGTTTTTTAACGTGAAATTTTAACTCTGTCAATAGTTTTAAACCTTTTGAATCATCTCTAAAAAAAATGTATAAGTGTTTACTGTATTTTTCTGCTTCTTAAAAGTTTACAATCTCAAATCATCCGAGAGGGGGGGAGGGTTGCGATTACACATAAATATAGGGGGAGAGGGGATTTTCCCCTGCTCATCGCCGCATTTATCAGTAATCACAAAATTTGTGAGATATTGCCCTGATAATTTTTTAGGTTTTTTATTTATTTTTTTTTTCCTCGTTTAAAAATAATTTTACATTCTTTTTAGCCAAAATAACTGTCCGCTATTCGGAATGTCCGTTATTCGGAGGTAAAACATACAAAACTTTAAGTTTTGGGAGTGGGGATTTGAAAACTGTCCGTTAAATAGAGGTGTCCGCTATTCGGGAGTATCCGTTATGGAGGTTTTACTGTACAGGAAATTTTATTTAACAGTTTGTAAAGGTAAACTTTTTGAGATTCGTTATATCAATTTCAGGGGTCTCAGCGTCCCTAAAATTTTCGCTGTTTCCTACCACAATTTTAAAACTATAATATTTATTGTAGAATTTTATTGTAAGTGTCAAAGGAATCTGATAGAAAGATTTTTGATTTAAAATACTGGTAGAAAAGTGTTAAAATTTTTAAAAATAATAATAACCTTTTTAAAAATAATAATAAATTTTTTTTAATAGATTTAAGAAATTACCTTCTCCCCTACAAAAGTATTAACAGGAATTAAGAAATTTTTAGGTTATTGTGCCATATTTCAGCTGTAGTTTTAAATAGAGGCATGAAATCTCTATAAATAAAAGGAATAAAGAGGATAATTAATTAATTAATTGAGGCACAGATAGGCTCTCAAACAGTGAATGCATTGCATTTGAGTGTCATATTTTTTTTCTTTATATTTTACACAGCTTAGGTAAACGCAGAAGAAATATAAAACAGATAATGTATTTATCACAAAAAATCGTCTGCTAAGAAAATCTTTTTTCATTTTGAACTCTATAAATAAAAGGAATAAAGCAGAAGAAATATAAAACAGATAATGTATTTATCACAAAAAATCGTCTGCTAAGAAAATCTTTTTTCATTTTGAACTTCTATAAATAAAAGGACAGATAGGCTCTCAAACAGTGAATCGTCGAATATAATTGAAGAACAAATGGAAGAACAAATGGAAGAACAAATGGAAGAACAAATGGAAGAACAGATGGAAGAACAGAAAGAAGAACAGATGGAAGAACAAATGGAAGACCTCTTCATTAACAATAAAAAAAGATATGCAAACGAAACCCCAGAACACCGAGAAGAAAGACTGGCGAAGAAAAGAGAGCAGAATAGAAAAAGAAGAGAAAATGAGACAGATTGAGAAATTGGTGGTGTCAGTGGGCGGTGGTGAGACAGTATGTATTATTCTATATAATGTTCTATATCCTTAATTATTTGGTAAGTAGTGGACAGACTGGAAAGCCAACCACATTAAAAAATGGGTGGGGCCTAATAGAGATCGCCTTCACGTGGTGGGTCCCGTCTTCGACTGAATGATCTCTCATTAATTATAATTTAAGAGTTTTCACTCCGATAACGGGCTATACCTAGTTGAGATAATTAATCTACTAAAACAAATTTAAACATGTATTTTATCTATTTTAGAAATTCCCATCTAAGATAGTTTAATGGGGTGGTCGTACTTTTAGGACATTTCGCCTTATCTCAGCAGGAGTTTTAAGCAGAAGCTTGAAATTTAACATGACAAAATCTATTAAAAATGTATTTAAACATAGTGATTTTAGAGCTATTTTCTCATGTCGTTAATATTGGATAATATGAGATTATACGAATAAGACAACAATTGTGGCTATTTGATTCGGTATTATTTTTATTTTGTTTTAATCTTTACTAGATACATTTCGTTTTATTTAAGATTCTTTTAAAGAAACCGACCAGAGTAGCGGGCGAAGGTTGCTAGTAAATATATAAAGCGTCTAAAACTTGGTAAGCAACTGATGTCGGTTTCGAAATGCAACAACAATTAAGAATTAACCCTCTGGATCCCAAACTGCTCGAGATATTTCGAGATATTTTAATTCGTATATCATAATTCTCATCAGAAAATTAAAATAGCCATATTTGCTTTAATTGATGACAGAAAACTCCGTATTTAAATAAAATAAAATTAGCCATTGAATTTTTCTGGTGTAAAGTCTGATTTTCTGAACTATATCATTTTTAGGGCGTGTCCTATCATGGGAATTAAAGAGTTAAAAAGATTTAAATTGGTGGTTGAAACGGATATTTGGTGACTGCATTGCGTATTCGTCCTCCAATAATGAAATTTGAATATATCACTAAAATTCTTTTTACTCGTATTTTCAAAAGTATTTATCTTAGAAAAAATATTCCATATGAAAAATTTACGAAATTTTCTCTAGCTTAATTGGGTGCAATATTTTTTCCCAAAACAATTTAATTCTTCACCAAAAATATAACAAAAAAAAAAAAAATTCCTGATTTTTTGTTTATAATTTTTAAGCCGATTAGTTATGAGGTTCCAAAGTTAAAAATCGTGTTCGAGACCCCCCCCCCCCCCAAAAAAAAAAAAAAAAAAAAAAAAAAAAAAAAAAAAAAAAACATAAAAGAAGAAAGAAAAAAACTTCCCCAAAATTTTCCTGGAAAAATCCTAGATTGGCTGGGGTTACAAAATGATACAAAAAAATACAATTTTCAGATGAAAACTTTTCACAGTTGATTAATTTATACCTGTTTCAATTATCTCCATGAAACAAAGAACATTGTTTAATCATTTCAGTAGTTTTGGGTGTCCATCTAATAACAAAATTCTGAAATTCTTTTAAATATGAAAATTGAGGAATGGGTCGCTTTCAGGGGCCTCACTAAGGGGGGGGGGGGGGACAGGGAGAAGCTGCCCTCCCCCGAAAAAAAAGTTTCCACATGCTCTTACAGTTGGCAAATTTCCAGACTGAACTGGCAAATTAGTTCAAAACTCTAATAAACTAGTCGTTGGGGGCCACCGTAATACTTACCCATCATGGATATGTATATGAAAATAAAACATGTGAAAACTATTTATACAATGCATCGCAATTCATAAACAAAATTTAAATATTGTTAATATACATAGTATTGCTATATTAAAGAACTGCTGATTACCAATTTCGACAAATTATATAAAACGCCAAACTACTCAAGTAGTACCGAATTGCTTAAAAGAAACATCCTTATAACTCCAAAAATAATAATTCTATTAATTAACAATTAGCTGCGTCGGATTAAGCTTCTCATTTCCAATTAAAATATACCTCTGAATTGAAATTTGAATGAAATACAGGGTCATTAAAAAATCGAAGAATGTGGAAAACAAGATTACAAATATCTCGGCAACTAATAATCCGATCGACTTCATTCTATATGCAAAGTGTGTGTTATTGTATTGCCTTTTACGTCCATTCCTTAGAACAAAAAAATTCGAAAATTTTTATATACCTTTCATCAGAACGAATTTTTCGAGAGTCCGAAAAAAATAGTTTCGGATAATCAAGGTTACTGATATTAAATAGGCTTCGTCCCATTCCTACATACTAACTACATACAAAATTTCAAGTCTCTATCTCAATTTGCTCGGGAGATAGAGCGTTTGCAGACAGACAGACTGACAGACAGACAGACGGACGGACGGCAATTTTTTTTTCTAAAAATATATTTTTTGGAATCTCTACTATCTAAAACGTGTAAATCCGTCAAAAAAATTTTTCGATTTTCAAAACGATTGCAAGACTTCCCCTATACTACGTATGATGGGTAAGTAAAACTAGTCGTTGGGGGCCACCGTAATACTTACCCATCATGGATATGTATATAAAAATAAAACATGTGAAAACTATTTATACAATGCATTGCAATTCATAAACAAAATTTAAATATTGTTAATATACATACACTGTAAAAAAAAGGGTCGATCTACTAAAAAAACTTTAGTGATCCTTGTAATTACTGAAAAATTTTTAGTAATCTTAGTCGGTTACAAGAAAATCTGTGAGAATTACTAGGAAAAAGTTAGCAACGAAGAGAGTTAATAGTTTTATATTTTTAATAACTATTACTAAAACTCACTTGGTGTGGCCTTGATAGCATAGTGGTTATAGTAACGGATTCCAGACTAGAAGGTCCCGCGTTCGATACTGGCCACCGCCAAATACGCCCTGAATGTAAGTAGTGTAAGTACTCGTTAGTAAAGGGATTATGAAAATCCTGTCTGAGCAGTTAGAAATGTTTAGTGCTGCCATCTATTGCAGTTTTGCCGAAAATCTTCCGCTTCAGAAGTCTGGATGCAGCTCGAAGGAACCTCCTGACCTTCGGGCGCACGTAATGGTTATTAAAAATAATTTTGGAGCTATTACTAAAATTTGCTTGGTGTCTCATACTAAAAATTTTTAAGTTAGTTATACAAAAAATTCTTTTGTTCAGTTTACAAAAGGAATGCTTGTTTCACTTGCAAAAAAAAAGTTTGTAATGGTTACTAAAAAAGTCTGTGGAATACAAATTTACTAAAAAATTTTTAGTAACCTCTTGAATTTTTTTTTTTACAGTGTAGTAATGTTCTATTAAAGAACTGCTGATTACCGATTTCGACAAATTATATAAAACGCCAAACTACTCAAGTAGTACCGAACTGCGTAAAAGAAACATCCTTATAACTCCAAAAATAATAACTCTATTAACTAACAATTAACTGCGTCGGATTAAGCGTCTCATTTCCAATTAAAATATACCTCTGAATTGAAATTTGAATGAAATACAGGGTCATGAAAAATCGAAGAATGTGGAAAACAAGATTACAAATATCTCGGTAACTAATAATTCGATCGACTTCGTTCTATATGCAAAATGTGTGTTATTTTATTGCCTTTTACGTCCATTCCTTAAAACAAAAAAATTCGAAAATTTTTATGTATCTTTCATCAGAACGAATTTTTCGAGAGTCCGAAAAAAATAGTTCCGTATAATCGAGGTTGCTGATATTAAATAGGCTTCGTCCCATTTTTACATACTAACTAAATACAAAATTTCAAGTCTCTATCTCAATTCGTTCGGGAGATAGAGCGTTTACAGACAGACAGACAGACGAACGGCAAAAAATTTTTTCTAAAAATATGTTTTTCGGAATCTCCACTATCTAAAACGTGTAAATCCGTCAAAAAAATTTTTCGATTTTCAAAATGATTGCAAGACTTACCCTATACTACGTATGATGGGTAAGTAAAACTATAATACACTTTCTATTTCTGATAGATTTGATGAAAGTTACCAATATAATTAGAAATATTGTTATGCTTTTTACGAATAAAAACTATATTACATTTTTTAATTGTGATAATTTGGTAAAACTATAAAACTAGTCTGCAAACGCCGAGAATTATTTATGTTTGCTTTTCATAGAGTTGCCAAATGCTGAATTTTGACTTGGCAATTTAAGTCTCTCCCGTCTCCCCCCACCAATTAAAAGTCTTTTCGAAGGGCCTGATCACGTACCTATGATCAGTCCGACCCCATGTAAAGAAATATGTTGTTTTATCATTCATTTTTATCACTAATAAAGGCAAAACGTTACTACGACATTTATTCGCCTGTGAACTGTGAAATAAAAATCCACTGCTGACACGGCTTGGAAAAATACGATACAGTCCCGGTCCAACCTGAATGTACAAAATAATTGCAAACACGTACGTGTGTCGGGAAGAATAAAGTTCAAATCCTGTTAGACTTCATAAATATTTTTTTTTTTTTTTAATTTAAAAAAAAGCCGAGTTGGACCATGGAATTTTCAGATAAAATTTAAACTCGAATAGAGTTTAACCCATTAACGCCCAGCGTCCTCTTTTGAGGACGGTTACAAAAACAGCAAGAAAGCAATTTTCCCACCAGTAAAGAGGAAGAGAAATATATACCTTTTTTCGCGAGACAGAATCCTCGATAAATTTAGATAAAAATTAATATGATTTTTAAAGTGGTGGGAAATACAAAATTTAAATTTTTGCGAAGAAAATAATTCGGGCGTTAATGGGTTAATGAAAGAAAATTGCCTCAAGCTCGGGTTTCGAGACAGCGCTGATCACGAACCCGGTGCCCGGGTTCGTGGAGACACCTCTAATACAAACACGTATTATGAATTCAGCATCCCTGTTGGAAATACCACACGCCCCTGCATCGTGCGTTCATCCCCTCCCCACCATCGGGTAAATTCTGGAGTTACCCCTACATAAACTATTTTATTAAACAACTTCCAGTTTTTTATCTGCCTTGTATACTAATAGTGTATAATAATATTTATAGCATTCGTAATTCTTCTTTCTTCACTCCTTACATAACTGTGAGTTCACGTTTCCTTGAGTAGAGTAGATTTATTACTGCATTATGCAAAATTTACTCTCCAAAATAATTAAAAAATAAAAATGGGCACTTTTTTATATGGTTATTTGTGGGCCTTCTCAAATTTTAATTTATCTTTTAGGTAGTCAGTTAATCGTTATAAATAACTTTTTCTTTAACAAAAGATTTATTTTATTTCTTTTCGAGAAATAAAAAGAATAATCGTCAGAGGATCTTAATATCACAAGCATATTTGTAGTAGAGGTCTGCACGGGCAGAAATTTCCAGGCCCGAGCCCGGCCCAACCCGAAAGTTAAAATTTCGGCCCGAGCCTGGCCCGGCCCAAGTTCGACCCGGTCTGGAAAAAAGTTAAAAATTCGGCCCGAACCCAGCCCGAGTGATTTTCTACAGAACATTGATCTTTAAACGGAAGTGGTCAGACTAAAGAAAACTTAGTCTTTACTTTTTTTTTTTTTTTTTTTTTTCATGTTTATAATTTTTATTTATGCAGAAGTGTTCGTAGGCTGCGATATTTACGCTTTTAATGAACCTTTGTTGTATGTAAATGTTTCAATAATCATTAGTATTATTAATCCATATTCCATGTAATGGAGACATAAAAATCTAAAAAATAGTATATGGTAAAAGTAAAATCTTTTAAGATGGAATCGCATTGAAAGAAAAAAAAAATACGTTCTCTTCTTAGCAGATGTAAATGTTTAATATATATATACTTTTTTTTTTTTGTTTGTTTGTCTCGTATTGTTGTATTCATTTTGTACGGATGAACAGTTTAAAAGAAATTTACAGTTTTCAGTTTAAAAGAAAATTCCGTCATAATCATGATTTTTTTTTTTTTTTCATGTGTTTGATTCTATTTCAAAATGTCTTATTGTCTACGATTCTTTAAAAAGAATAAATTCTAATATTTAGTTGTAGAATAATGACGACTTAAAAGTATATGCCTTTTTTGCAAAAATTTTTGGACCAAGCCAAATTTTACTGATTTAGGAACACTCTTGGCCACGTCGAGAAAAGAACTTTCATACGGAATGATTCCACAGGACTGATTATTTTGGTCTGTGAAGACTAGGAAGAATGAAATCAGTCTCGGCTTCGTACGGAAAAAATACGTTAGGCCCGGCCCGATACTCCTAGTTAAAAATTAAGGCCCGGTCCGACCCGAAAAGATTCCAGGGTGGAGATGCTGAACGCTCCCTTAGTGATTAGGCCCGGGCCGAAAAGATTAGTGACTAGCTAGGCCTCGCCCGGCCCTTCCCTGCCCGAGTTTTTAGAAGTAAGGTCCAAGACCGGCAACGCCCGGCCCGAATCCCGTTAATGGAAATTGGCCCGAACCCGGGCCGTGCAGATCTCTAATTTGTAGTACATCACAGATATTTGTGATATACTACTCTACCTCTACAAAACACTCATTCATTCTTTAGTAGACAGAATTAAATTAAACTTGATTGCATGATTATTCTTTCCAGTTCGTCTAATAAAAGCGTTTTGTGAAATGTTGAATGGAACAGTTAAAATTTATTTAACTACCAACCACCAAAATATGTAATCAAAATGGCGTTCAAGTGAGGCCGAAGGCCTTTAATGCGTGGCTATGTTATGTTATCGGGAAAAAAATATTTATTAAAAATAGACTGAAAACAAATGTTTTTATGCGCACAAGATTTTGAACAAAGTACTATGATCTTGCATTGGTGAGTTTATATAGATTAATACTTTTCGATCGTATTATGTTTTTCTTGATTGCAGTGTTTATTTACAGTTTCCATATTTACATTTCTTTAAAGTATTTACATCGATCTCTGTTCACATTTATATTATATCATTTTAGACTCTTAATAAAATTCTATTGTAAATTATATTTTATTTAACTCTAAGAATGTTAATAAAAGTCTATAATATGTTATTTGACGATTGTTTAGTTTATGTACTAGTATGACAGGAAGTAATGTTGATGAATTACAAAAATCGTTCTATGTGTATTATTACCAAGCATCTTAAGTTATTAATTATTTTTCCTCTTCGTACTTCTTTCTAATTATTTTGATCCCGTTTCATTTTATTTTTTTACTTTGTGTTTTAATTATTTCCATTAACAATTAGGCTTAACAAATATGCTAATCATTAAATTACATAAATAAATAAAAAACTATAAATCACATTAAATTTTAACGTAGAGTTGTTTATGTTGTTACGTTTTAATATTAAATTTGTTTAATGAGTGCGATTTCTTATCTTAAATGTTTTTGCCGATTTAATTATTGTCAAAAAAACAGAAAAAAAAAATTGCAGGATGGTTGTGAAAGAAATAAATATACAGCTGTCAAATTTCCGCAATAGTCGCAAAAATTCAAGTAATTCTACAAAAATAATTCAATAACAATGATATTTTATTTAAATGTAAATCATAACATTTTA
The DNA here is from genome assembly GCA_964019185.1 of Maratus speculifer. Taxonomy (NCBI): domain Eukaryota; kingdom Metazoa; phylum Arthropoda; class Arachnida; order Araneae; family Salticidae; genus Maratus; species Maratus speculifer. The sequence continues at coordinate 245,268,668 of OZ025295.1, read as the reverse complement.
AATGTTTATAAAATGTGATTTTGATCTGAACTAAATATCCCCCTCCAACCCCATTCTTCACCAAAAAGTATCTGTTTGAAGTATACCACAAAATATTTCTTTAAAAGTATATTTGAATTAATTAGATAAATCTCATCTATAAATATTGCCTGTCTAATTCTTGTAATAAAAATTTAAATTTTGGATCATGGAATTTAAATGTTTTCTTCTGGTATTCTGAAACACTCTCTAAAATGAAATTGGTAAAACAGTTGCCATAAATGATAGCTGCTATAATTAGGGTTTCAATGATTTAAATCAGTGATATAATTATTTGATTAAAATCATTATTATTTTGCATTTTTAAAATTATGTAAAAATATATTAAAATCTATGACGAACATAATATATTTTGGAAAGCTTTTATAGTTATTTTGCCTTATGAATAAATAAAAATGTGAATTTAAAAAAAAAAAGCTTTAAATAATCGTTTATATGCTAGGCTTTTTAAAAAAAAAAATAGTACCAAAAACTTTGTAAAAAGCAAGTTTTTATCTGCTGTACAAAGCATTTCATTTTAAAATGAAAAATTGTAATTATATCTAATGTAATTTGCAATGTTATAATTTTCTTTGCGTAACTAAATTTCATTTACATTTCTTTCATTTACATAAAATGAAATGTAAATAAGTTTCTGTAAATAAAAGAATTAATAGCCAAAGTCTAATTTTCTCATTCTATTTGAGGAGCAGACCTTTCAAACTGTGTTTCCCCCCCCCCCCAAAAAAAAAAATAAAAAATAAAAAAAAATAAAAATGAGTTTTTGTTAGTTTTATGAACTCTGGGTTAAATTGTACAGAAATAAATGGTGTTGTTAACCAAAAAACATCATCCTATTATAAACAATTTTAAAACGTGACATTTTAATCAAAGTGTGTGTCCTCCAAAGCCTGCATTCAGTCAAAAAGTGACACCATACATATCACAGTTTAAGGTCATTCTGTGTCAAATCAACATATCTCATATCACAACCTGACTCCCTCAGAATTTTATAAAATTTGGCTCACTTGTTAAATTTATGTAGAAATCATCAAATACAAAATAATAAGTCTCTATTTTTGATTTTTCATACTTTCTGTGATAAACAGCATCAAAAATTGAAAAACAATCACAAAATTTTGAATTCTGTTCACAAAATTTGATTTCTACAGCTTTAACCTTCGTATTGTTAGAAAGGGTTTGCTGTGGGCTTTCTTATGATATATCACATGCATATTTCTCTTTAATTTTTCCTTTCAAGGTCAAACATTTTGACCTTCTCTATCTCAAAAAATACTTTTTTTTTTCAAAAAAAAAAAAATAAAAAAAAAAAAATATATATATATATATATATGTATGTATATATATATATATATATGTTATTCTTACATTGTTCCTGTCTATATAATATTAATATGACTTTCTTATTTTAAGACGCTCAAAGAATATTAAGATGTTAATTAAAACATAAACATCTCATCCTTATTTCTTTATTGAAATCACCTATTATATAGATTATATCAATTGTTACTAATTTATGACTGATTATAACTGAAGCTGCTGGTATTTGCAAAATGTCTGGGTTTTGTGAATAACAGAAGGATGGAGATGGATCATAAAGATGAAGGAAGTTCATTTTGATTTCTTCTGTGTCATGATTTACATCAAAAACACATCCTACCCATTACTGATCTTCATAAATACATGTCACAAACCCATTTATTTCATGTACAGTCGACTCTCGTTAATTCGAACTCGTTGGGACCACAAGAAATGTTCGAATTATCCGAAGTTCGAATTATGGAAAGTATGAAACAAGAACATGCTTAATATGGTACTATTACAAAAGAATTGATGTTATAGTGTATATAGTCTGGTATCATCAGAATTAGAGATGGGAATGCTTGGAAAAAAACCGGAAAAATTTTGAAAAAAAAACTGTTTTTTTTTTTTTCGGGTTTTTTCCGAATGCTTATTTTTCAATTTTTCCGAACTGGAAGAATTGAAATTTCATTTATGAAATAATATAGTGAAAATTTTGTAATAGCTACATTCTCATACTTTTTATTTTATTTATTTTTATCTTGAGTGTCCCACATGAAAACTTTAATGTGGGTAATCTGATCTCTGAGCGGGAATCTGTTTGAGAAAACTTGAAAGGATTCTTGACATTTTTTTTTTTTTTTTTTGTTTGAAACACAAGACACTTCACAAAATTTCTCTTGAAAATAGACATTTCAGAAAAAAGTTTAATCTACAAATTGAATCTTTCGCAAATGCAGTGATTGAAGAAAAAAAATCTCATGCTATATAGCAGCTGAATCTTATCAAGTTGTATATAATTATAAAAAAACCTTATTAAAAATGTCTAAATAGGACTCTAAAAATAGTAATAATTTCTTATTCACAAATTCTGAATATATTTTGTATAAGTATATATGCAAGAAATTCACAATTTCTCAAAAGCAGGATTACATGAAAAAAATCTAGATACATAATTAAATGCAACTTCTCTTTTTAAAAATTAATTCATGTGCAAAATTATTTCAATAATATGCCGATAAAAAGAAATGGTAAAATTAAAATTTTAACATAAAATTTGAAGCATGCATTTATTACTTTTTTCTATCTTTTCAAGAAGTAAGTATTGAATTTGTGAAAATTTTGAATTCCAGTTTTTGGTGTATTTAAATGTTTTAGAAGGTCCTGGACACGATTTGATAGTTTTTGGAAAATATCTGTCACTCTGTGAGTCTGTATGGGACAAAAAATTTATGGGCACTCGATCTTAAGAACTGACGCACAATGTACATAATTTCACAAAACTTTAGATTCAGTTACACCTTGATATAAAATCGAGATGTTTAGTTATTAGTGTATATCACCTAACTGGTGGTGCTGCTATGCTGCATTATTCATAATTTCCACAATAGTTCTATCTCTAGAATTAATGTATTAGGGATGCACCGAATAGTGATTTTGGCCGAATACCGAATGCCAAATATTCGGCCAACAGGTGAACCGAATACCGAATATTTGGCTAGCCGAATAGTAATTGTTGGGCCGAATACCGAATATTCGGCTAACCGAATAGTAACTATTCGGCCGAATGCCGAATATTCGGCTTTCCAAATACTTTTTACATTTCAAAGTTTAAAGGTATTAAAATGTTACTTTTTAAAACAATTTTACATAATATTTAATAAAAAAAACTTGCATTTTGATAAACAATAGTTTTTATAAGAACATTTAGTAATGAAAAAAATCTGCCTTGAGTTATTCAGCACAATTATGAAACTTTAATTAATAAAATTTTAAATTTCATGGTTTCTTCTACGAATTAAAACAAATATTTTAAAATCAAAGAGAAAGAATGAAAGAATGGTCGAAGAAAAACTTTACAGTCTCTTAATCGTCCTTTTTTGATAACTCAAGGCAGATTTTTTTTCAATATAAAGTACAAATACTTTAAACTTAATTCTGAATAAAGGAATAGCTAGTTCGTAGTTCTTTTCTTATGAATGATGGCATTTTCCACCCTTCCCATCATATCATATTTTACAGAAATCAAAGCACGTGAGTTGAAAATATAGTTATGGTATCTTATTTATTGTTAAAGCAGCAAACAAAAACACAAGTTTGACCTAGAGTGAGATGAAATAAAATGCATTTATGACTCAATAAGTTGATTATGATTATGGATTCATGAACAAAAATTGCCTTGATAGCTATTAGTATTCTCAAAAGTTTTTCTTTCTTGTTTAAGGAATTTAATTTGGAAAAAGCAAGAAACAGATTATTTACTAAACAACATTTAGGAACTTGCATTTCCACATCATTATTCCTTATGGGAATCCTTATAAATCACCATTTTAATCCTTCTCATGGTTAATTTTCTTAAATTATACTTTACAAACAGCAAATAAATAATGTAAAAACATTCATTTTACTTAAATATGATTTTCTTTCGAATTATTTTAAATATATTTATAAATTGACAGTTAAAAGTAGAAATTGTGAGAAGTTTTAAAAAATGTGTTTTAAAAGGTTTTATTAAGTATTGGATTCGGCCGAATACTCGGCCAAGCCGAATATTCGGCTTAACCGAATAGTTTGATATTCGGCAACATGGCCGAATACCGAATAGTTACCGAATATTCGGTGCATCCCTAGTATGTATTTTCATAAAACTTCAGATTAAGTTCAGGGATCTGTTTAGGAAAAATTTGGGTCCGTTAACGGACTCTTCACAATTTTTATTACGGTAAAAATGGACCCTTCACAATTTTTATTAGGTTAAAAACGGACCCTTCACAAAATATTTTATCTTCAGGGATGGGAATTTTCCGCTTTTTTGTTATTTTAAGAAATTTCGCGGATTTCCGCTTTTTTGTTATTTTGATAAGTTTCAGATTTTTCACCCCAAAAATTCCGCTTTTTCCGCGGATTTCAGAAATATGTAACAGGGATGCCGCGGACGTGCTATAGCACGTAAAATACACAAAAAAAATCGCCGACTGGACGCTAAAAAATGGGGCTTACGCATCCCGCGGACGCGTGATTTTTGTCAAAGAATCGCAAAAAAGGCAAATTTTGTTAAAAAATCGCGAAATAACGAATAATTTCCGGTAAATTTTGTCAAAAAATTCATGAAAAAATGGCTAATTTTGTTACAACAAAATCCCGAAAAAAAATCTGTTTTCCTAGAAAAAATAAAAAGTTTTGTCCAAAAATCGTGATAAAACGGAAAATTTTATCGAAACATTCGCGAAAAACGGTAAATTTTATTTAAAAAAAAAACAAAAACGGTAGTTTTCTTTAAAATATTGCAAAAAAAAGAAAAAAAAAAAAACATTTCGTCAAAAGATCGCGAAAAAACGGTGCATTTCGTCAACGAATCACAAAAAAGGAAATTACACTAAAAAAATAGTGAAATAACGAATAATTTCCTGCAAATTTCGTCAAAAGATTTGCGAAAAATGGTTAATTTTTTTACAAAATCCCCAAAAAAAGGCAGATTTCCTCTAAAAATCGCGAAAAAAACGACAAATTTCGTCCAAAAATCGCGATAAAACGGCAAACTTTGTCAAAAGATTCGCGAAAAACTAAAATTTTCATCAAAAAATCGTGATAAAAACGGTACATTTCGTTAAAAGATTGCGAAAAACCGGCACATTTCGTCAAAAGATCGCGAAAAAACGGCAAATTTCACCAAAAAATCGCGAAAAAACGGCAAATTTTGTCGAAAAATCGCTTTAAAACGCAATTTTCGTCAAAGGGGCATTGAAAAGAAAGTTAATGCCTGGTGGATAGAATTTTTCTGTTCCAAAAACTAACTTTCCTGCTTCCAAATTATTCTTTTTTCTGCTCCAAAAACAGATTTTCCTTAACTGGTTATTTTTCTTAACTGGTTTAAAATATGCTGCACAGCTATTGTATTGATAATTTTAAATTTACTGGACACAAAGGCATCTTTTTATTGATTTTACAATTTTCTGTTTAAAAATGAATTGTGACAGTATATGTGTTTGTAAATTTATGTACTTGAATAAACTGAATGGATTATTTCACAATCTCTCTCTATCTTATACTATAATGCGAGCAAAAATTGTGTGTGTGTGTGTGTGTGTGGGTGGGTAAATTTTATCTCAAAAACGGCTCTAACGATTTTCGCAAAAATTTGGATTTTACCATTTTCGGGCACGAGAAGACCATTGGGCTAGGTCCCATGTTCGAGAAAATTCGATTATTGGGTCATTTTGGGTCATAATGGGTCAGGATCAAGCTATTTATATCTAGAGAACGGCTGGATCGATTTTAAGGAAATTTTGTATCCAATCGTTTTTTGGCACGAGAAAACTATTGGGCTGGGTCACATGTTCGAAAAGTTTCGATTAGTGGGTCACTTTTGGGTCATTATGGGTCAAGCCATTTTTATCTAAAAAACGGCTCTAACGATTTTGACCAAATTTTATATTGTATCGTTTTGGATTACAAGAAGACCATTGGGTTAGGTAACATGTTCGAGAAAATTCGGTTAGTGGGTCATTGTGGGTCATGCTATTTTTATCTAGAGACTTTCTCACGCAATTTTGATTAAAAATTGCATTCTATGGTTTTCGGGCACGAAAAAACATTGGGCTAGGTTACATGTTCGAGAAAAAATTTTAATGGGTCATATTGGGTCATTAAGGGTCTGGGTCAAGCTATTTATATTTAAAGAACGGCGTGATGGATTATAACGAAATTTTGTATGTAACAGTTTTTTGACATGAGAAAACTAATGGGCTAAATCACATGTTTGAGAGATTTCGACTATGAGGGTCATTTGTGGGTCATGATGGGTCATAATGGGCCATGGTCAAGCTATATCTAAAGAACAGGTGAATCGATTTTAACGAAATTTTGTATGCAACATTTTTTTGGCACGATAAAATCATTGGACTAGGTTACATGTTCGAAAAATTTCGATTAGTGGGTCATTTTGGGTCATTAAGAGTCTGGGTCAAGCTATTTATATTTAAAGAACGGCGTGATGGATTATAACGAAATTTTGTATGTAACAATTTTTTGACATGAGAAAACTAATGGGCTAAATCACATGTTTGAGAGATTTCGACTATGAAGGTCATTTGTGGGTCATGATGGGTCATAATGGGTTATGGTCAAGCTATATCTAAAGAACAGGTGGATCGATTTTAATGAAATTTTGTATGCAACATTTTTTTGGCACGATAAAATCATTGGACTAGGTTACATGTTCGAAAAATTTCGATTAATGGGTCATTTTGGATCATAGAGGGTCTGGGTCAAGCTATATATAATTAAAGAACGGCAGGATCAATTTTAATGAAATTCTGTATGCAACATATTTTAGAAACGAGAAAACTAATGGACTAAGTCACATATTCGAGAGCTTTCGATTATAAGGGTCATTTGTGGGTCTTAATGGGTAAAGGTGAAGCTATATCTAAAGAATGGGTGGGTCGATTTTAACGAAATTTTGTATACAACATATTTTTGGCATGAGAAAATCATTGGGGTAGGTCACATGTTCGAGAAATTTCGATTAGTGGGCCACTTTTGGGTCATTCTAATTTTATCTAGACAACGTTTCGCGCAATTTTGACTAAATTTTGTATTTTATCGTTTTCGGGCACAAGAAAATCATTGGGTTATGACAGATTTTTGAGAAAATTCGATCAATGGGTCATTTTGGATCATAAGGGGTCAGGGTCAAACTAACTATATCTAAAAAACGGCTCAATCGATTTTATCTAAATAATGTATCTAATGTTTTTCGGCATGCTAAAACTACTGAGCTAGGCCACAGGTTCGAGAGATTTTGATTATAAGGGTCATTTGTTGGTCATGATGGGTCATGCTAATTTTATATAGAAAATGGTACTCACCATTTTGACTATACTTTGTATTATATTGTTTTTGAGCAAGAGAAAACCATTTGGCTTGGACACATGCTCGCGAAAATTCGATTAGTGGGTCATTTTGGGTCTTAATGAGCTAGGGTTATATATAACAACGCTAATATATATAACAACGGAGCATAATAGCTAACTATATATAACAACGACTCAATCAATTTTACCTAAATTTTGAAACAAAACGTTTTTTGTCACGAGAAGACTATTGGGCTGAGTCGCATGTTAAACAAAATTATATTGGTGGGTCATTTCGCTTCATTGCTGAATGCTGCCAAGCTAATTTTACCTAAAAAGTGGCTTAAACGATTTTGATTCAACTGTTGATTCTACTGTTTTTGATTACCTGAAGACGATTGAGCTATGCCAAATGCTTGATCAAATTTGATTAGGGGCTCATTTTGGGTAATACTGGTCAAGGTCACGAGAATATTTCAAAAGCCAATAACTTGATGATATTTGACAAAATATTGGCGACATATGGCCAAAAAATCGACTATAAAAGTTACGAAAACCAAAACACGTATTTGGAGCCAAATGAAAGAATGCCTCCAAATTTGGCTATATCTAGCAAAAAACATTGTCTTTCAGAATGTAAAGAATTTTTTTATACATTCTTAAGAGGATTCGAGATGCATGGTCAAACCAATCAGAGTCGAGCTAAAAAAGTGATTTAGATCGATGTCCTTTCGTTGTAAATTTTAAAATAAAGTAAAATTTATAAACATGCGCATAAAAACATAGTTTTCTTATTGATTGTTTTTCTAAATAATACTATTATAAACATGTTTTACAATAATAATACAGAGTTAATGATACAGTGAAAATACTATATCGAGTTGGACACAAAGTTAATTTTGACCGAGCTAAGCTCGGTCTCCCCTGCTAGTATATTATTATTCATCATTTTTTAATCCATTTCTGGATGTAAATCTGTCCCAGGTTTCTTTAATTATTTCCCCATCAGCTGTACGGCAGTGGATGCTGCAGCTGCACATTTTTTTTAATTCTTTTCATACTTAGCAATAGCAAACTAATTTAATAGTATTAACAAAATTCTGGGCTAAGGAAAAAAAAATGCTAAAATTTATTTTTGGTGTCGAATTTTATTGTATTTTCTTTGTAAATACAAATTTTGCTTATATTATGAGTTACTATAGTTTCTTATGATAGTAAACTGGGTCCAGCATTTTTGGGTTGCAGATAAATTTTGTTTTGCTGCAAATTGATACAAAAAATTCTGCTAACTAAGATTGTTTCTTGTTATCTAGTTAAGAATTTGAAAACCAAAAATTAATATTAAAGTAAAAATCTTTTATGTACATTTTAAAGAACTTAATTAAAAGTTGAAATGAATTATATAATGTTTTTACACACACACACACACACACACACACATATATATATTATGTGTGGTTCATCCAAACGGGAACATTAATACTAGTTTTGCAAAATTTTGTTTTTCACAATTTTACAAAAACAGGACCCTGTCACTGAAGTCCGAAGGGACCTGAATTTAACGTTATTTTTAAATTCACAAAATTAATAATACATTTTTCACAATTTCACAAAAACAGGACCTTGTCTGAAAAGTCTGGACAGACAGACCCCTGAAGTTAATCTTTGACATAACTTTGTGCACATTACTTTTTCGTGTAAATCGCTCAACAGATGAGGCTGCTATGCTGCATTATTCATGATAATCACAATAGCTCTATCTCAAGGACTAAAGGACGATTTTTTTAAAATCAAACTACAGATTCAGACAGTTCCTGATATATATTAATGTTGTTTAGTTTTTGGTGTAAATTGCCCTATAGGTGGCACTACTATGCTGCATTTTTCAAGATTTCGTTATAGCTGATTAATTGAATGTTTTTCAAGATATTGAATCTAAAATTGGCCTCCATTTTACCTCTATAATGTACAGTAATGTTGCAAAAACATGGGCAGTTTGCATTAGAAAAGTACAACTGCAATGAAAAAAAACCCATATTTTACTACAAGTAATTATGTTCCAAATTATACATTCCCTCTTGATTAAACTTTGAATTTTTGTAGTTTTTTAAAGCACATTAGAAGTTTATCTGTTTATGTAAACTGCTTTTGTTGATTCCTCAAATAGCGAACATTTTCTATTTGTAGTATTCTGTTTTCATAACTTTTGAGTTCCATTCTTAGAAATATGAAATTATCATATGGAAACATTATTGAACATGGTTTCTTATTCAAGAATAGAATACCAGATTTCAGGATAAAAAGAAAAAAATTACGTTTAATTAAACTTTTAAAAAATATATTTTTCTGGTTTCAGTGAGAAAATATCTAACAGTCAATAAATCTCTGGCTTACTCAGGTCTGCAACTAAAAAATAGCATAAACTAAAACTTAGTTTTGTTTGAATTTAGATTATAAAACTAAATCAAAACTTTGAGTTGAGATTGGAAAGCTATACCAAAACTAAACATATTTTTTAAAAGAAATAAAATTATAATTGTAAGAAAAAAGTGTAATAATGTAAAAATATACATTTTTTAAAACAAACAATAGAATTTTTTTAATACTGATATTGATAATAAGGACAAAACTGCAACAATTTCTTTAAACTAGTACCATTTACTTAAAAACTATCCTTATGTAAATGGAATGCATAATTTATTTCCTTCCAAACTGCAGACATATTGGCTCAGGTTCTTACATTAGGTCAATTGGTAGTTAAATATGTAACTGAAAAATCATTTCAACAGAGATATGATATAACAAACAATGGTGTTTTAAAAATTCTTAGGCTGTGGGGAAAAAAACTGAGCTTTTAAAAGCAAGATTTGCTACTTTCTTTTTATTTTGTAATATAAAATGAAAATAATTTTCATTTAATACAAATAAATGGGGAAAAATGTTTATTATTTAATATTCTCTAAGAAAATATAATTTATTTGGGAGTAACAGTCATAAAAAATCAATTTTTCCGTTTTTTTCCGAAAAAAACCGGTAAAAAAAGTTTTTTTCCGCCACATATTTTTCCGGAAAATTTACATCTCTAATCAGAATATAACTTAATTTTAAATTAGAATGTATAAATACATAAACTAATTAGAAAATTAGAAACAAACACAATGGAAGAAAAATTTGAAGCGTCACTGATGGACAGACGGGGCACTTAGAAAGTGGACATCAAATGCATGGGATTATATGTATACTCGTTCGGAACAATTTTCACAAAAACCAAAGAAAAAAAGTTATTCAAATTATCTGAAATCCGTGAAAAAGAAAGGAAAAACGAAAAATCGGAATTCTCGTTAGTTCGAATTAAGCGAAGATTCGAATTATCCGATTTCGAATTAACGAGAGTCGACTGTAGTTCAAGTTCGCCTTGTTCTTTGGTTACTCTTTCTTCCTTCTCTGTTGCGGAATTCAAATATATTTTACACTGAAGTTTGTTACTTGTGCTTGATATGAAAGCATGCAACTTTTGTGTGCCACGGACAATACGAGAAGATAGGAAATGTTGCAACAAATGATTTTTTTCCTTGTACTGTAAGGAATCAGCAAAAGCAAATTGTATGCCTGTAATATTTGCTGTTGTCTATTCAAACAATTGACAAGCTGTCATTATTTGGTCAGTGTATGTGCGTTGTAAGCTAGCTTGGGCTGCTAATCTATCTTTGGTACTTCTAGGTTATCCCTATAGGGCAAAATTGGGAAATTTCTTTAGCGGCCACTGGCCAGTAAGACTAATTTTTCAAATGGCCACGATGTTTAAACTAGTGGCCACTTTTTTATTTCAAAGTACTAAACAGTTAAAATTTCTACAAGTATTAATGTAAGACTGAATAGCACAAATAAATATGTTAATATAAATATACTGGAACCCAAAAAAGTAGAATTGTTCATAAAATGTAAGTAAAATATATTATCTCCTTGTAAAAAAGGGGCCATAAGGTGGCTGCTGATAGACATTTTTTCACTGGCCACTATTTATCATTTACTGGCCCTGTGGCTAGTGCTAATTTTGCCCTTTAGTTATCCCGTCGATCAATTTCGCCAAATTATACAAATCGCCAAACTAATAGCCAAATTATACATGTTGCATAATTTTTATTTTAAATAACAAAAAAAAACCAAATAATTAGAAGAACATTAATAAAAATATTAATAAAAAGTCGAAATAAAAATCACTTATGGCATTTTAAACACGTGAATCGCATTTAATGTCATTGAATGTGACATTCACGATCATCCATTATTGGCATTTAATCTTATAGTTTGGCGATAATTTTTTGGTCGACGAGATAACCTAGAAGTACCCTATCTTTTTATAATTCCACCAATGCCATCAGTAAAGGGCAAAATTAACACTAGCCACCGGTCACAAAGCCAGTAAATGAGAAAAAGTGGCCAGTGAAAAATTGACTATCAGTGGCCACCTCCCGGCCACTTTTTCATATAGAAAAAAAATTTTCTTGCATTTCATCAAGGATTCTACTTCTTTTTGGTTCCAACATACTTATATTAACATATTTATTTGGGATATTGAGTTATAGATTAATGCTTATAAACTTTTTACTGTTCAGTAATTTTAAATAAAAAAGTGGCCACTGGTTTAAAGAAAGTGGCCTCTTAAAAAACTAGTCCTACCGGCCAGTGGCCACAAGTTAAATTTCCCAATTTTGTTCTATACTGTCAGTGGCCACTTCCCGGCCACTTTTTCATATAGAGAAAAAATTTTCTTGCATTTCATCAAGGATTCTACTTCTTTTTGGTTCCAACATACTTATATTAACATATTTATTTGGGATATTCAGTTATAGATTAATGCTTATAAACTTTTTACTGTTCAGTAATTTTAAATAAAAAAGTGGCCACTGATTTAAAGAAAGTGGCCTCTTAAAAAACTAATCCTACCGGCCAGTGGCCACAAGTTAAATTTCCCAATTTTGTTCTATACTGTCAGTGGCCACTTCCCGGCCACTTTTTCATATAGAAAAAAAAATTTCTTGCATTTCATCAAGGATTCTACTTCTTTTTGTTCCAACATACTTATATTAACATATTTATTTGGGCTATTCAGTTATAGATTAATACTTATAAACCTTTTACTGTTCAGTAATTTTAAATAAAAAAGTGGGCACTGGTTTAAAGAAAGTGGCCACTTAAAAAACTAGTCCTACCGGCCAGTGGCCACAAATGAAATTTTTCAATTTTGCCCTATAGCCATCGCCATCAGACACTTCTTTTCCATGAGCTTTAACTAAAAAATGTGATTCTGCTTGTATTCCAGTGTCTTTTACATGACAACACAGGTTAAAAAATATATATATTCGATTTTTGTAATGAGCCCCTCCTCTGCATTATCAGAAAAATACATATTCAGGGTTGCCACGCCACCTGGAAAACCGGGAAAACACAGGGAATTTTAAATCTCCTCCCAAAACAGGGATTTTTTTTTGGTTTTCATTTTGAAAGCCGAATATTATCTTATGATATTTTTTAAGATAAAAAATAAACCAGTGTTGTGTATCAAAGTTATCCTATATTTTATGTATTCTGTATTTTAATAGAAATATTAATTTGAAGGCATAAAGTAAGTAGCCTTTCCTCTTTTCTTTTTTATTCCTGCAATTTTTGTGATATGTTCAAGATAATTGATTTTTAGTTAAGATTCTTTAAAATTTTATATTCTTTAAATTATTAGATACAAAGTTTTTAGATATTTTAACATTGATTTGCAAATATTTCAAGGTATTTTTTAGCAGAATGTTTGAGTATCGCTTTACTGTATTTATTATTATTAATGTAAAATGTGGGATTCAATAATAAGTGAAACAACTTTAAAGGGTCTTTTCATTTGCTCATATCATATAATCTATTATATTTGTTTCAGTAATTGGATAATGGCAAATTATAACATGTCTAATTAGCCTTCATTACATGCATATATTTCTTCGCACTCAATATAGAATAAATGCGTTGTAGTTCAGGGATATTTTTTAGGGATTTCATTGAATTTTTGCTCTAGAAATTTATCCACAGTATTTCTAAATCAATGTACCCAAGACTGCAAAAATGATAAAATTTTATTTTGTTAGAAAAAATTTGATTTTATTGTAACATATTGTTTTTTAATTGTATTTTTTGGTTTGTAATTCATTAAATTATTAGAAATTAATATTTATCATACTAAAAAAAGATCTTTATCATGAAATTATCAGACAAAAAAATCAAAATCATCGCATCAAAAAATTATATACTTTTTTTTTTCCTTATATCTTTGTTAAACACATTAAGTTACATATTTCCTTGTAAAATAGAGCATTTTTTTAAACTAGTATCTTGTCCCTTTTTCTTTCTAAACTGGATACTAAATTATTGATTTCATTGCAATAATTGAAGCATAAAATGTAAGCTATAATAGCTCAAATTACCTCATTTCTAGAATAATTTTTGTCACTTAAAAATGATAATTATTTCAACTATAAATGCATGTATATTTAAGTAAAGCGTTGTTGTTGTTGTTTTCCTAATTTTTTCATCCTTTCCTAAACAAAATATGAAGATAAAAATACAAATTTATAGATACTAGTTCCTTTCTAGCAATGTTTTTATTTTAAAAAACTAGCACACCTACTATTTTAAAATAAATTCATTTTTTCTGTAAGTATTTTCAAAAATCGCCTTTTTTTTTTTTTTTTCTCAGTGATTATGCAGAATCCATTTCAGGTTTAAAGAGAATTGTGTTTTGAAAGTTTTCAGATATAAAATCGAAGTTATCATTTCTCGTCTTTAAAAAAAGGGAGGATCATTTTGTATTATTTAGATTGCCTAAGTCAAAATTGAAAATTTAACATATCTATCTAAGTGCCAAAAATTAAATTGATTGTGATGTTGGTTATGCCTTTTAATTCTCCTGAATTTTGAACTGTTTGCATTGAAAAATATAAGTCGTTGAATTACCATTTTTGCATTGTCGTATTTATAATTTTTTTTTTTTTTTTTTTCTTTAGGTTTACCGCATGAATTAAAGTGTTTAGAATTGTTTTCAGACAACTTTTCCTTCATACTGGAAAGGCTTCTATAAAGCTCACAGGCTGGCGACAATACAAGGAGAAATAAGGGTGGGTCCTAGCCACCAGGCTCGCCTACCAGAATATAAGCCAAATATTAGACCTCACGAAATGCCTGAAAAGTGTGAAGTATTAGAAGAATTAAGATGGTCTCCTGGAGTTCCTGACTGTGATCTGATGATGTACCTTCGTGCAGCTAGGTAACTTGTGAAATTGGTTTTGACTTACTTATTTAGATTAGCTTTTTTCATTTAATTCCTTTTATTTAAGTCAGTAATGACAATTCCTTGAAAAGTAGGTGAAGTGTAAGAGCAATAAACAATGATATATTTTAGTTATAAAAAGAATTATTTAAATTGGTTCAGTTAAAAAAAACAAGATTAATACTAGCCACTGGCCTCAGGGCCAGTGAATATCGAAAAATGGCTTTTAAAAAATTGATTGTCAGCAGCTACTTTATGGCCACTTACTTATTAAGGAGAGAGTAAAATTTTCTTTCATTCTATCTATTAGCTTGATTTGAATAGCTAATTGAATAGCCCAAATAACATATTGCTAACGGAAAAAATATGATAATATGATAGAATGAAAGAAAATTGTTATTTAGAATAAATAAAATCTATTAAAATAGAAGTTTTAACAAAAATCCATTGTTTAGTATTTTTAAATAAAAAAGTGGCCACTCTTCATGAATTCACAATAACGCCTAACATATGTAATGGAATTGTAGACATTTTACAGCTATACAAAATATCATGAAATTAGCTGTAAAAAGCAAAAAAAAAAAAAAAAGAATAAATGATAATGAAAAAAGCTTTTTACATCTATTTTATAGTAAGATAATTTTCACAATATTTCAAATTTTTAAAATTTTGCAGTTTCCAAAAAAATCCTAATGTAATGGTAAAAAATAAAGGAGCTATTTTTGGATTTAGCATTAAAAATGCATAATAATCAGTTATCAGAAGCTTAAAATCATGACACAACTTATATTTTGCAGGCTTGTGTAACAATTTGAGGATAAATAAAAACAAACAAACAAAAAATTCATTCTTCTAAAGTGCAATGAATGTTTCCCCATGGCAGAATGTACGTGACACTCTGACGGGCGTCACAGAATTTGAAAGATACCTGCAGACTCAGCAATGCCACAAGCCTTATATAATAATGTCTTCGAAAAAAAAATAAGAAAGAAATCCCCTCCCCCCCCCCCCCCCAATTTTCTTTCTTTATACTTATCATTGAAGCCCCAAATTTAATCAGGGATACGCCTTATCATATAATAACCTGTATGAAAAATTCGAAGCAAGTCGAATAATTCTGCATAAAAACCAATTTATATAACTTAAGAAACGTTGTCCCCCGTTCCCACTTTTATAATTAATCACTGTTCAGAAATTCAACTTATCAGAAAGAACCTACATCCAAAATTTAAAGAAAATCTGATAATTCTGCATAAAATCCTATTTAGCTAACTTAAGGGGGAGGTAATCATCCCTCCCCCCCCTTTATAATTAACAAAAGAATACCACAACAAATGAGCGAAGCTTCTTACTACTATGAACCTGTATCCAAAAATTAAAACAAATCGGTTAATTCTGTATGAAAAACCATTTACATAAATTATGAAGGGTAATTTCCATATCCTCCCTTTATACTTATCCAGTGAATTCCAAAAACAAATCAGGGAAGCGCCATTTCAGAATAAACCTTTATACAAAATTTGAAGCAAATCGATAAATTTTGGGTGAAAAACCTAAATTAAGACGAGGGGGGTTGCCACCCCCCCCCCTTCCATCCCCCCCTCTTTAAATTTATCCAATGAACACCCAATAACAATCTTGAAGGCACCTCATTAGAATGATCCTACATCTAAGATTTAAACGAAATCTACTAATTCTGCATGTAAGACCTATTTATATAAATTAAGGGGAGGGGCAATAGCTCCTGTTCCCCTTCTTATACTTATCGGATGAACTCTGAAAACTAATCACGGAAGTGTCTCATCATAAGAAGAAGTCTAAATCCAAAATTTCATTTAAATTGGATATTTTTATCATGAGTTATCGCGTTACGTACATACAAATATACATACATACAGAACGGGCGGGCACATAAACTCTCAGGCTTTGATAGCCTGTGAGCTAAAAACCTGCATTTTATATCCAGGTAAATTACATTCACAAATGCACTCATAGAATTTCTCTCATCTGACGCTTTTCCATTTACCGACAAAACACCAATGTCACATGATACCAGTGCAGAATCAGCACACTGGTGTGATGCTTGTCACAGACTAATGAGAACGTCTGCAGACTATTTTTCACCCATTAAAGTTTTTAAAAAATGCTAGAAATCATTTACCATGTTCCATTTTAATATTATCTGAATCACATACGATTGACGAAGCTCCAATTCATGTTAAATTATAAATCAAAGACAAATTTCGCACATATATCTCGGGGAAAAACATGATAAAAACTATAAATCAAGGATGATTCTGTTTTGAATTTTCCAAAAAATTTAGGCAATCATTTTTAGACTAAGTAATCTAACTAAAGTAATCGTAAATTTTGACAAATAGTCTAAAAAAAAAAAAAAAAAAAAAAAAAACACCAGTTTTGCCATATATTTCAGAAAACATGATATAAACTATAAATTGATATAAACATGATGAAAACTATAAATCACAGACAATTCTGTTTTTAATTTTGAAAAATTCAGGCAAACATTTCTATAAAAAAATAAAAAAAAAATCATCAGTTTTGCTATGTCTCTCAAAAAACATGATATAAACTATAAATTGATATAAACAGATGAAAACTATAAATCACGGACGATTCTGTTTTGAATTTTGAAAAATTCAAGCAATCATTTCTAAAAGAAATCCGTCATAGATCTGAAAATTCATAAATTTTGACAAATTGTCTAAAAAAAAAATAATTTTGTTAATTGTGCGAAGAAAAATCACCAATTTCAGTATACATCTTGGGAAAAACATGATATAAACATGATAAAAACTATAAATCAAGGATGATTGTTTTGAATTTTCCGAAAAATTTAGGCATTCATTTCTAAACTAAGTAATCTAACTAAACTAATCGTAAAATTTGAGAAATGGTCTATAAAAAAAAGAAGAAAAAATCAATTTTGTCAATTGTACGAAGAAAAATCACCAATTTCGCCATATATCTCTGAAAAAACATGATAATATGATCATGAAATATGATATAAAAATAAACATGGTAAAAACTATAAATCAAGGACAATTCTGTTTTGAATTTTCCGAAAAATTCAGGCAATCATATCTAAAACATAAAAAGAAAAATTCATCATAAATCTGAAAATTCGTAAAATTTGACAAATGGTCTAAAGAAAAAAAAAAAAGAAAATCATTTTTGCCGTTTGTGTGAAGAAAAATCACATATTTCGCTGTATATCTCAGGTAAAATATCTCGCAACTTGGCGGCAACAATATGAAAGCACCAAAGGAAAAAAAGTATTTTTTTTCAGCTATAAGAGAATTTTTTAAAGATTTATTTTTATTAAAAATTCCAATAAATGAAAAAAAAACCTGCATTTTATATCCAGGCAAATTACATTCACAGATGTACTCATAGAATTTCTCTCTTCTGACGCTTTTCCATTTTGAAATAGTAAGTTATTTGTTATTTATCATTATTTATTTTATTTTGCTGTGCCCATTTCGATCTCTATTATTTTGCTTAAAACTATCTACTATTTTGTTATTTTTCATAGCGAGTCCTAAGTTTATTTAGTTATGGACCTAGCATATCTTCGCGAAATATTACATCTTTTCCCCCTGCAATAAATGAATGTTACAGAATTTGAGTTCAGAAAGTCTGCAGACTATTTTTCAACTGTTAAAAGTTTTTAAAAAATGCTAAAAATCATTTACTATGTTCTATTATATTATCCGGATCACATATGATTGATGAAGCTCTGATTCATGTTAAATTATATATCAAGGACGATTCTGTTTTGAATTTTCCAAAAAATTTAGGCAATCATTTCTAAACTTAAAAAAAACCGTCATAAATGTGAAAATTCCGAAGTAATAGTAAATTTTGACAAATATCAAAAAGGAAAAAGAAAACAATTTTGTCAATTGTGCGAAGAAAAAGCACCAATTTCGCACATATCGAGAAAAACATGATGTAAACTATAAATTGATATGAACATGATCATGATATAATATAAACATGATAAAAACTATAAATCAAGGACGATTCTGTTTTGAATTTTCCAAAAAATTTAGGCAATCATTTCTAAACTAAGTAATCTAACTAAAGTAATCGTAAATTTTGACAAATAGTCTAAAAAATAAAAAAAATCACCAGTTTCACCATATATCTCAGAAAACATGATATAAACTATAATTTGATATAAACATGATAATGTGATCATGATCATTAAGTATCATATATAAATATGATAAAAACTATAAATCAAGGACGATTCTGTTTTGAATTTTTTGAAAAATTCAGGCAATCATTTCTAAACTTTAAAAAAAAATCTGTCATAGATCTGAAAATTTATAAATTTCGACAAATGGTTTCAAAAAAGATTTTGTTAATTGTGCAAAGAAAAATCACCAGTTTTGCTACATATATCGGAAAAAACATGATATAAACTATAAATTGATATAAACATGATAATAATTATAAATCAATGGCGATTCTGTTTTGAATTTTCCGAAAAATTTAGGCAATTATTTCTAAACTAGTTTAACTAGTATATATCGCCAAACTGATGGCGTTGCTATGCTGCATTATTCATAATTTCCACTATTGTTCTATCTCAAACTAATGTATGTATTTTTATAAAATTTCAGATTAAGTTAATATTTGACATAACTTCGTGCTCATTACTTTTTGATGTAAATTGCTCAACAGATGAAGCTGCTATGCTGCATTATTCATGATTATCACAATAGCTTTACCTACAGGACGATTTTTTTTAAAAATCAAACTACAGTTTCTGATTTATATTAATGTTGTTTAGTTTTTGGTGTAAATCGCCTATAGTTTGCACTAGCTGCATTTTTCAAGAGTTTGTTATAGCTGATTAAATGAATGTTTTTTCAAGGTGTTCAATCTAAAATTGACCTCCATTTTACCTCCATAATGTACAGTAATGTTGCAAATACATGGGCAGTTTGCATTAGAAAAGTACAACTGCGATGAAGAAACCCCCATATTTTATTACAAGTAACTATGTTCCAAATTATACTTTCCCTCTTGATTAAACTTTGAATTTTTGTAGTTTTCTAAAGCATAGTAGAAGTTTATCTCTGTATGTAACTGCTTTTGTTAATTCCTCAAATAGTGAGTATTTTCTATATGTAGTGTTCTGTTTTCATAACTTTTGAGTTCCATTCCTAGAAATATAAAATTACCATGTGGAAACATTATTGAATATGGTTTCTTACTCAAGAATAGAATACCAGATTTCAGGGTAAAAAGAAAAAAATTTATTAATCTTAAAACTGGTTTCAGTGAGTAAAAATCTAACAGTCAATAAATCCTACGCTATTTTTTAGTCGCAGACCCGAGTAAGCCAAAGTAAAACTTAGTTTTGTTTGAATTTAGATTATAAAACTAAATCAAAACTTTTTTGAGTTGAGATTGGAAAGCTATACTAAAACTAAACATATTTTATGAAGGAAATAAAATTATAATTCTAAGAAAAAAAAGTAATAATGTAAAAATATACATTTTTTAAACAAACAATGGAATTTTTGAATACTGATATTCATAATAATGACAAAACTGCCATAATTTCTTTAAACTAGTATCATTTACTTAAAAACTATACTTATGTAAATGGAATGCATAATTTATTTAATTCCTAACTGCAGACATATTGGCTCAGGTTTTTACATTAGGTCAATTGGTAGTTAAACATGTAACTGAAAAATCATTTCAACAGAGATAAATATAACAAACAATAGCATTTAATAAAAATTCTTAGGCTGTGGGGGAAAAAAAAAAAAGAAACTTTTAAAAGCAGGCTTTGCTATTTTCTTTTTATTTTGCAATATAAAGTGAAAATAATTTTCATTTAATACATATAAATGGGAAAAAATGTTTATTATTTAATATTCTCTAAGAAAATATAATTTATTTGGGAGAAACAGTCATGAAAAATCAATTTTTCCAATTTATCCAATTTTTTCCGAAAAAAATCGGTAAAAAACCAGTTTTTTTCCGACACTTATATTTTTCCGGAAAATTTACATCTCTAATTATACTTGAGTATGATATACATGTTTTATATGAAAATATGCTGAACAAACGTTATTTTAAGTGGAAGATATTTTAAAAGCATCATTTTAGCATCTGTTTTCAACTAAGCCTAACATGGTGTCTAGCAACGGTCGATATCAGAATGGTTTGTCCTGGAACCATTCCTACATATTTCTCCAGTCGCATTTTATTATAAATAGATAATACATTACATCTCTCAGACTATTTTTGAAAGTATTATTAGCGTTGCAGACATTTGAAGATAATTCTGCCACTGGGGAATGATTTTTTTTTTTTTTTTTTCCATACCCGGCAGCAGAATTTTTTTCTGCAGTCTGCAACGCAAGTAGAAACTTTAAAAACAGTCTGCAAAACTTAAGGACCTCTTTCCAGTCCCACGAATTATGTTACATGTACTGAAATCTCCCAAGTATTTGTGATTACCGTATTTTCGGGCGTACCCGCCGCGGCGCATACGAGTTTAAAAGTTAAAATTATGCTTGCTGCGGCGCTTCTGCCGGGGCGGCGGATACGGTGTACATTTTTTTCCTTGCAGCGATATTCATTACATAGGTGATTCTGATCGGAATTTTTCTGAAAATGGTGAAAAGTCAATCATCAGGAAGAAAATGCGAAGCATAAAAAATATCGCGAATTTCGACAACTGATAGCTTAACTTCTGTCAATCATTCACAGAAAAAGCAAGAATTTTATCAAAGGATCGGGAGAAAAAAACACGACTTTTATCAAAGGTTCGCGGGAAAAGCGCGAATATGTAAAAAGAAAAAAAATGTGTATTTCATGAAAGGATCACTTGAAAAACTACAATTTTATTATCGTAAAATCCCGTTAATCGGCCTTTCCTAATCAAACGCTAGTCCCCACTATAAAAAAATCGCTGAAAAAAAACGCTAATTTTGCCAAAGAATCATGAAAAATAACCGCAAATTTATTTAAAGGATCGCAAAAAAATATGAATTTCGCCGAAGTATCGCTACAAAACCCACATTTCGACGCAAGATTGCAGTAAAAACGCGAAATATGTCAAAAAACCTCTAAAAAACACAAATTATGTCAAAAGATCGAGAGAAAATCGTGAATTTCTCAAAGGAGCGCCAAAAAGAACGCCCAAAAGAATTGTCAAAAAATTGTTAGAAAAAACAGAAATATGTCGTATTTATAAATAAACGGTAAAAAAACGAAAAGAAACGTAAATTTATTCGGAAAAAAGGAGAAATTTGAAAGAAAAGTATGAAATCTATTAAAAAATCTCGAAAAAACGAACATTTCATCAAAGATTCATGATTCATTCATTTCATCATGATACATACCGGTCTCAAAGGCGAATGATAATGGTATGAATCATGATCAAATGAATGGTTCATGAATCTTTGATGAAATGTGTGTGTTTTAGAGATTTTTTAATAGATTTCATTCTTTTTATGCTTTGTTTTTTACAAATTTCTCCTTTTTTCCGCGCTTTTTCGACAGAATTTACGTTTTTCTTAAAAACGTATTTTTTTAAGTATTGCTTCAAGTAACAAAATTCATGATTCATTATTCGTTCCAATATTCATGATTCATTCACTACATGATTCATCCCTATAAAAAACGCAAATTTTTTCAAGTATCGCAAAAAAAACTGCAAATTCGTCAAATATCGCGATAAAACCCTGCAAATGTTGTCAAATATCGCGACAAAACCCTGCAAACCTCGTTGCAAACTATAAAAAACGTATTAAAAAATCGCGAAATAAAGGCTGCAAGAATTCAAATTTAATGTTATCATAAAAAATATACTAAATTTAAAATTGGATTTATATTAAAAATGTTAAAAAAAGCGAAAAAACACTGAATATAACGCAATTTTTAACATTTTGATGTATTTTCGTAAGTGCGGCGCATACGGCGGTGCGGCGCTTCTGATGAATATTTGTTTTATTTTAATGCATTTTCGGAGGTGCGGCGCTTACGGCGTGTGCGGCGGATACGCCCGAAATTACGGTAATATAAAAGGAAAGTGCTTTTAAGAATAAGTTACTTTTATCCTCAGAATTTTTAGAACCATCATTTATTTTCAAAAAAGAGAGAAAATCTGCTCCTGGCACTATGTTCTTCCCCTTTTTTTTTCTGCGCCCTATTAGCAAAATATGCATTTTTTCGCAATCTTTTGACACAGTTTGTGTTTTTTATGATTTTTTGAAGAAATTTTCCAACTTTCGCAATCTTTTGGCAAAATTTGCCTTGTCTGCGATTTTTTTTTTAAATAAAATTTGTCATTTTTTTTTTTTTTTTTTTTTTTTTTTTGAGATTATTTGGCGAAATTTTTGGCACTTTTGCATTTTTTTTTAACGAAATTTGTAGTTTTTTCGCAGTTTTTTGACGAAATTTCCTTTTTTTGCAATTTTTTGATGAAACTTGCCATATTTTGCGATCTGTTAACAAAATTTCCATTCTTTCTGGATCTTTTGCAAAATTTGTCATTTTTTCTGGATCTTTTGACAAAATTTGTGATCGGTTCGGGAACCAGAACCGTTCTAAAACTATCTGAAACTGAGCAGACGAGCTGAAAAATGGTGGCGCTAAAAAAAAATTATGTTTTGAGCGATATTGTGGCAATGTTATGTGATAAGTCAGTGAAGAAACATTTTAATTGATATAAAAAGGACAAACGTTTATTTAAATAAATTGAATGCATGTTTAAATAAAAATCTATATAATGACAATAATAAAGTATATCAGATAAAATTAAATCAAAATAAAAACTTTATTTAAATTATGTAAATATTTTAAACCAAAAATAAACAGCATGACTATTAACAATGACTAGGTAGCAAATAATAAACAAGTACTCACAGGAAATCATCAAGAATTACCGGCCTCTTAAAATGTTCGACGTTTTGGACATCCTTTAAAATAACTAGTAAATCTGTAGATCAGGAGCCTCAACGTCAGCTTTGCACATATTTTTTTTAACACACTTTGGATAATATTCAACTTCCTGGAAACTCTAATTTAAAGTTTTCAAATTACGTAATTTTTTATAAGAATAATAAGTTTTCAGCCATCAAAAACATTAAATAATAATTTTAGTTATGTTAGGATATTCTGAAATTTTCATGATCTGTTATTTTTTTATAACATAGCAAGGGGGATATAACACACTATGTTATATCCCCTTAGTCTCATTAAATTTAAATTTGTAACTTTCTATTAATTGTGCTAATGGTTATTGTATATCTTGCGTTTCTTTATACATTTTGGTTTCGAAGGATAAGTAACAGTTTGAACAAACATTTTTCATTCATCATCATTTCATGTTAAATTTTATCTAAAATATCCCTATTGATTCTGTATAAAAAAGTAGAAAATTTTGAATTATTAAGGAAAATATTTGAATAAAATAAATAAAACAGCCTATTTTCTTTTCCGGACTATGTTATATTTATATACAAAGATACAAAGACATTGATTTATTCATCTGTTTTGATGTTGACTTCATTTAAATTTTTGTACACGCTTTCAAATTTATAACATTATAAGAATAAGGATTAAGATAAATGGTTGCTTAGCAACCATTGAGAGAAAATAAAGAAAATGAAATAAATGCATTTGAAATAAGTAAATCTCTAAAACAAATTAGTTTATATTATTGGAACACATTTATAAAAAATCTCTAAAATTTACAGTAATAATTTTTAAAATCTGACAACGTAGACAAAATTTCAAAACAAAACGAATGATTTAACTGGTAAATTTTAGTATTCATTTATCATTGAATTCCGTTAATCAAATGTATCATTTTCTCACAGGGGAAAAAAATTTAAAATCATTGGATTTGCCATAGAAAAGCATTATTGCGCAAAATAAAATATTCTATATTTTCCGAACGAATGAATCAAATCTAACAAAAAACTATACAGCTTAATCCCAGTGCCTCACCAACATACCCACTTAATTTCAAGCGAATTGAATGCTTTTTGCATTAGTTATTGTGGAACAGACAGACAGACAGAATCCAAAAACATTAGTGTCTCCAAATTAAGCCTTCACTGACGTTTCAGCAATTACTGGCCGAGTCCCATAAAAGAAGATGGATCCTTAGTTGAAGAAAAACACAATTCACCGGGATAAAAATACAAAGGAAAATCGACAAACTTTCATCATAAAGACTCGACTTCGATGCAACGATTAACAGATTGCGAATTGCGATCAAATGAAAGAAAGGAGAACAAACACATTTTGCCCGGTGAGAAAATGATAATCCGCGAAACTATGTCAAAATGTGAAAGACCGTAGTCCATAATTTAATCGAAACGGAAGTAAAACGGATGCGAGGCTGTTTTGAAACATACGATAGACTGGAATAAACAAGTAAACAAATGGATAATAAGTAGAGCTGTTGCAAACCGTACGTATTCGTTACTAAGAAACGGGTATTCTCTAAGATACGAAATACCGAATCGTTATTTAGAAATACCACTCGTTAGCCGTTATCGGAGTCCATATGCAACCGAACAAAGAGGAACTAACTTCAAACACTGCTTAAGTTTGTATAATTCATGGTTTCTCGCGATTCCGCCTCAACAAGTACATCAAGGTACATATTAAAAAAAATATTAATTGTGTATTTGAATAGAAATGTCCACTACTTAGAGTGAAACCAGTGAAACATGCGATAACGGAAAGTAGCATTAATCGAGTTCTCAAAAACATTTTACCCTGCTTAACATCGCAAAATTTTCCTAACATATTCATAGACCCAATCTAATGCATGAAATCATAAAATTGGCACTGATGGCCATAGAAGTGATATCAAATCAAATAGCATTTCGTATTGAAGATCAAGTTATAATATAATACTTTTATATGGTGACCAGGGGCGTGCGAAGACAAAATTGCGCCCGGGGCAAAATTACAATTTGGCACCCCCTCCCAAATTTGTCTTGTAATAGGCCAAAAATGACGTTATAAATTTTGCGCCTCCTAAATTTCCGCACCCGGGGCGGTCGCCCCTTCGACCCCCTTTCGCACGACGCTGATGGGGATCGTTCAAACATAATTCTTTCCAGAAATACTTCATCATTCTTTAATTACAGCTATAACGAATATTTTATTCTACTATAAGATACCATTCTTTTTATAGTGAAATTATAAGGAAATTTTAATAGATTAAATGCATAATTAAGACAAAAATAGTTTAATTAAACTCTTAAATGATAAACACACGTTGTTTTTCTTTTGCTTAGATCGATGGCTCTTTTTTAAATCGAAGTATTAATACATAATATGTAATCTTTAAAAAAAAAAGCGCAATTATTAATACATAATATGTAATCTTAAAAAAAAAAGCGCAATTATTTTGTTTAAGTTTTAAAAATACATATAAAACTTCATATCTGTAAGGTAAATAGTACAATCCCTAAACGATCTCAAAACAATCGTTCTTCTAAAGGCTTTTTTTTTTCTGCTTCAAAAACTCCCTCCAAATTCACACTTAACGTATTCGGTAAAGGAACGGATGCTGAAATAATAAAACGCGTTTCTATCTTTCTTCTTCCTAATACCTAAACAACTAAATGAAATACCCGTATGTGATAATAACTTATACCGAGTCTAAAGTCCGGAATACTAACTCTCATTTTGCAGACAATCGGGCTTCGTATGAATCCCGAAATGAAGGTAGTGTTTGAATTTCGTTTCATTCTGTTTTTCAGCAGAAACGAGTATTCAAAGAAACGATTCGGTAGTTTGTGTTAGAGGTAGTATTAGTAATCATTCGTATTATTGCAATTATTTATTAACAAATACATCCGGTTTGCAACAACTCTAAATACCTATCATTCTATTTGTATTATAGTTATTCTCGAATCTCAAATGATTTGGATTTCATATGGCTTGTTTATTCATTTACTTATTTTATTATGACAAGAAAAAGAAATAAGAAGTGGATATATTTTTTATAAAGCAAATGATAATTAAATGATAAATCAAAATGTGATTCAAAATACATATCAGAGTATCAAAATATATAAGTCACACAGATTTCATTCACATATGAAGAAATTGAAATGTTTCTCATTTTCTTATAAATGCATAAAATGATTTAGAAATGTTATTAATCATTTTACGATAATTTTTAAGACTTGACAAACACAGAAATGTTATCATGAGGGAGAAATTAGCAGTCGCGTACGGAAATTTAGTTTAAAATGCCGAATTTCATAGAATGTTTGACAGTTTTCATTTCATAGATTTTTCAAAACATTTTTCAATCTCATAATTTCCGAATAAGTACACTTGCAAATTTCTCGAGATTAAAATTGCTTTCACAAATGTGTCAGATGTTACCTCATTTTGATTTGAGTAGACCTTTTACAGAATCAGAAAGATTCGCATTATTGAACAAGGGGGGGGGGGGGGTAAGGATTTAAGGTATGTTTATTTTTTAAAGTAATTTTTAGAATATTTCTGCAGTACAGCGCGTGTGTGTGGGGGGGGGGGGGGCGTCATGAATCCGTGGCCTCACCGTTAAACCCGCTATTGAGTTACGTATATGAAAATTGAGTTCCACCCTGCATTTTCTTAAGCGCCCCCCTCCCATTACTCATTTTTAATTATAGCTCTGAGACAATTATGCATTGCATTTTAATCAGGGGCGTAGCGAAGGGGGTGTTATGGGCGGCTCAGCCCCCCCTAAAACATTTTGAGCCTACCCCCTCCCAGGGCCGTAGCTAGAAGTGTACGATAGGGGGGCTCAGGGGAATGTAGGGGGGGGCTCATATTTTTTTGTTCTCTCTCTAATGCAGAAAGATAAATTAGTGCATATTCACATTGTAGGTACTATGTTTCTCATTAAACTGTTGTAATAACTTCATTTTATGCTAAGAAAAGTATATGATGATGAAAATTTTGAATGTATAACTGGTGCAAAATTAAACATCCTGTTAGCTCCATATGTACCAATAGGATGAGGGAGTGTTGAAACACGTATTTTAGATACAATTTAGTAAATCTGCAAAACTGTGAAAGAGTCTCAAAACTAAATTAGATTTTTGAACAGAATTTCATTTGAATTTTGGGAACATTTTGTGGCCTTGGAACTTTCCAGGGGGGGGGGGGGCTGAGCCGCCCATAGCGCCCCCTTAGCTACGGCCCTGCCCCCCCCCCAAAAAAAAAATATTCCTAGGTCACTAAATGAATTTATGTTCCAAAAACCGGAATGAAATTCTATTGAAAAATCTAATTTAGTTTTGTGGACCTGTCACAGTTTTGAAAAAATACTAAATTGTAACTAAAACAAGTATTTCAACACTTGCTCATTTTACTTGCACTTATGAAGCCAACATGATGTTTAATACTGCACTAGTTATGCGCTCGAATCTTCCATAATCCTAGTCTTTCTTAGCATAAAATGAAGTTATTACAACAGTTTAATCAGAAACATAGTAACTAAACTACAGTGTAAATATGCAGAAATTTATTTTTCTGCCTCACAGAGAGAGAAAGAGAAAAATATATGAGTTATCCCACTACATTTTCTTGACCCTCCTCCCTCCTCCTATCCCTAATTATTGACTTTTCGCTAAGGCCCTGGTTTTAATATTCTATTTGCATTTTTTAAATAAAAGTTCGAAATTTCAATAAATGTAACTTTTACGGATAGATGGCAGCACTAACTAATACGAATTCTAATGAAAATCACTATAATCACAGGCGATAAATCAATAAATAAACTAAAAAACTTTGTAAAATCACCATAAAATGAAAAATTAAGCAGGACGCGTTTCGAGCTACAACAATAACAGCATGGTGATTTTACAAAGTTTTTTAGTTCATTTATTAGTACGAATTCTTCCAAAGATTATTCTATAAGATGTATGCCGTATGCTCGATGACTGCGAATACCCAGTTTCTGAACAGTAACGACTAACGAAACGAATACTTTTTAATGGGTAGACAATTCTAAATCAACGTTACCATACGGGTATTCATTTTATCGTTATTTTCACAGCACTAATAATAAGAAATAGGAAATTCGAAACCAGGAAAAACAAAGACTGGAATAAAAGTAAACCTGTAAGTCATGCTGTATCACAATAGTTATGTATTACAATACATATATATATATGTTTGTATGAGCTGTTAAGGAAGCAATATGGCTAACAATCTGTTTTTTCCCGGTCTTTTGACAAAATTTGATGTTTGTTTTTTGTTTGTTTTTTTTGCGCTCCTTTGACAAAATTCATATTTTTTCCGTGATACTTTGACAAACTTTGCATTTTTTCGCAACCTTTTGCTTTTTTGAGGTTTTTTTTATGAAATTTGTTGGGTTTTTGTATTTTCAATCTTTTCACAAAATTTGTCATTTTCTCGTAATCTTTTGATGAAATTTGCCCTTTTTGTGGTCTATTTACCAAATTTGTCGATTTTTGGGGGGAGGGGGATCTTTTGTCGAAATTTATCCCCTTTTTTTTTCAAGATTTTTTTTGACGAAATTAGCCGGGGGGGGGGGGGGGGGGGAGCGTAATAGTTTTACAATATTCGCTTTTTTTTTTTTTTTTTTTTTTCATTTTTCTTTTTTAATGATACTTGGACAAAATTTGTGTTTTTTCGCAATCTCTTGATGACATTTTGTCATTTTCTCGCAATCTTTTGAAGAAATTTGCCATTTTTGGAATCTCTTGTCGAAATTTGTTTTTTTTTTTTTTTTCCCATGATTTTTTTATGGATTTTACCATTTTTCCGCTTTTTTTTTTTTTTTTTTTTTTTTTTTTTTAACTTTGCGTTTCTCTAGAGATTTATGCCAAAAATTGCTGATTTTTCTGCGAACAATTGTCAGAATTGGTTTTTCTATTTTTGAGACCATTTGTAGAAATTCATGATACAATTTATGTCCAAATTTTGGAATTTATGACTTTTTTTTTTTTTTTTAATTTTTGGAAATGATTACATTAATTTTTCAGGAAATTTGGAATATTCCCTGATTTATAGTTTAATGAGAAATTGGTGCTTCGTCAGTCGGATGAGGTGCAGATCATATTACAATGGCACATGACAAATGATTTCTGGCAAACTTGTTTAATAGTTGAAAAGAGTCTGCGACGTGCATCGCAGTGTTGTACTGATTCTGTATGATAGATTAAAATCCAAATACATTTTATTATAATACATTCTAAACTAAATAATGTGGGTAGTGATGTAATTAAAAATCCTCTCTAACATAAATTTAATGTCAAATGTTTCAAAAACTCAAAATCAAGTCATCTTACAAAAAACGAAAAAACATTAGTCACCAACCTTGTGCCAAACATTTACTGTATTTTTGGGAGTATGCACTGTACTTCTGAAAATATGTTAAAATAAAACAAATATTCATCAGAAGCGCTGC
This sequence comes from Maratus speculifer, assembly GCA_964019185.1. NCBI lineage: Eukaryota > Metazoa > Arthropoda > Arachnida > Araneae > Salticidae > Maratus > Maratus speculifer. Next base: position 245,238,487 of record OZ025295.1, on the reverse strand, counting down.
TCTTTTTCATATTTTGTGGTGATTTTTTTTTTTTTTTTTTTTTTTTTTTTTTTACACTTGTAAAATGAATCCAATTTCAAACTGTTAGTACAATATAGTATTTTGTCCCTTTTTATGATAAAATTCATTTTGAATTCAAATTTTTTTCTTATGTGATTCTTTTTTTTGTTTAATTTTCATGAATTTTTCATATGATTTTTATAGTTTTTTTCCCATTTTTCGAAACAGAAATAGAAATTCTTATTAAAATATTAGTCTAGTACAGTAATTATGCTCTTTGCAATGTTTAACTTTTTTTTTTTTTTTTTTTGTAAATTTTAGCTTTTTTAATAAATAAAAAAAAAAAATGTTTTAATTCCCCCCCCCCCTTCCCCTAAAAAAATTCTTTTATTAAATAAATTTTATTTCACAATTTACGGCAATTTTTTTATGTTTTAAAATGTATTAATATTAATAATAATTTTTTTATTATTATTAATAGCTAGTATTAAAATCTTATCCCAATATAGCAAATTTTGCTCACATTTCAATAATGTTTAATAACATTCACTGTCGATTTTGAATGCAATTTTGTATTAGTTTCAATTAAATTTTTTATATTTGTAAAAGGAATACAATTTAAATTTTTTAACTTAATATTTTGTTTCTCTGCGATTTTTGAATTTTTACGCTTATTTTCTTATTTTTTGTGAATTTTGCTTTTTTAAAATTTGTTTTTACCATTCACAAATATTTAAAATTCAAGATAATATTTAATTAAAAAAAAGGGGGGGACACGCTTTTTAATTCCAAATTGTTTGTCATTATAAAAAATATTAAAGTATAAAAAAATACATAAAATATGACTTTAACAGAGAATTTTTGTCATTTCTCTAACTTTTATTTATAGGGCTTCAAAATGCACCAGGTGTCAATGCTTGGTATGAGCAACACCAAAAGAGGTTTCCTTGCAAATAAAATGCTAAAAAATTATTGTGAAATATACAAATGAGTATCACAACTGAAAGTACCCATTCAGCAATAATTGTTCATAGACAGTACTATAGCTGAATTCTTTTATGAATGTAGAATATAAATGTAAATAAACAATGAATGTTCTGCATAAAATAAGCTCTTCTTGTAGTGTACCTCAGAGAAGGATTTCAATTTCAATATGTTTGCTGTAGTGCAATATCATTAAAATACCCTACCAATGATTTTTTCCTTTTGACTATAAAGGAATTTCGATTATCAATATAAATCAATTATAAATACTACACACTTCATTTATCAGGGTTGGCACGATTTAATCCTTTAACGATCATAGCATTTTCATTGCTAAGATGTCGAAATAAATGAATGACACTGGTAATTAAGAACAAATATATTTCTAAATAAGAAAACGTGATTTTTCACATACAAAATAAAAAGGATATTTCTAGATAAAAAATACCGTTGTCAGTGTTGCGTATCGGAATTAAAATTTTGTGGTTTCGTGGCGAAACCAATGAACGTTAAAGGGTTAAACCAGTTGGTTTTAACCATGGTTTAAACCAAATGTTTTTTTTCTCAAAGAAACCAATTGGTTTTTTTTTTAGAAGAAATCTAATAGCATTTTCTCTTTTTTCTTTATAATTTACATGTTTCCGTTTATTGTATATAAATAATTTCTATTTTTAAACTTTATTTCAGGATTACATCCCTACTATATATAAGGATTATATATAGTAGGGATGGGACGAATAGTGATTTGACCGAATACCGAATATTCGACGGCCGAATATCAACTTTTTTTTCCAATAAAGAAAATAAATTTTGATTATACATAATTTAAAAAATAGGAGCTCATTAATAATTATTACTCTTAAATGTGCTTTTAAATGTATTTTAAGTTTGAAAAACTTATTTTAACACAAAAAAAAAATTATGAAATTGCATTATATTCTTATATCCTAATCTATATATATAAAAGGAATTCTGAGGATAATTGAGGCACAGATAGGCTCTCATCCTCTATACCTTTTATTTATAGAGATTTTACACAGCTTAGGTAAACGCAGAAGAAATATAAAACAGATAATGTATTTATCACAAAAAATCGTCTGCTAAGAAAATCTTTTTTCATTTTGAACTCTATAAATAAAAGGAATAAAGCAGAAGAAATATAAAACAGATAATGTATTTATCACAAAAAATCGTCTGCTAAGAAAATCTTTTTTCATTTTGAACTTCTATAAATAAAAGGACAGATAGGCTCTCAAACAGTGAATCGTCGAATATAATTGAAGAACAAATGGAAGAACAAATGGAAGAACAAATGGAAGAACAAATGGAAGAACAGATGGAAGAACAGAAAGAAGAACAGATGGAAGAACAAATGGAAGACCTCTTCATTAACAATAAAAAAAGATATGCAAACGAAACCCCAGAACACCGAGAAGAAAGACTGGCGAAGAAAAGAGAGCAGAATAGAAAAAGAAGAGAAAATGAGACTGAAGAAAAGAGAAGAGAAAGATTAAGTAAGCAAAGATTAATAAATCGAAAGATTCTCAGCGATGAGACTGAAGAAAAGAGAAGAGAAAGATTAAGTAAGCAAAGATTAATAAATCGAAAGATTCTCAGCGAAGAATCAGAAGAAAAGCGTCGAGAGCGATTGTCCAGAAATGATGAGTATAAGAAAAGAAAATTATATGAAGAGAACGAAGAACAGAGACTTCACAGATTGAATGAAAAGAAATGTTATGATTACAACAGAAAATACATCGTCGTTGGATCTTGTTACAACAGAGCCTTCTTCAGAGCCTTCTTGCTATTTTTTGATGAACCCGGGCAACGCCGGGCAGAACAGCTAGTGTACATAAAATTGATTTTCAGTAAGTCAGGACGGGAAAATATTTCCATTAAAATATGAAGAATGTACTTCACTTTTACTATCAAAAGATACTTTTGTCCTTCGTTACATCCAAAATCAATAATATTCTTAATCTTTCTCTCTCAGAATGTCAGAACTCACGAGAAGATATTTTCTGAAATAATCTTTAATAAAGTATATTTGATCATTTGGAGTTTGTGTCCCTAATGATAAGCAAATTCGTAAGAACGAGACTGTTCTGAAATCAGTTGTCAAGCTTTAAATTACAAATTATGTTAAAGCAAAAGGTTATGCTTAAAGTAGAATGCATAGGTTGACAAAATCTTTGACATTTGAATTGCTGGATACAATATTCAACTTCAATATTCCACTTATTCAACAAGCATTAAAAGGATAAACAAAAATTGATAACAACATGAATGAAGGAAGATGTAAATAAAAAATATATAGCTAAAAATGTTACATATTTAAGTCAGTAATTATCCAAATTATTTAAAAGTGAAAACTATAGAATAAAAAAATTATTTTGTTCAGTATTTAGAATTTATGCTTAAATATTTATAAAATTATCTTCATAAAGCAAATTGTGTCATCTAATGCTTATCTAGTTTGACACCAGTTCTGTTTTCAGATGTACTGTTGTATTTGGAATAGTGATATTTGATATTTAATTTTGAAAATGAATCTTCGTTAATACACCTAGTGAATGAATTTTCTCATTCCTTACTTTATAGAAAATAAGTTATGAATTTCATAAGAGCCTTTTTTATATGTGCATGGAATTTGCAGACATTAATAAATATTAGAGTGTTTTAGAATAAGGCAGTGGTTTTTTTCCCCTCTATAAGTGTTTTTATATCTTGAATTGTAATATCATTCTCAAATGAAGACATTTCCTGTACAATTAAATCTTCAACCTGGACAGCAATTTGTAAAATATCACTAACTTTCATAGGAAATACAGAAAGACTTTATATTTTTTAGTATCTGAATAACTGTATATTTTGTAAGTAAGAATAAGAAGGACTTCATGAATGAAGTAGCAAATTCGGATTAGAGAGGAAAAAAAAATTGTAAGAAATGAAATTCTTTAAATCCTAAATTTATTTGGCAAGATATCTTTCACTATTCGGTGAGATTTTAGCAATATTCGGCAAACTATCTCTAAATATTTGGCTACAGGTATTCAGCTGAAGTATTCGGTCAACAAGCCTTCAATATTCGGCAAAAGGGCCGAATACCGAATAGTGGCCGAATATTCATCCCATCCCTAATATATAGTGGGTTTAGCTGATTTTTTGTGTGTAAGATTAAAATCATTGGTAAATATATCTATTGCTCTAATGAAAATGCTTCAAACATGTGAATTGAACAAAGATAAAATAGATTTAAAATATTCAATGTTTAGTATAAAAAATTTTAACTTTTTAAAAAATGTAGATTATTTAATGCAATTAGTAATGATGCTCTTTAAGATTTTGCTCATGCTGTAAAAGAAATTTTTCTTGATTGGGGAGATTATCTTGAAGAATTAAAATCAAAATATGAAGTTGAATAAGAGAGTATTCAAAGATTGGGTGTTAGTTATAGCATTTAAGTAATAAGAATCTTATTATTTGTTTTTTTATGTCATCTGCTAATCTAAAGACCAAAAATGTTGACTTCAAATCGTCACTCAAAAAATAAAATCCCGATCAGTATTTAAAATTTATTATTTGAATAATTGTGGAAAATATATTTATCAAACTACATCTAAATGTTTGTTATTAGCAATCAAACGATTGTTTAAAAATTTTCTCAGCATTAATATTTCACTGCTTAGGACAGTTTATTCTTTGAACATAAGACTGCTAGCTAATACTATTTAAATAATATGAATATTTTTCCATTTTCTATATAAATTCACTTTAATTATTTAAGTTATTTTTAAATGTAAATACACTAATAATCAAACAATGTCTATTTTTATCAATAAAAATGCATGTATATGTAATAAGAAAGGATGTTTTAAAAAACCCGGTTTAAACAACAACAACAAAAAAAAAAAAAACAGGTTTATTTGGTTTTTTAGCAACCCTGTCATTTACTATATCGAACATGCCATAGTATATGCAACAATGTCTCTTTTTCAGCATTTGGACAAATTTCTGCTTTTTTTAAATCAATTGGCAATTTTTGTGAAATTGTGTAAAAATTAAAACGGAAATTATGTTGATGTATGTTGCAAATGCAAAACATTGACAATGTTTGATGACACATTGACATGACACAATTAGATGGTATTACAGAAAAGTTCATGTCAAGAAAAGAATAATTTTGAATCCTGCTCATTAAATTTGTAGCTCATTAATAGTTCTTATATGAGCATATGATTATTTCGCGAATTATCATTTTTATTTATTTATTTATTTTTGTAAAATTTTGCAAAATAAGTTTGTCAATCAGTCACCAAAAAAAAAAAAAAACTCTTCTAGAATTTCATTAATTGCTTGCAGAAGACCATGAATTTTTTTTATCACTCATGAAATAAAATTACAAATACTGGTAACTAGTTGTGGATAAAATTTTGAATTTTGCTAGTCAATCACAGAAAAAAAAAATCCAGAATTTCATCTAACAGTAGTGAAATAAAATTGTAAATTTTGATATTAGCTTGTTCATAAATTGTTATGAGATTGAGAGTATTGTCAAATGATTGCATAAAAAATCACGAATTTCATTAATCGGTCATACAAAGTATGCTGTATTTAAGTAAAGCAAGCCTTTATTCTTCTATGACTAATGATGTATTTTTTCTAATTATTTTAAATTTCAATGCTATCATACATATTTTCTTTATCTTTTTTCTATTTTGTTTAGGAGTATGGCTGCATTTGCTGGTATGTGCGATGGTGGATCTGCTGAAGATGGATGTGTAGCTGCGTCTCGCGATGATACAACTATAAATGCTATGGATTTGGTGTGTAATTTAAAAAAGTTTTTAAATACTGTAAAACTGATTTTTTTTAAATCTATATAACAAAAGTATATTTGTGAAGATGTGAAGTAAATTTTTTAATAACTAAAGAAAAAAAAAAGTAACTTTGCTTACTTTTGATGTTAAAAGTTCGTTTCAGCTCTTTGGCTGTATCAGTCATTCGTGATGTTTATGCATAAGATATTAAGTTTTTAAATGACTTACAGTGATCTTTTAATTTTGCCATGAAATAACTTTATGATTTTTTGTTATTTAATATATTAAAAATATTTTTTAATCAAATCTCAAATGTAGCACAAAGTTTTGATTACTTTTTAGTAATTAGGATGTAGTCAATACTGCAGCACCATCTCACAAAATGGTTCAAAAAGATCTACTAAAAAAAAAAAAAAAAAAAAAAAGGTGAACTGCATAAAACTACTTTGAAAGTAAAATTGTTTGAAAATTTAGGCAGACTTTTTTAATACAGTAAAACCCCGATAATTCGGATTAATTGGGACCAGACCCAATCCGGATTAACAAAAATCCGAATAATCCAGGGAATTAGAAAAAAAAAATGAAATAAAATAAAACATACTTACAGAAAATCACCTTTATGTTAATCTGATTGAATATTTAGAGACAGTAAAAATGTTTACTTTGCTTAATTCTTTTGAAAAGATTTCAGAAAAAGATTTTTTTTAAATTCAGAATACGACGATGAAACATGTTAATGTTACGGAAGTTAGCCAATCACTTCTCAAACTTGAAAAAAAAAATGACCGAACCTATCTGGATTATCTGGATTAACAGGGTCCAAACTAGCGGGGTTTCTATTGTACTTATAATTAAAAATATATATATATATATGTGTGTGTGTGGCACTCGAGGACTGCCGCAGTAATTGCATATCATTTTTTATCATTGCATTTCATTTTGCAGCTCGAAACGCGTCCTGTATAATTTTTCTTTTTTATGGTGATTTAACAAAGTTTTTATATTTATTGATATATATTTATCGCCAGTATTTTCGGTGTTTCTCAATTAGCTGGAGTGTTAGGTTTTTTCTTGTTATGGAATTTCTAGATTTGGTCGCTGTGCTCAAAGCCCGCCATAAAAGCTATGCAATAGCTTAAAAGATATTTTTATGTGAAACTAAATTAAGGAGTTAATTATTACATGGTTTATTTTACAAATAAATACTATCGCTGCATGTTAAAATATATTATACCTGTTATATTTCTTCCTAATCAGTATTTCTGACCTAAATTTTAATTGTTTTAAGCTTCATGAAAGCAGTTATGATACTGGCAAGGCACTCCAAGCACTTGTGAAAAATCCCATTCCTCCTGGAATCGAGAAAAAATGGGTTGAAGAGGAACAGGTAATTTGTATTTTCCTTCAAGTAAAAATTGGAAACTTAATTAAATGTTTGCCATAAAAATGTTAAATTCAAATTATAGGTGCTTTTCCATTAAACAAATGTTGATTGCAGCTTTGTGTTAACAAGTGTAATAATATGATAATAAATTGTTGCTTATTAATACTTTCAAAATTTCTTTTGGGGGGTGATTTTTTGGAAATATTTTAATGTTTCTCACACAATCTGACAATTCTTAAATGCTGAATGTTCTGAGTTTAAATACTTCCAAAGCATAGTGAAAAATACCCAGCATACCCAGGGACTGGGAAATTTTGAAAATACTTAGGAGCCAGCTTGTAGAATCATTTCTCTGACATTAACGCATTCACTGCTAAAATGTAACACTGGTTTTTCATAGTCATATCCGGCTATTTTTGAGTGATATCTGTTATTTTGCAGTGGGTGTCAACAATTTAAATCAGATTTAAATCAACCAAATTTTTTTAAAAGATCATTGATTTAAATTAAATTTTTTTATAAATGTTTAAAATAACATAAAAGTATTAAAATCAAAGATTAATTTGGAATTTTTCTGCAAGTATTTTGCCTTATAAATAAATGAGAAAAAAAAAATAGTTTTAAAAAATTATTTCTAAATATAATTACTCAGAATTGTAAAACATTAAGTACAGTGAATTTGTAAAAGACATTTCATTCAAACATTTTAATTTAATATAATTTGTGATTTAATATAATTTATTCATTCGTTTATATCAGGGTTTGAAAAAACCCGGATTTTTTTGAAAAAGCCCAATCCGCTGGGCCCAGTAGTCTAAAACCTGGGTTTTTTCGGGTTTTATTAAAATTTTTTAGAGAACTCATCAAACTTCTAATTTTAATATGCATAATACCTAAATTTTTCATTTATCAGTGAAACAAGGGTATAATTTTGCATTAAGTATGGATTAACAGTAATAAATATATATAAAAAGAAAAAAAAAGTTTATTTAAAAAGATTATTTTGTATCTCATGTAACTAGATTACTGTAAGAATAATATATTATGCCAAGTACAACTGAATTTCTTTATATAAACCTTACATAAGTTAAACAGACTAATAATTTATACAATTTCTTCCATTTACTTCAATCAGAAATCATAAACATATTTATTTTTTCAGAAAAGCTTTGTGGGTTGGGGAAAATCGCAATAATTCTGCCTATGGTAAAATAATATAGTTTCTTTCATTCATTTTAATCAAAAATCAGTCAATTAAGGGGATTTATAATAATATTTTTGAAAATTTTAGCTAAATCTACTATATATAATGCAACAGTATTACGTTTGTAAATTCAGAGCACAAATGGAAATGCACTTTTACTAGCTTTGTTGTTTAATAAACTCCTAAATGATTATGAAATTTGTTCCAAACCAGATCAAATGTAGAAAAGTATTGTTCTATTGAAGTAGAAATAGTCCATGCTGAATGAAAAAAAAAAAAAAAAAAAAGAAAAACTGACAAAATCCATGAGGAAACTTATCTTTTACACTCTTTATATATATATATATATATATATTAGATTATATATATATATAATCCGTCATTGTGTTGAAAATTACTTTATAACACTTTCATTAAGCATTGAAGCAGGATAACAAGTAGAATGATTAATCTTAAAAGCTATAACAATGCAAGCAAACAGGATGGGGTTCAAGTTTCAAATGCCACTTTTAGGTATACATTAAAATTTAAAGTACAGTAGACTCCCTCAAATCCGCACAGCTTGGGACCAGAGGTTTTACGAATTTTAGAATTTTGCAGATTTCTGGTCATTGCTTTGTTTACCTTTTTAAAAAAATAATTTGAATGTAATGAATAATGAAATCAAAAGTATAATGAATGCATACAATATACTAAAATATTAAAATAAGTAATAAACTAAAATAATAAAAATTTAGATATTTTTTAAAATGATTAAAATACTAAAAAGAAAGGTCAAGTTAATAATCAATAATGTACAATTAAATATTCATTATAAAAGAGGAAATGTGTTTTTCCTAAATTATTCAATAAGGTACCTCATAAAGGTACATTACTAATTCACATCAGGATCATAAAATAATGAAATTTTATTTCAGGTTTAGCCAGACTTAATAACTAAAAAAGCTTGATTAACACATAAATGTATTTGGTAAGATTGTGATTACCAATGATATTAGCAATATCTTTATTTTTTCAGATGTAAATTATTCTTTCTTCATGAAAAAACATGAATTCAATAATCTTAAGAAAAATTAAAAATTAAAAAATCTATGGAATTGATATAAAACTGAAAAAATCAAGTTTTGCACCTACATCTGAACTGAATGTTTCATTGTTTATATCCGTAAAATATTTGTTTATTTTAGAGAGTTGCGGATTTTAGGAGTGCGGATTTGAGAGAGTCTACTGTACTTGAATGCAATCTAAAATACAGGCATAAAGATCTTCCTTCTTTACAAGCTAATTTCTGCTTTTTTTGGTCATTTTATCAATACTCAAATTCCTTTAAATCTGGTTCTTTTGAACTATATTTAAATTAGTATTTATCTTTGCATTCTCATACCTTAGGTTAAATAATGATACACTTGTGAAAAAACGGAAAATTTTGAAAAAACCCACAAATGGGTTTTTGATGGGTTTTTTCAAGTGGGCCCGCCTGAAAAAACCCGGGCGGGTTTTTTTGGGCTGGGCCCACTTGGGCGAACCCTGGTTTATATAAAATAAGCTTGGCAAGTATAGTAAATTTCTGCAAAGTAAGAGAACAATAACCAGAATCTTATTTTCTCATTCTACTTTTGCAATATTAAATTTATACCAAATATTGGAGCTAAAGAAGAATTGTAGAATGACATCTACATAAAAGCTAAAGTTAAAAAAAAAAAAAAAAAAAAAAATGCATAAAGAAAACTAATTGGTATAAAAATGTCAAGCATAGCATTTGGTTAGCATATACACTGGTGTCCAAAAGTTAAGCATAATTGGTAATTAATAGGGATGCACCGGATACTGATTTTGCCGGATATCAGATACCGGATATCCGATATCCAATTTACCTGCCAGATTCGGATATTCGGTACTAAATATGTTTTTAGTTATGGTGAATGTTTGTTGACTTCTTTATCCAATGCCATCTCAAATAATAAATTGCAAACATGTTTCACGCACAATTATAACATTTTAAATGTATTGAAATATATTTTTCAGAAACTATATATCTTTGACTATCAGGGCTTGAAATTCAGGTTTTCCCAGGAGGAGAGAGTTTCCTTCATAACATTTGTAAATGCAGGGGAGTTAAACTATATAAGAGGGAAAAAAATATTTTTTTTTAACCCTATTATTTTTTACCTGCCACTTAAATATTTACAATTTATACCGACATGACAAATTTCCATTGAAATAATTTAAATATACAACTCAAGATAATAATCCAAATTGTTTATTTTAATTAAAACAAAGGAAAAGAATCAAGCTTCATATATATAACATATCTGTTTTTAAATTTTTACTCAGTGTTATGAACATTTAATAACTGAGTTGCTAAATGAATTTTTTAATTTAGATTTTGTTCGATTTTGTGTAGTTTAGAATCTTTTATAGCTTACACTTTTGACAAACAGAACAGAGCAACTTTTCTAATACATTAAATTATTGGAAATACTTGTTTTTGATTTTTTCTTCTTATTTTATTTTTTTTTTTTCTTAATTTTGTAAAATCTGGTGTGCATTCATTTTTAATTTGCTTGCGAGAATAATGCATGTAGGTGATTGTATCGTCAATATCCTTCTGTGATTGTACATCGCTTAGTGGATGTTCAACTATGCATTGGAATTTTAAACCCATAAGGAATTCCGAAAATGGCATAATCAGTAGATTTCTTCTATTACATGAGAAATGGTTTATTTAAAAAAGTCATGCCCTAATTTCTGTGAACTACGCACATCAACTATTTAAATGGTTTCCTTGAAGTTCATCTTTTTTTTTAATCATTTGGAAAACGGTTGTTGTTATCGCTCGAGAATGGACCTTGTGGTGTCTGCATTTTATTTTGTTTATGATTCGTCCAGGGATATTAATGTTTAATCCATGACATACGTAATATTTGACTCTTATTACATAAATCATGTTTTAACTCATTGGGAAACATTTAAACATCTTGCTTTGGGCAATGGATGTCCATATTTTATTTATTTATTTTACGTACTTCTTTAAATTTAGAAGAATTTTTATTTGAATAGAAAATCAAAATTTCATTGTTAATAAAGAAGAGAGTAGAAAAGTTACAAAATGTGCAGGTGCAAATTATAAGATATGGGAAAAAAAAAACAAATACAAAATGAAACATTTATGAAAGATTGTCTTTTAAATAAAAAATGAGGTAAGATTATTGAGCCCACTGATGAGGAAATGTGCGATGATTTTGAAAAATGGAAAATCTAATGTTGAACCATTGATTGTATAAAAACATGTTCTCTTTTTTTTCCAATGAGCAACACAAGATTTAATCTCATTTTGTTTAGTGCTAATTCCAGAAGCTCAGACTCTAGTGGCCATTACTGTCCTATTAGTTATTTCTTGCTTCGGCACAGGAAAAAAATCACAAAATATGTAAATCGGTCATAGAAAAAATATCGCTCATTTTGTCCGCCATGGCAAAAGTAAATTTTTAAAAATTGTTGACCTGTCTGAAAAAATTTTAACTTAGAGGGAACTTGAACAGTGGAAAATATAGCGGAATTCGTCAATCAATCACAGTAAAATATCGTGAAATTTGTTAATCTGTCACAAGGAAATATCATGAAATTCGTCAGCCAATAACAAAGACAAAACACAAATTTTTGAGCTGAACACAGGAAAATAATTGTTAATTTCATCAGAATGTCACAAAAACAAAAAGGGAAATTTGCCAATCAGTCGCAGAGTAAATAACTAAATTTGTCAATCTGTTGAGAGAAACAAATTGTGAAATTTACCAGTTAATCTCCCAAAAAAAAAAAAAAAAAAAAAAAAAAAAAAAAATTTGTGTGACGAGCAAACAAGAAAAATTTGTGAGAAAAATTACAGGCAGATGCAGAAAAACAATTTTGTATAATTGTCGTAAGAGCAAATGTGAGATTTGTCAATCGATAGTGGAAAATATCACGAAAATAGTCAGTCAATCCTGAGACTTGATGACCACTTCACAAAGAAAAAAAAATTCGAAAAGTAATTTTTTTTTTTTTTTTTTTTTTTTTAGAAACAGGAATGTCTTGCCCACAAGATTTTTTAGGGCATGAATCCTGCCATTCCCTCCTGAAATTCAAACATTTAAATACTCTGCCTATTTGTCAATGAACTGCTGATAATTGCTAATAATTTGCACAATGAAATGCTGATAATTTTTAGAACAAATTTTACATGTTTATTAATAAGTCTATAATTGTAAAGTATTTTCATAAAGAAATACATAGCACCTTTTTATAATGCGAACATAAAATGTCTTGCTAATATGCCAATGGTTGAAGAGTTATCTCCAAACATTGGTTTAATTTTTTTTCATGTTTTAATTATTTAATGTTATCTATCATTATCTGTTTACCTTAAGCTACATTTAATTTTATTTTAAGTTAAATCAGTTTAAAATTTATAAGCAAAAAAAAAACTTTTAAATATTTATAATGAAGTCATGAAAATAGCTAGTTGGATGCACCAATCCCAAAACTCTCTTCTATTTCATAGATCTCAATGTTTCAAAAAATATTACAAAATATTAATACTTCTTCAATATTATACCAACTTTTATTTTAATCTAGAATTTTTGCTTCAGTCAATTAATTAGATTAAGAATGAGTTAATCTCGATCAGGATATTTATTAAAATGTATTTTTGTTATTCTATTATACATCAGCTGTTTGCAAATAGCCAGTTTTAGCAAGATACGAAGTTCTTATTGCTGCACAAACCGTTAATTCACTGAGTAAAATGATTATGAAAAAAAATTACAATAAAAAGAATATTGCCCTCTTAAACTGATGGCATTGAGCTCACAGGCTACGCATACTAATTGTATATTACAGACTCATATTTTCAAGGGTTAATGCTGTTCGAAAAACAAATTAAGAGGGGGATTAGCTCCTGCCCATTTCCCCTTTTTATAATAAATCATTGGTTTCCCTAAACTAATCAGAGATATGCTTTATCACATAAAAAAACCTATATCCAAATTCATAGCAAATTGAATAATTCTTCATAAAAACCCATTTATATAATTTAAGAGGAGTTATCCCCCTTTATACTTAACCATTAAACTTCCAAAACTATTCTGAGATTCGCCTTATCAGAAAGAATGTACATCCAAAATTTAAAGCAAATCGGATAATTCTGCATAAAAACTCATTTACCAAATTTAAGAGGGGTTGGGGTAATCGCCTGTATCCCTTTTATGCTTAACAAGAACTTCATGGCTAATTAGGGAAGCACATTATCCCTATGAACCTGTATTCAAAAATTAAAGCAAATCTGTTAATTTTGCAAGAAAAATCATTTACCTAAATTAAGAGGGGTAGTCCCACCAATCCCCCATTTATACATATCCAATGAACTCTGAAAAAAACAAGGAAGTGCCTTATCACAATGAACCTATATCGAAATTTTGAAGCAAATCTGTAAATTCTGCATGAAAAACCCATTAAACTAGATTATGGCGGGGGGAGTCACCTCCCATTTCCCCCCTCTTAGACTTATCCAATGAACTCGCAAAACTGATCATGGAGATGTCCTCATCAGAATATGAGAATTTTGCATGAAAAACTCATTTATCTAAATTAAAGGTGGGGGATTAGCCCCCGTCCCCCCTCTTTATACTTATGCCCTCATCAGAATGATCCTATGTCTAAAATTTGAATGAAATCTGATAAATCTGTATGAAAAACCCATTTATCAAAATTACGATTGGAGAATTAGCTCCCAATTCCGTCTCTTTATACTTATCCAGTGAACTCCCAAAACTAATCATAGTGATGCCCTCATCAGAAAAATCCTATGTCTAAAATTTGAAGGAAATCTGATTAATCTGCATAAAAGACCCATTTATTGAAATAAGGGGTGGGGGATTAGCCCCCTGTTTCATCTCTTTATACTTATCAAATTAGTACCTAATACTAATCACAGAGGCGCCTCATCAGAATGATTCTATGCTTAAATTTTGGATGAAAATTGATAATTATGGATGTAAAACCCATTGATATAAATTAAGGGGAAGAGTATTAGCCCCGTTTCCCCACTTGTCGAATGAATTCCCAAAATTAATCAGGGAAACACCTTATCAGAATATACCTATATTTAAAATTTCAAGTGAATCGGATATTTTTATCATGAGTTACTGCATTATGCATTTACATACATACATACAGAATGGGCAAGCACATAAGCTCACAGGTTTCGATAGCCTCTGAGCTAAAAATTATTATTACAGTACCATCTTCTGGCAAAATATTTTTGAATTGAAAGAAGACCTGACAGCCTTTCCCAGAAACGTATTCAAAGAAATTTGTTTCATTTCAATGCATAACTTCATACAGTGTTTGTTGGTAGAATAATGAAAATGGTGCAAAAATTGTTATTACAGCACTGCCTTACAGCGAAATGTTTCCATAATAAATATGGATGTGCTGGCTACAGCCAAAGACAGAATATTTGGTTCATTCTATGTATAACTTCATACACATTTTGATGGTATGATCATATGATGGCAACACTCGGACAAACAGAGGTTTTGAATAAACATGTTTTTGGGATATTGGATCTCTAAAACATATAAATTCGTTGTAAAAAATTGATAACATTACTTTCTTCTATCAAGGATGGAAGAAAGTAAAAATAGGTCTGTTTAGTTGTTTAACTTAAAAACCAATTAACCCATTGTTTAAATTAAAAGAAAGAAAGAAAATTAATAAAATCATAGTTTAATAAACAACTTCAAATTTTATAAAGACTAAAGACAGAAAACCAACATTTAGAAATGCATAAACAATGCATGTAAAGGTAGCAAACAGCCATTTTTAATCTAATATTCGCTCCCGTAATTTGGCCTGCGCTTCTCTGTCGCTTTGCTCAACTTAGCTTTTTCTAGCATGCTGAGTTTTGTCCTGATGAAGAATCTCGGTAGTAGATTCAAAATGGCTGTTTGCTATCTTTTCATGCATTATTTATGCATTTCTAAATGTTGGTTTTCTATCTTTATACATTTTTGCAAAAATGGTTTATTTGCTTTTTTGACTTCAAATTTTGTTTTACAATATGAAAGTAAAGATACAATTTTCTAAAAGATATAAACGTAAGTTCTTGAATTTATTACAGCGTTTAAATATAAATCGTAGGAAAGCTGGCAATTCTTTAAACTTTTGAGAATTACTTTTTACTCATTGATAGGGAACTTATTATAACATTTCATCTTTTGCACTGCAAACAAAAGTTTTTATGCATTGTTTGGGATCAAACGATTACTGTTATTCATCTATATTTGCTTTGCTACATTCTACCGGATATCCGATAGAGAAGTCGGATATCTGGTGATTGTGATTAGGATATCCTATGATATTTCGAATACTAAAAAATCAGCCGGATATCCGTTGCATCCCTAGTAATTAAGTAAGTAATGAAAGAAATATAAATCAAAATGTGGTGAAATTCCAGGTGTGTAAACAAAATAGTATGCGTCATATATTTTCGCGAAGAGTTTCCCTGAAATCGAACATTGAACCGTCAAAAAATTGAAAACGAACGAAGATCTTTTGGATAACCCCGTCAAAACTAATGTAGCAAAAGCATTCAAACTGCACATTATGATTAAGTAGCTTATTGTAATGTACTGTTTATTTTTATAAAGATAGCATGTATACTCGTAGAGAAATTAAGGTTTTTATAAAAGCAGTCCTAAATTTTTCCAAGTTTTTTGCTTATAATTTGCAGAGTTCTTAATATAAAATAATGTTCTTTTCTGAAAATATGACAAACATCATTGTACACAATACCCTGTCATCAGAATTAAAAAATAATAAAAATTGTATGACAAGACAAATGAGCAGGTTTACTAAATAATTTTTTACTGTGCATTTGTGAACGCTATTAAAATTTCATTTGCATATTATGTTAGTTAAATGTGTAGAGCAACTTTTGTGAAAGCCTCAAAAACATAGCTTAAAAATTCTGAAAATTATCGTTGATAGAATGAGATCAAAATCCTTTATTCCCTAAATGAAACAAAAAGATGAGAGGCTGTATCCATATTCCATTGTTTAGTGCCTACACAATATTGCACGTACAACTATATTTGGATAAAACCACTGATTTTTTTTGCTTCCTTTTAGGAATAATGGATTTTGAGTTGATTCTATAGACGATCATTTTCAGAATTTTCAAGCTATGTTTTTGAAACTTTTACAGAAGTTGCTCTATACATTTAGCTAACACAATATGCAAAAGAAATTTTGATATCGTTGACGCATGCACAATGAAAAATTATTTACTAAACCTACTCATTTTTCATACAATTTTTATTATTTTTAAATTCTGATGACAGGGTATTGTGTACAATGATGTTTGTCATATTTTCAGAAAAGAACATTATTTTATATTAAGAACTCTGCAAATTATAAACAAACTAGTTGGATGTGCCAATCCCAAAACTTTCTTCTATCTCATACATACATTTTAATATTTAAAAAAAAATAGTTACTCATTTTAATGTTTTAATAATTTTAATTCAGTACGATACCAACTTTAATGTTCACCTTAAATTTCTGCTTCAATCAATTAATCGGAGTAAAAACGAATTTCCGTCTCTGCACGAGTCGATAGACAATAGAATATAGGCAGACTTTTTTTTTTTTTTTTTTTTTTTCAAATTCAGGAAGGACCTACTTGCCTTACCAAAAAATAATCATATACAAAAAATTTAGTTCAGTTCTAGAGCTAACTTCATGCACTTTTATGTGGTGCAATATTGAAAATGGCATAAAATTCACTATTACAGCGCCCCCTTCTGGCAGATTTTTTTCAGATTCAGGGAGGACCAACTAGCCATAGCCATACACTTACACAAAAAATGTTGTTCAATTCGATGCATAACTTCATGTACTTTTGGTCGATACAATATTGAAAATGGCACAAAAATTGCGATTGCAGCGCTCCCTTCTGGTGTATTATTTTCAAATTCAGGGAGGACCATCTAGCCATAGCCATACACTTACACAAAAAATTTGGTTAAGTTTGATGCATAACTTCATATACTTTTGGTCAGTACAATATTGAAAATGGACAAATATCGCGATTTCAGCGCCCCCTTCAGGCGGAATATTTCAAAACTGAAGGAGGACCTGCTTGCCACAGCCAGAAATATTCACAAAAAGTTTGGTTCATTTCTATGCAAAACTTCATACACTTTTTGATGGTAGAATGGCGACATATACACACAGACAGACGGACAGACATTTTGTAAAAACATGTTTTTTGGAATCTCTGAGCCCTAAAACATGTAAATCTGTCGAAAACCAGAAGTCGAAAAAAATTTCAATTACAATACTTTCTTCTATTAAAGATAGAAGAAAGTAAAAACTTTGGAAAATTTAGGACTGTTTTTATAAAAACCTTAATTTCTCTATGAGTATACATGCTATCCTTATAAAAATAAACACAGTACATTACAATAAGCCACTTAATCATAATGTGCAGTTTGAATGCTTTTGCTACATTAGTTTTGACAGGGTTATCCAAAAGATCTTCGTTCTTTTTCAATTTGTTGACGGTCTCCTGTTCGATTTCGGGGAAAACTCTTCGCGAAAAAATATGACACGTACTATTTTGTTTACACATACACACCTGGAGTTTCACCACATTTCGATTTATATTTCTTTCATTACTTACTTAATTACCAATTATGCTTAACTTTTGGACACCAGTGTACATACAATCAATAAATTAAAATTCAAACAATTAACTTTTTTTTTTTACTTTTTTTTTTTTTTTTTGCACAAAGCAAAATGAGTAGTTCTCAATAATATTTGTTAGTTTTATTATTTGTGCTATAACTACTGAAATTATTTACTTGCAATTTTTATTATATTAATTAATTGTTTCTTCTTGGCTATTTTTTAAAGACCCTTTAAAATTCACAAAATGCATCCTGCTTTTAAAAAAAAAAAAAAAAAAAAAAAAAAAGTTAAACTTTTCTATACATATATTTTTTTAAATGCATGTGTCTGAGACCTTACAGAGGTGATAGGACTTTATTTATTGGGAAAATACAGGATATTACTAAACCATGTTATTTAGCATTATTTTTCAATTTGTAATTTATACTTTTTTAGCTCACAGGCATAGCCTGAGAGCTTATGTGCCCGCCCGTTCTGTATGTACGTCTGTAACGCGATAACTCATGATAAAAATATCCGATCCACTTGAAATTTTGTATCTAGGTATATCCTGACAAGGCACTTCCCGGATTAGTTTTTGGAGTTCATTCGATATGTATAACAGGGGGAACAGGGGGCTCATGCCCCTCCCCTTAATTGATATGAATGGGTTTTTCATGCAGAATTAAGTTTTCGTTCAAAATTTAGATATAAGATCATTCTGATGAGGCGATTTCGTGACTGTTATTAGGTGTTCATTGAATAAGTATAAACAGGGGGAACTGGGGTTCTGATGCCCCTCCTCTTAATTTATATAAAGGGGTTTTTCAAGCAGAATTGTCAGATTTCGTCCAAATCTCTGAATAGTTTTGGAAGTTTAATGGTTAAGTATAAAAGAGGGGAATAACTCCTCTTAAATTATATAAATGCTAAATGGGTTTTATTAAGAATTATCTGATTTGCTCTGAATTTTAGATATAGATTTTTTATATGATAAAGCATGTCCTTGGTAGTTTAGGAGGTTCAATGATTAAGTATAATAAATGGGAAAGGGGGGAGCTTTTTCCCCTTCTTAATTTCTTTTTCGAAAGGAATTAACCCTTGAAAACATAAGGCTGTAAAGTACAATTAGTATGCGTAGCCTGTGAGCTCAATGCCATCAGTTTAAGTGGGCAATATTCTTTTTATTTAAATTAATGATTTTTTATTTATTACAATAAATAGCATATACAGGATCTGCATATACATTGTGTTTCAGAAAGGGCTCCCCAACTTTGAAATGACATAATTGCCAAGATGTGAAAGATAGAAAGGTGAAACAAGTGGTATGTTGGAAAGACAATTTTGAAATTTGTTATACTCCAGTTTGCAAAATTAGTTCCAGTATTGGCTTATAGATAATAGCACTAGCATATGAAGCCTTAAATAGTACTCAGGAATACAGAAAGTTCATGCATGAGTCTGTTTTACTGCTGACACATGAAAGAGAATTGTAGTAAATTAGTTACTATACGCCTTTTGAAGAACAGGATGCCATATTCTTTATAGCATTTCGTTTTTATTGTTATGGAATACAACTGATTAGGTGAAAATCTGATGAGTACAAAGCAGAGCTTTCAAAAGAAAAAAAGTTTAAAAATGTCCAATCTGGGAGGAAATTTTTTTAATTTATTCAACAAGTTTAAATGGATAGGAAGTGTGCCCGAGGATTTAGCCAAAAATGTGAGATGCAGCCAGTCAGTTATGACATGTCAAACTATGCAAGCAATCGATGAAATTGCTAAACGTAATCCTCAGAAATCTGTCAGATAAGCTGTTGCTGAAGCAGGATTCTCAAAAGCTATTATGTACAGAATAATGTATAAGGGCCTAAAGTTTTTTTTTTTTTGTTTTTTTTTTTTATAAAGTATTTCAGTGGCCGAATCATGGTTCTCAATTATTCTCATGTTACAGGCATAACTGTTTGAAAAATTGTAAAATTATCTTTGTAAATTTAATTTGCATAAGGGGGGGGGGGGCATGGGTGCAAGATCTTCAGTCTCAGGACTGATTTCAGTCTTGAAGAGATTTTTGACTAACTCAAAATTTTACTTTATAGACTTAAATAATAGCAGTAATATACTTAAATAATATACTTAAATTTTACCATCAAGAATATTTAATTACTTTCTTTTATTATAAAAGATCAATTTTTAGCCATAATGCAAGATTTAGAAATCTTCTAACCTTTTTGCATTTAGTTATTTCTAATGTTCAGAAAAGATTTCAATCTTGACTTTGATGGATTTCTTACACCCATGGGGGGTGCAAAAAAAAAAAAAAAAAAAAAAAAAAAAAAAAAAAAAAAAAAACTAGTTTTAAGCCTGTTGGTATGAAACAGCCTTCATATTCATTGGATCTCAATCCGTGTGACTTCTTCTTGAGAGGCTACTTGAAAGACCGTTTTTACTCTAAGAATTCCTAAATGGTGGAACATTTTAAACAATTCATCTGTGAGGCATGTACAGAGATATTGCAACGGGTGACTTCAAACTTTACTCCTTGATTGCATTATCTAATTGCAAAGAAAGGTAACCGTATCGAAGCCATTGTAATATGGTTTGACTGTTCAAAAAGCTCATTTTCAGACACTATTTCAAAGAATTGCTCTATGATTGCAGTACCCTCTGATGACCAATTTTGGAACTATTTCTGCAAACTGTTGTTTAACAAATACCAGACTTGTATATCCAGCATATTGTTTGTTTCACTTTTTTGTCTTACAGTTTAGCAGTTATTGTCATTTCAAAGTTGGAGGGTCCTTTCTGAAACACCCTGTAGTTTTCTTGATATTTACGAATAATGTTTTTATTAGTGTTATAACCAACATTTGCTTTTAGTGTGAAGTGACATTTATCTAATGGAAAAGTACCAAGTTATGCTTCTATTGCATCTTATTTATGTATCTTTCATTTTCATATAGAAACGTTTTGTTAAGGGATTAAGACAATATGGAAAGAATTTTTTCAAGATCCGTAAAGAACTGCTTCCCCACAAAGAAACAGTATGTTAATATTCATTTTTCTATTTTCATCATGATATATTTATTTAATAATTAATTAAATTTTCTAGTATTTAGACATCTTTAGATCAGAATGGGTATGTTGTGTATTTAAAGGATAAAAGCAATTCATTACATTACATTATTACTATCAAAGGTTGATTGAAGCAGGTTATTTTTGTAAGATTTGTTAATTTTTTTTTTTTTTTAATAGCATTTTGTAACATAAAATGTAATCCAATCGTTCAAATTTGAATCCAGCATTTATATTATCTGTTAACTACATTAATGATAATAATAATTGGTCTCAACAATTTTATTTGCACTGCCAATTTGGCCATAAGAAATACATGCTAATGTAGCTATAGTTATTCCAATTAATCATCACTTTTTCAGTCATATATGGGTCATTCCATGCCAAATCAACCAGTGACTGAACCTGACCCTTTCAGATTTTGATGAAATTCTTAGGAATCGTTCTGCCTGATGATATAAATGAGAATAAATGTTCATAATATTTTTTTCACATTAAAATTTTATATAGTTAATCATTTAAATTTTGAAAAATCATCATTTTTTGGCTTACTTACATGTTTTTAAATTTGAATTTCTCAATTCTATTAAACATAGAAAATTTTATGACCACTCATTTCAAAAAGGAGTTCATAAGATTTAATTTGATATGCAAGTTGACTATGTATAGTTAAAATAAATAAAATTTTAAAAATTTAAAAAATTGAAATTAAAAAAATTTTTAGATAGTCATTTTTAAAAATTTTGAAAAATTGTATGTTTGTTGTAATACTATAAGCTTAAAATTCTGAAATGTTTAGAGTGGGACCTCAATGGGATCAGGAGCTATTAAATAAAAGCAAAAATTACCATTAAAATAACAATTTAATTCTATCTATTTTGTTATTTATTTATGCTTTGTATGGTAATTTTCAGATTTTATTTCATAACTCCTGATCCCATTGAGGTCCCACTCTAAAAATTTCAGAATTTTAAGCTTATAATATTACAACAAACATACAATTTTTTTATAACAGACACCAAAAAAATTCAGAATTTTAAACTTATAATATTACAACAAACTTACTTTTTTTTTTTTTTCAAAATTTTTAAAAATAACTATTTAAAAAATTTTTAAACTTTAAAAAATTTTAAATTTTATTTTTTTAACTATGCATAGTCAACTTGCATATCAAATTAAACCTTATAAACTCCGCTTTAAAATGAGAGGTCAAAATTTTCTACGTTTGATAGAACTTGAGAAATTCAAAATTGAAAATATTTATGAAAGTCAAAAAATGATGATTTTTCAAAATTTAAATAAGTAACTGCTTGCAAATTTAAAGCGATAAACAAAAAATAAAAATATGCTCCAATTTATATCATCATGGAGAATGATCTCTGGCAGTTTCATTGAAATCAGAAATGGTCAAGTTGAATATTGAATTTTTTTGGTTGATTTGACATGGAATGACCCATATAGTCCTTTCTATCATTTCATGGATGTCAATTCCACTGGCCAGCAGTACATAAACCTTAAACCTTTATGTCTTAAACTATGAATTCATGAAAATTTTGTGTTCTAAAAATTTTCCATGAATTTTTGAAACTACATTAGAAGATTTAAACCATCATTTAATAAATTTTAGAAGGATTTTTCCAATTATAATTAATTAATTAAATTTGAATTTGTAGAGATTTTGTGTACTTTAAAGTACCATCAGGAAGGACATAAAGGGTTAAAAACAGCTGTACAACTTTTTCCATTGCATCTTCATAAAGTTCCATTATTAGTACATAAAGACCATTTTCATAGTGTTTGTTGGACAAAAGGCCTCATTTATATTAATTTACATCTATATCAGTACTTGGTAAATCAAAGATTTTCTCCATATTTATAAAAAATAAATACAGGTGATTTAAGAAACTAACATGCAAATAATAATGATAAAAAAAGAAGAGATAGAGATAGAGCTACGTTTTTCTGTCATTGTTCTCTATGGTTTTGTCAGAGGGGCTATGCATACCGTAACATTATCATTTTAGGGGAGGGGTGAAGGGTCTAGCATATGATATAATAAAATATCTTTAGAAGGAGAGAGGGTTTGTCTTTTGATATTGATATCATTTTGGTCCATGAAAAATTTTCTTTTTTATTTGTAACATGCTTTTTGTTCAAAATAGTATGCTATCGCTATTGTTTTCGGTTATCTATTTTATGAAAATACAAAGTTTTTATTAGAATTTGAAATTATAATAAAAGTACTTGATTCTAAAATATAGAACTTCCTAATGTTTGCCATTCCTATTCTTCTTTATATGTGTTTGCATATATAATCATGGTGTGAGATACCATATGTGAAGTATATATGAAATGAAGCTTGTTTTCTTTAACAAAAAAAAGAAATTTGTCCATTTGTTTCATTGATAAGAATTTCTGTCTACCCCCCGAAACTTCCTCTGTTTGGGGCAAGTACAACTTTATTATTGCTAAATAAATGCATTATGTCATAAAATATTTTTAAGAACATACCTTTTCTTTTAAGTGTTATTTGATGTAAAGAGATATTTTATTGACTTCTCTTCATTTGAATCAATAAAATAAGCAAAAAATGAATGTAACTAGTTTTGTTTATGACTTTAAACAAAAGAAATAAATTCTAAAAATAAAAAAAAAATTACACTTCGATAACAATATCTTTACTAGGTGAGGGGGGTTCAAGGGATGATAACATCAAGGGGGGGGGGGGGTCCAAAATTTTCAAAAAAGTTGATAACATTATGCATGCACAGCCCCATAGCTGTGTTAAAACGGTATCCAATTTTTTTACCATTTGCACCTCCTTAAGCCAATTTTGCCCATTTGCAATCCTCGCCGAGATATTAACCATCTTTATGTATTTGGCGAGTTTGAAGATGATTTGTGCATAACTGCAACTATCATGCTGACAAAATTTAGTATATATGTAATGTATTAACTTTTTAGGTGGGTGTGGTTTTGGGTTCCTGGGATTATATAATGAAAAGTTATGAAGAAATTTTTAAAAAGTCATACTATGGTAATGACAGCAATAGGTAGTATTTCTTATGAAATCTACCTAAAAGAAAAACTGGACATGTATTGGGGAGGGGCGGGGGAGGTAGTATGGTAGAACCCCAGGTATCCAAATCCCGATTGTCTGAAAATTGGCTTAACCTCTTCGCTACTGGCGATTATTACAGTATTTTTAATTATTACTGAATTATTTCTTCTCTCGTTTGACTTCAGAGCGAGATTTTTGTTTTATTTTCATTAGCTCGAATCTTAGAATTCAAAACATTTTATTCTTATATCGAAATTTCATTTATATTTGAGTATCATTAATAAAATGGGACAAAACTGATGTACCCATTTGGGTACTCAGGGACTGAAGAGGTTAAGCAAAATACCTTAAAGTTTCTTAAAGTCCATATTAATGCAAAAAATTTTACTGTCAATGCTATGTCAAATGACATCTTTCAACATATTTTGATTTAAGATTACTATTTTATTTCTAATTCTTAGATCAAAACAATTCTGAATCATTTTTTATACATTGAAGTGTTGTTTTAATACATATTAGCTTTAAAAATTAAAAGAAAAATAAGAAAAAATAAAAATTTTGAAATGTATTTTTGCACAGTGGTGGAAATTGTGTTAGAAAAGCATATTCTGTATGAAATAAACAAAGTCAACTTACTTATTTTGTCCATAATTTCGGGCACTTTATTATATAGATATATACAACACTTCAATTTTTTAATCTGTTGTGATGTTTTTTGTTTTTCAACTTCAATGTGCTTTAAATAATATACCACAACATTTTTATTGCAACTATGTTCTAAATTACGATCACATCTTTTCATCAAACAACTTTCACAGTAAGCCTTTTGGTTATTAAAAAATTTCTATGGAACCCTGGTTATCTGAAAATTCCTATGGAACCCCAGTTAACCAAAAATGCTTTGGTCTCATGCTTTTCGGATAACCGGGGTTTTACTATATTTGGATGGGATTACTTTGGTATTTTATGATGTAATAAATAGGGATGGGACGAATATTCAGCCACTATTCGGTATTCGGCCCTTTTGCCGAATATTCGGTTGGCCGAATATTGAAAGCTTGTTGACTGAATACTTCGGTCGAATACCTATATCCGAATATTTAGAGATATCTTGCTGAATATTGCTAAAATCTCGCTGAATAGTGAAAGATATCTTCCCAAATAAATTTAGGATTTAAAGAATTTCATTTCTTACAAATTTTTCCTTCTCTAATCCAAATTTGCTACTTCATTCATGAAGTCCTTCTTATTCTTACTTACAAAATATAGAGTTATTCAGATACTAAAACTAGTCGTTGGGGGCCACCGTAATACTTACCTATCATGGATATGTTTATGAAAATAAAACATGTGAAACTATTTATACAATGCATTCCAATTCATAAACAAAATTTAAATACTGTTAATATACATAGTAATGCTATATTAAAGAACTGCTGATGTACCAATTTCGACAAATTATATAAAACGCCAAACTATTCAAGTAGTACCAAACTGCGTAAAAGAAACATCCTTATAACTCCAAAAATAATAATTCTATTAACTAACAATTAACTGTGTCGGATTAAGCGTCTCATTTCCAATTAAAATATACTTCTGAATTGAAATTTGAATGAAATACAGGGTCATGAAAAATCGAAGAATGTGGAAAACAAGATTACAAATATCTCGGCAACTAATAATCCGATCGACTTCATTCTATATGCAAAATGTGTCTTATTTTATTGCCTTTTACATCCATTCCTTAGAATAAAAAAATTCTAAAATTTTTATATACCTTTTATCAGAACGAATTTTTCGAGAGTCCGAAAAAATAGTTCTGGATAATCGAGGTTGCTGATATTAAATAGGGTTCGTCCCATTCTTATTTACTAACTACATACAAAATTTCAAGTCTCTATCTCAATTTGTTCAGGAGATAGAGCGTTTACAGACAGACAGACGAACGGCAAAAAATTTTTTCTAAAAATATGTTTTTCGGAATCTCCACTATCTAAAACGTGTAAATCCGTCAAAAAAAAATTTTCGAGTTTCAAAACGATTGCAAGACTTACCCTATACTACGTATGATGGGTAAGTAAAATATACAGTCTTTCTGTATTTCCTATAAAAGTTAGTGATATTTTACAAATCGCTGTCCAGGTTGAAGATTTAATTGTACAGGAAATGTCTTCATTTGAGAATGATATTACAATTCAAGATATAAAAACACTTATAGAGGGGAAAAAAACCACTGCCTTATTCTAAAACACTCTAATATTTATTAATGTCTGCAAATTCCATGCACATATAAAAAAGGCTCTTATGAAATTCATAACTTATTTTCTATAAAGTAAGGAATGAGGAAATTCATTCACTAGGTGTATTAACGAAGATTCATTTTCAAAATTAAATATCAAATATCATTATTCCAAATACAACGGTACATCTAAAAACAGAACTGGTGTCAAACTAGATAAGCATTAGATGACACAATTTGCTTTATGAAGATAGTTTTATAAATATTTAAGCATAAATTCTAAATACTGAACAAAATAATTTTTTTATTCTATAGTTTTCACTTTTAAATAATTATTTGCATAATTACTGACTTAAATATGTAACATTTTTAGCTATATATTTTTTATTTACATCTTCCTTCATTCATGTTGTTATCAATTTTTGTTTATCCTTTTAATGCTTGTTGAATAAGTGGAATATTGAAGTTGAATATTGTATCCCCCAATTCAAATGTCAAAGATTTTGTCAACCTATGCATTCTACTTTAAGCATAACCTTTTTCTTTAACATAATCTATATATTTAAAACACCTGGCTGTTTTTTTGGACATCAGCCCTGAGCTTTCTACTGTCCCGATTTTGATAATTATTTTTTTTAATGAAAGCTGTTTATGTGTAGATGTGCCCATTCTGACTAATTTTTAATTTATTTCAATTTTTATATTTTATTTTTAATTTTAAAAGCTTTTTCATGACATTTCTTCAAAACAGTGGCAACAGGTTAAGCTTTTCACAAAATTTATTTTGTTTCATTATTTTCCACCAATCAGGAGATTGATCTCATCGGTGAATGTATAATCGCATTTCAAAAAAAAATAAATAAAAATAAAATAAAATAAATAAAGGTTTTTGTTAAATTTAATCATAATAAAATGATTGCTCATAGTTATTCCCTGCAATACACAGATTATTTACTGAGTAATATTATTAAGTATTATGTAAGTAAAATAACAGAAGATAAACTTTAATAAAATATACTATCTAAAGCGAAATTTTGTCGATGGTGAAAATGTCGTCATACAGAAACCAGGTAAATTTGTTCCATGAATACATTGTTATAGCTGTGTCAGTGATGATGTCATATTCACTGACTTTAATTCCTGCATCTAAGTAAAGTGAACTTCTATTAATGTGAATGTCCATGGTGTGCTCAAATGAAAATATTTCTATAAACTGCGCCATTTCTATTTAATTATAATGAATATTTTATGAAAAACTAATGAATTCTTAAATAACTGCATAAATCACGCTTTTATTTAAGAAAAGATGAGTATTTCTGATGGTGTAAATGATGTCATATTAGAAAAAAAAAAAGAATAAAACCTGTGATATGCCGGTATTACTATATTTCTATCTTACATAATATCAAAAAATAATTAAAATCATTTCATTGTATTAAGTTATTGTTTAAAATAAAAAAAATTCTGCATTTCAGCAACAAATACAAAAATTTTATTCTTTTTAATAACAGAGATATCGTTTTTTTTCTTTTTGTTGTTGCCATAACAATAAAATAAATTTTTACAAGTTCATGGAGGATACAAACCAATAAATAAATTAAATTTATTGCAAGTGCTGTAAATGTGTAGTGGGTTGGTTAAGCAGTTTAGTAAGTCCCTGTTTCTACTATAATTAAAATGTTTCATTGATATTATAATTATTGTACAGTTATCAAGCGATATTTAAACGAAGAAAAAATAAACTAAGCAGATATTTTTGAATTCGTCTTCTGGGGCATAATATTAACTTCCTAAATAATTTGGCATTTAAATAATATTTAAGGTTTAGAAACCGCATTAAAAAAAGAATTGTAGCTCAAGTTAAGTCCAACATAGTAATTTATGAGTTGTTTTCCTTATTTTTTGTTATTTTCTGAAGTTTGTACATCTTCATCATGAAAAGCTATCTTATCTCTATTTTTAGATGTAGCAATTGTTTATTTCGCTCAGTATTTTACTGTCTATATAAGATTGATATATATCATACCTAATATATATTCTTTTCCGTCGAGTTTCGACGGGTGCAGCTAGTTTGTAATTTAAAACTTGGCAACTGATTTCAGAACAGTGTTGTTCTTACGAATTTGCTTATCATTAGGTACACAAATTCTAAATGTTCAAATTTACTTTACTAAAGGTTATTTCAGAAAATATCTTCTCGTAAGTTCTGAGAGAGAGAGAGAGATTAAGAATATTATTGACTTGGGATGCAAGAAAGGGTAAAAGTATCATTTGATAATAAAAGTGTAGTACATTCTTCATATTTTAATGGAAATATCTTCCCATCCTGACTTACTGAAAATAAATTTGATGTACATTAGGATAAAAGAATATAATGCAATTTCATAATTTTTTGTGTTAAAATAGGTTTTTCAAATTTAAAAATGCATTTAAAAGCACATTTAAGAGTAATAATTATTAATGAGCTCCTATTTTTTAAATTATATATAATGAAAATTTTCTTTATTGGGAAAAAAAAGTTGGTATTCAGCCTAAAATTTGGCTGAATATTCAGCCAAATCACTATTCGTCCCATCCCTAGTAATAAATTATTTATTAACAATTTGTATCAGTCTGTATCAATTTACCTTTGTAATTGCAAGTGTCATCTTGTTAGCACATATGAACAACTGATTGAAAAAACAATCTTTCCACACTGTTTATTTAAAAAAAATTACATGCAGTGATTTGCATATGGTGTTCTGTGATTGATGCTTCTACTAATTATTTCTGTGAGTTACGCAAAGTGCATCAATTCAATTTGTCTTCGAATTGTCATTGGTCCTGTACAATGTTCTGTCTATAAATGTTTTATGCTAGTATAACGATCCTAAATATCATTTTGATTGCATGATTTTTCATAAGATGCAAAACCTCAAATAATATTTGTACATACAATGATATACGAAAGCAAGACTTGCTCCTGAATTGGAGTCCTTTTTTTTTTTTAATTTTTGGCTGACTTGACTATCATACAAAAAGAGCATGTTTTCAATATGCAAGGAGCAAAGGAAGTAACTACTGATGAACCACGTTTCATAGAGACCTGGTCAGAAATGCGCATGGGCGAAATGAGCGAGTCCATTTCGAAAATGGGCAAGTTCGTACTATCTCGAGATGAGTTTGTTCATTAAACATTCTGGATATGTCGATTTTTTTTTTTCTGGTGAATATATTTTTGTTTTTATAATTGAATTATCTGTTTTTAAATATTACACTGTAATTCTGTTACACTAAATTAAGTTATAAACAGACAAATATAATAAAAAAGATGATTTAAAGGTATGATTATTAAACTTAGCTTAATAACTTTTTCCCTCGCAATGTAGCGTAACTTAATCGTTTTAGAATTAACGGCTGCATGGCATGACTTTAAAACTTGCCAGATTAGCAATTTTTTTAAAAAAATTTCTTTACATTATTGTGTACATTATTTATTTATATTATTTGCATGCATTGGATATGTATATGGCGCAGATATCATATATGCACAAATTTTGGTACAATTTTCTTCCACCGTCAATTTGGGGATAACCTTGTTTTTGAATACTGGTTAAATATTCATTTTAAAATTATTTTCTATTATTTTAAAAAATAACAATAAATAAAACAATTTTTAAATATATTAAATTTTAAAAACTAATAACTATAGAACAAATTTTTTTTAATATAATTTGAAAAGAGAAAAATTAAGGTAAATAAACAGTTTGTCAAAAAAATAAACCACAATATCGGGGTTACCGTATTAGGCAAAATAACGCCATTTTGGCGACAAATAAATCCTAGGGAGTATATGACATACATATGTTCTGAATATTTAGGTTGTTAGAATTGGCGAATTTCTCGCATAGCCGCCAAGTCAGATGCCAAGCAATCGTTAAAACTGTGTTCTAGCCGTAAATATAAATGTTTAAAAAAAAAAGAAGAAAAAAACAGACATACATTTATTAAAATTCACAAAAATGTAGGAGAAAATATATACTTTAGAAAGTTTATTCCGAGAACTGTTAGAAGGTGCGCAATCTATTTAATTTAAAATAAAATTTTACTCAGAACAAAAAATAGAGAACTATATTATATCATTTCCATGAATACGTAGAAGTAATCTCGGCCTCATAGGTTATTCCCCCTAAAGTCTGAATGGAATCGGCTTGACATTCTGCCAAGTAAGGACCTTACAAAGGTGGCATATCAGTACAAGATGTTTTTAGTAGCTGTTTTTTGCTTGTCGACTGAGTAATGTTGTAAGATTTGTTTTAAAGTATGTTTTTGAGTTATGTTTCTGTACACATAGTTAAAATAAAAATATAATAATTTGTTTTAGAGTGCTAAATATAAAATTACATAGGAACTGATTAAAGTTAAGTGTCATGATATTACACCGGCAATTTTAGTCATGTGTATCGTTCTAATGCAAATTTATGGTTTTTCAATATGCTGATGAGTTTTTACAGTAAAAAAAAAAAAAAAAAAGAAAAAAAAGAAAGAGTGTTGTTGTTGTCATTCAAAATTTCAAAATATACTTGCTAGATTATCAGCAAGCTTTTTACCCAGGATGCCAGTGGGACCAGGCACCCAATGTATAATAACATTATTATCATTACTGGCAAGCCTGTTAAAAGAGCAACATCACTCTCAAACAATCTTAGTATGCTCTGTAAGGCAACCAATGCTGCTGAGCTATCAAAATAGATATTGACAGAGAGGCCACTCTATCTTCTCTTATTGCAAATCTGACTGCATACAAATATTGCTTAGACCTTTGCCTAAAAGACAGTGGTGTAACTATTCAGTGCGTAAAACAAGGATGTATCATCAGCTGGGCAGCAAAATCCAGCTACCGTTCCAGCGTTTATCTTGGAACCACCAGTGAACCAAATCATACCTGTCTCAAGTTCCACTATAGAAGGAGCCTCCCCGCCAGCTTTATAATGAAGACTAATTCTGAATGGCTTATCAAATATATGTTTTAAAGGCATACCATCATCTTTCGTTGTAAAGATTAGGTACTTACTATTGAATGTATCCCTAACATTTAAAATCTTTCCTAAATGTGGAGTAAAATTGGGTTGTTTTTTGGCCTTTCCTCCCACTTTTAGAAAAAGGGAAACATATCTTGTGTTACATAAATATAATCAAGTAATAAAATTAAAAAGTTTAATCTTATTTAATACATTCTCATGTATAACTCTTGAATTATTGTAGTGATTTTCATTTATTTTCATTATAGGCTGATTTAGTTGAATTTTATTATTTATGGAAAAAATCACCAGGAGCTGTTACATCCAGGACTCATAGACGAAATCGTCGACAAACTAATATGCGTCGTATTAAGCCTAGTCCAGTAAAACAGAGCAGACCTAGTTCTAATGATTATAGTAAGTTTAATATTCATGTATTTTAATTATGCTATAATTTCAGCAGTTTTCACAGAAAACAAAATTTTACTTCATTAAACTAGAAGTTTGAAACCTATAGTTGAAAACTGGGAAATTGAGTTAGTAGCCAGTGGCTGATAGACTCAATTGTATTAGTGGCCACTATAATGTTTCAAACTTTCTTAACATTAAGATAAATGATAAACTATAATCGTTGTATATATACATATTTTTCCATACAAATAAAAATAAAATGCTATTATTTGGATTTTATTTAAGTAAATATGTGTGTGTTAACACATTTCTTTCTTACACCAACATTCTTTTAAGAAAATTACTCTTGTTTCGTCATTTTAAGAATCATAGAATACCAATATCCATGGGTTACAAAAGGAGACATGCTGTTTGGCGGTAAATATAAAACAAATACTTTTCCACTTTTAAGTAGATAAGTAGGTAGATGGGCAGCACAGTTATCTAGGACTAATGCTATTTCTGTTTCTTCTGTAGATTGACAGATCTACAATAGGCATGTACTTCCAGTACAAAGTGGTTTTGAAAGCAACCTGTCATGATTTTCCATTTAATTCAAGTCCATTTATTTGATTTATAAAGCTCAGAGAACATTTTAACCTCTAAGCACATGGTTTGGTACTTTTGCCGATCACTTCCAGCTTTACCTTGTGTGTGCCGGTACCATTTGCACAACTTAAAACAATTAATCTTTCCTTAACATCTTTAATGCCACTAGGTGCATCTTCATCTGCTGTTACTATGTTTTTCTCAGCATATACTGCCAAAATAAGGAAGTCTCATCTGCATCGTATATTTGATCTGCTGTTAGATTTTTTTTCTGAAATTATCTTAAATTATCAAAATTTCGGAAAGAATCAAAATATGGTTTACACATGAAAAAATTGCTCAGCTAATTTATATCTTCACTGTGTTAATCATTTCCTAAACAATCTATATTATAAAGCAAGAAAAGTCACTAATACAGGAATAAAACTAATGTCATATCAGTTGCCACAATGACATAACGAACATGTTTTTTCACTTACAAACTTTTAATGCATAAATAACCACATAAGTTAATGAATAATGAAAATACATATATATAATTGTAAATTAATTATATGTATAGTATTTATTAATTATGCACAACTGTTAATAATCCTAAATTTTTATTTTCATATGTAATAATACGTAATTAATTCATTCATGACACAGAAAGATTTTCTAATTATACGAATTTCATTTAATTGAAAAAAATATTTTATTTTAGGTATACACACCTTGATTTTTCTTTTATAATGAATTTTGTAAATGGTCATTTGTTATTGTAGAACTTTCTCAAAGAATATTTGAAACACTAATGCAGTTTACACTAAAAATTTTCTACGAGATTATTGATAATTCATGACTGATAAATTATAAACAATGAAGTTCATTGCAACATTCATTTGAGCCGATACAGTTCAGACCAATGGCTAATGTTGAAAATTTCCGAAGGAAGAAACAAGATTTTTGGAATACTGAGTGTTTTGGTCTGGCTGAATTTTCGCTCATGTTTTTGGTAAAACTCTGATTTTGGGTCGAAAAAGAAAACGTATTTATGGTTGATCCCTATTTAATGTAGTAATTATTATACATTACTTACATTAATGAAATTGATGTAAATAAAAGCTTTTAATTAAACGGGTTTCATTCTACCATTAGTAAAGAATCTCTACTATATACTACTAATTTTAGAAATTTAAATAATAATAAAAACATGTTGGTTAAATTGAAATCGATAACATTTAAATTAATTTTGTGTATTTTGGATAAAATTTCTTTTCATTTAGCCAATGGTTGAAGATCTCTAGATAAGTGTTGTGTGTAATCTTTGCTAAAAAACTGTTATAATTATTAATTTAGCATATATACTTAATGAAATTTGTTTTGGTCCAGTGAAATAAATTTATATAAGATTATAGGAAGAAGGTATTTATTATACATTACAAAATTGAAAATATGTAGTAAATTCTTAAAGAAAAAGTTTCTTCCACTTGGAAGAAACCATTTCTTCCAGCTGGTTTTTTCCATGGTTTTTCCCACGGTTTTTTCCATTGCAGAAGAAACTTGTCAACCCTGATATATACACATACATATATGTATATATATATGTGTGTGTGTTAATTATCAAGAAAAAACAAAAAAATCAATATCTTAACATATTCAAAGGAACATAAATTTTAATTTTTATGTATTGATTCAAAATATGCAAATCTTTTGCCTGCAGATCTGATCTAAAATATTTGTTATTGAAAACTTTTGGAAGTTAAGCATTATAAATTATTAAAATGAAACAAGAACAGGTATATAAGACAACAATTAGGCAATAGATATGTTGAATGAAAATACTTTAATTACCTTGAAAATATAGAATTTTTTTATTACAATGCAAAAAAATTTGCATTTCTGCATTTTGGGGCAGTAAGGAACACCTTCTTTTCATAATTACATTTCCCCCGGTACTAAAAATTCTCTCACATGGCACACTTGATTCCAATTTATTCAATCGTTCTAATAAAAATTGCCTTTTTTTTTTTTTTTTTTTTTTTTTGAAAGGATTATGGAAAAAATCCGAATTTCGACAGAAGATCGCGAAAGAAAAAAATATCGTGGGAAAACGGTGAATTTCATCAACCAATCGCGAAAAATGACAAATTTTGTCAAAAGATTGCGAAAAAACATGGCCAATTTCGTCAACAGATTGCAAAAAAACATGGCAAAGCTTGACAAAAGATTTAAAAAATGGCAAGTTTTGTCAAAAGATCACGAAAAAACGGGGCAAAGGTTGTCAAAAGATCGCGAAGATAATGGCAAGTTCCTTCAAAAAATCACGAAAAAACCGGCAAGTTTCGTCAAAAGAAAAAAAATCGTGAAAAAAAAAAAGCATGTTTCATCAAAAGATCGCGAAAAATATGGAAAAGTTTGTCAAAAGATTGAGAAAAAACGGCAAGTTTCATAAAACGATCACAAATTTTGTATAAGGGACACGACTCCCCCCCCCCCCCTAAAAAACAGTACTAAGAGTAGATTTCTTTCCCATCTCTGTTGTAATCTTTCAGAAAATTTGATGCTAATTTTAAAAAAAAATTACTGTTAAATTACATAAGTATTGCAGTAATATTAATATGAATTTTAGAAACTGCAACTAAAAATCTTAATTTGACCCCTAAGATCTGTACAGTAGTCGTCATTTGACGTCTGCCTTTTATCTCCTAATTTCTATCACTGGTCAGGGCTTGAAATTCTTTTTTTCAGAGGAGGGGAGTCTCGCTCCAAACATTTATAAATGGAGGGGAGTTCAGCTGCTTGGGAGGGAGAAAAAAAATCTTTAAAACCTACTGTAATTTTAAGTGCTATTTAAAGAATTGGACGAATACAGACATGACAAAATACCACTGAAGCAATTTTTACCAACAACTCTGAATAAT
Source organism: Maratus speculifer (assembly GCA_964019185.1). Lineage (NCBI taxonomy): Eukaryota > Metazoa > Arthropoda > Arachnida > Araneae > Salticidae > Maratus > Maratus speculifer. The sequence continues at coordinate 245,203,108 of OZ025295.1, read as the reverse complement.
TATGCAAAATGTGTTTTTTATTTAAAAAAGAAATTAAGTTAAGCTTTTATGTAGTCTATTTAGTCTTTACAGGGTGTAATTTCCCACCCTGTGCTAATTACTTTTGTGACAGGTCTAGTAAAATCTGTTTTTGGTTCAGGTTGATTTTAGGTTGAGTGTATATTCCTGCGAGCTCGGCTCGGGTTAACCTATTTTTTCAAAAATTAGTTCAGTTAATATTTTCGATTAAAAATTATAACTATAATAATAAAAAACGTATATGTTTATGTGTGTGCTGTTTTCCAAAGAGTTGGCTGCATTTTTTTTCCGCGATTCTCTGATGAAATGAAATTTTCTTTTGTGATTCTGTATTTTTTAGTAGCCCTATGCAGTTTACTCTTCGCACGCATCTGATCCTTTGACTAAATTTGTGTTTATTCAGCAACCCTCTGGCGAAATATATATCTTTTTTTGCGATTCTTCAACGAAATTTCCGTTTTTTAGCAGCCCTTTGACTAAATTAGCGTTTATTAACGACCCTTTGACGAAATTCAATTTTTTTTTTCAGCAATGCATTGTCTAAATTTGTTTATTTTTCTTGATATTGTGGCACAATTCAGGTTTATTAAAAGAACCTTTGACGAATTTTGCATTCATTAAGCGATACAGAGGTGATTATGTTCTGTATTTTTAACAAATTTAAGGTATTCGGTTCCAAAAATTTAAAAAAAAATTGTCATCAATCCGTATAATTCAGACAAAAAACATACTATGCATTTTGACAAATTATCACCTAAAAAAAGTCGTAAATCGTTTGCAAACAATCATGAATATCGTCGAAGGTGCACGGGAAAACGCAAATTTCGTTAGATAATCATAAAAATAAACTCAAATTTTGCCAGAAGATCGTAAAAAAACACGAGATTCGTCAAAGAATAGTGAGAGAAAAATACAAATTTCATCAAAAATTCGCAAAAAAAAAAAAAAAAAAAAAAAAAAGGAAATTTTGGACAGGAATCGCAGAAAAAACAAAAATATCGTTAAAAAATCATGAAAAATGAATGCATATCACGAAAAAATTGCAAATTTTGTCAAAAGCTCGTGAATTGTATGAAAGAATCGCAAAAAATCGGCAAATTTTGTCAGAGGACAGTGAAAAATTCCCAGATTTCGCCTAAGGTTTGGGAAAAATTAGCAAAAATCATCAAAAAAGTCTTATGATTTTTTCAAAAGGCCTTGAAAAATCCACAAATTTCGTCAAAAGGGCGAGGAAAAACCACAGTGTCAAAAGTAAATCCCCCCGCCCCCTTCACACATGCTGCTGTAACCTTTCAGAAAATTTGCTGTGAATCTCATAAATATTTCTTTAATTCACAATCACCCCTAAGAAGCCTAGGTACAAATTTGGCATTTTCCAGCAATCCTTATGAGAAAGTAACAGTTTTTCCTCGATCTTCGAGAAAATTTGCGTTGTTTCATGCTCCTTCAAAAAATTCGGGGGGGGGGGGGGGGGGGACTTTTTATGACTTTTCAATGAAATCCATGTTAATTTTGAAATCCTTTCATCAAATTCACATTTATTCTGCAATGCTTTTACAAAATTCACATTTTTTTTTTTTTTTTTTTTTTTTTTTTTTGCAATTATTTCACGAAATTCGCGTTTATTTCTGAATAATTTCATGAAATATACATTTATTCCGAAAGTATTTCACAATATTTGTCTGTTATCGCAATCTTTTGAAGAAAGCCACCTTTTTTTCGCAATCCTTTGAAAAAATTCGAGTTTTTTCCTCGATGCTTCAGCAAAATTGCCGTTTCTATTGTGATCCTCTAACAAAATTTCCTGCGTTTGCATTTGACAAAACATGGGAACGATTGATGAAATTGATTGTGGAAAAATGCGACTCAGCTCGGTTCAAATAATATGAACCTACATTCGAACATGTCTATCTGAATTTCCGGGCTGATAATCGATGTCTCATAACTTTTGAAATCCAATGTGTTAAGTTTTTGGAATATTTTGAACAGAATAACTCCATTCTCGTGGCGGAAAATAGCATGAAACTTGTCAATCGTGGTCACAGGAAAAAAAATTTTGAAATTTGTCAATCTGTTGCGGAAAAAAATCGTGAATTTCAACGATTTTTCATTGTGGAAAACTTGCAAAAATATCATTCAGGTATTCGAAAATATCACAAAATTCTCAAAAAAATGAGAGTCGATCGTAGTTTCAAAATGCAAAATATTTCGGAAAATTCATGATTTTTATTGGGCGAGAACCTCGCGCCCAAGATATTTTTTTGGGCGGGATTTCAAAATTTCAAACGCGAATTCCGCCATCCCGCCCTGAAATTCAAGCCCTGCTGGTCATATCAATACTGATAATGACCAATAGTGACTTAAGCAAATTTTTTTTTAATTGAAATTTTATAATTTCTAAATATTGCACTATTTTAACATATGATTTCTTTAACAAGCTTTTATTGTTTTTTAAAATGATTTTCAGTTGGCGGGCAAGTTCATAATATATATTAGAGATCTCGAATGCTGGCTTAAAAAACTGTATGGGCAAAATTTAAAGTTTTTCTACGTTAAAAACTAAAAGTACTTCTTAATTAAAAAAAAAAAAAAAAAAAAAATGCAACTAAAATTGATAAAGTAAAAAATAGTCATATTGAAGAATGAACACACAGCTATCCTATGCAAAAAAACTGTTTTAGCATTACGGAGTGGATGTTTTCAAAAGAGTGAAGAGTTCCCTTTTGACAGGATTGCATCATAAACAGTTTCTATTCACAAGTTTTACTGTATTTAAATTTTATTGCCTAAAAATCTACTATTCTTTAAAAATAATAAATTTTAAAGTTTAACTGTAGAATAATGGCGAGTTAAACTTATAAAAATATATATGCATTTTTTGCAAAAATGTTTGAAACAAGACATTTTTTACTGATTTTTGCACAGAACCTAGTCCTTCCAAGAAAGAGAATTTCATATGAATTGGGTCAAAACCGGCTCTGAAAATTTTGAGCCATGTAATCTTAAAAAGAATGAAGCTAATCCCAGCTTGGTATCGAAAAATTTAGTTAAGCCATGAAAAGTGTATAAACCAGCATGGTCCGGCCTGAGTATTATAAATAAAAACAGGCCCAAGCTCAATTTTATCTGAAGACTCGGGACTAAATTTTATTTTATTTATTTATTTTTATTTATTATTTATTTATTTATTTATTTATTTTTATTTTTTTTTTTTAAAGTTCTGTAGGCCCTGAAATTTATTCATTGCAGCACAGGTATTATAGGTCATTGTACATTTTTTCTATAGCTTTTGGCCAAACCCAGAATCTATTTTATTCTTTCCGGTTCATGTTGGGTGGTTTTTCATGAATTATGTCATGGTAATGTCATTTGTTTATTAGTAAAGAAAATGAAGGACAAACAACATTTCTCTGTTTCTTCTTTTTTTCTTCTTCTTCTCTTTCTAAATAAAGGGTGGAATATGCTTGGGAAAGATTTTTTGACAAACAGCTATGTACTGCCAGATTTAAGACATGGGGACTGGGGAAGTCCCTTATTTCTAGAAAATATGTATTAAATTAAAAAATCTTCTTATTTTTATTAATTAACTTAATATACAAGAAATTTTCATTAAAATAACACAAATAAATCAATGTAAAAAGCTGTATTTTTACTTCTGACATCATGATATTATACAATAACCACACACATTTAAAAGTTACTCTAATAAGTTAATTTTTATCTATATTCCCCACTAAAAACACATTTTTAAACAAATCTTTAATCTTTTATCAATCAAAGGATACTTGATACTATTTTCAAGATATCTATGGTTCATTGTATAGAACAGTTTATTTTATGAACATATACTGTTAGTAAAAACATTTAACAAATGATTTCAATTATCTACAATAATTATTTATGTAATCCACAATAATAATTACTACGATTCTAATTATTTAATATGAATATCTTGAAATTAAGTTAAAATACTTATATAATATCCAGTAATGTTATTTTTATCAACAAACATGGATAGTAAATAAGTAATAGAAAATTATGTTTAAGGAAAAAAGAAAAAAACCTGATTTAAACAAAGAAAAAAGAATAATTATTTGCTTTTTTTTTTTTTTTTTTTTTTTTTTTTTTTTTAAATTAGTCCTAGCCAAAAGTGAATTAGTCAAATTTCTATCCAGTTGGGAACTTACATTATGGAATTTTATATTGTTAAAAATTGGTATAAAAGATGTTGTCATTCTTCACCTATGTGAAAATGCTATAATTAGCTACATATATATATATTTTGACTTTTTTTTTTTTTTTCCTCCATAATATTAGCAATAACTGTCTTTTAAAAGAATTAAGTACGTTATTTTATTTTGACAATTTTGGCTTTGTCATATTTGGCAGTACACCTACAGTCAGTTTTGATAGGATATTGTAACTCTTTAAACACAAAGGTTAAAAAACTAATTTGAAAGACGCTGAATATTAAATAATAATAATATCATAGATTGTATAAAACCTACTTTAATGTGGGTTTAACTGGGTACAGTGGGTTTTACTCAAAAAAACCCAGTTGGTTTTTTTAATTGGGGGGTGGGGGTTGCAAACCTGGTATAGAAAAAAGAACAAAGAGAGAAAAAAAAAAAAGCATGACAGTGCTTATCAAAATTGGAATATTCTAAGCACTACACTAAGGCTAGAGTTGGGCAAAATACATTGAAAAGCCACTTTCGATACATTCAAAATATAAAAAAAATCATTATGCATTATATAGCACTATGCATATGTAAAGCTCATTTGCAAAACTGATTAAATTTTAAAAAAATATAAATTTAAAAAAAAAAAAAGAAGAAGAAGAAGAAATCCATTAAAACTATAATGAAAGATAACAAAAACAAAACTGAGAAATTGCAGCAACATTGTGTTTAAATGTGTATGAAAGTTACAAGAGTAACTAATAATTAATAAAGTAAGTCATCACTAAATGTTCTTGAAAAAGTTGAGTGCTCAAACAATCAATGATACCATAAGAACTGGCAATCACAGATCAAAATGTAGAGCGTCAAGTGCATACTGCTGGTGTGAATAATAGAAACTTCTACCTCTTTTTTTATCACATTTACAACAAAGGTGACCAATCATTATAACATACTTCAGTTTTCTGAACATTATTGTTGTCAACACAAATTGAAATAGGACAGAACAACATCCTGTATTGTTTTAATTAAATATTTGGTTTATGACTAAAAATCCAAAGAAAATTAATGCATTTCTTTCATTTATTTTGGTGTTTTTTTTTTTTTTTTTTTTTTTTACCATTAGTTAGTGTGTTAAATCTTTTTCAATGACAGTGTAATGCTTACTGTTTAAAATTTTAAATAATCCTTTCTTTTCCTGACATAAGATTGGCTAATTTCATGCACATTGAAGAAAATGCCTGCTTCACTAATAATATTGGTACAGGTGAAAATTAGCAGTCGCCACTCACCACTTAGTAATTAAAGTAGTAAAAGTGACAATTAAAAAATTGACTATTGATTGCCAATTTAGTCACCATTTGCCAAGTGCAGATTATTAAATCTGTATCGATCGTTAAGTAAAATACAGGATTTTTTTTTATGGAAAAATGCATATCTACTTTGATTACATCCAATTAACAAATTGGTTAATTATTTTTCCTACCAGATGCAACAAATTTCAATGACTTAATTGTATTTTCAATATTTCAGCCTTTTTTTTTTTTTTTTTTTTTTTTTTTTTTTCGCCATGTTTTTGCTCTTTAGTTAGATAATTTTTTCAAGAAATACTATTTTATTCTGCAAAATTTATTCATCAAGACTCCATATGTATTTCAAGCAATTTATTCTTTTTTTCCACCAGATAAAAGCACAATACCTTCTATATTTCGACTACTGTTGCATGCTCAGCATTAGACTAAGAGATACTGTTTAACTTTGCAAAATACTCACCAGCTTAGATTTCTGCTGTGTGTAATGTGTTTAGTGAGTTAAGATTAGATAAAATCTAAATAACATTTTATTATGTGTGTTTGTTTTATTGTATTCATGTAGCTGTTGTAATTTTGATTGATAATTGCATTTATAAACTTATTCTAAGAAATTTAATGGGATAACAAATTATGACATTTTAAAGTGATTTCCTTGAATTTTCACTGTATCCCTGTTCCTATCATGAATAGTTGGCTGGTATAAAATTCTGATTTTAGGAAAATATGTACTATGGATGCAGCGATTATAATTTATCTAGACATCAAGAAAGTTTGAAAAATTATAGTGGCCACTAACTTTAAAAAGTTGCTACTAATAAAACTGAATCTATCAGCCACTGGCTACTAGTTCAATTTTCCAGTTATTACTTATAAATATTATACAGGGTGGCTGCAGATTCTGGAAATCATGGAAACAGAGAAAAATCAGGGAAGTTTATCGATCTGAAAAAATCAGGGAACTTTATAAAAAATACTCGAAAATCAGGGAGATTTTTCTCTCTGCGAAAATATTCCTGTTTTCGCCTTACTAACAACATTGATTCAGTACCTAACAGACTACATTTAAACCAATAAGATGTGATAAAGAGACATAACGCCGTACTGCTGCCAAGTGATATCTGTATGCATGAAAGCTAAATTGTCCCATGCCATAAACCCAAAATTTCATTTGCAATCTTTTGACGAAATTTATCAATCTTAGAAACTTTTTGATGAAATTTACATGTTTTTCGCATTTCTTGACGAAATGGACACTTTTTCGTGGGTTCTTGACAAAATTGCTTTTTTTTTTTTTTTTTTTTTTTTTTTTTTTTTTTTTTTTTCAGGAAATTTGCGTTTTTTGCAATTTTTTTGACAAAATTCGAATATTTTTCACGAATTTTAGACGAAATTTGAACATTTTTCGTGATATTAAGATGAAATTTGCACATTTTCACATTCTTTACATGGAATTTGTGAATTTTATCGCGATCTTTAGATGAAATTTGCACATTTTTCATGATCTTTTGACTAAATTCTTGCTTTTACGCAAACCTATCTCGAAATTTGCATTTTCTTGTGAAAACCTTGTATGAAATTTGCATTTTTTACGTGATCTGTGGGGCTGATTTCGTGCTTTTCCATGATCTTTTAACTAAACTTGTGCTTTTTTTTTTGCAAAACTTTGAAGAAATGAGCTTTTGTTTTACAATCATTTGACAACACTTCGTGTTTTTTCTGTGAATCTTTGTCAAAATTCATGTTATTTCAAGCGATCCTTTGATGAAATTAGCAATTTGTTTATCCGATGCCAGTAATGTAGTAACTTTTTTTGCATATCTGTAATAATTATAGATAAATTGTAATACTTGGCTCCTCTGCTAATTAAATACTGTACATTTTTTATTTTGACCTCCCAAAAGAGATATTTGCAAGCTGAATAAGTGTGTTATACAAGAAAGCAGCATACGTTTAAAAAAAATACCATATATGTTCTTTAATAATGAAAATCGTGGAAATCTGATATAGATAATTAGGGAATCTTGGAAAAATCAGGGAACTTTTTTTCATCTTTTCTGTAGCCACCCTGTTATATTTTAAGTACATTTTTTTTGTACTTGGAAAACGAGTTGTATGTATGTATATATATATATATATATATAAATTGTTGTTCTTCCTTCAGTGGATGCCAGTTCTGGAAGTGATGAGGGTGAAGATTCTGAAGATTCTGATTCAAGAGATGTTACAAGTTACACCTGTCAGAACTGTTGCACTACAAGTAAGACCAATTTTAAATTAACATGAAATCTTCTTTGTGTATATTACGTATAAATCATTGTTATGCTGATAGTTATATATAAAAATTATTCTGTTATACTTTTTTTTTCCCAATTTTTTTAAAACCTTTTCTGAAAATAAGGTCTCTTTCAGTGGACAGAAATTTAAATTTTTTATATGGGTAGAATGTACTAAAAATAAAATAAAATAATATAAAAATAACTGATACTATATAATCGCCAAGTCATTTCAAAGTTAAGAGAAAGTAAAAGAGCAGTCTTTTAATGTTATATAATTAAAAAACTGAATTTTTTTCTAGCTTGAAAGTGGTGAGAATGGTGGGGGGGGTATTTTATTATATATTTTCAATGCTAACATTTAATTTTCATTAAATAATAGGGCTAGCTCAGAGTTATTCAGTATATTCAATTGTTTCTGATGTAAAATAAATTTTATTAATTTGTTCAGTAAAAAATATCATAAAGAACAGAAACTATGTAAATAGCCTGTAATTCATTTGCACATTCTATCTAAAAAAATTAGATAACATACATTTATTATTTTTAATGAAATTAATAACTTTTTTAATAACTATTTGACCTTTTAAATTATAGTAGTATTTTTTATTCCTCTTTTACATGATTTAAAATCTCTTTATAGGAATGTGCTAATATTTTATAGTTATGCTATCATGCACAAAAACTTTTTTTTTTTTTAATCAATTAAAAAAAAAATCATAAACATTGCAAAATGTTATGTAAAGCTATAACAATTTGTCTGAAATCTTATTCTATAAATAAAAAAGCAGAGATTATGAAAACGAATTGTTTTTTCATGATCTGCAGCAGTGTGTATGAACTTAACCATTTGAAATACAGTCGAGTCTCTCTACAACGAAACTCTATCCAACGAATTTCTCTATTTAACGAATTTTTTGTAGGAACGGTCAATTTTTTCATGATTACAATAAAAATAATCTCCATATAGCGAAATATATATCTCCATTTATTGATTTTTTTTTTTTTTTTTTTTTTTTTTTTTTTTTCAAAAATGTTCTTTCATACATTTAAAAAATGCTTTAAATAATTTGTAGAATAACATATTTTCATTGATGTTTGGTTTATATCTCATAGCAAAAAACTCTACCTTATGTCAAAAAAAAAAAAAAAAAAAAAAAGGCATTTGACCACCTTCCCCCCCAAAAAAATTCTTTTTTGCATGGTCACACTTGACTTTGTTTTAGCCAACATGAGCATGTGTTCTTGGAAAAGTTTGAAACATATGCTTGCAACTGGAGCGAAGGGGGCAATTGCAGAAAAAAATAATTTTTTTCAGCAGGTTTTCATCTACCTAAATTATCTCTCATTAATTTAGGTTTAGAGTGGATGTTTCTTGTCTGTTCGCCTTGGAGCATTTGTTGTGAGGGATCATTTGAATGAAGAATTGTTACTAAATGTCATCTATGCTGATGTTATCGTCTACTGCATCTGCATAAAATTGCTTCTACGATAAGCATAACTCTCTCTGATAAAGTAATAATTTTGAAAATAATCAATCACTGGAAGAAAAAAAGAAAGTGGCGAAAATGTTTGAGATTATGGAAAAATTGCTTTAAATATTTCAAAAAATTAATTAAACACCTCAAAAACAATTCTCTTTCAAAATTTAAACATTAAATGAAAATTTTTTTGCCATTCTCTATTCAACGACTTTTTCTATATAGCGAATTTTTTGACTGAACGATGGATTTCGCTTAGAGTCGTACCAAGTACTCAGTAAATATTCGGCCAATACCGAGTAGTTGTAAAAATTTCACTTTTTAAGCATATGAATTTGTAACTGATCTGTAAAAAGTTATTCGAATATCAATGTGTAAATAATATATGCAGTAATTCATAAAACTATTTAATTTAAACAAAAAACCCCATAAAATTTCACATTTATACAAATAAAAATAAATACTTTTTTAATTTATAGGAAAACAGAAAAAACTATTATTTTGGATACAGAAACTGAAAATACAATAAATGCAATAAAAATTAAATTTATTGTATTTCAAATTATGGTGCAAAAACGCCAAACGCTCTACATTATCAGTAGACTGGGCATTTCTTTTACTACTATAAATTTGGCCTGCCTCTGAAAATATACGTTCAGAATAAACAGTTATTGAAGGTGCACATAAGAACTTTTTGCGAGGTAGCACATAATCAAAAAAGTTTTTTTCCCCACCATGCAAATGGAGTGTCAGTTTTCAGTTTTACATAAGTCTTCTGTTAAGAAAACCTGTATCGCTTTTTATGCCAATTCTTCATGCAGAGATTTTAAACTAATACTAGTGCAGCAATCTTTTTATTCATTCGCATTTCTTCAAAATATTACCAGAAAATAGATGAGCTTTTTGCTGGCATTTTCACTTTTGGTTCGTCTACATTCGCATTCTCATGTTGTATGTTTTGTTTCTTTCGTGGATTTTCAAATTCTAGATCATCCACACTCAACAATTCTAGAGTTTGCTTTTTAAGGCATTCTTAATTCACACATTTATAGTTTTTTACTGAGATATTTAAAAAATAATAAACTTAAAATATCGTAATTTAATCTGTACACACACACACACACAGAAAAAAAAAAATTAAAAAGCTAATACTTTTTTTTTAACCATTTGAAAAATGGTTGTTGTTTTCGGGAGAATGGACCCGATGATGTTACCACTTTTGAATGATGTTACCACTTTTGAATGATGTGGTCACTTTTGAATTTAAATTAATTTCTTTACTTTTAGAAGAGTTTTTATTTGAATTTAAATTAAATTCTTTACTTTTAGAAGAATTTTTATTTGAATAGTAAATTAAAATGGTTAAAATCATTGTAATAAAGGAGAAAACTAACAAATTTAAAAATGGGTAGACGGAAATTAACAGATACGGAAAAAGCCGAAGCCAAAGAAATGAATGAACGTGAATATCGCATTCAATGATATTAAACACAGTCAACATGTATAAGTTGCTTATTAGTTTGGCGATTCGTATCATTTGGCGAAATTGGTCGACGGGATAACTGAGTAATACTGTATTTGGTTTGGCGCAAAAACGTCTTTCAATGCAGAAAATGATAAAATCAAAAGATTATTGAGCCGCTGAAAACCAATTACGTGTTGAAAGGCGATCACGAAAAAGGAAGCAATTTAATGCCGAACCGATTAATTGTAAAACATCATGTCGCCAGGGCGACCAATCCACTAGCCATGGCGTTTTACTATCGGTCGGTTCTAACCAGGAAAATTTGAGTGCCAATAGTGATTCTAACAAGCCGGAAAATGTTATAGCTATTACTCTTGATTTTCCACCACCTAAAAAGAAAACTAAAAAGCAATCGGCTTGGGAAAAACTGGGAAAAAACTTTTTTGATTCGATGTCTGATGGACCCATTCACAGATGCATGTGCTGCGATCGATTTTGGTTTAAAACCTCCATCACCAAAATTCTGCTCTGTAAAATCAAACAATATATGCCAAAGTCTTACAAGTATAACAGTATATGCCAAAGCTGTATTTTAATAATGATTACTTTTGCACCAACAATTTTAAATAGTTTGAAATGTTTCTTTTGTCGCCAACTTTTATGCTTGGCGACAATAGAGTGATATAACTTAAACGAACCGTACCTTCAAATTGCAGCATGTATAAAGTCATTTATAGCAGTGGCACGGATAATACACAATAAAACAACTGGTATTTAGCTTAAAATGATAGATGAATGTATCGAGTGAAACATTTTTCAAATGGTTGGGGTAATTTCTTAAATTACAATTTTTTTTTACTTCATTGTTATAAATTCAATTATTTTTCCAGAAATATCCTGCTGAACACCCCTTTTTTTTTTTTTTTTTTTTTTTTATATCAAAAGAAAAAGACTGTTACATTTGCATTATTCATTGAATTGTTACAGTAACCAATAAACATTTTATTTTTGATAGATATATTTCAATGATCAGAATAAATCGGAGGGTTAAAGAATGTTTTAATTTGATATTCGTTAATATTGCACTTGTTATCTATTAATTCTCTTTTTTTATTAGTTTTGAACTGTCAAAATTGTCTCTAAAAGGTGCCCAAATAAATTTTAAATTTAATGAGTTAATTTATTTATACTATATATGCACACATCAGTGTTTTATTTTCTTATTACACAACTACTCAGTACTCGGTCAAAGTACTACTTGGTACACCACTAATTTCGCTATATAGAGACTCGGCTGTATAATATCTAAAACACACACTTAACCCTTTCAAATCTTTTTTACATTCGAAAAGAAAAAAAAAAAAAATATTTAAACATGAAAAATTGCTCTGAAAGGCAAAAATTAATTTTTATTAAAATATTATAATTATTTAAGTACATAATATACATTATGTACTATTTCAGTGTTCTTTTGAGGAACAAGTTGTCATTTAAGGGTATTCTATTATTAGTACAATATGCTCAAAAAGATAAATGTAATGTACAATTTTAAATCTAAATTTTGAAAGATATGTAAAAGATATATTTAAAAATATGCACTATATAATTCTCAATAGTTGACACTCAATGTACACTTATAAACAGAAGAAATCATGTAAAAATTGCATAAACATTAAAATAAAAATATGTTCATTTGTTGGTATATTCTGATGACCCAGTGCCGTGCGAAAGGGGGCGGTCATCCCGGGTGCAGAAATTTATAGGGCACCAAATTTATTTTACCAACATCATTTTTGGCTTATTACAAGAAAAAGTTTTGGGAGGGAGGCCCAAGTTCAGGCCTCAGAGCGAGTCGCTAAACTCGCTTTTCTCGCTATTTTTTTGCATTTGTCTCTTTTAGTCTATATTTTTCAGATTTAGTCTCTTTTTTCACTTTTTTTTTTTTTTCTTTTAAATGTTCCTTACCCATCGATCGATCGCAGGTAAAAGATCGTAACTTTCTTCATTTGATAGCGGAAAAAACATCGCGAAATTCAACAATTTGTTGTGAGGAAATATCGAAAAACTTCTCAGTTTGTCGCAGGAAAATCTCAAAATTTGTTAACTCTTCGCGGGTAAAAATCACAAAATTTTTCAGTCTGAAACCGGCGGAAAATTATGGATTATGTTAATCTGTCTTAGGATGAAACCATGAAATTCCGTGGAACTATAGTGAAACTTAGTCGCGGAAAAAAAGTATACAAAATTTCCTGGGAGCAGAATCGGCGCAAAGCTGCGACGCACGTCGCAGACTCTTGAGAAAGTTCCACAGACTATTTTTCAACTGTTAAAAATTTAGCAAAAATTTTGGTCCTAAATCCAAAAATTCAGACATAAAAGTGTATTCGAAAAGAAATTTTTTTCGTCATAGATCGCGAAAAACACGCGAATTATTCAAAAAAGCACGAAAAAATGGCAAATTTCCTCAAAAAAAAAAAAAAAAAAAAAAAAAAAAAATCATTTAAAACATTGTGAAAAAACCGGCAAGTTTCTTCAAAACATCGCAAAAAAACGGCAAATTTCTTCAAAAAAAAACCGAAAAAACGGCAGTTTTCGTCAAAAAATCACGAAAAAAATGGCAAATTTTCTCAATAAATTGTGGAAAACGGCAAATTTTGTTTAAAAAAAAAAACGAAAAAAATGCCAAATTTCTTCAAAAGATCACGGGAAAAACGTCATTTTTCTTCAAAGAATCACGAAAAAAATAGCAAATTTCTTCAAAAGATCCTGAAAAAAGACAAATTTCTTCAAAAGAACGCGAAAAAACGGCAGTTTCGTCAAATGATCACAAAACAACAGTGAATTTCTCCGAAAAATCACGAACAAACGGCAAATTTCACCAAAAAATCACGGAAAACTTAAAATTTCTTCCTAAAATTAGCAAAAAAAGGCAAACGTCTTCAAAAAATCGCGAAAAAACGGCAGATTTCGTTAAAAAAATCATGAAAAAACTGCAAATTTCTTCAAGAGATCGCGAAAAAACGGCAAATTTCTTCAAGAGATCGCAAAAAAACAGCAGTATTCGTCAATAGATTGCAAAAAAATGCAAATTTCGTCAAAAGATTGTGAAAAAAAACTCATATTTTGTCAAAGAGGAGTCCCCCCCCCCCCCATCTTTAGGACAATGTATGAGGCGTTAAAAATTCTGAGAACAAAGGCAACTTCTTTTTTAAAGTATACTTTTCTTTTATGTCTATCACAAATACTTGAAGGTTTGAGTGCAAATAATGTAATGCGAGGGATTGGTCTGCAGACTGTTTAAGTTTTTATGTGTTGCATACTGCAGAAAAAAATTCTGCTGCATGGCCAAATTTGTCTCTTCTTTTGCAGGGGAAAAAACTCTAAATTTCGTCATTCTATCATGGAAAAATGGTTATGAAATTAGTGTATCGTTCGCAGGCAAGAATCGCAAAACTTTTCTGTCGAACACTGAAAAGAAGGTGAATTTGGTCAATCTGTGACAAGATAAAAACGCGAAATTCAATAATCGCATTCAAGGGCTAAAAATCATAAACTTTGTCATTCGGTTGCGGGAAGAATATCACGATTTTGTCTTTTCACGAGAAAAAAAGCGTATAATCCGTCAATCAGTGACAAAATCATTGCAAAATTTTTCAGTCGATCTTGTAAAAAACAATTGAGAAATTCATCAGAGGATTGCAGGAAGGATCTCAAAATTCTTATTTCGATCATTTCATATACAGGGATCACTTTTTCGACAAACGGCAGAATTTCACGTTTTTTAATTTTTAAGAATCTGCGATTTTCATAAAATGATCACTGGCAAAACTGCGATTCAAATTAATTGATCACCAGAAAAAAGACTATTTTCATTAAACAGTCACAAATCAAGCCGCGATTTTCACCAGATGATCCTGAAATAAAATCGTTATTTCTACACAATCCCGAAATAAACTTGTGATTTCTGCCATACGATTATGGGAAAAAAAAAAAACTCCTGAGATTTATGTCAAACGATTCCGAAATAAGACCGAGCTTTCGTCAAATGATCGTAAAATTGAAAAGGATATTCATAGATGCCAACTTGTATGGTATGGCCAGTAGTACAATGCACAGAAGAGTACAATGTATGGATTTTGTTCTAAGTGTACGGTTATACTAATGAACAATACGATTGTATGATTTTGTGTGCGGAAAAAATAATCGCAGAGAAATGCAAATCTTGTGAAAGGATCGCCGAAAAAATTTGTGATTTCTTTATGCGATCGGTAGTCAAAATTTGCAATTTTTTTCTGTGATCGTTTATCAAAATACAGTAAATAATTTTTTGGGCCATTGTTTTAGAAATTTGCTTTTCTCTGCTTTTATATGACAAAATTCGTCATATTTTCCGCGATCATTTGCCAAAATTCGTGATTTTTCGGTGATCGATTGGCGAAATTCAAAATTCTTTCACGTTTATTTGCCGAAATTCATCTTTTCCATGATCACAGAAAAAAATCGCGAAATTTGAGTCGATCATTTTTCAAAATTCATGATTTTTTCTTTGCAATTGTGATTTTTTTTCCGTGCGATTTTGCAAATGATCGCAGGAAAAAAAATTGTGAATTTTGTTAAATAAACACAGAAAAATAGTAAATTTCTGCAAACAATGGCAAAAAAATTGCAAATTTTGACAAATGAAAGCCCCCCCCCCCCCAAAAAAAAAAAAATCACAAATTTTACTGAAAAAAAATTGCAAATGTCAGCGAACAATCATGGAAGAAATATTACTTGGCACCAGTACAACCCCTGATTTTACTTTTTTCACCAACACCATTTGATAAATTTCGTCATTCTTTTCCTGAAATAATTTGACAGACTTCACTGTTTTATGCTGACTGATTTTCGCACATTTTAATGTAACCCATTGACAGGCATCCTTGACTTTTTTATGGCTTTATTCGAAGAAATTCGTTATTTTTCTGGCAACAAGTTGATAAATTTCACTAATTATTTCCGTGACCTTCGACAAAATTAGCAATTATTTGTATGATCGCTCTTGGAATTTCGCAATCATTTAATGAATTTTGCGATTCATCCCTCTCTTCGAGACCCATTTGATGAATTTTACGATGTTTAACACAAGATCCATTTGACTAATATCGTGATTTTTTTTTCAAGGCCATCTAATAATTTTCGTGATTTTTTTTTTTTTTTTTATCCTAAGAACATTTGAGTAATTTCGAGAATTTTTTTTCCCGAGATCATGCGACAAATTTTATGATTTGTTTTTTGAGACAATTTGATGAATTTCACTATATTTCCTGGAATTTCATGATTTTGTCCCCGTGGTCATTTGGTGAATTTCTGATTTTCTTTAATGATGAATTGTTGCAATTTGAGATATTTTTCTGCAACCAATCAACAATATTTGCAATTATTCCAAAACCGACTGAAATGCATTGAAAATGTATTCCGCATATTGTGTTAAATCTTATAGTGCTTGTCTGTATACCAAAAACATTTAAGTGAAGAGAAAAAAATGTTTTTTATTTGGTCTCCTTTTAGTCTCTTTTTTTAAATTTTGGTCTCTTTTAGTCTCTTTTTCTTGCGATTTAGTCTCTTTTCTCTCTTTTTTAAGAGTGACTCAGCGGTCCTAGGCCTGCAAGTTCTAGCTTTGCCCAGGACACAATTTTCTCTTCGCATGCCCCTGTAATAACCTCTCTTATTTGTTATGAAAAAGTTGCATCCTTTTAATTTGCATCTTAGTTGCACCTTGTTTCTTTCTGTCATATGGCCAGTGTTGTTATATCTTACATCCTCAATCGGCGAAGAGATAGTTTCAAGGTTTTTTAGAGAGTCATGGTGGGCTAATTACTTAGGCAATCACATTTCACCGAGTTTGTAGTTTTTTTTTTTTTTTTTTTTTTTTAACTCATTTAAACTTTTTCAAAACTTTGAATAATAGACCTGACTTACCAAATAAAATCATCAGCACTGTATTCTGCATTTATATCTACTATGTGTATCATATTACTAAATTTTTTTATTCGATTTTTCAGAATTCCAATTTTTTCTATCAATTTTATGGAAGTATTTTGTGCCCAAAACATATTTTGTCTGGGGAAGGGTAATACACCCATTACCAAGTGAAGTGCAATGCATTTTTTTATTTCATCTTCAATTGTGTTAATTGATTTTCTTTCTGAACACACACTATACATATTAGTTCTTCTGCTAACAAAAGAAAAAAAAAAAACTAAATTATTTTTAGTTTGAATTAAATGCGCTTCTGTTAACCATTTGTCTTCTGAATCTACAAAATCTACATCAGAATTTTGTAGAAAGTCTAATAGTGATAAAGCGTCTTGCAATTATAATTGTCATTTCCTTCAATGCTAAACTGTTATGTTGTAAAATATATGTGTATATATATAAGTATGTTGGAATTTTACTATATATTAGGATTCATTTGTCGTATAACTATTGATAAAATCTAAAAAAAAAAAAAAAAAGCAAGGCTCTCGTTATCAATAATGAGATAAAAGAGAGAAGCAGTATTCAAAAAAAATCACCCGCTTGACGTGCATTCGAAGTTTTATCCATCTTGAATGAGTGTTCCCTGACTTGTAAAGCTGTCTTTTAGTAAAAAAAATTAAATGCATACTTTCAACAGGAGTTTTAAAATATAAAGTGAGGCTCTTTGAAAACAATTACTAAATACTGGAAAAATATGTTGGTTGAAAGAATAGTTATAAGTTATACTACTAATAGTTAGAATAGACTATTAGCAGTATACCAGGCCCGAAAGGGTTAAATTTCATAAATATTTAAAATATGACAAAACAAAAAATATTAGGCTATGTATACAAACTTTTTTTTTTTTTAATACTTAATCCATTTTTAAAAAATAATAATAAAAACAATTTAAAGCAATTTATGTGATCTTTCTGCATACGTTTTCTTTACAAAGTATAAATAAAAATAAAAAAACAGCCTTGTATAACTGGTACGCTCTCCTTTTTAACAATGTCTTTATTTTAAAAAAATTTTGATATTTACAAGATTATACATTGGTCAAACCATTTGACATATGCAAAAAAAAAGAAGACATATTCTGAAATTTTATATCGTTGCATGGTAAATTCTGCAAAAACATTCTAAAAAAAATTGCTGCTGTTTTGAAAAATTTTCAAAAAGGGTTGTTTTTCTTTTTTTTTCTCCCTTTTGGGGACTTGTAGGGTAGATTTCAGACAATACCAATTCACAAAAAATATCATTAACACTGAGATCTTTTCTTTGACAGTGCAATCAGTTCAAATGTGAATTTTAACTCAAATAAAAATTTTTATCTTACAAAAAAAGGTGAATTTAATTACTTAAGATGTCACAATATTTAAAAGTTGTTACTGCATATTAAAGATGTTAAAATGTTTTTAAATGTATTTCACAGTGAGTACTATCAATCACAGCATGATCATCTTCCTGACTGCTTTCATTATATTGCAATCTTGATATTCATTTATGGATATTGATTGATATTTTAAGTTTTTTAAACTTTTTATTTGTAGTAAAAACTTTTACATATTGTGGCATCTTTTAAATTATTAAATGCACCTTTCTAAAGGTATTATTCTTTTTTTTATTTTATTTTATTTAATACAATGTGACATTTCATTTATATATGTATTTCATATGTACTGCATGTGAATTTTCACCCTTCCTTAAAAAATTGTGATTACCAGACATTTTATGCCTCCCAAAAAAAAAACATTTCTATGCTAAAAGTAACCAAATGTTTGTATTTCAACATACTTTTTTTAAAGTACTTTAGCAAACCAGATTTAATTCACCTATTGAAATTCCAAAGTGTTAGAACAAATTAAATTATCTTATCTTATTTATATATATATATATATATATATATATATAATCTGAAATTTAGTAAATTTCTCTAATCTTACATCATAAGGTCTGACATACTAGATAATTCGACACAATTTTCAGAAACACAACTGAATTCAGAAGAAATAAAAGAAACGGTTTAAGAGGATTTTCATGAACCGACAGAGGAAATTTTGATTGATTGAGGCTATCATTCAAAGTGTTGTCAATGTAATAGACCCCAAAGATTTCTGTTCTGATGAAGATTATGGGGACGAATGAAAGAACATCAGTTAGACTCAAACTGCTGATGTTTTGAATACATTTGTCAAGTTTTCTGAGCACAGCAGATTGTTTCAACTGTACCTATAGAATTATGAAACTTTTCAACATAAGAAATGACTTCTAAGATTTCTTAGAGTAGATCTAGAATGTAGGCGTACAGTGCAAATTTTCATTTTATAGTCATGTAAATGTGTTGTACTTTACATTAATGAGTTTTTTTTTAATTCAAAGTGTTTAAAGAATAGAAAACATACTTTAATGATATTTTTTGTTTAATTCTACCTTCTACTTATTTTTCCTGATATTCATCCTGTAATCTGACATCTTCTACATGTGCTGTATTAGAGGAAGTTTAATGTACTTATAATTAATGAAATTTTTAAAGATTTCGGACGACAAGAGCTTATTAAACAATCCTACTTGGAAAAAAATAAGCCTTCTTACAAATGCTTTTACTGTTAAATACCAATATATTTTGTGAATTCTTCATTTAAAAATATAAATTTATACTAAAATGAGTTATTAAAGGTATAAAGTACTACAAATTTTAAGTTTATTTTAAAAGTGTTTCTAAAAAATGTCTTCTTACAAATGCTTTTACTGTTAAATATCAATATTTTTTACAAATTTTTCATCTAAAAATATTAATTTGTGTTATTTGAGTTAAAGATGTAAAATCATACAAATTTGAAGCTTATTTAAGATTATTATCAGAGATAGGTTTTAATTATCACAGGCCAAGCCCTTTGGCTAGTTCTAGAATATAAGAAAACAAGTAAAAAATGGGATACAAAATTCCTTCATTACATGCAAAACCAATTCGAGTGAAGTAACAGCTAAAATGTAATCATTAAAGTTTTATAGATATAATAGTATTTTAATAAAAATGTATTATACAAATTACTCTAGTAAATAAATTGACATTTTATGAAACTTCTTTTTTATTTCTGTTCAGCCTCAAAAGATTGGCTTCCTGTAGGTAAAGATTTAGCTGTTATGTGCACTGAATGCAGGTTATATTATAAAAAACATGGAGAATTGCGTCCTGTTGATTCCAAAGACAATCTGCCTTTCTTATTCCAACCTGTCAAAGAAGAAGATAATGTCAATGGAAAGCATGTAATGAGAACTAGGAGAAGTAAAGAGGTAATATATATAGATAAATATGTATTCCCAAATTTCTGTTTTCAGATTTATTTTATTTATTTACTTTTGTGTAATTTTTGTTAATTACTGTATTTACTTGCAGATTTTTTGACTGTATAACAGTAACAGTAGTAACAATGACTGACACATCTATGACTTTTGCTTTTTTTCTTTCTCTTACATCACTTTTAAGTCTCACATAATTTCAATTTTTACATCATTCAATTAGATAGAAAATATACTTTTGACTAAAATTTGTTTGAAAATTTCTATCTTTTTAAAAAAAATTTTCAGGCATCAGCTTCTTTTTATCTGTTTTGACGATGAATATTTGTTTGCTATGATAATAAAAATATATCTGAGAACAGGTGAGTTGCCATAATGTGCAATTCATTGTCCAAAGTAATTTTTTTTTTTTTTTTTTTTTTTTTTTTTTTTTACATTGTTGCAATATGCAATTAGGTCTAAGCTTTTTCATCAAGACTACAAAGTCCTTTAAAACTAAATGTGAGTGCCACACATTTTAAACAATACTTTAAAGCCAAATCATACTTGCTGAAATATGACATTTGGTTATTCACAAAATTACATACAATTAATCGTAAAATCAAATTAACTATCAGATATAGCTCTTTAGCTCTAAAATGATTGATCTGTGATTTTTACAATCAGTCATTAATTTAAAAATTTTAACATTAGAAAAATGTAATGAAAAATTATCACAAATTTCAGCAAATAATTGTTGAAAAATTAATTCTGTTAATTGTTTTTGCAGAAAAAATCATTAGTTTCATGAAAAAATTTGTGGAAAAAAAAAAAAAAAAAAAAAAAAAAAAAAATGCAAATTTCTCCAAAGGATTATAAGAAGAGAAAAAAAACACAAATTTTATCAATGGTTCACATTAAAAGCACAAATGTTATTAAAGGATCGCAGAAACGTGCAAATTTAGTCACAGAATAATTGCTTTTTAAAAAATGCAAATTTTAAAAAAAGGCCACTGAAAATATGTGAATTTCATCAAAATAATCATGATAAAAAATGCAAATTTTGTCAAAAAAAAGTACAGAAAAACCTGATTTCATGAAAGGTAGCTGGAAAAGAGACACGGATTTCATCAAAGAGTTTTAGAAAAACACAGTGTTATTTTTTAGGAAACAACACATACACAAATATCTATGTTTTTTATTATCATACAGTTTTAAAACATCTGAAAAAGCATATTGAACTATTTTTTGAAAAAATAAGTTTAACCTGAACCAAACTTCAAGTATCTACACTCAGCCAGAAATTGACCCAAACAAAAACCAGATTTACATCACTTGTAACAAAAATAATTGGCATTGGGAAGGACTTCTCCCTCCCTCTGCTATAACCTTTCAGAAATTTTGTTGTCAATTTAAAAAAAAAAAATATTTATAGAAATCACAAGTGGAAAACAGTATAAAAATGATATAACCATTTCTTTTGCATTAAAAGTAGAAAGTAAGAAGAATATGGTTGATAGGCTCTTGTTTTGATATATGATTTGATTTTCCATAAACAAGAAATATTTTTAAAACAGTAAATTAGTATGTTTTTAGGCACTATGGCATGGTCTAGACCAGGGTGGGTAAACATAGCTTGTTCCGTACTCAGCTCCTTAGTTTTTAAAAGAGAAATAAAGACAATTTACAAGTTGATACAGTGTACAGACATGCTACTTTTATTTTTTGGCAGTGAATTTTATTGTCCCTGGGATTTATGCAAATATGCATTAAGATTTCTTGTATTTTTCCAGAAGGGGGTTAAGAGTGCTAGATAGCAGACAATGGCGAATCTAGGGGGCGGGGGGGGGGGGGGGGGGCAATGGGGTGATCCCCCCCTACCACCACCACCACTTGAGCCCAATAAAGGATCTGCAGAGCGACATTAGATGCCCGCACAGAAAAGTTGTTGGTTCTAAACTCAAGACAGATGCGACCAGACCCGGGTCGCGCCAACTTTATTTTATTTTACTTGGTCTGGGTCAGGTCTTCACACTTTCAGAGCCGAGTCGGGTCTTATTTTTTCCTGCAGAGCTGGACTGAGCACATAGTTTTTTCCAGGTCGAGTGTAGCATGGACTTCCTTCCTACTAGGAGTACACACGGGCCAAAATTTTCAAGCCCAGGTTCCGTTCGGTATAAAGGCTAAAGGCTATTATGCATCATCACGAGAAATAACTTGGGGCAAAGCTCAAACCAGTCACGGCCGGGCACAGGCCGCGCTAGTTTAAGTCCACGAGACTCAGACTGGGTAAGGTTTTCTCTCATTTTGAATCGGGTTGTGTCCTGATCTTGCTTTTTTTGCAGATTCAGGTGGTGACAGGCTTCTTTTTCTTGCAGACCGAGCCTGGTCTGGATTTCATTTTTCCTAGAAGTTTGCCTTGAGCAAAATTTCGGTTCTGCCCAGAGTAAAGGTAAATATTTGCTCTGTCGCTGATCTAGATAGTATGATAAACATTACTGGCTCGATTGCGACCTGTGCACTCCTCTAATTTCTTTCCCACTAACCCAAGTTAGGTTGAAAAGCAGAGAAAAGCGAATTTCATCAAAAAGCTGTAAATAAGGACAAACTTCATTTAAGAAACGCGAATTTCATAGGAGGGCTGCGAAAGAAACACGAATTTCATCAAAAGGTTGAATAAAACCCTCAAATTTTATGAAAGGATCACGGAGAAAAAGTAAATTTCGTTTAAGGATCATGATCAAAACTGTCTCAACCATTCTCGCAAGAGTAAAAACCAAATCTATAACTGACTCAAATCCAAAATGTATGATAATCTGACCTGATGCGCTAAGTGCAGCTAAAAAGTAAAAGTCAACCCAACCAGTAGCAAATTATACTTGTTAACCAACCCCAACCCGAATTAAGAAATATGAAATTAACTTGATTTGCAGCAAACAGTAGAAATTAACCAGATCCAAACGCGACCCACAAAAAAAAAGTAAAAATTAACCCGACCAGCAGCAAAAAATAGAAGCCAACCAGACATCAAATTTTGTAAAATGATCGCAGAGAAAACGAATTTCTTCAAATGATCATGAAACAGACTCACATTTTGTCCAAAGATTACAAAAAGGAACACATATTTTATCAAAGGACTCGCCCCAGTCAAAATCGGGTCAACCCGAACCCTTCTCCCAAAAGTAAAAATTAAATCCTAAACTGCCCAAAATCAGAATTGTATGTCAAGCTGCCCCAAATGCACTAATCACAGCTAGAAAGTAAAAGTCAACCCGACCAATAACAAAATGTAGTAGTCAACCGGACCCAAACCCAACGCAAAAACAAAAAATCAGAAATTAACTCAAACCTAGCAAAGAATAGAAGTCAATTGGACCCAAACCCGACCCACAGCAAAAAAAAAAAATAGACGAAACACGGCCCGCATAAAAAAAAAGCTCCGACCCGTATATTAGATTTGATTTTCCAAATTTCTAAAATCGCCCCCCTCCCCCCTTGAGGGCTCTCCAAATCCGCCCTTAATAGCAGACAAATTAACAAACATGCAAGTTTGAACGGTGCCAAATAAAGCAAATTTCTTCAAAAAATTTTAAAAAAAAACACGATTTATGTCAGTTTTTAAAAGCAGCAATCCACTGGGTTCATATGATAAAGAGAACCAGTAAATGACATCTGAATAAAGATGACTAATATTAAAAGTAAACTATTTATTAAAGTACAAATACCGTAAAAAATGAATAAATTTATAACATGATGCAATTCAAGCACAACAAGCAGTAATAATAATAGTAATAATAGCTTTGTAAAAGTATTTATCAGTGCTAGAAAAAGTTTTAATCATGCTCAGGCTCAGGCTCAGCATCCATTCAGGAACTACATATGGCAATGATTTAATGTGTATATAATGAATATACACTTCTTATAACTAGGCTATCAACAAGAGTACAATCATGTATGCCAATTTACCATGCATTTTATTCTAATGACCTTTGGAGGAGTTTCTATGTGTTGTTTTAAGAAAAAATTGCTTAAAATGTCCTGAAAATCAGTTCTTATCTAGAGAACCTTTCCTTATACATCATCCATTTTTAAGAGCATATTATCGATCCATACTCAAATTTTGCAATTTGTGCAATGATAGAATGAATTGCCCATCTAGTTGAGTGCGTTCATATTTTGAATATATTTATTCAAAAGTTAAATATACACTGAACAAATTATTTTCATATTTGAAAATATATAAGAAAAAATTCATTGTTATTGACAGAAATACCTGTAAAAACTATCCAAGATTATATGAAAATTCTGTTACAAATCTGAAGATGTTATTTTCTTGCACATTTTAAAATCTATTTCTGTTTGGAAATGCATGAAATAGGAAGATGTTCTTATTCAAAAACTGTGTAATTGAATGACATTTTCCATCTTGTAATAAATACAGAAGATCTTTCAGAAAATACTGTTAAAGTTGGTGGTTTGAACCAATTTTTAGAACTAATATTAGATAGAAACCTAATATAGTAGACTCCTCAAATCTGCACAGCTTTTGAACAGAGGTAATGCAAGTTTTAGAATTTTGCAAAATTCTGGTCATACTTAGTTTACATTTTTAAACAGTAATTTGAATGTAATTAATAATGCAATCAGAATTATAATGAATACTTGGAATATAGTAAAATATTAAAATAACTAAGTAATAAACTAAAATGATAAAAAGTAAATAATAATGATATACATTTTTCTGGAATTATTCAATGAACTTTCCTCGTGAAGGTTTATTATTATTCATATCAAAATCATAAAGTAAAGACATTTTATTTTAGGTTAGCCAGTCATAATAAACAAAAAAGCTAGATTAATGCATAAATATATTTGATTTTTTTTCCTCCTTTCATAAATAAATTTATACTTTTTTCAGGAAAAACCACAAATTCAACCATATTATCAAGAATTGCTTAGTAAAATACATAATGTACATATATATATGTTTTTTTTTTAAACTGTAATTTTGCCCTTACACCTGAACTGAAAGTTCCATTAACATCTGAGATGATGTATAGATTTACAGCATTTGCACAATTGAGGTAGTCTACTGTATCTTCAAACTTTTGGAAATACTTTAGTAATAGACACAATATAAGAGACACTGTGCATTGATAATATTTCTACTAAAATTATCCTCAATCTGACTGCTATTGTAATTATTGCCAAAACAATTACACTAGACTTTGTGACAATAACAATATTGAGAGTTCTTTTTTTTTTTTTTTTTTTTCATTAAAATGATCACAAGCATATAAACTAAAATGTTTTTTATTCTTATTCAACCATTTAAATTGCTCATTTGCTTAACTCGTGGTTATAACTTAAAGAGGCCTAGTCAAGAGATGTCAAATTTGAATTTGTTGTGTCTTGGATGCTCGTAACAGATCAAATAAATTTCGCATTAAATATAAATTTCCATCTGTTTAGGTTTAGTATGCCAAATGATCATGATATATAATACTATTTCAAACGAATGAGCAGAATATGCATATCACAAGATCAGTATTTGCACTTACAAGTTCGTACAAAAGCTATCAAAACTATTCAAATAAGCAAAAAGAAAAAAAAAAGTGTAACTGAAGATTAGTGATGTCATTATTTATTATTCCTTCTTAATTTATATTTAGACATTTTCCATTTGTCTTATTGTTTGAACTGTTTGTCTTATTAATCTTTTTTTTTTTTTTTTTTTTTTTTTTTTTTTTTTTTTTTTAAAGACATTTGAATAGTTGCATGACTGATCTTGTAAAGGAAGAAAAGATCTTAAAATTTTCATGATATAAATGATGGTTTTGTTTTGCCATTTTAAAGTTTCTTTATAAATTAAAAGTTGGTATAAATGAAAACAGAATGTAAAAGTACAATTAACAAATATTTTTAGATGAATTTTTTTTTTTAAGCGCTCTTATCTTAACATATGTTATATAACATTTGACTTTTGATTTTATTCCTCACAGCTCAGAAAAATACACTGGTGTCCAAAAGTTAAGCATAATTGGTAATTAACCACTTAACCGTCTGCCCCGAGATAACTCGGGGTTAAAAGCACTGTTTCCCCATAACCATCGCCGGTGAAGTGGTTAAGTAATTATTTTTAAGTAATGAAAGAAATATGAATCAGAATGTGCTGAAACTCCAGGTGTGTAAACAAAATAGTACCCGTCACATATTTTCGCGAAGAGTTTTCCCCGAAATCGAACAGGGGACCATCAACAAATTGAAAAAGAACGAAGATCTTTTGGATAACCCTGTCAAAACTAATGTAGCAAAAACGTTCAAACTGCACATTATGATTAATTGGCTTATTGTAATGTACTGTGTTAATTTTTACAAGGATAGCATGTATACTCGTAGAGAAATTAAGGTTTTTATAAAAACAGTCCTAAGTTTTTTGCTTATAATTTGCAGAGTTCTTAATATAAAATAATGTTGTTTTTTGAAAAAATGACAAACATCATTGTACACAATACCCTGTCATCAGAATTAAAAAATAATAAAAATTGTATGACAAATGAGCCAGGGGTGATTCTCGTCCGAAAATTCCGAAAATTTAAGGCATCCTCTTCCGAAAATTTGAAATTGGGTTATCAGTTCCGCATGGTTGCCAACTTGTACGGTTTTGCGCGAGGAAAAAACAATTACGTAGAAATGCAAATTTCGTGAAAGATCGCCGAAATAGCATACATTTCATCAATATTTCGTCGAAATACGACGATTTCGTCAATGTTTTTGTAAACGAACTCTGTCAAAAGATCGTTAAAAAACGCAAATTTCCTGTGCAGATCGCGAAAAAAACGGCAATTTCACCAAATATCGCAGATAAAAAGCTGATTTCTTCTGAAGACCGCAGAAAATGCCGATTTTGTCTGAAGATTGAGGATATAAAGCCGATTTCTTTAAAAGATCGCGGGAAAAGACGCAGTTTTCGATAAAAGATCGCTTAAAAATATTTCGTCAAAAGAATATTTGAAAAAAAAATACGCCGATTTCATCAAAAGATCACGGAAAAAACGGCGATTTCATCAAAAGATCACGGAAAAAACGGCGATTTCATCAAAAGATCACGGAAAAAACGCCGATTTCGTCAAAAGATCGCGGGAATAAAATGACGTTTTCGAGATAAAATCGCGTAAAAATGCAAATTTTGTCTAAATATCGTCGAAAAAACGATTTCACTTACGAAAACATGGGAAAACGCCGATTTCCAGGGGTCAGAGTTGTCCTATATTTCCTATATATCCTATATTTATAAAATAACCTTCAAAAATGTCCTATATTATCCTATATTTTTCTAATTGTCCTATATTTCCTATATTTTTTTACTTTCTCATGTATTTGGTATTAAAATCATCACTTGTTTTCGCATGCATCGCTTTGCTCGCTGAGTTAGTCTAACGTTCAATGTTGTTCTGTGTTACATTGCAGTTATTTTAGTTTCTCTTACCATGTATTCAGCTGCAATACATCGTTTTTATTTATTTTATTTTTTAATGTAGAAAAGGCATATTTATAGCATTAGATTAATACAATGTCACAATGGGAACATAGATTGATGAAATTCTGTAATGCTTGGATAGATCAGATTGATGGGCATTGAAAAAAAATTGTTGAATGGTGTGTGAAGGGTAAAGATCATTACCATGTCCAGTTCCCATCAGTAACAGTGGTTATTTGCAGTTAATGCAGCATCCCAAAAAACGAAGTACAAAGATAATTCAGAAAAACAAAGTGATTAGCTTCAATCTCGCTTTGTGCATTTTGCTGGCAGAAAAAGCTTGAATTTGAATATCAAATTTAAAAAAAAAAAAAAAAAAAATGGATTGAGTACTTGGATTTTAAATGAGAGAGATAAGATCTACCATTCCAAGATTCTGTGGATAATTCACATGGCCCTAATTAATTATTTATTCCAGTCATCAGATGGAATGCAAAATTTATTTTTGAAATGTTTGCAGTTTCCTCATTACCACAACGTTTACAGGTAAATTCAAAGAAAGTGCCATGAGCCATTGCCATATATCATGGCCTTGACTCATATATTTTAAAACAAATCGCTGTCAGTGATGATTTCAACAAAGAATCCTTTTTTTGTCACTCTCATGTATGATGAGACATTAAATGACCAGAGCTGCAGTTAAACATTTTTGCTTCGTATTGGAGTGAGGAAATTGATGGTAATCGAAAAATACATTGAAAGTGAATTTTTTGATCATTTAACTGCAAAATGAATGTAATGAAAGCCTTTAAATTGGATCTAAATCATGTACTCATCTTTGGATCAAATAGTCCTAATGTAAATAAATCAGCTTTTAAAATTTCGGATAGAGAAGTACAATTTATGAGAAAATTTGGCATAGTGTTGGAACCTTTAATTTACACATTGTTGATTGTTCACAATGCATTGACATCTATAAGATCACATGTGAGATATGAGCCTTTCTCAAACATAACAGATTTCCTAGAAATCTGATTTTATAAGAATCTGTTATTATCAGATTTTCTTGAAATCTAACATTGTTGGTTTGAAAAATTTCCATTATACCAAGAAGATTTAAGAATAACAATGGAAAAATTAATTTTATGCATTTTTTTTTAATTTTGTATCTTGATTTACTATCATTAATTAGTGAAAAAATTTTAACTAACTTAGATTATGTTTTAAAAATGTATTTTATAGCAATATATATCCAATAGCATTATTTTCTAAATGTCCTATATATGTCCTATATTTTATGAATCGGTCACTCCTACCCCTGGATTTCGTCAAAAGATCGCGGAATAACTGCCGAATTCGGCAAAAGAACTCAATAAATCGCCGCTTTTGCTAAAATATTGCTAATTTTATCTGAAGATAGCGGGAAAACGCCGATTTTGTCCGAAAATTGCTGGAGGGGGGACTCACGATGACACCCCCCTCCCCCGATTTCCGAAAATGTTATGCGAATTTCCGAAAAAAAAAAAAATTTCACCCAGAATCACCCCTGAAATGAGCAGGTTTACTAAATATTTTTTTACTGCGCATGCGTGAACGCTATTAAAATTTCATATTAAAATTGCATATTATGTTAGTTAAATGTATAGACAGGGTTCGTACGCATCAGGGGAATATGGGAAACCTGGGAAAAACAGGGGATGAGATTTGGGCCTTAAAAATCAGGGGAATCTCAGGGGATAATGCAAAAAAAACCCAAAACAGGGGAAAACTTGGCAAAACACTCGCTTACTCTGGGAAATAAGGGTATTCTCTTCTACTCACATGCTTTGTGATGTCATAACGAAATCGAACTAAGACACACCTTCCAAACTTCGTGAGATATCAAATCAGAAACTAGCCACGCCTTCTATCGTCCGATGACGTCCACGGGCACGCCCTTTAACATCGCCAGGCACTCCTTCCTTTAAAAGATTTTCTCGTTGGGAATTTTTTTTCTCCCGTGATTTTTCATTCATGAATTTGGCAATGGCTACAGCTTTAACTTTGTTTTGTAAACGATGATCGTGTAGCGTGCTTATGGAAGCAAATGTGCAGTGCCGATCGTAGATGTAATTAGTGAAGAATTTGTGTATGATCTCTTATTTTTTTATTTTTTTTTTCGAACTATAGTTTAAAACAGATGTAATAGATCTTGAAATAGTGAGAAAGTAAAGTATTATTAGATTAAAACGTGATGTTTAATGGATGTAAAAAGATTAGTGGAATTTTTTTAACGTAGTCTTCGATATCTGACTGCTGCTAGTTTGGATTTTTGTTGTTCAGACTTTCAAATTTGGAGAATATTTTTTTGTGGAAACTATATTTTTCGTATCAAAATGGCCTTATCAAAAACTGTTTTCAATTTAGACTGGACAGATAAGGATATCAATCCAGAATTCGTGTTGTGGGTTGAAAGTGTTAAAGACGACCCGTACGGGTTTCGTTGCCGTTTTTGCCGAAAATCATATTTACTCAGTAATATGGGACGTCAAGCTCTCACCAGCCATGCTAAGTACTATAAACATAAAAAATTAGTAGCCAATTTCCAAAAAACCCAGAAATTCTTTAGCTGCAACCACTAAAGCAAAAGACGATGTGGCTGAACTAAAAATATTGAAAGGAAAGGATATTGAAAAAAATGAAGTTGATGAGACAAAACGTGATGGAACAAAACATGATGCTGGAATTTTGAAGTTTGTTTCAAAAGATGATGTAATAAAGGCTGAAGTAATATGGGCAATGAAACTAATTATGTCACATTCGTCATATAACAGCTTCAAAGATGCGGCAGAAGTTCTGAGACTTATGTTCCCCGATAGTGACATATGTAAAAAGGTTACTCTGAGCAGCTCAAAAATGGCTTACCTGATAACATTTTGATTATCTCCTTTTCTCTACAAAGAATTATTGAATAGTATTAACAAGGATATAAAGTTTGTGATATGCATAGACGAAGCATTGAATAAAATATCTCAAAAAAACCAAATGGATTTGGTGATAAGATATTGGCCAGAGAATTCCAGTGAAGTGCAGGTGAGATATTTAAATTCTCTTTTTCTTGGACATTCTACTGCTGTAGACTTGTATGATAATTTTATTCAAGGGTCAGCTGATTTGAATTTATCCAACTTTTTGCAAATTAGTCTTGATGGACCTAATGTGAATCTGAAATTTTTGCGTACTATGCAAGAACAGCTTAAAGAACAAAAGGGCCATTTTTTAATTGATATTGGCACCTGTAGCCTTCATATAATACATAATGCATTTCAGAGAGGCAACAAAATTACCAAATGGAAATTAAATGAAATTCTAGCAGCTATCTATAGAATTTTTAAAGATAGCCCTGCAAGGCATGCAGACTTTATTTCTATTACAGAAAGTAACGTGTTCCCATTAAAATTTTGTCAAGTAAGATGGGTTGAAAATGTTAAAGTTGCCGAAAGAGCCCTCGAAGTGTTTCCTCATGTAATGAAATATTATAATGAATGTAAAACAAATTTGCCCCCCACCATAACCAATTCAAATATTGACTATGCATGCAATGACAAACTGGTACTGGCAAAAATTTCCTTTTTTAGTTCCATTGCATCTATGTTGGAACCATTTCTAAGAAACTTTCAAACATCGAAACCTACGGTTCCCTTTTTATATGACTCTATTTCTGATTTGTTGCGCAGAATAATGTTGCGCTTCATCAAAAGAGATTTGTTAACAGATGCCAAAACACTGAGCAAACTATTTGAGATTGAAATTACTTCAAGAACAAACCAATTACGAGCACAAGAAATTGACATTGGAATAGGCGCAAAAAGTTACATGACCCGAAGCAAGGCTAGTGAAGCAGAAAAAAATCAGTTCCTCAATGAATGCAGAGATTTCTTTGTAGAAATGACAAACAAAATTATCACTAAATTTAATGTAAATTTTGTAATCCTCAGATCACTGTCATGCTTAAATCCTATACTAATAAGAAACAATTCTGTATTGAGTGAGAAAAGAATGGGTACCTTATTACAAATTTTACATGACACTTACAATTTATCTGCTGACTCTGCAAAACAGCAGTTTATTTCTTTTATTGCCAAAGTTGAAAGTGACTTTAAACATGAATTTTCTACCTTTTCGGAAAGTGAAGTCCAATTAGATAGTTTTTATCATTCTTTGCTGTCTAATAAAGTTGAATTTAAAGATTTGTGGTCTGTTATAAAACTTATACTGACTTTATCGCATGGAAATGCATCTGTTGAATCAGGTTTCTCTGTTAACAAAGACATTGTAGTTGAAAACCTTGGAGAAAATTCATTAATTGCACTGCGTCGCACCTATGATGCCATCAAATCAAAAGGGGGACTTTCATCAGTAACTGTGACGTAAGAAATGTTACAGTATGCAAAATTGTCACAGCAACGATATCATCAAGCACTGGAGGAGAATAAAAAAGGACAACAAAATGAAATGAAGAATATCAATGAAAAGCGAAAAATTAAAGATCAAGTGAAGATCTTGAAAAATAGAAAAGCAAAGTTGTCAAAAGAAGCTACAATTCAGGCAGAAAAAATTGATCAAGAGATCTGGGAACTTGAAAAAAATTTAAATTAAAACATTTCTTTCATCTTGGGGAGGGGTAAGGGGCTCTAGTAATCTTTTTTTTTTTTTTCCTATAAAGATTAATTTTTAAAAAGGTTTTAAAAGCTGAAATTTTAAAATAATACATTAAGCTTATTTACTTTTTTAATATTAAAAACTCAAATGCTTGTATGAGTTACTTTTTTACTATTGTATGTACACAATTTTTTAAAGGTCAATCAAAAAGGTTTTAAACTAAAATTTTAAAATAATACATTAAACTTGTTTACTTTTTTACTAATTGTGTGTAGAAAACGTTTTAAAGGTCAATCAAAAAGGTTTTAAAAATGGAAATTTTAAAATGCATTAAACTTATTTACTTTTTTAATATTAAAAACTCAAACACTTGCATGAGTTACTTTTTTACTATTGTGTGCAGAAAAGGTTTCTTGTTAATTTGATGCTTTTACAAAAATTGTTATAAATTAAAAGTATTAAAAAAAAGAAGATTTTTAATGGAATAAGCATAAATTTTGTTATAGGCTAGGAAAGTCAATTAATAAAACACAAAAATCATTGTGTAATTCTTAATGTAACCATCAGGAATATGCAGTTTATTTGATGTAGCATCTTATTAAGAGAAAAAATCATTGTAAAAATTTGTACTCTCAGACCCTCTTAATCATTACTACAAACATTCAACTTGATGAAAATCAACTGTCTCATTGTTCTAAAGGATTTTTATTTTTAATGATAATTTCTTGTTAAATTTAAGCATTTGTTTGATTTTGAATTTTTTGTGTACATAATGCAAGAAGGAAATAAAATTTTCAATTTTGAGAAATGTTAGTGCTCTTATAATTCAGCAAATTTCTTGGCCAATTATTACAGTTTACACATAATACAACTTAGTACTTGTGTAAGTAGAAAATAAATATATATAGATTTTTTTATATATATATCTGATGATTTTTTATATCTTTACTTTTACTGACTGCCTCTTAATTTATTGTTTACTTAAACTGATTACCTCTTTATTGTTTTATGGATAGACTTAGAGGACATAAATACAATTATATATATGATGTATAATCTTTACTTTTACTGATTAACTCTTATTAATTATTTTATGGGTGGGTGTGGGCATGATACTGATTTTTTAATGTCGTTAAATGCTCATGTGAAAAAAATAATTTATTGCAAAAATTATCAGGGGATTCTCAGGGGATTTTTTTTTTTTTTTTTTTTTTTTTTTTTTTTGCAAAATGAGTATGAACCCTGATAAAGCAACTTTTGTGAAAGTCTCAAAAACATAGCTTAAAAATTCTGAAAATTATCGTTGATAGAATGAGATCAAAATCCTTTATTCTCTAAATGACGCAAAAAAGATGAGGGGCTGTATCCATATTCCATTGTTTAGTGCCTACACAATATTGCATGTACAGCTATATTTAGGTAAAACCCCTGATTTTTTTGCTTCCTTTAGGAATAACAAATTTTGAGTTGATTCTATAGGCGACCATTTTCAGAATTTTCAAGCTATGTTTTTGAAACTTTTACAGAAGTTGCTCTATACATTTAGCTAACACAATATGCAAATGACATTTTGATATCATTGACGCATGCGCAATGAAAAATTATTTACTAAACATACTCATTTTTCATACAATTTTTATTATTTTTAAATTCTGATGACAGGGTATTGTGTACAATGATGTTTGTCATATTTTCAGAAAAGAACATTATTTTATAATAAGAACTCTGCAAATTATAAGCAAAAAACTTGGAAAAATTTAGGACTGTTTTTATAAAAAACCTTAATTTCTCTACGAGTGTACATGCTATCCTTATAAAAATAAACACAGTACATTACAATAAGCCAATTAATCATAATGTGCAGTTTGAACACTTTTGCTATATTAGTTTTGACAGGGTTATCCAAAAGATCTTCGTTCTTTTTCAATTTGTTGACGATCCCCTGTTTGATTTTGGGGAAAACTCTTCGTGAAAATATATGACGCATACTATTTTGTTTACACACCTGGAGTTTCACCACATTTCGATTTATATTTCTTTCATTACTTAAAAATAATTACTTAATTACCAATTATGCTTAACTTTTGGACACCAGTGTATGACTCATTTATTTAAAAATTCTTCTCAAGGGTAATTAGGCAAGTGAATTTGTTATCAAAAAAAAAAAAAAAAAAAAAAAACAGAAAAGGAAGAAAATTTATAATATTGCAAATAAACTTAAAAAAATTCCTTAATTCTTAAAATTAAAGTAATAAATATCTAAACATAAGGTCATTGAGGGGACAGGAGGGTTGATGGGGAAAAGTTAGGTATAGTATAGAATCTCCTTATTTTAAAGTAGTTTCTGTGTGATTAGTTTTTTAAAATTTGTGAAATCTTTGAAATATTTAAATTTAGTTTAATTTCTGCAATATTTTGTATTTTAGCATTTTTTTTTTTTTTTAATGCATGTTTTATTGATTATGTAAAATAATAAAATGGCTTCTAATATTTTTCAGCGCTTGAGTCCAAAAACAGTAGTAGCAAATGAAAATAATTCTAAAGCTGGAAGAAAATCTCCTGGAGCTGCTAGCAATTGCAGCACTGGTAGCTTAGACCGTGATAAAAAGAAGGTGAGGAATAAAAAAAATAGTAAAAAAAAAAAACATTAATGAAGTTTCCCTTATGTATGGTTATTATAATACCTTTAATCATTTCTTGCAGTTTCTAAAGATCATATATATTTTTGTGATGTGCATAATGAATAATAATCGAGTTGATATCTGAACATGTGTGAAGGCATAGCTGCCAACTTTCATAATCTTTATAATTTATTAAAACAGGGTGTAAAAATAATATAATCGAGAATCGGGAATAATAATCGAGTTGATATCTGAACATGTGTGAAGGCATAGCTGCCAACTTTCATAATCTTTATAATTTATTAAAACAGGGTGTAAAAATAATAATAATAATAATAATACGAGCCACATAAAAATAAGTTATTTTTATTTGTCTCCTATTTTTGATGATGTTAAAGCAGCTAAATCTATTTAGTTTGATTTTCTAATTTATGTGTGTTAAATTATAATGGATCACTTTTTATAAATATGTATATTTTTGATATATTAAGTAAAATATTCATATTGATGGGGTTTTTTACTTTAACCTTTTTTAACAGATAAAATTTTATTTGCTTAACAGTTTAATTAAGTTTAAATCTTCTAAATACTGAAATGTCTTGCTATAATTTTCCAAGTTTATCAGACATTATATCAATAATAAAAGCTCTTCAAAATATAATTGTCCAGGAATAATAATTTATTTCATTTTTCTTTTCTTCTGTCTTTACAACAAAAAAATACTGGCTTCGTGAAATTTTTTGAACTCTGGTTTTTGACAGATTTATACATTTTAGTTGTCAGAGATACAAAAACAAGTTTTTACAAAATGTCTTTCTCTCTGTATGTGACATAAATTTTGTGAGTGCTCTATCTCAAAAACTAATGCACAGAATTTAATAAAAATTTATATTCAGGTAGTCCCTGGTATAAATTGATACTGATTAGTTTTTGTGTAAATCACTCATTTGCGATTTATACAACAGCTGTATCTCAAAAACTAATGCAAGAATTTCCATCAAAAATTAGATTCAGTTAGTATGAATTAGTATTATATGAACCCTGTATGTGAATAATGCATGGAAATTGAAGATAAAGATTTTGCAAATATAGTACAGAACCATTTATCTGGAATGGTTGGGGTCAGATGTATTCCAGTTAACTGGTTGAGCATTAATGCAGCATCCATTTGATAAGTTTTATGGAATATATTTGGTTGTAATATTACTTCTAATTTTAAATTAATTATTACATTACTTGAACTAAGAATCCAGTGCAAGGAAGATCAAAAGTTAAAGTTTGAAAGAAGATAATTTATAAGAATTCTTTGGGAACAAAAAATTCTTCTGTTTTCTCTGCATAAAAATGAAAACATCCAAAATACAACTAAATGTGCTTCTATTTCAAATACTGGATGCAGTTATCAAACTATACAATTGTTTCAAGCAATGTTTATGTCAAACTGGCAGTGTGAGATTTTTTTCTATAAAGATTCTAACATCAGTCTATTGGAAATATCATTCCGGATAACTGGTTCCGTACTGTAAAATAATACTAATGCCATATGTTTTGGAGTTGATCTATAGAATTGCTATTAATTACATTTTGTGGTACTTAAATATCTTCCCAAATTTATGGTAGAAATAAATATATTAGTAGTATCCTGCAGCCAGTGCCTGATGAAATCTATATATATAAAAGAAAGTCTGGATTTTGCATTAATCACCTCACAAAAAAATCTACTGAACCTACAATTTTTAAAATTGGGATAAAAATACTTCTTATATCATTGAGTGTCGCTAAGAAAGGATTTTTGAAATTTTCACCCCTAAGGTGGGTAAAAAAGAGAAAAAACTTTAAAAAAAAATCATGAAAAATCAGGTTTTATGGCTATTTTCAACTGATAACATATTATAATGTATTTTTTTATGCTGAATCGAATGGTACTAACCAAACTCTTATAAGTGTAATAGTTCGTCAGATATTACACATTTCTCTAATTTGGCGATGTCTTCGGCATCAAAGCCTCAAATTTCCAAGTGATAATTTCTAAAAAATATATCCATTATTATAGTAATGGTAACATTCAAATAAATTTTATTGTTTATCGATTCTTTTGGTTAAGAAACTAAAACGGTTATATCAATTAGAAAATAAAAAGGTACAAACCAAAAAATAAAATTAAAAGAAATTTGTTTCTAAATTTATTTTATTTTATTTTATTTCATTTTTTAAATAAGGTTTTATTGAAAAATTAACATTAAAAATATATTTTGATTTTAAATATGAAAGCCATGGTTGTGAGAATAAAAATATTTTGATTTTTATGTAATTTTTGGCAGTTTATCAACTGTTTAAAGAGAAGAAAATAAAGATTCATTTATATTAGATAAGCACAATTTTTATATTTCGCGTGAGAAAATGCACGTGTTTGAGATTGAAATATTTTTTTTTGGCTTATGGTATTTCTTTTTCTTTTCTTCATTTTAAATGAAATTGGTTAAAGACGTATGCTTTAAACATTTATATTTTAAATGAAATGAGTAAGAAACATGAATCATAGACATGTAACAGAAGAATTTAATGTTGTCGATAAAACAAGGAGATTTTTTTTTTTTCTTTGTTGTAATATAGTGTGGCAAAATATACATCCGCGAAGAACGAGAACCCAGCTAATCTGTATTACATAAAAGAAAGTCTGGATTTCGTATCAATCAACACACAAAAAAAACTGTCAAACCTAAAATCTTCAAAATTGGGATAAAAATACTTGGAAAGGGGGAGGGGGGTTAAAAAAAGAACGAACTTTAAAAAAATTCCTTAAAAATCGCATTTTGTAGTAATTTTTCAACTGCTAACATATTTTAGTGTATTTTTCAATGCTATATCAAATGGTACTAAGTAAATCATTTTAAATCTAGTAGTTCGTGAGATGTTTCATATTTTTCTAATTTGGTGCAAAAACCTAAAATTTTCAAGTGATTATGTTCAAAAAATATATTTGTTACTGTTATGACAGAAAATTTGCAAAAAATATAACTGTTAACCCTTTTTTTGTTAAAGAAACAAAACTGCTATATCAGTTACAAAATAAAAAGTACAAACAAATCAAAAGATAAAGTTTAAAAAAACGGTTACTGATTTTATTTAAAGTACAAATAATAATAAAAATAATGATAATAATAATAATAAATTAACATTGCAAAAAATTTGTTTAATTTAAATATGAAAGCATTGATGATATGGATATAAAAAAATCGTTTTTAAAAGTTTTGTAATTGAGCTAATATTTGGCAGTTAAAATCTTGCTCCAACTATTTACGCTTGGCAACAATGGTGGTGGCATAACGGTAAAATAGAATAAAAATTACTGATTTTATTTCAAATGGAAAGAAGGAAAATACATACAAACATAAACATTTAACTAAAATTTTAAAAAAATAAATAAAAATGTTTGTGTGTCTTCAAATAAAAAGAAAAAAAAATCAAATGCTTAAATTTGAATTTGGTAATTTGTTGTTTACTCCTAGATAAGATGCAAAATATGGGTAATTTTGTATTTACCATGAGCAAATATCGCTAATAACGTTTTTGAAATCGCAAATAGCTGAGCTGACATATTTACTTTACTGTATATAAAAAATGCAAATTCCTATTTCTTTCTGATTGATTAAAACCCAGGTTCTGCAAAACAGAATTTTGTAAAAAGTACACTGTTAGATAATAAATTAGGTTTCTAAATGGTTTAACAAAAAAAACCATCGATCTATGTTGCTTTAATAGCTCAGGGGAGTTTTGAAATTAAGTTAACTAGGTTATGAAAGATTGAAGTTTTTCTGAATGGATTTTAAAGACTGTTGCTCAGTTAGATAGATATAATTCAGGAATTTTTTCTATATTTATCATATCATTCTGAATCGTTTAGTTACAGAACTATGCAGGAAAAGTTATCTGTGGTATAGTAAAGAAAATTGGGAGATATGCATTACAGACTGAGGGTACATATTAGAAAGTATTTATGCTATAATTATGAAAGTTCTGCTGATTTGACTAACAAAATCCAGAGATAATGTGGCATATATCTAATCTTATATTCCTGAGAGTTCTATAAACAGGTTAACGCAATTATGTAGGCTACATTTAACTATCTCAATATATCTATAGTTCAAAGAGAAATTTCATTCCAGCTGCTTATAATTTAAGCTGTGCTTGATAGATTTTAATGAAACTTACATTGTTAGTTGGATAATTTTTCAGAAGTGATGTTAGTATGAATTATAGCATTCTATGTTGCTTAGTTAAATAATTATGGGGATGTTTTAAATCAAATGAACCCAATTACAAAAGATTAGCTTTATTTTAAAAGTTCGGCTGAATGAATGTTTATGTGATTGAAACTGTTAACACGTTGAGCGCTACGTCAATCCCCGGTGACTGACATTGAGCTTTACACTTTGATGGCTGACCTTTCACTGATGACTGACAGTCTAAAATATGATATGAAACTAAAAAGTATATATTGTTTTAAGTAATTTTTGAAAATGTATTTAAAATTTACTTAACTTTTCTTTATTACATTATTATACTTTCTTAATAATTACTTAAAACATTATGCATGTTTTAACTTCAATGTCAGTCACCATGCCTTTAACATGTTAATTAGACAATTTATTAAAGAAGGTTTCATAAGTTTTCAGTTTAAAAGATTCTGCTATATGGATTTCAATAGAACTTGATCGATTAGTGAATTTTTAAGTGAACGTTTAGTATAAAACATATATCATTTGCTTGGTGTTGCTTGGTCATTAAGTTACTTGATTTATAGGACTATGGAGGAAAGTTCTAAAATCAGGTGAAACCAATTATTATGAACGATTAGTCCTTTTAATAAGTCCAATTAAATGATTCTGACGAGTCTTTTTATAATTTTTCAGGGATGCTTTTGATATATTACATATTGTTCTATTATTCTTTACACCAAATAATCAGCTGAAGAAATTGGTTCTTAAGGGTTTATTTCAGTTCAAACTGATTACTTTCAAATTTATTTTTATATTCATTTTTGCTCTCATATGCATCAAACTGGCAAATTGTCTTATTTAGAAAGTACACAAGGTGTCGTGATTGTTGATTCTTTGATAAATGCAGAAAACATTGCAAAAAAAAAAAAAAAAAAAAAAAAAAAAAAAAAAAAAAAAAAAAGCAATCAAACACAGTACTCTGAAGCAATTTTTCTGAAGCTGGAGATCTGGGAACAAAAAAAAGGGGTCGTACTGGAACAATAAGTGTTTTTAGATGAAATTCTAATGAATTGAGTGTAAAATGACAGTACACGACATCTTTATACTTCTCTTCAAAAATCCCTCAGCAAGTTTCATGCTTCTATTTTTAAAAATGTGTCTGAAATTGTATCAGAAAATTTTGAGCTGTTGAAGATGGAAAAGCGTTTTTTCGAATACACCCTTAACAGCATAAATTTTGCATAACTTAATAAAAGGTATAATACGAAAAGGCGTTCAAATTT
Organism: Maratus speculifer; assembly: GCA_964019185.1. Lineage (NCBI taxonomy): Eukaryota > Metazoa > Arthropoda > Arachnida > Araneae > Salticidae > Maratus > Maratus speculifer. The sequence continues at coordinate 245,162,850 of OZ025295.1, read as the reverse complement.
TTCTGCTATTCGGTTGAACATTCCATGTAAGTTCATATTGCTTTAAAATGCATTTTTTAATTCACAGACTTATTTTGTTTGATTTAAAGCTTCTTTAGAAAAACTGACCAGACCAGCGTAGTGGGCAAAGGCTGCTAGTAGCAATATATAATACTGATTGATTAAATTACTCAGTACTATAAGAATTTCAAGCAATCATATATATCCAATATGATTTTAAATTGAAGAATGGTAAAATTTTACATAGATTTTAGCCAAAATTTCTGTAGGGGAAGATTCGGATACCTGAGCCACTTTTTAAATTTTAATTTTTTATAATTTTTTAGAACAAAATAAAATATTGAAAATGAAAATTTGATAATTTTTCTTCAAATAAAAACCACTTTCAATTAATTTTGAACTACTTTTCTATGTCTAATTAATTTTTACTTTTTTCTTTTTTTTTTTTTTTACATTGTGGCTCAAGTATCCCCATGGAGGGGATACTTGAGCCAGTACAGAAGAATATCTACAAAAGTTTTTTTCTTTTTTCACAAATTACAATTTCAATATAAAATATTAATCTTAATATATTATATTAAAAATTAATATTTAATATGTTGGACCTAACTATTTAAAGTATTAGAGATTATTTTACATTTATCTAGACAGGCTATTTTGTTGGTCAAAATGAAAAATAAAATGGATATTTTCATTTAAAAAAATACATTTTTAAACATTTTTTTCTAAGTCATTATTTTTTAAGAAAAACAAAATAAAAAATTATGCTCCCTTTTATCCTGAAAAAAAATCTATTAATGAATATAAAGACGTAATTTTATTTTGTGTTTATTTTACCCATGTCTAATTTCCTAGTGGGGATGGTTGAGCCATGGCTCAAGTATCCCCAATCTCACTGGCATCCCCATTACCAAGTATCAAGTATCCCCATTACCATTATTTTTGTTCATCAGAGTTTTACTAAGTAAAGCATGCAACTATTTGAGCTATTTTATATTCAAAATACAATGGAGATTATACTTATTAAATTTATATATATTGTTGCAACTTTAAACGAAACTTTGATAACAAAAAAATGAAAAAACCATGCACCTAAATATTTATTTTAGATAGGGAAAATCAACTATTAATCACCATACTTTCAAAATGGTACCAAGGTATGTGTTCAATAAATATAAAAACTTTGTTAAATCACCATAAAAGAAAAATTATACAGGACGCGTTTCGAGCTGCAAAATTACCGCTCGTCTTCAGCTGGTCCAAACACGTGTCACAACGGACAGAGTGGAAATAACAGTGAAAAAAAGAGGGAGGAGATTACTCAGAGTGCGACAGGTGGCGCTGCTTGTCAGAGCCAAAGGGGAAGAGAAAAGTAAAGATAAACTCAAAGAAGGAGGGAGGAGATTACAAAGAGTGCCCCAGGTGGCGCTGGCTAAGAAACCAGGGGCAGAGAAAAACTAATGAAAGATAAAGAAAACAATTGAAAAATAAATAAAATAAAATAAAATAAAAATAAATAAATTAATAAAAATGAAATAAAATAAATTCATTTTTATTAATTTATTTATTTTTATTTTATTTTATTTTATTTATTTTTCAATTGTTTTCTTTATCTTTCATTAGTTTTTCTCTGCCCCTGGTTTCTTAGCCAGCGCCACCTGGGGCACTCTTTGTAATCTCCTCCCTCCTTCTTTGAGTTTATCTTTACTTTTCTCTTTCCCTTTGGCTCTGACAAGCAGCGCCACCTGTCGCACTCTGAGTAATCTCCTCCCTCTTTTTTTCACTGTTATTTCCACTCTGTCCGTTGTGACACGTGTTTGGACCAGCTGAAGACGAGCGGTAATTTTGCAGCTCGAAACGCGTCCTGTATAATTTTTCTTTTATGGTGATTTAACAAAGTTTTTATATTTATTGAATATATTTATCGCCAGTTTTTTCGGTGTTTCTCATTACCAAGGTATGTGGTTTCTTTTTTACATGTTCAGAACTATAAATCAGGGATGAGATTCTTCCGCGGATCCGCGGTTTTCCGCTTTTTTGTTATTTTCAAATTTCAAATTTTCTGATTTACCAAAAAAATACAAAACGCGTAATTTCGTCAAAAAATCGCTAAAAAACGGCAAATTTCCTTAAAAGATCGCCAAAAAACGACTAATTTCCGGCCAATTTTGTCAAAAGATTCGAGAAAGAATGGTTAATTTCGTCACAAAATCCCGAAAAAACGGCAGATTTTGTCAAAAATCGTGTTAAAACGACAATTTTCGTCCAAAAATCGCGATAAAACGGCGAATTTCGCCAAATGTTTTGCAAAAAATCACAACTTTTGTCAAAAAATCAGGATAAATCGGTAGATATTGTCAAACGATTGCAATAAACCGGTTGATTTCGTCAAACGATCGCGAAAAAACGGTAGATTTCGTCAAACGATCGCGAAAAAACGGCAGATTTCGTCAAAAAATTCGCAAAAAAAGGCAGATTTCGTCAAAAAATTCGCAAAAAATGGCAAATTTTTGAAAAAAGAAAAAAAAACTTTAAATTTTGCCAAAAGATTCCAACAAATGACAGATTTTATGAAGAGATAGTGATAAAACTAAAAATTTCATCAAAGGGACTCTTGAAAAAAAACTAACCCAAAAATGAATTTTCGAAATTATTTTTTTGGCACTCCAAATACAGACTTTCCTGCTCCAAAATGCATTTTTGACACCTCTAAATCTTTCTGAATGAATGTGACTTCTGAAAGCACCCATTCATTGAACAAAAAGTACCCTTATAGTCAACAAAAGTATCCCTTTTTTCAACAAAAATGTTTTTTTCAATAAATCCATCTTGCCCTTTTTAAAAAGAAATGCAAACAATAGTGATACATGTTATCTTCTACACTCAAATAAGCATTAATTTATAATTAAATTTGTATCTTGCACATTTATTTTTTAAAAAATAAAATTTTTCTCAATAGTTTAAAAAAATAATATTGCTTTTAACTATTCATTAATTATTGTTAAAACAAAAATTATTGCATTTCAGTCTTTTTTTCCAAATGAACAAGTTCAATTTTTGCATCTAAAAATGACTTATCAGTGAGGACCCACTTTTGTAAAAAAGAGACCCAGAATTTAAGTTCTAGGTCCTGGAGACCCAGAATTTTTAAAGTCCAGCGACATCACTAGATATTTTTAATGTGTAATATCCAAGAAAAAAGGTGGAGAAAGAATGTTGTGCAAGAGCAAAGCTAAAAAACAAAGAAAATTTCTATTTTCTTTTCTCTAATTTTTTAACCAAAAGTGTCTTACTGTTAGAAAATTTCAAGAAAAAAATATTCATGCCAATAACAGGGTTTTATTAATGTACTGTATCTTGATAAACTAAATTTTCATTAGAGTAAGTATAAATAATTTCTGCAATTCACGTTAATAATTTCCTTTTAATTTAATTTACCAAAAGCTAAATTGTATGTTATATATTAATACAATTATATTTGTTGCGATTGACATTCCTGTCATTGCTCAAAAGTCGTTCGCGCAGTTTTCAGCTTTTTTGCTTTTTGGTCAATCTCATCCCTGATAAATATGTTACCATATTGCCAGTTTTAGAAAGAAAAATTAACCAACTGTAGAAACAATAGAGGTGGCTGAAGTATCTTCTATGCTCAAGTATCCCCACTCTCCCCTAAACTAGTTTAAGTATGGCTCTGAAATATCATTATTTATGTTTCTAAGATTCAAAAATTAAAAATTCAGTGAACAGTTTTACTTTTTTTAGCTTTAAGAAAAATTGAATAAACAAAGAACCTTTAAGAGTACTGCTGAAATAACATGTTACTTTAATTTTTAGAAACAAAATCAAGATGTTTCTCAGAAAGGCAAAAGAAAAATTAAAGAGGAAAAAGTGGAGGATACTGAAGAAGAGAAGAATGGAAGTCAGAAAAAGAAAACTCGTTCAGATAGCCCATCTGAATCTGTGTGTACTGAAAGTAGTGTATCCAATGAAGATGCAATACCAGACGGAGAAACACCTAGCTCTCCTAGTCCAAGTGCTAGTCCAGTACCTAGTCCTGCTCCTCTCTTATCTCAGCTTCATGTGAATGCAGAAGTAGAACCAGATGTGTAAGTTGCATGCGCATAATATAATATGTAATATCTATAACTTATTCTATTTTTTGTAAGATTTTATAATACCAAACTTTTTTTTTCTCTCTCTGTCTCTCTTCTGTAATAACTCCAAAATGGTATAAAATAATTGCATAGACTTTTAACAAATTTAATTTTTTTATATATTTTTTGGTACACTGAAATGTATAGGGTGTCTCAAAAATTGATGCATTTATAAAATAAATGAAATAGAAACTGATAAGAATGTATTGTTTGCTGTATTCTACTTGAAAACATGTAAATTTTTAGTTACACAGTATTTCAAATTAAATTACACATAGTTCAACAAAGATAAGCACTCGCTGAAATTTGTGAGAACTGTATAGAAACACATTCTGGCAATTTGACATTCTGTACTTTTCATTCTGCTGCCAGCATGTGTTGCTAAGAAATTTAAAATTCCTGTACAGTGATCTTTCATAGATTTGTAAGATATTTCTTGTCTTGGAATTTTATTTACCTTAACCACAGTATCATTGAAAGCAGATGAAGTTTTTTTTAGGAACTTGAATGTCACAAAAGTTCTGAAAAGAGATACAACAGATGATTTCTTCATGGACTTCATATTCTGTTATATTTGCAGATAAATGAATGCTGTTAAAGTTTATGTGTATTGTTTGGCCGACAAGTAGCATTGCAATGCTGCATTTTCCATGATTTCAAAAGTATCTATATCTCTAGGACTAATGCAAGGAATTTCATCAAATTACAATTTATTTTAAACCTTGACATGAATAAATGCTAATAATGTTTGGGTGTATGTCGCTTGAAAGGGGGTGCATTTTGATAAGGTGCATTCCTGATTAATTTTTGGAGTTCATTGGTTAAGTATATTAGTTAAGTATATAGTAGATGGAACCCGTCAAAACTTGACGGCACCACAGAAATAAAAGGTATTTTCCAGCTATTAAAGGATTTTTTAACGACTAATCTTCAGCAAAAATTTCAATAAATAAAAGAAAAACCTGCATTTTACATCCAGGCAAATGACCCGCAATTGGCAGAGTTACATTCAAACATGCTGCTATAGAATTAGAATCTCTCTCATTTGATAATTTTCCATTTACAAATACAATATCAATAAATTGTACATGACATGAATAAATCATAAATTACTGTCATTTCTCATTTCATACAAAATATACATACTTCACTTACTTTGCAGCAAAATAAGACTGAATTTATAGTTTGCCATTTAGCAACAACTATAACAATGATCCTCTCAGTGGTTAATTTGTTGTTACATTACCCACCCCATTCAACAAATAAACATTTGCATTTTCAACTAACTTTTCTATTACATTTTCATAAATCAAAAATACATGTTGATTTCACATATTAAAAAAGTTAATGATATTTATTCTGTCTAGGTGAAACCCGTCAAAACTTGACGGCAACAATATGAAAGAACCAAAGAAAAAAAAGTATTTTGCCGCTATAAAAAAATTAATATTTATTAAAAATTTCAATATGCTTTTCCATTTACCAACGTAACACCAACATGACATGATCCCATGTGCAGAATCGGCGCAACGCTGCGACACACGTCACAGACTCTTGAAAATGTTTGAAGATTATTTTTCAACTGTTAAAGTTTTTTTTTAAAAAAAATGCTAGAAATCATTCACTATGTACAAAAATTTATCTAGGTACCATAAAAAATGCAAATTTTGGCAAATAATCACAAAAAATAGCTATTTTCGTCAAAATACCCCCCCCCCCCCAAAAAAAAAAAAAAAAAAAAAAAAAAAAACTGGAAATTTTGTAAATGGATGTAAAAAAAAAAAAACCCAGCAAATTTCGTCAACAGATTGCAAAAAACAACAAATTTCATGAAAAGATCTCTGAAAAATTTGTCAAAAAAATGCAAAAAAAGAAAAAGAAATTGTCTAGGTATCCCAAATAAAACAAATTTCGCGAAAGTATTGCAAAAAAATCAAAATTTTGCCAAACGTCTAAAAAAATTGGCAATTTTCATGAAAAAATTGCTTTAAAAAAAGCCAAATTTGACAAAAAAAATCCCTAAAAAATGGCAAATTTGTAAACATATTGTGAAAAAATTCAAAATATTGTAAGAAAAAAACAAATTTTGACAAATGATTGTGAGTAAACAACAAATTTCGTCAGAGGATTGAAAAAAAAAAAAAGCAAATTTCATCAAATAATCACAAAAAAAAGGTAAATTTCGCAAAAAAAAACCCAAAAATTTTTGCAAAAAGATCTTCAATAAAATGGCAAATTACATCGAAAGATCGTGACAAAACGACAATTTCATCGAAAGAACTCTAGAAAAACGATTAACTTCTCTGAAACTGTCCAGGTATCATGAAAGACACGAATTTCGTCCAAAGATCTCAAAAGCACATAAATTTTGTCTAGGTAATTGCAAAAAAAAGGTAAATTTCGCAAAAAATAGCAAAAAAAAACCGACAAATTTCTCAAAAAGATAACAAAAAACGACAATTTCTCAAAAAAAATCATGAAAAAAGGATAAATTCGATAAAATGGCAAATTACACAAAAGATTCCGAAAAAAAAAACAACAAATTTCAAAAAACAACTTTCATTAATTGCAGGGGGGAAAGATGCAACATTTCTTTGTTCATCAGCAAAAAAAAAAATCACAAAATTTCTCCATCCATCACATAAAAAATAGAAAATTTGTCAATCTGTTGAAGGAAAAATACAAAAATTGACAGTTGGTCATGTGGCGTAAAAATTATAAAATTCATTAATGAATCATGGATAAAAAGTCATTTAGTTATGTAAAAAAGCCCACAAAAATTACCAATCAGTAGAAGTCCCCACAAAAATCTTGTGATTGATCGAGACATTTCAGAATGTTTTTTCTGGGTAATCTTACGATTGAACTGTGTGCTGAGTGACATATGTTTATTTTCTCATGTCTGTAGGCAATTAAATATATGTATGGAATTTTTTATTGCAACGTAATAAGTATATTTTTAACATAGGATTATAGTAAGATTACTCTTTTCAACAATATAACCTGGTAAGTGAGAACTAACTTTTTTATTGATATGCAATGTAACATCGGGTCGATGGAGTTTATTTTGATTTTGCCCCTTTTTTTTTTTTTTTTTTTTTTTTGAAGGACATAATTTAACCGTTTTTTTCTATTGCATAACACTTCTTATTTTGTTTTCAATCTTTTTTTTTTTTTTTTTAAAGTAATTTTTTATTGTGATCTTCATTTCTGTCATATGAAAAATTCATTTCTATTTTGCCTATAGCATTTACATAATGTTGACAAATTTCTGAAAAACAACAAATTTCACAAAAAAAATCATGAAAAAAGGATAAATTCGATAAAACGGCAAATTACATCGATAGATGGCAAAAAAAAAAAAAAAAAAAAAAAAAAAAAAAAAAAGACAAATTTTACCGAAAATCCCTGAGAAAACAAATAATTATATCCTGGTATCATAAAAGACGTGAATTTCATCAAAAGATCGTGAAATACTTTAAATTTATCTAGGTACTTCAAAAAATGCAAATACAGTGAAACCCCGATCTATCGTTCCCGCATGTATCATTCTTCAAAAATTGTTTTCCCGCATTCATCGTTGTAAAAAAATTTTCTCCTCATTGAAATGAAATTGAAAGTCATACGAATCCATGTGACATACAAACTGGAATTACTTCTTTTATCCTAAGATAGCTCATTTATACTGTTTGTATTAATGATGGCGACAATAATGCAGATGAAGAGTAGTTGTATATAGCAGAGGTTGTGATTATTATGTGATACATTTCCATTGATCATGATGTTGCAACATGTAGCATTCTACACATAGAGGAAATGTGTGCTAATGCAGAAAATGAAAATAATGGTGAAGAAGCGTAGGATGCTGAGCCTCCATTGCCAAATCTATCTAATGCAATTACGGTTTTGAATCTGTATGAACTCTTATACATGCATATGAAATTACAGAAAATAACCAGAAAAATGTTGTATACCTTGAAAATGCATTTTCTCATTAAAAAAATTATGGAAAACAAAACAAAATTATTGTTTTTTAAAAATAAATATCAATTTAACTTTGATTTACTTCTTTAACTGTTTAGTAAGCAATAAATGAGTATTTATTAGTGTACTGCATGCATTAGTAATACATAAAAATAGCGTTATTTCGTGTTTTGAAGTTAATCCGCATTCATCGGGGTTTTTTTTTTTTTTTTTTTTTTTTTTTTTCTTCCCATACCCCTTGAAAAACGAGGGATCAAGGTTCTACTGTATTGGTAAACGAGAAAACAACACATTTTATCAAAAGATGAAAAAAAAAGAGGCACATTTCATCAAAAGATCACAAAAAAGGTAAATTTTGAAAAAAGAAAAAAAAGTGACAATTTTCTGAAAAAAACAAAAAAAAAAAAAAAAAATTCACAAAAAAAAAAGTCACGAAAAAAGGAAAAATTCGATAAAACGGCAAATTACATCGAAAGATGGCAAGAAAAAATGACAAATTTCACTGAAAATCCCCGAGAAAACAAATAATTTTTTCCTGGTATCATAAAAGACATGAATTTTGTCAAAATATCGTGAAAATACTTTAAATTTGTCTAGGTACTTCAAAAAATGCAAATATTGGTAAACAGATTGTGAGAAAACAACACATTTTGTCAAAAGATGAAAAAAAGAGGCACATTTCATCAAAAGATCACAAAAAAGGTAAATTTTGCAAAAAAAAAAAAAAAAAAAAGGTGAAAAAAAATGACAAATTTCTGAAAACAACAAAAAAAAATGAAAAATTTCACAAAAAAAGATAATTTCGGTAAAACTGCAAATTACATCGAGAGATCGTGAGAAAATGACAAATTTCACCGAAAATAGCTGAGAAAACAAATAATTTTGTCCAGTTATCATAAAAAACATGAATTTTGGCAAATAATCACAAAAAATAGCAAAATTCGTCAAAATACCCCCCCTCCCCCCCCCAAAAAAAAAACTCTTCGAAATTTTGTAAATAGATGTGAAAAAAAAACATCAAATTTCGTCAACAGATTGCAAAAAACAACAAATTTCTTCAAAAGATCTCTAAAAAAATTGTCCAGGTATTTCAAATAAAACAAATTTCATGAAAGTATTGCAAAAAATCAAAATTTTGCCAAAACGTTTAAAAAAATTTCAAAAAAAAAAATCCTTAAAAAATGGCAAATTTGTAAACATATTGTGAAAAAAAAATTCAAAATATTGTGAAGAAACAACAAATTTTGACATATGATTGTGAGTAAACAGCAAATTTCGTCAAAGGATTGAAAAAAAGCAAATTTCATCAAATAATCACAAAAAAAGGTACATTTCGCAAAAAAAAAAAAAAAAAAAAAAAAAAAAAAAATTGCAAAAAGATTTTCAATAAAACGGGAAATTACATCGAAAGATTGTAACAAAACGACAATTTCATCGAAAGAACTCGAGAAAAAAGATAAACTTCTTCGAAACTGTCCAGGTATCATAAAAGACACAAATTTCATCCAAAGATCTCAAAAACACATAAATTTTGTCTAGGTAATCGCAAAAAATAGCAAAAAAAAAGACAAATTTCTCAAAAAGATAACAAAAACGACATTTTCTCAAAAAAAATCACGAAAGAAAGATAAATTCAATAAAATGGCAAATTACATCAAAAGATTGTGAGAAAAAAAACAACAAATTTCAAAAAACAACTTTCATTAATTGCAGGGAGAAAAGATGCAACATTTCTTTGTTCATCAGAAAAAAAAAATCTCAAAATTTCTCGATCCATCACATGAAAAATAGAAAATTTGTCAATCAGTTCGAAAGTTGGTCATGTGGGGTAAAAATTATAAAATTCATTAATCAGTCATGGAAAATAAGTCATTCAGTTATGTAGAAACCCCACAAAAATTATCAATCAGTAGAAGTCCCCACAAAAATCTTGTGATTGATTGAGACATTTCAGAATGTTTTTTGCATGTCCAAATTAAAAAATATATATATATATTTTTTGTAGCTGCAGATTTAAAAAAGTAAGTTATTTATAAGGCATCTATTTTGATCTCTTATTATTTTGTTTATTTTTTGCAAGACCTACGTTTATTTAGTTGAATAATACGAATTTAGAATTTGCAATGTTTTGTCTTTTGTTATTTTTTTATCAATTTTCGAAATGATAATACAATAAATGTAAATGCTATAGGCAAAATAGAAATGAAATTTTCATATGACAGAAATGAAGATCACAATAAGGAATTACTTTAAAAAAAAGAAAAAGATTGAAAACAAAATAAGAAGTGTTATGCAATAGAAAAAACGGTTAAATTATGTCCTTCAATAAAAACTGGCAAAATCAAAATAAATAAACTCGATCGAAAAAACTCGATTCAAAAAAAAGTTCTCACTTACCAGGTTATATTGTTGAAAAGACTTATTTAAGGTGTAATAGATTACTCTGATCCTATGTTAAAAATATACTAATTACGTTGTGATAAAAAATTCCATACATATATTTAATTGCACATTTTAAACATGTCACTCAGCACACAGTAGATCCAATGGCTCTGGTACAATACAAACAACGAACGCGGGCATACCACACTAACATTTAGAGACAGTAACTATCTCTTCTCTCATTGGTTCTGTTTACTGTGCAAGAGCATTTGCCGTGATCTGGTCGGATCTGAGCAAGCATGAATGCGCAGAGACCAATTTGAGTATGCTTTAAAAAAAAGGCTATTGCTTTAATATATAAGATTGGTTAAGTATATAAATTATTTTTTATTTAAGGATCATTATTCTTTGAAATAAAAGTATTATATACTATTAGTCCAAATAGCCTGTGAGCTCAATGCCATCAATTTAACTATACACTTTTATATTTTATTTAATTTTTTGCAATTTTATATGCTTTTATTATAACACTCTTTGTTTTTACTGCAATCAATTAGTTTTAGTTCGTCTAAAAAATGCTTCACAGAAAATGAAACTTAGGTCATTGTACTGGCAGAGCAAAAGCAGTGCAGCAAGTAATTGCAAATCAAACTAAAAAAGGAGGGAAGAATATTAGGAAGCACAAAGTGATGTGCCACCAGACTTGAGGATGCATGGTTGTAAGCACGGTGAGCGCATTTTACAGTTGCAGATTTGCTTTGTTCCCAACAGAATGAATGTGACAGGGTGATAGTAGCTAAAAGACAAGAATGAGAAACAGAAGATCAGAACTAAACAAAACTCCTCTCCATAATTAGCTATCAAGCAATTACAATTGACTTGCTTGTTGGTACAACCCAGCTGATGATTATAGTTTTAACCGGCATGTTCTCATCACTCTCCAGCACTATCAGTATCTGTCTTTATGGAAGCTTTGAAATTTAATGGAAAAATGAGAGAAATGTAATGTGCACCAGAAAAATTAAACTGCCTCAACTTGGAGAACCACCATTAAAACCTTTGGTTGCAGGATATATCGTCAAATCAAAGACTTTCCAATAAGGAGATACAACCCATGTTTCAAAATGACATCATTCAGTGCAGTAATCATAACAGCTTAAATGATGCCAACTTTCATCCTGAAAGGAAAAATTTATCATAAAGCAGGCTCCTTACTTCTATTCCCAGAAGATTAACACAAATTTCTACAAATGTAATTCATCGTTGAAGGCAATGATGAATTTAATGCACTCTGGAAATGATGGATATCCTTTACACAGAGAAAGATCAGCAGAAGATGGCAGTAAACTTAGCAACCATGCAAATATGAAACTGACATTGAAGTAGATTACTGGTAGTTTTTTTTCACACTCACTTTGGCTATCAAAAATATACAAGTGCACATAAATATGGAATACTTTAACTCCATCAAATCAGTCAAGTACATTTTGTAAATATATGGAAAAAAGCAATGATATGGCAGTTTCTAGTAATTAGAAAGAAATGATAGGAATGCTGTTATACATATGAATGAAATAACAGTGTCCATCTACAAGATACATAAACAATATTGTTTTACATTTCCCATACATGAACAAAATCCAGCTGTTGTTCTCTTAGAAATATATCTAGAAAATTGATAATGTAATTATTTCACAGCTGCAAATGTTTAACAAATAACCCTGAATCCACCTGCTACAAATTGACTGCTTTTTTATGTTATATCAAAATGACATGTTTAAGAAAACACTGTTGTGTTCAGAAGTTCTACTTACACTTGGAATGTGGGTAGAAAGTCATTTGAACTATGTAAATGAGGAGAGAACAACTTGCCATACTTATTTAAAAACTACAATAGGCAGACTGTAAACTGTGCATTCCAATCAACATGAATGCTTCCTTCTTGACATGCTGTTGGTAAATGGCTGATCAAACTCTTTCTAACATTTCAACACATTGCTACACTATTGTCAACAACATTGTTTTCCCTCTGCATATTAAGCTCTGAATTTAGTGGAAAACAACTGACACTTGGATGTATGTATTAATGGTGTGTGCAGCATATCATATCCAAATCAAATTCGTACATTGTTTGCAATGATATTGACCAACTGCTCTCCTTCATCTCCAACAAAATTACAGGAGAAATATAAATCGAACATGATTTGAAGACATTTTCTATTGGATTTCAAATATGAACATGAATTTCACAGGAGAAATCTACAACAAAGTGCTTATAATAATTGAAGATTTGTGTTTAGAAATCATAAATCAAGTTCTCAATCAATTGGGAATGCTAACACTGCATCAATTTGCAACTGCTTTGTTTGATGTAGAATGATTTCGGGAACAGAATTATGATATGGGTGATCTTTTGTAGTTTGTGCAATCCAATGTTCCCAAGCTAACGCTTCATCAAAAAGGCATTTACGATCAAGTAATGCAATGTGTCAATAACAGGGTTGGATAAATTTGAGAACTGGGAGGAGCTGGTAAAACTTTCCTAATTGGATTGATTCTGTCAACAATTTGATCCCAAAATTACATGGTCTTAATTATTGCTTCCTCCAGAATTGCCGTGACATTGCTACCAGGTGGAAAAACTGCTCATTCTGCTTTTAAATTACCATTGAACATGCAATTTATTAAAAGTATTACATGCAAAACTTCCAAAGCATCTGACATCGAAAAAGTATTGCAAAAGGGCAAACTTATTATTTCGTATGAATACATAATGATGCACAGAACATTGTTGGGGGATCTTGATCGATCATTGCAAGATTTGCATAAAAACATCAGACCATTTGGGTACAGGACATTTCAGGCAAATATTACCTGTAATTCTTCAGTCAACATCAGCAGATGAAAAAGGGGCTTACCTGAAATATGTTACTTTTGTGGCTATACGTAAAGAAATAGGCATATTCTGCTGCAAAACAATCGATCTGCTAAGATAATCTCATATCAATTGCTGGAATTTGTGAATGTTAAAATGCTAGTTAATCTGATCCAAGATCAATTTTCTTGCTTCATAACTTCTGCAATTTAGTAACGTCATAAGATGATTTGTTTGAAAAAGTACTTCCCAAATATTCAAACTAATTATAAGAATCATTATTGGCTAAGGGAATGAGATATTCTTGCTGCAAAGAAAAAAGACATCTCAAATTTAAAAATATTATTCAGACTAACATTCAAAGCTGGGCAGTCACATACAAGTCTTTCGTCATTGTTTTGGAAGTAGATGAAGTGTTTAACTATCCAACAGAATTTTCGAATTCACTCTATCTGCCAGGGATGCCATGCAATTATCATATTGTGAAATATCTACTATCCAAAGCTTTGCAACAGCATGCAATTTGCAGTAAAAAAAAAAAAAAAAAAAAAAAAAATGTGCAATGTTGTAGAAGCAACAATCTTGACAAGTGATAATTTTAAAGGTGAAGATGTTCTCATTCCTCACATTCCTATTATTCCAGCAGATATGACATTTCAATTTGAGGGATTACAATTACCAATTTGATTGGCTTATGCAATATCTATCAACAAAGCTTAGGGCCAGTCTTTAGATTTATGTTATTTAGACCTAGAGACAAATTGCATCTTACACGGACAGTTACATGTTTCATGTTCAAGAACCGCCAAACCAGACAGTCTCTCTATCTTCACAGGCAATGTAACAACAAAAAATAAGCACTGTGAAATTAAACATGTTAAAAACATGCACTTTCTATTTTCTTTCTTTCCTTTAAATCAGACTAGGTCAAAACAATGCATGGATGCATATATTAATTGACAAAAAATAATCTTTTTTTATTATAATGTAGTTATCCCTCATATAAATAGAATAGATATTTATGTTTAGAAATAATTAAACTAAAAAATCAGAAGATCTGGTAACTGTGCTTATAGATTTTACTATATTTTTGTAGCAAAAAGCCAATAACTATTTTATTTAAAAAATGTCTGTGTTTTTTTTTTTTTTTTATTCTGTATGTTTATTGTAACTTTGTGTTTTAGAAATTGATTTGTTATAAATTTACTCAAAATATTTTTTTATTTATAACTAATTTATATTATTTATAGGCCTGTTGATCCAGGATCTAATGTACCAAATACTGAATTGCCTGTTACTGTTAAAGAAGAATTAATAACTCCAGTAACACCAGAACCTGTTATATGCCCTGTTGAAGTTAAACAGGAAATAACTAATGATCCAGAAGAAACTCCTGCTAATGTAGAAACTGAAGATCAACCTGTGCAGCTGGAAATGATTGACAAAGTTAAAGAGGAAATACCATTGGTTTCATGCACATCTTCAGCTGCTCCTTCTCCTATCCATTTTGGACCTCCTATTAGTGAACAACCAGTTGTAGATGAATGTCCTCCAACTGCTATTCATGAACCTTCTCAGTATCCAACTGTTAATTCTGAGCCATCACAGGAAGAAAAATCCTTATCTAATGCACCACCATATCCTGGTCCTGCTCCTCCGAATATTAAAATGGAACCTGTTGATATTGCATCTTCTCCACCACCACCTGCTATACATGAAACTGCAGCTCATCATTCCCATGTTTATGCATCTGCTCTACCATCTTCTTCACAAGCTCATTTTACAAATAGTATATCTGTTGCTGTGAATAATAATTCTGTCTCCGGCTCTATTTCTGCATCATCTTCTATTTCATTGTCTTATCATAACCATTCAAAAATGCCTTACAGTGGACATTCTTCTACCCTTATTACTACCTCTCAGTCAATGTCTGCCTTCAATTATCGGCCTTTTTCTCCCCAGTATCCTTATACTCCTGGTTTGCCTCCATTTCCTCAATTGCCTCCACAACCTATTAAACATAAGTACAATTCTGGAGCATCTGATTCACCAAATAACTCTCACACACCTCCTCCTACTTCATCACCTTACAGTTCTGCTCCACCCCCTCTTCCTCAACCATATCAAGAATCACCACCTCCTTCAAAATCTCATACACATAATATTGAAAATTCTAACACATTCCCTCGCAGTACTCAACCTAGTTCTAGTTCAGTTCAGTCTCCTCCTGTAACTTCACATTCGTCGACTTCTCACCAGCCATCAGCCCATAATTCTTCAAAATCTCCTTCATCATATTCATTGCAGAATCAAAATTCTCAGAATTCATCCAGTCAGAAAGCTGTTCCACAGCCAGCTCACCAGAGCTCTTTATATCCTCAGTTGGGTATGAATCAGCAATCATCTCACAAATCAAGCAGTCACTCGCATCATTTGGCTAGACCTCATCCTTTATCACAAATGCATCCTTCAGGTCTGCCTACTTCATCTCAGCATTTACCACCTACAACATATGTATCGAGTCTCCCTCCCCAAGTTCCATTGTCTCAATCTCAGATACATACTTCTGATAAACAAGAATCCGAGAAGTGTTCTGTCATCCAAGAGCCTGTTACGATTGAAGAAGAGGAAGAACCAGAACCTCATTTTCCATTTAGAGGTCCAAGTCCAGAACCAAGAGTTGAAGACATTGAATGTCACAGAAGTCAATCTGCTATGTAAGTTTGTTTTTATCATTTTTTAAAAACACATTTTCAATTATTTCTTGTGAAAATAATATTTTTAATGCATTATTTCTATTTACCTTTTTACAGTTTCTTTATAAAAAATGTTTTTTAGTAATGTAATATGTATTGCTGTCGTGTCTATGTATTAACTGAGGCGTCATTATACTATCGGGGTTTCATTGATTATTGGAAGATAACTATCATTTTTAATGAATCATGAGAATATTTTATTTTTCAAAATACATATCTCAGAAAAATACCTGATTTTCCTGCTGTCTCGATACATGGAATGCAAATAAGTTATCAGAAATGAGTATTATTGTTTTGAAAATCCAAAGTTAGTAAACTTTTCATATGTATATGACTTCAGAAACATAATTTATATGTAACAATTATTTACAATAAATTGGTTTCTATAAGTTTTTTTATGATTATTTTTAGCTTAATTAGTAAGCGCAAGCCACTTTAATTCCACTTATCACAGGGTTCATACAGACTCCTTGGACTCCTAGAAACTACTTAGAAATGAAAACGCTCCCAAGTAGTACTTACAGGGATGCCACTTTTCCACCAAATGGTGGATTTCCGCTTTTTTTAATTTTTAAGAATCTGTGATTTTCGTTAAGCGATCACAAAATTAAATAAGATTTTTGTTAAGCAATCACAAAATAAAACACCAATTTTTTTTTTTTTTTTTTTTCAAACGATTGCAAAATAAAATAGTTATTTTCGTCAAACGATCACGATACAAGACTGTGATTTTCCTTAAACGATCGCAATGTAAAACAGAGATTTTCTTCTAACGATCATGAAGTAAAACGGCGATTTTCATCTAAAGATTGCGATGTAAAGCGCCGATTTTTGTGAAACGAACGCGATTTAATATGGCGATTTTCGTTAAACAACCGTCATGTTAAACAGCGATTTTCATGAAACAATCGCAATGTTAAACAGCAATTTTCATTAAACAATCGCAATGTAAAGCAGCGATTTTCACCAAGCAATCGCGATGTAAAACGCCGATTTTTATCAAACAATCGCGATGTAAGACAGCAATTCTTGTCAAACGATCATTTAAAAAAAAACCCTGCAATTTTTTTCTATTTACTAGTGGAATAATCATCGAATCTATTGCCTGGTTACTTAAATTGATTTAAAATGATGCAATACATAAAATTCCTCACTGGATTTATTAATGGGTTACCTTTTAGTTGACATAAAATACTGTGAACTAAAGAAAAATCATTTTTATTTACTCATACAAGTTTTCATGCGCAATGAATTAACAGCATATTTCAAACTTTTTAACAAATGCACCTTTTGAAAGACTTTTGTTAAAATTTACAAGGAAAAAGAAAAGGGTTTCTTTCTTTTTTAAAAAATAGTTTGTTATAAATTTAATTCTTTATTTAGTTTATTGTAATCAATGTAGTTTATAAAATTCATGCATAAATGTTGTGAAAAATATCGTGAATTTTACTTTATGCACAATTTCCTCTTTTTTGTTTTTTTCTGGGTGGCATCCCTGTACTTAGAACTATTTAAATAAACAAGATACTCCTTAGAAACTCCTTAAATTGTATTGCGGTTTTGCATGCAAACAATATTGCTCCTGGGGGGGAAAAATCGAAATTGTAAAAAAATTATATTTTTTTGTGTATGTTGAATTAGCTTTTTTTTTTTTTTTTTTCCCGGTATTTTTGAAAAAAAAAAAAAATTAAAGATGTATGCGATATACATAATAAGTATTTCGAGTTTGACTGATCTTTTTGTATATGACCATTGGTCTCTGCATAGGAAAGTTTATTCTGTATTTTTTTATTTAAACTTCAAAAATCACTAAGGTTGTGAATTCTGTGCAATTTCAGCACCAATAATTAGATTCTAATAGAGAAAAATTTGTTCGAAATGTTCTTCTCTCTAAATGGGGCATTAAAAATTGGGTGTGCAAGTGTATGCCACATAAATAACAACAAAAGTGGCAAGTCCTTAAGATTTTTCAGACTCCATAGATTTTTTTTTCCCCAACTCTGTGTGAACCCTGTTATCACCATTGATGCACTGAAGCTCAGTAGAAAAACAAATGAAGTTTTTTCTGTATCAGTTGACAAATAGTTACTGCAGGGACTGCTAATGGCTTCAACCTTTTTTTTTTTTTTTAAGTATATTTCTTTAACATAATTATCAGTAAGTAAAAAGTGAGATAAATTCAATTTTTGTTGCGATCTGACAGCAGTTACTTTTGCTATTCAGGTATTTTGCAGGAAGAGGCATTTTGTATCATTAAAAATGGCTTCATGTATGCATAAAATGCTGAATTCATATTTTATTATTAAAGAGATTCTACCAAAAAATGCAATAAAAAATTGTTTTGTTAGTTTAAAAGGACTAAAATAATTGAGTAAATTTATTCTTCTAGGGTTCCCAGCGTCATGGAAAATCTAGAAAGTCATGGAATTTCATAGTAGTCATGGAAAGTCAAGGAAATTTCAATATATGTGTGAAAAATCAGGGAATTTACAAATATTTTCTAAAAAGTCATGGAAAATTCTTGGAGAAAAAATGTAAAATGATACAAAATTCATCAAATAATCTTGGGAAAAAAATCATGAAATTCATCAAATAATCAGGGAAAAGAAAATTTAGAAATTTGAAAAACAATTGCAGAAAAAAAAATCATTAATTTTGACAAAAAATTCTGGAAATAAGTAGCAAATTTCAATGTATACTTGTTTGTTCAGGGAATTTTTTGAGATTTGGTCAGGGAAAGTAAGGGAATTTTTCGAGATTAGGTCATGGAAAGTCAGGGAATTTGCCATTCATGTTTTGCTGGGAACCCTGTCTTCTCAGCATACTATTCCCATGATTGAATAAATACCTATCACAATTAAAGGTCAAGGAAAGTATTTAAATTTCCATAATTGAGAGAAATGTGCAAGACCTATGGCAATACCTGTGACAAACATTTTTTTTTTCTTCTTTTTAAATAAAAACTTAATATATTTTTTTATTAATAATCATCGTTTTATTTAATTATAAATTTTCCATTATTAAATTAAACATTTTTTTATTTAAAATACATACTAGAATTTAACCAAAACTTAAGGCGCAGATTTTGTGAAGGAAAAAATGCTTGCTGAATGATTCCATACTTGAAGGATTATAATCCAGAAGTTTTGTTAAATCTTTATTGCCTGAAAAGAAACATCATGTTTTACAGTCAACAACAAAATATTCACCAAAAAATTTTGTTTCTAATATTTATCTTATCCTTTTTTGCAATTTTTTTTTTCTCCAAAAAGCATAATTTTAATTATAGGTGAATTCAGGATAAGTTTTAAAGGAGAAGAGCCAAGATACAAAAGCTAAAGAAGCTGAAAATATGCAAAATATATGGCTACTAAAGC
Source organism: Maratus speculifer (assembly GCA_964019185.1). Lineage (NCBI taxonomy): Eukaryota > Metazoa > Arthropoda > Arachnida > Araneae > Salticidae > Maratus > Maratus speculifer. Next base: position 245,143,322 of record OZ025295.1, on the reverse strand, counting down.
TTTCCCTGGATACATGTTTTCTCCCTCAACCGTATACAAAGATGCCCACTTTGGTTTTTAATCTAATTTTTTTTTTTTTTTTTTTTTTTTTTTTTTGTTAATATATAAAAAATACTTCTCTTTCAATGACTTCCCTAAACAAATTTATCAAATTTAGTACAGAAATCAGAAAATGTGTGCAATGAGGAAAAAAGTATGGGAGCAGTTTAGGTATTTAGGGGTACAAAGTTTTCCCTGGACGAGGGTGCACCAACCTTAGGGCCAATAAGCAGGTGAATTCAGGATAAGCTTTAAAGGAGAAGAGCCAAGATACAAAAGCTAAAGAAGCTGAAAATATGCAAAATATTTGTTCAAAATCTAAAAGATATTAATCAAAAGAGCTATGGGATAAAAAAAAAAAAAAAAAAAAAAAAAAAAAAAAAAATAGCCCAAAATGCCATGGCTACTAAAGCTTTCCCTGGATACATGTTTTCTCCCTCAACCGTATACAAAGATGCCCACTTTGGTTTTTAATCTAAAAATTGTTTTTTTTTTTTTTGTTGTTGTTGTTGTTGTTGTTTTTTTTTTTTTTTTTTTTTTTTTTTTTTTTTTTTGTTAATATATAAAAAATACTTCTCTTTCAATGACCTCCCTAAACAAATTTACCAAATTTAGTACAGAAATCAGAAAATGTGTGCAATGAGGAAAAAAGTATGGGAGCAGTTTAAGTATTTAGAGGTACAAAGTTTTCCCTGGACGAGGGTGCACCAACCTTAGGGCCAATAAGCAGGTGGGCCAATCTGAGCCTGCTCTGCCCTGTCTTCATCTATTCAGAACCAAATTTGCAGATCTTTGCATGCAATGAATGAACTTTGTTGTTCAAACAGACTTGCATGCAGATGCACTAACAAAAACTTTCTTTTTTAATATAAATGTAGAATAGCCATTGCCTTTATTTTATGACTTGTGTTTAGTTTTCTTTTTTTACTTTGTTCAATTAATATTTTTATTATTTATAAATTTCAAGCTTTCTTCGACATTGGAACCGGGGAGAATTTAACTCATGTGCAAGAACTGATTTAACATTTAAACCTGTACCTGAATCTAAATTGGCAAGAAAAAGAGAAGAACGAGCCAGGAAAGCTGCAGAAAAGGAAAGAGAAGAAACAAAAGCTGTAAATGTTTTATTTTTCTTTTAGAAAACATTAAGTGTATAACTTTTTTTTTTTTTTTTTAACAAAACTAAATAAATTAATTTTCTCTTGTAGAGATTAGGCTCTACACCTGATAGTAAACCTGGTTCAAGTTCACAAAGTGACGGTCGCCATATGAGTCCTTTTGATAGGCATGGTGTTCGGAATGGGCCAGACACTCCAGCTTTGAGGCAGTTGAGTGAATATGCACGACCACATGCAGCATCTTTCCCACCAGGTTATGCTAGAGGTCCTCAAGCTGGTCCTTTAGGAGTTCTTCCCCATGGTATTGATCCACTCTTACACTATCAGCTTTCAACTGGCATGTATGGTGCAGCAGCTAGAGAAAGGTTTGTAAAATTACATTTTCTTATGAAGAGCATGCTCAAATGTTTTATTTTATAATTATTAAATATTTTTGTATTTTGGTATACTTATTCATGTTGATTTACATGTATTCATGTTACAATTTTATTTTAGTTTGTAGTTAAACTCTATTAACAGACCATTTTAGTTGTTCTACAACAAAATCTACAAATAGAGCCATTGACTTTTAGCTTTTTTAGAGTAAAAGCAAAATACAGTGAAAATTATTTAAGATACAAATTAAGGAACTGAAAGCATTTTGTATCTTAAGCAGGATCATATCTTACCTCAGATTCTAGAGTAAAAATGCATATAAAATCTGTGCACATTGTTGTTAACATATTTTAGCCATTTATAACTCTCATTTTACCCATTTCTAACATTTTATAAACATTTTAGAAAATTTGAGTTTAAGATTTTGAAATAAAGAATAAATTTATTTTTCTCCAAAATTTTAATGAATTTGTGTTTGTAAAGTAAAAAAATAAAATACCTTTATACAGTACTCTCTGCCAAATTAAAAGAAGACAGTAAAATGAAATTTTTGTTAATTTTTAGAAAACGGTAACTAAACACACTATATACTTAAAAATGAAAAATGAATGTTCATAATTATTTTTAGCAAGACAAACTAAATGTATGCAAAGAACAATAATTATTTGATACATTATAAAAATTAAAATAAGTCAAGTAATTTTAATTTGTTGAAAAAAAAGTCGTTTACTTTGGTTTGATGCAATGTAGGGCTAAATTTTATTACAAAGTTTTTTGCCTTGTTAATGTGGATAAAAAATCTTTGAGGGAGGGAATAGCATTCATCAAATAGGCATACAGTTGAAATAAACTGAACAAGCTCATTACAGATGCGAATGATGGTATTGCTGGTGCATCCATTTTTTCATCCACTTCGTCTTCTGCTTCTTCTGAAGGCCTAGATTCGTCAGAACTTTTGACGTCCACAATTATATCCATCATAGAACAAACTTCACTTGCCACAACCTGATCATCAGTTTTGACGAATAAGTCCCAATCTTTGTATTCTTCTTGATATTGCTGCTCTTCTGTCATGTCAACATTTTGAAAAAGTCATCAACATCAAATGCTTTACAGAAGCATTCTCAATGGTGGTTGATGTTACGTCTTCTCATTATGCACTCAGGAAATGCATTTCATCCAAGTGGTTAATAGACTTATAGGTTGGGCAGGATAGATCCTTTTAGTGATGATCTATTTGATGTAGATGACATACAACGACAAAACTTTTGTATTTCATTTTGAGAACACATGAATTATGCCCTGATCCATGGGTTGAACTATGCTAGTCATATTGGCTGGTAAAAAGACTAGTTCAACATTTTATAAGCCAGGGATATTCTTGGTATGAATGGCACAGCTTTCAGTGAGACACAATACTTTCCTAGACATCCTTTTCATTCATTCATCAAACTTGCAGACCTACTTAACATATTGCTTTCATCCACGCTTTGGCTTGACTTTCATAAACTCAAGGCAGATTTCTAACATTTTTAAAGCAGCGAGGAGGTATTTTAATTTATCTGATCCACTCATGTTTGAACCATGAGAACAGTAATATGTTCTTTGCTTAGCTTGCCATCAGAGCATTTTTCACCTTTAAATGCCATTGTTTTATACAGCATTTTTTTTTTTTTTTTTTTTTTTTTAATAGCCCATCTTGTTGATACTGTAAATACTACATCTTGAGTACTTTTTCAGTAGCTATGCAAGCACATTATTTTTCCAACAATAGATCATGTCTACATTCACAGCTTTTGACTCTCCATATACCCTCCTATAAACTATGTCATATCTTTGTCTGAAGTGGTCTAGCCTAGAGATGGGAATAGTCAGAAAAAACCAGAAAAATTGGGGGGAAAAACCGGGTTTTTTCAGAAGGCTTATTTTTCAATTTTTCCGAACTGGAAAAATTGAAATTTCATTTATGAAATAATATAGTGAAAATTTTGTAATAGCTACATTCTCATACTTTTTATTTTAGTTATTTTTATGTTGAGTGTCTCACATGAAAATTTAAATGTGGGTAATCTGATCTCTGAGCAGAAATCTGTTTCAGAAGACTTGAAAGGATCCTTCACATTTTTTTCTTGTTTGAAACACAAGACACTTTGCAAAATTTCTCTTGAAAATAGACATTTCAGAAAAAGTTTAATCAACAAATTGAATCTTTCGCAAGTGCAGTGATTGAAGAAAAAAAAAAATCTCATGTCATACAGCAGCTGAATCTGATTAAGTTGCATATATGTATGTAAATAACCTTATTCAAAAAATTTCTAAATAGGAACCTAAATATAGTAATTTCTTATTCAAAAATTCTGAATATATTTTGTACAAGTATACACAAAAAATTCACAATTTCACAAAAACTTGATTACATGAAAAAAATCTAGATATGTAATTAAATGCAAATTCTCTTTTTAAAAATTAATTCATGTGTAAAATTATTGCAATACTATGCCGATTAATGGAAATGATAAAATTAAAAATTCAACATAAAATTTTGAAGTATGCATTTATTACTTTAATCTACCTTTTCAAGAAGTAAGTATTGAATTCGTGAAAAATTTGACTTCCAGTTTTTGGTGTATTTAAACGTTTTAGAAGGTCCTGAACACGTTTTGATCGTTTTCGGAAAATATCTGCCACTCTGTATGTGACAAATTTTATGGGCACTCTATCTCAAGAACTGATGCACATAATTTCACAAAACTTTAGATTCAGGTACACATTGATATAAACTCGAGATGTTTAGTTATTAGTGTATATCGCCAAACCGATGGCGCTGCTATGCTGCATTATTTGTAATTTCCACAATAGTTCTGTCTCAAACTAATGTATGTATTTTTATAAAATTTCAGATTAAGTTAATCTTTGACATCGTGCTCATTACTTTTTGGTGTAAATTGCTCAACAGATGACGCTGCTGTGCTGCATTATTATAGATTATCGCAATAGCTTTACCTCAAGGACGATTTTTCTTTTTAAATCAAACTACAGCTTCACGCAGTTTCTGATATATATTAATATTGTTTAGTTTCTGGTGTAAATTGTCCTATAGGTGGCACTACTATGCTGCATTTTTCAAGATTTCGTTATAGCTGATTAATTGAATGTTTTTTCAAGGTGTTGAATCTAAAATTGACCTCCATTTTACCTCCATAATGTACAGTAATGTTGCAAAAACATGGGCAGTTTGCATTAAAAAAGTAGAACTGCAATGATAAAAAAAAACCCAACTATGTTCCAAATTATACTTTCCTCTTGATTAAACTTTGAATTTTTGTAGTTTTCTAAAGCACAGTAGAAGTTTATCTCTGTATGTAACTGCTTTTGTTAATTCCTCAAATAGTGAGCATTTTCTATTTGTAGTGTTCTGTTTTCATAACTTTTGAGTTCCACTCTTAGAAATATAAAATTACCGTGTGGAAACATTATTGAATATGGTTTCTTATTCAAGAATAGAATACCAGATTTCAGGGTAAAAAGAAAAAAAATTACATTTATATAAACTTTAATATATATATATATATATATATATATATATATATATATATATATATATATATGGTTTCAGTGAGTAAAAATCTAACAGTCAATAAATCCTATGCTATTTTTTAGTTGCAGACCTGAGTAAGCCAAAGTAAAACTTAGTTTTGTTTGAATTTAGATTATAAAACTAAATTAAAACTTTTTTGAGTTGAGATTGGAAAGCTATACCAAAACTAAATATATTTTATAAAGAAAATAAAATTATAATTCTAAGAAAAAAAAGTAATAATATAAAAATATACATTTTTTAAACAAACGATGGAATTTTTGAATACTGATATTCATAATAATGACAAAACTGCAATAATTTCTATAAACTAGTATCATTTACTTAAAAACTATACTTATGTAAATGGAATGCATAATTTATTTCATTACAAACTGCAGACATATTGGCTCAGGTTTTTACATTAGGTCAATTGGTAGTTAAACATGTAACTGAAAAATCATTTCAACAGAGATATGATATAACAAACAATAGCATTTAATAAAAATTCTTAGGCTGTTGAAAAAAAATTAAACTTTTAAAAGCAGGCTTTGCTACTTTCTTTTTATTTTGTAATATAAAGTGAAAATAATTTTCATTTAATACATATAAATGGGAAAAAAATGTTTATTTAATATTCTCTAAGAAAATATAATTTATTTGGGAGAAACAGTCATGAAAAATCAATTTTTCCAATTTTTCCGTTTTTTTTTTTCGAAAAAAACCGGTTTTTTTCCGCCACTTATATTTTTCCGGAAAATTTACATCTCTAGTCTAGCCAACCATTGCTTGGCATGAAATCCATTCCAAGATGTCTAGCAATTTTGCAGATCTTTTCCTTAATCAGTGATCCGTTAGTTGTGTTGTTCATGGATCGGAACCATTCCAGAGTTCCCAGCGTCATGGAAAGTCATGGAATTTCAAAGTAGTCAAAGAAAATCATGGATATTTCAAAATATATAAGAAAAGTCAGGGATTTTACAAAGATTTTCTAAAACATCATGGAAAAATCTTGGCGAAAAAAAATGAAAAATGACACAAAAGTCATCAAGTAGTCTCTGAGAAAAAAAATCTCAAAATTCATCAAAAGTTGCAAAAGGAAAAAAAAAAAAAAACTAGAAGTTTGAAGACCAATTGACGGAAAAGAAACATTAGTTTTGACAAAGGGTTAGGAAAATAAGTAGCAAATTTTTCTGTATTCCCATTTAGTTAAAGACATTTTTGAAATTTAGTGAGGGAAAGTCATGGAATTTTTTAAGGTTTGGTCATGGAAAATCAGGGAATTTGTCATGTTTTGCTGGGAATCCTGCATTCAATTAAAATTTTTTCTAATTCTTTGAATTTGGAACTTTAATTTTCTTTCTGCTAAAATCTCCAGCTAGGCATTAATTGGCAGTGTTCAAAGGATCAAACATAATTTGTATCTTAAGCAGAATCATATCTTAAGTGGGTATATCTTAAACAAATTTCATTGTATGTATTTGAAGTTAAAGGTGATCAGTTTAACATAAATAAAAAGCTTAATAAAAAAAAAATAATAATAATTTTTCTTCCCATCGATGTTCAATGTTTCTGGAATAATAATAGTCAAATTCTTGAAAACATTCAGATTTATTCTACATTTTCTTTTAGTATTAAACTCTATATGTTTCATATCATTTCTTCCTTTTCCTTAAATTGGAGAGTAAGATCGATAAAAAATAATACTTTATACTTATTCTACTCTAGGGATGTACCAAATAGTGAATTTAGCCGAATGCCAAATATTCAGCCGATAGGCTGGCTTAAATACCGAATATTTGGCCAGCCGAATAGTAATTATTGGACTGAATACCAAATATTCGGCTGTGCAAATGCTTTTTCTATTTCAAAGTTTAAAGGTATTAAAATGTTACTTTTTAAAATAATTTTACATAATATTAAATAAATGAAACTTGCATTTTGATAAACAAGAGCTTTTTTTATAAGTACCTTTAATACTGTAAAAATTCTGCCTTGAGTTATTAAAGGACAATTATAAGACTTTTTTAAATTAATAAAATTTTAAATTACATGATCTCTTCTATGAATTATAAACAAATGTTTTTGAAATCAAAGAGAAATAATGAACATATGAGAAGAAAAATTTTTTCTGTTTCATAATTGTTCTTTTTAACTCACTCGGCAGATTTTTTTCAATATAAAGTTTACTTATCGAAATCTATCATTTATCAAAATGTAAATTTGTTTTATTACTATTTGTCATGAAGAAATTAAAGTAAAATCAAATGGTGGCAATTCAATAAAAAATAACTTTTCTACTTCTTCTGATTTAGCAGGTAAGTTTTTAAAAGCATCTTACATCGATGTTGATCTGGAATAAGTGATTATTTTGGAAGATTGTAAACATTCAGGGTTTTCTTTTAAAAAATTTCTCAAACTTTCAATATATATTCAAGACAAACAATATTTTAACAAAAAAAATCTCAATCCATTTATTCCATCAATATTACATTTAATCAAATATATACTGGGTGTGAAAGAAGCCAACATTGAATAATTATTCATAACTTTATAAATAATGAAGATATTTTTTCAAGACTTGTTTCATATTAAATTTGTTTTTAATAAATATGATGATATTGAAATTGACTAAATTTTGATCAGTGATATTTTCAACTTAATTCTTAATAAAGATATGTCTAGATCATAGTTCTTTTCTTATGAATAATGGCATTTTCCACCCTTCCCGTCATATCATATTTTACAGAAGTATGAGCATGTCAGTTGAAAATATAGTTATGGTACCTTCATTATTATTTATGTAACAAACCAAATACATGTTTGACCTCGAGTGAGATGAAATACTATGTACTTATGACTCAAAAAGTTGATTTTAATTATGGTTTCATGAGCAAATTGTCTGTCTTGATAGCTATTATCAATCCCAAAAGTTTTTCTATCTTGTTTACAGAATTTGTTTTGGTAAAAGCAAGAAACAGATTATTTACTAAACAAAATTTACTAACTTGAATTTAAACATTATTTCCTATTTATATCTAAGAGAATCCTAATTAATCACCATTTTGATCCTTCTCATGGTTAATTTTCTTATGTTATACTTTACAAACAGCAAATAAATAATGTAAAAACATTTTACTTTATTTAAATATGATTTTGTTTCTAATAATTTTGAATATATTTATAAATTGACATTTAAAAGTAGAAATTGCAAAAAGATTTTTAAAAATTTATTGGATTGGGTCGAATATTCAGCTTAACCGAATAGTTTGATATTTGGCCTAACTGAATATTCGGTAACATGGCCGAATACCAAAAAGATACCGAATATTCAGTGCATCCCTATTCTACTCCACATTGTGTTGTCAATCATACAAAAAGGCTCAGAATCTTAACTAAGCTATAATTTTAAACGATGAATATTTATAGTAATTAGGTCAAACTAAAATTTAGTTCACACAAGGCAAGAATGAATTTAAACACACGTTATAGATGAGTTTTGGCTCTTTCTTTCTTTGAGTTTGAGCTCAAACATAATATTTAAAAATTGTTTCAAAAATATTATCTCATTTTTAAATAACTTTTATTGTGGAAATGTCAGATGAAAACTTAATTCAATCTTATAAAAAAGAGAGGTTTGGTATCAAATAAAAATACACTTCATATGTAAGAGAGTTTTCATATTTTTTCAGTGTTAACCAGCAAATCCGATGGACATATGAAGAAAATATGCTTAAATGGATAAATGCATGAAATGTGCCAAAATTGCGATTTATATACTAAAGAACTGAACATTCCTTCTCACTTTCTTGTAAAAGATGTACATCTTTAACTATAATCAATTCCTTCCTCATAACAATCTTTCATGATTGTCCTTATTATGACAATAAGCTTAAATTAAAAATTTGATGTCATTATTTGAACGATATACTCTTATGGGGTTCTAACTATAGAAAGTTTTACTTGTGGCGGATATAGAAAATTATTTAGCAACTAAGGAAAATAAAATCTGTAAATAATCAACTTAATTTTAAAAAGTAAATTTTCACATTTATAATTTCTGATTGTAATATTTTCTTCCATATATAAATTGCAGATTAGAAATGGAAATGGAAAGAGAGAAAAGGGAAAGAGATCTCCATGACAAACTTAAGGCTGAATATGAAATGAAAGCTCGTGGTATGCCAGGAACATATGATCCCCATTGGTTAGAGATACAACGTCGTTATCCTGGTCTACAGGGAGGCCCTTCTGTTGGTCTTGCCCCTGCTCATGTTGGTTTAAATCATGGACATCTAGGTTTATATACACCTAGTGAACGTGAAAGACTTGGTATTCCTCCCAATGTTCCTGTTTCTGAAGCTGCTGCTATTGATCGCATGAATGCTGAAAGAGCACATTCGGAACGTCTCATGTTAGGCACCGATCCTTTACTTCGACTTCAAATGGCTGGATTAACACCAGAACTTCACACACATGCTCATACACACGCTCATGCTCATACACATTTACATCTTCATCCTCATGATGCTGTATCAGCAGCAGCTGCTGCGGCTGCAGCAATGGGTGTACCACCAGGAATGGAACCCGGTGTTCATCCATCTTCTGGTTCTCATCCTTTATTACCACCTACAGGATATGCATCAGGAGCTCCAAGACCAGGAATGGTTCCTCGGCCTGAATTATTACACCCAGCTGCTACTGGAATGATGAGGCCTCCTTATGATGAACAATTTGCTCATCAGGTACTTAAAAGCGCTTTTTCTTTTCTATTACCGTAGGTTTCTTTTAGAATGATGTGTTAAATGAAGGCTTTTTATATATGATGTTTCAAAATAAATTCACTTTAGTTTTTATATATGTATGTAATATATATGTATATATATTGCATTTATATATATGTATACATTTATATGTATGTATAGATATGTATCCATTTATATATATGTATACATATATATACATATTTATACATATTTATATAAATATGTATATACATATATATAAATACATATTTATATATATGTATACATTTATATATATGTATATATACATATATATAAATGTGTATGTAACACTTTGCTTGTTCCCCCCTTTATACTTAACAAAAGAAACCCAATACTAATCAGGGAAGCATCTTATCAATATGAACTTATATTAAAAAATTAAAGCAATTGGTTAATTCTCTGTGAAAAACCCATTTACCTATATTAAGAAGAATAGCTTCCAATGCTCATTTTATACTTAACCATTGAATTCCGTAAAGAAATCAGGGAGGCACCTTACCAGAATGAACTTGTATTCAAAATTTTAAGCAAATCGATAAATTCTGCATGAAAAGATCATTTACCTAATTTAAGAGGAGGGTGTTACTCCCCATTCCTCACCCCCCCCCCCTCTCCTCTCTGTACTTCATGAATGCCCCTAACTGATTATGGAGGTACCTCATCAGAATGATCCTATATCTAAAATTTGAAATAAATCTGATAATTCTGTATGAAAAACCCATTTTTCTAAATTGGGGGCATTTAGCTCTCTGTTCACTACCCCCTTATACTTATCCAATAAGCTTTCAAAAATGATCAGGGAAGCTCCTTATCAGAATAAACCTATATCCAAAATTTAAAGCAAATCTAATATTTTTATCATGAATTATTACATTATATACATACAGAACCAGTGGTCAAATAAGCTGTCAGGCTTTGATAGCCTGTGAGCTAAAATCTTATTTTTTGCAAGACAAAAATTTACCTAGTTATGATACTTTTTAAATACCTTATGTACATAATAATATGACTTTTAAATATTCAAATTCAAAGAAATTGTCACTTTTTTACCCATCTAACTATACTGGCCAAAGAATGTCTCCTGTACGATAAAATGCCTTTTTTTTCAACAACCAAATCTGTAAATCTCTTTAATTCAACCCTTCCAACACAGATGAAATCACTTCAAATTTCTTCCTATTATAACTATTAATTTTGAATTACATAATAAAAAGTGCTTATTTGTTGTTTCATTAATTTGTAGCTTACAATAACATTATACAGTAAAACCTCCAAATAACGGACACCTCGGGAGCGCGGAAACTGTCCGCTATTGGGAAAAACCTCAGAGATTCAAAAATTGCTAAGAAATGCTTAAAGTTTCATTGATTGACTTTTGTATGTTCTAAAATTCTAACATAATTAATCAGAAATCAAAATATTTTTTTAAGCAATAAAATTGAAATAAAATGGTACATGCCCTTGTAGACTGTTTATTTCATTCTTACAAGGAAAAAAAATGTTTTTTAAAAGTCTCCTTTTGCGTTTAAAGATTATATGTAATTTTTTTTTTTCCAATGTGAAATTTTAACCCTGCCAATAGTTTTGATTTTTTAAATCATCTTAAATAAAAAAAAAAGAGAGAGTGTGTTATTGCTTATTATATTTTGCCACTTCTTAAAAGCATAAAATCTCAAATCTTAGCATTGTGATGCTCCAGGAGGTAAATGTCCCTCCAAACCATCCCCTAAATTTAATACTGGACGCGGTAGGAAAGATTTTTCCCGGCCCACGCTTTACATTTGTCTGTGATCACAAAAATTTGGAACATTGCCCTGACAAATTTAGAGACTTTTTACTTTTTTTTCTTCGTTAAAAAACAATTTTTCTTACTTTATCCCGAAAATTACTGTCCACTATTCAGAGGTTACAAAATTCAAAGAGGTAAAAAATTTAGATTTTGGGAATGGGGATCGATAAACTGCACGTTAAATAGAGGTGTCCACTATTCGGGAGTGTCCGTTATGGAGATTTTACTGTATAGCATTAATATTTTGTAATAATTGCATAAAACCTTATTAAATATTACTGACATTTATATTTATTTAAATTTTTAATAACTGTATGTAATATGAAATTGTTAACACTGCTTAAAATTAATAATTATAAAACAATTAAATATCTAATTAGGAAAATAATATACATTTTTGTGCTTTAACTACTAAAATGATAATAATTTTTACGCATGCCAATTTTCCACGGAAACGCGGATTTCTGCGTTTTGCTTATTTTCAAAATCCGCAGATTTACGCTTTTTTATTTATTTTCAAAACCTGTGGATTTCCACAATTTTTCTTACTTTTTTGGCTGCGCCACCATTTTTTACCACGACGAAATTGGTCAAAAATGGCGGGAAAATCTCCAATGGCGAAAAATGGTCGCGAAAATGGCGCGTGTTTTGGCAAAAGATCCCTCTAAAAAGACACGATTTTTCGTCAAAAGAATATGAATAAAACAAATCAAATGATTGCGAAAAAAAGCGTTATTTCTGCCAAAAGAAATTTCTGTCGCAGGAAAAAGCACTATTTCATTCAAAACATCGAAAAAAAGGCGTGTTTTTCGTCAAAAAAAATTGCAGAATAAACGTTATTCCTGTCGACGGATCTCAAGAAAAACGTTATTTCCGTCAAAGAATCGCGAAAATGATCCTCTGTCAAGGAATCATGGAAAAGACACTATTTTCCTCAAATGATCATGGAAAAAATTGTTATTTTTGTCAGAATTGCAGAGAAAATGCGATTTTTATCAAAAGATCATGTAAAAAAGACAATTTCTTTTTTCTAAAGATTGCTGTTAATACGTGATTTTTGTCAAAAGATGGCTTAAAAAAGCACTATTTCTGACAAAAGATCGCAAAAAGAGACGCGTTTTTTGTTTAAAAAATTGCAAAATAAACGCGATTCCTGTCGAAAGATCGCAAAAATAACGGTCTCTTACAAAGAATTGCGAAAAAGATGTGATAACGCAATTTTTTGTCAGAATTGATGAGAAAACGCGGCTTTTTGTCAAAGGAGTGAGGAAAAGATGCAACTTTTGTCAAAAGATCATGGAAAAAACACAATCTTGTCAAAAGATCGCGAAGAAGTCGCGATTTTTTTTAAAAAATCGCGAAAAGTTGTGAATTTTTGTCAGTTGATCGTGAAAAAGTCACGAATTTTTTTTTTTTCAAGGATTGCAAAAAAGTCGTGAATTTTTGTCAAAGGATCGCGAAAAAGGTGCGATTTTTTGTTAAATGATCGCAAAAAAAAAAAAAAAAAAAAAAAAAAACAAGATTTTTGGTCTAAGGATCGCGATAGAGACGTGATTCTTCTTAAAAAATCTTGGAAAAAAGCGAATTTTGTCAAACGGTCGTGGAAAAAACATGAATCATGCTTGTGCTTATTGTTCACTCGTGAAGGGGGGGGGGGAGCACCCAGGGCACCCACCAAAAACTTGGCATAGGTGTTTAATCCCTGGAGGAAATTCCACTACCAACCAGCCAAATTACAAACAACGGGCCATTCGGGCGGTGATTCAAAATATTTTCAGTCTTGGCAAAATTTCAAACTTGCACCCATGATCAAATATAGGTGAGAATTGACAGTCGCCGCATGGCGATTAAAAAAAATGCGATTGATCGCCATTCGCCCAGTGGGGATTATAAATTCTGTTGCCAATCGTCAAATGAAATACAGCTTTTTTCAGTGAAATATGCACTTCTGCTTTGCTTAAATTCTAATTATACACTGATTAATTCTTTTCCCTACTGGATACAAACAGATTTAAGCCAAATTTGGAGTTTTATGACTGTGCCATAAGTTATTTTGAAGGTAGATTTTTAAATGAATTTGCTTATAAAAGTTTTAAAGAATAATTGTGCATTTTTGAAAATTTTTCATATTGATATATTTTATATATCAAAATTACTGAATAAAATTTCATTACCCATTCTTATATTTGTGTTCTTATTTTATTTTAATGTATTTTTGAATTATATGTGTGTGGGTGCTTCAATTCAAAGTATATCTTAGTTGTACTTTTTATGTCATTTGTTACATTATGAAAATTTATGATTTTAATAAATGATTTTTTTTTTTTTTCCTTCATTTGTTGATTAAAATTGTGACACCCCAGCCAAAAAAACCTTTTTTTTTTTTTCTGATATCCTTTGAGTGTGAATTAATAAAAGTGTACTGTATTATATTTTAAGTTTAGTGTGCAAATATTATGATACTTACTTTATTTCTTTAAATATATGTATTTTGTTTATTAGATTACAGCTCAAATAGCACATCATGAGCAACTTCAAAGGCAAATTCTTATGGAAAGAGAAAGGTTTGCTCATATGGGAGCTCCTATGCCACATCCATCGCCTTTGATTTCACAACATGAAGAATTTTTAAGGTAAGATTTTTTTATTAGATGTATTTTGTGATTATGTTACTGTATTAATTTTATAAGCACTTACTTTATTTCTAAAAATATCATGCAAAAGCTGTTTTATGAGTATTTTTTAACCGATAAAAAATTTAAACAAATTAGTTCACACATTACAGTTTTCTTTTTAACAATATTATTTTGCAGCCTGGGGAAAATTACCTTAAACACAATCTTTAATATATGTGTATATATATATATATATATATATATATATATTAACAGCAGATTTTTTTATGAATCTGAGTATGTTAAACAAAATGTAACAGTATTGTGACAAAAGTACAATATTATCAGATGATGGAGATAATCCAATTGATAAGATGAAAAATAATCAATATCAACTGTTCTAACATTTAAATTTGCTATTGCAGCTCCATAATGCATTACATATTTTTCTGTATAAATCGCAACATTTTGTAATTTTCTTACACTTACATGTACTATAGATTGCATTTTATTTGATTTTATCTGTCAGTTATTAAATTAAATAAAATATTTAATCAACACTTTTTTTAAATACATCCTCATTTGTGGTGTCAAGCTGGCAAGTTGGAAGAAAAATCTGTTTTTCTTTCATTTTCTCTGCAGTTTTCCTTCAGATTCTGTTTAATAATTTCCATTAGTCTATTGAAAGACATTAAACAGAGAATTTAATATTCTTAAATACTTTTTTGTAATCTCCTGCATATTTTCTTGGTTTTTAAGATTTTTTTATTTATTTATTTATTTCACGAAATGAAGTGATGTATATGTTTCACATTTCATTATAAAATAATAATGAAATTCATTTATTTTGCTGAGTAACTTGAGAATCAGGATAAACCATGGGCAGGATTTAATAATTTTATCCAAAGAAACAGTAAAAATAAACATTCTATTTTGATAAACCTTTTCTAAGGAGAGGGTCCAAATACTGCACTGATTTTTATTTCTTATTTTTTCCCTTTCATCTGATGTTAGTTATTATGTCTAAATTGAAGTAAACATGTTCAATAATCTTCCTTTTCCAATTGTTCCATGTATGATTTACAAAAGGAAACATGACAGTAAACCGTTTTGTTATAAAACTAGATGAAATCAAGACAAAAATTGTTTTACAGTAGCCCTATACACCAGTACAGTTACACCAGTACCTACAGTTACACCAGCCCTATACACCAGTACAGTTATATAGTACACCATAACAGCTTGAATAGATTTCAAACAAACAACTTTGAAAAAACCTTGACAAATGAAGAATACTCATATGAAAAATAAATTTAAAAACAAACATTACTTATCAATAGCAAGTGAAAATTGTGCAAAATAAACTTTTTTTTTTTTGAGTATTTATTTTGTTAGACTTCAAAAAAGGATTTCTAGTCAATAACACTATCTTTTTCTGTGTAACTTGTTACAAACGAGGTTCTGTAACATGCTATGCACCAGATAATGTATATCCACATAACCAGAAATTTAGCTAAACTATCAAGTGTAACAATACTTCTTCATTTTCTTTAGTTTTCAGTTGAATGCCATGCAATTAGGTCATAAATGTGACATGTTAAATTAAAAAGCATCTGAAAAATGCAGAAAATAAATTTGCATTCTACTGCAATTTCTTATGGCCTAAACATTTGACAAAAGTAGACCCTTAAATATTTTTCTATTGTTATGAATATAATCTACTATATGTAACTTGCTGGTGACTATCATTTATAACAAATTACCCATGCTCTTTATTTACCGTATTTTCGAGTGTATAGTCCGCGGCTAATGCAAGAAAAAAACCTCCCAAAAAGCCGCTGCGGCTTATACACGGTGCGGGTTATACAAAGATTTTTTTTTAAAAATTGGAAATCGTGATATTTTTTCTACAATTTTTAAACCTTAAGAAATTTGAAAAAAACATCGAAATTTGTAAATTTTTTTCGCTATGCCTTGAAATTTAGAGAGTTCTCCCATGTTTGTAAAGGCTTTTTTTTACTACTTAAATACAGTTATTTCTGGATTTGGAAGAACTGTCGCAACTATCGCCAAGTATTGCACTGATAGATGTATAATAGCCATTGTGTTTGTAGAGTACAAAATCCAAAATCCGGAACCCTTCCAATCTCGACAATTCTGAATTTAAGATCATTTTTAGTTTATTTTTCAAAAAAAAAAATAAGCTACCGACCCTGTTGCAAAGAACAAAAAAAAAAAAAAACAGTGTGATTTATATCATTTCGGAACGATTCAGAGCTGTCGTCCTTTTTCGAAACGATTCCGAGGAATCGTTCCTATACAGAGTCGTTTCATTTCGGAACGATTCAGTTTTCGAAACAATTCCGAGGAATCGTTCTTTTACAGAGTCGTTTCATTTCGGAACGATTCAGTTTTCGAAGCGATTCCGAGGAATCGTTCATTCACAGAGTCGTTTCATTTCGCAACGAGTTCTAGGAATCGAACTTTTCCGAAGTCGTTTCATTTCAGATAGAGTCCGAGGAATCGTTCCTTTTCGGAGTTGGTGCATTTCGGATCAATTCCGAGGATTCGATCCTTTTGGGAAACAGTGACCTAAGATACGTAAGCATTTTATGTCCGAAATTGTGAATTTATCACCGATTTTTTTTTTTTTTTTTTTTTTTTTAAATATCACACTTTTTTGAAAAAAAATGCGCTTAAACGCCGCATCACTTGAAATTTTATCTTAAAACACGTAAACGCCGCGGCGTTTCTTCCGAAAATTACGGTACTGATAATCTTAATTTTTTAGTCCAATTACGGTAGATATTATGCATCACGAAAAAATTTGGTAAATTTGTGTTAAAAATTATGACTAATGGCTTCTAATTTCGAACCCTGGTCGAAATATATGTTCGTAAATGGTGTATAGCCCGCGGACTATACACCGATGCATCTCCGCGGGTTATACACAGGATGTGGGCTATACACCCGAAAATACGGTATTTATTTTATTTTATTTTATTTTATTTATTTTTTTTTTTTTTCCATCTACAGGATAAAGAAAAAGCTAAATTAAATACAAACAACCCTATTTTGTCTTCACATTGATGTATGACTGAAAATGATATTGTGGTCATACAAAAATAAATATTTTTGTATATTATTTAACATAAAAGGTTTTAAGTTTTTCACAACATAGTTTTTATATTTTATATTTAACACATGATTTTAAAAAATTAAACAGCCATTAATGAAAATATCCATTAATAAAACATCTACACAGAAATTTAAACTAATTCAAGCAATTTTAAGGACTGTGTGAACTTTTTTACCACAGACCAAGTTTACTGAAGGAATGTCAGTAGATTGAGTTGCAAGCTTGGCATTAATTATAAAGCCCAAGAATAGAGGTTTTTTATTTAGAAGTTTTAAAACTGTTCTTTTACATAGCAGGAAAAAATATTTCCCTTTTTAATGTATGAAAATCAGTAGAATATCCTGATTGCCACTTTTTATTAGATATTTGTAAAAATGGCAAAATGTATAACCAAAAAACTCAGCCAGTTACTGGCGTCTTTTCGACTTTTTTAACTAAGAAAAATAATTTAAATCTATTCTAACACAATCTGTATGTACAGAGGTGGGGAATTTTTCAAAAATCTTACCAGCCAAGGATTTATTTTACCAGCCTGCCAGATACTGCACACATGCAGTTAAAAATAGTTCTGACAAATATCGCACGCAATTACAGACGAAATTACTATTACTACATTGCATTTTCATGATTCTTTTGTTCCATTTAATTAAGAAATACATACAACAGAATAGAGGTAAGCTTAATATAAGATAGAACTTAGTGCCATATTCACACTGTAATAATTTGGAAAGTTAAAATGTTTAGATTAAAAAAGTGTTTCTGGTGATGTCTCTATTGTCTACAATTTTTCAACTAAAAATGCACTCGCCTTACCAGAAAATCTACTTGCCACTGGCAAGCAAAATGATGTATTTCCCCACCCCTGTGTATGTATATATATATATCTCTGTTAAATCTTCAAATAAAATTGGTTTTTCTTTTTCTTGCCATTAGGTTCAACAGGCTATATACCTCTATGTAACATATGTTGATGCAGATTGTGAAAAAATTATATGTAATAGAAAATATGATGACTTCTTTGAAATAAGCATCTAAAAATGTATAAAATCAGTATAAATTTTTTAAAAAGTTTCCACAAATGTAAATTCTGTAGATCTATGTTATTTATGATATTGTCAGACTTTACTTTTAATGAATAAAATTATACATATTAAATGATACTCTATAATTAAAAGGACATTATTTTAAATATGTAAGTGCTATTATGAATCTAAAACTTCATTTGTTAAAATATTTTTATTTATTTTTTAAGTAATTTTTGCTTTAAAGGATTAAAATTATGGTCTAATCAAAATAAATTTTCTCATAAGTAATAATGTGGTTTGTTTGTTGCATAGCAGTTGTCATACATATGATTCCCTTTAATACAAGTATTACTTAACTAGATTTGTTTTGTTTAATTATGTATCAAAAGTGTGTATTTTGTAACTATTTACCGTTTATTTCCATGAATAAGCCAAAAATTTTTGAACACTTTTTTTTTTTCTTTTTTAGAAAATTTCCAAATATTATATTCTGAAATAAAATGCATGGTAGATATAAAAAAAATAAAAACTACCTAAAAAGGTCTAAAAATATTTTACTATTTCATTATTTTATAATAAAAAAAAGTCATCAATATTGAAAACAGTATGAATATCGTCAGTACTTAGTTCATCATCATCGCTATCTTTTTCAAAAACGCCAATATCCTTTGCATTAGTCATGCTACATTTTTTTTTTTTTTTTTTTTTTATCTGATGATTATATCTTATTGTAATTCAAGCAATCTTTTTTCACATCAAAATGTATATTTGGCTTAAACACAGAAACATACAGTATATATTTTTGTTATTCTAGTATATTGTTAAAATTTAGTCTTCTCTTTTTTTATTTGAATTTTTAATAATCTTTATTAGAGTATCATTTTTGTGGATATATGGGCTGTGTTCTCATGTAACATGTGCATTCTATTTTTTACTTCTTTAGTTCAAGGAGTGGAAAGAGAGAATTTGAAAACCTTCCTAACAAATAACCAGAGTTGTATAATATAGACGCATGCCGTGTTCAGATAATTTTATAAAGTTATCAGAAAATTTTTAAAAAGAAACAATTTTTATTTTTAATTATTTTAGTACCAAAAAATAAAAATATTCCCTCAATTTTATGAACAAATTATTTACTGTTAATGTGAATATCGTCAAAAGACCTCGAAAAAGCGCAAACTTCAACAAAAAATCACGTAAAAAACATGCATTTCGACAAAGAATTGCAAATAGTGCACTTCAACAAAGAATCGTGTAAAAAACCAACATTTCGACAAAATACCGCACAAAAAACGTGAATGTTGTTGAAAGGCTGAGTAAAAAATGTGATTTTTGTCTGAAGACTGCGCTCAAAATGCAAATTCCATCCATGAATCGCATAAAAAATGTGAATTTCGTGCATGAGTTTCATAGAAAACACTAATTTTGTGCATCAATCGCATAAAAAACATGAATGGACATAAGTCCGTTCATGGACGTAAGTCCATGAATGTTGTATTCATCGACGTTTAAAAAACGCGAATTACATCCATAAGTCGCTCAAAAAACGCAAGTTACATTCATAAATCGCATAAAACACGTGAATTACGACCATGAATGGTGCAAAAAATGCGAATTATACCCAGCATTAAATTAATTTGCAGAAAGTTTTTAACTCAAAAATATGTGCTCTGAAAGTTTTTGATTTTATACAAGTCTGCAGATAACTAATAAAATCTAATAATTAAAGCCTAAATTGCACAGCATTTTAAGGATTTTGCAAGTTTATTTTTTAAAAAATTTGCCACCCCATGATTATAAGCAATAATGTATGCATATTTATACAATCTACTCATATCCCAAACATTCATATGACCATACCCAGATTTTCAAATAAATTGGGAGGAAAAGACGGCATATATGAAAAAATGTAGTTTTTTTTGCTGTATAGGGTTAAATTTAAAGTATTTATGTACTGTATGTTTGGGCTTTTGATCAAAAGCAAAAAAATCTGCAAATTATTCTAAAAGTCAACATAACTGATATATCTGTTTAACATTGATTTATTATTAATAACTAGATGATCTGCATGGGATAACAACCTTAAATATAGATAAAATCATTGTTTTACTTAATCATTTTTCTCCGGGTAAAAATTTCTCTTCTAGACCATTAATGAACCTAAAATTCGACTCACATTTTTGCACATCTCAGTAAGAAAGAGTTGGAAAACCTCCCTTCTAAGAGCTCACATAAAGTATCATACTAAATTTTTGTCAATATAAAGGGGGGGGGGGGGTTGTACAGGAAATCATTTTTGAAACTTTTTCCTCTCTTTTTTTCTGCATTATTAATCTCAAGGCCTAGGTTTTTCCTTCTACTTCTAGTTTATTGTATGTTTCAATCAAGGCTTTCTTACTCCTAGCTATTAAGTCAACATCATCAATAAAATTTAAAAAAGAAAAAAAAAGAAAGAAAAAAAAAAGAAACTTTTGATTTTATACGTTTCTAATTACTTTTTTTAGGCATAAGTTAAAAAGTATTGATACGAATAAGATCCTGATTTTACTATAAATTCTCTTGGAAGCCTTTTTAGCACTTTCCAACAAAGTTGAAAAGTGCTTAAGCGTTTGGTTTGTTTGGCCGCGCTCTAACACCCGTAAATACACTCTGATTGTGCTGAAATTTTTGGATGTTATTGACATTTACCCTAGCACAAACCCTATTGAAAATGAAGTTTCTACCTTGATTCGTTTATTTACAGGGAGAGACAAAAGTTTTTTATTACATTACGGCCTATGAAGAAAAATCATTTCAAACAAATTATAAAGATGTTACACCCTGTCAAACATATTAAAATTTATATGCATTTACAAAATGCAATTAAATATGCGGTGAAAATATATATATTATTCATTTACAGGGCCACACAAAAGAATTCCATTAGATAATGGTAAAGGGGGAAATTGTGTGTGACATATTTTAAATATATGTATAATAAAATTGATATACAGTCGGCTCTCGTTAATTCGAACTCATTGGTACCATGAAAAATGTTCGAATTATGGCACTTATGACAGCAAAATATGTTTAAAGGGGTACTATTACAAAGAAATTAATGTTATGGTATTTTTTAAATATATTTTGGCTGTTATCATTAGAATATGACATAATATTAAATTAAAAGATATAAATACATAAACTAATTAAGGGATCAGGAACAAGCACAAATGAAGATGGAGTGGAGGTGTCGTTGATGGACAGATGGAGCACTAAAAAAAGCTGATATCAAATGCATGGGATTATATGTACACTTGTTCAGAACAATTCTAACAAAAATGAAGGAAAGAATGATATTTCAAGGATCTGAAATTCATGAGAATGTAAGGAAAAGTGAAAAATCGCAACTATCGCTTGTTCGAAATAAACGAAGTCAAGAGAGAATGAGTTCGAATAAATGAACATTTTTAGCGTTATTCTGCTATTGAAAATTTCGGGACTTCATATATAGTTCGAATTAAGCGAAGACTCGATTTATCCAATTTTGAATTAACGAGAGTCGACTGTATATCACTCAGGCTTAATATAAATTATACGATCCTGTCTTGCAAAATATCTAGTACATAGCATTTACAGGGACACACAAAAGTTTTCAAGTAGTATATTCTTTCTGAAGTACTCTATATGTATCCGATGACAACTGATGGATGAATAAAATGCTTTTAATTATGATGTGTGCAATTAAGTTTCACTAAATCTATGCACACTATATGGTGTGTATAAATGCTATAGTTAATATATAGGGCTACCTAAAAATGCCCATCAACATTACTGAATATGAGCGTAAATTACTTAAAGGTGTTCTTAAATAAGCTATGAGTTTTTATGCTGAACTGCATTGAATTTACTAAGAAATGTTTGCAGAATACAGATAAAATGAAATACAAGGCCACACAAAGAATTGGGTACATGGACATCAATGAATGATAATTTCTGAGAACATAAATTCAGTTGTTTTAAGAGTATTTTGGTTTAAAATAAATTTTACCTCAATGCTGAGTGTAATACAGGTACAAGGTAAACTACGGTTCTGAACAAAAGTGTTCAAATATGTTTATATCGATTAAATTAAATTGCTGAAAAAGAAATTTCAAGCTACTGGGCATTTTCTTGCTAAACTAAATTTTCTCATTATATAGGATGTATATCAAGTGACAGATCAAATACAGGGCTGTTCAAAAGTATTGGAATACATATTTGACTATGTACCCTTATTTTCCTAAATAACGAAGTTTTGTTAAAGATTTCATGAAGTGTTGGAAAGTGCTTCTAATCTATGCTTAACGCATGATTTTTCTTTCTTGTTTGTATTTTAGTATTTGTATTCCTGTGTCCATTTAGTAAGTTTAACAATTTTATCAGGTATTTTAAATTTTATTAATATTTCAAACAACTTATTTTTATTTATACAATCATAAGTCTATTTAAAATCAATAAATAATTACTTATGTTCAGAGAATATTTTGAGGACATTCCTATTATTAAAAATTTGATCCAACTTTGATTGTCTTCTTTTAAAGCTGCACTGATTATCACCTATCAGATAGCAACATATGTCTGTGCTTCTTTGCAGTTACCTTTCTTAATACTTTATAACAATTAATAAGACACTTTGGCTCTAAAATTCTGGCAATTTAAGATATTTCCTTATTTATGTATTCAGATAATAATAGTGTTATTCCATTCATTTGGTTTATTTTCATTATTCCAAATACAAAGTTTTAAATCATGTAACATTTGTATCAATTTCTCTCTTTCATCATTCAAAAGTTCAGCATTTAACAAATCTTCATCTTCTGCTCTCCCATTTTTTTTTTTTTTTTTTACTTGTCAGCACGTTTACAGGAATAAAATTTACCCCCCCCCCCCTCCCAAATACATTTTGAAGCCTATCTACAAATGTAGGTATATGTGCTAATATGTTAATTTTGCAATAGCATCCCTCTCATCTACAATTGGCGGTTCACAATTTTTTTTTTTTTTTTTTTTTTTTTTTTTTTTTCTCTTTGCATCACATTTACATTTTTGGCGCAGCATATCCCCTATGGGATTTTGTGCCATAAAACCCCATATAACCAACCACATTTACATTTTAAACTGGGTTTCTCTGTCATTATTTGTTTGTTTAAATTTTATCAATATATTCTACCCATACATACATCAGATTTGCACATCCATTTGCACTGATAAATTACTTATCATGTCTGTCTTTACAAAAAATGTTTGCATGGGTTTCACTTTGCTACGTCAGCATTTTTCTTCTTGCCATATTTTTTTTTTTTCTAAGTCACTCTTTATAAAACTATTCATTGTTTTCCCTCTTATCTTCCTTTCCAACTACTTCCTTGGCAGATTTTAAAGTTTATTTTTTAATTTATCCCATTTGCTATTGATTATATCCTCCTCATTAAATTCAGCACATTCTCTAATTAATGGTTGATTTTAATTTACTTTGGTAAACATTTCTTCTGCCTGTTTAATAAACTTTTATTTTAAATTTTCATTTTTGGATTCCTTTATCTCATAATCTCACAAATCTTTTATCTTTATTTCATAATAATAAAGAGATGATCAATCAGCTTTTCTATTGCTTCACATATCTATAACATTGCTAGTATTATGTCTTGTGGTAATCATTATATGGATAATCTTTTTTTTTTTTTTTTTTTTTTTTTTTATCATGCGGATAATCTTTTTCTGTATATTTTTATTTTTAAAATTGCTTATAATTCAAATGTTAGAAGCAGCAAAATCCACAGCTCAGCACAGGAATTCCATTTGGATTATAACACAAAGCATATATTTTTTATAATTTTTGATGTACAGGGCTCGAATTTCAGAGCCAGGTGGAGAATGGCTCCCATCCAAAATTTTTGAATTTTGAAACTGTTATTATCTTTTGCGAATTTCATGATATTTTTGCGTAACTGACTGACACATTTTGCCAGTTTTTTACTTTGAAAGATTCAGGAAATTCATGGGTCTTTTCTGGCAATCAATAAGCAAATTTCATGATTTTTTTTTCCCCTGAAATCAATCGACAAGTTTTGCATTGTTTTCTGCGACCAACTGGCAACTTCATTGGTGATTCTCTTTCACGTTTTCCAAAATTTTAAGGCACTCAGTTCCAAATATTATGAAAAATCAGTCATTTATCTGCAAATTTGGAGGGAAAATTGTCAACAAAATTTCGCAGGAGAAATCAATTATATTTCTTCTCATATTTTTTGTTTTGTTTTTACATTTTTTTAATTAGATTATTACAAGTATTTTACTTAAAAATGGGAGTAATAATTTATTTTTATCTTTTGACAGGCAGCAACAACAAAGAGAACGGGAGATCAAATTAAGAACTCTAGAAGAAGCTGCTAGAGGTCGGCCACCAATGAATTAAGACTGTGATTTATCAGCTTTTAAATTAAAATGTACATATTAGCTATTTCCTGCAATAATAAGACTTACTTGTAGAAAAATATATAAACTTTTATCTTACACTTAAGCTTATATTGTGAGAAAAAATATATATACATATATATATATATATACATTATATATTTATAGATTATATTTGTTTATTAACTAGTCTATTGGCAATTTTATTTCTTGCCTTAAAATTTTATGTACAAAAGTAGATTTTAAATAAGGTGGACAAGGAGAGATTTGCATTCATTATAAAGAAAAAAACATTATTATTATTATTATCTTTCTTTTTTTAGGTTTTAATAATTCGTTAGCCATTTATGTTGAATATTCAGCTGTTTTCAATTTTTTATTTCAGTGCATTTAATGTACAACATTTCAGTTAAAGACAACTTTGAAATGCTTCCTAATCCTTATAATAGACACTAGCCCACATTTAAAACAACAGTTCTAGATCCTTACCAAACATAATTAAAATCCCTGTGTTTTGTTATTTCTATTAATTTATGTCTTACAAGCTTCATGTTTCATGATATATGTTATATCAAATGTCTGGAAGGAGTGCAATCATTATCATAATGATTTTTTTCTCTCCTTTTCATATAATTAATTGTTTTGCTGCTTGTTGTTCTTTAAACTTTATTTTTCATATAAATGTACATTTTAAGTTTATATGCTATGTATTACATTTGTTATTAAATATATGCTGTTAACTATAATTTCAAGTTGTTAATCCAATCTTGTACTACATTTGCTTGCATTTTCTGTAGCATTCCAACTCCCCTCCCCCCCTTGTTATCCATAATAAATTGAACAGATGTTTTTAATTGTGGGCTTGTGTGCATAGCTGCCTTAATAAAAATTTTAAAAACTGTTATTTAATCCCATGATTAAAGTTATGGATTTTTGATTTATGATTTTTTTTTTTCTTTTTTACCTTATACAAATTTGTAGCGTACTTGTAAATAATATTTTATGTATCTTATTCTTTTATCAACATAGTCTAGTTTAGCACTTGTAAAATGAAAATTGTATGAAAATATTGTATGTAACACATTGTAAATATTCCGGTGCTGCTTTGACTGCTGTATTTAAAATTTTAGTGATATTTGCTAAATGTAATTTTAAATTTTAGCCCACAGACACAATTTCACACTCCGAAATATTCATATATGTAAAAATTATGAAAAATGTAAATACTATGCAACTGGATTTTGTAGCAAGTAAATTATCATAATAAAAAAGAGATGTTTATTATATTGTGCAAAAAAATCACTATCTTAGTGTTGTAGAAATTATAAGTTGTGTTTTGAAAGGAACACGTTGGAATTTTATATTAGTGTAACTTGTGAATATTGCTTTCAGATTTTTAAATCGTCTTTTGAACAGTAAATATGTAAATAGCTTTTCATGTTTAGATGATCTTTCAAACGTTTTTTATGCTACCTGTGCCTATAAAATTATCATAGTAGCTGTTCTAGTCAGTTATTTTATCTATTTCTGTTCTTTGCTTCATTTAAGTTATAAAAATAGAATTCTAATGTATCTGAATTTTCTTTCTTTTTTGCATATTTATCATTAATAAGTAAATAAGCTTTAAATTTCAATTTCATAAGCTTGGAAAAAAAAAAAAAAAAACTTATTCATTCATTCAGTAGGGACCATAGGGCTATTAATTTTAAATGAATGCCTAATCTAAGGATTGTACAGTCACTTTAAAAGAATTGTTTGATTTAACACTTCTCAGTTTTAAAGATCAATAAAACCATGCTTTTAAATCATACTTTCTTTCCATAAAGAAAAGAAAAGAAAAGCTTGAATGTTTAGTATAATTTTGTATTTTTGCATGAAATATTTTATGCATCATGATTTTTATTTTGTGGGAATATATTTTTAGTTTCTTGCAATTTTTGTACAAGAAAATTTACTAATTTGTAGAAACATCCTTACTTTTGATGATTTGAGATTCATTTAGCTTTAGAGCTTATCATTAGATATCCAATCTTATGGAAAACTTGCATTTAATAACTGTGTCATTGATGGCTTCTCTGCTTTAGAAGTAACATTTATTGTTGAAAAATACTTGAAGTACAAAACAGTTTTTTTGCTTTAAATATTTAAAATCTTAGCTCTTAGTTTATATCATACTTATTAATATAAATCCCCCCAACAAATCAAGTTTTATGCAGACATCCATAATTTGCAAGGGTTTTTAATCAAATGTGTTTGCAGTGCAGTTTCTTTGGAATTTCATAATTTTTTTTCAATTGTATTTATTATCTTGATTAGTTACTTTCAAAATAATTATTAAAAGGGAATATATTGAATTTGAAAAATATATTTAAACTTTATTTTATTTTTGTATAGATTTAAAATAATAATAATTTGGAATGTATGATTATTTTAACCATGTTGTTATTTTTTTTTCTCTTTTCTCTTGCCATTCTTAATTTAGGGGAAGGGGGGGAACAGACATTAAAATTCAATTCTTAGCCGATAGCTTCAATCTCAAAAATTGGAAGATATGTTTTAAACTTATGTTTATTACTTTCTGAATGACAGAAACACTTGATTCCTGCTTTCTAAATACTCATTAATCTAAATCTAATTTTTGCATTTATAAAATATAGCAGCTATTTTAATAATGAAATATTATAACTTTTGAAACTAAAAAAATATATCTATAATAAAATAGTTTTTTTTTTTTTTTTTTTTTTTTTTTTTTTTGCAAAAAGTTTGTTATTGAATATTGGTTTTTGTTCTTTATATACATGTCATATTTTTCACTGTTATTTTAACTTAAATTTCCATTGCTGTCTTTTACAATGTTTTGTATTGTACTATAAAATTCTATGCTTTGTTGGGGTAATTTAAATTTTAACTGTTTTGTTATAAATTTTTATATGTATTTAATAATTATTATACATTTAACTTGTGCTTAGCTTCTGTAATTGGTTTGCTTTTTATCGTGTAATTTAATTGCAGTCTTGTATTTTTATAACGAATGCACTCCTGTTTATATGTATATATTTGTGTGTGTAAAGCTGGCATGATTTTGTAAAGCATACATGTATAGTTTTGTAGGCACCACTTTAGTGGCTAATTTGAATTGTACAGCCTGGTTTGATTCACTGTAAGCATTTACATAGTTTTTGCTAATTTTTGTTGTTGTTGCAAGTTATTGATGTAATGAAAGAAGTGGGATTTTATATGTAATAAAATGTTGTGAGAACAAATAAGATTAGATTGAAAAATTTAGTAATAAAATATTTTACATTGACTTGAATACAATGTTGTTGTCTTTTTTGTGTGCAAAACCATATTTATAATTTTAAAATTTGTGAAGATAGAAGATAAATCATATCTGAAGTAAGGAAAGAAATATATTTAATTGTGTTAATAGCTTTAAGCAGTGGCTTTTTAATGTAATTTATTTGGTTTGTTTATTACTCCATCATGATCATATATTAAAATGAAGCATCTTATTATTATCTACTTTTTATAAAATATGATTTGAGAAAAGTGTTGGTAATGAGTCCAGTATGAACCATTCTGGTGTAGGAATCGACCGTAGCTAAATACTATGTTAGGCTTAATGGAAAACATATCCTAACATATGGCAGCTAAATGATAATTTCTTCTTGAAATAATGTTTGTTCAGCTTATTTTCCTATATATCATTCCCAATTATAATGTATTAAGTTCCAAATTAGTTTATATTGCTTATAATAGTTTATTTTCTAACGAGTGCTTCACCATTGCAGGGCTTCCAAATGGTCCCCTTTTTCCCCCAAAAGTCCCCTTTTTTAGAAAAAGGTCCCCTTTAGTCCCCTTTTTTTGCATTTTGGTCCCCCAAGTCGCTTTTTCTGTGTTTAAAAAAAAAATAAATAAAAAATTAAAAAAAACTCTCTGAAAATCACTAAAAGCTTAAAAATCCAAGAAGACAAAATTTATTAAAGTGGGGGTAAAAAAAGCATTATAATGGGTATAAAAAAGCATTGTAACTGAAATTCTTTCATGAATCTAAATGTTAAAAAATCACCACAGAATACAGGCAAATTTTTAAAATCTCATTAAAATTCTTAAAAATTAAAAAATTGCACAACACGAAAGTTACTGTTATATGCTACTGCTTGATCAGTCTTCAATAAGGGGCCATAGCATGCTTCAACCCCTCCCCCCCCCCCTCTAAAAAATGAAGCTTTTTTGAATGGAAAAAATCATTGAATTGTGGGGAAACAGATGATTAAAACTAAGAAAAATTAATTTAAAGTTCACAACTCTGAATCATATTAAAGAAAATGGTTGGAGTAAAATGACTTTTCACATATTATTACTTTTTTCTATCTTTACAAAAAGAAAATATTGAATTCATGAAATAATTTCAACTTCCAGATTTGATGAATTTATACATTTTAGAAGGTCCTGAACACAATTTGGTGGTTTTTAGAAAATGTCTGTATGTGGCAAAAATTCTGTGTCTACCCCCAAAAGTTAGGAATATACAAAGGACTTCTAACCACATGATCATTTTGATACAGTATTGAAGACACTTGGTGCAAAAAGGAGGTATACAAAATTTTGTATGTGCAAAAGTTTCTGGCCATTCGCCATTTTTTTATTTTTTGCTACTGGGAAAATACTTTTTTGGCCATATTTGTTAATTAATCAACAAAAATAATGCAATCTAAATTTAAAAATAAAAGTTCAACAATTATTGTTTGTAAAGAGTGAGTTGTTTGTTGCTAAATGACCAATTCTCTCAGGCGATTGCGGCAAAGCTATCAATCGGTAAATCTACTGTGAACGATATATATATTTTTTAAGATACAGATGGCCATGGCCTCCTGGATTTGCCATGGCCTGGGAGATCTGGAAACCAACGATTCATGAGCACAGAATCGTTACGAGAAAACCAGTTGATGACTCGCATAAAAATGCTGCTGCAATCATCTGCAATAGACAGAGTGAAAATATACCTGAAATAATTCAGTCTACCATCTCAAAACACATATGTGATGAAGGACTTTATAGACGAATCTGTTAAAAAAACTTTAAGTAAAAAAAAAAAAAAATCAGAGGGTTCGATGGGCATTTGCCAAAGAACACATATAGTGGTCTCACAAAACTGGAATAAAGTAGAATTTTCCGATGAATCAAAGTTCAATCTTTTTAAGAGTGATGGCAATGGCAGACAATATGCCTGATGACTTAGCAAAAAAAAGTCATGGTGGAAGATACGTTACATTATGAGGAGCATTTTATGGAAAAGATGCCAGTCTGTCTGTTAAAATCTGCAGCAAGATGAATGATGCAATATATAAGGATTTTTTGCAAGATAATTTGCTGCTTTATTGGAGGCAAAATTTTGATCATAACTATTAGTTTCGGTATAATGTGAAACCAAAGCATACATGAAAGTTTGTCAAGCAATGCCTTTCACAGAAAAACATTTTGCTTTTGAAATGGCCAGCCTAAGCACCCAATCTGAATACAATAGAAAATCTTTGGAATGAACTTAAGAAACATGTTTGAAATTAATAAAAGTCCAATTCAGCATGGCTGGAATTTTCCCATCAAGATGAGTGGAAAAACGTACCACAGACGATTTTCAACTGTTCATTGAATTGATGCCAAGTCGCTGCACCTCGGTACATTTTGCTAAAGGTATGACAACATACTAATTGTAAATTTAGTTGATCACAGTGATTTTCTGTTATAACACAATTTTTTCCCTAACTTTCCAAGATGGCTGATAACTTTTGAAAACATGCATTTTTCTTTGCAATTAATTTTGTCAGTTGTATTTATTGATATTCATTTGTTATTCCATAAATAAGTTCCTAACTATTATGCCAATAAAATGTATGAATATCACTTTGAGATTCCTCTTTATATGGGTATACTTTCAAAATGATGAAGAATTTTATGCTGGCCAAAAATTTTTGACCGCCACTATAAATTGGTGTTGATTAATTTTTGGTATAAATCGCTCAAGATGTGGTGCTTCTATACAGCATTTTTCATGATTTCTGCAATCGCTCAATCTCCAGAACCAATGCACAGATTTTTATCAAACTTCAGATTCAGTTAGTCTTTGACATGAATTGACATTTTTTATATTTTGGTAAAAATCGCTTAACAAGTGGCACTGTTAATCTGCATTTGTTGCGATTTCCACAATAGTTCTATATCCAGAATTAATGCACGAAATTCCATCAAACTTTAGATTCAGTTAGTCCTTAAGATGAATTGACATTTTCTACATTTTGATCTAAATTCATTAACAGGTAGCGCTGCTATGATGATGCATTTTTTCTTAAAATTGCTGCAGTAGATGTATCGAATGCACAAATTTTTGTCTAACTTAGGATTCAGTTAGACGTTGACACAAGTTGTTACTGATTAGGTTTTGATGTTAATCTTTCAATAGATGGTGCTCCTAAGCTGCATTTTGTGGGATTTGCACAAGTTTAGCAATAGTCAATAGTCATATTTGAAGAACTAATGCATAAAATTTCATATCTTTTGAATTCTTACGATAGGGATAAGTTACAATTTAATTTTGGGACTGTGATAGTGAATTTTGAAGTATTGACATGTATGAGGTAGAAGAAAGTTTCAGGATTGCCACATCTGATTAGTGTGACAAGGACTGAAAATTGAATTTTCATGAATATTAAGATTTTATTTTATCAAATATAGTTTTTTAAAAAGAAATGCTTTTGTATGACATATTCTTTAATCTAAGCGTTTCTCCACTAATTATCATTATTTAATGTCTGATTTTTTATTATAGGCTATATAAAATTAACTTATTGGTTCCTTTTATTTATGAGTGGTAGTAGTTAGCACTAATCTAAATATTAAATTCAGCCGCCCCCCCCCCCAAAAAAAAAAAAAAAATTAATGAAATTAAGAAAAATAATCAAGTTATCGATTTTAAAATCTTATATACTTTTTATAACACACAAAAAATTTTAAGAAGTGTGTGTGGGGGCAGTGGGATTAAATTTCTAAGTTTCTTTTTTATCTCTCCAGGCTCTAACTTAAGTATTTTAAGAAATTTTCTAACTCAACTCCTAATTAAACTACAGTGAGATTCAATCTCATTTGAAGGGTTGACCGAAGGAGGTATCTCATCAAGCCCAACATCTTGCTAGGGTCTATTTTGACCCCAGACAATTAGGGGCATTTCTTCATGTGTGTGTGAGGTGAGGAATCAGAAAATTGATTTTTCTCACACATGCTTTTAAAACTCTTGGCCTAAGCACCCATTTCCCACCGTCTTAACTCATTTTTTCATTACTAGGTTTAATGTTTAATTGCATTCATTACCACTCCATAAATTTTCTAAAAAATTAAGAAAAAAAAATCTGCTTAACATATTTCAATGGTTAGCATTTTTTCATCCCTTTCTGTCGCCAGGGGATGCTATTGAAATAAATTCTCAAAAAATTTAATCTACAATGTGTCATGTAATATCTTAAATGCCATCAAAATTAATAAATGCCAGGTTATGAATAATGTTATTCTTCACTCTCTCTACCTCCATTCTCACTGCCTTATATAATCCCCATCTATGTAAGGATTTAATCATTATAAACAATTATTAATTTTTAACAAATTTAATTATTATCAATTTTGATTTATTAATTAAATTTTAGAATGTTTTGAAAGGAATATTAAATAAAACCCTCTGAGTGATCTGTGATCATACTTACCTACTTACTTGTTTTTATTAACTAATCACTATTATTTTTTACCTGTAACAAGAATTATCAAGGTGAATGCCAAAATATTGAATGTCTTATATATTTTTTCAGTAGAATATTTAAATGTGCTTAAATAAAATTGTGTACATTCTTTAATGAAATCTTATAACCATCTAACATATTTTCTGGGGTACTTTTAAAAATTTACTTTCTTATTTAGAAAAATTTGTGCTATATTTTTACACACAAATTATCCTGATTTGGTTTCCATTTTTAATAAAATTGGTCCTCAATGTCCCCTTTTTAAGCAAAAATGGTCCCCCAAAGTCCCCTTTTTAAGCAAAAAATGGTCCCCCAAAGTCCCCTTTTTTAAGCAAAAATGGTCCCCCAAAGCCCCCTTTTTAAATAAAAATGGTCCCCTTACCCCTTTTTTGAAAACTAAAATGTGTTGGGAGCCCTGCCATTGCCATTTAGAAGCACAAGTTCTAAATCTAAAAACAAATAAATGACTTTGAATGATTCATTAAAAAAAGAAGAAGAAAAAGGTTTATATCCAATTCTGCTTTAAAAATATTTGAAATGCTTACTAAAAACGTTTAAATATATTTTGAAATAAATTTTTTATTTACATTTTTAAGAAGTAAGTTTACAACATTTAAAAAATAAAAATCAACGATTCTCAAATCAAAACTTTTTTCCTCGACTAAGCTCTGTTGGCTGACTTCAACTTTTGTTTTGGTACCGTCTATCGGCATCAATATAAATGAAGAATTTTTTAATTGAAATTAAAGTTTAAATAAAAATTGCATGATGTAATAATGTGATTAGATCATTTTTTAAATATTTCTGTTATATAATTTTGGAAATATCATTCAATAGGTATAAATAAACGGAATATTTTTATTATGATTTCTTTGATAAAATTCAACTTTAGTTTTATTAAATTTTTAAGATGTTACCATTATCCACTTAATTTTTTTAAATGTTGTTTTCTATTATAAATAATGTTTTTTTTTTTTTTTTTTTTTTTTTTATCAAGGTGTAATGGATGTATAAGATGTTATGACTGCATTAGTAAGATTGGAGATTGTTTTTTCTGATTTTATTATTAAATTAAATTTTATTTTCTGTGATGTAATTAATATATGTAGTACTTGATATTGCATATTTCTTACATTTTAATGACTTTTGATAAGAAATATAAATTTCATTTCTAATGAAAAAAATTTCAAATGGATATAAGCTTAGCTTTTAAAAATTGGTTTGATTTAAATTAAACTTTTTAGAAAAGAAATAATAACAATTTTGGTTTTCATTAATACAGAATGAATTTATAAAGTTACATGCTGAAATTTTTAAAAACTGATTTATATTTAAGTCAAAGCTTCTTGCTTCTGCATATTTTCTATAAGAAACTACAATTTTACCAAAAAGTTCTTTTGTTTGTATTAACTTCTGATAGAGGGTGCTAAATCCATATTTAAAAACAAAACATAAAGCTTTAAAAAACAATGAACTGGGAATCTTATCATATATTCTTCCTACACCTGTGACTAAAACAGCTGCCAAATCATTATAAATATTAATATTTAATTTCAATATTTTGTGAAATTTATAGAAATTATGTTTTACTATGCTAATTATTAGTATTGTTGTAATAAAAACTTCTTTTGTTTTGCCCAATTATTGAGCTATTTCAGAAATTGAATATCAAGTAAACGAAATTTATTGCTGTTTTTAAAAAAGTATAAAATTTGTAGGTAATTTGGCTGTAAGGAATTGATTAGTGTTTTACGCTTTCCCATAATAGTAAACCATGTAACAGAAAATGCTGACATGTTTAATACTTTAGGCTGGTCTTTATGACATAACAAAGAAATGGTAGTCATCTGTTACTGAAGGTGCGCAGAATTTATGAGTAAAAGGAATGCTTTTTTGTTCTTAGTCACATTAATATGAGAACCTAAAAATTTTTTGTAAAGTAAGCGACAAAGCTAGTACATGAATATGTCAGGAAAGTTTGCATTGTTGAGTGAAAGAAAAATAGTTCTTGAGATCCTTACAAAAGGAGGAAATACACATAAAAGTCATCGAAAGTTTTTATTACTTTTGAAAAGGGGTGGAGCACTCACATTAGGTGCTTCTTTTTTCAAAATCAAGTGGCCATCAAATTTATTTTTGTTAGTGTCCCCAAACATTTCTTTCTTTCTTGTATCTCTTTCTTTATTGTTTATTTATTTATTTTAACCATAAATTTAATTTTTTTTCCTATTGAATAAAATTGAACATTAGACGTATAATAATTTTTCTAAACAATCACTAAATTTATGTTTTGAAAATATGTAATTAATATACAGGGTGATTCAGCTCGTCGGTGACAAACTTTAAGGATCGATAGAGCACACCTAGACGAACATTTTTGAATAGGGAATGTAGGGTCCCTGACGCGATGGTAAGGCGCTAGGCGCTTTCGAAAATTTGGGTGCCGAAATTCGAAACGTCATAAAAACTAGGGAAATGGTTAGATTTTCTTGCTTGTTGCGTCGAAATGATTCTGTTTGTTTAGACTTTCTTCAGTACCAATTTGATAAGCGTATCTCTTAAAACATGGATAGGGGGCGTTGCAGACTTTGGAGAGCTAGACAACAACTTTAAGCCCGTTATTTTGATAATTTAACACATGCTCGCCAAAGTTTATACTCTAACTTAAAGTTTGAACCCAAAAGTAGAGCCCTGCAAAAAGCGTAAGAGCCGGAATAAAATGTCAAAGTACAGGGTGGTCGAAACTCGAAGGCTCCTAAGAGATAAACAAACAGATTTCTTGACTTATGGCATGCATTTTCATGATTCTGTTTGCTGGGGCTCTCTGAAACTCAGTTGAACGGTACAAAAAGAAACATCGATAGGGGGCGCTTTGGGCAAAAAACATAATTCGTTGACATTTCGGACGCTAACTGGAAACGGGGCGCTACGATCAGTTAGAAACAAAACAAGAGAGTAATTTACTTATCATAAGAAGCTATTAAAACTGCAGTTTGTTTGTTTTTTTTAACAAACATAGCTGGTTTCAATCATGCACAATGCGCGCAATAAAATTTACATAAGGTGCTTTTTGCTGATTTATGCAAAAGATATCGTACCATATCGATATGCAAAATATACGTAATGCGTAGACGACAACGCGAGATGACGTAGTTGTATGCGCAGACACGTCTTTTGAACGTGCGGTACCTACTTAAGCTTCGGGTTACTTGTCTGCAGATCGGTAGTAGGATGGAACGGTACACAAACTCTGAATTGGCTGACATGCATTTGGCGTATGGCGCTGCTGGTTGTAATGGACGAGCCGCTCAGCGGTTGTACGCCGAGCGTTACCCCAACAGGCAAATCCCCTGCCATGCCTTCTTCGCTCGAGTACACCAGAGGTTGTCCACAACGGGATCTTTCGACGGAGGCAGGCCTGAACGGGAGCGATCAGTGAGCACCCCCGACAACGAAGAGGCTGTGCTTAACCTGGTTGAGGACAACCCAGGTCTTAGCACGAGAGATATCGCCAGACATGTTGGCATTTCGCAAGCAACTGCGTGGCGCATCTTACGTTCCCGGAATCTGCACCCCTACCACATCCAGCGGGTGCAGTTGCTCAGAGAGCAGGATTTTGGCCCTCGAGTGGAATTCTCAAGATGGTACTTGGCGATGAGATCCAGGGATCCCCGTTTTGTAAACAGCATTTTGTTTACGGACGAGTCCACCTTCAGCCGGGAGGGAATGTGGAACGCCCACAACAGTCATGTGTGGTGTGATGAAAATCCACATGAAACCAGAAGCCGAGCAGCCCAGGAGCGTTTCTCAGTAAATGTGTGGGCCGGCATTCTGGGGGATTGCCTCATTGGCCCTTATTTGTTACCTGAACGGCTGACAGGTGGAAATTACCTGATTTTCCTGGATCAAGTGCTGCCGCAGCTTCTGGAGGAGGCGCACGTACCCGAAGGTTCGCGTCGCCAGATGTGGTTCCAGCACGATGGAGCTCCGGCCCATTAAACGAACGACGTGCGTCTCCATCTAAACGCAAGGTATGGCCAGCGGTGGATCGGGCGTGGGGGTCCAGTTCACTGGCCTGCCCGATCACCAGACCTCACCTGCTTGGATTTCTTCCTTTGGGGTTACCTGAAGGCCGAGGTATACCATACACCTGTCAGCAGTGCTGAAGAACTTGTGGCGCGCATTGTGGCAGCTGCAGGGCAGATCAGAGATACTCCTGGCATTGTTGGAAACACACACTCCTCAATGCGAAGGATGTGCGAAGCCTGCATCATGGCCCAAGGTCGAAATTTCGAGCATCTTCTGTAGTGTTATTTTTTGTAAATAAATTTCCAGTATCATTGATGTTTTTGGTCTAAATTTATTCAGAAGTGTTGAGCAGAGGTAGAAAATGTGTTTTCATTATTACTAACTGATCGTAGCGCCCCGTTTCCAGTTAGCGTCCGAAATGTCAACGAATTATGTTTTTTGCCCAAAGCGCCCCCTATCGATGTTTCTTTTTGTACCGTTCAACTGAGTTTCAGAGAGCCCCAGCAAACAGAATCATGAAAATGCATGCCATAAGTCAAGAAATCTGTTTGTTTATCTCTTAGGAGCCTTCGAGTTTCGACCACCCTGTACTTTGACATTTTATTCCGGCTCTTACGCTTTTTGCAGGGCTCTACTTTTGGGTTCAAACTTTAAGTTAGAGTATAAACTTTGGCGAGCATGTGTTAAATTATCAAAATAACGGGCTTAAAGTTGTTGTCTAGCTCTCCAAAGTCTGCAACGCCCCCTATCCATGTTTTAAGAGATACGCTTATCAAATTGGTACTGAAGAAAGTCTAAACAAACAGAATCATTTCGACGCAACAAGCAAGAAAATCTAACCATTTCCCTAGTTTTTATGACGTTTCGAATTTCGGCACCCAAATTTTCGAAAGCGCCTAGCGCCTTACCATCGCGTCAGGGACCCTACATTCCCTATTCAAAAATGTTCGTCTAGGTGTGCTCTATCGATCCTTAAAGTTTGTCACCGACGAGCTGAATCACCCTGTATACTTATAACTAAGCTGAATTGCCTGTGGTTCCCTAATCCCAACAAAAATAAAAAAATTACTCAAAAGAATCCTAAAAATGATAATTTTTGTTTTAATCATTGCACAAATTCTCATAATTTTTATTAAAAAGAGAACAAAATTTACTGTATTGGGCTAAAAGTTTGAAAACAGATAATATGGAAAACTAGCCATTTAACCCATTCTACACACAAGATATGCTTACAAGGAAGGTCTCCATACGAGCACACTCAGAAAAATCTGAAAAATTACAGAATGTTCTTCTCATATAGCTATATATGTTTATAAAAAAAATTCCGGCGGAACCTCCTTATAACGTCCGTAAAAAAATAATAAATATTTCGTTTATTTGACGATTTATCTCCGGTTGGCGAAAAAACGAAATTTTGAAAAATACGCTTTTACGCTTCGAATACTTTTTAAAGAAAAAACTTTCTATGTTCAATTTATTTAAATAAGTTTAGTTTAAGTAATTTTAGTTTTGCATTTTTACTTTACTTTAAGTGTAATTTTGTCTTATACGTTTATATGTACTTATAACAAAATGAAATTAATATATTTTATCATTTAAAACACAATTTAAATTGATTAAAATTGTTCCAAATTGAAAAATACACTGTTAAAAATCTGCTGCATTTTGTTGCAACGCACTCCCTTGCTTGTATAGAAAACGGTTACTTGGCCGTGAAATTGAGCTTTCTCATTGGTTGGAATAGAGATATTATATACAAGCAGTGGAGTGCGTTGCAACAAAATGCAGTAGATTTTTAACAGTGTATGACACGGTCAATTCACCATGCTATGGAGCATTCTCATTGGTCAGAAGAGAGACATTCTATAAAAGTAGTGGAGTGGCGTTGCAGTAAATGCTGCAGATTTTTAACAGTGAAGTGAATTAAAATCAATTTTCAGATTCGTTAAAATCGTCAGCTTTTGGCGAGGAAATGCACTGCTCGCCAAATCCCGCGTCGCTTTCAGCTTTTCACGCCAATTATTCCAAACTATTTTATTTTTTTACATATCTAATAATGTAATTCCGCCGCTAATTTTCACTGATTCTTTATTACCTACATGAGTAGTTTAATTCGTATTTTTTTCAAAAAATTCTGAGTATGCCCCCAATGGAGACCTTCCTTGTTAGTGTGGAAATTAGATTCAGAAATTGATTTTCACTACTGTGCATTTTTTTTTTTTTTTTTATGAAATTTAATTTATCATGTTGTTATGACTGCAGAAGATAAAACAATATCTTTGGAATAAGAGAATAAATAGATCAAAATGTTTTGTTGATGTTAGTGATAAAATGTTTCTTTTTATGTATATTTTTTTTTAAATTAATAACTAAGCGCAACAAAATAATCTCTGATTATTTGCAAAATTAAAGATTATTAAAAATAAAAACATTTTTATGATGATCAAAGCGTGGTTTATGTAATAACAGTCATATATTACCTCCACCATGGATTAAACATTAACATTCCTGGACCAACAATAAACACGTTTTAAATGAAATTTCAATCATACAATTTTTGGTACTGAAAATTTTAAACATTTAAACATCGCACATTTTCAAATTTTATACCATAATATAGGGGGAAAATGTACTTTTAAATTTAATTTGTTTGAAAACTGCATCTCAATTTGTTTTTTTAATTATTAATTTTTTGTAGTTTTTAATACTTTTTTATTCTTGTGGCAACAGAATATGTCAGATATATCTATTCTTGTCTGATAACAACAACCATTTTCCAAATGATTAAAAAGGGCAAAAATTTGTTAAAAATATATTTTTAAAAAATCTATTTCGAATTTTTGATCCCTGTTGTCCATGGGCCTCAGCTACCAGCAACCTGTGTGTGAAATTTCGTAGCCCTACGGTTTTGGAGTTTTTGAGCGTATATAGATATGTGCTCAGATTTTAATAGAGCAAGCATATTAGAATGTATTGCTAAATATTGCATTAAAAAAAAAAAAAAAAAAAAAAAAAAAAAAAAGCACTAAAATTTTTGTTTTGGTGGACAAAATTTTCTATATCAGACTCAAAGATTAAGCCCTCTTTTGCAAATATCAAAATATCGTCATAAAACATAAAAATCTCCTCCATAAAAAAATTAGGTACTACTAGGTTATCCCGTCGATCAAAGAATTATCGCCAAACTATAAGATTAAATGCCAATAATGGATGATCATGAATGTCATATTCAATGACATTAAATAAGTTTCAGGTGTTTAAAATGTCATTAAGTGATTTTTATTTCGACTTTTTATTAATATTTTGGTTAATATTCTACTAATTATTTGTTTTTTAGTTATTTAAAATAAAAATTATGTCTATGTATAATTTGGCTATCAGTTTGGCGATTTGTATAATTTGGCAAAATTGGTCGACGGGATAACAGAGTAGTACCAAAAATTATTTTAAAAAATCAAATTACTGTATGGATTGGGAATAAGCTTAATTGAACTGAGGGTGTAATTTAATATATTGGGCTAAAAGATTAAAATAGTTTACTAAAAGATATGAATTGGAAAATAAAATGCCGAAAATTCGGAAATAAAAGAGGACAAAATTTATTACAATAAGCTTAACCATTGTAACCAGAAATATTTCATAAATGTAAAAAAAAAAAATGCAGGTTGCATTGCAAATTGTGGAAGACAAAATGTACAATGTTAGGCTAAATGTTTGAAATAGAGTTCCTTTTATGGATGTCAAAAAATTGCCTTTGACAGAAAAAAAATTGCAATGAGAACTTCAAAAAACTCCAAAAATTGCAGAGTAGAAAACTTACTATATAAGGGCTAAAAATTTAAGCTGATATTTTCCCCTTTCAAATTAATTATTTTACCTTAAATCTCAATATTTCTGAATTAAATTTTTTGTGAAACAATAGCTATGAAGTTAACAACCCCTTGCCCTTGGGGATGATTGACTGGTATACGTTTCCACTTAAGGTGTTCAGAATATTTAATTATTCTCACAAGTAGATTTTGCCTT
The DNA here is from genome assembly GCA_964019185.1 of Maratus speculifer. Classification (NCBI taxonomy): domain Eukaryota; kingdom Metazoa; phylum Arthropoda; class Arachnida; order Araneae; family Salticidae; genus Maratus; species Maratus speculifer. The sequence goes on along the minus strand of OZ025295.1, from coordinate 245,102,587 downwards.
ATTTAATCCAAGCATTTTCCCGATTGAATTGGACAAAAATTTCTGTTTTAAAAAATTGGTGGAAAAAAAAAATTAAAGAAATTGTGCAAAAGACGCCTGTCTTGAAGGGGTTAATTAATGTGTTAAAATCTGTCATAGCAAAGATATACACTATAGGCTGAGAGTATGCCCAGAGATTATATGCTATGATTTTATTTAAAAAACAGCAAGAATAGAGATTCTTTAAAAAGTGCAAAAAGAAGATAAGTGAAGATAAAGTATAATTGTAAATGACAGTTCATTGTCTATTTCAGCATTACTCTGGAGAATTTCTCTCCCAATGTCCTAGCAAGCACCGCTGCTCAGGATCTGTTTCACAAAACTGGCTGTCTATCCCTCATGTTTCCCATGAAAAAAAAATAATTAGTTAGGGATATCGGTGACCACCTATGGGAGAGTTAAAAGATGATGTCAGCCTTAAAGTTCTTTTGAATTGGCTCTCTGAAATATCGAGGTCTCTTAAGAAAGGGGTTCCATGTCTGAGTCAAAGATTGGTTACTACATTCAAAGTCTACTACGTGAGAAAATATATCCTCTCGTCAACATAAAGTTCAAACTGAGTGGTCAAAATACCTCGGAATCTTGCACAATGCTAGATTCCCATGCAGGCAATTTCAGGGTTCGTACAAACTCCTTAGACTCCCTAGAAACTACTTAGAAATGAAAACGTTCCCAAGTAGTACTTAGAACTACTTAGATAAACAAAATACTCCTTAGAAATTCCTTAAATTGTATTGCGGTTTTGCATGCAAGCAATATTGCTCCCGGGGGAAAAAAATGCGATTGTAAAGCACACGGTAAACCCTTTATGCACGTCATTCATCAGAAGCACAGCAGTGACTGGTTGGGATCATACTAATAGCCACCAAAGTGATCTAAATTTCACGGCCATAAGGGAAAGAAACGTGAAGAGAATAATCCAGACACACTTCTAAGCTTCTAATTTTAAAAAATGATTACACTGTTTAATTCCTTCACAGGTAGATATACAACTTTGGTTTCTTCATCATAATACGATTCATCATGCTCAATTTTGCTGATAACAGTGGATTCAAGGGTGATTCTCGTCGGAAAATTCCGAAAATTTAAGGCATCCTCTTCCGAAAATTTGAAATTGGGTTATCAGTTCCGCATAGTTGCCAACTTGTACGGTTTTGCGCGCGGAAAAAACAATCGCTGAGAAATGCAAATTTCGTGAAAGGATCGCCGAAAAAGCACACATTTCGTTAATATTTCGTGGAAAAACAACGATTTCGTCAATGTTTTTGTCAACGAACTTTGTCAAAAGATCGCTGAAAAACGCGAATTTCCTGTGCGGATCGCCATTAAAACGGCAATTTCATCAAATATCGCAGATAAACCTCTAATTTCGTTAAAAGATTGCGGGAAAAAACGCTGTTTTCGATAAAAGATCGCTTACAAATATTTTGTCAAAAGATCATTGAAAAAACCGCCGATTTCATCAAAAGATCACGGAAAAAAGCCGATTTCGTCAAAAGATCGTGGGGATAAAACGCCATTTTCGAGAAAAAATCGTGTAAAAATGCAAATTATGTCTAAAAATCATCAAAAAAACGTGGATTTCATAAAAAAAAAAAAAAATAAAAAAAAACCACTGGAAAACGCCGATTTCGTCTGACGATCGGCCCTCTAGTAGCCGAGAGGTTCTGACCTCTCAACTGGTAGACGACAGGTTACCGCGGCTGTCTGCCTAACCGTTCGGAGTTTTCGTGGTTTTTTTCGAACATTGTGTTAATACGGGTTAGGTTCCCTTAGAAAGACCCCCACGAAGGGCTTTCTCCCCATAGACCTATATCCTTAGTGTAGATAATCGGTTGACAAAAATAAACCAAACCAAATCGTCTGACGATCGCAGATCCCCTTCTCCCTCTCACGGGAGTTAACTCAAGGAAATCCTGCGGAATTGGGGCTGTGCAAGTGCATGCCACATAGATAACAACAAAAGTGGCAAGTCCTTGAAATTTTTTGGACTCCTTGGATTTTTTCTTCCAAACTTTGTATGAACCCTGCAATTTAATCTGTAAAGATCACTTCTTTACTACACCCCCTGGTAAAAGATTATTCTTTAGGCTTGTATGAAGAATCTTATAATCAATAAAATAAGCTAGCAAATTCTAGTATCTCATAGTGGCAGTTCAAGGCACGCTCTGATACATTCAATCAATTATATATATATATACAACATACACTTACGCACAATAATTAAGATTAGCTAAATAAAAAAAATTCACAAATTACATTTCCTAACTTACAAAACATAAACAAAATAAATTAATTTTTAAAAAGTGTACAAAAGTATGTCAATAAATTATCTCTGGATGAGTCTATTCTACACGACTTGGATAATCCACGTGTGCAATGTTTCGACCCGGGCTGTGCTTTATTTGGCAACGATAAGGTAGCAGTATGAGAGCCCATCTCAAAAGTCTCGGATTGATACCAGAATTTCGTTTAAAAAAACCTAAAGGATTGTGATCGGTTTCTATTGAAAAGAATTGGCCGTAGGAGTTGCAAAAAACCCACAGTTTTTGAGCAACGGGAATAAACCCGAGAATTTTGGGGAATAAACCCAGAATTTTGGGGAATATTGAAAATTTTGAAGAAGTTTTGAAAGTAAACAAAACCAGTCAAATGATCGCGAGAAAAACGCGTTTTTCGTCAAAAAAAATAGCATAAAAAAACTCTTATTTCGTTAAATGATCGCGAAAAAGCACATTTTTCGTCAAAAGATCGCGAATAAAATGCGTACTTCGTTAAAATATCGCGAAAAAGCGCGTTCTTCGTCAAAAGATCGCTAAAAACGTTTTTTTCGTCATGAAATCGCGAGAAAAACCGCGATTTTGTCATAAAGATCACTGAAAAATGTAGGTTTTGTGAAAAAATCGCAGAAAAAAAAAAAAAAAACTAATTTAGTCAAAGGATTGCAGAAAAATGCGAATTTCATCAAAGAATCGCAGAAAATTAGCTGCAATTTTAATGTTTTTAACATTTTTTTTTTTTCAGATGAGTGGCAAATTTAACATTGGCTTCCCATGTTTGTTAAATGATCTTTTAAGTGATAACACGTTAAAATTTGAATTGGACAATTAGCTAAGATTGCTGTACAAAACATTACTTTAGAAATACAAACTTAAAATAGAAACTTTCATATCAGAATTATTTATAGTAGTATTTGCATAAATTTATTTACTCTGACCCCCGCCCCCCCCCCTTCTAAAAGAAAAAAAAAACAGGATTTAAGCAAAAATATTATTTTATTATTGCAAATAAAATAACTTTCATGATTGCCTTTAACACACGCTATTTAAAAGTAATTTATCATTTTCCGGCTCACGTGCTTTTTCTCTTTTTAGGTGCGTTCGTAATTATGTAAATACGTAGCACCTATTGTTGTCGCTCAGTCTGTCTGTCTGTCCGCATATAACAATACAAAAACTACCTAATCGAATCGTTTGAAATTTAAAATACATAATTATTACATAATTTTGTCGAGTCATTTCAAATTTTATGAAAATCGTGGGTGCCATCACCATGCAATGTGTAATTGCCTGTGATGGCACCCATGTGGAAAATGTGTAATCAAAATAAAAGTTTTAGTTTCTCCTATCTGTATTGTAATCAGAGATTAGTGTACTGACTCTGTGTCATATGCAAATTTCCTCCTTGCGCCCCAATCGAGTTTTTTCTATGGGAGGAGGACTCCCAGAACGGTTTTTTGTGCGTGCATAACATGTCCGTTTCTTGCGATACACGTACGGTTCCAACGCTCTTTAGGATTTTCGCATGCGCTGAGCATTTTGCGATGAAAAAAAAAAGGGTGTTGCCATTGTAAATTTTCGAGTTTCTGTCACTATAACCTTAACCGTGAGCGCCATTTTGTTGTCGTTCACAGAATCTTGAGCTCATACCTCTGAATAGCTATATCTGAAATTTCATTTCGATCGGTTGAGCGGACTGGCCGCTAAAGCTCCATATATCGGCAAAGTTTTTTTATGACCACCCTGTATATCAAGGACTATCTGAATATAAGTTTTTTTGCACTTATTGTGCGCCCACAAAAATTATATCACGTAGACAGACAGACACAGATTACAGACAGATATTTTGTAAAAACATGTTTTTCGCGATTTCTGAATCATAAAAAGTGTTAATTCGTTAAAAACTAAAATTTGAAATTTTTAATTTTTTTTTTTTTTTTTTTTTGTTAAAAAGAAAGTAAAAATAAACATAGCTAGCTTACCGAGATTCTTTCTGAAAGGTTATAATCAGCAGTGACCCTGATAAAGGCCGTTTTACGTTAAAACGCAACACTAGTCATTGAAAAAGATCTGGATGATAAAGTTCTGTCTATGGGACGTCCTTTTCAAAGATCTCGCTCAAATTTTAATATTTTTATATGATTTTTTCCCCATAGGATAGCTGAAGATGATTCACAACCGGGCTAGTTTTTACTTTTTCGATTTTGTATTTATTTTTTATAATAATTTCAATTTCAAAATCGGTTTCAAAGGTTAAAGTTTTTTTTTTTTTTTTTTTTTTTTTTTTAATCTGGAACCAAAATTGAAAAAGTAAAAATGAGACCGGTTGTAGATCGTCCTCAGCTATCCTATAAATATATATATATGTATATATATATATATTCATATATATATATATATATGTGTGTGTGTGTGTGTGTGTGTGTGTAAAAATATTAAAATTTGAGTGAGATATTTGAAAAGAACGCTTCCATAGTTTAACATTATCATCCGGATCTTTTTCAGCGACTAGTGTAGTGCCTTAATTTAATCGATACAGTGGCGTAGCTAGAGTATTTTGTTTGGGGGGGGGGGGGAGCGTGGAAATCGAATTTACCGAATGTTAATTGAAAATCACCGAATGATTGTAATTTAATTTTTTATTTTATTATTATTATTATAGTATATTTATACCTTATTATATTTTAGAATGAGCACTGTGAAAATAGATGTAACTACGGCAGGGATGCACAACCTTTTAAAGAGAAGGGCCACTAAACAAATATGTGTGGGTGATCGAGGATTACATTAATAACACAAAGAGAATTCTATTTTAACCCGTTCGCGACGGCGCGCGCATTTTGAAGTGACCATCTGAGGACGGAGCGGGAAAATTTGATTTCCTCTTCAGGGCCGAAGGATTTTGGGAAGCTAAGCCTAACTCTTGTAAAGTGTTCTTTAAAAAATTATAAAAAAAAATCATTTTTCCATGGAACCTTTTGAAATGCACATGCATGCAACATGTTGTTATTATGTATATTCACTCAAAAAATTGAGTTATTTTCCCTGATATTTTTATATAAAAACGACTTTTTAAACATACTAGCAGGCGAAGCCCGCTGTGCTGGTCTATTTTTCAAAACAAAACATGAATCAAACAAAATATTGAATATGATTGTGTTTTTTAAAGCAACTTCACCTCGAATGCTCTTTCACATTTCTAAAAATCATACAAAACGCCAATGTATTTAAAGATAGAAAACCAACGATTATAAATGCACCAAAAATGCATTAAAAGTTAGCAAACAGCCGTTTCGTATCTACTGTCGAGATTCTTCATCAGTGCAAAACTCAGCGAGCTAGAAAAAACAAAACTGAGCCAAAAATAAAAACAACAATGGAATCAAGGCCCGTTGACGCCAAAATATATTAAAATAATAATAAAATATGTTGTTGTATCAGTTTATGCATTCGATAAACATCGGGCTTTTAAGAAAAAAAATATTTCAATTGATCATTTACTGTAGAGTTTCATAGATAAATGAGGCAATTTTGAAAAGAGCAATTTAAATAGTGTCTATTCACCATACTTCTAAAATAGCGAGCATTATGATCGCAGAAATTGACCATTGAATTTAAACAATTTTCAAGTGATTCATTTTCATTTGATAGTTTTTGAACTCTAAACCTCTCAACTTGAGTATATGGGTATCTGTGGAAACCTTAATACATCCTCTATCAATATTATATTATATTTCGCAACGTACATCTTCTCTTGACAAATCTATTACAGTGTTCCGTTTTTGGAATGCAGCAGAATAAATAAAGTTAAAGTTTTCCTTAGAAAAATAAGGTCAATGTTTTTTGAATGTGTGAAATTCATTTTTTGATACAGATGTCATATACGCATCATGTTGGCGTGATTGAAACAAAATGAACATTTTATGTAATCCAGATTTGTTTTTAATTTATTAATGAACTATTTATTTACTTCATTTGCATTTTAAAATGATACAAAATGTTATGCTCTATACATAGAAAAGTAAAATAGAAAATAGAAATGTATCTGTCATTTGAAAACGAAGTTTCCGTTAAAGTGGCGAAAGAAATGTATCACACCAACGTGGTGCATATATGACATTTGTGCCTTTATCTTACAACATGGGTGTGTGCATTTGCACCTAAATTTAGTTATTCAGCTCTATTTTTGTAATATTAACTGGAGTTTGTACAATGTACGGTACTACTTGATTAATCTGTCGAGAAAAAAAAATTAATAGCAGATTATCGGAATAAATGTCAATAATCGATGATCGTAAGCAATTGATATTACACGTGATACACGTATCTTTTTACGTCATAAGTGCTTTTTAATTCGACTTATAATTTGTATTTTTCTATTTAAGTTTATTGTTATTTCGTTATTTAAAATAAATTTATGTAAATTTGAATAGTTTGGAGAAACTGGCCGACGTGTTAATCAAGTAGCCCTCAATTTACATTAGAAAATATCATATTTCACAAAAAACTCCGGCATAAACCCGGATTTGCAAGATTTCCTTCCAATACCAATGCGGCAAAATCCTCGTTTTAGAATAGCGAAGAAATGTGCATTTTTAAAAAATTTTTTCGTTATTTTAAAACGAAAATATTAATAAATAAAAAAAAGTTACTATATCACAAAACAATTTATAAAATTTTTAAAAAGAAATTGAAAGTAAATAAACAATTTATTAATACAGAAACAACTATTGCTGGGTTACCATATCAGGCAAAATAACACCGTTTTGGCGATAGTCGGATACCTCAGTGTGTATATAATATCTGTGCCAAACATGTTTGGAAAAAGCAATAATAGTTATTTATACAGCATGTTTAAATACTGTAGTATAGTGAAAAAAAATGTATACATGACATATACGCACCACATTGGCGCGTTTTTTTCTTCTGATGCCGATTCGGAGAAAATTTTGTTTTCAAATACCAGTTACATATATAGTTTACAATTATTTTCTGTTATTTTAAATAGAAAATAACAATGAATTTTAAAAAGTTTAGTTAATAATTATAAAACAAAACTATTTATATCCTTTAAAAAAGAAAAGTAAAGAAAAAAATTTTAATAAATAAACAGCAGCCAGGTTACCAAGTGAGGCATAAAATCGCCATTTTATTGCAGTCGCGCAAATGTGGCGCATGTATGACAAATGTGCCTAGATTAAAATAGTTTATATAATTGAAAAAAAAAATTGTAAATAGACAATTTATTAATAAATAGATAATAACATCCGGGTTGCCATATCAAGCAAAATAATGACACTTTGGCGTCAGTTAATTATCCAGATGTATATATAGTATTGGCGTAAGAGACAAATCGCACCAATGTAGTGCGTATGAGATATCTGTGCCAAAAAATTTTTTTAAAGTTGCAGTTAAATTATTTTACAATATCTATGTATGTGGAAAGACATTTACCCTAAAATTTAAATATTATTCATTTTTGTGGTATTAACTGCTATATGTATTTAAGTTAAATGTAAATTTTTTTCCCTAAAAATGCTCTCGCTCATTAAAAGAGAGAGACAGAAAAAATAGTTTTTGCGGACATCGCTCTGTCTTGTTTTTTTTTTTTTTTTTTTTTTTTTTTTTGGGGGGGGGGGGGTTAGAATCGCATTGATTGGCGACAAAAGTAAATTGAAACACCCAATTGAACAAACAACATACAAATAACAATTAGAGACTAAAATAAAAAAATTATTCTGTGAGTTTCTTCTGTAAAACACATAACGGGAAAATTATATTTAAAAATATTTTTAAAAAAAGAAAGAAAAAAATACTTATTTTTTACCTAATGAAATTTTTGTAATGTTTTCTTTTAATCTGGCTTGAAAAAAATAAATAGCCAAATATTGTGTCACTTCGAAACTTTCTTTTACATTGAGTTACTTTTTAAATATTATAAATATTCTTTTTTTTTTTCCGTTAAAGATAAATATTTTCCTTTCATAATATTATTTTGCATTAAACGGATTTTTTTCTTTTTATCATTATTTATTTTAAATCAATGAATTAACAGGTTTTTTTTTTTTTTTTTTTTTTTCGAAATGTTTATATTTTCCATTAGAGAAAGCATTTCATTTCTTTTTTGAAATATAATTATCGCCAAAAAATTAGTTGTTGCAACCCTTCCGTCAAAAATAACCAAAAAATACGAAATTTAGTACGAAAAACCAGAGTTATCTCTGTATATTTGTATCATAAACCTCCTCAAAAATATTTCCTATCGAATGATATAATCGGCAAAAAAATCCATCGGGTAGTTTTTGAAAACACTCGTTTGGAAGTTTCAGAACTTCTGCTTTATAATATATATGATATGATATGATATAGTGCACATTTTAATTACTTTTTTAGGTTAAAAAAAAGTACGATATGATTACAAAATACTTACGTATCTTTAATACGGCAACATATGAAACATTTTACTCAAATAAAGAATAATCTTTGTTAAAACAGTAATAGTTTCGTTTCTAAATCATACAAAAAACTGGTGGAACCAGAGAGAAAAAGTTGAACTCGATCTAAAAGAATGTTACAGTAAAATTTGGGAAATATTTCAATGTGCGTATAAAAGAAAGAGAATAAGATGATCTGTAAAGCTCATGAAATAACCCAAATTTTTGTTAGCTGAAAATGAGGACAGAGCTTTACTGGTGCTTTAAAATCAATCGGGGAAGAAGAGGCATTTTTAACACTTTCAGTAATCAGTTTAAAAATTTGGGTTCATAACTATATGTTACAGGCTGATGTAATGAAGTATGCGAGAACGGTTCGTTCTGTACAAAGTTTGGGCACAATTCCATACCAGCTGTTTTCATAACCGGAAGATCGAAGCTCCAAGTAAACTCAAAACCTTGAATTGATACGATTCAATTACGTATATATTATATATTTGTGTTCAAACATATTTATCTACATCAATTCCTAAACAACTTGATTATATTAATGTTATATTTTAATTATCACATCATGGTTTATATTTGTTTAGCGTTGTGGGGCTTAACCGATTTGAGACATCATAACAATATATTCTATTGACTACTTTCCTCAGTAATCATTTTGAATGGATTCTGAATATAAGGCACCAGTACAGCTCAATCCACATTTTCAGCTAACAAAATTTGGGTTATTTCATGAAGTTTACAGATCATCTTATTCCCTTTCTTTTATACGCACATTGAAATATTTCACGAATTTTACTATAACATTTTTTTAGATCGAGCTCTACTTTTTCTCTCTGGTTCCACCAGTTTTTTGTATGATTTCATAGCTTTTTCAGATCCTTTCAGGAACTCTATCAATCACCTTCAACTAACAAATCTAAACTATTATTAGTCTTAGTTTAAAGTTATTAGTAGGCATATTAGTTTGGTGAAGTACTTGAAATGATGCCAAGTTGGCTTCAATTTTGGCGAGTAATTTTTGACGCCAAATTTGGCGATATATCGCCAAGTTGGCGAAAAACTTGGCGACAGAACCGCCCCTCCCAGAAGGTAGTCCCACTGCAGTTTTGTGCTATCTCCGCAGATTTTCTTTCGACGATAGCTTCTACACAGATTTTCATGGCTTCATTTTCAAATAGTTATTTTTATAAGTATAGAAGAATTTTTTTTTCCTAATTATCCCTTTTTAGCTCACAGGCTATCATAGCCTGAGAGCTTATGTGCCCGTCCGTTCTGTATGTACGTTCGTACGTGCGTTCGTGCGTAACGCGATAACTCGTGATAAAAATATCCGATCCACTTGAAATTTTGTATGTAGGTATATCCTGACAAGGCGCTTCCCTGATTAGTTTTTGGAATTCATTCGATATGTATAAGAGGGGGAACGGGGGGCTGATGCCCCTCCCCTTAGTTGATATAAATGGGATTTTCATGCAGAATTAAGTTTTCGTTCAAAATTTAGATTAGGATCATTCTGATGAGGCGATTCCGTGACTGTTATTAGGTGTTCATTGAATAAGTATAAATAGGGGGAACAGGGGTTCTAATGCCCCCCCCCCTTAATTTATATAAATGGGTTTTTCAAGCAGAATTTTCAGATTTCGTTCAAATCTCTGAATAGTTTTGGAAGTTTAATGGTTAAGTATAAAAGAGGGGGATAACTTCTTTTAAATTATATAAATGCTAAATGGGTTTTTATTAAGAATTATCTCATTTGCTCTGAATTTTGGATATAGATTTTTTATATGATAAAGCATGTCTTTGATAGTATAGGAGGTTCAATGATTAAGTATAAAAAAAGAGGAAAGGGGAGAGCTGTTTCCCCTTCTTAATTTTTTTTCGAACGGAATTAACCCTTGAAAATATAAGGCTTTAATGTACAATTAGTATTGTTGCCTGTGAGCTCAATACCATCAGTTTAACTGGGCAGTATTCTTTATTAATTGAAATATCTGTATCGTAGTAACTGTTTTACTTCGAAAACACTCAAATAAAGGTGCGATGCTGTTTTAACACATATTTAATTACATTTTATATATATGTTTATGAAAAATATGCATTTTCTGTTTCGAATGACGCCAATTTCAAAGGTTCAAAACTATCAGGAGAATCAGAATTTTTATTGATCTATATAAAATAAAAAGAACACGTGTTATCGTTTCTTTTTTAAATTATTGAATTGTTTGATAGTTGGTGGCAATTCGAAAGTAACAAATTAGCAATTAAAAAGGAGAGATTTCTATTATGTTAAATTATAAAAGGTATAGCGTTATATAAATTTTAAATGGGTGTCATTTCCTTGATTTTTGATGTTTTTTTTTTTTTTTTTTTTTTTTTTTTTTTTTTTTAACCGGACCTTCGAAAGGCACATCACATCCCTAAATTAAAAGCTTTCGAACAAGCTATTACACGTCGCTGAATGTTTTCTGGTTTGTGTTATAATTGAGTTGTTTCTCTTTTTTTTGTTGTTGTTGTTGTTTCACGGGCAAAAAGTGCCAAAACAGGGGTTCTGGATCTTCGAAACCAATCGGTTGATCTGGACGAATTTTTGTAAACTTTAAGATCCAGGGTAGGACACTCCCCCTTTTTAATTTCGTCGCGATCCGATGATTGGGTCCAAAGTTATTAAGAGGCAAACTTTGGACTTTAACATTAGAGATGCAGCTGAGCTCTACTATACAGCACTGTCGTGCTGTATGATATTTTTAACGCATTCCTAAAACAAGCGTTTTACTGAAGCTTATTTATTAACAAATAAGACTAATTAAATAAAAATTGCAAACAACTTCTGCATGTTATTTTTTAGTACTTAGAACATGTATAGCAGATATCATATGTTTGTATTCATAAGCTTATCCACTCCCCCCCCCCCCATTTTTCACCAAGCACGATAAATGAAAAGTGGACTTCTATTTCACATGTAAAATGTTTATGATCGCGAAAAGATCACAATTCAAAAACATAAATAGATGATGAAATAATTACTTTCTTTTCATTGCAGTGTTTTTTTTAATTAATTAACATTGATAAAAAAAATATTTTTTATCGATTCCATTTGGTTTCCTAGTTAAATGAAAGTGTGTTCTTTCCTAATATATATTCAAACAAGTAAGAAAAATCATGCGTTAAGCATAGATTATGAAGCACTTTCCAACACTTAATGAAATCTTTAACAAAACTTTGTTATTTAGGGAAATAATAGTGTATAGCCAAATATACCCAAATATGTATTCCAGTACATTAGAACAGCCCTGTATTGCATATGTCAGTTCATATAATGGGAAAATTTAGCTTAGCAAGAAAATACCCAGTAGCTTGAAATTTCTTTTTCAGCAATTCATACTATTAGATAGAAACATACTTGAATATTTTGTTCAGCCCTGTAGTTTACATTGTACCTTTATTACGCGTCAACATTAGGCTAAAATTTATTGTAAACTAAAACACTTTTAAAACAACTGAAATCACATTCTCATAAATCATCATTCATACGCGTCCATGTACCGAATTCTTTGCGTGGCTTTGTATATCCCTTTATCTATATTCTGCAAACATTTCTCAGTAAATTGAATGCAGCTCAGCGTAAAAATGCATGGCTTATTTAAGAACCACCTTTAAATAATTTACGCTCATATTCAGTAACGTTGGTGAGCTCTTTTGGGTAGCCCTGTATATCAACTATAACATTTATACACATCATATAATGTGCATATATTTAGCGAAATATAAACGCGAATATCATAATTAAAATGCACTTCATACCTTCATCAGCCATCATTGGACATATATACGGTACTTCGGAAAGAATATACTATTTGAAATCTTTTGTATGGCCCTGTAAATGCTATGCACTTACTATTATGCAAGGCAGTAGCGTATAATTTATATTAAGCTTCAGTGACATATATCAATTTTATTTTACATGAAAAAGCTTAATACATTTAAAATATGACACACACAATTCTCCCTTTTACTATTATCTAATGGAATTCTTTTGTGTGGCCCTGTAAATGAATAATAGCTACATTATCACCTTATCTTTTATAGAATCCATATTTTAATATGTTTGACAGGGTATAACATCTTTAAAATTCCTTTGAAACGATTTTTCCCCATAGGCCGTAATGTAATAGGAAACTTTTGATTCACCCTGTAGATAAACTAATCCTAATAGAAACTTCATTTTCAATAGGGTTCGTGCTAGGGTAAACGTCAATAACGTCCTAAAATTGCATAGCAATCCGAGTATATTAACGATTTTCCCCCATAGGCCGTAATGTAATGGGAAACTTTTGATTCGCCCTGTAGATAAACTAATCATGGTAGAAACTTCATTTTCAGTAGGACTTGTGCTAGGGTAAACGTCAATAACGTCCTAAAATTTATGGCAATCCGAGTATATTAACGATTTTTCCCCATAGGCCGTAATGTAATGGGAAACTTTTGATTCTCTCTGTAGATAAACTAATCATGGTAGATACTTCATTTTCAATAGGGTTCGTGCTAGGGTAAACCTCGATAACGTATAAAAATTTCATAGCAATCCGAGTATATTTACGAGAGTTAGAGCGCGGACAGACGGCCATCCGGACAGACGGACAGACGGCCATCCGGACAGACGGACAGACGGCCAGACAAACCGAATGCATAAGCACTTTTCAACTTTGTTGGAAAGTGCTAAAAAGAGTAAAATATTTTTTTCGAACGGTATACATTTAGACACATAACGTTCCACATACGCGGCACGAATACTAGTCGCTAGGGATCTGAGTGCCAAAAGCGTTGTCGCGTATACCGGTCGCGCGGGATGTGAGTGCCAACGTTGCCGCACGTATACTGGTCGCTCGTCCCGAAGGTTAATATCCAAACACTCAAGGATACAAGGGCGGATCCAGCCCAACCTCCAGGGGGGGGGGGGGTCACAACTTTTGACAGATGATTTAATGAAACAATTTTAAAATCATAGCAAACGCGGTAACGTTTGGTATAATATGTTTAAGAAATAGAAAGTGCGAACGTCTTTTTGAAATTTCTGGCGAACCAGTTGACGTACGACAGTGATTTTTTTTAAACGATAGAACTCGACGAGACGAATAAAATGATAGCATTAAAAAAATTATTGTAGTTTACTGTAGTTTTTTATTTAACTTTTAACGAAAAAATTAAGACGAAAAGTTCAACAAGCGATAGCTAGCGATCTTATGGATGGATTAACTTCGTTTTTGGCTTATTTTTATCGTCTTGATAAAACTTAGAACAATTTTTTTTTTTTCATCTTTGTATTTTTGACGGTACCTGAGAAAATTGAATTTTTGTCTTAAATCTCCAGTTGAATATTACTTTTTGCTGTTGCGATTGTAGTTTTTTTTTATTCATTGCCACTAAATTTAATATAAAAATTGTAATGTATGCATCATAATTCATTGAAATTAAACAAATCACGTGAAAAACATGGTTATTTGTTTTTATTGCGAAGCTTTTAATTTCAGTTCTTTAAATAATAAAGTTGTGAATGCACTGTCATTTTTTTTGTTGTTGTTCGACTCTATGGTTATTTTTTCAAATAGCATGCATTTTACATGACAATGGGATGATTTTCTCGAGTACCCTAACATTTTGAATTTTATTAGCAGGAAAGAAAATGGGAAAAACACAAACACATCGGAAAAAACTACCTAGGAGAACCAAAATTTCTATTCAGGGACTAAATGTAAGCTTTTTAAATTAGTAAATCAAAAACTTCACATTCTGTCCATATCTTAAATACCATTCAATTGGTTTTAAACAACGATGTGATGTCAAATACGCATCAGGGTACCTAACTGATATGATAGCCGGGCTATTGTTGTTTATTAAAAAATAACTTTTAATTTACCTTTATTTAATTTTGTTAAATTTTATAAATTATTTCATTCTATAGTTATTAAACTTTTCAGTACTACTTGACTATCCCGTCGACCAATTTCACCAAATTGTACAAATCATCCATTTAATCACCAAGTTATGCATATTGGCATAATTTTTATTTTAATTAACGAAAGAAGAAATAAATTAGTAAAACATCAATAAAAGTACAAATAAAAAGTCGAATTCAAATCCACATTATGACATAACACACATGGGCAACTTATTTAATGTAAACTGAATGCAACATTTATGATAGTCCGTTATTGGCATTTAATTTTATAATCTGGCGATAATTTTTTGGTCGACAGGATAATCAATTAGTACCCGCTTTTATTCATTATTATTCACTTTTTAAAATAGTAGAAAATAGTTGATATATGTACTACTTGGTTATCCCGTTCACCAAAAAACCATCGCCAAACTATAAGATTAAATGCCGATAATGGATGATTGTGAATATCGCATCCAATGACATTAAATACGATGCACGATGTTTAAAACGCCATTAAGGGATTTTTATTCGCCATTAAGGGATTTTTAAGGGATTTTTTTATTTTATTTGTATGTTTTATTAATATTCTACTAATTATTCGTTTTTATTTGTGTTCGTAATTATGTAAATACGAACACCTACAGTTGTCGTTCAGGCCGTCCGTCTGCCCGTCTGCCTGTCCGCATATAACAATGCAAAAACTACCAAACCGAATCTTTTGAAATTTAAAATATGTATTTATGGCATAATTTTGTTGAGTCATTTCAAAGTTTATGAAAATCGGATGCATAGATCAATTGCAGGGACAATCAAATGTATTCTGTTACATTACGGTCAATGGGGAAAAAAGTTTCAAATAAATTTTAATCGTTTGAAATTTCAAATATATAATTTTTAGATAATTTTGTCGTGTCATTTCAAATTTTATGAAAATCGGATACATAGATCAATTACAGGGACAATCAAAAGTATTCCATTACATGACGGTTAATAGGGAAAAATAATTTCAAGTACATTTTAATGCTGTTAGACTCTTTCGAATATAATAGAATTGACATGAACCTATGAAGTATATATATATATACTGAAATATA
Source organism: Maratus speculifer (assembly GCA_964019185.1). Lineage (NCBI taxonomy): Eukaryota > Metazoa > Arthropoda > Arachnida > Araneae > Salticidae > Maratus > Maratus speculifer. The sequence continues at coordinate 245,086,794 of OZ025295.1, read as the reverse complement.
CATTCTGTACAATCTGTGATGCAAAGAATATTTATTATTAAATTACAGGGCCACACAAAAGTATTCCACTACATAATGCAATACGGGGATACATTGTTTGGGGCGTGTTTTAATCATATTAAACTATTTCACATTTAATGAATATGATATGTGTTGCTAAGGTGTAATAAAAGTTACTTCCTGTACATTTACAGGAACACAAAAAAGATTTCGTCCACTATACTGTTTCCGAAGTACTGTGTACTATAACAGCAAGATCTGAATACTTTTAAAACTTCGTTATCATACGAACGCACCTCATTTGTTACGCTTCACTTGCAATTTCCAACTTGTACAATAAATCTTGTGAAAAGGGAATTACGATAAAAAGTAGCAAATTTCGCAAATCAGGCATGAAAAAAATCGCGAATTTTGTCGATCGGACGCGAAAAATTTCAGATTTCGTTTATCGGCCAAGAAAAAAAAAATCTAAATTTTCTATAATACTTGAAAAAATTACAAATTTTGTTCATAGGTTTCGGAAAAGTCGCCTGTTTTGTCTGTTTACCGCGCGAAAAAAAAACGCGAATTTCGTTGACTGGGCGCGGAAAAATCGAAAATATCGTCAACTGGATATTGGAAAATCGCGAGTTTTGTCTATCGGCCATCGAAAAATCTCTAATTTTGTCTGTATGTTTAAGAAAAATCGCAAATTTTGTCGATTGAGCACAAAAAATTGCGAATTTTGTCTATCTGGAACAAAAAAAATCGCAAATTTCGTTAATAGGGCACGGAAAAACCCCAATTTTGTCGATCGCTTCGTAAAAAGCGCGAATTTATTCGATCGGGAACGGAAAAAAAAGCGAATTTTGTTGATTGAGAATAAAAAAAATCGCGAATTTCGAGTTGATGTGGAACGCAAAAATTGCCAATTTCGTGAATCGGGAAAGAAATTATCGCGAATGTAGTCGATTGTCTTCGTGAAAAGGGCGATTCGGGCGATTGGGTACGAAAAACTCGCGAATTTTGTCGATTCGGAACGAAAAGAATGCTAATTTTGTTGATAGGGCAAGGAAAAATCGAAGATTTTGTCGATGATGCGCCGAAAAATCTAAAATCTTTTTAAGCGGCTGCAGAACAATAGCGAGCTTTACCAGTTTATCGCGAGAAAAAAAAAATCACAGTTTTCATCAATTTACGGTGGGGAAAAAATGCAGAATTCCTCAATCAGTTAAGAATCGCGAATTTTATTGTTCGGTGCGAAAAATGCGTATTTCATGGACAAGAACGGAAAAAGGCGCGAATCTCTTCGATTGGGCCCGGAAAAATCCAGAATACGGTCGATCGCTTTCGTAAAAAGCGCAGAATTAGTCTATCGGGAACGAAAAAATCGCTTTTGGTAGGGCACGGAAAAATTGCGAATTTCGTCGATCGGGAACGAAAAAGTCGCAAATATGGTCGATCAGTTTCGTAAAAAGCGAAAATACAGTCGATTGGGATTGAAAAAAATCGCGAATTACGTTGACAATTCCATCGAAAGAAATCATCGCGAATATAGTCGCTCGGCTTCGTAAAAAGCACGAATTCAGGCGATCGAGTACAAAAAACTCGCGAATTTTGTCGATTCGGAACGAAAAAATCGCTAATTTTATCGATTCGGAGCGAAAAGCCGCTAATTTTGTTGATAGGGCGCGGAAAAACCGCAAATTTTGTCGATGATGCGCGGAAAAATTAAAAAAATCTTTGAGCGGCTGCAAAACAATCGTGAGTTTCGTCAGTTTATCGCGAGAAAAAAATCACGGATTTCATTAATTTATGGCTGGAAAAAAATGCAGATTTCGTCAGTCAGTTTTCGTCAGTTTCATAGTTCGTGTGCGGAAAAATTCGTATTTGATCGAACAAGAACGGAAAAAATGTGCTAATTTCGTGGATTGAACACGGAAAAATCGTAAATTTTGTCAATCAAGTGAAGAAAAATCGCAAATTTCGCAGACCATTCGTGGAAAAATCTCAAATTTCGTCGATAACACCCAAAAAAATTGTGAATTTCGTCGATTAGGCATGGAAAATTGTGAATTTCGTGGATCCGTTCCCAAAAATCGCGAATTTCACCGATCGGGTGCGGAAAAATTGTGAATTATGTATATCAGGAGCAGCAAATTCGCGAATTTTCTCGATCAGTTTCGAAAAAAGCGCAAATTCTTTCGATTAGACGTTATTTTGCGATCCTGTTTTAGCACTTTTTACTTACACTTACATTCCTCTTTGAAGAGCTTCAGGAGGGGGGAGGGGGGGTCATGACCTCCCTCCCCTTGGATCCGCCACTGCAAGGATACAACGTTTGGCGAAAGTCAATGAGTGCCAAATGCTTTGACTAGCATCTGCGCATTTTCTCGTGCATCATCGCTGCTTCAGAAGTTTTACTTACAATTTTTGCGTATATGAGGCACTTGGAAGCTGGTATAAAATATCAAAGGCATAGCGAGGTGCTTAAAGCAGAAAGCTTGTAATTATACGATTGTGAGTTGTGTCCTTGCTCTTGTAGAATTTTATTTTGATCTTTATTTAAATAATCAATAAAGAATATTGTAAAATCAGTTACTTTGTATTATTTTTATTGTACATCAGACAAAATTTAATTATAATTAAGTTACAAAATTTAATTTAAAATTTTACTGCATAAATTTAATTTTAAATAATTAATATAAGTTTTTAAATTCTGTTTTTTAATAATTAAATAAATATAATTTAAAATACAATAAGTCTTAAAATAAAATAAAAAATATTTTTATTTTAGTTATGCTACCGCCGTGTTGTAAAAGATGAATATCAAATTAGTAAAACCAATTTATTAAAGTTCTTGTGTTTTAAAATGAAGTATCGTTCATACATAAAGAATTTTCTATTAATGTATTAGTATTAATTTTAATAATTACTGTTTCATTTATAATTATAAAATAATGAACATAAAATTATTAATTATGAATATTCAAATTTTAATATTTTTATATATATAATTAATGATAATAACTAGCGAGCTTCGCCCGCTAGCGGCCCCTTTCTAAAAAAAAAAAAAAAAAAAAAAAAAAAAAAAAGTTCTTTTCCCGTAATTTTGCGGTTTTTATTTATTTAAAAATACTTCTAACTGTTGTATCGTTTCAAAATAGTGATGCAACTTGTACCACGGTATTCTCTAACTGCTTTTATGAAGATTTTAAAGAAATGTCAAATTTTAAAATGTATTTATTTGCAATAATGTTCTCTAACGATATTTTAAAAATATACGTATTACCGAGTGTCGGATTAGTGAGGTCGCAATGTATTAGTATTACACACTTTGGAAAAAACCTCGAGTATAATTTTCGTGTAAAAATATGCATATTTTGTACAAAAATTTTAATTTTTAGTTTTTTCCTTTTTCACATTTAATAATTTAAATTAAAAAATTCGCCTATTATATTATTTAAAATACAGTTACGGCCTCCCGATTTTTTCAAAAATTTTATGCAAGGTGTAAAACCAGTACCCCAAACACACATATAAAGATTATTGAAGAATACAGGATTTAAGGGCTACTTTTACCTAAAAATATGGCAGAAAAAAAAAATCGCCCGTTTTACGCCGTAATTTCGCGGTTTTTACAGATTTACAAATACTTCTAACCGTTGTATCTTTTTGAAATTTTGACACAACTCAAAACGATGTATTCACTAAGAGGTGTATAACGATGGAAAAGAAATATTGAAAATTAGGGATTTTTTTCATATAAATATGAGCGGAAAAAGCAAACAAAATTGTACGATCGGAGACTCTTTTTCTCGATTTTTTTTCAAAGGGTTAATGTTAGAATATTTCAAAAATAAACACACCGTTGGAAATTAGACAGAAGCGTCTTTGAGGGGGTATTTTTTTTCTTTGTCGTGCCTCCAAAATTAAAAAGGATGGAATCGTTTTAAAATTCGATAGTTTTCGGTCGAAAATTCTGCGGAGAAAAATGGAAAATGAAAGCTTTCGGGAAAACGATTTTTTCAAAAAGTTAATGTTCGTATTTCTTGAAACCGAATAGACCGTCAGAAAGGTCTTTAAATTTCCTTCAAGAATATGTAATTTGTTTTAAAATCCGTGAATCTGCAGCGCGGATGCGACGTTATATAAAACTCCTTAATTTTCGTATTTTCGACACCTTCATGGTTCTTCATCCGCGGAAAGCTAGTTTCGACCGAAGAGCTCCGTCAGAGAACCGTCTCGGAACTTGGATTTTTTGTCACGTTTCCCGAATAGTTTTTAATTAATATCTCGGGTAATTACCGGGCGATTTTCTCGAAATTCACTATCACAAAAGGCCGAATCGTCCCGAGTCGATAGACACCCAGAGCGCTACTCCACTCGGCCGTTGAGAAAAGTTTTTAGCGGTACAGACAGACAGACAGACGTTTACTGCGGTTAATAGTATAGATTAAAGAAAAAAAGGAAAAACTTTAATTACCGTAATTTCGGGTGTATAAGCCGTGGATCAAACAATTCTTTTTTGGCCCAGAATTTTTTAAGAAACAAATATAACTAGTTAGATCACCGTAAATATTTGTCTTCAATCACTAAATAAGATTTCTGGGTCCAAAAAGAATTGTTTGATCCGCGGCTTATACACCCGAAATTACGGTACGTTAATCTTCCATTGACATAATCTGAGATTTTCTTTTTCTTTTTTTTTAATATTATCAATATTTAAATATATATAACTGATATTAACTATTTATTAGTTAATTTTAATGCATATATATAATTATAAAATTATATTAATTAAAATTGTTATTTATATAGATATATAATTAATAAGTATTATCGTTTAAATAAATAATTAATGTTTTCGTTTAGTGATTTGTTATTAATTCTCTTCAATTAATTATTAATTCTTCAAGGTCTAGTGAGATATATATGAAAAAAAAAATGAATCTATATTAGATAACTCTTTTAGATTGGCTTTTTAGATACTATATGAAATACTATTCAATTCTATAAGAATATTTTACTTTCAATACTATAAGAAATGTAAAGAAATATAAATTAAAATTTACAAATTAAGTAAACACAACAAGTTACTCGTACATAATTAATTAATATTAGGCTGTTCATAAAAAAAAAATTAATTAAATTTATTATTTTTTTTCAAATAAATTATTTGTATAATACATTTTTTCAGTAGATGGCGACACTATACGATGTTATGAAGGAATCTTGGAAGAGGAGTAAATGGTGGGTGGAATAGCTCTTTTTCCTCCAAACCATTTTGCAAGCTTTGACCTTTCGCCAAGCGTTGTATCCTTGAGTGATTAGATATTAGTGTCCCGAAGGGGTTTAAGGTGATCTGTGGTCTATAATGAAATAAAAAATTTGATTTCAAAGAAGAGAGTGAGAGGGGGGGGGGGGGTACTCCTCTAAGTTTACTTACCCAGCTAAAATATCCAATTTAGTTGGTAAGGATATATCAACAGTTTTTACGCTTAACAGATATCGCGAGGGTTATTTTCAAAATGTAATAATAATTCTCGACTTTTCGGGAAACTAAATTTTGTTTCGTTAAAAACAAACATAAGTGGCTGCTGAATAAAAAATGTTAGCTTTATGAACGAAGGCAAGAGAGGTATTTGGCAACAAGATTTTCTTGATCAACAAAATTTCTGATTTTTCCTTGCCCGATCTAGGAAAGCTGAAAATTTCCCACGCCTAATCGAAAAAATTTGCACTTTTTCCGCGCCGGATCGATATAATTCACAATTTTCTCCACACTTGATAGGTAAAACTCGCGATTTTTCCGAAACCGATCCACTAAATTCGCTATTTTTCCACGTCTAATTGATGGAATTCACGACTTTTCCGGATTTTATCGAGGGAATTTGAGATTTTTGAAAATGATCGGACAAACTTGCAATTTTTCTTACGTGATCGGCAAAATTTGCGGTTATTCCGGGCCCAATCGACGAAATTAGCGCCTTTTCCCGTCGCTGATCGTTGAAATACGCGTTGAATACTGATGAAATCTGCGATTTTTTCCCACGATGAACTGACAAAACTCACGGTTTTTTTTCTTTTTTTTTTTGTGGTCGACTATGGCCGTGTTCAGCTGTTACGCGCGCTGCACGCGCACGCTAGGAGCCACGGACATGGAGTGGATACTTATACTTGGTGGGATGTGCGTTCAGTCCTCGCTACTGTGCCACCAGTTACTGTAACTGTTCGCTCAGTAACAGATGGAGAACCGATCAAGGATGTAATTACTTGTAGTGCCAATTATAAAGATAATCTGTTACAAATGAAAGTGAGCTGGTTGGCCGAATGGTCAGAGTGCTGAGCTTAAACCCAGACCATACGGGTTCGAAACCTGCGCGGGCCAAAAGTTGGTTTGTGTTTTTATTTTTGTTGTTTTTTATTAATAAATAAGACATTTTTATTAAAAGTAAATTTTTGTATTAATAATACAGAAGCACATGTATTTCTATTATAATAATAAAATACTTATTTAAATATGAGAAAATGAGATCTTTGCGGAGAAAATTTTAATATTCCAAATTTAGAATATTAAAATTATAATTAGAACGATATTAATATCGTTCCAAAGTGATTTATATATATATTAAGAAAATGAAAAAAAAAAAGTTTTCTGCGAAAATATCCGTATACGCATAAAATAATTATTAATGTTCTTCTTCTTCTTCTTTTTTTTTTTTTTTTTTTTTGAAAATTTTAGAAGTAATTTTTTATTAAGATTAGGATGCAAATATAATGCATGCGTGGATATTTTACGGTGTTAAAATCAAAATGGAAAATATTATAAAAGCAAAATGTAAAAGATATACATTTTTTTAAATTAAGAATATCTGCATACATATATTTTAAAGAAGTGAAATATTTGGAGTTTGCCTTCTAGTTTTATAATGAATAAAGTATGATTTAGAATGTTTATAATTTTTCTATTAAAAGTATAAATAAGTGTTTTGCTTATACTAACATAATTTCGGATGTCGTTTGTTTTTCATATTTTATGACATATTTTGGCCTGTTATCCACACGGTATTAAAATATACAATCATTAAATAAGAAATATATACATACTAAAACTTCTTCTGAAAAATTATCTAACTAACAATGCAAATTCCATTGAAATCAATCCAGTATTGTAGATTACAAATCAATCTTGTAATATGTGGATACAGGGCCATCGCTAAGACTTTTTATTGGTGGGGGAGAAGACCTTAATATTGTCAAGTCAAATTTTTATATTCGCCAACTCGTTTTATAATTTTGCCAAGTTAACGCACTTTGAAAATGTAATACAATTCTTATTTGTAAAAAAATTAATAATATTCCCAATTAGAGTTGTAACTTTTGCAAATTCTATCAAAAATAGAAAATGTATTGCAGTTTTTATTAAAATTTTAATTAAATTTGACATAAAAGTTTTAAATTTGCAAAGTGTAACAACATTTGTCAATGTTTTGGGAGGGTAGCCCCCCCCCCCCCCTTAGCTAGTCCCCCGTGTGGATATCTCAACCTTGGTTTATCAACAGCATTCTATTAATTACAACAATAGAATCAACAGTATTCTATTATTTAATACGAAAAGTATAAAGCAACTGATAAATGATTTTTAAATAAATAAAAATAAAATTATTAAAAAAATTAAATCACCAATTGTTAAATTGTATCAGTCAACCTACCAACTTTGACAACAAACAACGTGCAACCAATAACAGATAAGCACAAAACGCACAATCACGTGATCAAATCGCCCATCATTTTTTTTGCGTCGCGCGCGTCAAGGTTTGAGCAGGGTTGATTGTCATTTTTTAAATGCTAATCGGGCTTAATTACATGAAATAGGTCACGTGATACTTTTCCGGAATACTTTTAATTTTATTTGAGTGGTCACAGGTATGTATTTCTGTTACGAAAATCATATTTTGAAAGGATAAAGAGATATGGTATTTGTATTTACCAATTCTGAACCATAAAAATAATACAATAATTGAATAAGTTTAAAATTCTCTTCTTCGATAGCACCTACTCCAAGCAGAATCTTCTGAGCGCGCGCGCACAAAAAAAGCCGCTTTTGAACACGGCCTATTTCAGGCATTCTCAGTGACGATATGTCTTTGGGCAAAATCTGGAATCAATCAATCAACCAACCAAGCTTGCACACCGTTTCCATGTGGTTATGTTTACGTTGTGTTTTGCAGAATTGTTGATATCAGGAACAATAATTTAGGAAGTTTTATTGAATAATGGAAACCATAACGGCTAAAGATATATACAGAGGACTTTCGAAAGATGGAGATAAAACTATTTGTAAGATTTTTTTTCTTCTGATCGTGATCTCTATCCAGATGTATTTGCTATACTGTACAAAATTAAAATGTCTAACAGTTTTCAAAATCAATTGACTAATTTTAATTTATCGATGTTAAGATTAAGACCTTCATCAATTTTGTTACGATGCTTTCATTGACTGTACTGTATTATTATTTGTGTTTTGTATCTGTTAAATAAATCTTAATAAATGTAATATTTTTAGCCTTGTAAATTCAGTTTAATTTCACATTTTCTTTGAATTGTGTTTTTCTAGCAGACGCATACTAATGATGTTTCTTCTTATATATAACTTTATATAGAGATAAATTTGTATTAATTAATAATAACTAATACTTTATTGAAGATTTTTAATTAAACATCTTTGATGTGACAATATTATTTTACATAAGGTCATCCAGAGTAATTCCCAGTCAAAAATTATCATCATCCAATTATTATATAAGTTATTGAAGGTATTGTTTTAATTTTTTTCTTTTTATTTTGGAATAAGTCCTATTTGATGGCTCTATAATAAAATGCTTACTTAGACATATATGCACTTATACTTTAAATAATTATTATTTTTAAGTGACAGCGAATAATTACACGGGGGAAAAGCTTTAAACATGTGAATTTATCAAAGATAAAATAGAATAATAATATTCAATATTTAGTACAAAGTATTTTAATTTTAGAAAATTCAGATTATATAAAGCAATCTATCATATTGATTTTGAATATGGAACCACATACAGGGTTCCCAGCATCATGGAAAGTCATGGAATTTCGAAGTAGTCAGGGAAAGTCATGGAAATTTCAAAATATATAGGAAAAGTCAGGGATTTTACAAATATTTTCTAAAAAGTCTTAGAGAAAAAATTAAAAATGATATGAAAGTTGTCAAATAGTCTCGGGGAAAAAATCACAAAATTCCTCAAACAATTGCAAAAGTAAAAAAAAAACTAGAAATTTGAAGAATAATTGCAGAAAAAAACATTAGTTTTGACAAAGGATTGTGAAAATAAGCAGAATATTTCTTTGTATTCCCGTTAGGTTAAAGAAAATTTTGAGATTTGGGCAAAATTTTTTGTTGATATTTGGTCATAGAAAATCAGGGAATTTGCCCTTCATGTTTTGCTGCGAACACTGACATAGCACAATGATCTTTAAGAGTTTGGTCAAGCTGCAAAAGAAATTTTTTTGATTTGGGAGATTATCTTTGAGAATTAAAGTCCAAATATGAAGTAGAATAAGAGAGTATAAAAAAATTGTGTGCTAGTTATAGCTTTTAAATGCTATTAATTAGGGATGCACTGAATATTCAGTATCGGCCATGTTACCGAATATTCGGTTAGGCAGAATATGAAACTACTTAGTTAAGGGGAAGGCGAATATGAAACTGTTTGGTCTGCTGAATATTCAGTTAGGCTGAATATCAAAGTATTCAGCCAAATTTAATGCTTAATAAAACCTTTTAAAACACATTTTTTAAAACTTTTCACAATTTTTACTTTTAACTGTCAATTTATAAATATATTTAAAATAATTAGAAAAAAAAAATCATATTTACATAAAATAGAAAGTTTTTACATTATTTATTTGCTGTTTTTAAGGTATAACTTAAGAAAATTAACCATGATAAGGATTAAAATGGTAAATTATTAGGATTCTCCTTAGGAATAAATGATATGGGATCAATCCATGTGAAATCATCCAGAAAAAGAAAAAAAATGTTGCTCAATATTTTCGATTTTTTTAATTCTTTACCAGTTAATTTATTGTACTTTTAGGAGTCTAAAACAAGGATTTAAAAAATGTTAAACCTTTTGAATTTTTTTTCGGCATCCACTTTTTTTGTCATGTCAGAAGCGGTTTTTCATGAAAATAGTACTTTACAGAATCCTTTATAACTTTTTTATTTCTAAACGTTTCAAAATGATTTAAAAACCATTATATTTAGTAATGAAAGAACTAAATTTTCATAATAAGTATTTTTATAATAATGATTAAAAAAATTGCATAAAATAAGATTAAATGTATCATTTTTACAGTGAAAAATTGTCTTTTTTGACATAAAAAATTTAATAGAAGAAAGTAAAACTCACCTTTACATTTATTTTTCTGAATATATACTCTAATGAACTATTCTCAGAAGAAATATGAAACATTTAGAGACGCTCCTTTTTTTTCTATAATTAGTCAAAGTTGGCATCTCAGCATCAAAACACTGAATTTGAAGTTCAATATCTAAAAAAGGACTGGCTAAAAATTTATGAAAATTTAGCAGGATAACCTTTTTATGGATGTAAACATGTACCAGAAATATTATGAGTGATATGTACGTGATTTTAAATATATGGAACTTTGAAATTGGCTTGAAAATCCATTTGTTTACATCTATTTCCACACCATGAAGAACTCATAATGCATAATACATTCTGCTTATTTCTTCAGATGCCTCTTTTTAAAGTATAAATAACTTTTTTACATAAATATAATTATATTAAAACTTAATTTATGCTCACAAACTTAATATTTCATTTATTTGTAAGCCAGGATTAAGTGAATGTGAGTATTAATTTTATGATTAAGAACAAATTTACAAATTCTCTTCTGTTAAATTCTGAGAACAAATTTTCTTATCCTGTCCTGTTTATTTTTAATGTGCCAGAACATAAATATACTGTGGTTTTAACTGTAAATACTGCATACTTCATTTTATAATATAGAACAAATTTGCATTTTTGCTGCTCATTTATTCAGTGCATAAATATATCATGTCTTAAACTGTAATTTAAACTATTGCCTGCTTGATTTTGTGATTGAAAACCATTTTTCTTGTTCTATCCTATTTAGTTACAATCACTCAGTGAATAATGAATAACTGTATCATGTTTTATCTTGTTCATTACTAGAATTTATTTAGCTTCTCATTAGGAGAACTCAGTGTGTTCTGTCTTAAAGATTGTTCTGCCAACAAATTCCTGGTACACAAGCATATCACCAATTTATACCATTAAGTGAAAGTGTTATCAGGTGCTTTGTAACATGTGAACAGTATAATGATCACAATATCTCAAAAATTTGGAAAAGCTTGCTATCATTCAAAGTAAATGATTATATAGTGTGCATTTATGAATAAAAGTGGTGGAATGGAAAAATGCTTGAGCTAAGTGAAGAAAACAATGATCTGTTTATTCACTTGTATGGACCAACAACTTCTTTTCAATTGTCCAAAATTGACACAGTTTGGGTTCCAGTAAGTAACATGTTTCGGAAACTAACACCATTGGAACTAATTAGTCACTGGACACAGCTACAATATTACTGCCAGGAATTGCAATGAAATATCATCTGAAATTGCAATGAAATATCCAGATATTTATTTCTATGAGAGTAAAGTAGATTTTATTATTATGTATTCTATGTATGAAAAAACATGTATTATACCTTTAATAGTAGCATTTGAAAAAAAAAAATATATGCATTTAGGAGTAGTTTTCTTTTAAGAATGTGTAAACAAATGTGATTTTCAAGCCAATTTCAAGGGGGGGGGGGGGGTGCGTAATTCCGTCGAAATATTACTGGAAAAGCCCAAATTTCAACAAAGGAATCGCGGAAAAAACGCAAATTTATATTAAAATTTATATAATTAAAATATCACAAAAAATGGATAATTTTGACAAAAAATCGCAAGAAAACGGCAAATTTTGTTAAGAAATCGCAAAAAAGTGGCATATTTTGTTAGAAAATCATAGAAAACAACAAATTTTGTCAAAATATCACGGAAAAACGGCAAATTTCATCTAAAAGTATCTAAAAGACTACAGATTTTGTTGAAAGATCGCTTGAAACAACACAAATTTCATTAAAAAATCGCAAAAAAGGCAAATTTTGTAAAGATTTTCTTTTGAAAAGCGACAGGCTTCGTTAAAACATCACGATAAAACGGCAAGTTTCTGCAAAACATCGCAAAAAACCGGCAAGTTTTCGCAAAATATCACAATAATAGAGCAGATTTCGTCAAAAAAATCGCGAAAAAACGGATAATTTTGTCAAAAAATTACGAAAAACAGCAAATTTCATAAAAAAAAATCGCAAAAATCAGCAAATTTTGTTAAAAATTATGAAAAACAGCAAATTTCTTAAAAAAATCATGAAAAATGGCAAATTTTGTCCAAAAATAGCGAAAGAATAACACATTTCGTCAAAAAATCGTGTGAAGCAGCTCAAATTTCATTAAAAAATCGAAAAAACGGCAAATCTCGTTTAAAAAAAATTGAAAAACGGCAGATTTCATTAAAATATTGCAATAAAACAGTAGTTCTTGTTAAAACATCACGATAAAACGGCAGATATTGTCAAAAAATCATGAAAAAATGGCAAATTCATTTAAAAAATCGCTATAAAACTTTAAATTTTGTTAAAATACGCAAACATAACTTTTTTTGGGAACTTATGCTTTTCATCTGGGAACCTATATTTTTCATGTAGGTTCTCGTAAAGATGAAAATAAGGAATTTTGCTTAGTGGCCACTGGCCAGTAGGTTGTCTTTTTTTAGTAGCCAGTTATTGGCTACTAAGAATGATTTCTTTAGTAGCCAGTAAGTACATTTATGTTACTGAATATTTAATTAAAAGATATATACGAGCTTAGATTAAATAAGTAATACATGAACTAGTTAAAAATATTTTAATTTACATTGTTTGGAATAAACTTGAGATACTAATTTCAAATCTATTTTAAATTAACAGCAAAGTTATATGTAACATGCATATGTAGTTAGCTACACAAGTCCAACTATGCTTAGGTACTTGCGTAGCTAACGACATAAATAAACCCCAACCCTCTTTTTTTGTAATTATTTGTCTAGAATTAAAATGTAACCCCCCCCCCCCAAAAAAAAATAAATAAAATAATAATAATAATAATAAATGTTAATCCACCAACTAGCACAGGTTTGATTTTAAATAAAGAATACTGCCCAGTTAAACTGAAGGCATTGAGCTCACAGGCTACAAATACTAATTGCACATTAAAGCTTTATATTTTCAAGGGTTAATTCCGTTCAAAAAAAAAAATTAAGAAGGGGAAACAGCTCTCCCCTTTTCTCTTTTTTTATACTTAATCATTGAACCTCCTATACTACCAAAGACATGCTTTATCATATAAAAAATCTATATCCAAAATTCAGAGCAAATTAGATAATTCTTAATAAAAACCCATTTAGCATTTATATAATTTAAAAAGAGTTATCCCCCTCTTTTATACTTAACCATTAAACTTCCAAAACTATTCAGAGATTTGAACGAAATCTGACAATTCTGCTTGAAAAACCCATTTATATAAATTAAGGGGGGGGGGACGTTAGAACCCCTGTTCCCCTTATTTATACTTATTCAATGAACACCTAATAACAGTCACGGAATCGCCTCATCAGAATGATCCTAATCTAAATTTTGAACGAAAATTAATTCTGCATGAAAATCCCATTTATATCAACTAACGGGGGGGGGGGGGCATTAGAGCCCCTGTTCCCCTTATTTATACTTATTCAATGAACACCTAATAACAGTCACGGAATCGCCTCATCAGAATGATCCTAATCTAAATTTTGAACGAAAACTTAATTCTGCATGAAAATCCCATTTATATCAACTAATGGGGGGGGGGGGGCATTAGAACCCCTGTTCCCCCTATTTATACTTATTCAATGAACACCTAATAACAGTCACGGAATCGCCTCATCAGAATGATCCTAATCTAAATTTTGAACGAAAACTTAATTCTGCATTAAAATCCCATTTATATCAACTAACGGGGGTGGGGGAGCATTAGAACCCCTGTTCCCCCTATTTATACTTATTCAATGAACAACTAATAACAGTCACTGAATCGCCTTATCAGAATGATCCTAATCTAAATTTTGAACGAAAACTTAATTCTGCATGAAAATCCCATTTATATCAACTAACGGGGGGGGGGGGGGGCATTAGAACCCCTGTTCCCCCTACTTATACTTATTCAATGAACACCTAATAACAGTCACGGAATCGCCTCATCAGAATGATCCTAATCTAAATTTTGAAAACTTAATTCTGCATGAAAATCCCATTTATATCAACTAACAGGGGGGGGCATTAGAACCCCTGTTCCCCCTATTTATACTTAATCAATGAACACCTAATAACAGTCACGGAATCGCCTCATCAGAATGATCCTAATCTAAATTTTGAAAACTTAATTCTGCATGAAAATCCCATCTATATCAACTAACGGGGGGCATGAGCCCCCCGTTCCCCCTCTTATACATATCGAATGAACTCCAAAAACTAATCAGGGAAGCGCCTTGTCAGGATATACCTACATACAAAATTTCAAGTGGATCGGATATTTTTATCATGAGTTATCGCGTTACGTACATACGAACATACATACAGAACGGACGGGCACATAAGCTCTCAGGCTATGATAGCCTGTGAGCTAAAAACCGAAATTCACAACAAATTTTCTAAAAAATAGGGGGGGGGGTGCTTTCAGGAAACTAATATCATAAGTTTTTCCACAATCATTTGTCATAATGGGTGTGTGTGTTTTTTTTTTTTTGCTATCTTTTGATAAAATTTGCGTTCGTTTTCGAAACTTTTTAACGAAAATTGCGTTCGTTATCACGACTTTTTGACGGTATTGGCGATCATTATCGCGACTGTTTGGATGGTATTTGCGTTCGTAATCGCAATATTTTGACAGTATTCGCGTTCGTTATCGCGATATTTTGACGGTATTCGCATTCATTATCGCGATTTTTTTACAGTAATTCGCGTTTGTTATCGCGATTTTTTGACCGTATTCGTTTGTTATCACAATTTTTTCGTGCTTTTTTGATAAAATTCGCATTTTTGCGTTTTTTGACGAAAATCGTGTTTGTTATCGCGATTTTTTGACGGTATTCGCGTTTGTTAACGCAATTTTTTGACAGTATTCGCATTTGTTATCGTGTTTTTTGACGGTATTCACATTTTTTGCGTGCTTCTTTGATAAAATTCGCGTTTTATTTCTGATCGTTTTTACATTTTTTGACAAAAACCACGTTTGTTTTCGTTGATTTTTTGACAAAATACGTGATTTTTTTACGATAATTGCTTTTTTTTTTTTTTTTTTTGCAATTTTCTAATGATATTTACTGTTTTTTCGCGATTCTTAGACGATATTTGCGTTCTTTCTGCGATCCTTAGACGATGTCTTTTCACGATACTTACTCGAAATTCATATTTATTTATCTTTTATTGAAATTTGGGTTTTTTAAAATTTTTTTGTCGAAATTCGCAGGGATTTTTTCCGTGATTTTTTTCAGAAAACACCTTTTGGAGAAATCCTGCATTTGGCCGGTACTTTCCACATTTTTAGTCGCCAGTTTTTCACATTTAGTCGCCGAGTGGCGACTGGCGAGTGCTTATTTTCATCTTTAGGTTCTCGGCTGGGAACCTTAAAATTTTTAGAATTTTCAAGCCCTGTCCTGTTATATAATCCAATAATGTCTATTTTTATCCAAGGCCGTAGCTAGAAGTGAACAATAGCCAGAGGGTGGGGGGGGGGAAGAAAGATAAATTAGTGCATATTCACATTGTAGGTATTATGTTTCTTATTAAACCATTGTAATAATTTAATTTTATGCTAAGAAAAGAATATGATGATGAAAAATTAGAGTATATAACTTTTGCAAAAGTAAACATCATGTTAGCTTCATATGTACAAATGGGATGTGTTGAAACACTTTTTTTAGACACTATTTAGTAACTTAACACTGCAAAACTGTGAAAAGGTCTCAAAACTAAATTAGACTTTTGTACAGAATTTCATTTGAATTTTCAAAACAGAAATTCATTTAGTGACTTTGGAATGTTTTACAGGAAGAGGGGGGGGCTGAGCCCCTCTTAACTACGGCCCTTTTTTTATCGATAAATATGCACATATATAAGAAAAGATGTTTTAAAAAAATCCCTGTTAAAACTGAAAAAAACTTGGTTTATACCAAATAAACCTTTTTTTTTTTTTTTTTTTTTTTTTTTTTTTTTTTTTTTGCCTACTTTGGTTTTAAACATAATTTTTCTTGAGAAAAGAAAATTGAAATATAAGATGTTCCTTTTCATTTGTTGCCTTAGAAAGAAGCAAAAGCAAGGGCAGTACAATGAAAAAAAACATCCCTTGAATGTTTCCTTTATGTCAATTTCTAAATTGTGTAACTATCCTTTAATAAAATATAATGCATATTTCTTATTTTTTTCTTTCCTGCGTTTAATTTTTTATAACAGACTCATGCCAGGCTTATTATTAAATGAGTATATTATTTATTATATTTCAAATACTGGTGCGGAGGATCCTCTATTTTAATTATCTAGTCAAGACAGCATGAACTAATAAAGAGATAAGGAAATTGTTCACTTACCTCATTTATGGTCATCCCAGATCCCAGTAAACACGATCCACGGAATATCCATTTCAGCCACAGCATTGGGCTTGCAGCTGTAAAAAACTTAATTATATCATTAATAATTGGGTTTTGTAACTACAGTGCACACATTAAAGACAGATGTCATTGCTTTAAATTGTATATGTTTAATGTAATAAAACGACATAATAATTTCTAGATTAAATAGTTAAAGGGTAACAATTTTAAGGGAGAGAGAAAAGGAACGTCTCTCTCAGACTGCATATTTCACATATCGAAGAGACAGAGAAAAAATGCGTAATACAAAATATGGAGAGTCAGTGTTTCAAAGTTCACTAATCAGTTCTTTCACTGTTCGGAAAAGGGTAGATGCATGTAGACCGCAAAGTGGAGAATTTGAGGCTTGGCTAATTGAAAGAAATAAAGTATAAAAACAAAATCTTGAGTAATGTTCTCAGTTCTAGTTTTCTACGATTCGAATACATAATAAGGCTGATATCAGGCGTGCACTTTTTTTCTGTATAATCATGCCAGGACGGAAATGATCTTAATTTTTTTGGCTAAAGGTTAACGATAAAACGGCAGATATCATCAAAAAATCGTTATAAAGCAGCAAATTTCGTCAAAAGATTGCGAAAAATACAATTTTCATAAAAAGATCGCAAAAAAAAAAGCAAATTTCGCCAAAAGGACACACATACAAAAAAAAAAAAAAAGGTTAATGCTGGGAATGAATTTTTCTGTTCCAAAAACTAATTTTCTTGCTTCAAAATTGTTTTTTTGTTGCTTCACAATCTGTTTTTGACTGCTCCAAATCTTTTTGAATGAATGTGACTCCTGAAAGCACCTATTCATTAAACAAAAAGTACCACTTTACTCAACAAAAGTATTCTTTTTTCAGTAAAAATGTCTTTTTCAATAAATCAAGTCTTCCCCCTTTACAAAAGAAATGCAAACAAAGGTGATACTTGATATCTTCTACATTCAAAGAAGCATTATTCTTTAAGGAGATTTGTATCTTGCACATTTATTTTTTTAAAAGTAATGAAAATTTCTCTTAATAGATTAAAATTTTTAATATTGGTTTTAATCATTTATTATTTTTAAAAAATAATTATTGCTTTTCATTTTTCTTTTGCAAATGAACAAATTAAATTTTTGCGTCCAGAAATATGACTTCTTATTAGTGGGGACTTGCTTTTGTAAAAAAAAGGACCCAGAATTTTAGAAGTCCTGGGTCCCAGGGACCCATGATTTTTCAAATCCATCAGCATCACTGAAGTAATCATTCATGTTACTATTGTGTGTTTTCTGTTTTGTGAACACATAATAATCTAAAACATCCTGTAAATTTTTCCCATAAATATGTATGTAGTATTCATTAATTGTTAAACTGAAATTAAATTAAAAAACTGCACTTTTTGTAGAAATTGAATGAGGTAGAGCCATGCAGAGCCTGTTTTCACTGAGTTTTGCAGAGGCTAGGCGTGGCTGAGAACTGTGAAAATGTGAATGGACTAAGATAGATTTATTTTGGGTTGAACCCGTGTAGACCTTTAGTCTTGTATTTATTGATGCTATATCTGTGCACTGTGTTATTAAATATTAGAAAAATAAATTATCTTTTATCATCAATAATAAAATGACATGCTGTGTTCTACAAACAAAATAATGCTTTTATTCTTAAATAATTATGTGTGACAGACTTAAATATCACATTTAAAGCAGTTTATTTATAGTGCTTAAAGGAAACCTTTTCTTCTAGATCTTATTAAAGCTTTAGATAGAGTCAGCAACGTTTTTTATTTAACTATTGATTTTCAAAGATGTAATTGATTGCACATAATCACTCTCAAAAGCAGCTGTCAGTTGTTTTGACAATAGTAAATGTGGCTTTGGTAATGAAAATTTTTTTCCAGTATAAAGGAAATAAATGGTAACTGCATTACATAATATCAATAACAGAACAAAATAGTGTATTTTTAGATTCTGCTGTGTCTCATAAAGAGCAGTGCCCCTAGCTATTTAAAAAAAATTCGTACTATTATCATGTTCATGTTTGTAAATGAAAATGCATTAATTTTAGTGTTATAAGTTATAATATGCTAAGGTCTATTTATTTTAAAATGACTTCTTTTAAGTAATACACATTAAAAACTGTTACTTAAATTTTAATATTCCTTGTATATGTTAATTATTAATTATGCTTTTATGTAACTATGTTCTTTATTTATTTACAGATTTGTCTAACTTCATTAATCAAGCTGAAAGCTATAATTCTAAATGTTCTGATGCTGATGTTGTAAAAGAGTATCTACTTTTATCTGGCAATGGTCAAGAAATACTGCAGCTTGTTAAAACCATGCCCACTGCAGATCTTCAAACAGTAATATTTCTAATTTTGTCATAATTTTACTTATTTATGTCAATGAACAAAGCTTTTGTTAAAATGGAATTTACTTTTTCATTGTAATTAGAACTTCCACTAGATTATTTGTTGGTACATCTCATACATTATATGCTGAATTATAAAGCAATGATACATTTACATACATATATCACATTTAACTATTTATATTACCTTTATTAATAAACATGCATTTGCTCTATAATGGCACACTTTAGAATAGTGATGGTTATTGCCAATCTAAGAGCATATTTCAAGCTTATAATTATTTAAATTTATATATATATATATAAAAAAAACTATTTGCTTTGTAGTTACATTTTTAAATAATTAGGTTTCATTATTTTTAATCTTCTAAAAAATATACTTTTAGAATGAAGTTTTTTTTCTCAATATAAGCTCTTTATTTTCTATATCAGCCAAATAATTGATAAATTGTGCTTCATTCATAATTATTTTATGTTTAAATTATATAATTTTTATTATTATTTAAAGAAAAATAAAGGAATTATTTAAACAAAAACTGTTTGGATTAGTACAACAAGTTTTAATCTTCTGAATAATATATTTAACTAAATATATCAATGTATTAATATATTTAAGTAGATATAGTAAATATATCATGAAAGTTTATTTTAATGTAATTACACTTTATTATATTAACTTTTACAATACAAGCTATTATTATTATTTTAAAAGTTTTAAAGTAAAATTTTATTTTTTAGGTTATACTTATTATGAAAGCCTTATGCCATATATTGCTACGTGTAGTCAATGACTTAAATGCTTTTCTGAGTGTTGGGATGTCAATTACTAACGAAGTTCTTTCTCATGGCATGAAAACTATCTTTAACTTTTTAAAAGTCAAGCAAAGAGCTTCCAGGATCAAACTTGCTTTGCATCTTTTATCCTCTATGATTGCATTGGGAGGACAGACGGCTCATCAAGTTGTTTCAAAGCTAGACTTTTCTAATATCACTTTCACTCACCTGTTTCGCAAGAAAAATTTTTCAGTATGTATTTTTATATTATAATTAAAATCTTTCTGTTGAAGGCATATATATTATACACCTATTCATTCTTATATTTTTTGTAATAAATACTTGATTTAATGTTATCTAAATAATATATTTATATGCTTGATATTTAAAGGATGAAGATGATGTCAGGACTACTTTTATTAGTTTGATTGTTCTTATTATGACAACTTGTGATTTTGCTGTTATTCGCCAGTTAGTAGAAATTAAAGGTTTGTTTTACTTTTCCTCTATGAATTTCTATTTATTTCAGAAAATCTTTTCTGTATATTTTTTTATCTATATGTTTAAATTTGAAATTATTATAATTAATTATTATTTCCAATAACTATTTGAATAATTAAAATGGATAATTTGACAAATTTTATTATTATTTTAACCCTCTGACAGTCTTGCAAAAGGGCGAAATTGTAATGTCATTTTCAATGCTAAAAAAAAAGATGATTCTTTCAACATCATCTAAAAAACATAATTACGAATATAAATGGAATCTTTGAGAGTTTTAATAATTGTTCAATGCATTTAAAATCCATCAAATCAACAGAATTATGTTACTTTAAATATTGCTTATCAGTGAGATGATAAAAAGTTTGGGTATTGAATTTTAAATAGTTTACTTAAATTTATTGAATAAAAATGCTTAACCCAGCATAACAGGACTTGGATATGACAATTTTTTACTGGCTTCTGATTTCATTTTACTTCATGCTTTTTCTTAGCTACACATGGTGCAATATTAAAATCTATTACTGGCTGACCTGCCCAGTTTTGCTCGTACTGTGATAATAACTTTAAATAAACTTGAAATTTGAATGAAAAAATATTAATTTTTAATGGTAAAAGTGTTGAAAGAAGACTTTTTACATAGGAACATTTCATAGTTAAAAAGAAAACTTCTTGTTCATTGAACTCTGAAGTTTTTATCCGTTATGAATATATAATGGTTTTGTAGCATATGTAAAAATTTTTATATCTAGTTGTAAAATAAATGTGTTTTCTTCACTCCCCCCCCTTTTTTTTGTTTCTTCATAAAGTTCTTACTGCCCAAATTCTCTGGAATTTTAATTGATTGCATGTATGACTATATCTAAGATTTCTTTTAAATTTTGTGGAATAATATACATATTTATCAAAGGTACATATATATTAAGACAGACATAAACATAATTAACGTGCAGTTGCTCTTCCATCTAAGCTTCCCTGGCAATATCCTAGCCTGGTAATTTCCCACTAATAAACCATGTTGAGGAATGCCATGTCATGTGGTGATTGGAAATATGAATTCGTATTTCCCGTCATTACATCATCATAAAAAATTTTATAAAGATATTGCGGTTTAATTTTAATCTTTTTAAGTGATTTTTTTTCATCAGATAGCTGAGATAGATGCAAACCATTTTTCACTTTTTAAATTTGTTTACAGATATTTTTTATGAAGACACTTTCATTTTCAGAACCGGTTTGGAAAGCAAAAGCACCCACATAAAAAATATCTGCAACCAAAATCACAAAAGTAAAAAATGGCTTGCATTCAGATCAATCTCAGCTATTCAATGCAAAAATAAATAAATAAAAATATTGAAATGCAACTGCGATATCTTTATAAATTTTTTTCATAGGGTTAGCATTAGCGAAACAGGTCTTTTCATTTGACTGAAGTAACCTCTTCATGACTCAAATTGATAGTTATTAATATAAAAGAATGTAAAGTGCCATAGAACTATATAGCACATCTCAGAATTTTCATATTAACAAAAATACAGTACAAAAATTTCAGTTCAGAACTAGAAAATTTCAATGGTGTATATGCTGGCTAACTAAATGTTTTATGAACTAACCAAAACAGTACTAGGACGGTATTTACTATTTGATGGTTTTTACTGTCTTTGGAAAAACGTGTTTTTACCACGGTTTTTACCACTTATGAAAAAACTTATTATTTTGACTGTTTTTTTACACTTTTATGAAAATTTGTCAATTAAGTTTATATTTTCCCAGAGGTGAAAATTTTCTAGTATTTAGTACTATAATTTCACATAATGACATAATGATATTCACTAATTTAGTCTCCAGTTAAAAAAATATTATATGATTTTTTTTTAATTAGTATAAAAAGTCCAGAAAACTTTCATGCTTGTTTTTTTTTCCTACAAGAATTTAAAAATATTATATATTTATCATTATTATAACTGTTATAAGAATGCACATTACAATATTTATTATAATGAAAACTACTTTAGGGTCATTCCATTGTAACTTACGTTACATTTTGAACTATTTTCAGCAATTTTACTATTAGTAATATAACACATACAAAAGAATTATTCAAAATGTAAACTTGACATAGTTTGCTAATTAAACTTATTCAAAGTTCAATTTAGATGAAAACTACCTAATTTTAATATTTCTAATTTTTTGGTAGTTTTATTTACTATGGTAACTGCCATTACCTAAAAAGGAATGTAAATTATCATATAAAGTGTACTTTTCATTATCATTTTTTTTTTTCATCCAAATTGATCTTTAGATAAGTTTTATTTACAAATCATGTTAATTTTATATTTAAATATTTTTTAGAGTTATATTACTAATATTACTGCAATAAATTGTTCTAAATGAAACGGAAGTTACCATGAAATGACCCTTTACTAATTTTTATTTAAACTAAATGAAAACAAAAAAATTATAAGTATATTTTCCATACTTAAAAATTCTAATCATTTTGAGAAAAACCAAATGCTTTACAAATATTAACTGTTGCATAATATAGTCTGTACAGATATTAGTATATTTTACCAATCTATGACCTTGCAGCTTCTTAGCACTTAACAAAATACAAGCTTTGCAGTTTTCTGTACACTAAGTTTATTTCTTAAAATTTACATGTGAACAGTTTGAAAAAATTTGCTCTATCGGTGAAAAACTACAAGGAATAAAGATTTGACATTAATGTAGGAATTCAGGAACTATTTCTTTATTGTTTAATGCTTTCCACCAAATTTGGCTTTTTTTGCTTTTTGTTTAAAAAAGGAGCTCTTTGGAAATGAGTAGAAGTGGAAACAGATAAATTGAAAGATAAAGTTGCTTTGTGAAACAGATAGTAAATGCTTGTTGAAATAGAAAATATAAAAAATCTATGATTTAAGTATATTAGCTGCTTTAGAGAACTGACTGATTCTTTATTTAAAATTTCTGTATGAATACATCAATTACATGAAAATAGAATTTTTATCAATAGTATTAAAATACAGTTTTAAGGATTAATTGATCAAAGGTTATCGTTAGGTTTTTACCACTTTTCCCAGGTTTTTACCAGTAAAAACTGGTATTTACCATGTCCTGGTAAAAACCAGTTTTTACCAGTAAAAAGCCAACCCTGAACAGTACTGTTGTAATACATTAAATTTAGTTGTTTAGGCAATTTTTGCTTCTTTGCCTTGTTGTCTATTTTTATTGTAAGTTGTATATGTCTTTATGTTGTAGGTTTTCTCAACGATATTCTTGCTGGAATAGAATCTGATAGACCTCATGTTATAGTATTAGTTCTCTCAACATTTCGAAAATTGGTATATTTTTGTTTCATTCAATGTTTGTGTATTTAAATTTTTCTATGAACTTTTAATATACTAATAACATGGAAATAAAATAAACCGATTATTTTATATTTCATTTCCAAGTCTTATAATTTTAATATTCAATCAAAGTTATATTACAGTAAAATTACTAAACTTTTGGTTTTTCATGTTGCTTTAAAAATATTAATCATCTACTGAATGACTTTACATGGTTAGCAGTTAAGAAGAAAAATCATGAGTCAATGGAGCCTAGCTATTTTTAAGTGTGTTCATAATTATGTAATAAAATGACTATAGCAATTACAGTCGTCGTTCAGTCTATCCATTTGTCTCCATATTACAGAGGAAAAATGACCATGTATCATTTGAAATTTAAAATATATAATTGTTGCATAATTTTGGTGAGTCATTTAAAATTTTATGAAAAGCAGATGTATAGTTTGATTAGAGGGATAATCAAAAGTATTCTGTTGTATTATGATTAATGAGAAAAAAAATATTTCAAGAACATTTTAATGGTGTTACAGCCTTTCAAACAGGATAAAATTTATATGCATTTACTGAAGTGTACTAAAATATACATTCTGTGAATTATGTGGTACAAAAAATGTTTTATTCATTTTCAGAGCTTCATAAAAGAATTCCATTGCATATAATGATACATGGGAAACCATTGTTTTTGGTGTATTTCAATCATGCTAAATTGTTTCATCGATAATGAAATTGATATATGTTGCTGAGATTTATTATAAGATTTTCCTATGTAATAGAAAGTGCCAACAGTATTTACAGGGACTCACAAAAGATTTCGGATACTATACTGTACCAGAAATGCTGTATGTTACATATTTTTGCTGGAAATGCATTTCTAGTTGTGATATGAGTTTTTAAGTTTAACTACATTTTTGCATGTTATGTTGTGTGTATAAAGGCTGTAGATCATATTTAAAAATTAATTTAAATCTTTATCAAGTACAAACTGATTTAAATCAATTGACTGCTCTAATCTTTAACATTTATCAACTGAGAACCCAATTTTTAATTTAGGATTTTATTTTAAAGTTTATTTTCTTAAAACATGAATTTTGGGTTAAGTATTATCACTACCATAATCATTCTTAAATTTTGAAATGTACTTTGACAAAACATGATATTTATTTCAAAATTCTTGGCCTAAATTTTAAATAATTTTGTGTAAAAAGTTGAATTGAATTAATGATTTAAATCATGGTTAAAAATCAACCCGATTAAACTAATAAACTGATTAAAAATTTGGAGGGAGGGATATATTCGAATTAAAATCTATAATTAGTTTAACAAAAGTTTATTTCCAGACTTTTTTACATGTATGTATGCAAAATTTCAGCTTTTTTTTTTTTTTTTTTTTTTTTTCTAAATTTTTAGTTATGCATAAAAAAAGTTTAGTTTGAAAAATTCATCTTATAAAAGATAATTAATCTCTGCTATTGATTTAATAACTTAATGAGATATTTATTTTTTTATATCTTTAGATATATTTTTTATTGAACAGTTTTAGTAAAGTGCCCAAAATCAATTCCATTACCTGAATTATTTGTTTAGTTATTACTGTTATCTCTTGGGAAACTTATGAAACACTTCTGAGCTTTCTAGCCGAGCATTAAATGAGATTAGAGATGTAGTGAAAGGTATATGGGGGTATTTGCCGTATACCTTCTAGATTTTTTAAAAGAGCACCGTATACCCTCTATTTCTCAAGAAAGCGTATATTATACATACCGTAGGCTATAACCTGTGTTTAGAGCTTAGAGCATATGTCCTCAGTTATTTTTACGACTAAAACCCTGCATAAGATGAAAAAGAAATGTGATAGTTTGATGCAATATTTTTCAAGAATATATTGAAACCAAGTTCATTATAGTTTTTATTCAAATTTACAATATTATTCTGGACCTCAAAGTTTGCTTTTAAGTATTTCATGATTGTATTTGTAGATTGTAGCATATTTGTGAAATTCTCTATTTCTTGTGAGGTTTAGTGTTAGGTTGGAAACAGCCAACATGTTTTTAATATTTCTAGTCCTAAATTTGACAACATTACCATAATATGATCAACCAATGTGTGATAAATCAACAAAATATTACAAACATTTTCACAATTTACTTTTTTAACGTTTTTTTGACTGTCTTTCTCTTAATTTTTAAAATTTGAATTTTATTGTAGAGAGGTAATATTGGAACTTTTCATCCTGTATTAAATTGAATCTTGCAGTAAAAAAAATTCAGTTTTGAGATTATCTCCAGAATAATTTAGTTTTAAATTTTAAATAAATTTGTTGCTGTTTATATAAAATCTTTGAAAACTTACATTGAAATTATTTTGAGGGTGTATTTAGGCTATTTTCTAATGTGAAAATTAAATATTAATATTGAGATTCTATTATGTGTTCTTTTACACATTATATCATTTTCTTTTTCTTTTTGGCCTAGATTTAGATTTAAATTTCTAATTAAATGGATTTTCTTTTCTTTGTGATAAAATAATTTAGAATGTTTTTGATATCTTCTCTTCTTATTTTATTTTCATGATTTTTTAATACTGTCTAGTCTTAAAAGAAAAGTAATGCTGCTGCTATAATTGTGCATAACAATTTAACCATCTTTTGTGGGCAAATACCCGACTACCCCAAAGCAGAATACTTTGTGAATTGTGATGTTCTGCAACGCAAATGTATTTGACCAAAATTGTTCTGCAAGATAGATTCATACATTTTCAATTTACCTTCCGAATCTTACCAAAATAAAATTACTTAAATATATGTTCATTGCAATGCAATTTAGAAATTAATGAAATACAATCAAATTTTAAATCAGAAAAGAATATATTTCAATAATTTTATATTTAAATATTTACATTGTCATTCTTTGATACACACTGAATTAATACCACGGCAGTGACATAGAATTCATAGCAGGGCTTAAAAATTCTAAAAATTTTAAGGTTCCTGGTCGGGTACGTATATACTTTTCATCTGTGAACGTATATATGAAAAATATAGGTTCCCTGAAAAATTTATGCGTAAGTATTTTGACGAAATTAGCCGTTTTATCACGATTTTTTGGTGAAATTTTTCGTTTTTTCACAATCTTTTGACAAAATCTGCCGTTTTCGATATTTTTGGATAAAATTTGCTGTTTTTTCACGAATTTTTTGACGAAATTTGTCGTTTTTTGCGATTTTTGATGAAATTTGCGTCGTTTTCTGCTATTTTTTGAGGAAATCTGTTGCTTTTTTCGGTGATTTTTCTACAAAATTAGCGTTTTTTTTCGCAAATATTTTAATAAAATTTACCTTTTTTTTTTTTTTTTTTTTTTTTTTTCGCGAATTTTGCGTAGTTTCCCGCGACATTTTGACGAAATCTTGTTTTTTCGGTGGTTTTTTTTTTTTTTTTTTTTTTTTTTTTTTTTTTTTTTACGAAATTAGTGTTTTTTTACGAATTTTTTGACAAAATTTGCCGTTTTATCGCGATTTTTTGACAAATTTTACCGCTTTTTCGAGATTTTTTTTTTTTGACAAAATTTACCTTTTTTCGGGATTGTTTATCGAAATATACCGTTTTATCACGATTTTTTGACAAAATTCTTTTTTTTTTTTTTTTTTTTTGTCATATTCTGACGAAATGACGCATAAGAGCTATTTTTTGCATAATTTACGCGCTAAAACACATCCGGCACCGCTGACGGCCACGGTGACTTGTTAGGTTCCCAGATGGGAACTTGAGTGAAAAAATATACGCTCCCAGAAAGGATTTCTGCATTCCCCGGGATCGCTATTTTTCGAGCCCTGATTCACAGTTTTATGGATAACTTTAGATGAAAAACATTTTGACATATTCCCTGTATGAATAAAATGTTGGTTAAAAACATCGGAGAGCTCCGAGATAGTGTTGTTCAAAACATCTTACGACACGGCACGGTGTTTTCTTCATTCTCAGAAAATGCGTGGTTATTCCGAAGATTTTTTTCCCCCACTAACAGAATTGTTCTGCAGCTCAGGCATCTGTTCTACGACGTACGTCGCAAATTTTGTAGTATTCTGCTTTCAAGCCCGACTAAATTGTGTTGTGCAGTGTTTATTTATTTATTTTTAATCTAATTTTTGTTTTCCAATTTTCTATTCAAAATTTATTATCTGAATAAAGAATTTATATGCCTTTTAGTAAAAAATTCAAACCTCAGTTTCCTTTCTGTATTCTCCATTTTATGTAGTCCTTATGTTAAACAAGAGCTCTTATTATTGAAAGGCTAAATTGAGATCCCGAGTCAGATTCAATTTCTGTTTAATTAATTCAAATCAGCCTTTCCAAATTTATTTTATATTTCAAAAAAGTCATTTTTTTACCTACTCTTTTCAAACATTCTACAGTGGAAAAAGATATTTACATAGTTGAACTATAGATTAAATTATTACATAAAATAACATTTAATTGTAAATAATTTTATATTTAAAAAGAAATAATTTTTTATTGAAAAAATATCAAAACGTGAATATGAAAAAAAGATGAAATGATATTATTACTTAAACCAAGATTGTATATGTATTCAATTTTATTAACAATGTTTGTGGAGGCTTTAAAAAATAATTCAGAATTATTAACTTTTATATTTCAGATTATTGAAAGTGTTGGAATTTCCAAAACTACCAAGATTAAATTGTTCAATGACCATTCATTGAAACCAATTATCAGGCTGTATTGCTGGAAAGGTCCAGTTAAAAGTAAATTTAAAAGAAAAAGAAAATTGGGTGAAGAGGAAGTGCCTGTTGCATATGTAAGCATTTGTTTTAATGTAATCACTATATAAATCTTCAAAATTACATAATTATTACATTTTGTTTAAACATTTTTAGGTAATTAACTCAAAATATTCTATTAAAAGTTTTTTGTAATTAAAAAAAAAAAAAAAAAAAAAAAAAAAAAAAAAAAAAAATCTTTTCACATATTTTTTGGTTGATTGACTTTGATATTGTTGCTATTTATTTACTGAAATTTTGTATGAAAAAAGATTGTCTTATGTTTGTCATAGGGTTGTGACTCATCAAGATATTCCATTATTGTGCTATGATGCATATTTGTTATCATATAAGAGTGAGGGGTGCCAGGCTGGGTATTGTCTGAATAGCTTAGATGGTTAAATATTCATGCGCTATGCTAATGACTTGGATTTGATTCTCTGCTTGGTCACTTTGAAACTGTGTTAACTCTATGCCTAATTAGCTTAATGTAAAAAATCATGCAATTTACAGCATAAAAGAAATCTACATTAATAAGAGAAAGATTTTTGTTTGATTGTCTGTGTATGTATTGGTTATTTGACAATGGCTAATGAAATCCATCACATGTCTGAAAACATGGATAAGGATAGATGAAGGCAAATCAGAATACACTTAAGGCTGAAAATTTTTCATCTTTTGATAATTAGCTAAGATTTTAATTAAAATCATAATGAATGTTATAAAATGGTACGTGCCACCATTGTCGGTACCAAAATGGGCTTTTTGGAAAACTTCAAGCAGAAATCGTAGGAATCTGGAAAAATGTTCCTCCCTTTTTTTTTGCAATTGGAAACTATTGCATATTCTTTCTACATTAAAATATCCTAAAACAAAATCTTATTTGTTCTACCTTTCAGACTGTAACGATGTCAGTAGATGCTCAATTCAATTCTCTATTCTTTAACATAGGTTTGGACTGACTATTTTATTTATCATTTAGTTTTTCTTCAGAAACTATTATTGAAATTGTAAGTATAATACATGCCTCAGAATCAGAAATTAAATTTTTAAGTGTCCACAGCGTTATGGGTTACATTCTTTGACAGCTGAACCACCTAATAATAGGTTTGTTTAGAAAAATGTTTATTTAAAAATTATTCAAACAGAATCAGAATTAATTAAAATTTGAAAGGTTGTTTATTCAAATTTTAAAACTGATTTATGGATACACTCAGCAATGATCAAATCAAAAATCTTTTCTCTCATCAATCCAAGAAAATATACTTCATTATCTAATGGTTATGTTATGACATGCAATAGAATTCCCATACATTTGTAAATTTGTGGTAAACAAAAGATAGAAGAAAAAGAAATGATATATATACAAGAAAATATACATGAATCTGAATGATAATTTTTTAAATATTTTGTTGGAAAAAAAAAATAAATACCCAAGTTTATGTTGTTTTTCTTTTGTGTTACAAATAATTTTATCTTCCGAATGTGTGTTGACCTGTAGATTGTTCTAAATGACTGATTAAAAAAATAAAAAAATAAAAAATACTTTTGCAACGGTTGATTTTACTGTCTCGGAAGTTTGCAAATTACTGTAACTAAAAATTTTAACAATTTTTATACAAGATGAAAAAATTAAAATAACTTCTGATTAATTCATGTTTATTAAATCAATAAAATGCTAAATTTCTATTAATTGAGTAAGGTTTAAAATCTCTTTTCTTTTAATTGAGGTATGTTTTCAGTATCTTTACAAGAGTCTTTTTTAAATAGGTATAACTGATTTTATCATCCGAGTATTTGTCACATGCTTTCCAAAACTAAAATTATGATCTATGCATAATTTTTTGAAAATGTAAACAATGTCCTCAAATGCCTAGAAGATCATAAACTATTTTGTACAGTAATTATATAGGTTTTTTTTTTTTTTTTTTTAAATTTTTCCTATTGTGTCAGGTTTAATAGTATTTTGCATTTTTTTTTTTAATATTAAAATTTAATAATTTCTGAATTACTACATTATATATTTTGTATTGCAGGAGGTTTCAGAAGAAGAAATAGAGAATGTGCAATCATGTGCACATGAATTCATGTTATCTTTATGTTGTTCCTATAAACATGGCATTATTTTCTATGATTCATCAATAGGTTCGTCTGGAAAGTGAGTTTTAGATTTTCTATGTCTAGGAAAAAAGGCATTCATGTTTAATAATTTTTTTTAAAACTGATATGGATTTTTCATCTTTTAGGAATCAGAATCATGTTTTGACTAATATACTACTTTATTTGCCTAAACCTCATACTAACAAGTTTGCTGGTGATTTTGTGGTTGAAGTCCTGAAAATGTGTCCAGATCAGATGGTTTATTATTTGTCATCTTTTAAAAGTAGCTGTATTCCTAGATCTTCAGCTTTGTGGGTTAATGCTATCACTCTTATGAAAAAGGTACAATAATTGTTTTGTTACTTTAAGGGATAGCATATGTTTTATTTTTGTAATTGTAATAATTATAAACATTATTGCACTTTCTTATTAGATGCAACCTGTTTTTTGTATGTAAAGATACAATTTTGTAAATGATTTTTAATCCACTTCTTCATAATGCTTGAATTATAATAAATACGTTCACAGGTGTTATTTTCCATGATAGGTGTTATTTTCCATGCTTTAAAATACAACTTTTTAATATTTTTAGTGCTTAATAATTACACATTAACATATTAACAGATGTGCCAAGTATTATGATTTGTCCGTAATTATTATGGATATGCAACAAAAGTTACGGCACGGGCATCTGATAAAAAAATCGCAAATTTCATCAAAGGATCGCTTGAAAAAATGCAATTTTCGATATAGGATCTCGGGGAAAAAACAAAAAAGATTGTGTAAAAATATGCATATTTCATGAGAATGTCGCGAAAAACGCAAATTTTGTCAAAAGATCGCTTAAAACGCATTCATTTCATCAAAAAAATGCTTAAAACACCTGAATTTTGTCAAAAAATTGCTTAAAACACACAGATTTTGCTAAAAAAATTTCTTTAAACGTGCTCATTTTGTCAAAAGATTGCAAAGAACGCACACATTTCGTCAAAAGATCGCAAAAAACGTGCACATTTTGTTAAAAGATTGCAAAAAAGCACACATTTCAACAAAAAATCGCATAAAATGCACAGATTTCGTCCAAAAATGTGAACATTTCATCCAAACATCGCAAAAAACTTGCGAATTTCCCAAAGAGATCGAGTAAAAAAAGAAAGAATTAACTTAAATTTGCCCCTCCACCCACCCGCACGCCCTTCTCTGAACTCTGATTACTGATAACTTTTATTGAAACTTGGCACCGCTGTATTAATATTAAGGCTTATTCTACTAGCCAGCCATAGGTGATAAATCACAAAATATTTTCTTTAACTTATGTGGTTGTATAGAAGTTCAAACGATAAATGATTTAATTATGCATCAATACACATTCTCTAAAATATGCCAAATGGCTGTGAAACTGCCTTAATAAAACATTTTTAAAGGCTGAAAAATACAAAATAAATTATAAATAAAATTTTAATAGTGTGATTTTTAAAAAAAATATTTTTTCTATATTGTTTAATTTTAGTCAATTTAAGTTTATACATTGAGAATTCTATTTAAAAATCGTTAAAAGATAGTTTAATAAAAATGCTTTTGCCATATAGTTTTAGTCAATTATGCATTGAGAAATTTATTTAAAAATCTTTAAAAGATGGTTTTAAAAAAAGTGTTTTTA
The DNA here is from genome assembly GCA_964019185.1 of Maratus speculifer. NCBI lineage: Eukaryota > Metazoa > Arthropoda > Arachnida > Araneae > Salticidae > Maratus > Maratus speculifer. The sequence continues at coordinate 245,054,470 of OZ025295.1, read as the reverse complement.
CCGTATAGTTCAATTTTAGTCAATTTATGTTTATACATTAAGAAATCTATTTAAAAATCCTTAAAAGATAGTTTAAATGATGTTTCACTTTTTCTTTCCAATTGCCATATCGTAAAAAACATCAGAGCAAAAATTATCAATTTTCTAATAAAAATTCACTTGCTTATGATTTTTACAAAGTGTAAACTCAAACAGTAAACAAACTGTAAAAAAAACTCTTTTCATTTTTGTAAATAAGATTTACATGACCAGAGTATTATAAAAACGTTATTCATTTGTGAGAATACAGAATAAATAAGTAGTTTATTATTATTATTTTAAAGTTATTAGAAAATTTAAAGTTTTCAAAATGCAAACTCTGTGTTAGTTGAATCATGTGGCTGTTCCATTACTCCTGTTTTAATTCTAGAATTAAGATAATTATACACAATTTTTTTTTTCAATTAAATTGCCAATTTATTGATTAGAAATATATAGAGAGAGAGCCTTCTTTTTTAGAAGTTCTTTTAAAATAGTTCTGCATTTTTTCCTTTTAGATAATTATTTCTCAAGATGTTGTTTCTTGTTTATTCAAACATGAAGAAAAAAAACCTGTCTCTGTCTTGGTAAATATTGCCAAGCCAATTTGTTTTCCTTTTGTATTATCACCATCAGAAATCAGCAGTGCTTTTAAGGTAAGTTATTTTTAACCTATGTTTTTCTGCATAACACCTTTTTACACATTGGCTATTTCTAATTTATGTGAATTTTACTTTTGCTGTTGCATTATTATTATTATTATTTTATATATATATAATTTATTTTTTTATTTTATTTTTTTTTATTTATTTTTTTTTTCAGAATGCTGAGCCTGCTGTTTGTTATCATTTATGTGATTATTTAATTTGCATTCTAAACAAAGTTAAAAGTATTGCAGACTTTTGCATACAAACTGATATTACCAAGACATCATATTCAGCTGCTGATATTTCTGCTTTCAACCAATCTTTTTTTACTACTATTTTCCAAGTAAGCTGAAGTTTATTTTGTATTTTAGATAGGAAATTGTATTAGCACATTTTGATAATTTTAATTATATTTCAGAATTTTACATTTATGCAAGATTTAGAAGATCTGTGGGATAAATTGACTTTACCTAAAAAAGAAACATCGAAAGAAATTCCATCTGTACATGAAATTGATAAAGGTTTGTTCATATTTCATAGGTTTTAGATTTGTTTGCTAAATACTAGTTGAAGTATAAATTCGCCAGTAATTGTTGTCTACCATTGTTTGTATTATGCATCTTTTATATTTAAGTTAAATAAAAGTACTATCTTATCAAAAATATAACTATAATTGGAACACATGAAAGATAAGACCAATTTCACACATAAAAAATTTGTGTTACTCAATTTTTTAATGAACAAGTAAAAGTTATGTTTTGAGAAAGACTGTTTAAAGATAATTATTTTTTTAGAGATGAGTTAAATTCAAATATGGATATATTTTGAGATAACTTCAGTTGAAATTCCACTGACAGATTAATTCCCATTTCATCTAAGTAATCGCAAGCAAATTCTTTCTCTAGTGAGGGGGGAAAAAAAAAAGATTGTTAAACCATAGAAGTAGTCATTTGCAAAGCAAGCTCTCCACAGCAAATTTCGTAGCGCTCATTTACATCTAAAAATAATTTGTGCATTTAAATATATCCAAGCTTATCAGAAATCCTCGTAGGTATAGTGCTACTCAACCAGGGCTGCAGAGTCAGTGGGAAAAATGTCTGATGCCAAAAATTGCAGTGTCTTTGACTCCATGCTGGATAATATATTAGTTGCTTGTTAGTTAAAATAATGAGAAAATGCAAGAAAAATAAAGTGAAAATTTCATTATTACTACATTAATTATATTCTTAAGTCTTTGAAAGAAAAGAAAGAAAAAAATTATATTTTCTGCTTCCTTAATTTTACAATTCCACATTCAGCAAATTTGAAAAATCCAACAATTGAAATCTAAGAAAGTAAACAAATTAGGAATTTTATTTAAAAAATAATTTGGGTTCTGTGTATTCTAAACAAAAACTGAAAAATTACATTTCTTGCATTAATTTTACAATTTCGACTTTATTTGGAGTCTTGTGGATTTGAAAAATCTGAAAATTAAAGGGAGAAAAATAATGAAATTTCACTGTTTTATAATTTTTTTAGGTATTGTCAATTCAGAAAAATAAATAAATAAATAAATAAAAGTTATAATTTTACCTTGTCCTGTGCACAAGAAATAAGAGCTATAGGGGATTTACAATTTTGGCATTATTTCTGGTTTTACAGACCTGTAGAATCTAAGGGGAATAATTCAAAAAGTTTCTATTACAATGCTATTTTGGGTTCACTTGCCCCTCAAAATTAGCATCATGTAATGTGAAGGTTGAAATTTTCACATTACCTTTGATTAGAGATTTGGGAAAATTTTCCAAGCCTGACCCTTTAAAAGCTCTGCTCTGCCTGTTTAAATTTTTACAATTCATGCCTGGCTCATGCAGAAATCAATGAATTCTGGGCTAGCCCAACTCAATTTCTACAAAAATATTCTGATTTTTATAATAAGCAATTAAGATACTTTTAAAGAATACTGTATACATATTTATGGAAAAAATTTACCATATATTTCAGATTTTACGATATGTATACAAATCATAGAATACAGAATAGGGAGCATTAATGATTACTTAGCCTCTTAGGCTATTATATTCAAATGAAGATTCATTGAGAAATTTAATGTAGTTTAGAATAAAAGAAAAGGATGGTTAAAACATCATAAATTCTGAATACATGTAATAAAAAAATGTAATTAATTTAAATATTTCTGTGTAGTTAACTATAGTATATTTTAAAAAGTTTCTATAACAATGCTATTTTGGGTTCACTTGCCCCCAAAATTATCAGCATGTAATATGAAGGTTGAAATTTTCACATTACCTTTTATTAGAGATTTGGAGAAAATTTCCAAGCTTGACTTTTTAAAAGCTCTGCTCTGCCTGTTTAAATTTTAACAATTCAACGCCTAGCTCATGCAAAAATAATGGAATTCTGGGCTAGGCCGACTCAATTTCTACAAAAATATTCTGATTTTTATAATAAGCAATTAAGATACTTTTAAAGAATACTGTATGCATATTTATGTAAAAAAATTACCATATATTTCAGATTTTACGATATGTTTACAAATGATAGAATACAGAATAGGGAACATTAATGATTACTTAGACTCTTAGGCTATTATATTCAAATGAAGATTCATTGAGAATTTTAATGTAGTTTAGAATAAAAGAAAAGTATGGTTAAAACATCATAAATTCTGAAGACAGATAATAACTAGTTGGATGTGCCAATCCCAAAACTTTCTTCTATCTCATACGTACATTTTAATATTTTTAAAAAATAGTTGCTCATTTTAAGGCTTTAATAATTTTAATTCAATATCATACCAACTTTGATTTTCATCTTAAATTTTTGCTTCAGTCAATTAATAAAAGTAAAAACGAGTTTCTGTCTCTGCACAAGCCGATAGACAATAAAATGATAGGCAGATTTTTTTTTTTTTTTTTTTTTTTTTTTTTTTTTTTTTTTTTTTTTTCAAATTCAGAGAGATCTTACTTGCCTTACCAAAAAAATAATCATATACAAAAAAATTAGTTCAGTTCTAGAACTAACTTCATACACTTTTAGGTGGTGCAATATTGAAAATGGGATAAAATTCGCTATTGCAACGCCCCCTTCTGGTGGATTTTTTTCAAATTCCGGGAGTACCAACTAGCCATAACCATACACGTACACAAAAAATTTGGTTCAGTTCAATTAACTTCCCGCTGCACAGGTCTGTAGCTTAGTTCATTTAGAAACACAATAATTTGTAGAAGATGAATTTAAATCTTGAGCTGAAGAATCCAATATGTTTTTCCACCTTTATTTATTGTGACACAAAACCATAATGAAAAACGAGCATATTCGCTTTCTTAACAAAAATCACTACTACATGACTATACTTCATACTACTATTTACAGTTTTTTATTTTAAAAAACTCCTCGAAAGTTCCAGAAAATTATTCATCCCTTTTTAAGTTGCCACCTTTTCCGGAATCAGAAGAAACTTGAATTTGGCACAATTTTCTTTGCGTGACAGTTCACGCAAAGCCATGGGGTCAGTCCTTGGCCATAGAGTTGGTCCTCAAAGCTCCTTGACTCTTACAAATTCGATGCATAATTTCATATACTTTTGGTCGGTACAATATTGAAAATGGCACAAAAATCGAGATTGCAACGCCCCCTTCTGGCAGATTTTTTTTTAATTCAGGGAGGACCAACTATTGGTCGATAAAATATTGAAAATGGCACAAAAATCGCGATCGCAGCATCCCCTTTCGACAGATTTTTTTCAAATTCAGTGAGGACCAATTAGCCATAACCATACACTTACACAAAAAAATTTGGTTCAATTCGATTCATAACTTATTATACTTTTGGTCGGTACAATATTGAAAATGGCACGAAAATCGCGATTGTAGCGCCTTCTTCCAGTGGATTTTTTTCAAATTCAGGGAGGACCAACTAGCCATAGTCATACACTTACACGAAAAATTTGGTTCAATTCGATGCATAACTTCATATACTTTTGGTCGGTACAATATTGAAAATGGCATAAACATCGAGATTGCAGCGCCCCCTTCTGGCAGAATATTTCAAAACTGAAGTAGGACCTGCTTGCCACAGCCAAAAACATTCACAAAAAAATTGGTTCAATTCTATGCATAACTTCATATACTTTTTGATGGTAGAATGGCGACATACACACAGACACATGGACAGACAGACATTTTGTAAAAACATATTTTTTTGAATCTCTGACCCCTAAAATGTGTAAATCTGTCGAAAACCGGAAGTCGAAAAAAATTTCAATTACAATACTTTCTTCTATTGAAGATAGAAGAAAGTAAAAAAATGTAATAAATTTAAATATTTCTGTGTAGTTAACTATAGTATATTTTAAAAGATTTTGTTGATTAAAGTTAGTTATTGCTATTATTATATTTGCAAAACAAATTGCGTCTAATACATGCTGGGAATAATTCAGCCCAATTGTGGCTCGTTCTAAGTATGTAGGGAAAATCCTGCAGTATATTGGACATCTTAGACTTAGATTGGCCTGATATATTCCAAAAATAACTATAATAATTTGTTTTATGAATTTAATATTATGTATAATTGGTTTAATTTCGTTTCACACCATTAAAAAAAAAAAAAAAAAAAAAAAAAAAAACATGAATTTGACTTGATTTTTTTAGTGACTCTGACTTTTTTGCTCAAAAATGGGCATGACTCTGACTCAACAGTTGTACACAATTCAGCATCCAACATGTTTTCTTTTTGTAAGTTAAATGTGAACAAATTTAATTTTTGCAATTATATGTAATGAATCAAATTTTAAAATGAATTGCCAATTTTAGATAGAGAGCTTTAGGTATTGTGAAAATTCCTGGACAGTAATGAGAAAGAAGAATAAAGAGAAAACAATGATATAAATATTAATGTGTATGAGAACATTGGTGAATTTGACCAGAAATGAAAACCAATTTGTAGAAAACCAATAAAAGCAAACAGTTTTATACCCTTTTCAGCAAATTATAAGATCTCTGTCTTTCATTCATTTATAAAAAAAAAGTTTTTATGATTTTTTTTATTTTTTTACATGACCTAGTTATATAAAAAAAAATAAAATTTATCAAGAAAATAGTGATTTAGGGATGGACCGAATACCGAATAGTTGATTCGGTATTCCGTGATTTGGCATGTAAACCGAATATTCGGTTTGGCTGAATACTTAAAAGTATTCGGACGAATTAAAAAAAAAAAATTATGAAAAATAATAAGTAAAGTATTACTCTAAAATGATGACTAATGCTCATTTAATGTTATTTATTTTAATGGTATGCTTCAGTTATAACATAAGTGAGGATTTATAAAATGATACATTATTATTTGTAATTGAAATTTAATATAGGCAAATTATGATGTAAAAATAAAAGCTGTTCAGCATTATCCGGTTGTAATCTGTTTCTTTTCTGTTCATAAATCTGTCCTGCTTCGGAAAATAAATGTTCGCTGTAAACACTGCTGGCAGGTGCAGATAAGTACTTCCTAACTAACTTGGATAGTGTTGGAAACATATTATGGTTTTTTTCCCACCAAACTAATGGGTTGTCTTTCCTTGATACAAGAGGTAATGCTAAGTATGCAGCCAATTCGTCTGAAGCTTTAATGTCTGATGTGAGGCTATCATTTTCAGTAAAAGGATTTTGACTTTCTGTTTTTTCACTTTTAACAATTTCAACAAAGCACTCCCAAAATGATGAATGCACAGTTTGTGAGAGGAAATCCTTTTTATCGAAACTTTGTGATTGGTTTGGCTCAGTAATTTCAGTTTGAGAGGATGTATTTATTATTTGTTGCATTTTATTTTTAAAAACATTTTTTACTTTATTGGTGGTTGCTTCATCTTTAAAAAAACCTGTTTTGAATCTGGGATCTAAAATAGTGGCTAAAAAATAAAACTCATCATCATAAATTTCTGAAAAACGTTCTGCAATTCCTTTTGTTAATGGTTCTTTCATGGTTCCCACTCCGAAAAATTCTACATTATCACTTTTTTCCAAGTAACGTTTCAATGTTGAAACAGTAGGTATTACTTCTGATATTAAGGATTTTTTGTTACTTATAATTTTTGTTATATCTTCGAAAGGTTGAAGAAGCCTAAGAATGCTTTCTATCATAGACCACTGATCAACTTTTTAATTCATAATCCCACCAAATTCGGTAAAAAATAACGACAAGGATAACTATTAAATAATCGTTATCCTTGTAATAATAGTCTGTAAAATTTAATATTTTCAAAATTTTTTTGGTTATTGACTAGTGATAAAGTAACAAATAAGTGATTGATTAATGAATTTATCAAGGAAAGAAGACATTAATTTTTTATGTGCTAAATAGATACAAGAATAAAAATGTAACTGAATTAAATTTTATTAAAAAAGTTAATCTATGCAAAAATATTTATTAAAAAAATAAGTATTCGGTTGCCGAGTACCGAATATTCGGTGTACAGTTTGACCAAATATTTGGTATTCGGCGAAATTATTGATTCGGTCCATCACTAGTGATAATGATGGGTTTTCAACCAAATGTATTGATAAGATCATTCAGCAACAGCAGTACAACACACTCCCTCTTTTAGGTCAGTGTAAGGAAGGGAATCAATTTTGTGGTGTACTGAGATTATCATATTTAAGAAGTTGAAAGTGATCCTCAAAAACACAATATAAAGTGGGTGGCAATTCCTTCTCTTACTTTGTCGATATATTTAATAATAATAATGACAAAATCCCATCTAATCAAAAATCTGGAATGCATGAAATACCTATTACATTATGAAATAGTGATTAAAAAGGTTTGTATTAGCATGACAAAATACAAATTTTCTGATAGCATCAAAGAGCATCCTAAGGGCATTAAACAATTTAAACAGAGTAGAGCTCTTTCTTGTTTCTCTATCTGAATGATGAAAGCTGCTGTCTTAATTTTGAAGAGGGAAAATCATTGTTTCTTGTAATAATCCATTTGAAAGCATAATCAGAGAAGAGAATCATTCAAAATCATTACATGTGAGCATAATGCCTGTAATAAAAATTTATCTTATTATGTATCAAAAATCTGAAATAACACATAAGGTTTAATTCTTAAACTTTTTGCAATATTTCAATTTTTCCTTTTTTACTATGAATTTGCTTGAAAGTAATCCTACCTATTTAAATATATCTATTTTCAAATCAATATATAAAAGTTTTTGTACTATGTTGAATTACGTGCTTTAAATGATATTATACTGTGGCATGTTGATAGTAAGTTGTATGTTATTTTTTAAATAATTAAACTTTTATAAACAAAAGTTTTTAATCACTAGTTTAAAAAAAAAAAAAAAGATCAATTTTTATCATAATATTAGACAAGTGTAAATCTACCTATTAGATGATAACTACTGCACTGAAACTGTCTTGCTTTTTGAACAACAGCCATGTGTTTAAATTTTATGTTCTTAATTGTTTGGAATTTCAGTATCTACAAATACTAATTTTATCTTAGCTCTTTGTTTTGAACTCTGTACAGAGAAATCTAGTCAGCTTGATATTTTTCTTCTAATTTATCTCAAAAATTACAATTACCTATAATTAATAATAATTGAATTGTTTTAAAATGATAAAATTACTTTTGATTTATAAGTTTTTTTTTTTCATACTTTGATTTTTCTAGATTAAATCTTTTTTGAAAAGATTGAATTTTGAAAAATGTTTTGAAGCTAAATTCACCATTTGTTTCATTTCTCCAATAGACATAACTGTTCCATCACAGTCCGAACAACTGACCAAAATTTTAGAAGTAATGCAACACTTTCTGATTGCATCGCATTATGGTTATCATCATGAATATGAAGTTAATGTGCCTAAACTCTTTCAAAGTTTAAAGAACTCTCATTCTTTATTGACACGTGAAGAACTATGTAGCTTAAACATAAAAATTGTCGATATTATTGCTGCACAAGGTGAAGAAGCTATCATGCTATGGAATAAAGTGAGTTTTAAAATATTACTGGTAATGTTTTTCTTTTTATAAAAAAATAGTGTAGTAATTTTAATGAATATTTAACTAATTAAAATTAGGGTGTTTAGCTGACAGAGAGAACCTCGGAAAGTCAGAGAATTCTTCTGATCTGTGAAAAAGCAGGGAACTTTGGCTAAAACCTATAAAAGCAAAGGAATTTTGATTCAAATCTGGGAATATCCAAACAACAAAGTTTCTTAGGCACCATAATTGTGAAATGATTACTGTTTCTAAAAGCTATATCTGGTAAAGTAAATAAAAAAACCTTCCCATCCCTCAAAAAAATTTTTCCTGATTTGGAAGGATCACAGAACATATAAATGCTTGAATGCTGGCCATCCTGCACATGTGTAACTCAGAATGAAATTATGTATATTTGACAGGCTGACATGTGATTTTTTTTTAAAAATGTGATATATACATTAAAAAAAACTCTATATTTTTAAGAACAAGTAAAAACAAATGCAAAAAATATAGACATAGACAAATTATTTAAACAGTTTAAAAGCACATAAAAGTGATAAAAATTATCATAGAGCATTTCAAACTTCTTTAAAGCACCTCATTAGTAATGTAAATAAACACAAATTCATGATAAATAACATTATTCAACTTGCATTGTGAGCATGTGTCACAAACAGTTAACCTTGTAGGTGAACATTTGAATCAGTTTAAAATGGTAAATTCAGCTGAAAGTGATCTCGAGCTTCATTGATTGGAAATTTGGCTATTTGAGTGAATTATACCTCCACGAAAATATGATTCTTGCTTGTGTTGCAAATTTGATTTAATGACCTTGGCCATCTCAAAATCTGCAAAATGATTGGTTTCCGCAATTGTAAAGTTAGTTTCTTGAAATAAAAAGATTCTGGAGTTCTTTTATTCATATCGCCAAGGTATAGCTAGTCTCTCTGACATATATTGCATCACTCTGTTTATTCCTTTCTGCTGAGAACTGGGGTACTTGTAGTTAAAATTAAATAGGGAGCCTCTTATAAAGACTTCTGTGCAGGGTTGGCACAGTTTAAACCAATTGGTTTTAACCATGGTTTAAACCAACTGTTTTTTTCCCCCTCTCAAAAAATCAATTGGTTTTCTAGAAGAAATCTAATAACATTTCTCTTTTTTTTTTTTTTTTTTTTTTTTTTTTTTATAATTTACATATTCCAGATTATTGAATATAAATAATTTCTAATTTTAATAGTTTTTTTTCAGCAATAAGCATTAGATATAATGGGTTTAGGTCTTTTTTTTATGCATAGGATTAAAATCAGTATGTGTTGGTGATCATATCTATTTCTCTAAAGAAACAGCTTCAAACATGTAAATTGATCAAAGATAAAAAATATTCAATATTTAGTAGTATAAAATATTTTAATTTTAAAAAAATGCAGATTATTTAATGCAATGGATAACATAACATGATGATCTTTAAGATTTTGCTCAAGCTGTAAAAGAAACCTTTCTTTATTGAGGAGGTAATCTTGAAGAATTAACATAAAAATATGAAGTTGAATAAAAGAGAAATCAAAGATTGTATGCTAGTTATAGCATTTTAATAATAACAATCTTATTTATTTTTTTTCCTGTTATCTGCTGAATCTAAAGACCCAAAATGTTGACTACAAATTGTCACTCAAAAAAACCAAAATCCCAAGAAGTATTTGACATGTGTTATTTGCATAACTGTGTAAAATATTATATTTATCAAAATCCAAATTTATCTATATCAAAATGTTTATTTTTCAGAGTATTAATGTTTCACTGTGTAGAGCAGTTTATTCTTTAAACTTTGAACATAAGACTGTTTCTTAATACTATTTAAATTAAAATATGAATTTTTTCAATTTTTTAGATAAATTCACTGTGATTATTAGGTTTAATTTATTTTAAAATCAAGTTACACTTCTTATAATCCAAAATTTTCTATCTTTATCAATAAATATGCATGTTGATGTACTAAGAAAAGGTGTTTTAAAAAACCCCGCTAATAATAATAATAATAATAATAAAAAGGTTTGTTTAATAAAAAAGAAAAAAAAACAGTTTAAAAAAAATACTAGATTTCCTCTAATAAGTTTCTGTAATATGGTAGGGACGTGGATTGAAATCCAGTGTTTAGTAGTAACTTCTGATGAAGAAGAAGAACTATAGTTAACACATTAGTACAGCCATAAGATTATAACTATTATAATTGCTTTTCTATTTATCTATTTATGCATTAATTTATATATTTACTTTTATTAACATTACAATTTGTTCTTTCTTCCTCCCTTCTCCTTAAGAAACAAAACAAACTAATGAGTGCATGTGCAGCAGGGAAATATCTATCTATCACCTGTTATAAATAATTTCTGGAAAAAAATTAGAGTGTTTTATGCCTGCATTATGAATTGAACAGCGTATAAAGTGAAACTTGAAATGTGCCAAATAGCTATATAATGCATTGTATGGTTAATTTACTGGTGTTATAAAATCCTTTGATTTTCAGTGATGTTCTATAGTCAAGTTTCATACCCAGTGGATATGAACGGTACATAGAAGAAATTGCTGTAGCTCGAAATTGAATTTTCATTCAAATACACCATATTGAAGAAGTGAAAGTTAAATAAACTCACCTATAAATTTCAGCAAAGTAACTTGAATAAAATTTAATCATTTAAAACACTTTAATATATTCTTTATCTACACTTACTGAATTCAATGTAGAAAATCAACTATTTAAGTTGTTATTGTCCATAAGCTGTTAAATTTTTGTGCAAAGTTCTAAATAATTTACAGTGATGAGTGCTATGTGCTGTTTGCTTTCTGTATATTAGGATCACAAGTATAAAAAATGTGATTCAAATTATTTAAAAGTTTGAACACCTTTTCAGTTATTTGAAATAAAAAAGTGTCTATATATATATATATATATATATATATATATATATATATATATATATATATATATTGTCGGACTTGTAATTTTGTTTACTGACAAAAATACATGTAGTGAAACCTGTTTAAATTATGAATCAATGGACTGGGGAAATTTCGTATCTAGATCAAGATCCTATCTTGTATCTTATCCACGTATTTTTACTAGATTTCTTTTTCAGGGGATTGCAGATAATTCATATCTTAAGTGGAATCACATTTTAAATAGGCATATTTTAAATAAAGTTCACTGTATATGGACAGAATGCAATATAATATGCCCTGATTTTTCAGATAGATATAAGGAAATTCTTCTAATTTTATAGGTGAAAAACTGTGTAATGGGGGGATTTCATAATTGTTGGCATCTTTACTTTTAATATTTAAATGTGGAAACTATATTTTATTAGAATGTTTTTTGTTTCATTACAAGTTTATTTTCATATTATATGATTTTTAAGATGTTATTCCAGTTTTTTTCCCCCCTTACCCTATTCTTCAATTTTAAATCTTCTTCCATACCTTCCTTATTTATTTTATGTTTTATACATATTTGTTTATTTAAATTGTATTGTTGATTCCTAAAATGTATGGAAATTCCTTTTTGAAATTTCTTGAGTTTGTTTCAACAGAGCTTGATTGATTCCCCATTGATGGTTTTGCTTGATGTTTATATGACTTCTCCTTCAGAACATATGATTGATGATGTCTCACAAGTTCTGCACAAAGTAAGTTGTTATTTTAAATTAATGTTTCCACTAGGGTTTTTTTAAAGTTCAGTGTCCTGCTCTTTTAAAAATTAACTAAATGCTCATTGCATTAAAAAAAAAAAAAAAAAAAAAAAAAAAAAAAAAAAAAAAAGTGTTGTCCTAGTTGTACCAAGAGATCTTCTGTAAAAATCTTTCCTGTTCCAGTTAAACACATTTTTAAATCTGTTTGTCAAAAACTTGAAAAAAATTATAGAACCCTCCATTTGTTTTAGAGGGAAAATAAACAACAACAAGAATTTATTCAAATGTGACAATTTAATTTTATTTATTTACAATTCATAAGATCATTTGAAATAATATTATTATATTTTTCTTTCTGTTATTAAACTTATTAATACATGTAATAATGACCTTTAATATTAAATCAATGCCCTTTTTCTTTCTTGAGTAAAAACTAATTTTGATTTAAGAAGTATTGCATTATTGCTAAAATAATAATTTTACTTCAACCTTTTTTTTTTCTTTTTGTATTAATCAACATAAATTTCAAATCTTATACATTTTTTTTTTTTTTTTTTTTTTTTTTGGTTTTGGACAATTTACATGTATGCCATATACTTTTCTTCTTTCCCTTCATAATATTTTGTTGTATTGATATCAGTTTTTCTTTTTTCATATTTTTTTAAGTCTTTAGTTTTATTAAGCAGTATCTTTTTGATGAATAATAATAATCTGATTAAATATCCATCCCAAATATTTATGTTTTTTTATGTGGCATTTTATTTTCTTATTGGTAAGATGTTTTAGTTTAATATATTGTAATGTCAAGGAAAAATTGCAATTCTCAGTCATTTAACTATTATATTTACTCTCATATGCACATCCAGATTTTGACAGGGGAAAATGTAAAAAAGCTTTATATTATTATACAAGTATAATGCATAACATACTAGCAGAAGTTTGGAAATTCGGAAATTAAAAATTTTGTGAATTTTAAATCCTGGCCTTAAAATTGCCTAAATTACAGCATTTACTTGTGTATGTTGTGCTTCCTCACTACAAAATTAAAGCTTTCACAATAGGGAATTTTTTTTCATTTTAACTTTCCTTTATTGAAATAGTTTTTTGCTAGGATAAATTTACAGTTTACATGGTAGTTGTAGATACTTGCCATTATATGTTATGTTTTACCTTTATTTTCATTAGTCTAATAAAGATGATGATGAATTTCTGTTTGGTAACATTTTATTCTGTTTATTATTTAATTATGCCAATTTAACTAAAAATAACCTTTATTATTTTTATCCCCGGTTATTTTAATAGGAGAAACAGATATAATTTTTATGTATTTGGTCATGATATTCAAATTATGCTCATAAAAGTACAGTAGAAGCCCAAAATAATGTGATCCAATATACTGCGAATTTGGATTTAATGCAGGGAAAATATGTCCCCAGGAGAAAAAGAAATCAATTTCAGGGTAAATTTTGCTTTTAAAATTTCAGTGAAACACAATGAGGGATTTGCCATCTGCAGTTAGTGTATGCATCTGAATATCTCTGTTAACGATTTAAATGATTGGATAGAAATTGACAGCAGCAAAGCAATTTCTGAGGTTATCAAAAATCAGGATATTATGATGCTGTAACTCATAAAAATTGCTGAGAGCAAGATGATGATGATGAAATTGAAAATGATATGTTAATGAAAGACAACATTCCACATGCTAGTGAAGTCATTTCGCCATCAAGATAATTTTGTGGATGCAAAGGCAAGACTATTCAAATTGTGTTCATCTACTCCATCTTGCTAGTATGAAACAATGTACTAAAAAGAAATGAAATGTGTCAGTTTGCCAAACAACACTTATGGACCCTTTTAAAATAGTGTAAGATTAAGTTTTTGTTCAATGAAGGATAAAGTTAATTACATTTCACAAAGCAGGTGAGTGTTTGCATCATTTCATGTTGTACCATTTCTTTGACACCATTCCGATACACCGCGGTTACATTATAATGCTGGTGTGAAACATGTCTCCCAACAATCGCGTTATATCGGGCTTCTACTGTATCATTAATACTGCTGTTTTACTAATTACTTTCATTCACACAGTTTTATTATGAAATCTGTAAATTGGATGCTGTGACGTAGTCAGTCCTTTCACTCATTTGAAAAATGAAATATTCACGCATTATAATAATGCTCCCCCTAATCTAAAAATCATGAAAAATAATGTTTAAAAAAAAATCTTAATTTAAGATTGTTTATCATCAAGGTTACCTTTAGAGAAAAGGTTAAAATGCATTCATAGTTTTACATGGTTGCCGATATATTCCATGTATACCATGCACCTTTTTTTTTTTTTTTTTTTTTTTTTTTTTTTACATTGATAACTTTTCAGTCTATATAATGTTTATAGATGGCATTTACCTTATCACTTTAATAAACACTAGTGATAAATGAAAATTTATGTTAACATTAAAGGAAAAATGAATCTCTCTTGTCATCCTGAGCGTCATATGAGGCTCCTACTTCAAATTGCAATATTTGAAAGAAAAAAAAAAGACAGTTTTTTTGTTTGTTTGTTTAATTACACCATTAAATCCTTTAGAATGCACAGGAGGCTTTTAAATAGTTGCATTAATCATACTACTTAGATGCCAGTACTCTATAATTTCAAGCATTATTTACAATTGTTGCTTTAATGTTTTAGAAGAGAAATGAACTAATTTTTTGAGCAGTTTTATTTTTTGAATTGGGTAATTTTTTTGTGAGGTAAAAAATGTTTTATTATTCTGTAACCTTTCTATAATTTTAAATATGTGCATACTTTCCAATTAATTTTAAACATAACAAATTCCTTTAAAAATATGGAAGTGTTTTAGGTTCAAGAAAAAATAAATAAATAAATAAATAAAAATTAAATAAAGCATCATTACCCCCCCCCCCCCCCCAAAAAAAAAAAAAAAAAAAAAAAACTTAATGAATAAAAAAATTGTAAGGATTAAGTGATTGTAGTAAAAATAAAAGAGTTTTATATCAGTTAATGAAGAAAAAAAATGTCCTATTAAATGGGTCCATGAGTATAAAGATAGGATGTCTAACCACCTGGAAAATTTACATAATTTGGTAAAGTCATTGAATTTTATATGAACTGGGAAAGTTAGAGAAATTTACCACTTTTGAGGAAAAGTCAGGGAAATTTAAAACTTTGAGGATGAATAACAAAAATTTGAAACTTTGAAGAATAAACTAGGAAAAAAAATTACTATTATAAAACTAAGAATTTAAAACTGCAGTGCCAGAAATGTCAAATTTTTTCTTGATAAATAGTGTAAAGAGAATTTAAACCTGCCATTCAAATAGTTATGTATACTCCTTTTCAACCTTTCTTTTAAATTCAGAAATTTTCAATTTAAGTATTAGCGGAACGTTGCATTGGATGTTGTTGAATTGATTAGATGTCTCTGTCTGTTTATTTATCTTTGTTTTAGAACTGAACATTTGATAGTTTAATTTATCGAATATTTATTAGAGGAAAAGGTCCAAATACCAGCTGTCACTGTTGTTTTCAATTTAGATCCTGCAATTTTTAAAATTAGTAAAGGAAAAAGTTACAGCAGTGTACTTTGACATGTTTTACAACTGCTTAAAGAGCAAAAAATCAGTTAAAAAGTTGTTTCCGTTTATAAAATGCAAAATTCAGAAGGTATGCAAATTTTGAGTTTTGAAAATGGGGTGTAAATATTAACTACCTGAGGTTTTTTTTTTTTTTTTTTTTTTTTTTTTTTCAAAAGAATCACACAAATACTGCTAATTTTAATACTTTAGCAATAAAAACATTGTGTAAATAAATTTTATTGATTAATAACTTTTCTTATGCACCGAAAATATATGCAATTTTTCATTAAAAAGCATTTTTGTCAAACTTACAAAAATCTTGATGACCATCTCCACCAGTATTCTTTACATTACATTTTTAGTTTTGTTTTTTAGCATGTAAAACAAGCTAAAGAAAGCTTGCTGCTTTAGATAAATATTTTAATGAAAAAAAAGCACAAACTTACTAATCACTCTCTGTGTTGGTGCAGTTACTATGGAACCACATATCGAATTAACATTGAACCAAGAGTCACCTCCCGCCATCTTGTCTGAAAGCACCTGCTCAAAAGATAAAAATTGCATCATGTCACTTTCTTTAAATCCAATTTTTGCCCTATCGCTTATTTTTTTCTCTTATTTACCTTCATAATTTTCCCACTTTCACTTCACATTTATTGCAAACAATTTTGGAGTGTCCAACAGAATTTTTTTGAGAAGTAATTCAGTAACTAGTTGTTGGGTTCTTTTTATTAAACATCTGCAACAGATCATTACTTTAATTAATTGCAACTTCTGCTCAGCAAATTATACTTAGTTAATATAGATCAATAAATATTCTTCAGCTTTATTAAAGAATTTAATGAGATCTGGGTCAAATTTCCAATCACATGAATCTTGTTGTTGATTTAATTAAATAAACTAGTAGCTTATATAAAAAAATGAATTAATTAAGTTAAGATTACACCAGTTCACACTAAGAAATCACTAAATGAACAAACTAAAAGACAAATTAAAACGATAAAAAGGATAAACACAAATATTATTTAAGATTCTTTAAAATTTAATGAATACAAGTAATTAAGAAAGAACACAGCAAGATTCTCAATCTGACCCAGTCTCAAGTACTAAACCTTGATCTGCAGTAGAACCCAACATTTATCAATGTTGATTCCTGAGATATTAAACTCATACTAATAATTTTAAAATACAAGATTCAATCTGACATTACAAAAGAGAAGAGAAAGACCCTGAAATCCTTCTTATTTTCAAGAAGGCAAAGAAAGATATAATTTTGAAAAACACTAAAACACTAGAAATAATCAAAATAAACACCCCAGAAATCAACAATGATATTTTTGACCAATTTCGTATAGTGTTAGTACATCTGCTTTAACTTCTCCATTTTTTTTTTCTCTTTTTTTTTTTTTTTTGTTTATAAGATAAGTTAATTCATTTAAAATCAAGTGAATTTCTTAACAGTTTTTGCTTTT
Source organism: Maratus speculifer (assembly GCA_964019185.1). NCBI lineage: Eukaryota > Metazoa > Arthropoda > Arachnida > Araneae > Salticidae > Maratus > Maratus speculifer. The sequence continues at coordinate 245,037,058 of OZ025295.1, read as the reverse complement.
AAAAAAAAATCTATTACTTAGTCAAGTATCTTTGCTCAGTTTAAGCTAAAAGTATATTAATTAATCCGAGCTAATATAATTTCCGGTCTGATAAGTTATTTAAAAATTCTAAATAAAAAAAAGGTAATGGTTGATAATTATTTTTACTTCCAAACATTCAAAGAAACTACTTTAATTTTATGGTATTACAAAACTTAGTATAGTTATTTCGATACTACAGAGGTTAAAATTCAAATAAATTAATATCAAGGTAGGATAAATAAAAAAAAAAAAACTAAAAAACTATACTAAAGCATATCCTTTATATACATTCTCCTTTATTTAATTTAACATAAAAAAAAAAAAAAAAAAAAAAAAAAAAATCTGAATTCACTAATACAACTTTTGTTGTAAGCATATGGAAATACTAAATCACTACAAGATTAATCACTAGGATAAAAATCGTTTAAGATTAAATACAGAATATATCTCTTACCAGCAGCTGAATTCTTTCATTTACCCATTTTGGGTATTTTTCATTTATATGATGGACAACAGTACACAAATCTTCCATGCACCAGAGCAACAGTCTCTACGCAGAATAAATTCTTTAATTTTACCATTTAGGGTATTTTTCATCTATATGATGGACAACAGCACACAAATCTTCCATGCACCAGAGCAACAGTCTCTACGCAGAATTCCCAGTGTCTATACTCAGTTTAAGCAGCAGCTGAATTCTTTCATTTACCCATTTTGGGCATTTTTCATTTATATGATGGACAATAGCACACAAGTCTTCCATGCACTAGAGCAGTCTTGGACGACTACTGACTCGTGTTAACAGCCATTTGCTGTCAAAGGCAATTTATTCCGCTACTCTTGGTGAAGGTTAGTTCGGAAGGGACATTCTTTCCCGGCAAGCTCCCGGCTCTCTGCGGCAGGTAGCACTTTTTCTTGCCTTACACTTGGAGTGCTTTAGTCTTAGACCGCTGGGAGACAAAACTTATGCGCTTCTTCAACTAGATGCTCTCCGTACGAAGCTTTGACCAGGACTCACTTTACTTTCAAAAAACCAATTGCACGTCCCTCTGCAAATCAAAAGGGGCATCAAAAACTAGGAAGACTAATGCTTTCCCCTTTCTCTCCTGTTCCTAGAGTCCCTCTCATTGGCCAATGCAATAGTCACCCTCTCTCATGACCAAATATGGTCATCGCCCGCGTCCCCTACTCTCAATCACGTGGTCAGATAGCAGGGACAGCTGTCTCTAAGTTTTGCACCTGCTTGCAAATCAGTGCTCGCCGATAACCGTGAATTGGCACTATTATCTCAGATCGGTCATAAAATAACTTTAAGGGTCTGGGAAAACATCTACTCCGCCTCAAATGACAGTCAACGTTTGTCATGGGTTATAAAATTTTAGGGTACTATTCATTCACGTACGCAAGCAATAAACTATGCGTGTGGGCCAATTTTTAACAAGGCTGAATATATGCCCTTTACAAGCAAGCCAGAAGCTACTCTTCTTCGAAAAAATTAACAAAGGACCACTTTACTCAAATAGTACAATTATTCCAGGACAGTAAAAGCATTCGTACGAACGGGTGTTATTTACGCTAGATAAGGGACTGGGAAGCTTTCACTTTCATTCACAACAATGCCTTTATTCTCGTGAGAACGATCATAAAAATAAATAGAAGAAAGGAAATGTCCAGGGTTTCGCTACTAAGAAAAAAAAGAAGAATAATTTTAAATATGAGATACATAAAGCATTATAAAAAACCGTATTAAAAATATCTTAACAAGAGTTCTTTTTAAATTTGGAATATTAAAATAATTTATACAAAAAAAAATATTACTAAAAAAAAACATAACAAGAGCTCCCCCTCGTTGAAAAAAAAATAAACATTATTAGTTTTGAACAAAAACAAGAATTTTATTTTTTTAGCTAAATGACCACATAAGGTCAGTCAAAGAAAGTCCTAAAAAAATTTAAAATTAAATCCAAAATGAAAGAAAAGATTAAATAAAAAAAAACAATGCAGTACCCCGGTTGAAAAGTAGGATAAAGATAATCGCCTAGAACAGATCAGACGACGACCCGAAAAGTTGATACCCTCACCCTACTAAGCTACCACACCAACTCTGCACACCGGAAATGCTAAGTTGAAGATTGGGCAAAACATCTAGAAGTTAAACATATACTAGGGCCTAAGATGCTATTAAAATCTACATTATATACCTGGCATACTTAATTAAATCTCCACACCTGCTATACCGTCAAGAATACCAACACACTGGGATATCCCTATCTGCTAACACCTCTGTAAAAAGAAAAAAAAAATATCCCTAAAAAAAATTTCTACAAGTAGAATGCAAGGAAGAGTTGTCCAGTGAATAAAAAAATTAATTTTTTTAAAAATTTTGAATCCTGTGAGCAGGATAGAGCCAAAGGACCGAAACAGTCAATTTCAGAAAAAAAACAATAGATATACTACTTGGCAGCTGTAGGTATCACAAATATATACATATAATAGCACGATAACATTTTGTATACACATACACAAAACAAAAATAGCAATAACCTTTCAGTACATCTATAGGGTACACATAAAAAAAAACAGTACTAATACCTGTTTATATTCAGTGGCATAACATGTGCATATAAACAAAAAAAAAAAAAAAAACAGTTCAATGACTTGTAACGGTGACACAGTATTACATAAGTGTATGGGCATTTTATAATCACAGCATTATAATTATATAGGCTACCTTGTGTAGCCTAGACTGATAATTGTCTGCCTTAGTTATTATCAATGGGTAAATGTTCCATATACTAATAGTAACTAAAAAAAAATTTCATAAAATGCTACACATAATACTTAAAATGAACTGATAATTTCACAAGAGAGTTCGCCAATTTCATTGACAAGTACCACTAATTTTTTTTTTTTTTTTTTTTTTTTTTTTTTTTTTAAATACCCAATTTACACAAACAATGGGTATATTGTTAGAAAAACCACATGAAATAACAAAACAGACTATATAAACAAACTATATACATATATAATACATCTAGACCAGATAATATATCTGTGGGCTGTGGGGTGTACACTACCTGTATCTTAAATCCCCACTTCCCAAATAGAGAACTAGTATCAAAAATATCCAAAAAAAATACAAAGTTAAAAGAACTGCAAAAAAAGATAAAAATAAAAATAAAAGATGAACTACATTCCTAACAGTACCTATACTATATACAAAAAGGGGACAGTAGGAATACGCAAGCATCACATGTACTGCTACCAAATCTCTACTCCAAAATTTCCTGACCCGAAATCTCTCTAAGTCCCCAAAATTAGCGCTAAAACCCGCTAAAAAATAAAAAAAAAGAACACATATAGGGGGCGGAGCACTTACATGGTCCTAATCTATCGAAATAATCCATAAATCACCGAGAGAAAACACGGAACTGGCGGAAATCCACATTAAATAACAGCGGAACCAAATCAAAACAAACGATATCGAGGCTCGAAAATTACTTAAATTTTAGCTAACTCGCGCATAAAACCTTCCTAAAATAACTAAAATCATAAGTATTTATATACAATCTAAAAAAAATAAAGTTAAACCGCCCTAAAATTTATAATTCGGTCGCGAATCCCTTTTTCGAAACGCATACCCAGTTCTCGGAATCGAATACGATTTGTTCTGCCTAGATAAACAGACGCCATTACGATTTCGCGAACGACTCACGCGCTCCGAATCATTAGGCGTTCCTACCTGCCTTACTCCCTCACAGCTATCAGCGCTCGCTATTATTTCCGTATTTTCCCGTGCTTCTGAGAGCAACCCACCAACCGTTTCCTCGCTACGCTCTTGTCGTCTGCTCGTAGATTGCACTGCAGGTTGGCTGGTTCCTTGACATGGAATGGGAGGGGGAAATCTATTTATGAATCGATTCCTTTTCCTTCGCGTAGTGAAATCGAATTGAGAATGATTCGAATCATTCGTAGTTGGTATGAGAGTTTGGCGTTTGTTTTGGTCTACAATATCGTCTCCATTTTGCTCATTTACACCTGAAATATGCCTATCTTTAAATAAAGTGAGGCGGTCTACATGGACAATTTGAGTTTTAGAAGGATTAGCAATTAATGCTATCTTAAAATTAACTTCACTGAGCTTCTCAATTATAGTAAATGGGCCGTTATTTAATTTCGACAATTTTTTTGTATTGCCGGCAGTGATAGATGGGTTAAATAACCACACTCTATCGCCTACTTTTAAATCCTTAACGACTGCAGTTTTTTCTCTGTACCTTTCCTGGCTTTCAGACACCTTAACTAAATTATCATGCACCTCAGCATATACCTTTTGGAGTGCGGGTATTAATAATTCACAAAAAGATGGGGCGTCGTTATAACTAAACCTCGGCGACTGCGAAAATAGATTATATGGTAGATTTAAGTTTCTGCCATATAAAACTGCTGCGGGGGTTAATTTAGTCGAAGAATGCACAGCCGAACGCATCGCTAATAGGGCAAATTTTAGTTTAGTATCCCAGTCTGACTGGTTCTCATTTACAATGTGACTGAGTGCGTTTTTTAAAGTTTTATTCTGCCGTTCAATCTGTCCATTCGAGGCCGGATGAAAGGCGGATGTAGTTATATGTTTAATACCGAACATTTTATATACATGCTCAATCGCTTCCGATATTAAATTTCTTCCATTATCAGTCGCAATATACACAGGAGCGCCATAACGTGAAATGAAATCGGCAAGTGTATCTGCGATAACATCCGACGTGGTAGAGCTAACAGCATAGGCCTCTGGCCATTTAGTAAATGAGTCTATATACGTAACAATATGGGTGTTACCAGAAAACGTGACCGGTAATGGGCCAATTAGGTCTAGGTGAACTTTGTTCATGGGAAATTCAGGTGTAGGCATCCGTTGAAGGGGTGCCTGCTGATCTGGTTTATACGCTCTCTTCTGCTGGCAACTAATACAAGACTCTACTAGATGCTTGACATCGGCCGACATTCCGGGCCAGTAAAAGTGCTCCCGGATGCGGTCAATCGTTTTCTTAAACCCTTGATGACAAGCCGCTAGAGAATCGTGTGTTAGAGCGAACACTTGCTCAATCATATCCCTAGGAACTACTAATTTAATAGGATTGTTTATTACACTCGAATCTCTGGTGTCCTCACATACAAGAATATCATCTCTAAAAAAAAACTTCATGTATTTAGGTGCTATATCTATATTTTTGTCTAATTTTCTAGCTATTTCACAACATTTCTTATCAATTTTTTGTAATTCACTAATTTTCTCAATTAAGTTTGAATGGGGAACAAAAGTAGTTTCTTTTTCTACTTGAATACAAAAATTACTCTTACTAATCTCAGGTGATTCATCAATTTTAGCAAATCTAGATAGAAAGTCTGCTACACTATTGCATTTCCCTTTAATATATTTAATAGTAAAATCAAAATCTGAAAGAGTACATACCCATTTGGCTATACGTGAAGTGGGGTCATGAATCTTTAACATAAAAGTAAGTGGTGCATGATCAGTAAAAATGTTAAAATGAGTGTTAGCTAGATAACACTTAAAATGACTAGTTGCCCAAACCAGAGCGAGAAGTTCTCTCTCAGTGGCAGAATATCTTGTCTCTGCACCTTTTAGTCGCCTACTGGCAAACGCCACTGGATGAATTTTATTTTCATCATCCAATTGTGACAAAACAGCACCCAGTGCTTCTCCACTCGCATCTGTATATAGATAAAATTCTTTAGTAAAATCAGGCAATACTAGGCACGGTTTAGATATTAAAGCCTTTTTTAAATCTTCAAATTCCTCCTGGGCTTCTTTTGTCCAGGCAAAATGTCCAGTTTCCTTAGTCAAATCGATTAAATTTAATGCCCTTTTTGTGAAGTCAGGTATGAAACGCCTATAGAATGATAGGGTTCCAATAAAAGACCTGACACCTTTTCGATTAGTAGGTGGTTGTAATTTTTCTATTATCTCAATATTTTTATTAACCGGGGATACTTGCCCGCTATTAATTTCAAAGCCAAGATACTGTATTTTATTCGAAAGAAAATTACATTTACTGGGCTTAAGTTTCAGTTTATGTTGTCTTAGTCTATCAAATACTAATTTAAGTTTTTCAAAATGGGATTCTACATCGGACGAAGCAATGACAATATCATCTATATACACTAAAATTCCTAGATTTCCTAAATCTCCAAAAATGGCATTCATTAGCCTCTGAAAACTATTGCCTGAATTGGACAACCCAAAACAATTTCTATTCCACTCAAAAAGACCTTTATGCGTGATAATAGCAGTTTTATGCCTGTCTTCGGGTCTTATGACCTGTTGGAAAAAGCCACTAGTTAAATCTAGTGTTGAAAAAAATTTAGCTCCACTTAACGCATCAACAGAGTCAGTAATGTTTGGGATAGGATATGCATCTTTGACAAGATTCTTGTTAAGTTTACGAAAATCAACAGCTAACCTATAAGAACCATCTGCTTTTTCTACAAGAATAACTGGTGAAGCAAATTCAGACATAGACGGGGAAATAATTTCAGCTTGCAGTAAAATATTAAGTTGATCTTCCATTTCCTGGCGTAATTTATATGGGACTCTATAAGCTTTGGATTTTACAGGTTTATCAGAGGTTAAGTTTACAACATGGGGTATGGTATTACAGCCTGGTAAGTCTAGGACAGAAGCTGCAAACACATCTTTATTTTGGTCTAAAAATTCTTGCATTTTAGATTTTAAGGGGGGGTCTAGATGGCTTAAATCAATATCAGAGCTCCAAGTGAGATCAGCGTGATCAAAGTCAGCTATTGGAGTGGTTAAATTTACATTACAAGTTATATTATTATTATTTAAGGGTATATTAGATTTATCTACACATTTCTGCATTTTAGCAACATAAGTATTTTTTCCTAGCTTAACAGTTTTATCCGAAAAATTAGCAAGCGAAACAAAAAGGCCATGTTCTGGAGTACAAATGGCTCGAGAAATAAGAAGCCCTTGGCTTAAATTCTTCGCTAAAGGTTCTAATATTAGTACATCTTTATCTTTTATAAAATTATTTCTATTACATTTAACTTCAGCTATTAATTTTGACTGGGGGGGAACAGAAATTCTCTCGCATAAAATAGCTAAGGAAATACTTTCACTATTCCTGTTATTATCATTATCAGCAATGCCTAAGTCATTAGTCTGATTTGCTGTATTTACTAACTCATTTTCATTATCCTCAGATATGTAAAGATTTTCATGAACATAGATTGAATTTTCCTGTATAATTTGACTCGCTGATTGCTGGCTAAGGTCTAAAGGCACATTATTCTCATTAATTTCACACTCATTAGTACTTGAGTTACTCCCTGGTATACTTTGCAAACAAAAAACCTGAGTAATTTCACTTTCTGACTCTTTCGCATTAAATGTTATGCTTGAGTCTACCCTTTCCTCCATAATGGGATACCTATTACCCTGAACCGTCTCATTTCCACTACCCCGATTCCCAAATTTTTCTTTTACACATTCCTTACTCTTTTTGTTTACACTTTTCCTAGGAGTACTCCTATTACTACACTTACTTCTCTGTTCACTATCAGAACTTTGCCTGCCTTTAGATTGCACATTACAAGTATTTACATAATTATTCTCTAAACCTATACTATTTACACTGACACTATTTACAACATTTTTTTCTCTAGAATTTTTCACAGGTGAAACATTTGACATATGGCTCTCTACTATTTGCTTACACTGCGTTTCAGTAGGGACATCTAAAACCACATTGTTATTTTTACAATTGATTACAGCCTGATATTTACTTAAAAAGGGCATCCCCAAAATTACACTAAACTCATCGGCCAACTTACCGTGGACAATAAAAAACTCAGACTGACATAATAAATTATTAAATTTAAAATTTAAGGAAATTTTATGGTTTAAAAGCACTCTCTCGCCAGTCACCGTTAAAATAGGGGTATTGCACTCTACAATTTCATAAGAGTCCAAATCATTAAGTATTGTATTACTTAAAATATTTATAGCAGATCCTGTATCACACAGCGCATTAAGAAACACATTATTTACATTTATGAAGACAGTAGGTAAATGATAAGACTGGGGTGAAAACATACTAAAAATAATTGGGAGGTCTAGAGGCCTTGATGGAGACGATTCGACCAAATCGACACCAGCCCTTACCTGTTTAAAGAATTGTTTTGATTATTCCCTTCACTAATTGAGCTTTGAACATTCTCGCTTTCTATATTTACACCATTATCATTATTTCTATTCCCTCTACCTCTGTAATTATTATATCCTCCCCTGCGATTTTGGTGGGACTGAGAATAACTACCCCTACCTCTTCCTCTAAAATTCTGAAAGTTCCCTCTATTAGCATTTTGGTTTTGTGGGCAAAATCTGGCTATGTGCCCAGTTTGGGAACACACGTAACAGATTATTTCTCTATACTGAGGCCTCTCAGTAGTGTGAAAGTCTCTTTGCTGATTGCTACCCTCTAAAAATCTCTCTAATTTACTAGTAAGAGCTTCTACCTGCTCCCGCAGTTTACTAATCTCCTGCTCTGACTGATTAGGGTGACTTGGCTGGATAGCAGCACATGCAACACTTTGCTGGGCAATTTGGGGGAAAAAAGGGTTGATATTCTCTACCTGCATGTTATATAAAGGATTAACACTCTTTAATGCTTTTTCCTCAAGGAGGGCAAATTCTAAAATTTCAACAGGTGTCTTAGGGCACCTAGTTATAACTCCTCTTCTTATCTCAGGAACTAAATTACTTAATAACATAGAATGCAGTAGAGCTTCCCTGCTTTTATCAGCAACATTCTGTTCTACACCCTCCACTACTAATGCTTTAAGGGACAAATCATATGCTCTGTCGTAAAATTCCTGAACAGGCATATGGGGATTTTGTTTAAAATTCAAAAATTGGGTCAAAGCAATATCAGGGGCTAGCTCTTGCGTATATCTCTCTTTAAGTACTTTAATTATTTCTACAGTTCCCTTAGTGCGGTGCAATTTATATATCCTAGCAGCATTCCCACTTAATCTACTTAGTAGGGCAAATTTTTTTTCATCCTCTGACCAATTAAAGAACTCGGACAACTGCTCATACTTTTCTAAAAATGCGGAAAATGAGCAAGAGTTGCCTTCGCCACTAAAAGGGGGAATAAGACTGACATTCTCGATCAATGCGCTCTTTTTCTGAATAAGAGCGAGCTCCTTGAAATGCTGATTTTCTGTCATTTTTAGGCAAAACTTCACACCGAATTAAAAATAAAATAATAGAAAATAAAGTAATTTAACTGCTACTTAATTCTCAGATGCCCAAGAAAGAGAGAAAAAAAAATAAATAAAAAATACATAAATACATAACTTATATTGGCATATAATTTACTCAGTAAGCCCAAACACTCATTTAAATGTAAATATGACAGTAAAAAATTTCAAAATAAATAGTTTTTTGAAAACCCGGTAAAATTGCCTAACTAAAAAAAAAACATTTGAAATTAGTAAGTTATGTACACCCCTATTGGTTATGCGTAACATACACTAAAATAATCAAACATAATACACAATAAAATCACAAAACACATATATTTTCATTTCGTTTCACTCTTAATATAGTAAATATATATCAAAATTTAGGCTATTGTTGTAACAAATAGGCTCTACTTCATAGTACTATTTTTATACTTATTGTGACACAATAATCAGGCTTTTCACACACGGCATCATTTATTTTGTTGGGTTCTTTTTATTAAACATCTGCAACAGATCATTACTTTAATTAATTGCAACTTCTGCTCAGCAAATTATACTTAGTTAATATAGATCAATAAATATTCTTCAGCTTTATTAAAGAATTTAATGAGATCTGGGTCAAATTTCCAATCACATGAATCTTGTTGTTGATTTAATTAAATAAACTAGTAGCTTATATAAAAAAATGAATTAATTAAGTTAAGATTACACCAGTTCACACTAAGAAATCACTAAATGAACAAACTAAAAGACAAATTAAAACGATAAAAAGGATAAACACAAATATTATTTAAGATTCTTTAAAATTTAATGAATACAAGTAATTAAGAAAGAACACAGCAAGATTCTCAATCTGACCCAGTCTCAAGTACTAAACCTTGATCTGCAGTAGAACCCAACATTTATCAATGTTGATTCCTGAGATATTAAACTCATACTAATAATTTTAAAATACAAGATTCAATCTGACATTACAAAAGAGAAGAGAAAGACCCTGAAATCCTTCTTATTTTCAAGAAGGCAAAGAAAGATATAATTTTGAAAAACACTAAAACACTAGAAATAATCAAAATAAACACCCCAGAAATCAACAATGATATTTTTGACCAATTTCGTATAGTGTTAGTACATCTGCTTTAACTTCTCCATTTTTTTTTTCTCTTTTTTTTTTTTTTTTGTTTATAAGATAAGTTAATTCATTTAAAATCAAGTGAATTTCTTAACAGTTTTTGCTTTTAAAAAAAAATCTATTACTTAGTCAAGTATCTTTGCTCAGTTTAAGCTAAAAGTATATTAATTAATCCGAGCTAATATAATTTCCGGTCTGATAAGTTATTTAAAAATTCTAAATAAAAAAAAGGTAATGGTTGATAATTATTTTTACTTCCAAACATTCAAAGAAACTACTTTAATTTTATGGTATTACAAAACTTAGTATAGTTATTTCGATACTACAGAGGTTAAAATTCAAATAAATTAATATCAAGGTAGGATAAATAATAAAAAAAAAAACTAAAAAACTATACTAAAGCATATCCTTTATATACATTCTCCTTTATTTAATTTAACATAAAAAAAAAAAAAAAAAAAAAAAAAAAAACATCTGAATTCACTAATACAACTTTTGTTGTAAGCATATGGAAATACTAAATCACTACAAGATTAATCACTAGGATAAAAATCGTTTAAGATTAAATACAGAATATATCTCTTACCAGCAGCTGAATTCTTTCATTTACCCATTTTGGGTATTTTTCATTTATATGATGGACAACAGTACACAAATCTTCCATGCACCAGAGCAACAGTCTCTACGCAGAATAAATTCTTTAATTTTACCATTTAGGGTATTTTTCATCTATATGATGGACAACAGCACACAAATCTTCCATGCACCAGAGCAACAGTCTCTACGCAGAATTCCCAGTGTCTATACTCAGTTTAAGCAGCAGCTGAATTCTTTCATTTACCCATTTTGGGCATTTTTCATTTATATGATGGACAATAGCACACAAGTCTTCCATGCACTAGAGCAGTCTTGGACGACTACTGACTCGTGTTAACAGCCATTTGCTGTCAAAGGCAATTTATTCCGCTACTCTTGGTGAAGGTTAGTTCGGAAGGGACATTCTTTCCCGGCAAGCTCCCGGCTCTCTGCGGCAGGTAGCACTTTTTCTTGCCTTACACTTGGAGTGCTTTAGTCTTAGACCGCTAATCATTCCACTGCTCACGGTGAAGGCTAGATCGGAGGGGACATTCTTTCACGGCAAGCTCTCGGCTCTCTCCGGCAGGTAGCACTTTTTCTTGACTTACACTTGGAGTGTGTTGTCTTAGACTGCTAATCATTCCACTGCTCACGGTGAAGGCTAGATCGGAAGGGACATTCTTTCGCGGCAAGCTCTCGGCTCGCTCCGGCAGGTAGCACTTTTTCTTGACCTACACTTGGAGTGTGTTGTCTTAGACTGCTAATCTCGAAGAACTCTTCTGGCCTCCCCTCTCCCAGATTAAAAACAGGGGAGGGGGGGAGACAAAACTTATGCGCTTCTTCAACTAGATGCTCTCCGTACGAAGCTTTGACCAGGACTCACTTTACTTTCAAAAAACCAATTGCACGTCCCTCTGCAAATCAAAAGGGGCACCAAAAACTAGGAAGACTAATGCTTTCCCCTTTCTCTCCTGTTCCTAGAGTCCCTCTCATTGGCCAATGCAATAGTCACCCTCTCTCATGACCAAATATGGTCATCGCCCGCGTCCCCTACTCTCAATCACGTGGTCAGATAGCAGGGACAGCTGTCTCTAAGTTTTGCACCTGCTTGCAAATCAGTGCTCGCCGATAACCGTGAATTGGCACTATTATCTCAGATCGGTCATAAAATAACTTTAAGGGTCTGGGAAAACATCTACTCCGCCTCAAATGACAGTCAACGTTTGTCATGGGTTATAAAATTTTAGGGTACTATTCATTCACGTACGCAAGCAATAAACTATGCGTGTGGGCCAATTTTTAACAAGGCTGAATATATGCCCTTTACAAGCAAGCCAGAAGCTACTCTTCTTCGAAAAAATTAACAAAGGACCACTTTACTCAAATAGTACAATTATTCCAGGACAGTAAAAGCATTCGTACGAACGGGTGTTATTTACGCTAGATAAGGGACTGGGAAGCTTTCACTTTCATTCGCAACAATGCCTTTATTCTCGTGAGAACGATCATAAAAATAAATAGAAGAAAGGAAATGTCCAGGGTTTCGCTACTAAGAAAAAAAAGAAGAATAATTTTAAATATGAGATACATAAAGCATTATAAAAAACCGTATTAAAAATATCTTAACAAGAGTTCTTTTTAAATTTGGAATATTAAAATAATTTATACAAAAAAAAAATATTACTAAAAAAAAACATAACATAGTATTGTTGTTGAAGACTTAGGGCTATTGTTACTTTATTTCTTATTGCAAAATGAGATTGGACATATTTCTAAACTATTTAAATTAATTTATTTTCCTCCTCTTTAAGTAGAATAAATTTAGAGAGGTAGCCGGTATTTGGACCACTGCTATGTTTAAGTTAAAACCGATATTATTCATCTACATATTTAAATGGTAATATATAGCTAAATAATGTCTAGAAAATAACTTAATCATCAATTCAAGCTAATATATGACAAGTTTTTTTTTTTTTTTTTTCTTAAGGGAGAAACACATGTTTGAAAAACTTTTAATGTCCCAAATTTTGTTGTTTCGACACTTATGGTTTTATTGTTTGTAAATGAGATAGGTTTCAGTGACATATTTATTGCTCAAAACTTTCTTCTCTCAATTAATTTTTCAAACTCTACCTACCGTTGCTGGGTTGCACTCAGAACGCCTAGTAGCCAGTATTTTGACCCTCTCCTTCCTCTACTTGTATAAGATGTGTTGAAACAATCTATATTTTACTGTGGCCAATGTGACAAGAATTTCATCCTGCTTGGACAAAGTGGATAAAATTGGATGATAAAAGTGCATACAGAACCATCCTTAGGGGTGTGCAACAGGTGCAGCCGCATTGGGTCTAATGCCTAGAGAGGCCTCACTCCTGTACACAAAATAGTTTTTCTTTAGTAAAAAGAAGACAGTATAATTGAAAATCTTTAATATAAATTTATAATTTTATTTAAGAAAAGATAGTAGTCTTGACATAAAATATAGCCTATGTTAGACGAGGGACTTTCACCATCAATTTGCCATCATTACTTTTGAAATTGGTTCAGCAATTCCATAAATTACACCTACAAACACACAAACAAATGCTACTCATTTATAATAACATAGGGGATCGAATCCTGATTCTCCATGTCACAATATATAGGTGAAAACCATTCTTTTTTATTTATAATATAGCAGATAAAATTATGCTAAGAGTTTTAAAGGAAAGAGCCTCGCAAAACCCTTGCACCCAGCCTCGCTTTAAGTCTTCCTCCATAAGGACGGCTCGGAGTGCATATATTTAGTATGTAAAATGTTCAATAATTTGAAAATTTTGCAAGAATTTGTTCAACTATTAAGTTTTTGTTATTTCAAAATCAATAATGAAAGTTCCACTCTCATCTTCACAACTTTTAGGATTTTTGTATATATTAGATTACAAAACCTCGATACTTGGAATATTTCCCCTAGAACCTGGAAAAGTCAGTGAAATTTGCTGCTGATCTGAAATAGGCACCTTGTAAAAAAAAATTTCAAAAATAATTCATGATAGTTGCTAGATTTTGCTTTAAAGCTAAAAAATATATCAAGTAAAACTGAAATAAATTCTCTTTATCATCAGTAAAATGCTTTAGAATTTTTTTTGAGCCACATTCCAGGTTTTTATAAAAAAGTTGTCAATAAAGTCAAGCTTTGTGTTTCATAAAGACAAAAGCATCTAGTCACTCTTCTATGTCAATTGCTGCAAATGTAGTGAAGAAAGAAGCACAAACAGAAATTAACTATGAAAGGAATGTATGCAAAATATCTCTTCCTCTGATAGACTTTGTACATTTGTGTTGTTAAATCAAGTATTGAAAGACACCATCCACAAACATTGGTTTTGGAAAGTTTTGCAAGAGGTGTTAGATAAAATTGATATAACTATTATGTACTTTCATGAAAATTTTGAGTCCGATCTTTGGTCAAGAGTCAAAACTGTTCAATAAAGTCAGACTGTTGTTAAAGATATGACATTTATATTTAGAAATTAACTGTGAAAATCATTTCATAAAGTTTGAACAATTTTCTGTAATATTCTTTCAAAAGTAAGCAAATTGATTGTAGACTCTAAAAAGTCACAACATGATTGATGGTTCCAAACAAGCAGTTGCTTTGTATTTTCTGCTTGCTTATATGTTTTTCCTGGCGATAACTCTTTGACACAATGGAAAATCTACCACTAAGCTGACTGTTTATTTGGAACCATTCAATGTTATGAGACATCACACTTTTAGTTGCTAAATTCAGTAATGTAAACTGTCATGGTTTGGACAAAAGTATTCAATTTGATCATTCGCTTTGTGTATATGCTATTACTTTCCTATAAAGATACTCTATGGAGCATCAACACATTTATCCAACATGGATAAATGTGCTCCATTGGAGTATCCATAATGGTATACTAAAATGGTCTCCATTTGGATGGCATAAGAAGGAAAGAAGCACATTTCACAATGCCATAATTTGTCATTGCACACATGTTTGGAGAGAGTAATGAAAAAAAATAAAAATGCCATTTTAACAACATGTTTGCCATACTCAACAAAAAATTTGGTAATTGTTCTACTGAACAGTGTGAACCTGTTAAATTCCACCATTGCATGCACTTTATTTTTGAAACTTAAAATTTAAAGAAACATACACATTACAAATCTGTAAATATTCTTAAGTAAAAGCACATATTGTGATATATATGTATATATATATATATATATATATATATATATATATATATATATATATGTATATATATATATCCATTGAGTTATTATTATTGTGAGCATAAAATAAAAAAAATATAGTTTTAATAAGTTTCAGTTTAAAATTCAGGTTTTGATTATTCTTATTGTTGTTTAGATTTAGAATTTTGTTTGCATTAATTTTTATTATAAATATAAATTTTATCTTTTAATGAAAGTTTTTTCATTATAGGTTCTAGTTCATACTAAAATATTTGAGTTTTGTCCATGGGAAACTAGCATATGGTTAGAATCTATGAAATCATCAAAAGCTAAACATGTTCCATTTATAATAGAATTTATCAACAGTGCAATTTGTTCCCTGTTACAGAACCCAAATATGTTCTCTGATGATATAATTGAGACAACTTTTGGGAAAAACAGTTCACAAATTTCTTTGGATGTGACATCAACATTGAATGGTTTGTAAATTAAAATTTCAAAGATCAATTTAGATATTAAATTTTCAAGCCTTATGAAAAGTTTTTTTTTATTATATTTTTTGCATATAATCTGCAGATTATACATTAAAAAAGTCATAAATTTCACTCTGTAAAATTTAAGAATTTTTTCCTCTGCAAGGTAATCATAAATTTTTTTAAAAAAAGTCATTTTTTATGGTGATAAAAGCAGATGGTGATAATTGTTTTCAAAAACTGAAATTATACTTTTGACGTCCACATTCAATATTTTATTCTAGCATTTTATTTGTGATTTTCAATCATTTAATGAAATTCACAATCGAATCCTGCAATTATTTGATGAAATTTGTAATTTTTTTTCATGATCAATTGATGAAAGTCGCAGTTTTTTTTCTGAAACAATTGATGAAACTTACGATATTATTCTGTGTTCATTTGACAAAATTCACGATTAATTTCTTGGGTTGTTTGACAAATTAACTATTATGTTCTAGAATTAATTATCTTTTTCTTTCTTTCTTTTTTTTTGTGATTGATTGACAGCAATTTGTGACAATTGATGCAATTTGTGACTTTTTCTGTTGTTGTTTGATGAAATTTGTGATTTTATACCACAACCCTTCAACAAAATTTGCAAATCATTTCTGGGATTATTTCATAATATTCGTGATTCATTGCTGGAATTGATTGATGAAATTCCCAATTTTTTAATGCAATCAATTGACAAAAGTTACAATTTTTTCTCCCGAGCAATTGATGGAATCTATCACTTTTTCCATGATTGTATAACAAAATTAAGAATTTCATTCCTGGATGTTGGATGAAATTTATGATTTTTTTTTTCAATAAATCTTGTATTTTTTGTTCTATGACTGATTGACAAAATTTTTGACTTTTTTCTCTGAATGATTGCCAAAATTTGTAATATTATTCAGTGAACAGTTGATGACAGAACTCTTGAATTTTTTTTTTGCTGTGATTGTTTGATAAAATTATTGATTTTCTTGTGATCTATTGATGAATTTTTTTTTTTTTTAAATCCATTTTCTTGACAAAATTTATAAACTTTTTCATTATATAATCTGTATATTATACAAAGTTTTCACATTATGATTTGGATGGAATAAACCCTTATAGATTATATGCAGGAGAATATAATACATGCTTTTTTGTTCATTTTTATTTTCTTACAAAACGTAATTCATATATTTTTCTGTAAACCTAAACTTTATTTATTGAAATAATTTAGGCTAATTGTATAACTTGCTTCCAATGAACCAGAATCTTTCATTAGACTTGATAAAATTCAAGAAAATTGCTTTTGAATCAAAACTGTTAATATTGCAACTTTGAATTGAAAAATTATTTAATAATTGTAAGATAGAGATGTGAAAAGTATTAATTTATTAATTCAAATAATATCAGAATACTGAAATCATACAAACTTAAATTTAACTCATTGAATACATTTAAATCTACAATGTATTAAAATTAACTTCTTCAAATATATCAGTATTAACCAAGATTGTAATTTTGATTTGTCTAAATTGCTTTTAACTCTCTAAAACTGGTCAAAATTGGTTTTAACACTCAAAAGTAATAAAAACTTTCTCATATAATTTAAATTTACATAAACTGCTAAAATTTTATTATTTACAGAAATGTTGACATTATTTTATATATATAATAACTAAAATTATTATTTTAATAACTATTAAATGTAGGTGGAACTCTTTTGCCTTGTATAAAGGTATTTCAAATGAAAACATAATTTTTTTTTTTTTAATCTTAACTTTCTTAAAGTGCTACTAATGTATGTATATTATGACTTGAAATTTTGTGGGCATTAATGAAAACTTTAAACTGGTTTAAAATTTGTAAAATTAACAATGCTCCTGAATTGTTCTGCAAACTCTTCAACTTTAGAAAAGTTATTTTCTCATTTTGGTCATTGTCCAAAATAGCTCATATTAATTATTTTCTTTGGGTGTTTTGGCCTCAATCTTGGAATTTAGATTATCACTAACTTCTAAATATATTACCTATTTATATTTGAATACTCTTCTGGTTGTCTTCTATTTCCAGTTTTTTATTTCACACTTCTATTTTTTGACATGTTGCATTTAACTCATTTTTTCCATTATTCGCACAATGCCTATTATTAACTTAATGCTGTAAATCTTTTTATTTTGAACTGCCACTCATACTTTTTATTATTGGTTTTGTGCGAACTCTTCATGCCATTTTGTAAACATCTAATTTGTTGACCAAGTATTAATAGTTTATCTATGAAATTTTCCTTTGTTTTCATGGGTAAATTATGCTTAATTTGATTAACTATGATTAATTTTGATAATTCCTCACAGTTATGTACTCAAAAATCTTCAATCTGTTGTTAGAAGTATACTTTGATTTCACAAGTGAAATCGCACTAATTAACTGATGGCTCCTTTTGAAGCTATCAAATAATTTCAAAAGAAACTCTTTTATACAGTCATAATCGTAGATTTTGGACTTATTTTTTCTAGTTATTATATTAATCATGTCTAGAAGCATTAGATTTATTAAATAAGTTATCCATTCTTTTTTGTAAATGCCTGCTTTTGCTATCTGTCCTTTATACATGGATAAATATAGAATAATATTATTTGAATTGTCATATTTTGTTAACAGCCTAAGTAATTCATTTTGTTTACCTATCTGGATTTGTCTTGTTTTCACATCAATATGTTCTCTTGAAATTTCTTGTATCTGTATTTTCTTAGTTCCTTTTCACAATCTTTTTGTTCCAGTTTTACTCTCCATTTTATTTAATCTATTTCTAGTTTCTTTTTTTTTTATTGTTGCTTGCAATTTCTTTTCTTCAATTTTTGCTTGCAATTGTAATTTATTTTCTAGTACTTTTTTTTTTTTTTTTGTCTTCAATTTCTGCTGGAAAAAAAAAAAAATATTACTTTTATTTTAGTATTATTATTAAACTGTAAATTTTCTTTTTGAATATTTTAAAACATTATATATATATATATATATATATTTTAGATTTGCTATCAACTGATAAAGATCCTGTAGTGATTGAAAATTTTGAAGAATTCAGCAACATTTCATCTATTCCAAAGTATACTTTTCTAATTTCTTTATTATTTTTTTTAATGTCCTCTTATTAGTTATTACTATTTTAATTTTTTTTGTGATAAATTGCATAGCATGCTATTTGTGCACAACATCAGGAATTTTATTACATTTGATCTTCTCATCATAAGTAAGATGAAATATCTATTGTTTGTAAAGAAAAAAACTAATTTGTGCATTATTGCTCTGACATTATTATAATTTTGTCATATCAATGAAAAAAGGTAAAATGCTATATTTTTTGTAGATGTTGTATGATTGCTTGCATGCTATATAATTCTTGAAGCATCTTGTTATATACATTTTCAAATGTGTAAGCAGTGTTTCTACTGACTATGCATGCACATAGTAACTCTGTTTTAAAAGCTGTCTCTACTATGCTTTGCTTACTTGAAATTACACTTTTCCTCACTTGTTTAGTTTTAAAAAGTAGTAAAGGTGCAATTTTTAACTGCCATAGTTATGAAGAAAGTAGGTTGAAAAGTCAGTTTGTTGGTGTTCCTACTTATAAGTTGTGACAAAATGTGTTTATCAGTAGAAAATTGTGATTGGATTATGTTAAATGGGCTCTTTCCTGTTCCTAGAAATTTGTTTGTTTTGTTTAAGGGTTTCAAGTGTCTTGTTTTTGTATCGGCATTTTGTGCTTATCTGCGCTGAAATAGCATTTTACCTTAAATTTGCACCAAAATGTACATAGTACCAAAATGAAATTTAACATGAATTTGTCAATCTGAGAAACAAAAGAAAGCTCCATTTTTAATTTTTTCCATTCCTAATTTCTTAAAACACAATTGAAAAAACTCAAAAAATACAAACTTTTGTTAAAGTAAAAGTTTGTAAATACTTACAAATTTTACCAAAAGATTATGAAAAACACGCAAATTTAACCAAGATTGTGAAAAACATGCCATGTTCTTCAATAGATAGTGAAAAAAAATATGAATTTTGCTAAAAACAAACAAATTTTGTCAAAAGATCGAGAGAAAATGCGAATATCATGAAAATATCATGAAAAAACCCTGCACATTTTGTCAAAATACTCCAAAAGATAACAAATCCTGTTGAAAGATCGTGAAAAACACACTAATCCCCCCGAAAGATTGTGAAAAGAACGTGAATTTTGTCAAAGGAGTGCTAATATTGTATAAAAACAAACAAAATACGTTCAAAAAATAGCAAAAAAAAAAAAAAAAACAGTAAGTTTTATTAAAAAAACACATTATGTCAAAGGCTTGCATTTTAATATTTTTAAATGTTTTTTTTTTCCTTTTGCATTGGATAGCTGAGATTGATCTGTACACAGGCCGTTTTTTACTTTTTTGATTTTGTTTACAGATATTTTTTATGAGGACGTTTTCATTTTCAGAACCAGTTTGAACGAGAAAGTACCCTCATAAAAAATATCTGCTACTGAAATTGAAAAAATAAAAAACATCCTTCATTCATATTGATCTCAACTATCCAATGCAAAAAAAAAAAAAAAAAAAAGAGAGAGAGAGAGAGAGAAAAAAAAAGAAAAAATCATTTAAAAATTTTAAAATGCAACTGAGATACTTTTATAAATTTCTTCCTCTAACCCATAGATTCCCAACGGGGGCG
This sequence comes from Maratus speculifer, assembly GCA_964019185.1. Classification (NCBI taxonomy): domain Eukaryota; kingdom Metazoa; phylum Arthropoda; class Arachnida; order Araneae; family Salticidae; genus Maratus; species Maratus speculifer. Next base: position 245,016,628 of record OZ025295.1, on the reverse strand, counting down.
GTACCGCCCCCCAGTGGGCGCTGGAGCCTTCCAGGGGGGCGATAGCGAGTCTAGAGAAAAATGGGGGGCGTTAGGACAATCAAAGGGGGCGGTCATGGTGTATCCACCTATTTAGAAACTAATATAATGGAAATAGTTGATCCCCTCTGCATAGCCCGATCCGTCATAAAAACCTTAACTGCACCTTTAAATGGAAATCTATACAGACAAACTTAGATGTAAGGGGGCGGGGATTGAATTTATTTTACTAATGTCAAAAAATCGCCGTGGAACATAAAGAAGGGCTAAAATCGTGGAGAACAAAATTTTATTATATCAGGCTAAAAATATTGTAGCTACAATTCTTTCATGAATGTCACGGAATGTCAGTGGAGCACGAAAAATCGCTGTAATTCGCATTAAAAATCATGAATTCAAAAATTGTGGAGTATAAAATTTGTGATAATAGGCTGGCTAAAAGTTTTAAACATAATTCTTTTTTTATTAACCTGCATTTCGAAAAATTCTAAAGTATGACGATGCATGTCTAAATAGAGATTTTTAAACAAACCAGTGATTTGAATCAATTTAATAAATTTATTTATTCTTAATGAAAGTGGTAAAAATCATTATATCTATAAATTTGTTCAAAAGTAAATTTATTTAAACTTAAATAGGGAAAAATTTTATATTTCAAAATATGTTAATGGGAAAAAAAATGCCGGCAGTACAATATTGAGTATTTGAAATATGGATTTACACAACAAATCAATCGTTAGCTATGTGCTTAATTTGCCAAAAAGTTTTTTTTTTTTTTTTTTTTTTTATAAAAACATGAAGCCTTCTATGCTACAAGAGCATTTGAATAAATGCGTGCTGATAGAAAAGACAAGGATAGGTCCTATTTTTCAAAGTAGGAAAATAAGCATTTAAAACAGTCAATTATATCAAACCGTTTTAAGTCATCTTCTAAACAAGAAGATGACGGACTACGAGCCTCAAATAATATATTGTAAATCGCAAAAGTATGAAGAATCGGTGAGAAATTTACCGGTAGTCAGAGCGATAATAAAAACTGTTCTTAATCACAAGAAACCATCAGATACCACTTGAAAAAATCCTGAGTAATAATTCGGTGCAAAGAGGAATAGATGGCTAAAGGCATTTAAATATCATTATGCTATTACTTAAAGACCTGCAGAATTTCCATTCAACTCGATAGATTATCATTATCAAATAACGAAACCTCATAAAATATTTAAAAAAAAGCCAACAATTATTATTTTCTCAAAATTTGGAAATTGATACAAAGAGAGAACCAATATTTAATACCACAAAGTTAGTCCAAAATAAATAAATTCCTTTTCATAATATTTTATCACTTGCTACTGATGTTGCTCCAGCAACGACGGGACATGATAAGGGTTTCATCAACGCATTTGAAACAAGCATTATTAAATGCACTCTCTGTACATTCCGTTACGCATCATTAGCATTTGGTTTCAAAAAATTGGAATGAACACCTGTAAACGTCGTTTCATTACATTATTAGAGCAGTCAATAAAAATAGAAGCAATGCATTGAATTTTAGGAGGTAGGATATTTAGCTAACTTTATAGTGAAAATCATTTCATAACTAAGTTGTGCAGTTGTCACAATCACTTTGCGTCAGACTTGCAAATGTAAAATATTACAATCGCTTTCTGTTGCATACAGAAGTTCGTTGTTTCTTAAAATACATTTGTCTGAATCGTTTTTCGATATATTTGATTCGGTATTACAACACTTAAAAACAGAGGTATAAAAATATACTAAAACCTGATTACATTAAAAATGACAAATTATTTGACAGATCTGTTTAGAATCTTCAATTAAATCAATTTAAATATTCTAAATATTTATAATAAGGCATAAGATGATTGCAAGATGAAGAGTTGAACTTAATTAAAACAAAAAACCTCATACCTGCTTATGTGGGTAAACCTCTTATGTTCAAACGAAATTTCTCCATACAGCTACAATTACAGCTACTTTGTGACATTATTCGCAGTCTGTGAAAACAGGAACATTTATTTGCTTATTGTCAACACTTGGACGTTCTTTGTGAAGTTTTTTCAGGGCGGTTTCAAGATATTATGAATATAACGAGTTTTTTTTTTTAAATTCTTTTCGCAAATCCAGATACAGTAGTACCATTATATTTCGAGGTGGAAATCGTGGAACTTACAACGTTGAACTAAAATTCAGAAATTGATACTAAGAGTTCTTATTGCAAAAACATATCCTGGATTGTGAGCGAGGGTACATACAATTTTAATTGTCTTTCCTTCATCAGATTTGGCTGAGAGTGGATTCTTTGTAGTAGCTAATTTACTGTCTAAGAAAATGAACATACATCTTTTAGCCTGGCAATTTGTGACTGGTGTTAAGCCCTAGCCACGGTCGTATATATAGGTCTCGCTCAGCCAATGAGTTAACTAGCACGAGCGTATATATACGGTTTTATGTAGTCCGACTCTTTGCATCGTACTGCTACCAATAAAACTACTCCCAGGGCTTTGAAATGCAATAAAATGACCTTAGCAGTATTTGCAGAGGATTTAAATTTTGTATTTTTGCATTTTCTGTAATTTTTTTTTGTAAACAGTTTTCCAGATTGTAAAGCCCACTTCTTTTTCCCAATTCACTGCATAACCACGCGCACCTGTTTGAAAAACGGCGGCAGTGGAGAGCAAATCTCATAAGTTTTCCTCGGCAGGTAAGAGGTTAAAAAATTTGGATTTCGTCATGAGCAAATTGCTAAAATTCCATCAGCATCAACATTTCGTTATTTTTTTAAAAAATCTTATTCGTTTTATGTTTATTTTTCAATTTTTAATAAACTTTTTTTTACTACATTTAATAGTCGTTTTAAGTAACTTCTACTTTGTGACTCTTAATAGATAGACAGATAAAATATAGATAATATGCAACAACATTTTAACATTTTGCATAATTAGCTATTATGGAAGGGGGAGGGGGGGGGGCGTTCATATTTTTTTCTCTTGTAAAGGGGGCGGTGGTCCAGAAAAGGTTGGGAACCTATGCTCTAACCCCTTGAGCTCTGACGGTAGAATTTTCTACCACATAATTTTAATTCCGAAATGTCACAATGGCAATAGAAAATTCGACCAAATTTATTTGAAGAAGGTTCAACGCATTTTTTCGTGTTAATCGTTAACTGTTTTTTTTCTTTGCAAAATACTGGTGCCAATGTGACATTTGGAATTTTGAAGAAATTTATACACCAAAGCTCAAAGGGTTAAGTGGGAAACATGCCAAAAGAAATATATTTGTTGCTTTACGACTTTGTGTCATAAAACTGCTAAACCTACGAGTGTTCTTGCTAAGTGGTGTGATTTAGAACAGAATTTTAAATTTTATCGACAGTATTCTAAATAATTTCATTCTGATCTTACACACACACACAGATATATATATATATATATACAGGGTGTTTCTAAATTCATGGTCCAAACTTTAAGGGGTGATAGTACACATCAAGACAAACAATATTTAAATAGGAAACCAAGGGTCCCAAAGTCTTCCGAAGGAGATAGGCGCCATTAAAGTTTAGGGTCCAAAAATTCAAATGATTATGAAAAACAGAAAAATTGGTCGATTCGTTTGCGGTTTTCACTAAAATTATTCTTTATGTCAGTATTGTCTTGAAAATAAATTATAAAGATAAATTTCAAGAAATGACGATAGAGGGCACTTTAGAGTAACGAACAACTATTTTTTACCGTTATCTTTTGCATCTCATTAAAGGTTTCGTAAGCTTAGACTTAAACTTAAATTTTGAGCTCAAAGTCTGAATAGTTGGAAGCAGTTAAGTAGCACAAACTTAACTGTGTCCAGAGGGTTTTAAATTCAAATGATTATAAAAAATGGAAAAATTGGTCGATTGATTTGCAGTTTTCACTAAAACTATTCTTTATGTCGGTATTTTATTGAAAATGAATTATAAAGATAAATTTCAAAAAATGCCGATAGAGGGCGCTTCAGACTTTGGAGTAACGTACAACTATATTTTACCATTATTTTTTGCATCTCATAAAATTTTTTTAGAAGCTTAGACATAAACTTAAATTTCGAGATGAAAATCTGAATTGTTGGGAGTGGTTAAGTAGCGCAAACAGAACTGTGTTCAATGGGGGTGGGGAGGTTCAAATTTCAAATGATTATAGAAAACGGAAAAATTGTTCGATTCGTTTGCCGTTTTCGCTAAAACTATTCTTTATGTCAATATTTCCTTGAAAATAAATTTTAAAGATTAATTTTAAAAAATACTGTTAAAGGGTGCCTTAAACTTTGGAGTAACCAACAACTATTTTTAACCGTTATTTTTTGTATCTAATTAAATGCTTGTAAAAGTTCAAACTTAAATTTTGAGCTCAAAATCTGCATCGTTTTGAGTAATTAAGTGCGGAAATTTGAAATGTGTTCGAGGGGTGAGGAGGGTAACATTTTAACTCCTGAACACTGTTCAGTTTCCGCTTCTTAACCCCTCCATCGATTTAGAATTTGAGCTCAAAATTTAAATCTAAGCATTTGCAAGCATTTAATTAGATGCAAAAAATAACGCTTAAAAATAGTTGTTGGTTACTCTAAAGTTTAACACTAGAACGGCGGCAAAATTTTACCTACTGGAACGGCGGAAGGGGTCAATTTGACCCCTCGATGAAACTACTGAAATAACAATGCTAAAACAATTTTAAATGGCATACATTGTGACAAATATGTAATTTCCCTGTATTTCATAATTTATAGTTAATATTACTCGATATTTTATTTAATTTTTAAAGTACTGTGCATGTAACGGCTGCAAGGCGATCAATTTGATACATACTAAACTACTCAAAAAACTCATTAATTTGACATAAAAAATGGTTTAAAATAAATTTTTTCAAAAATTAAAACCAATGTTAACTAAAATAAAACACAATTTATAAAATAATATTTTTTTTTTAAATCTACTTACTCGCCGAATGAACCACACTCTGAATCCAATAAATGAGAAACGTATTCTGTTGTTTCCTTTATTTCATTATAAATGTAGCTGAATGGTTTATATCTAAAGCATTTCGTTTGAATTTTTTTAATGTTTAACATAGTCCCGTACATGTATTAGACATTAATGCAATTGATACAAAAGTAATTTTTAACAATTTTTCCAGTGCATTTTCCGCACACAACTTTGGAACACGATGCACAAAATTCTTGAGATTTGTTTCCATTGCATTTCTGTACTTGACACTTTTTTCTCTTTATATCCACTTTATTTTCGTTTGTTTTTTCTGAAGATTCAGGAAGGATCTTTGGGAGTTTTGAAGCCATAACAACCATTCCTAATTCCTCTCCTAATTTCAATAGAAAATCTCTTCTACTGATGGACTTGCCTGTTACACTTTTATAAATTATCCAGGCGTTCAAAGCTGCATGATCCAAAATATTGAAAAAGATATGTACAGGCCATCGTCTAGAAGCAGATTTAATGGAGTATTTTCGGCACATCTGATCACGAATATCCACACTCAAAAATCTTTTTATTTCTTTGAACCAATCTTTTGAGATAGTTTCTTTGCAAAATGGTATGCCCCATGCTTCAGACCACAATGAATATAAATCTAAACCCTTTGCTCCTGTTGCTCCACGAATATATAATATAGCAACAAAAGCCTGTAACTCAGCTAGAGATAAACTCCAGTCGTTATTTCCACGTTGTCGATGAGCTTCTGATTCTGTACATTTCTTTATATGCAACAAGATAGCATCGTCAATGAAAAGCTTGAAAGCACTATACACTTTGTCCTCAAAAACACGAGTCTTTGCAAAAGATGTTGGTCCCGCCGTTTCTTTTAGAACATTATAAGCAGGAACACGGCCGCAAGCTGAATTTTTAGAATTTATTTCATTCCAGATAGTGTTATCAGGGGCAGTGAAAACAGTTTTGATAATACCCTGATCCGCTTTTTTTCGTTTATTTCTGCTTAGCTGTTCTTCGTTCACATCACTGTCCTCGGATTCACTAATAGTTTGTGTCTGAAATTCATCTTCAGATTCTACAGAAAAATTATCATTTTCACCTCCGTCAGACTCATTTTCAGAGAGCTCCTGCAACAATTTTTTAATTTCTTCATTAGTAAGACCTCTTTTTCGCTTATAAAGACATATTTTGTAAAATTTGAAAATAAGAGGGAAAAAAGTCAGAATATCAGCAAACGACAGAGTTTATGTTTCAGCGTATCCTTCACAGAATAAAGGTAAGGCGATAATGAATGTGACGGCAGAATTTTCCCGCCAAACTGTCACTGGTATTCGCGCGTTCCACACAGGGACCTGGATTCATGTCACCGGCGTCATCTATGTTTCTTTTATTGCGAGAACGAAAACAGATAGGTGCAAAGAAAGGGATTATGACCAAAAAATTGACACCCTTTTCTCAATGAAAGCGGGAAGATATACGTTCAAATGCCTGCCTTAGGAACAATGGAATTCGTACTCAAATCATGAAATCCCTCCCCTACGGTTACCACCTGCTGCGAGTAATCTGAATTAACAAAAGTAACAAATGCGAAAATACATTTGTCTATTTGTGAAAAGAAATGTACGTATGAAGAACCCTGCACCTGCTTTTTTTTTTTTGAAATATTTTCTTCAAAATAATGGAAAAAAGCTAACAAAGGAAAACAACTATCTTAGAAATAACAATATAGTGTGACCACCCTGGTTTGTATTTCTCTGGGAGACAGTATAAATGCATCCGAAAAAAAGCTTATCACTGAATTTTTCTCATGGTTTCACAATGCTTCGCGTACAAAGACTATTTTACCAAAGGGGTCAAAATGACACCCGTCCGCCGTTCTAGGAATACATGCAAATATTTCAAAAACTAAGAAATCTAAAATGCTGATTTTTTTAAAAGAAATATATGTTATCTATTTAGGAAAAGTCAAAAAATTTCAAACGATTTCTTCCAACCAAACAAAAGTGATCCAAGGACGAAAGTGCTCAGGTGTCAAAATGACCCCTACCGCCGTTCTAGTGTTAAGGCGCCCGCTATCGGTATTTTTTGAAATGAATCTTTAAAAATTATTTTCAAGGAAATATTGACATAAAGAATAGTTTTAGCGAAAACGGCATACGAATCGACCAATTTTTCCGTTTTTTAAAAAAATTTGAAATTTGAACCTCCCCACCCCCATTGAACACAGTTCAGTTTGCTCTACTTAACCACTCCCAATGATTCAGATTTTCATCTCAAAATTTAAGTTTATGTCTAAGCTTCTAAGAAAATTTTATGATATGCGAAAAATAACGGTAAAATATAGTTGTACGTCACTCCAAAGACTAAAGCACCCTCTATCGGCATTTTTTGATATTTATCTTTATAATTCATTTTCAATAAAATACCGACATAAAGAATAGTTTTAGTGAAAACCGCAAATCAATCGACCAATTTTTCCGTTTTTTATAATCATTTGAATTTAAAACCCTCTGAACACAGTTAAGTTTGTGCTACTTAACTGCTTCCAACTATTCAGATTTTGAGCTCAAAATTTAAGTCTAAGTTTACGAAACCTTTAATGAGATGCAAAAAATAACGGTAAAAAATAGTTGTTCGTTACTCTAAAGTCTAAAGTACCCTCTATCGTCATTTTTTGAAATTTATCTTTATAATTTATTTTCAAGACAATACTGACATAAAGAATAATTTTAGTGAAAATCGCAAACGAATTGACCAATATTTCTGTTTTTCGTAATCATTTGAATTTTTGGACCCTAAACTTTAATGACGCCTATCTCCTTCGGAAGACTTTGGGACCCTTGGTTTCCTATTTAAATATTGTTTGTCTTGATGTGTACTATCACCCCTTAAAGTTTGGACCATGAATTTAGAAACACCCTGTATATATTTGTAATAAAATACAAAAATTTGTGCCATTTTGTTCTCTCTTAGCTTCAATTCTAAATTCGTGGAACAAATTTCAATCTTAGTTTTGTAACGTATTAACTTGTAACAGCTAAAATTCTTTTTCTTATTTTATTGATTAATAATTTATTGCTTGTTTCTCAAAAAGGCGGGAAGTATTTCGTAACCTTTTTACTTTCTGGAATATTCTCGAGATTTTAATTTTATTTCTTATTTAACATCACGTGATCTGTATTAATGCGCGTATGTTAAAGGGCTTGTTATTTGCGAGGCAAAATATAGACACCACCCGAGGCCACGCCTGCTAAGACCAATCAGAGCTGATCATTTTTTGACGTTGAGACTCGAGTTAATCCTAATTGGATTTTTAAAATGATTGACGCGGAGTAGGAGGGAGCTAGTTAGTCGTGAAAATGTTCCTTTCTCATTTGGTTTTTGAGGAGCGTTAGAATGCAATTGACTTTTAAACTATCAAGACGCCTGTTTCATTTTCCCGCTGAATTAGAATATCTGATGATGTGGATTGGATAATGAAGGTTGTAGTGTCGATGTGTGCTAAGGTGATTGCGGGGAAGAGCTTACCTATTTTATGAGCTCATAAATAAAGAACTTGAAGACTGATGGTGTTTGTTTTTATAATGGGGAAATACCCCAATGAAATTCTTCCACTGCTCGCCAACTGTCGGAGCGACTACTCTGCTCGTGCTGCTGCGGATTCCTAGAGTTTATGGAACATAGTTATTTCGTCGAATTCTTATTACATATATATAAGTATAGATATGTATAGATATATATATCTATCGTAAAAAGTTCAACCAGAAAATTTTTATGTTATCAGTACGGGAAAATCAGTAAAAACCTGGAAATGTCAGGGAAGTTTGTTGTTGAGCTGGAATAGACACCCTAATAAATTCATAATTGTAGTTAAAAATATATAAAATAAACACTGGGGTTTGAAGACCTTAAGAAAAAATTTTTAAGTGAAAAAAAAAAAAAAAAAAATGCTATAAAAACTTTTTTGCTGGATGTCTTTGAATTTGAGCTCTGATGCTGCAGTTTTTTATTTTACATTTTAACAGTTTTGGATTTCAAGTTATCAGATTCAGGCTTCAAAATTCAATTTTAGCATTAGCTATAATTAATAGGTATAAGGGTTTATTGCTTTAATTTATATATTAGTTTGTCTCTCTCTTTCACTCTCTCTCTCTCTCTTTTTTTTTTTTCTTGTGTGTGTGTGTATATGTATAAATAATGTGTAAACAAGGTGGAATTTTTTTTTCTATGTTGTTTTTATTTTTGTAATTTATGTATTAATCAGACATGCTACTTTTCTGCGGAAACGCGGAATTCCGCTTTTTCAGTGATGAATTTTATTATCCCTGGGATCAATGTAAATATGCATTAAAATTTGTTGGCATTTTTGTGTGTGTGTGTGTGGGGGGGGGGGGGGGGGGTAACGATGAAATACAACAAAAACGCGAATCAAACGGCGCTAAATTAAGAAAATTTCTTCAAAGTATTGCAGAAAAAACGCAAATTTCTCCAAAGGATCGAAAAAACCTATAAAATCATCAAAAAATCATGGAAAAAATACTATTTTCTTCAGAGGATCGCGAGAAAAAACATGATCTTTGTTAAATGATCACAAACAAGATGCGATTTTCGTCAAAAAATTGCTGGGAAAATGCGATTTTTGTGAACTTGTTGCGGAAAAATACTCTAATTTTGTCATATAATCGTATTTTATCGAAAGATTGCGGAAAATGCTCCAATTTTGTAGAAAGATCGCAGAAAATACCCAAATTTTGATGAAAGATCGCAGAAAATATGGAAATTTTAAGGAAAGATCGCAGAAAATACACATATGTTGAAAAAAGATCTCGGGAAAACACACAAATTTTGACGAAAGATCACAAAAAATCTGGCAATTTTGATGAAAGATCGCAGACAATATGCAAATTTTGACAAAAAATCACAGAAAATATGCATATTTTGACAAAAGATCACGGAAAATATGCATATGTTGACAAAAAATTGCGGAAAATACCCAAATCTTCACGAAAGATAGCGGAAAATACAAATATTTTGACAAAAAATCGTGGAAAATATGCAAAATGTGAGGAAAAAGTGCGGATTTCGCTAAAGGATTTTGGAGAAATGCAAATTTCATTAAAAAGGCTGTGGGAGAAAAAGTGCGATTTTCATCAATTGGTCGCGGAAAAACACTAATTTCGTTAAAAAATTGCAGAAAAATGCAGATTTTGCCAAAAAACTGTGAAGTCGTGAAAGTTCAGCTTTTTTCTTGCTGAGCCTGTAGCATGTCTAATTAATCAGATTTTATTTTTTATGGTAAATCAGTTCTTTTACATTTTTAAGTATTTTCTTATTTTTTTTTTTACAAATTTTAAATCTTTGTTAACATTCCAGTTTCTGTAATATATAGTGCTTTTTCTAATTTATAAAATTTTATATTATGATTAATTGAATGAAATGAAAATAATTTTAAAGTGTAATATTGTTTGTCTAATTCATTTCTGTATTTTATCATAACTGTTTGCATTCTCTGAAATCAACATTTTTCTTTTTTTTACAGATTATGTTTCAGTTCTTTAGTACCCGCTGCTTTGTGTACACTAAATTCACTTGACTATCATAAACTTAAGGGTAAGTATATTTTATTGTTTATTTTAAGATTTTCTTTAAATTATTTGTATTTGATAAAGGGAATAAAGATTTAAGTGATTTGCTGATAAATAAAAAAGTATAAATGAGTAATTATTTTTTTTGCTTTTGGGTGTAGGTTGCCAGCCTTATGTTGAAAAAGTTTTGTATCATATAATGCATCACCAGCAGTCACCACAAAGTCTTTTCTCTGTAATACAAAAATATAGAAGCACCATCGATAATACTTTATGCCATTATTTTGAATTGCTGTGTTATGGCAGAAATGAAGATAAGGTAAATAAAAAATATAGTCTATTTTATTTTAAAAGTATTCTGAATTAATGTGTAAAATTATTTTCAAATTTTTCCTTTATTTAAAGTCTTAAAAATGAATAAACAAATGATTAATGATCCTCTAAAATGAAGGTTCTCCCCTAAGAGGTATTGAAATTAAAATGTTGTATAAACTGATGTGATGCACACACACGCACACACACACAAAATAAATAAATAAAATAATAAATAAATAATACTTAATAGCATTATAAGACAAGGAAATTTGCAAGACCTTTAAAAAAATGAATTTCAAGTCTTGTTTCTGCTTTCAAAGTGGTAGTATATCATACATTTGATGAAGAAAGACAAAGTCATTTTGAAAGACTTAGCACATTTTAATTTTTTATGATGTAAGAGAGAAGCTTTTCACCTCTATTTATTGAAATTAAGTTATTGTTTTTGCTACTCAGACATTGTTAAATGTAGAAGAAACAGGTCTACAATTCATTACAATTTTCTAAGCAATTCATTACAAAATTTTCCTTAATTGATGTTATATTTAGAAATATTTACATCTCTGTTTTTAACACCTTTGAATTAAAGGAGGTGGGCTAATAAGGGCCATTTTTTGCCCATCAGCACCTAGATGTGACATACATTTTTTTCATTAGTGTACCCCATCACAAATGAGAAAATAACAGTATATTGAATGAAAGTCTAATAATTGATGGAAAAATAAAAAAATATTTAAGTTAATACCAAGTAAATATCTTGTATATTAAAGATAATAAATTCTAATGCTATTAGTTTTAATCCAAGAAATCTATAGCAAATACAGCACTAAATGCAAAATTATGATGAATGGAGCTTAACTAAGACTTTTATTTCAATTCAATGTATGAAATCTCGGAAATAGTCAATAACAGAAGATATAATCATACAGTTTCAGACACTTTTGGCAATATGTTTCAGATTATTTTCCTCCTTGGTTGCTTCACCAGAATCACTACTGGACCATCTATTGGCCGCGTCTTGTAGTATATGAGCATATTCAGTACTTGTTTTTTAAGTTTTGGTTGAGTTATGGCACAAGTAAACCAGAAACCATAGTACGGAAGCAACATGCGTCTAGTACTCTTAGACACTTGCGCCTACTTTACATTGACAGTGCCATTGTGTGATGCTGCTTCGCTTTTTATTTTTATTTTTTTATCCAAGTATTATAGATATAGTTTTTTGCACTTTTGTGTTGAACAATCAAACTTTGGTCATGAAAAGTGTCCTTTAGCATCCTCTGTTGAAAACTGTTGTTACTATTTAGAAATCTTGGCATGTCATGTTCGATATTCATTTGTAGCAGAAGTTCCAAACAATCCCGTAAAAACATATCAGTTTTCTCAACATCGTTTAGTTTCAGCAACTTTCTGATATTATGTGAATCTTTTTTTAATATATGTGTAAGTATGTTAGCGTAATTGTTCTTTGAATCCGCGAAGTAAGGACCGAAGACATCCACAATATAATTTGAAGTTCTGAAGAATACTGTACGTTTAACGAAAGATCTTCCTGTGTATAACCAGAATGAATTTCTCTGAAAGCATTAGTTCGCACTTTTCTGGATATAAACCTATGTGCTATCAATCAAAACCGTATTGTCGTTGTCTGGAATAAGTAATCTTCCTACTAAAGACTTCGTATATTTTTCAATAACCTGTGTTCTGGTGATGTGTTCCATTCCAAGGTGTTGTGGGACAAAGTTCTTAATCAATGTCTGTTTTGCATATTTAAAGAAGATATTATTATTTTTCTTACATTGAATAATGTGGACAGAAAACCATTAGAGAGACCAGTTCTAAGTTTTACAAGTAACACTGCAAAGCAAGTACGAAATGATCTCTTTTTTGAGGAACGTATTTTGGATTTTATTAGTTTAAAGATATAGCTAAAATGGTACATAGATATACCCATGAGAGTATAATAATCAATTTCGGCAAAGTGACCAGTGTATCAAAATCAAGGTCTTCTGCTTTGTACATTTCTGATATTGTTTTAAATACTTTCACTATATATTTCATACATCGATATATTCTCACATACAGAGAGTAAATCTCGCAGAGCCAATTTACTGAAGACCGATCAAGAAATATGAATTTTACAGTATCATTTTCCCAACGAAATATAGATTCTAGTTTCTATAAAGGCTTGAATTTCAACAGCTTTTGCTGCAATAACAAGGCAGTTCTTACCAAAACAAGTGTTACAGTACTTAGATATTCATATGTATAATAGGTTTCTTATTTGTGGTCTTGTCGGCAGTAATTCTTGATGCATAATCTCTTATTTTTACTTCACAAGAAAAAAATAAAAGTATTTTGAGCCTGAAGATCACAAAATACATACTATATACAATTACTGCACTACATAGAACCACTCTGTAGATCGGAGTTATTCGAACATTTAAGTATCAATATAACGTTTTTGTTAGAACAGATACGACAGGATTTACAACACAATGACACTGACATCCAAGCATTATTTATTAGTAATTTTTTAATAAATATTTACAAAAATAGTTTCAGAAAACAACATTAACCTCTCAACAAAGTAAATATTTTTTGAGTACGAAAAAACAAATCTGAACGTGCTCCGATATCAGTGAATTTGATTCTCCCGAATGGTACTTTTTTTCTTTAAAAGGTAGAAGCACAAACTGAACCCAAATAAAATAATTCTCCTATGAAAACTTGTAAGGAGGATTATCATTGCATGTCAAAATTAAATGGGTTCATTGAGTGCTTCATAAAAAAGAATTAACTCAAAGACGCAAAAATGTCGAAAAAAGCCAAAACACTCTATTTTGGGGGTTTAATTTCCATAACTTACCATTTTATTTATCATGTAAAGCTTATACTAAACAAAAATATGTATCTTTAATTATGCAAAGCCACTGAACAATTATTTGAATTCGAAACTTTTTTTTTCAGGTTGATGATGGGCGAAAAATAGCCCTTATTGGCCCACCTCTTTTGTATATTTCATATGATGTATTAGAAATGTTTAGTAAGCTGCAGAATCAAATTTTATGATAATTAAAGATATATAATTGTCCCTGTTATTTAAGTATACACATTTTAGCTTGGAAAGTTGTGTTTGATTTGATTAAGCAAATTCAGCCTTAATTGTCATTTTCAGTGACAAGTCTGTAAAATTGATGTTGTAGATTTGTATGAGTAAGTACAAACTTTTAAATATGACATGCAACTATTAGACTGGGAGGCAGCAGTACTGACAATCACCTTATCAAGATCACTGATGAAAATCTAGGATTAGTTCATTGCAGTTTGCATATTAAAACACACTCAGTCTGCTGAATCATATCTTTCTGGAAAATAGTTAAGGACCGGATTTTAACAGTTTTGACTCATTGGTTTATCATTTTGTTTTCCTGTTCCCAAACCTCCATATTTTCACACTTTTGGGTGCAGGAAAGCACAATAGTAAATCTACGAGTCAACTGTTTTATAATTGGGTTTTTAGGTGTTTCTCATCAAGATATGACTTGGCGGACTGATTGTGTTTTAATATGGAAATCAAGATTTAACTATTGGTAGATTTTCATCCATGAACTCAATGAGGGGATTGTCTGTGCTGCTGCCTTCTGGTCTATATTAGTGGTATAAAAATTTTTAATTATTTCTTCGCTTTAAATCCAAGAATTTAATGTAATGGAGAAGGAGAATGGTATATAGAAGTAAAATTTCTTTTATATTTAAAAAAGAATAGTTGTAAAATATTATTTTAGAATAATTGAAAAAATAGAAGAATGTCATGTGTCTTTCCGTATTATGAGATTTATTTTTTTCATTGTTATCATAATCCGAGTGCTAACCCTGATCATTTTATCTTGGTAATTTCAGGTATCTTTAAAAAGTGAAGTTTGTAAAACTAGTGATTTAAGTGAACATCTACAGATGAAATTTATGACTTTACATGCACTACAAATGTCACCTGAAGGATGTCATTGTAATATTCATTATGAAATTCCAAGTTTAAGAGAAGAATATAAAGAGAAAGTAATATGGCAATTGATGACTTACATTAACTGGGAAATCAATATGTTTTTGGTGAGTGTTAGTATTTTTTATTTAGTCAACTTTCTTGAAAATTATTTTTATGCATTTTGATTCATTTTTAAGCAATATGTAAAGGGTATTCTGCCAATTTTTCTTCATAAAAACTTTAACCTGAGAAGGTTATGGTTTACACATTTTAACCCCTTCGCGACAGGAGTTTTTAATGAAATTTTTAATGTTTTGTCATTGATTTTTAAAAACAGAAATTTGTGTCTTATTAAATCAAGAAATTGCACCAATTAAGTAAGGCAAATATTACAGTAAAGTTTTACTGGTGGGGATAAGCAAGGATTCTTAAGCCTTTTTGCAGCATGTGTACATGTCACTTGTCCCCAAGAGTTTAAATTTTTTTTATGCAGTTGTGAAAAAGGGAAAAAAAGAAGTATGATCAATCCAGTTAAATTGTGTTTTAAGGGATTGGGAAAAAAATCAGTTATTTAAGCCAGATTGCATATTAAACATGATATGCATCATAATGTTGTAGAAATTGAGCTTACTTATGCATTTAAACATTTAAATGAATTTAACAGCTTTTGTTTATATGTTTATTTTCAAAAAATATATATTTTATACATAGTTAGATTAAAATTTAACTTTATTAAAGTTTTAACTCATCATTTGTTTATACAGAATCAATTGAAATTATAACTGAAAATAAATATTGATTTAAATATGCTTTTATTGTTGATTACTACATTACAACTGAAAATAAAGCATCAACAAAAATATATGGTTTTTACACAAACAAAAATTAGTCTTTAATTTTTTTTGAAGAGTGTTTTTTTTAGAAGTGTAGTTTTGAAATTGGCAAAATTGTTTCTAGTCCCAATCAATTTGACAGCTCACAGAATTATGATTAACCATTTTGCCATGAATAAATTCATGCCAGAACAACCTATGCAAATGCAAAATATTGCCAGTTTATTGCATTGTTACCTGGTTTTTTTCAACTCTGGAAATTTTCAACAGCAGGAAAAATCATCCTGGAGAAAATGTCATTTTGTCATTTTTAATAATTTCTAAATTAAAACTGCAGGAATTTTTCTATCATTGTCATTTACCCATTTTTTTTTGTTATTTTTTTCTTGGTCATTATTTTCTACTTTTCTGTAACATTTCATAAAATTTGCCATAAATTTTGAAAACTTTCTTTTTTTATTCACAAGGAAAGTCTCTATTCCGGTATACTCTGAAATATTAAAAAGATATATAGAGAATGTTCTTCTCATGAGAATATATACGTTTATAAAAAAAAAAAAAAAATTCTAGCAGAACCTGAATAGAGCATTTAAAAAATAATAATAATAATGGAAATTTTTCACCAGTTGGTAATCGAGTACAGTTAAAAAAATAATAATAGAAATTTCATTATTTGGCAATTTTTCATTGGTTGGTGATAGAATACAATAAAAAAAAAAAAAAAAAAAAAAAAATGGAAATTTCATTATTTGGCGATTTTTAATCGGTTGATGATAAGTACTATTTTTAAAAATGCTTTTTTTATGTCAAATACACTTTAAGAAAAAAAAAATGCTTTATGTTGAACGTGTTTCACTAAAGTTAATTTAAATAACCTTAGCTTTGTCAGTTTTAGTTTGTTTGAACTATAATTTTGTCATATCGATATTTATATACATTTATAATGAAATTTAAATATGAAAAATTGTGATTTAAAATGAAATTCAAGATCTAAAATAATTGAAATTGTTTCAAGCTCAAAATTAAGCTCAATTGAGCAGTATAGATTCAATTTTGTTGCTATTAAGCCGCATCTTAAATATTGAAATTTATAACGGCAGAATTCTTTATTTGTCTTTTATTTTTGAATATGCTTAAATATATGAAAAAAAAATTCAGTGATAAATTAAATATGTTATATGTATATATTAAACTCTTTCATTGCTTAAGTTAAATTCATTAAATATTATTTACACGCATTCTAAAAATCTATTGACAAATATTTCAGTTACATTAAAATCCTTTGCTTTTGGTGAGGAAAAGTGCTGCTTGACATTGCATGATGCTTTCATCTTTTCATGCCAAATATTTTCATTTTATTTTTTTTATATACTTTCTATTGTAATTTTTCTCCTAAATTTGACTGATCCTTTACTACATGCTTAAAGAGTTTAAATAATTAGTATTTTTAAAAAAATATTCTGAGTATATCCAGTAAGGAGACCTTTCTTGTCAGAATCATCCTTACTAACACATTTATTTCACCAAGAATTTGATTTTCACTGACACATTCGCTTCTTTCTTTTTATTTTCATTTAGGAAGATAAAATTCAAGATACTGCCATAATAAACTACATTGAATTGCTTGAAAACTTGTTGGATTTACCTGATGAATTACACTGCTCAAGCAAAGCTAAGGAAGCAGATTTACAAGAAATTGACTGTTCCAAATATAGAATTTTTGAACATATTCTGACTAAACCTTCTGTTTTGACATGCTTTTTATGGATGGAAAAAGTTCATAAAGCAAAAAAGACATGTGTTAAGGATTATGTAAATAGCATAACAAAATTGGCTTTAAAAATAATTCCAAGAGTTATATCTTTTAAGGAATCTCATGATTATTTATTAGGATTCAAAGAAAAAGTAATAAAATTTAATTCATATCATTTTGAAACTGTAAACTCCCCTAAAAACCTTGTTATTTTTGGGAATCCAGAAATTTCTGATATTATTAACATTTTTTCAACTGTATATTCTAACAAAGATGTTACATACATGCTTGAAGATTTGTTGAACTTGGAAACTAAAGACATTAAAATAGAAAATCATTTTTCTGCATTGTCACTAGTATTTAAACTGTACTTGGAACTTAAAGATTTCATGTTGTTGTCTCCAAAAGCTATGAGCTCATTATTTGTAAAGTATACTGAATTGACTAAAAAAGAGAAGAAAACAGTTAAAGATTACATTACTCAAGTATTTGAAAAACATCCAATTTTGGCTTCTGTTGTCAGCACTGGTAAGTTTCATTTATTATTTATACAGTCAAACCTCGTTAACATGAAAATGTTTAGTGTGAATTACTTTTAACATAAATTCTTTTCACGGTCACCTATAAAAACAAATACAAAGATTTGATACTGATAACATGAATTACTGTTAACATGAACAAAATTTTGATTCCATTTGAGGTTCATGTTAACGAGGTTTGACGGTATATATTTACTTATTTTTATTTGTTCATTTAGTATTTGAAAATTCATTTCTAAATTATCTTAAAATTAATGAAAATTTCATTTAATTACTAGGAAGTTAACAATGCTTGATAATTTTATGCAGATGATATTGCTAGAAATTCCACCCTAAAATTTCTTATGAGAAAACAAAAACAAACAAACAAACAAACAAAAAAAAAAAAAAAAAAAAAAAAAAAAACTATATTTGACACATATATTAGCAATTTATGTCAGCTGTCTGAGTTTTTAATATGGCTTTGTGGAATATAAAGGATAAACTTGACATATTTTTCCCTTTTTTGTATATATGACATGGTAGAACAATATATTTGATTTGTTTATTTTCTTTTATATGTTTAATTTTTGTGATTTTCTGAAATATAATGTATATTAATGTTTTTTTTTTTCTATTTTTCAGTTCATACAACTTTTAAAAATTCCTGTTGAAAATTAGAATCGATAGTTGAAGTTGTTTTATTTTGTTTAAATACTTTTTAAAATGTTTCCATTTTATTATTTTAATATTTGATTAATTAATATTTGTTTAAGAAAACTGCTAAGATTATAACTTATATTATTTAAATTTTGATGAACTCTATTCATGGAGGCAAAGGATGGTTAGGTGCAATGCCTTAATAAAGAAATCAAATTTATTGACAGGATAATGAATTTGACCTTGACAAAAATGTAATTTGTGTCAAATAAAAGCTCTTTATTAATATTTGTGGGTAAAATGATGATTTCAAACTACTTCATACTGATTTATTTGTTTTTATAATTAAATGTTTGATTTCTTGATTTATTTAGTATTAAATTAATGTCTGATTTCTTGATAGATTGACAAGTTAATTGATTTTTAAATCATTAAGAGTTATTTATTGGTCTTATAATTATTTTATGTCAAATTAATGTTTGATTACTTGATAAATTGACAAGTTAATTGATTTTGAAATCATTAAGAGATATTTATTGGTTTCTTAATTATTTTATGTCAAGTTAATGAAATTTTTTTTATTTATGATGATGTAAATGTATTTTGATGCTTTTTCTTCTTATTATTTTTCCTTGAAAAGTATTCAGTCTTCTTGATTCTGTCACCAGACAGAAAACATGTAGTTTCATGGCTCTGTTAAAGATTATATATATGATCTTGGCTAATTTTGCATTTTCTAGTGAAATAATTCAGTCTTGGCTCTGCATACTTTTTTAAATATCCAACGTGGTGATCATAATAAACTGCATTAACTAATTTGCTATCCCAACTAATTATTTGAACATTTAACATGAGTGACACTATCAACTGTTATGTAAAATGTGTTGCTGTTTCTTGAGCAAATTTTCTAATATGTATTTACTGAACAGTAATTCATACAAAATTTAGTGTTTCAATCATGCATGGCATGATTCATGGCCATGATGGCCATGCAGGCATGACAATCATGCATGCATGCATGCTGTAATTAAATTGCATACTTTTACCCCATTTAGTCCCCTTTGAGATGTCACATGAATATTGTTCATAAAGAAATAATTTTAAATGCATTGTTTTAATATGTAACATGGTTTTCATGATTACATGTATTTCACTTGTAATAATTTAATTATTTTAAGATTTTCTTTTCTTCTTCTTTTTTAATATTTATATGTAAATTTATTATTCAATTAAAAGGGTTTGTTGATGTATATATATATATATTAATTTGGTTACAGTTTTTTAATAATAAGGAATTTATAACTATGAATTAAATTATTGTTAAGTATGTGAAAATTTAAAAGAAAAAAAATGAAAAAAATGGTTTTAATTGAAAAATTATTGGATTGGATGCTACACACCACAACCTAATCCCGCATATGCTACCAAAATATAGTTAAAATGTTATGCATAGTTTCAGCCCTATAAAACTTTTAAAACTGAACTGCTTTGACCAATTTCAACATTAAATGAATAGTTCTTAAAATAAATCTTAAATTTAAAAACCATCTGATTCAGCATGTCTATCATACTTTTTTTCTATAAACTACCAATTTTCATATTTCTGTATATCATAGATTTTTTTAAAACATGATCCTAAAAAGTAAAAAAAAGTACAATAAATTTATGTATGGAAGCAGCGTTAGTTATTTTTTTATTTTAGAATACAAAGATTCTGGGTTGGCATGATTTAAATCAACTGATTTAAAAAAAAAATCATTTGATTTAAATCTTTTTAATTTTTAAACGTTGAGAGTTGGTTAGCAGAAAAATAAGATGTAGGTGTATGTTGAGATTTAAACTGCATAAACATAGAGAAATGATTTTATTTGAATAGAATAGAAAATAAAGTACCTTTGATTATCTTCTGGTTTTGTTCGACGTTTTCAGAATTTATGATATATCCTTCTTGGTATAAGATTGCTGATTGTGGAATAACTTAAAAAACATTGTCTGTAAAAACATTCGTTGACTTGTTTGTTGATTTTATACCTTCGAATATGAATTGTTACAGAAATAAAAATATGATTTAATGGGATTTTTAAAGCGATTTAATAGACTTCAGCAAAACATAAACATTCTTTGAATCAGAAGATTCTAAACTGTCCCGCAGTCAACTGCAGAATAAAGAATACAATCTAAAAAGATGGATTACAAATGGATAAATGCAAAATATATATATGAAAAAACATATTGGGAATTAACAAACACAAATGAATGAGAATTAATGAAATATAATATTAATTAAAGTCAAAATAGCCATCTACAGTCATATTTCCAAAATAATTAGTGTCTTTTTACTGAAGATTTTCTTTTAGGATTCAACATCCTCCGCCCCTGGCAGTAGAAAAGGATACCTTTGTAATAGGACGTTTAATGTCACCATCCGTTGTTTTAATCAAGTCGACTCGAACTCGATTGTCCTGTCCTGGGAAAGTTTGTAGAATGCTGCCCATTTTCCATCTCATGGGCAGGGATCATTCATGAATTATTACCAAGTCTCCTTCTCGTAGATTAACACTTGGAGTAGTCCATTTAGGACGCTGTTGGAAATGTTGGAGATATTCTCTTGACCATCTATACCAAAATTGGTTCTTGGTCCTTTCAATAAGGCGCCAACAAGCATTTAATGATAGAGCTCGCGAATTAGAAGCTTCTGGAATATCAAGGAATGGTGCTCGGATTAGAAAATGACCTGGAGTTAATGCACGCGGATCTGATGGATCTGATGAAATCGGCGTTAGAGGTCTTGAATTTATGCAACTTTCTATTTGGCACAGTAACGTGGATAATTCTTCAAAGTTTAAAATACTGGATTTACATGCCTTTAACAGATGATTTTTTGTAAACTTTACTGCTGCCTCCCATAGCCCACCAAAGTGCGGCGCATATGGAGGAATGAAATGCCAATTGATTTTTTGGCTCGAAAGAAAATCTTGAATTTCTCTGTCCCTCAAATATTGGAATAACTGCTTCAGTTGATTTGCTAGACCTACGAAGTTCTTAATGTGCGTAATATAACCTTTGGAGGTTTATATATACGCTGAAAAATATCATTAAAGAAGCAGATAACGCAATGGAGCTTTTGCTGGTACCTAACACTGTATTGGAAGTTAAAATAAGTGTGAGCAGTATTTGATGTTGATCTCTTTAGCAGCAAATAAAAAGTCAAAAATAAAACTAATATATTTATTTCATTACTGGGAGAAGTTGAATCAGTATTACAGAAGACTTGACACGGCGAAGTCCATTACATTGGTACAGATGAACACATTAACATTTGAACATATAGTTGACAGCATTGTGCAGGTTAAAACAATTAAAAATAAACTAAATAAAAACAGGTATAAATAAATTATACGTCCAGATTGAAGTCCAGCTTCAATACAGTTACTTGATATCCTTCCATTGGTAGGAAGATAAAAGCGGCGAAGAACAGGAATAAACATCGTGTATTTATACTAAGCAAGCCGGATTGAAAACGTCGTTTGCGAGCACGCCCACGAAACGAGCCAATCAGAAGACGACATGTGTACGAATCGAAAGATCGATTCGGTAAAGCGAATGAAAGATTCGATTATTGTTACGATATTCCAAGTCGCCATCTGGCGGGGAAAATATCGTTACGGAAAAATATGATTAGTCAGAAATAAGTTATTGTCGATGTAGGTTGGAATTAAAGATGAAGTCCGTTGAACAAATTATGAAAGGCTATTGAAGTTAAATAAATTATTGGATGTTCTGAGGTTAATAACGGCCGGAAAGGATTTGAAAGGTAAGTTAATATTTATTGGATATAGTTGTTATGAAATAATAAATAAATGAATGTTAAAATAAATTATGAGTGAATGAATTTATGAATAAAAGAATATAGGAGGCGATGAGAAAACCATCTGTTGATGGGATTCCATCAATGCCCCCCCTCTCATTGCCTCTGTAAAAAGAGTTTCAAATGAACTCAAAGAGCAAAGGATTGAAAAATCCATAGATATCACAATTACATTCACAAATTCAAAAAACAAAATTGAAAAAATTTTTTTTTGTTTTGTTAGTAGTAGTACCTCCACATCATGTCAACTAGGAGTACCTCATTAACCAGAGCAAGTCAGGATTTACCCCAGAAACTTAAGGAATTAAAATTCCATCTAGTTCATTTCTGAACTGAAAAAGTGAAACAACTGCAATAGTTGAAAAATTCGAAAAATACACGACCTCAACAATTGAAGTCAGAAAAATTTAAACGAAGCCTTTTAAAAGTGCTTCGAACGTGAAAAATTTAAACGAAGCTTAAACACTTCGAACTTGAAAAAAAACTTTAACAATTTTTAAACAATTTAACAATTTTAACAAGAAAAATTTGAATAAGTTAACAATTTAAATAATTTAACAACTTGAAAAATTTAACGATTTGAATAATTTAACAATTTGAATAATTGAACAATTTTAACAAGTTAACAATGAAATCTTTGAAGAATAGTTAAATTTTATTTATATACGAAAAGCTTAAAATATTTGCGAAATTAATTAACTTTCCAAAAATCAATTGGCACATGAAAAATCTCAATCCAGTGACAGAGGCTAGCATATCCTAGATTGGACTAATAAAAGCCAAACATGAAAGTTAATCTCTAAAAGATGCAAATAGAGACTTTTCAAAGATTTAAAGTATGAAAGAAGAAAAATGAATATGACGTACCATTTCAAAAAAATGAAAAATTTCCAATTTGGAAATGTTACAACCAGCTCTAGTTGATTTCTTGATCACAATATATTTAAATAAATCTTTATTACAATTGACAAAAGAGAATTTATGCAGGAAAAAAAAATTTAAATTTTCATTATAAACTTGAACTCCAGGCATCTAGTCCTAAGAGACAACACAACGGCTCTTTCAAAAATTCTGACATTCAAATTCATTAACATGAATTAGGGACTCATTTACTCTCCTGACAATCTTCCGGTACCTGGAATGCATTCATTCACAAAAAATGGCTGTTGGCCCTAGATGCCTAGAATGAACAAATAGAAATAAATTATATACATATAAACAAAAATTGTATAGACACAGGTACAAACACTTTAAAAATAAGATTTCTCTATAAATTAAAAACTATTGGTTTAAAAAGAAATCACTTTAAAAATATTTTTAACATTCAAGTAAATTTTAACAATTTAAAACTTTAAAAAAAGATCAAGATAGCTGGTTATCTATATTGAATAATTATGCTGGTTAGTTAACAGTAACAATAGCAGATGTCTACACATATCTTTTTAAACTTAATTTACAATTTTAAAGTATAGTGTAGTTACAAAAAGCTTTACATGTTACATAAAAAATTTCCAGCTTAAATTAGGTACGTTATATAAGAAAATTAAAATATGAAATACATGAAAAAAAATTTATATGTAATATGGATTTAAAAATTATTTTACATCATCACTTATAAATAGAATCTTTATAAAGTTAAGTATTTCATATTTAGACAATGGTTTTGTAAAAAAAAAATATCTGCAATTGCTGGACCCCGAATCCATGCCCCCCCTCCCCCCAAGTGGGCAATCTTGAGAACTGCTGGAAGGACCTGGGATGACCTCAGGTTCAACTTCGACAGCATCATCTCGATTGACCGCAACCTTGGGAGAAAAGAGGACATAATCATCGGTGCCCAGCACAGCTACACTGCGCCTAAAAACAACAGAACTTTCGAACCTAATGGATTTACCCATTAAAAACTGGAAGCAGGTGATGAGTCTCGGGAACCACAGTCAGAAGGGCATGATGAGTCAGTCTGGCTTCTCTCGGGAGACCGTTGAAAGTGTCGACCTCGGGAACTGGATCCACTGGAAGAACTAGGGCGTCTGGATCTAGAATAAGGCGAAGGATGACGATACTGGCGATCAGGTGATCTGGCGTAACAGTTGACTTGGATATGTCCCAACTTCCCACATCTCCAACACTTTCTCTGTCGAGACTTCTTGAAGCGAGGTTTGCTCTTAAAGGACCTATTCACCTTAGCAGTAGTAGAAACGCTGACCTGTTTGGCACTGTCTTGATCACGTAACTTCTGCTTTGTTTCTTCAGCCACGAGTGCGTCCACAACAGAGTCAAACTTAAAGGATGCCTCAGGTTTGGATAAGACCTGTTGGACAAGATTGTCGAAACTGCTGGGTAGAAATCGTAAAAATTGGTAGGTAAGGTAACATTCTGAAAAATTTTCATCTATGAGCTTTATTTCAGAGTAAATCTTCTTTAAACGAGTTGCAAATAAGTTAATAGGTTCTCCATACCGTATCCTTTCTTCCATAAGTTCATTAAACAAGGTCATATGATGAGTGCGTGAGTCAGGGTGAAAATTTTTATGTAGTCTTCTCCATGCTTCAACAGGCTCTTGACAATCTTCTATTAATCTTTTAAATTCAGGCTCTATGTTTAAGTAGATTAAAGAAAGAGCTTTGTTAGCACGGGAGGTAAATTGATTGACTGTATCGGCAGTAACACTTTCACTTAAAACTGGGGTTTCTTGCTTTAACTGTATAATATCCCAAAGGCCTTTTTCCATCAACAAATATTTCATGTCACACGCCCATGTGGCGTAATTTCTTATACTTAACTTATCAATTGGATTAGTGGCCATTTTTTTTAAAAAAAATTTCAGGATAAATCTTCAAGCAAGCAAAAAAAATTTTAAGTGTTACCGCCCCCCCGACTTTTTCGTTGGTTCTCTGTTAATAGCCAAGTCAAACTTCTCAAAAAAAATTTCAAAATGTCATAAAGTTCAACAAAAATCAGAAACAGTCTATTTTGAAAGCATAATTGAAGCATGAAATAATATAAACGTAATTAATTCATTCTGTAAATCATAAAAGTTCAGCAAAAGATAAATCAAAACTTCTTCAAAATATAACTAAACAGTTCTGTAAACAAAAGTCCGGCAGAAATCAAAACAAAGTTCTTGGGAAAATATAATTAAAGTTCTTGAAATTAAACAATAAAAGTTCTTTAAATCATAAGGTTTGGCAAAAAAATTTCAATTTTTCATAAGGAAGAAATCATAAAACGTAATCCATGATATTTCAAAACACAACACTTCAGCCTGCTGAGATCGATCTGCTCAAAATGGCTTCCAGGGTTAGGCTTACCGCCCATAACCCCTTAATGTGCGTAATATAACCTTTGGAGGTTTATATATACGCTGAAAAATATCATTAAAGAAGCAGATAACGCAATGGAGCTTTTGCTGGTACCTAACACTGTATTGGAAGTTAAAATAAGTGTGAGCAGTATTTGATGTCGATCTCTTTAGCAGCAAATAAAAAGTCAAAAATAAAACTAATATATTTATTTCATTACTGGGAGAAGTTGAATCAGCATTACAGAAGACTTGACACGGCGAAGTCCATTACATTGGTACAGATGAACACATTAACATTTGAACATATAGTTGACAGCATTGTGCAGGTTAAAACAATTAAAAATAAACTAAATAAAAACAGGTATAAATAAATTATACGTCCAGATTGAAGTCCAGCTTCAATACAGTTACTTGATATCCTTCCATTGGTAGGAAGATAAAAGCGGCGAAGAACAGGAATAAACATCGTGTATTTATACTAAGCAAGCCGGATTGAAAACGTCGTTTGCGAGCACGCCCACGAAACGAGCCAATCAGAAGACGACATGTGTACGAATCGAAAGATCGATTCGGTAAAGCGAATGAAAGATTCGATTATTGTTACGATATTCCAAGTCGCCATCTGGCGGGGAAAATATCGTTACGGAAAAATATGATTAGTCAGAAATAAGTTATTGTCGATGTAGGTTGGAATTAAAGATGAAGTCCGTTGAACAAATTATGAAAGGCTATTGAAGTTAAATAAATTATTGGATGTTCTGAGGTTAATAACGGCCGGAAAGGATTTGAAAGGTAAGTTAATATTTATTGGATATAGTTGTTATGAAATAATAAATAAATGAATGTTAAAATAAATTATGAGTGAATGAATTTATGAATAAAAGAATATAGGAGGCGATGAGAAAACCATCTGTTGATGGGATTCCATCAGTTCTTACCATTATCTGAATAAATATCTGACGGCAGGCTTCTACGTGCAATAAATCTCTTTAGGGCTACTAGGAAGGCTTGCACAGACAAGTCTGATACCACTTCCAGATGCACTGCCTTAGTGCACATGCAGACGAATACAGCCAAGTATGTTTTTAATTTTATCTTACTTCTAGGCAAATTTGGCTTGGTTATGCAGGGGCCGGCAAAATCTATGCCAACCTCGGAAAAAGGACGAATTGGGGTGATTCTGTCAACGGGAAGATCTCCCATCATTTGTTGACAAGCTTGTGTTTTTAGACGTTTGCAAAGTACACATTTGTTGAGCTTTTGTCGCACAGTAGAACGACCATTAACAAACCAAAACTGTTGACATATAATAGAAAGTACTAGCTGTGTACCTGCGTGCATATGTTTCTCGTGTACATGCTTTATTAATAGTTTAGTGACAAAGATATTTTTTGGGAGTAGCATCGGATATTTTCTATCAAAGGTTAAAGACTGATGTTGTGACAAACGACCACCTACTTGAATGATATCACTTGAATCTAAAAATACATTTAGTGGTAATAGTTTACTATTGCTTGGTAAGGGTTTTCTTTCTTTTAACAACTTAAGCTCTGTGTTGAATTTAGAATTTTGAATTAATTTTACAATGCATTGAATTGAATTAGAGATTTCTTCTGATCTTAGATTTCCAAATTTTTTCGATGTACTGTCTAGCATTATGAATAAATCTAAGACAATAGGCTGTGACTCTTGACAGCTTAGAGAATTTCAGAAACTTAAGAAGAAAGTCAGGAGGTGCACTTACTTGTGTTACATTACTGACAGAGTCAGTTACTGGAGTTAACTCTGAAATCGGAGCAGTGAACTTTGGTATTGGGATTTGCTCATTTGACAGCAGCCATGGAGGCCCATGCCACCACAGAGAATGATTAAGAAGCTTTCGTGGAGGAATTCCCCTAGAAGCTACATCTGCAGGATTTAAAGCACCTGGAATATGATTCCATTCATGAGAAGGCATTAATGCCTGTATTTGACATACTCGATTGAGTACGAACTGATTAGCCAACTGAGAACAATTTGTGAGTCTGACCACAAATAAATATTGTCAAACTTTACTGGAAATGTGTCAATAATGACAGAA
The DNA here is from genome assembly GCA_964019185.1 of Maratus speculifer. Classification (NCBI taxonomy): domain Eukaryota; kingdom Metazoa; phylum Arthropoda; class Arachnida; order Araneae; family Salticidae; genus Maratus; species Maratus speculifer. The sequence continues at coordinate 244,988,719 of OZ025295.1, read as the reverse complement.
CATAACTTAGCTAGCAAAAGAGCTGAACAGAGTTCGATTCTAGGCAATGTTTGAACTTTAATAGGGTTTACCTTAGTTTTTGCAGCAATCAAATTGACAAATACTTTTTCAGATGTAATAACGCGTAAATATATAACAGCAGCCTAAGCTTTATTCGAACCATCGCAAAATCCATGCAGTTGAATTTGAACAACTGCTTCATTAAATAAATTCATATATCGAGGAATTTCTAACGATTTCAATAAATGCATTTCAGATGAAAATTCATTCCAAACCTGTTGTATGGCAGGTGGGATTTTCTCATCCCAAGAAATCTTATCCTTTCAAAGATCTTGCATCATGATTTTTAACTTTATTGTTGTAGGAGCTAGGAAACCCAGAGGGTCAAAGATTGTAGCCACTACAGATAACAAGTCTCGTTTTGTTTGTACATCCTTTAAATCAGCGAACCTAATTTGTAAAATATCTTTGGAAGAGTCCCAAAGTAAACCAAACACTTTAACAGTATCATCTTCCTGAATGACCTTTTTTGAGGAAGCCTTCATTTCATCCGGTAAATGAGCTATTACATCAGGATCATTACAGGTCCACTTTTCGTAGATTAAAACCTCCACTTTTCATAATACTTATTAGTTGTGTAACTAAATTCTGAGCATTTTCTCGTGAATCGGCTCCAGAAAGAAGATCATCAACATAAATTTCCTCTTGAATAATTTGGCAGGCTTTTTGATTAGATTGTTCATTTTCAATGGCCAATTGGCGTAATGTCCTAATGGCCAAAAAAGGTGCACAGGAAAAAACCGTATGTAACGGTCAACAGCCTGTATGATTTGATAGTGTCTTCTAAATTAAATCTCCAAAGAATGCGTTGATAATCAGTATGATTCTGATTAACGAGGATTTGTCTAAACATTTTTTCGATATCAGCACTAAAAGCAATTGGATTCATTCTAAACTTTAATAATAAAGGAAATATTTCCGGCTGCAATTTTGGACCTATCTCTAGATAATCGTTTAAAGAGCGGCCTGATGAACCTACTGCAGATGCGTCAAATACTACTCTAAGTCGTGTAGTTGAACTATCTTCTTTTAATACCCCTTGATGTGGAAGATAAAAATGATCAGGATTTGAAATTTCTGAATTTGGTATAAGTTCCATATGCCCCAAGTCGATATATTCTAGCATGAATGCTAAATATTGCTCTCTAAGCAAAGGGTTTTGGTGGAGCTTCTTCTCCGAAAAATAAAACCGCTTTAGAGCTTGAGATTTTGAATCACCGAGGATTGGTTTAGATTTAAACGGCAAGTTTACAACATATCGTCCTGATTCTGTGCCTGAAACGGTTTTAGAATAATTATCTTCAACAAGAGAAATTGGATCAGAACTGGGAACCAACTCAAGTTCCCAGAACTTTTGCAGCTGAGAAGTAATCTGCATAGTAACATGACAACTAAGAGATGAATTTTGGTTTGATTCATTCGAATAAATAATTCCCGATAATATCCAACCCAGTTTAGAATTAATAGCACTTGGTGATCCTTTAGGTCCTAAAATAGACTCTCCTATTATGATATTAGCAAACAAATCTGCACCTATAAGACGATCAATAGGACTGGACACATGGAAATTTGGATCTGCAAGATTCAAGCCTTCAATATGTGGCCAAAACGTAGTGTAATCAGAAAATTTGGTAAATTTGTTGTTATCTGGTTAACAACTAACGCTTCTAACTGAAAGACTTCATCATTAAAATGGGGAGAAAATGTCAAAGAAACTTCCTGAAGAGCTGTTTCTGCAACTAAATTATTTATACCTGAGATTTTATGATTTGTAGGCCTTGATGGAAGACCTAATTTTTCACAACAAGTTTTAGAAAGTAGGCTCTTTTGAGAACCACTATCGATCATTGCCCTGCAAGGAATGAATTTGTCTGATTTGGAGTTTACACGTATAATGGCAGTAGCCAACAACAGGGCTGCCAACTACTACGCCTACAGCGTAGTTACTCCGCTTTAGCTTCTAAATTACGCATTACGCTACGCGAACTTCAAATTACGCTTTTCCGCTTTTGTTTACTATCAGCGCGCTGCAGTTGCGCAATCCTTAAACGCCGCTGCCAGTTACGAAGGAAGCAGGTTTGAAAAGCCTTTTCCTCCTCGATAACGAAATGCAGTCATGTCCCCTGAATCGTAACATCTAACACAAAGTGCGTGCGCATATTAATACGGCGCTGTGATTGGGTTACGTGTGTGAAGATCTTTCCTCTCTCTAGCGGTAGCCATACTTTTCTTGTGTTTTGATTTTGTATGGGATTGTTCGGGCTAAAGTCAAGCTATGTTTTCAGAAGTTATATTATATGGTATATGACATCATATATTATATGGTATATGACATCATTTTGAATAATTAATCCTGTTCACTTCTTTTATTTCTCTGTCAAAATGAGTGACTGAGATATCGAACAAAGAAAAGTACTTCGGATCAAAAGTTCCGATTCGAGTTGGCTAATGTCCGATTCGGTGAAGTAGCTTTTTTTTGCGTGCTTCAGATTAATCTTGATATGAAGCATTCTGTATTACTTGCGAAAGTACTTTTCACTTTAATCACGGGGAAAATTTTATTGCTCGCGTCATATAAAGTCAAAGAGACATATCAAGAACAAAGAACGAAAACAAAAGTTGAAAAAATGCCGGACAATTTCTTTGTCAAAAGCGACGTGTCGATAAGTATTACCACTGCAGAGATGCTTTTTTCCTTATTTCTTATTGAACATAACGTGCAATTAAGTGCAACTGACCATGCAGGTTATCTCTTTAAAGCGATGTTCCCAGATTCCAAAATCGCCAAGCACAATGCTAGCGCGTGAACCAAAATGACAGCGATTTTAAAATGTATGGCAAATAAAACCTGCTCTGATATAATTACTATTTTAAAAATTATGCCATTTTCACTTTTAACTGGTGGTAGCACTGACCAAAATGCTGTTAAACTAATTTTCATGATGAATACCCATGAAATAAAAGGTAAGTTTTATATTTTGATTTGTAAAATTTCTTCTATTTTAATATGTATGATAGTTAAATCAATGTATTTTAAAAAAAGTGTTTTTTATAATATATTTCAAACTTTTTTTTTTTTTAACCTTTCGGGGTCGAATGCGGTAACACAACTTGACTACACTTGATTTCTTAAAACTACACATTTTTGATGTTCAAACTACACATTTTCACTCGCAGAGGTTGGCAGCCCTGCAACAATGTTTGAGAATTTTTACAAAAAAGATTGATTAGTAAAACAATTTGATTCATTTAAATTACCTACAGCATTTGGGGTTGTTACATGATCTTGCTGTCCAATAATTTGTTGTTGTGCAGGGGCAGATTGATCATGATGAAGAAGTGTATAATGTTTCGAATTACGATGTTTACATGTGGTATTTATCAAACAATTAGCAACAAAATGGTTAGAACGCAAACAGTTCGTACATAACTTTTTAGATTTTACTAAATGCCAGCGTTGCTCAACGGATAAATTCTGCATTGATGGGCATCTATGAAGTTGGTGAGGTTCATTACATTTTGGACAAATAATTTTTTGTGATTTATTCACATTATTCGTTACGACAGTATTCGATACCGATCTTTATGGAAAATGTTGAGATTTAGGATCAAATTTATGATTAGATTTAGATTCAGTTTTAATAAATTCAACATTACAGTTCTGCAGACTACGTGCTTGTTTTTCAAGAAAACTAATTACCATTTTATAAGTTGGAAAACAATCATTATTTAATGATAACTCTCACTGTTTTTGTAAATTATCATCAAATTTTGTTTGAATTAAATAAACTAAAATCAAATCAACAAATTCATTAAATTCAAATTTTAAAGATTTCAAATTTCGAATAACTTCATTACAAGTGTCCAATAGCTCTAGAATTGATTTTTGCGTAGGTGATTTTATTGATTTAGCATTAATGAATTTTGACAGTAATGAGTATGCCAAATACTTACGATTATCATAGCGATTAACAAGAGTTTCCCACGCTTCTTTATAATTATCACCGGAAACTGAAAATCCCGAAATTAATTTAGCAGGATAATTTTTTACACTCGTTATCAAATAAGAAAATTTTAACTGATCTGATAAATTTTCATTATTATGAATTGCAGTCAGAAATGTTTCCTTAAAGGTAATCCAATTGTTAATGTCTCCATAAAATATCGGCAATTCAAATTTAGGTAACTTTAAAGCGTTATCCTTAACAGAAATTGAATTATTACTGGTTTCATTCATAATTTCTTGTATTTTTACAACCAAAAATTCTTCTATTTTAACTAAATCGTCAACAACTATGTCCTTCGCTTTAGTAAATGAATCGTATAAAGCATTAATACTTTCTTCGGCGATTCCAAAATAAGATTTCTTTTAAATCAGCTTCTAAGCTAATTAATTCTTCTTTAAGCTTCTCAGTTAATTTAACATTTTTTATTTTCTATTGCTTCAGCTACTTGAATGTTATATCTGTTAATTTCTTTAATTGTGAAATTAAATTTCGATTCACTTTGTAGTTCCGCTTTCGTCTTCATAATTAATTAATTTTTATATTTAAACTTTTAAAAATACGCTAGACGCTGCGGCTGAGGACGGACCATACATTGTAAATGTACAATGTAGCAGGTGTTTTTCTGGTATTTCCAGGATTGCTATCAGAAAGAATGATGGCAGGTACAGGTTAAGTCTAGGTGTCCCCCTCCTAATCCTTTAATTCTTTGTTTGCTTGTAATAAACTTTAGACAATGAGGCGAAACACAGAAACACTTTATCAATCATATTTCACTTGCCAATCTTGGCAACTACATGATTTGAATCTTTTATGTTTCACAAGTTAATAGTTAAATAAATTCATTAATGTTCACCAAAAAATTGAATACTATGTGCAAGGAATAAGTTTTAAAACTTGCCATATTACACTGTCAAATTTCAATCAAAGCTTGCAGATTTTTAAAAAACATTCTGAAACCAAAATAACTCGTTTGTTTACTGTAGTCACAGATCACAGACGAATGGTGTGGGCATAGTAATAGATTGTTGTTGTTTTAATTTAAAAGCTAAAATTCTAAAACATTTACTTTTTATATAATGTTTTATAAATTAATTTTAACTTTGATCTTATTAATAATAATATGCTGTAATTTTTTTTTTTTTTTTTAATTATAATTTACACACTGAGTGCCATCTACAGGTTGAATCCGAGCCTGTGCAGTAATTTGGCAGACATAATATAGTTCCAACTTTTTTGTTTAAAAAACAAATGTGCAGGTTACTTTGGTTTTATCTATGTTTGTCTGTTTTTTTAATTTAATTTAATGGCAAATTCTGGAAGGAAAAGAGATCCCATTTGGGAACATTTTATTGAATTACCTACCTTGGTGGAGTTTTATTAAGTCCCTCTGTTTTAAATCGAAATGAAATTTCACTTAGTGTAGAGAAAAAAATAATGAAGGTTTGGTGCGTTAATTAAAGAAAATTGTCTAAGTCTTCTTACCACTGCAGCACATTTTCAAGCAAAAAATGGCCCATTCCAAAAGTTACCATTGCTTGAGAAAAAAGTTTCAGATATTATGACAGATTATGATTGAAGGAAGTCCATTTATGTAATGGGAGATAAAGAGAGAGTCAGCGAAATTAAAATTGAATTTATTTACCAAATAACAACCGCCGTGGCTTCATCTGCTGGAATAGAAAGACATTTTTCTTCTTTTGGACTAGTTTATTCAAGCCTTCGTAATAAATTAGGAGTGGACAAAGCTTCTAAATTAGTGTTTTAGAAGTTTTTAATGTTTTTGTTCAAACAATTAAATATCTAATTTATTGCTATTTGTTTAAAAGTATTGAATTAATTGTGATTTTTATCCCTTAATAAATAGCTTGCATTAAATGAATATTTAATTTGTTTTCTAAATTTTACTATTTTCTATTTTTATTTACAACATATTTAAGTTTGTTTCCTATTTAGTGTGCACAATTCAACTACAAAATAACAGAATGACTTTAGATCAAAGCCTAGATGTTTAAATTTTAGTACCAATCAGTAACTAGAATATAGTATTTTCTTAGCTATATAATTATTTGTTATATTAGTTTTATAAATTATAACTATTATTTATTCTTTTTTAGCAGGGTTGGCAAATTTTTGCCAAACCAAAAAACCATGATAAAAATAGTGGAAAAAACTGCCCTGGCAAAAATATTTTTTGCCACTGGCAAAAATTAGTATTTTAAAACAGGATTTTAAGGATTTTATTTTAATTACATTGGGCAAAAACTAAGAGATATTGATAAACTTATAACATATGGATGCCCTGGTCATTGGTTAAATCTTCTAGAGGAAGATATAACTCCAGAAACAATTACAAAACATGTCACTGAAATACAAAATTACTTTTGTGATCACAACGCTCCACATATTTAGAAGGAAGGTCTCCATACTAGGCAATATTTGGAATATTTTGAAAAAAAAAATCTGATTAAACTACTCATGTATGTAATAAAGGATAAGTCAAATTTAGTGCCAGAATTACAGTAGAAAGTCTGAGAAAAAATTAAATATTTTTCAATGTTTGGCATAGAAAAACGAAAGCATCAAGGGATTTGGTGAGCAGTACTTTTCTTCGCCAAAGGCAAGTGATTTTTAATGTAACTGAAAACTGTTTGTCAATGAATTTTTATAAAAAGAAAAAAATCAGGGTTGGTAATCTGGTTAAAACTGTCCTGGCAAAAGTAGGTTTTTATAAAAGTGGTGGCAAAAATAGTCTGTCAATTTAAATTTTTCCCCCCCAAAAAATCATAAGAAAAGAAACCTAATACTCATACATAAAAAAATCAATATTCTAAATTTATTTTTGAATTCTTACATAAAATAAGTATAATCATCCATTTTATAAAATACAATGAATCTGTTCTTGGTGTGTAAAAGGGAGGGAGAGAAAATCTAATTTCTGAACAAGACATAACAGAGATTATTTTTTTTTCAGTATATAATTTTCCATTTAATTAAATTATTATTATTTTTTTTAATCTCTAACAGACTAGTTACATCAGATAAATAATTATAAATTCGTACCAAAGACTTAAATATTTATTTATTTTTAAAACTCATTATATAAAAAAAGTAGCAAGGTTATATAAAACCTTTTGATAATTTAAAAAAATAATGTCTCACAAAATAATTTACATAAGAAATAAAAAGTTAGACATCAGATTTTTAATTTGGGCAATTCCTAACTATAGGACTGAATTCCACCTACTTTATAAAGATTAAAAATATGTAGAATTATATTTATTAATTATCAAATTAAATAAAAATATTAAATTATATGTTATTAAATTTAATTGTTTATACAATTATTATCCTTATTAGCTTATAAATTTTATTACACATTAGAGACAAAAGAATTTGCCATTTTGCTATTTTTTTTCCAGTTTTAGCCACTGTCCTGGCAAAAATGCCAATCCTGTTTTTTAGTTATTTAAATTATTATAAAAAACTGCTCCATGTATTGTAAAAACATAAAAACACAATAATTGAAAATAGAATTCTAAAAAAAATCAAATAAATCTGATTTAAATAAAAAAATCTGATTTAAATATATAAAAAAAATCAGATTTTTTTTCCAACCGTACAAAGATTATTATTTTTTTAATGTTGAACAAATTTAATATTAGCAGGCATTTAAAAAATCTGTTTTGTACAGATTCAGAATTTTTCTTTTTTTCTCATATCTTGTTTATAGATAGTTCCATAGTATAATTTTGAGGGAAATATGAAGTAATAATTTATATTGTCTCTAAAAAATTTATTCTATATTAATTAATATTTTAATCAAGATGGTATTTTCTATTCTTTACTAAAATGTCTTAAAATGATACATTTTGTTTTATAGATTTTTAAAAATACATTTAATATTCTTGTAATCCTTTTTCTACTATAATTATTTTCAGATTCTTGTCTTCTATTGCTTAAACAGCCAGCTAGTAAAAATTTCTACATTTTGGGTTGTTTAATTGATTGTAGTCAAGTTTTAAAGCACACTATTCAAGCAGCCATCATTGAAAACCTTGATGAATTAATGGACACACCTGACTTTATTTATCTTGTTTCCAAATGTATTTTGAATTCATCTATTGATGAGGCACAAGATGTTGAATTTCTAGATAAAATTGCGTCATTATTCTGGGAAAAAATTACTAATTACATCATGATTGATATTGCTTCACCTGATATGTTGTTAGAAAGCTCTGATGCTGGAAAAGCAGTTCAAGTTCTGTGCAGATATCAAAAGTTAAGTAAGTTTTTTAAAATCATTATATTAGATACATAGCTGAACTGAATAATTTTTCTGAAGAATCTTCTCTTCTATTTAGCTATATCTAAGTTAGAATACATAAAAACTTATATAATACAAACTCGAAAATTCAGCATTGTCACGACTCAGACTAAGCTAAATTTTTGAAAATTCTACATTTTCTGAAAGAATATAAAAAGTACTTCCAGCTTTTTTAACCTCTTCAGACCTGACACATTTTAAGCCTTCGTAAAAATTATTTCACAGTTTGTTCCATCTGTTTATATGTATAGAAACATAATTTTGTAATAAAAAGTAAAATACTTATTATTAGTTTATATTTACTAAGAGGTACACATATGTGCACCTCGAGTTCATACTGCAAAAAACACTTCATTTTTCAAAAAAATTATTTAAACAAAGAATTTGGTAGACAATTGACACATATAAGCTTATTTTACATGCTATTTTCGAAAAAATATTTTTTTATATATATAGAGATATATATTGCATTTTGTACAAATAACTCTTGTTCTTAATTTGCAGCCTTCATACTTGCATTTTTAAGCAAAGTTATCATTTGTTGATCGAGGAAACTGTTCAATTTTGTCGTATCTAACATAGTAAATTGGCTTCTAAATACCATTATGTTGTTTTCAATGTGGTTTAGTTGCGGAATTGTCTTCAGAATCATTTTCAGATGAATAAAGTTTGCGTGGTCTCCATGGTCGTCGTTCTTCACTTACTTTGCTGTTATATTTCATCAGTACTTATGCAATCTCTAAAAATACCGCAAAAGAGGCAATCTGTCTTTTCGAGGAACTTCACTTGTTTTGTAATTTCTGATATACATTATCCAACAAAGGGAAATAACCAAATCTATAAAATGTATATGAAACTCTTGTTGACTACTCTTTTGTGTGAATAGAATATCGGTAGTAAGCTAAACACCTATCATTTAAATTTGTACCACCCATACACGTTTTGTATTCACAATTGCAGGTTGTGTTACATTAATTTTACAGTTTTGATCTTTAGACCACCTAACTGATCTTGGGATCACTATCGATGCAAATCAAAAGCAAAGTTACACATTTGTTATACACATATCCTTCCCTTAGTCATTCATCCCACTCTCTGTGTTACAAATCTTGATCATTCTTAATTTTTTTGTCTGCTCTTCCTAGTCTTGTGTTCATAATCATTCCAGTTTGGTAGATATTGTTCCTCAATAAAAATCGACACATTTTACACTAGTAAAAAAACTGTCCTAGTAAATCACCCGTGTGTTGTCTTTTGGTATAAATTTAAAAAACAATTTGACAATGTCTCCACCTAGACCTAATCATAATTATTTTGAATCATCAGCTGGTACAATTCCTTTTCCATGATACATTTTACAATCAAGGTTATGGCCATCCCTGGCGGATAAAATAAAGTTTCTTAATCCCAACGGATTAGGCTTTAACGGCACAAACTGGCTAGATCCACAATGTCCCGCAAATGGGATCTAGTGATCTCTGTTCATCTAGTGATAAAGGTTTTGGCCGGAGCAGGGACAAACATTTTATTCTTACTGCATTAAAGATAAGATTTACTTTCCATAATTTGCCATCTGCTTAAAGATCATTTGATTTATCTGCAAAATGAAGAAATTTTCTAATCTCAAAAAATCGATCACGTGACTTAGTAACTGCAATTCTAAGTACTGACAAGACTTTTTGCCAGTAGAACCTTGCTTGGAGATATTTTAAAGTTCCCACGAGTATGTGTATGCCTGCAACTTTTATAATTTCATATTTAGATGCAATTATTGAGCGACGGTTTCGTGTTTGAACGGAATATAATGGAATTGGAATTGTTTGAACGGAATCGCTTTCATATGAAACTTTTTCCAAAAATCTTCATTTAACTAATCTAGAAATGATTCAAAGGGATTTACGATGCTGTAAAATCTTCTTTTAGATAATCCTCATCAATCAATGATTCTCGAAATACTATTAGAAGAAAAAGAGATTAAATAAATATTTCCAAAAAGATAAGATTTTATTATTCAAGTGTGCTGTAACACAAGTTTTAAAAATTTACTTATTTTCAGCTTTCCATAACATAGGCCTTTTAGGTTAAACTTTATTGTTAAATGGATTCGGTATAGGTACTGGAGCAATATACTCAATAGTTATAGCTGTGTCATCTAAATTTTCAATGCCAGAAGACTCACCATCACCATTGGCCTCATCAGTTTATTTACTCTTACAAAGATATAATAATTATGATTTTAAAAAATGAATTTTTAATTTAAAACATCAACCAAAGGAATTCTTATTTATAATTAAGTATATTCTTTTAATAATTCAACAACTTTAGCACTGCACCAATTAGATACCAATCAGTACAAATTTTTTGTGTGAGATGACTTCTTTCCAAAAACACAGAATTGAAACCGTAGGTGCACATACATGTACCTTACAAATTACATCTAATTTAAATTGATATTATGATCTAGCTAAAAAATTTAAATGATTTATGCAATACTGAAGCGTTTATAAGCATTCTTAAAAAATATTATGAATAAATATTAATTTTCTAATTATAAAAATGTACTTACTTTTTCGAAGTTATATATTTTTCGCCATTGCTCGTTTATTTTCTCCAAAATCATATAAATTAAGACTGCTAGCGCCATTTCTTGCTGAAACTAGAAAAAACTAACATACATAAATAACATCCTCTCATCTAATAAAAATTTTTTAAATATTAAGTGAGATACGCAGTTGAAATCAGAGGTACACAAATGTGCACCTCGGGTCTGAAGTGGTTAATGGTGCTTTTATTTATAATTGAATTAATATACTCCAGGAGCTCGTGACATCAAAAGTCCTGTCATCACAGAATTTAAAAAAGAAAAAGAAAAAAAGTTTTGTTGAATTGATATTAAAAAGTCATACAAACAAAATGAGCTAAGTATGACTAGGTTTGATATGATGAAAATAAGTTTTATTATTATTAAAAAGCTGTGATGATATACAGTTTTTACGAAAAATCAACACTTAAATAGTATCCAGCTCTGAAATAAAGTAGCCACCAGTAAAATTTCAAAGTAAAATAAATGTGTAATTTTATCCCAATCTGCCTCATTAAAATAGGCTGAAAGTCTTTTTTGGAGGATAAAGTTTGTCATACCAATTTTTTCTGAAATAGCAAAAAATTCTCTATTAAATGCTCTAAGAGTGATCAAAATCCCCGATGATGGAAAAGATTATATACATATTTTTAATAATTAAATTAATTGAAACATATTTTCAGCTTGCTAGACCTAGTCATACTGAGCTCATTTTGTCCGCATGACTTTTTACTATCTATTTACATAAAAAATTTTCAATTCTGCAATGACAAAGCTTTTGATGTCACTAGCTCACGGTCTAATAACTAAGTGATATTTGTGTGAGAAAAATATAAAATTAAATACAGTCGAGTCTCTATATAACGAAATCCACCGTTCCAGTAAAAAATTCGTTATATAGAGAAATTCGATGTATAGAGAATGATGTTAAAAATCATATTTAATGTGTGAAATTTGAACAAATATTATTTTTGATCTTTTGAATTAAGAATATGAAATGTTTAAAAGTAAATATTAACCTAACATTTTATTTCTTAATTATTTAAGCTGTTTGAAAAAAGATAACAGACATTTATTTGAAAGCTTAATGAAAATCAAATAAGGAACACTTGCACTAATTTCAGACGAAGAAATCTGTAATTTTTTGTTGCTTTGATTTTAAAGTTGTAAAGATCTAAAAAAAAAAAAAAAAAAAAATGCTCAAATTTTAGCAAGGAATGAAAAATTGTAGTTAACATTTCCCTCCATTTGAAGGCCTGTCTTATATGCCTCTCATTAATTCCTCTCTTACATGTGTATCAATTCAATTGATACTGTTTTGAGAAGGATGTGGAAAGGTGTGCGGGAGGTGGGATGGATTCGTTGGATTTAAAGAACAGGAAGAGAAGTAATATAAAAAAACTCAGCACTGACGATAAATCAAAAATAAATGATGGAAAATTGATTCCTTATGATTTCGAAGCTTTTTAAAACTGAATAAATTAAGACCAATTTATGAAAAAATTCGTTATATGGAGATACATATTTCGCTATATAAAGACTGTTTGTAATGTAATCATGCGAAAAGGGGACCATTCCTACTAAAAATTCGATACATAGAGAAATTCGATGTATGGAGTTTCGTTATAGAGAGACTCGACTGTATGTTAAAAAAAAAAGTCAATTTTATTGGCTTCAATCTTTTCAATTTTATCTGCCAAATTTTTTTTAATGGATTTTTAAGCTCTCACACAATTTAAAATTAATAGAATTTGATATTTTTGTACTCTTCAGTACTACAATTATTTGATTTATAATCTAGCACTCAGAAGTAAGATTTTATTTGTTTAATTCATTCCAATCCTACTTTTATTGAATATCTTTTTTTTAATATTTCAAATCAAAAATAAGTGATGGAAAATTGATTCCTTATGATTTCGAAGCTTTTTAAAACTGAATAAATTAAGACCAATTTATGAAAAAATTCGTTATATGGAGATACATATTTCGCTATATAGAGACTGTTTTTAATGTAATCATGCGAAAAGGGAACCGTTCCTACTAAAAATTCGATATATAGAGAAATTCGATGTATGGAGTTTCGTTATAGAGAAACTCGACTGTATGTAAAAAAAGAACAACAACAAATAAAGTCAATTTTATTGGCTTCAATCTTTTCAATTTTATCTGCCAAATTTTTTAACTTAATGGATTTTTAAGCTCTCACAGTGTTTAAAATTAATAGAATTTTATATTTTTGTACTCTTCAGTACTACAATTATTTGATTTATAATCTAGCACTCAGAAGTAAGATTTTATTTGTTTAATTCATTCCAGTCCTACTTTTATAGAATATCTTTTTTTAATATTTGAAATTATGTATTATTATTTTCCTTAATACTATGTGTATCATTTAATGCATTTATGATCCCAGAGCAAATTTTTAACAGCATAATTACATTTTTTAAATGCAATTTTTTTCTCCTTAAGCAGTCTTTTAATTTTCAAATTTTGAAACTAATAAAGTTGTAAGTTTTATTTAAAATATGGAAGAAATGATTGCTTCCTTCATGTGATATTGAATTTCTTCTGAATACCTACTTTCCTCTCAGCCTTATGAAAGAAGGAATAATATTAACACCTGAGAGGTCACCCTTATTACTCAGATTAATTTTTATGTTTAAAATTATCATTAACTTTGATGAAGGCAGAGCAATTTAATATAAACCAATTATTTTAAAGGAATATTTATAAATTCAAAGAATCCCAGGTAATAGTTCATAATCATCCTTTTGGCCTTTTCATACTACCACTAACAGTTTTATTTCTAAAAGCATTTGTGTTCATTTTATTAGTGGAGCTCCGAATTAATTTTATTAACTAACTTCATTTGATACCCATTGTTAATAGGGATAAGTCAAATTTTATCTAATCCCTCCCCCCCCCCCCCCCTCTCACTGATTTACTTTAGAAGATACTCTAAAAGCTCTAGTGATCTGAAGGTAAATAACTTATAAACTGATGGACTGTATGCATCTAAAGGGATTAATAGAGTTTTTGTAAGCAAATTTTCGTTGCACTTTGATGCTCTTATGCATTATACTTTAAAACTTTTATAACCTTTTCCAACTTTTATAACATTTTCCTTTAACTTTTATTTATTTATTTATTTTAAGGCTCCATGTTTATAAAAATTTAAATGGCATTTGAACTTAAGAAAATTTCTGATGATATTACTTGTGAAAATGTTCTACTTTTAAAGATACTTAAATCAATATCAAAAAATTATTTATCAATTTGTTGTATTTTAATATTTGTTATTAATTCCTCTTCCACTCTCTCTTTTTAGCTGAAAAAAGTGTGCGTAAATTTTTCAAGAATCATTTTGATACCTTATATGCAAATGCTCCAAGTTCTTCAAAAATGCTTAGTTTTCTTCAATTTATGGAAGTTTTGAAAAACAATTTTCCCGATTCTAGCAAATTATCTGTGTGTATTTTAAAATTAATTACTCAATGGCTTGCTTGCATTTTGTCTACTTTTAAAAGTGTTTCAGAATTCAACTACTTTCCACTGATTCAATTCATACAAACATCATTACAGGTAAAATTTGAAATTATTTAATGTTTTATATTAATAATTTTAAATTACTTTTCTCAACTTTTTTAATTAGTTTAAGATATCTATATGCCTGTGGAACAAATTAGTCAGTTTTTTGTAAATTTTAAGTTTAAAATTAAAATTTATTATTAAAAATGTGTCATAAAGATACAAATAAGTAATTACTTTATTTTCTTAAAATTATTTAAATTTTTAAAAAAGCAGTGTTGTAGATTCTGGATAATATATTAATATAATAAATTAAATGTAAGTAACTCATAAACTTTACTAGTAATCAGCACAATAACAGCCTGTTTTCTCTGAATATATATTTAAATCATAATTTAAAATTTTTGTGGCAATTGAACTACTATTTATTAAATTATAACAATTTAAAAAAAAATAATTACTATTATTTTTGATAAAAATCAACTTTTAAAATAGTTTTTTGTCAGAAATATAAATGTTTAAAAAGCTTCAAGATCATAAATTTCATCCTCTTAAATCTAAAACAATAAGTTTCTGAATTAAAATTTTGATTAAGATTAACATTTTAAAGACATACATATACTTTAAAGAACCATCCACATGTACACTCCACACATTTTCACATACATATGTATTTTTTTTTTTTTTTTTCAGTTTAATTTTTTGTAACATATAAAGTGTGCTTTGCTGTTATTCTTTAGTAAATATTTGCATTTTTTAATAAGAAAAATCTTGAAAACTGTGCAACATATAGATATATAAGTGGTTTAATTGCAGTCTATTCAGTCTAGCAGCTTTTTCACCATTTGTTACACATATTTAATTGTTTCGCCAAACTATCTAAATCTTGCAAAGATGTAAGCACACTTTTTTCATTTGGAAATCAATATAGCAAAACATGAGGTAAATTTATATATCTATGTCAAAAGAAAATATATTAATTTTCAGACTGTATTAAATAACAAAATTAGAATTTTAATATTAGTATTGTCTTTTGAAATATAAGTACAGTTGTAGCACTTTATAATGAATTATGATTTAATGGATTGCCCTTTGCCATTCAGTTGGTCTCTCTCTTAGAGGGCATAGAATTTTATTCAAAATGATCTAACAAAAAGAATTTGAGCATGACAAATATCTTTATTTTATTAGTATAAATACTTTGAGGTGCTTCCCAAATTCCCTGCTGAACAACTTAAAACTTTGACACATTTTCTGATCCATTTTTAAACGTGAAGTCATAAAATTGATGGGCCTGACTATTCATGCGATTTATAATTGAATGGTGTTTTCCATTTTTGGATAAATAAATTACTTACTTAGTTATAAGTGATTGTTGCCATGTGATGCAAGTTTTTTCCTTTCTGCACTGTCACATCTGAAAAAACAGTTTGAAACAGCAAATTTGACAGTATTTTCTAAAAAGTTTCCTGCTTTTACCAAAAAATGAAAAATACCATTCAATTACATAGCTTCTGGATAAGAATACTTCATGGGTTTCCGAATAAAAAATAATTCAAAAATGTGTCAGAAAAGATTTGAGAACAGCCTGAACACAATAAGTCTTTTTTCTTATACATTTGCTGCATTAATCAAAAATTGCATTTCATTCTTTCTTTTTAATTTTTTAATTTAGCTATAACTTTTTATAATGGATTCATCTAATTGTGGTTTTTATTTATTATTAATTCATACAATTTTAGTTACAATTATTGATTGAGCAGATTACAGAATCATGATCAATTTCTGTTATCAATAGGTAGTTAAATGATATTGAGGGAAATAAAGAAAAATATCTGACACTATAAAAATTTTAACTGGCCATTTTTAAATATTTTTTTTATTATTATTATTTAAGCTGTAGTGTTGTTATACATTGACTTTAACTGCTGTAATTTGTGGCATTAATATTAATAGAAATTAAATAATAACAATAATAATAATAATATTAATAAGATCAGAAATAAAATAGTAAAGATGAGAGTACTTTTTATAATGCTGCTTGTACATTATCAGGGTAAAGTAAAAAAAAGGGATTAAGTTAAAGAATTAATATATGTGTCAATTAATATATGTATTAAAGCATATAATTCAGTTATTTCATAAAATATCCAGTTATTTCATGAAATAACTAATCAAGTCTGTTGAAGTATGTAAAATTATTGGATTCTATAATATTAACTGACGACAAATAGTTAAAGTCATTCTAAAAATATGTTTCTAATTATTAATAGATGATTTGATAAATAAATTATAAAAACATAATATATATTACTATTTTTACTTTCTTCTATCTATACAAAAGCAATGGATTTGTGAAAAATTTCGAACTTCGGTTGTTGATGGTTTACACATTTTAGGAGTCGGATATTACAAAAAAAAATCTTTTTACAAAATGTCTGTTTATGAGTCTGTGACATAAATTTTGTGGATGCTTTATCTCAAGAACTAATTCACGAAATTTAATAAAAATTTATATACAAGTAATATCTGATATAAAATAATTATGATTAGTTTTTGGTGTAAATCTTTCAATCATGGGTGCAAGACTTTCAGTCTCAGGACTGATTTCAGTCTTGAAAAGATTTTTGACTAACTTTAAATTCTACTTTATATACTTAAATAATAGCAGTTTTACCTCCAAGAACATCTAATCACTTTCTTTTGTTGTAAGAGATCAATTTTTAGCAATAATGTAAGGCTTAGAAATCTTCTAACCCTTTTTCATTTATTTCTAATACTCAGAAAAGATTTCAGTCTCGACTTGGATGGACTTCTTGCACTATGCGTTCAATAGGTGGTGCTGCTATTCTGCATTTTTTTTTATGATTTATGCAACAACTATATCTCTAACCAATGTGCGGATTTCCATCAAACTTCAGATTCAGCTAGCCCTTGATATGGGTTGATGCTGTTTGCATTTCAATTTAAATCGCTCTATAGATTGCACTGCTATGCTGCATTTTTCACAATTGATTTTTGCAATAGCTCTATCTCAAGAATTAATGTACAGAGTTTAAGAAAAATTTATATTCAGATAGTCAATGATTTAAAATGATTCTTATTCGTATTTGGTGCAAAACACTCAACAGTGACACTGCTATGCTGTATTTTTTAAGATTTTTGCAGTAGCTCTATCTCAAAATTAATGCACGGATTCCCATCAAACTTCAGATTCAGTTAGCTCTTGACATGAATTGATGTTGTTTACATTTTAGTGTAAATCTCTCAACAGATTGCGCTGCTATTCTGTTTTTTTTCACGATTTCTGCAATAGCTCTATCTCAAGAATTAACTCACGAATTTTCATCAAACTTCTGGTTCAGTAAATCTGTGGTCTGAATTGGTTCTTTTTATGTTTTGGTGTCAATCGCCCAACAGGTGGTGCAGCTATGCTGAATTTTTTCAGATCTTTGCAATTGTTCTCTCCCAAAACTAATGCACGAATTTTTTTATGAAAACCTCTAATGTAAATATTTTGCTTGCAAATTTTTTGTAGATGTATATCAGAGAATTTTGTAATTTTTTTTCAGACATAGCAATCCCAAAACTTTCTTCTACCTCATATATGTTAATACTTCCTGAAAAATGTAGCATAGTTGCACCACTTGTTAGAATATTAACCAGTGGAATATTAGTTAGGAAGGATTTTTTATAGGAGTAGAATATTAATTATATATATTAGATCAAAATTAATCCAAAGCAATTTATGTCAACTTCTAACTGAATCTTAAGTTAGATGAAGATCTGTGCATTAATTCTTGAGATAGGGCTATGGCAGAAATAGTAAAAAATGCAGCATAGCTGTGAAATCTGTTGGGAGATTTTCATCAAAATGTAAATAACACCAAGTCATATTAATGGATAACTGAATCTGAAGTTTAATGAAAATCGATGCATTAGCTCTAAAGATGGAATTATTGTAGAATCGCAAAAAAAAAATCTGCCATAACAGTGCCATCTGTTGACTGATATACACTGAAAGGTAGAAAATGTCAATTCATGTTAAGGACTAACTGAATCTGAAGTTTGATGAAAATCTGGGCATTTGTTCTCGAGATACAGTTATTGCGGAAATCATGAAAGAAGCTGTATAGCAGCCCCACCTGTTGAATGGTTTTCACCAAATTAAAGAATATGTCAATACATGTCATGGACTAACAGAATCTGAAGTTTGATGAAAATCCGAGCATTAGTTCTTGAGATAGAGCTATTACAGAAATCACAAAAAATGCAGCATTCAGCTGTTGAGCAATTTACACAAAAATAAAGAAAATGTCAGTTCATTGCATGGACTAACAGAATCTGAAATTCATATAAAAATCTGTGCATTAATTCTTCAGATAGAGGTATTACAATAATCGTGATAAATGCTGCATAGCAGTGCCACTACTAAAAACTAATCAGTACCAATGTATATCAGCGACTAACCAAATATAAATTTTTATAAAATTCCGTTAATTAGTGCTTGAGACACAGTGCCCACAAAATTTGTGTCTCATATAGACAGACAAATTGTAAAAAAATGTTTTTTTTTTTGTATCTCTGACCCCTAAAATGTGAAAATCTATCAAAAACTTGCAGTCGAAATTTTTTTATGAATCCCATACTTTCTTCTTATAAAGGTAGAAGAAAGTGACAATTGAAAATTGACAAAAACTAGCTATAATTGGTTTAAATGCACTTTGCTTGCTTTCTTTGATACTATAACAGTTAGTCAATTGTTATTCTGTAAAATAAATATTTAAATCATAGAATCTCGTATTTTTTTACACTTTTATGGACTTGGTTAGTTATTTCATGAAATAACAGATCATACACTTTAACTGTAACATATATACACTGGTGTCCAAAATTTAAGCATAATTGGTAATTAAGTAATTATTTTTAAGTAATGAAAGAAATATGAATCGGAATGTGCTGAAACTCCAGGTGTGTAAACAAAATAGTACGCGTCACATATTTTCGCGAAGAGTTTTCCCCGAAATCGAACAGGGGACCATCAACAAATTGAAAAAGAACGAAGATCTTTTGGATAACCCTGTCAAAACTAATGTAGCAAAAGCGTTCAAACTGCACATTATGATTAATGGGCTTATTGTAATGTACTGTGTTAATTTTTACAAGGATAGCATGTACACTCGTAGAGAAATTAAGGTTTTTATAAAAACAGTCCTAAATTTTTCCAAGTTTTTTGCTTATAATTTGCAGAGTTCTTATTATAAAATAATGTTCTTTTCTGAAAATATGACAAACATCATTGTACACAATACCCTGTCATCAGAATTTAAAAATAATAAAAATTGTATGAAAAATGACTATGTTTAGTAAATAATTTTTCATTGTGCATGCGTCAACGATATCAAAATGTCATTTGCATATTGTGTTAGCTAAATGTATAGAGCAACTTCTGTAAAAGTTTCAAAAACATAGCTTGAAAATTCTGAAAATGGGAGCCTATAGAATCAACTCAAAATCCGTTATTCCTAAAGGAAGCAAAAAATCAGGGGTTTTACCTAAATATAGTTGTGCGTGCAATATTGTGTAGGCACTAAACAATGGAATATGGATACAGCCCCTCATCTTTTTGCTTCATTTAGGGAATAAAGGATTTTGATCTCATTCTATCAACGATAATTTTCAGAATTTTTAAGCTATGTTTTTGAGACTTTCACAAAAGTTGCTCTATACATTTAACTAACATAATATGCAAATGAAATTTTAATAGTGTTCATGCATGCGCAGTAAAAAATTATTTAGTAAACCTGCTCATTTGTCATACAATTTTTATTATTTCTTAATTCTGATGACAGGGTATTGTGTACAATGATGTTTGTCATTTTTTCAAAAAAGAACACTATTTTATATTAAGAACTCTGCAAATTATAAGCAAAAAACTTAGGACTGTTTTTATAAAAACCTTAATTTCTCTACGAGTATACATGCTATCCTTGTAAAAATTAACACAGTACATTACAATAAGCCAATTAATCATAATGTGCAGTTTGAACGCTTTTGCTACATTAGTTTTGACAGGGTTATCCAAAAGATCTTCGTTCTTTTCCAATTTGTTGACGGTCCCCTGTTCGATTTCGGGGAAAACTCTTCACGAAAATATGTGACGCGTACTACTTTGTTTACACACCTGGAGTTTCAGCACATTCCGATTCATATTTCTTTCATTACTTAAAAATAATTACTTAATTACCAATTATGTTTAAATTTTGGGCACCAGTGTATATATATATATGCATAAATGATGATATGCAAAAAGAAAGTTTGTTTGTGTCTTACTAATATAGCTGATTTGTGAGCAAAAAGGCAATGTCTTCATTACTGTTAGTCATTATTACAGTAAAACCTGTGAAAACGGAACTTATATATAATTGAATTCTACCTTAAAAGAGAAAATTTTGCCATCCTGATATAAAAAGTTCCATGATCTGCTGAGAGCTGAATTGTTTTCCAATCAACAATGATCCCATTTTCACAGCTTTTATGTATATGAACTCATAAAAGTATCTACCGGGTACTTTGACTGAAACTGTTTTTAAGAAATCAGTGGGGGAAAAAAAAAATAATAAGGTGGGACACATAACAATAAAGTTTGACATAACATAATAATAGCAGTATTTAACAAAAAATGTCTAATACTTCTTTTAACTCAGCTTAATGCATTCCTTTCTAGTCAGTCACAGAAGCATATTCAGGTTTTCATGTTCTAGAATTTGGTGTAATTTTTCTTATGAAACTTTTATTCTAATTGTATTTGAATGAATTTAATTGAATAGTAATTCTAAAAACTTTAATGTAGAAGTAAAATGGAAATTAATGGCAGCTATATCATGGAAATCAGGCATTTCCTGTATTCTTTTGTTATTTTATTTTGTATTAAGAAAATGTCTGTGCCAGAGTAAGGCATTTATGAGAACCGTTTTTTACAAATAGAAGTGTTTTAAGTTTAAGCTTTGCTGGAGTAACCATTCATATAATATTAAATTATTAATAATTCATAAATAACCTATTTTCCTTTACTAGAATGTTCCTGAAGTAAATATGACAAGCCTTTTTGAAGCAGACACTTTTTTCCAAAAAGTTTTGAAAGTTGCTATGAAGTAAGTTAATTAAAGATGCTAAAATTAAAATTAATAGCAATAGTATTTTCCTAGAGAATATTTTTGGTTCATTTAATATATATATATATATATATATATATATATATATATATATATATTTTAAGTATGTGTTATAATCTTAAGTCTTGCATTTCTTATGTGATTTGAGATTTTGGCTTTTCACAGTTATTATGTGTGCAAAGATTTAAGTAATAGTTTTATTTAATCTCAACTTGTAGAAGTTTTTTCTAAATACTAATGAGTAAATATTCCAGTGTTTAATATATTTCTGCATAGATTTCTTTACTGTTGCAAGATTATTTTATAATTTGATTCAAATGAAAATTGAAACATTTTTTTTTCTTTTTACTTTACATTGTATTTTGCTTTTTGACGAAGATTACGCTTCATCTTTCTAAAAGTTGTTTGATTATCTACATTATGTAAAGCTAAATTATATTAAAATACACTAATATGTTTGTTTACATCTTAAACTTATTTAAAAATAACTTAAAAGAAAAACTAGTTTAAATCATGATTAAAATCAAGCTGATTGAAATCAATGAACTATATTTTACCTATTAAATATGGTTAAGTTTTTTGTATGTGTATGTTTGATTATTCAATAGATTTTATTATCATTATAGGCATAAACTAATTGGAAATCAGTTAATTAATATTTTGGTTCTTCTGACTCAGAAATCCCAGAATTATGACATTCCTACTCAGCTTCTTTTTAATTTAGTCTCTGGACATTCCAATTTCTTTAATATCATGCTATCACAGATAAAAGAAAATGATGTATGGAGAGGTAAGACAATAAAAATGTTTATAGCTAATTGTTTGTTTTATTTTTATGTGAATGCCATGCCTCATTCTAATTTGTAATACTTTATTTATTTATTTATTTTTTTCAGAAAGTATTGTAGATCTTCTTATTGCTCTTGTAAATAAAGACAAGAGTGTTTGTCAAGATAATCATTTAGGCTTAATTCTATCTTCATACACTGGTTCATTAAAGTCTGTTGGTATGTCATTTAAAAAAAAATTACATTATTTGTGTAAATGAATTTTCCTGAATTAAGTTACTGCTAACAAGGAAGGTCTCCATTGGGGGCATACTCAGAATTTATTGAAAAAAATACGAATTAAACTACTCATGTAGGTAATAAAGGATCAGTGAAAATTAACGGCGGAATTACATTATTAGATATGTAAAAAAATAAAATAGTTTGGAATAATTGGCGTGAAAAGCTGAAAGCGATGAGGGATTTGGCGAGCAGTGCATTTCCTCGCCAAAAGCAGACGATTTTAACAAATCTGAAAATTGACTTTAATTGACTTCACTGTTAAAAATCTGCAGCATTTACTGCAACGTCACTCCACTACTTTTATAGAATATCTCGCTTCTGACCAATGAGAATGCTCCATAGCACGGTGAATTGACCGTGTCATAGACTGTTAAAAATCTGCTGCATTTTGTTGCAATGCACTCCACCGCTTGTATATAATATCTCTATTCCAACCAATGAGAAAGCTCCATTTCACGGCCAAGTAACCGTTTTCTATACAAGCAAGGGAGTGCGTTGCAACAAAATGCAGCAGATTTTTAACAGTGTATTTTTCAATTTGGAACAATTTTAATCAATTTAAATTGTGTTTTAAATGATAAAATATATTAATTTCATTTTGTTATAAGTACATATAAATGTATATGACAAAATTACACTTAAAGTAAAGTAAAAATGCAAAACTAAAATTACTTAAACTAAACTTATTTAAATAAATTGAACATAGAAAGTTTTTTCTTTAAAAAGTATTCGAAGCCTAAAAGCGTATTTTTCAAAATTTTGTCTTTTCGCCAACCGGAGATAAATCGCCAAATAAACGAAATTTTTATTATTTTTTTGCGGACGTTATAAGGAGGTTCCGCCGAAATATTTTTTATAAACATATATAACTATATGAGAAGAACATTCTGTAATTTTTTCAGATTTTTCTGAGTATGCCTGTATGGAGACCTTTCTTGTAAGTTAACATTCACAGTATAAGTTTTTATGCATTTTTTGGTAATCAATTGACTTAGATTAACAAACAAACAAAAAAAAAAAAAAAAAAAAAAAAAAAAAAAAAAAATAGAAAAGCTCCACTTAATAAAGTGTCAACTATCAGTAACTAACAATGAAAATTTTGGCAATAATTTGAAGTTTAAAACATTATCAGGTTCCTCAAGTTTTTGTCCAAAATTCTCTTGACTAATAAAATTTTATTGCTTTTCTTTAAGATATTCAACTATAGTTTTATTGAAATAACAAAATTTGCTTAATTTAATTTTTCATAATTTTATATAACCTGTACATTTAAGGCTGTTTTTTAGTCATATGCCCTGAGTTTTCTGCTGAACCAATTTTATTAATTAATATATATATATATATATATATATATTTAAGTGGAAGCTGCTCGTTTGTAGCTGTTTTAATATCCCCATTTTTATATTTTAGTTTTAAAAATATTAGAGGAAATTTCTTCAAAATGGTGATTAGCTCATTATTGCAGAATCGGGAAATTAATGAGGTTTACTTATCTTCATTTATGCCATTGTCTGATTTTTTTTTTCTATGTTTTAAATTTAGTCACATAAGGGTTTAGTGGCACAAAATCCCAATAGATACATACTATTCCAAAATATTTTGAATAAAAAATTACACACTGCTTTTAAAAACTTGCCTTTTTCCTTATAAAGTTTTCATATTTTTTTTCCTTCTGCAAGGGTACTGTAATTTTGTTTCAGTAGGTTTCATTAGACACTTCATTATTTTTCTTCGTTATCTCTCTAGACTGAGGAGGTAGTAACAGTCTGGGAAAAAACTGAATTATAAAAAAATACTATGGCTAATATGCTATATAGTTTTTAATGGAGTTTAATTAATTTGCATATCATGAAACTGAAATTATCTTAAAAGTTAATGTACATATTTATGTGGTACTGTTTTATTAAAATAAGAATGAAAGAGAGGAAAATAAAATGAATTATCAAATTTGTTTATATATGTATTTAATTTTGAAACATACAATTATGGGCAAAAGTGATTTTTTCCATATAATTCTTAAATAATCAAAAGTTGTTTGATTTTTTTTTTTAGCACTTTCCAACAAAGTTGAAAAGTGCTTATGCATTCGGTTTGTCTGGCTGGCTTTCCGCGCTCCAACTCTCATAAATATACTCAGATTGTCATGAAATTTTTGGACATTAATGATGTTTACCCAAGCACGAACCCTATTGAAAATGAAATTTCTAGCATGATTAGTTTATATACAGGGACAGTCAAAAGTTTTCCATTACATTATGGCCTATGTTGAAAAAGCATTTCAACTAATATTTAAAGATATTACACCCAGTCAAACATCTTCAAATTTATATGCATCTACAAAGTGCATTAAAATATGCATTCTATAAAGTATGCAGCGAAAAGAATAGTTATTTTTCATTTACTGGGCCACACAAAAGAATTCCAATACATAATAATAAAGGGGGGGGGGGGAGATTATTTGCGACATATTTTAATTATGGTAAATGATTTCATGTATAATTAAATTGATTACGTTGCTGAGGATTAATATGAGTTATTTCATGCATAATGCATAGCATTTACAGGGACAAACTAAATATTTCAAATAGTATATTCTATCCAAAGTCCTGTATATTATGGAAGATGGCTGTTAGATGGATGAAATGTATTTTTAATTATTATATATGCTTTTAAGGTTCACTAGATATATGCATATTATATGGTTTATATATATGCTAATTGTTACACAACTTAGCTATACAGGGTTACACAAAAGATCTTGCAAAGATTACTGAATATGAGCACATCTTACTTAAAGGTGTTTTTTAAATATGTCATGCCTTTTTACAATGAACTGCTTTCAGTTTACTAATAAATTTTTGTAGAATATAAATAAAATGAGATACAGTGTCACTCAAAGAACTGGATACATGGTCGCCTTTGGATGATAATTTCTGGAAATTTTATTTAAGTAGTTTAAAGAGAATTTAATTTTAAACTGAACTTTAGAAAATTACTTTCGTGTATTAAAGGTACTATGTATTTTACAGGACTAAACAAAAGTATTCATGTATGTTTCCATCTATTTGTATAAATTGCTGAAAGAAAGATTTCAATCAGTTAGGCATTTTCTTGCTGAACTAAATTTTACCATCATATAGTCCGTATGTTAACCGACTGATCAAATACAGGGTTTTTCAAAAGTATTGGAATACATATTTAGATATGGTCAATAATACGTTGTTTCCCTGGATAACGAAGTTTTGTTACAAATTTCAAGAAGTGTTGAATAGTGCTTCATAATCTATGCTTAATGCATGATTTTTCTTACTTGTTACATTTTGCACTTGCAATCAAATAAGATTAGTTGTAATAACAAATTTTAAAGAGTAAATAAAAAATAAGCAATGCAAACCTTTTATTACAGTCAAAGATCTATAATCTGCACACCCATAATCCACTGTTTTCTCATTTTTTTTTAAATCTTTTGAAAAAAATCGTTTTGGGATTACTAATTTGTAAATTTTTTAACTATTTATTTCATTGTTTACATTCGTAAAATAATGTGAATTATAGAAAACAGTGGATTATGGGTGTGCGGATTATAGATCTTTGACTGTATTTCTTGTATTGATTCAATCTTATACTCATGATTGTGGAATCTAAATCTAGATAAAATGCTATAAATTAAAGATTATAATTTTATTTTGTAAGTTATTATTTTATGATTACGTTATTTACCAATATATTTTCATATTTAAAAGTATTATTAAAACACTGTTACTCTTTATCTTAAAATAGGTATTTTTCTTAAAATTCTTTGATTCATCTCTTTTATTTGAAAATTTGTGCCCGTAAAGCTGTTTAATGTTTTATAAATTATATAAACTCAACAAATACAAAACAAAGTAAAATAATATTAATTTACATAAATCAGGGGTGTTAAAATATGAACAAAGCAGCATGAGATTGAAATCCTTTAGCAGATTTGTGATTCTCCACTTTTTTGTGCTAATAAAAATTTTAGACATTCTAAATATGTTTTTATTTTCTTCTATCTTTACAAATAAAGTATTGTATTAGTGAAAATTTTCAAATTCTGATTTTTGATAGCTTTACGCATTTTAGGTGCCAGATATCCCAAAAACATGCTTTTACGAAATGTCTGTCTGTGTATATGACACAAATTTTGTGGATGCTTTATCTGAAGAACTAATGAATGGAATTCAGTATAAAACTTTAGTTTAAGTTAATTTTGGACTATTGGTAATGATTATTTTTTTGTGTAAATTGCCCTATAAATGACATTGCTATGTTGCATTGTTCATGATTTCTGCAATAGCCATATCTAAAAAATTAATGCACAGATTTTCATAAAACTTCAGATTCAATTAGGCCTTGATATAATATATTGATATATTTGTTGCTGATTTATTACCTGGCTAATTTATTATAAATCAGTATTTGTAAGATAACACTTTTTAGACATAAAGTGTTACCTTACACCTTTTTTTTTAAGCTTTTTTTTTTTTTTTTTTTTTTTTTTTTTTTCTTGTCTGTTACTTATTTTGTATTTTTTAATTCTTAGACAGAAAACTTCTACACTTAATTAAATTATATTCTGAAAGTGATGTTGACATGGCAAAATTCAGGTATTGTAATAATATTGTAGCTGTTAATTGTAAGTTTAATATTTGTAATTTCTTTTAATTATTTCATTTTCTATATATTTAGAATCTAACTAATATTGAAACAGTCTTGTGATTTCAAAATTGATCTTTTAATTGCAGCCCTTTTCTTTGGAGTAAAACAGCTGTAATCCATTATTCTGTTATGAATGCTGGTTCTGTGCATTTGTGGAAAAAACCAAAACAACAAGATTTGTTGAGTATATTTTTTCTAGAAATGATTGAAGCTACAATAGAAAAGTATCCCCTTTCTTTAAAATTAGAAGTAAGACATAACTTTTCCCATTACTTATTTATTTTTTATTATGAAGGTAGTTTTTAAATTTTTATTCTTTTCATTCATTACAGCCATCCTTTGCAGATTTTGATTCTGACGATGCATTGAAAACTATTTCAGAGCTTCATAAAATTTATGACTTACGTTTTTTCTTGCCATTATTTGCAAACATGTTGTCTCCAGGTAAATAGATATTTTACTTGTTAATCTTAAATTATTTTAATAAATATTCAAAGCATAGAGTGACATTCAGGGTATGAAAAGATAAAAAAAAAAAAAAATAAATAAATAAATATGATATTTTAAAATCTATTTAAGTGAGATTTTTTTTAAAAAAAGTTCTTAATAAAGCAAATGCAGAGAAATTCTGGAGCATGATTATTTTTTTGGGTTGTGAAAGTAGATTTTTGTAATATTATTTTAAAGTAAAGTAAGACAATATTTTATTAAAATTATTTACTGCTAAAATTAATTTGAAAAAGTAGAATGTATTTTTGACTTCCAAATCAATTTTCCTAGTTTAACATGCACACACAAAGCTCTTTTTTTTCTAAATTTTATCTGAAAATTTAAAATTTAATTTTTTAAAGCTATTTTTCCATTATTAGACCAATACATAGATTTCAATTTTTTTTTTTTTTTCTTAATAATAGAAAAAATCATGCAATGATCTGTTAAACTTGTACTTCCATTTTCATTCTAAAATAAAACAGATACATCTTCCCTTTTATGTGTATGCATTTAATTTTCTAATTTTAATTAATGATACTTTGCACACTTGCCAACTTTTACACTTAGGATACTTATTTTTACACTTTTTTGCAAAGTTTTTCCTAAGTTTCATTTTTCTTCCCTAAAATTTGGAATAATTTTCTTGTTACTTTTAATAATGGCAAAAGCTGAATGCATGTAAAAGATTGTCAAAGAAATGAGTTCAGGTATCATTGTAAACCAGCAGAAGTTAAGGTACTAATTTTCATTGTAAAAAGTCATGCATTAAAAAAAATAATACTCAGGTGTTGGTTTAAATATAAAGATTAAATATAAAAAAAAATGTATTGCTTTAAAATCAGTTCCTTTATAAATTTTATAATGGTTTTTATATTGGTTCAATGGTTTCTCTCATAAAACTGAAAGAGAAATTCCATGTTTTTTTAAGCAATTTTGGACATTCTCTGGATTGATGTAAAAATTCTGGGAGGATAATAGAAGATGGGTGGGAGTGCCTGGAAAATTTAGTAATTGAAATTTTGTCTATTCATACTCTTGAGTTGTTCTTCAACTATTGTGCAAAAGAGACATAAAATGAAAGGGGAACTTATATCATATAATCATCTAAAAGTTGTGTAAATGAAGTTGTTCAAAGTGCTTTTCAAGAATGTTTTTTTACTTTAATAATTCAAAGTGTAAGGAAGTTTCTTTTTAGAATAGAATATTTTGTATTATTTATACAATACATTTGGGTAATTTCTCCGATACCTTTTTTGAGATGTGTTTCTGAAGCAAAAATTGATTTAGCAGAAAAATTGGTTTTTATTGGGTGAAAAAAAGGGTGGTGGGGGAGAATTTAACAGTTTGACCATTTAGGATTAAGATATTTAAGAAGATTACGAAAAATAAAATTAGAAAGATTAAGAAAATTAATGACTGCGCTAAGTTGATCAGATATATTTGAATTCAAACCTTTAGCATTGTCAGTACTTTCTAAATAAAAAAAAAAAGCAATCATAAGTGCAGTTACATTTAATTTTATTGCATAAGTTAAACTCATACTTAAATTATAAGAGTTTAGCGTCATTGTATAAAAGGAAAAAAAAAATGCATCTTTTTTCTCATTTCCTACTTTTATGCTTGTTAATAATGGTCATAACACTATATTATTCAACAATATGAATATGTACTTTAAAAAGGTGTATAAACATTGTTTAAGAATTACATAACAGTTTGGGTTACATGAGTTTTGTGCTCTTATGAATAAACAATTGTATATCAATCGCATGTCACTTTACAGTTTGCCATTTTCAAAAGTTGGCAGGTATGATGTTTTGTGTGCTTTGCTTTTAAGTTAAGTTATGTTTGATTTTTTTTTATTACTTTTTGTTTAGAGTTTTTTCTATTTCATTTTCTATTTGTTTTCACAGGTTCTTTTGTACATTGCCGAAGTTTTATGGACTCAAAAGTTTTAATGTTAATTTTCGTGTCTTTAAGTAGTTTTGATCCAAATACAAGAGCCCTGGGGTATTACTGTTTATCCCAATTGTATTTTCACCTAGAAGGAGCAAATTATGGAGAAAAAGAAATTTGGTTATCTCTATTAGAATCTTTGCGTAATTCTATCACCTCAGATAATCCCAGGATTCCAAGCATTGTAACATTGTTTCTAGCCAGAGTTACTTACATTTTTACTAGACCAGGTGATTGCTGATATTTCTTTCTTTGTTCATTATATTTTCTTTTTGTGTCTATACATTCTTTTTTATATTGATTTTCATGCATTATTTTAATGCATTGTTTGAAAATTTTAAGTTTTTTTTTTCTTTTTTATCTAACTTAAAATGACTATTTAATTTAAAAATATTTGTATTTAATGCTTTAGAATATGTTTCAGTAATTGAATTTTTTAAAATTTTATTTATTGATTTTTATTATGTTCAAAGCTATGTGCTTAAAATATGTATCTCAAATCCATATTACCTCCTTTATGCAGTATATTAACTGTGATAAGGCTTTGTCCAATGGCAGATTACATCCCTTTGACATTGACAACGTTTTGCTTATTCAGAATTTGAATCTGAATTCACAGACATAATTATTGTGGAAAAAACATGCTTGAAGATTAGTGTTAACTGTAGAAACAAGCTGAAGAGGAGAGAGAGACAACTTATAATCTTAACAAGCATATTTCAAAGAAATGGACTATAGCTAGATTAATAACAATAAAAATTTTATCTATATGTGCTTTTCATGTTTATTAATTAGAGAGTTTTTAAAATAGGAGTACAAACACTTAGTGTTTCCCATTGCTATGTTATACAGATTTTTAAGACTCTTTAAATATAAAATTGTAATTTTAAACTTTAAAATATAACATACTTATGAAATAAGTAACTAAAAAACAGTTTGTCTAACAAAAATAACCAAATCTCTATTTTAGAGATGGTATGAAAGATATTTTACATTAATTGTTAAATAAAATATATATATAGGGAGAGAGAGAGAGAGAGAGGCTATTTAGCACAGTGCAGCACCACATAATTTTTTTTCAATGTGACAGATAATTTACATAATTTTTTCATATGTGCTGTGCAATTCAAAAATTATGCTGTATTGTCAGGGTTTTTAAAAATACATTGCTAATCTTCTGAGAGTGTCATGCTGATTTTACCAGAGCACTGTACAACTTTTTAAAATTTGCCATTTCACTACCCAAGTGCTGTCAGAGCAGAATTAAAAATTAGCAGTCATTAGCCGCCAAACGCAACAAAATTATTGCTGACCACAAAATTATATCTGGTTGTCAAATTTTATGTCTAGCATCTTTTCACTTTAATTTTTATTTAAAAACGCTCTTATTCCTACTTTAGTGTAAGTTTTTTCCCCTCTGCACACATTTGAAGAATACTATATTTTCTATAAAATATTGGGAAGTAGCAATGTGGACACCCTTGTATTTATCAATCACCTCTAAGATGACTTCATTTTAACCGTATGACTAATAACATTGAGCTTAGAACCACATGTCCCTAAAACTCTTGCACACCTTGTTTAAAAGCATTTTTCAAAATTCCCATACACCTGTCAATCAAATCTGACTTAGCCTTAATCAGTGACAGATAAAACTGACCTTTGAGCTATGTCCCTAAAATTATGTGGACCCTAATTAAAAAATTTCAATGCTGAAATGGCCTTCCTTTAATTTATAATCCAATATAACATATGGTCAAGTTAGAAGACCTGACTTTAAAAACTAAATATTATGTTTTTAATTTTTCAATTAATTTTTGTAATGTTATTTTTTGTATTCATATTAGCTTTTTAAAAAGAATTAGTTCAGCATTTTTCAAGAATCCATATATTGTGGTTTAATCAGGTTTTACATTTTCATAGAGAGCCAGTTTTTACTTTGTTTTAGTGATTAAGACAGAGATAAAATATAATATACATACCCCTACCCTTCCCTGAACTTAACACATAAAAATAGAAACAATATTATTGTTAACAAGGTTGTGGAAAAAATAAGACAATATGATGTAATGTAAAATTGCAACCATGAAATGTTGTTTGGTACCTAGAAAAAAAAAAAAAAAAAAAAAAAAAAAAAAAAAAAAATGTAGGTGTCATTTGATGCCTTACTTAAAATTCTTAATTTCTAACCCTGTGTCAGAGGATCTTTTAGAAAGTAAAATCTCAATTCTGTTGATTCATGATTGTAGATAATCAAATGTTGCCTGTACTTTGAAAAGACTTATCTTGAACTTGAGGTTTGTTTATCTTTTGTGACTAAATAGTTCAGTAATTCAAAGTTAATTTGATGCAGTAAACCCAATTTAGTACAAATAACAAATGCTACAACTTTTATACTAAATTGCTACATCATTAGCATAAATTGGTATCCTGTATGCAGCTCCATACAGTACATCAAAAGCATATTTTTGTATATGGCTGCTATGCTAAGTTGGGGAAAAAAGTTATCTTGATTCAGCATTACTGGGGTAAAGCTTAAAAGTTCACCTACTCAATGTAAAAAAAAGCAAATTTTATAGCACATTTCAGATTTTTTGTCAGCAATCCAAGCAATATGTGATAAAAACATCAATGATAACTTATTTAGACTATTGCATCCTAATAAAGACTGATTAACACATTATGTAATTTAGAAAAAAAAAAAATAATAATCACAATTTTAAAGCAGAATATTTATTTCTAATTTATCAAACTAAAATAAATGTTTAAAGATTTCTATAAATAAATTAGAATATCGCTTATGTAACAAAGAAATTTGGTGACTTGAACTGAGTCTGTAAGTATAAAAGTAAGTCTGGATCTTCCTTAAACTGAGTATAATGAAAGAAATTTAGCCTTGGGCTGAGATCACGAGAATCTTTACTAGGCACTTCTTTTGATGCAAAAGTGACTGTCAGCTTCAGTAGCTAAGACTCTCTTGATGAAATTTGTTAGTATCCTTAACCAGGATCTCTCAATAGCATTTTTTTAAACTAATTATGAAATAAATAATAATTATTAAAAAAATTATGTATTCTTTCTTATACATTAATTATTCTTTCTTATACATATATTATACATTAATGCTTGTAAAATAATGTGAAATTATTTTCAGGTATTTTTCCTATCATATTTTTTCATCTGTCTTTTGTCCTCTTTAAAATGCAAAGAATCATTTCTGAAGAAAGAAAAAAAAATTAAATTGACCTTTTTTTTCCTTTCTATAGATCATCCATTATTCACTGTGCTCTATAAATTTATTATGGTTAAACCAGTTCTTGATGTTGGTCAAGTACCTGAATTTTACAAATTGTTCAACAGCCTGGAAATTGAGGTAAAAAACTAGTTTGAATTCAAATAATATTTTCTTTGATTTGTGTGATTAAAAAATCTGTTAAGTATACCACTGTTTTATAATATATATATATATATATATATAACCGTTAACTGTATTACAATATATGAACCATTGAATTTAATAATACCACATTTAACATGGAGGGAAAAAATAAATAATTAAAATGAATACAAATGGAATTTATAGAACCAAAGCAGAATCATCAGGCCCAAATACTTTGGAACTATATATATATATATATATATAAGAAATAGAACTTTAAATATTTTAAGAATTGGAGGAAAAAAGAAGGCTTAAACATAGTTTGTAATGCTTGAAGAAATATACGTGAAACTTAAAGATACACTTTATTATTTTTAGTTTCAGCTTTCTTGAAACTTGCTGTAACATGCTGCTTAACACAGAAAAAACAACACATTTAAATTTTAGCTTTCTCCTAACTGTAGGTTCAAAAGCTTTTAAGAGATTGTTGAAAATTTATGCATAAATTTAACAGTTTTTCTAGAGCAAACCATGATTGCACTCTACTTATACAATCTAGGGTGATTCATTTCAATCCATATTTAAATTTTAATAGTAATTTTTCCAATAATAAAGATATTGCAATAGTTCAAATAGACTTACTTTGTTTTCTCAGAAAAAAGATAACATCATAAGAAGTCCTTCAAAAATCATCATTTGCATGAAAACAACACTGAGCTTGATGCTCCATATTTCAGAATGTAGTTGACAATACATATACATATAGTGTCATTGAATGAATTTTAGTGCACTTCCAATACTTTCCATAATTTCATAACATATCAGAATCAACATATTGAACATTTCTTTATTCTTGTTAAAATTATAAATGAAAATTTGAGTTCAGCATTGTGTGAAACACTGTGTACTTTTAATGAAAAAGTGGATGGTAATTCTGGTTTTCCATGCCAGAAATGTTTGTTGTGATGTGTATTGTATTATCAAAGTAAATGTATTTATATAGAGACTTGTTTATTTATTTCTTTTCTCCATTTTTAAAAATTCTGATAGAATCTATTTTTATTTTATACAATTTATTTTATTTTGAGAAAAAGTTATGGTTATCCTTCTTTAACATTTTATATTATTAAATCAAAAATCATATTTATTTGATTCAGATGACAGTCAATGTGATAAATTACGTATTTGCTAATATCTATGAGATGTTCACAGTTTTTATTTAACCAGCAGTCATATCCTTGAAATGTTGTGCAATCTTAAGTGTATACATGATATGTTTAATCAGTAAAATAAGTTTTATTAATAGATTTTATTATTTTGATGTATAAATTTATTCAAGAGTACTTATTTAAATCAAGAAGGATATTTTTCAATCATTTATAAATATTTACTTGAACCAGAATCAGATGCATATTAAAAATAAGTATTTACATAATTGATCTATATCTAGAATTTTATGCATATTATGACAAGCTTATTCCTAATTTAAGAGGAGAGAGGGATTAAAGTATAGTGATTACATTTTTTTAAAAATATAACTTTTTTAAAATGTGTGACATTAATTTTTATTATTACTTTTATTTATTTACTTTTGCTGTAATTATAGCTAGTGTGACCATTTAAGTTTGCATGTATGTGGTCTGTTGAATAATATTGATCCAACTAATTTTGAGATATGCTAACGTTCTTCGAAATACTGGCAAATGTAACTGATAAACATCATAGTTTTCTTTAATAACTATAATAAAATTTGTCTTCTCTCTATCAGTTTTATTTAATCAACAAATCAATTGTAAGTTATTTGAAATTTATTTTTAGAAATCCATATTTAACAAAAAAAAAAAAAAAAAAAAAAAATGAATGATTTATAAAAACCTATGTATTAGCTAAATTTTCATTGTGCATTTTTTAAAAACCAAAACTACTTTATTGTTTGTTTCCAGTTTGATTTTAGAATTTTTTGTAGTCTATATATTTTTTTCTGTACAGTTATTAGAGATGAGTTTGGTTCAGTCCAGGCCCAGGCCCGACACAGGCTCAGGCTCAGGCTCTATTTTTATTCAAATCTTTGGGTTCAGGCAAGACTTGGTTAATTTTTTCTGAAGCCAGAAAATTTTAATTAAATTATATGTAAAAAAAATTGAAAGAACTTTTTCAGCTTAAAATCGCCTACTTATTTCTTTTCAACTCATTTAAATTCTTTTTTATCAAAATGACAGGGGAACTGAATACTTGATTATTTATTTTAGATTTCATTGCTGTTCCAAATTAAAAATTGTGATAATTTCAGATTTATCTACGGAATTTCCAGCAACGATCTATTTATCTGTTGCCAATCAAAACAAACACAACAGGGAATTTGCTTTTAGTTGGCTTTTTCATTAGCAGAAGATATTTTTTTAATGGGATCGTTTATTTATTTACTATTTAGCTACATAATGCCAAGATAATATTTTCTTCTATTTTTGGTAGACGAGAATTAACTGGAGGTCCCCAAATTATTTAATCTTTGATTGTTCACGAATTATAGTTGTTTTTCATATAAAAATAACTTTAGAGATTATTACATGTATTTGTCATCATGAACTCTGCTCATGCTGGAGATGCTGTTCCTTTTCGAAGTCACTTTCCTCCGTAAGTAAATATGATTACCATGAAAGCAATCGATCAATGTTTCCTCTTTTTCTATAGAAGAATTGCACCTTTAAAGTAATGTCGATTTAAAAAAAAATTATATTGATTTTTAGGTATTTGTCAATCACAGTAGATTGTTATGAGAAAAGAATCAATTATAATGAAAGATGTGCACTTTTTATAGAAAATTAAAGAACATTGTTCGATTCACCAGCTTACAAATAGTAATTTCTGCACATTTCATGCATTTATTCATTAAACACAACCGTGTCCATCAAATTTGTTTGTTAAGAGTGTGTTCAAAAAAAGAAAAATCCACCGTCAATGGCTAAAAATTTTCTGATACATTTTCAGACTCATTTTTAAAAGTAGACACATGAAATTTGCTGGAGTGATTTTTGAAAAGATGTATAAGGTGCCATGGGATTTCATTTTTCATTCAATTCATTAGAATTTGATTTATAAACAATTACTTTCTCAGAATGACTCTTCTTTTTCGTTCCCAGACCTTCCACTTCGGAAAAAATTGGTTAAATGCCATTCTTGATTGCTTTTTTTTTTTTTTTTTTTTTTTTTGCAATATTTTCAGCATTTATCAAAGAATCGACAATCACAGCACCTTGTGTATTTTCTAAATTAGAGAATCTGCGAGTTTGATGAGTTTGCGAGCAAAAATGAATTAAAAAATAAATGAGAAAATAAGCAGTTTGAATCGAAATACACCCTTAAAGGAGGAAAAAATAAGAATCCTTTTAATATATGTTTTAAAGTTGTGACACTTCCCGCCTCACACAGAGAGAACTGAAAGCAACACCGAAGGTGGCACTGTCACTACTAAGTGGCAATCGAAATATATAGCAATTAGCGCATCCCTTTGATACAACGGCGTGTCAAATGTGATGATAGCTCGACCACCCATCGAAATAGATGTATCAATTAGCGCATCCCTTTGGGATAACGGGGTGTCAAATTGACTATCGTTCGACCACCCGGAGCACAGCTTTCAAGTACCGAAAGAGGTAAGATCTTCCCACGAACGGAGAAAGAGGGGTGCAGTGCGCAAAGAAGAGTGGAATGCACAGGTGCTCTCAAGAGGAGGATAAAAGAGGGAGAAGGGTGAGAGAGAAGGACTTGACTTGTTGCCTTGGAGAGAAGAGCGTAGAGCACAGGGTTGCGTGGTGCTCGGAAGATGCGAGACTCTGAAAAGTCTGCGGAGAATGCGCAGACTGTATGCATCAGGTTAAGCTGGCTGCCACCTCTTGATTAATTCCCAAACTGGACTAATGAACTTTATGTTGTGATTAAAATACTATGATTGAATAATCTGTTTACAGATGTACTTAAAATGTAAATAAATTACAATTAGATTACTAAAGCAGAGTAGTTCATGATCATAAGCCTCGGAAGTAGCCTCACCGCTTTTCGCTACCAAAATCTACTAGAGGCTTCACAACTGGTGGCAGCGCAAGAAACGAACCCAGTGGGAAAAGAGTCAACAGCAGTGAGACAACAGGCGAAGGAAGGACGGTAGAAAATAAGCCGAGGACCGAGCAGCAGAGGGCCGGACGGCAGTTCCTTCAAGACAGACCTCACTGGAGAGTGACAGACCAGCCTGCGGAAACAGAGGAGCAGATCTTCGGATGACAGTTCCTTCAAGACAGACCTCGCTGGAGAGTGACAGACCAGCCTGCGGAAACAGAGGAGCAGATCTTCGGACGACAGTTCCTTCAAGACAGACCTCGCTGGAGAGTGACAGACCAGCCTGCGGAAACAGAGGAGCAGATCTTTGGACGACAGTTCCCCCAACAAAAGAATCGCCAGAGAGGAATAGACCACCCCGCAGAAACTGTTCCGGAAAACACCGGGAGCGAAAGAGCACAGCGTCAGAGGAGAATTCCCCTGACAAGGCTTCAAAGGGAGCAGCTGACAGGCCTAGTGACAGCAGATCGCCGTCGAGTTCTACGCGATGAGACACCACAAAAACAAAGGTAAGCTCATTAATTTTTTGAATGGCTCTCAGTAGAAAATTTTATTGTTAAACTAAGATCTAAAAATTTAGTGTTCCCGAGTGTTATTCTAAGTAGAAAATAAAGATAAACATAAAGGCATCACGCCGAGTAGGACTAAAAAGGAATTTTTTTTCGGAAGCATAAATTTGTGATCAGATTAAAATCTGGGGTATATTTGAGGAGAATATATGTAAATAAAGCGGAAAAAATTGCTTTAAAAAAAAAAAAAAATTAAGGATAGAAGGCTTTGCAAAGAAAATTGCAGTCTTTGGGTCAAATAGAAAAAATAATCTTTTCGTTCTTTTCTGTCATATTATAAGGAGGTTAATTCTAAAAGATAAATGTTTTAACCTAAAAGATTGGAATTAACCTAAAGATTAGATAAATAAACATCTATATATCCTCTGAAAGGTTATGGTTTAAGTAATTGCAGCACTGGAAAGGCTTGCGGAAAAAAAAAAAAAGGCCCAAAATTGAGACATACAGAAAGGTATGCCGATGTATATGTATAATCGTGGAAAAAATATATTACATACAGTATTGACTTTGTGTACAGGGACTATACCTGAAATATGGGCATAATTGTATAGCGTTTTTTTTGTGTTTTTGTTCTTTGTTCTTTTTAAACAAAAAGATACAGTCAGCAGTTGATGCTGGGCAAAGTGTGTAGTACCTGCAAGATATTTGGTATTGAAAAATACTTAGAATTAGTATAAAAGAAAATTTTTTTTCTTGAAAAATATCAAAGAGTGCTCAATGTTTGAGGGAGGTTTAAAAATAAAAACATAAGTATAGGTAGTGATGAGGTACTACGTATGAAATTAAATTTTTTCACTGTGCATATATGTGTATAGGGCATTAAAATCGGAGTGAAATTTTTACATAAGAGTGATAATTTTCATAAAGAGTAAAAAAAAAAATAAGAAAGTGTCTATATGTTATTGCTAATTTATGTATTTACCTAAGATTTATTTATTTTATATGTAACCTTATTTAATTGGATAGTGTTCCAAAAGTTGCATATTAAAGTACTTTAAAATTAAAATATTTTAGGAAACGAAGTAAAATCTAAAATTAGATATCAGCTGACAAAAGTATTAGTTTTTGTGTATTATTTAAATTATTTGGGGAGGAGTTAAAATAAGTAAATATGGCAAAGGTTACTTCACTGAAGTACTGCAGAAGAATTGATCTGGTACATTTAGCAGACGTGCTAGACGTAAAAATTGCAGAACATGACAAAATAGCGATAATTATCGAGAAAATACAAAGTTCGGATAGTTATGATGAGCAATTTGCGCTTACGCAAGTCGGGTTCATAATAAAAGACAGGGAGGATCAGCTGGCGCAGGAAAAAGAGAGGGAAAGATTAGAAATGGAAAGAGAAGAAAAACAAAAAGAAAGAGAGTTTCAGTTAGAACAAATTAGGTTAACGCAAAACGCGGACAGAAGAAGCTCCATTTCGAGTAATAGATCAGAAAGAGCGCCTAAAATTTCATTAAAGGGAATTATGCAAAAATTCGATCCAGAAAAGTCTGATATCACTTTATTTCTTAATTTATTTGAAAGACAAGCCGAGAGATCCGGGATAGAAAGCGACGATCTTGTGACACACTTGTTGGCATTACTGCCCATAGAGATTGCAGAATTAATATTACGCGAACAAAAAGAACTAGTGGACAACTTTGAGCATGTAAAATCAGTTTTATTGGCAAGATACAGACTTAGTCCAGAAGTGTATCGGCAAAAACTAAACAAACATGCGAAAAATCCAAACGGCCCTTGGAAAGATCTAATTTTCGAATTAAATAGCTTTCAAAACGGGTGGTTAAATGGTATAGGTATCACAAAATTTGAAGAGCTAAAGGATTTATTAATAACGGAACAGATTAAAAGGCGTGTGCCGGCGGAGATAAGGGAACACTTCATTGATTCGTGGGCGTCGTATAAAAATCCGGAAACTCTAGTGAAAGATCTGGACGGCTACGAAGAAATAAAAAGCGTGCAAAAACGGACATGGAAAGATAGGTATTCGGCGGAAAAAAAGTTCGAATGGTCGAGAGATGAGGAAAAAGAACCGGAAAAAAATCAGGAAATAAAACCAAATTGGCGAGAAAAAAATGATAAAGAGGACAGGCAGAGAACTTTCGAAAAAACAACGAAAAACACTTGTTTCGTTTGCGGAGATCCGAGCCACTGGAAGCGAAATTGCCCAGAAAATAAGAGAAATATAACAAACATTGCGAATGTTCATCACATTCAGGAGGGGACAAATTTCAAAGAGAATTTTAAACCTTATCTAGGTCAGGCACATATAAATGGAAAAAAATGCACGACGCTACGAGATACAGGAAGTCAGTATGACGTGATTCCCGAAAGATTAATTAAACCCAATCAATTAGATGGTAGGGAAATTTACGTAAAACAACCGCTAATAAACGATGTAAGAAGGTTACCTACGGCGGACATTACATTAAATATTAAAGGGTTAGGAAGCTTAAAGACGAAAGCTATAGTGGCGGATAAAAGCACAGACTTGTCATATTATATTTTGGGTAACGACACTCAAAAAGAAATAGATAAAATTAAAAGAAACACCTCCCATAATAGCTTCAAAACGAAACCAGAACTAAAAGGCTCTTTTGCTGAGAGAAGAGGAGAAAAAGAGAATAGCTCCCAGTCAAATATGACAGGAAAGATTTCAGATGTAAATTCGAAGGGAAGGGGTG
Source organism: Maratus speculifer (assembly GCA_964019185.1). Lineage (NCBI taxonomy): Eukaryota > Metazoa > Arthropoda > Arachnida > Araneae > Salticidae > Maratus > Maratus speculifer. The sequence goes on along the minus strand of OZ025295.1, from coordinate 244,948,095 downwards.
TAAAAGTGACACAAGAAAATAAATACGTGAATTTCGGATTAGGAAAATCTGTGTCACGGAAGGAAAGAAAAGAAAAAAAAGCAGAACAGACCAGACAATGGTTTAAAGAACGTTTTAAAAATCATAATTCGGGCTACTCAAACGGTAAAGTCAGGGAAAAGCCGCAAAATAAACAGAAGGAATCGGAAAACACCGAATACAAAGCCAGTAGACAGGGAAAATTTGGAAAGATGCCAGCAAAAAGTGATCAGGCTAAAAGCGACAGAAACATGGGATTTAACAGATACGTTAACAAAAGGGATGCATCGACGTGGGACAAAGGGTCAGGTTTAAAAGAAGATAAGTCATACGACCAAGCAAGTAGTACGATGCGAAAAAGAGTTAATGCTATAAGTACCGTGAAAGATTACTCGGAAAAAGTAGCGGGGAGAGTTGAAAATTCCCACAATCAGAGTAAATATATTGTTAAATCCCCTGAAAAAAGCAATGAACAACAGCATGGCAGAGCGAATCCATATATAAATACACTGGTCAAAGTTAAACTGTTGTAAAAATTGAACAAGTTAAACTCTAGAATAAGCTAGGTGTAATATATTAATTTCTATTTTTTTTTGTGTGTAAATATTAAAGTACTAGATTTAGTATGTGGTTTATTTTTATAAAGTGTAAATTCTTAATGTGCCTAGAATGGTAGGTACAAAAGGATATGATAATAATAATAAAAACAAAAGGTTTAAAAATAAAAGGTGGTTGAGGTAGGTTGCGAAGATAGACATTAACTGTGCAGCCTTACCAGAATGCTATTACTACTAAACCTGGAAAAGATATCAAGCAGGCAAATGTTAGGTGTAGGGCGAAATAACGCCTTGAGAAAAAAAAAAAAAGGTATTAAAATGTATATATTTTTCTTTATTTTCCTAGTAATATGTTTTGTTAGAGGGTAGCGAACTAAATGGATGTCTTATACCAGAATAAAATGTGTATATATACAAACATTGTTGTAAACTAATAAGTGAAAAAAAAAGGAGTAGAATGGTAAGTAATGATTTTCTTTTTGATTTTTTTTCGTGTGTGAGCCATTCATTAGATTTTGAGCTACCTTATTGTCATGAATATTTCGTCTTGCAGCCAAAATATTCACTTGAGGAGGGGGGGGGGGGTAGTTGTGACACTTCCCGCCTCACACAGAGAGAACTGAAAGCAACACCGAAGGTGGCACTGTCACTACTAAGTGGCAATCGAAATATATAGCAATTAGCGCATCCCTTTGATACAACGGCGTGTCAAATGTGATGATAGCTCGACCACCCATCGAAATAGATGTATCAATTAGCGCATCCCTTTGGGATAACGGGGTGTCAAATTGACTATCGTTCGACCACCCGGAGCACAGCTTTCAAGTACCGAAAGAGGTAAGATCTTCCCACGAACGGAGAAAGAGGGGTGCAGTGCGCAAAGAAGAGTGGAATGCACAGGTGCTCTCAAGAGGAGGATAAAAGAGGGAGAAGGGTGAGAGAGAAGGACTTGACTTGTTGCCTTGGAGAGAAGAGCGTAGAGCACAGGGTTGCGTGGTGCTCGGAAGATGCGAGACTCTGAAAAGTCTGCGGAGAATGTGCAGACTGTATGCATCAGGTTAAGCTGGCTGCCACCTCTTGATTAATTCCCAAACTGGACTAATGAACTTTATGTTGTGATTAAAATACTATGATTGAATAATCTGTTTACAGATGTACTTAAAATGTAAATAAATTACAATTAGATTACTAAAGCAGAGTAGTTCATGATCATAAGCCTCGGAAGTAGCCTCACCGCTTTTCGCTACCAAAATCTACTAGAGGCTTCACAATATATTATATACCATTTTGTTACTTTTGGCATCGAGCTCGGGCTCTGGTGACATAAAATATTTCGGGCTCGGAATTAAAATCGTCGGGATTGGTTAGGCCTGGGCCTTGAGAAACGAGCCCAAACTCATCTCTAAAAGTTATACATAAAGAGTTTTATTAATGTTTGCCATATTTAATTGTTTTATATTTATTTAATGGAATTACAAAATATCTAGAACAGTAAAGAATAAACTATTTTAATTAATTGATTTGTAGTTTATTTATTTATTTATTTATTTTTTTTTTGGTAAGTATTAAAATAAGAAGTTATTACTGAATTTAATAAATAGAGTTTTTTAAATTTAAGCTTCATGTTTCAAACATTTGCTATCAGATATATATATATATATTGTCTTTCTTTCTGCTTGTTTTCAAATTTACTTCTTTATGTTTTTCTATGATTTACTTATGATGAAATTTTTACATTGTAGCATAGAGTACAAAGAATGTGGCTTTTGAAATTGTTAGCAAGTGGACTTCGTTCAGGTTTAGATTTCCATGTCTGTGAAAAACGTTACATCTTCAATTTGATATTGACATATTTCATGAGTTCAGTATCATCACCTCAGGAAAAGGTAATTTCTTTTGTGAAATTTGACTTTTAAGAACCAATAAAAATTTATTTTGCAAGCATTTTGTTAAGATAGGGTTCATACTCGTGAGGGAAATATGGGGTTCCTGGGAAAATCAGAGGATGTTTTTACTTACCCATCATACGTAGTATAGGGTAAGTCTTGCAATCGTTTTGAAAATCGAAAAAATTTTTTTGACGGATTTACACGTTTTAGATAGTGGAGATTCCGAAAAACACATTTTTAGAAAAAATTTTTTGCCGTCCGTCTGTCTGTCTGTCTGTCTGTCTGTCTGTCTGTCTGTCTGTAAACGCTCTATCTCCCGAACAAATTGAGATAGAGATTTGAAATTTTGTATGTAGTTAGTATGTAAGAATGGGACGAACCCTATTTAATATCGGCAACCTCGATTATCCGGAACTATTTTTTTCGGACTCTCGAAAAATTCGCTCTGATGAAAGGTATATAAAAATTTTCTAATTTTTTTGTTCTAAGGAATGGATGTAAAAGGCAATAAAATAACAGACATTTTGCATATAGAACGAAGTCGATCGGATTATTAGTTGCCGAGATATTTGTAATCCTGTTTTCCGCATTCTTTGATTTTTCATGACCCTGTATTTCAATCAAATTTCAATTCAAAGATATATTTTAATTGGAAATGAGACGCTTCATCCGACGCAATAAATTGTTAGTTGATATGATTATTATTTTTAGAGTTATAAGGATGTTTCTTTTACGCAATCCGGTATTTCTTGAGTATTTTGGCGTTTTATATAATTTGTCGAATTTGGCTCACCAGCAATTCATTAATAAAGTATGACTATGTATATTAACAATATTTAAATTTTGTTTATGAATTCCAATGCATTGTATAAATAGTTTTACATGTTTTATTTTCATATACGTATCCATGATGGGTAAGTATTACGGTGGCCCCCAACGACTAGTTTAGGTTGTAAAAATCAGGGGAATCTCAGGGGATAATACAAAAACCAGTTTCCCAAACCTGGGAAAACCTATTAAAATGACAGTCTATTCTGGGAAATTGGGGGCAGTTGTTACTGTTCACTTGTTTTAATATCAAATCAAATAAACATCAAATTGTTGCTAATTGTTGATATGGAAAAATTATACATCCTGGAAAATACATCAGGGGATTCTCAGTGGATTTTTTCTTGGAAAATGAGTATCAACCCTGTAAAATAAAGTTGAAATTTTGAATTGTATTTCTTGTTTATTTTTTAAATTTTAAAAGCATATAATGATTATGCTTTATTTATTTTGTTGGTGTCATTTGTCTATACAGAGTAATTTATATTTTGTTATGAAATTCATAGCCAATTCTTTTTGTTTTATTGTTGACTGTTTTTCATTTTTAGGCTGTAATTTTGGACATAGTGTCTGCAGCAGTTAAAATTGATGCATCTGCTCGTATACTTGGTCAACGTTCTTTATTATCATGGCTGCACAATGTTGTTGAAACAATGTAAGTATTACTTAGAAATAAAGAGCTAAGAAAAAGTCTCAGTAATATTCTTATGTGATGTTTCTTGCTAAATATGAGCTTCCACTTTGTCTCTAATCACTATTGTTGATAAATTAATAATAATAGTTATACAAAAGCTGTTATTATTATGTTAATATGTATTTTTTTTTTTTTTTTTTTTTTTTTTGTCAAAAAGAATTACTTATCTTATTATAACATGGTGAGCAATACTATTCTTAAGTGAAAAAATTTAGCTTTTAACCATACATGATAAACAATAATAAAATGCTTTTCTAAGAAAAACTAGTTAGCTTGTTGAAATCTGTTATTAATGATTACTTTATGCTCACATTTTTTAGAGGTTTTCTTTTTATTCTCTTCGTTTGCAGACAGGGTCAGAAGGGGATGGGGGTATCTATCTTGCATATTAATTTAAAAATGCTTATATTGCTATTCTTATTTATATGGATGACACATTTATCAAACATGTGCAAATGAAATAGATTTTTCATATTCTGAAAATATAGTGTTTTTTCTATTGGTATTTTGTCTGTTTTCTGAGATATATATTTTAAAAGAAAAGAGTACTGATATTTTCTTCTAATTTTATTAGAAATAAAATAAAATTTATTCTTATGTAATTAGTGATTATAATTTTTACTTTTATGAAATATTGTTACTTCATACTTTATTGTCAAAATGTGTAAAAAGAAAAATTTTGAATTTTATTTTTTATTATTATGCCTTTTCTTTCCTTAATTTTTTTTAAAACATTTTTTAAATGAGTTCTAGCATTATAAATTTAAAAGATTTTTATTTTTTTATTTAATATTAAACAGGATTTGTTGGTTTAAATTAGTTTGATTTGAATCAACTTTTCAAAAGATTTTATTTGAAAGCTAAGCCTAGATATTTCATATAGTACTATTTTTTGTCAAAAGTACATTGCAAATTTGAGAAATGGGAAAGACTGGGAAACTAAAATCCATACATTTTGAATTTTATTTAAATCAAATTTCAAATTATAGGGTAAAAATCTGAAATTAAGAATAGAGAAGCTCTGCTGATAAATTAAAAAAAATTAATACTGTCTGGCTCCTATAAGAAAGACTCTGGAACCGGTCTCAGGTCCATTCTGTTGCCAAGGTAACTGGTCAGTCAACTTTATTGCAGGGAAGTCCGGCATTTCCTTTTCTCCCATTCAACTGATCATTCTTCGAATAAGCAGTCTTTTTATGTCCTATGGATAAAGTTATCTCCCTACAAGTTTTGGAACCTTCGAAAGCCGGAAGCCTACTCAGGGTTTTTCTTATCTTGGTCAGACAGTAGTCATATTTACCAACATCTAAATTTTTTGTAAAATTTTAAAATACAGTAATCTCTTATGATTAATCCTTTTAATTATTCATAAAATAAAAAAATGTGAAAAATTTTGACATTTGTGAATACTGAAGTTGGTTATTCACAAATTTTGTTTTATAAAGAATATTTTTTTACAAAGTAAACTAACTTTGTTTTCCTAATTCTATAAACTACATGAAATTAGACACTGCTCTTTATTTCTCTTTATTCACACATTTATTCTATAGCCTACTGTTTTATTGTATGGCCTATGTCGTGAGAGTTTTAGCCCTTGTGTTGATGGAAAATATAGATAATTCACTTCATTTTTTATGTGGATTTTTAAGTTTCTAAATTTCCTAAAATTTCAATTTTTTACTGTAGGTGAAATATTTTCTGTAAATATTGTCAGAGAAATTTTAAAATGTCAACAACTTGACATCATCAATAAAACATTGAAATTTATAAACAAAAGATCTGTTTTGTCAAACAATCTGTTATGATGTCAAACAATTTTGTCATAATGACAAATTTTATTTGTCAAACAAAAATGACAAATTTTATTTGTCAAACAAAAATATAACTTTATATTTGAATTTTGTTGCTATTTAATTTTAGCAGATTTAGTTTTTGTTCATTATAGAATATTTGTTAAGGTTTGTAGCAATCATGTTAGTTTACTTCCAAAACTTACAAGGAAGGAAATATAATAGAAACCTCAAAATCTGAATCAGTCATGATCAGATGATCTTCAATAAAAGGGAAATGCAACAAAATAATGTGTCTTCTGGCTGAAAAGAATTTGTTTAGAATTGTTGTAAAGAACTGTTGTTTGGGTGTACCTGGCTTTATGGATTTTTAAAGGAATAAATTATGCTATATTTTGAATTATGGAATTTAAACTATTTCTTTAAAAGAAAAAGAAAAGCATATTCATACATAGAATTATATTATTATTATTATTATTTTTAATTTTTGAAAAAGTTATAATAAAAACAAAAATGACATACTCAATGTGACAAAATAATAATTTACTTAAAGCAAACCTTAAAATAATTTCCAGTAAATAAATAAGTAAAACATCACTGAAATTGTTTATTAGAATTGATGTGAAATAAATGCTAGTTTATTTAGCCTATCCCCTTTAATAAGTTTGTCACAGTGAGATGAAATACTTCATAAATTGTTTATTTTGGATTTAAAATGAAATATTGTAATATTCTAACATGCAGCAGCTTACTAGTAATCAGCCATTTATACTTAGTTGTTGTGAGACTGACTATTGAAGCATTTGCCCTATGAATTCATAATTCTTACATTGAGCAATGAAACTTGCTTATTTGTTTATGAATCAAATGTCTACAAATTTAGTTCCCCCTCTTCCCCTACATTTTTATTGTATATAATGAAAGTTTGAATCTATTGTATACATTTTTTATTAAAAAAAGTATTTTTAGATTATATATAATAAATATTACATTTTACTTAAAAATCTTATTTATTTATTGTAGAATTGAAGTTGATGCAGATAAGTGTTGAAAATATGTTACAAATAAGTTACGAAATTTTGAAATGGAATCTTAAAACATCTTTAATTTTGTAGATTTTTCTTACAAACTCATACTTTACTTAGTATTATCTCTTACAGAACTTTAAAATTGTTCTCAAGTCGTAACTTTCTACTTTCTGACACAGCGCTGAAACTAGCCTTTTTTGCGCCCGGGGCAAACATGGATTTTGGAGCACCCCCACCCCCCCATTTATATGCATTCTTTATATCAAAACACCAAACAAAATCTTAATTTGGCACCCCCTTCAGCTTCTGTTCTGATGGCACCCGGGGCACGTGCCCCCTCTGCCCCCCCTCTAGTTTCGGCCCTGTTCTGACATATTCACAAAACCAATTTCATTTGAAAATGTATAAATTTTGTAGGTATTCTTATACAGATGCCGAAAAATCAAGTGGCATTTTTCAAAAAAGATAAAGATTTCAAATTTAAAGGTAAAGAAATTCAAATTTGGTTTCTTGAATAGATTTTAAAAACTTGGTAGTTTGAGATATTCTGTCAGCAAGGATTAACTGATGATAATTTAAGTTGTACCTCATTTACTAGAAAAATGCTGTTTTATTCTTCATAATTTAAAAAAGAGCATTTGTAAATCTCATGCAATTATATGTAAAAATAATTGCAAAAATATGTATTTAAAAAAAAAAAAATGGTTGTAGAGTAAAAAAAGGAAAAAAAAAATTAGAAAATGAGGCTGTTATTCCTGTTTGCTTTTGAGTAAAAAAGGCAGATTGTGTATGTTAACATGGATATGTTAAGGAAAAATGAAGGTTCTTTAAAGATCCTTCACAAAATAATTTATCTTAAAACAGGATCCTTCACAAAAATATTTATCCCCTAACAGAATCCTTCACAAAACATTTTAAAACAAAACAGGACATTTTACAAATTATTTGTCTCTCATTTGAGAGACGAATGAATAGATCTTTTACAGAATTTTTCCACCATCAAATATCAAATGGAATTTTTCACAAATGTAATCATTTAAAAATAAAATCTGGCCTGTAAATTAACTGTTGAACTCACCAAAGAACATATTACTTATTTTATATATATAGTGCATGTCAAAAGTTTAAGCACAACAGAAAATTTCAAAATAAAATTTCATTAATGGGTGAAAGTTACTTCCCCTTTCACATAGCCTACAAATTGTAGTTTTAAAAAGATAGTTAACAGATTCATGCTATAAAATTTATCTTAAATAATAAAATTTATCAAAACAACAAAAATGAGTGTGTCAAAAGTTTAAGCACAGTAGTTTTTTAGTCTTTAGCAGAACAAGAATAAAAAAAATTAATACTTGATTATTGCTCCTTTCTGTTGAATTACTTTAAATATACAGTCTTCTATCGTTAAAATGAGGTTCTGTATTGTTTCTGGTTCATTTTTAAACCAAACATTCTCAATGGCATCTTTCAAATCTTTAACTAAAGAATACTGCTTTCCATTTGGATAAACTGCAGGAGTGAGAATACCACACATATGTTTTATATAGTTTAAATCAGGACTACTTGCCGGCCATTTCAAAACAGACAATGTTTTCAACTTAAGCCACGATGAAGTTGAGTTTGAGGTATGGATGGAAGCATTATCATGTTGAAATGACCATTTTTCTCCCCCTAAAAACCTTGGCAACAGGAAGCAAATGATTGGCAAGTGTCTCTTGGTAGTTTTCAAAGTTTTCACGACCACTGATGAATGCTAGGGATGTCTGACCATTGAAAGAAATAGCCCCCCCCCCCCCATACCATTACAGAACTACCATTATGTTATTGGCTAAATACACTCCTAAGTTCTTTACGGAGTGTATGCCAATAGTTCTTAAACCCATCAGGGCCATTGAGGTTACTTTTTTTTTATCACTGAATATGACATTCAGCCACTTTTCACCAAATGGCATATGCTCTTTGGCCCATTGTAATCTAGCTTCTTTATGGTGTCATTTGAGACTCGATAATCGAGCCATTTTACGGTATTTGATGTATTTGAATTCCAAAACTCTTCTATAAACAGTTTTTTTTTAAATATTTGTTCTCCAACTGCATATTTTATTTCCGAAAGGGAGTAATTACCAGTTGAAGCCAAATTTCTGATGCGGCTATCTTCGTTTAAACTAGTCACTCGCGGCCTTCCTGTCTGAAAATTCTTTCAACTTGGGCATTTTGTACTAACTCCAAAACAACAGCGGACTGCTTCTTATACACTCAGAAATTGTTTGCGTGCGCAACCGTTTACGTCAGACTGTCAAAATTGCATAAAAACAATTTTGTGCTTAAACTTTCGACTCAGTCATTTTTTTTCTATTCTTAAACTTTATGGTTTGAAATAAAATTTAAAGGTTAATTTAATTGAATATGGTGTAAAAATATATATTATTAACATATATAAGACAGATATTGAAATTAAAGGTAATATTTAAAGTTTTATTTTAAAATTGCTATTGTGCTTAAACTTTTGACACACCCTGTATGATTTTATATATATATATATATATATATATATATATATATATATGAAATGATGATTTGAGTTTAATATATCAGTCTTATTTAAATATATATATATATATATATATATATATATATATATATATATCTTATATATGTATGAAAAATAAAACCTAAATACATTGATGATTTAAAATACATAAAAATTTCACAAGTATAAAAAACTTCACAATTTCACAAAAATAGGACCTTGTAAGAAAAGTCTGGACAGATCCTTGGTTAATTGGTAAGAGTTTGTGAGCTACAATTTTATTTTATAGTTTGAAATGTTCTGTTGATGGATGTTCTTTATCTTCATTTTATGAAACTATGCTTAATCATTATTGACTTTACTTTTTAGAGATTCTACTGATGCCACCATTATTAAAAGAGTATGCAGTTTGTTGAAGAATTTTTGGTTCACTTGTAAAAAGTTTTTTAATAAAACATCTGATGAAACAAGTGAAGCCTTAGAAAATGCTGAAAACAAGATGAAAAAGTTGCATGAAACATTCCCGGTTGAATTTTTTCTCGTTATTCTAAGTTTCAATAAAAAATTAAGGTAAGCATTTTATTGTCAGTTTCTCTAAATTAAAAATGACATTATATGTGACTGATAGAATTTCTACAACAGAAATAAATGAAATTATAGCAATAATTTTTGTATCCCATTCTTAATCAAAGTTTAACAAAAGTAAATTAAATTTTTTTGACTATAAAAAATTTGTGATGATAAAATATTTATCATATTTTTAATTTTATTAAACATATATATTCTATTTTAATCATACCTTTTGCTTTATTTAATTTGTAATGTACCCTCTTCGCTTCCTGAGTCCACATATGTGGTCCTCCATAGTTTACAGTTTCATTAATGACACTTCTACTTCTAGAACATAGTTCCAAAATCGATCTCCGAATGATAGGCTTTGATATCTATAATTTGGAATGGTGTAAATAGATTAAAATTCTTATATAGAAGTGAAATTGGAGAAGAAATAATTTATTAATAATGAATGATATTACGTTAATGCTCAATGGTAAAGAGGATATGACAAGAAACTGATTTCACAAATTTGGTAATCACTAGAGACACAATCTCCTCACAATAAAATTTACTTGATTAAAGAGTATTTTAGGAAATCTGTCACTAAGAGTTTATGTGAGTGAGTAAATATAATTGATTTTGTAAGAAAGAATAAAAGTATCATTTGATAGTAAAAGCAACTTTTATTTTAACAGAAATAACTACCATCTTATATTACAGAAATTAATTTGCTACTCAAAGAATGAAAGGATAAAATGCACTTTTTTAACTTTTATGCTAGAAAATATTTTCTAAATTGAAAAATAAATCTTAAAAGTATATATAACAGTGCAATGACTAATACAAATTTTAGATAAAATCAGGGATGTAGTGGAGGGTATATGTCGTATACCTTCTGGATTTTTATAAAGATCATTATATATTTGCTATTTCTCAAAAAAGCTGTAGAATGTACTCCCTTTGTTTTTTTAATGACTACACCACTGGATAAAAAGATAATATCATGCTATTATAATTAAATTTAGTAATAGTTATTATATTATTAGCATCAAGATATTTGAAATATCACAAGAAATACATCAATCTGTTAAAAGATAAATAATAATAATAAAGCATGAATTTGTGATTAATTCGTTTTGCATTATATATGTATAAGTCAAAATTATTTTTGGTCTAAAATTTGACAAAGTATTTGGCTATTCTACCAAATTACTCTTCATCACATTCCTACCAAGGTTAAGTCATAATTTTATAAGTAAAAACGCCTGAGGACACTGGAGAGGGTAAATAGGATTTAGACCCTGCATCACCCTGGATTTTGATATTTAATTAACTAAATTTATTCTTCCTTAGTGACTTGAACATTAATATGAAAAAAGTACCAGATGTGTTTCCTAGTCTGTATTCTAGACTTCGCTATTTTTTCAAAACTGTGCAAAAAACCTTATTTTTCAAAATAGTGATCACTTTCAAAACTCATTTTAAATTGGTGACAGTAAATATAAGGAAAGACAGAATGAAGAGTTTTTAGGTAAGAGGAACCTTGCATGTCTATAACCTTCTTTCTGATATGGCAATGTTTATTTTTATTTATTATTTTTCTTTTACATGTATGTGTTTAAAACTTGTTTGAATACAAATTTAAGGGAGGCAGAGCTCCTGCCCCCCCCCCCCCCTCCTATTTTTGTATGATAAGTAAAGAAAGAATTCCAGTTCTTCATTTTGAAAAACAGTGGTAGAAATATGTTTTTGGTTTCTAATATTTCTCATTTGTTTTATTTTTCATATTTAAAAACTATTTTATGTGGATAGGTTCTAACAAAAATTGCTTAGTTTAGTCTATTATCTGTTACAAAAACTGAAAATTGCAGGTTCAACGTTTCATATGATCATCGATTTCTGAAACAATGTTTTGATGTGGTAAAAAAAAAAAAAAATCACCAAGTTAGGTTGCAGACTAAATAACATTTATTCAAAAAAACTTAGCCCTACCTGCATTTCATTCTGCATTGTGCTCTCTATTTTTTTTAATGTGTTTTTAACAGTTACTTTTTCAACATTATTCATACTTGTTTAAATTTTTGTTTGGTTCTTGTTTTCATGGTATGTAACTGAATACTGAATGATGCTGGTTATTTATCCATTTTGTCATTTGTACATATTGATATGAAGTTATTTCTGTTTCTAATTTTTTTTTTAAATGCCATTGAAAATACAAGAAATAGTTCTTTTTTTTTCTTCCCTTACCACTTATTTATAAAAGTACTTTTAAAATGAATATTTCTAGCATGCTTAGAAACATGATGTATATATAGATTATGAAACACTTTCCAACACATTTAGAATAATGTAACAAAGTCAAGAGATGGTGTCATGTCCGCAGTACAATTTTATTTTTCATATTTTTGTGATACCATACAGAATTATACTCAGTTGAATGTGTGTGACTATGTTTTAGTGTAAACTTTTTTCCATTAAGGTCATGCAAATCATTTGAAGATGACTCATTAGAATGAGCTTGGGGGTAATCGTTGGGTGTAAACATGTTTTATGTGTGACTGATATTGTTATTATTTATATTGTATGCTGATGAGTATCAAAATCTGCTTTTAATCAATAAATTTTTTCAGCGTTCCAGTCTTTCATTGAAACTGCATTTTATTTATGTAAATAATCAAATTGTTGACCCTTGAGTTATGCTGTTTTATTTATAGAGGAATAGTAGTTTAAAATAGCATTGGAATTGTACTTTAATAAGGTGTATAATTTTTTTATTTATTATCTTAAAAATATTAAATGTTTATGAAAACAAACATCTTATTATATATATATATATGACCATTAATAGTAAACAATATTAACTATTTGAATTTAACCATTGAATTTAATAATTTATATCACACTCAATATGAAAAGAAAAAAGAATAAAATGAATACAAATGGAATTTGTAGAACCAAAGCAGAATCATCAGGTCCCAAATACTTTGGAACTACAAATGGAGTGTGTGGTTTCATCTTCGTATTTGCCATGAGAAAGCAAAACAATACGAATTTAAGACTACAAACACACATGAAACCAAAATTAATTAAAGAAATACCAAGTAATCTATAGTGGATATGGAGAAAGTAAAACAGTGATGAGCTATAATGTAGAATGAATCCCAAATGCACAACCATAATCCTGATACCGCACGTGGTATATTAAAGCTTGAAGTATTCATATATCATATGACAGAAAAATGGAGATAATATAATAAAAACAAAAAACGATTTATCATACACATCATAATATTAAATTAATAATTAATTAAAAGCAGAATAATGTAGTAAAAAAAAAAAAAATTAAACCATACACCATAGTGTACCTTATTACTATTTAAATCGATAACATTTATTTTGACTATGCTATGCTGAACTCAATATCTTAATTAAGGAAGATTAAAGATTAAAAAATGTACTCTATACATTTAGTAGTGATATAGTACACTCATTTATTAAAAGTGAAGTGCAATTTAATACTGTAAATAATTAACATTATTAATATAATAGATATAACTAAACAATAATCCTTACATTGGTGTTATTTAAACCCCATAGAAATTTTGTACCAAATTTACAAATAAATTTCCCACTCTCATTTTTTTTTAAAAATTAAATTAACCTTTGCGTATTATCCAGACAAACACTGCCCTTCTCCGTATTCTAACATCTACCACCCAACCAACCTATTATATAAATTTTTTTATATATTTTTTACATTTTTAATTTTTTATTCTTATTTTTTATGTTTTAATAATTTTTTTGTACTTTTTTTACGCAAAGTGTTAATTAGTTATTAGATCATGTACTTACTAATTGTATATTAAAGAATATACGATTTTTTTAGGAAAACCTTTAATTATAGCATCATAAACAAGCTTTTTAATATTCGTATTAATTAAATGAGAAGAACATAAACATTTTATTCTATATAAATGATTAAGGATTATATTACGATATACAGAATTATGAAAACAGGATTTAAAATTAGTAAATGTATTAACTTTAAAATTAAATTTTTTCCGTTTGTCGTATATATCAGTTATTAATTTGTTTTCTTTTAATATAGTTTTTAAATCTAAAAAGTGAATGGTATTATTAAAAAACAGGTTTTTTGTAATTTCTAGATTGGATGGATAATCAACGGGTAATTGAGATATACTGGTATTATCAGTATCAATTAAAATTATATCATCTAAATACCGATATAAATGTATTTTATAATTAAAATAGTTTGTTCATAATGATACAAGTATAGGTCTGATAATATATTAGAAGTACTACCACCTTGTGGTATACCAACTTTTTGAATACAGTTGAACCTCGAAAATCTGGACCTCCAAATTCCGAAAATCTCTAAAATCCAGACATTTTTCTGATTTCAGTTTTATTAATTTTTAAAATAAGACATACTTGTAATTTTCATCAATTGCAGTTAAATTCTGATAACTACCGTAAAATTCCGTTAATCTGCCCTTCCCGATCAAATGCCCCCTCCCCACTTTATAAAAGATTTGAAATTTTCAAAAAATTCCCGAGAAAACGCCCTCCCTCTCAAAAAAATCGCTGAAAACGGATCGTTTGAGAACGGTTGAATCATGATGAAATGAATGAATCATGAATTTTTGATGAAATGTGCGTTTTTTTCGAGATTTTTCAAGTGATTTCATGCTTTTTTTTTTTTACAAATTTATCCTTTTTTATGCTTTTTTCGACAGAATTTACCCTTTAAAAAAAAAAAAACGCAATTTTTTTAAAGTATTGCTTCAAGTATCAAAATACATGATTCATTCATTTTATCATGATTCATCCCTTCAAATTTTGGGAAATGGTCGCGGAAAAATCCCGTTTAAGCGCCCCCCCTCTAATTATTATACGATTTTTCGTCATGTTTGGGGGGGCGGATTAACTGTATTTTATGGTAGCCATAAAAAAGATTTTTTAATAAACCTCCAAAATTCGGAAAACTCGAAAATCCGGAATCGCCGCGGTCCCGACAGTTCCGGATTTTCGAGGTTCAACTGTATATATAATGTTATCTTGCATGATAAAATTTATCTATATTATCTATAATGAAATTAGTTAAAGTATGAAAATAACCAGCATCAATGTTCATTGGTAAATCCAAATCATGTTGATATTTTTTAAAAAGATCATTTATGATATGTAAATCTAATAAATCGATATTAATAAAAAGATCTTTGAAGTCATAAGTAGTTATATTTTTTATACATTTAAGATTTTTCATAATATTGACCAGTTCATAATTATTCTTTATACAATGTGTATTATCACTGGTTTTAGTAATTTTATATATTTGATTAAGAATTGTTAATAGAAGTTTGTTAGCAGCATTATTATAAGTATTGCAACCAATTGTAACTGTTCTAAATTTAACAGGATTCTTATGAAATTTGGGAATAAGTACTAGATAAAGTTAGTTGAGTTAATGTCTAATAATTTATAAAAGCCTTTAATTTTACGATTGTTTACAATTATGTTATCATTAATTTTTTGGAATGTATTATAAGTAGATATACTAGATTTAAGCAGTTGATGATAATAAGATTTACATATGATTGCATAATTATTTGGAGATTTATCAACATAAGTTTTGTTGCAATGACAAAGGGAGATATAAGATTATTTGGAGATTTATGACAAAGTTTTGTTGCAATTTAGTGATTTGGTTGGAAAGATGCTTTATATTTATATAATCTAGATGTGAAATATTATATTTTAAAGACTTAGTTAATTTATCAATGATTAAAATTTTCCATTGATTGAAATATTCAACAGGTTTGTTATAATATATTGCTATTTTATAAATAAATATTTCTATATTATAAGTAAATTGTTTTATTATAGAATTAATGTTTAATTTGGATGGAATTCGATACTTTGTGCCATAACCCATTAATTTTCTTAGTGTTAAATCATCTACAATATTAAGATTGCCAGTGATAATATGTTCATGATCATTATTAACGTATTTTTGTAGAGAGGGATCATTGCATTTACATGGTAAAGTATTAGCATCAGTAGTAGATTTCGAGAACGAATTATAGTTAAAAATCTTTCTACCTATAGTTATAGGATACTTAAAAGTTTTTGATAATTGAATATTATTTATAGGAAAAAGACAGTTTTTATCATTTATTATAGAATAATTTTGATTTTATTAAATATTTGATTAAAAAAAGTGATTACCATTTGAGTATTAGTTTGTGGAGTTTTAGGTTTTTTTTAGTAAATTTATATTGTAAAGATTAATTCTAGTCATGATTAGATCATAAAATATATCTGAAAAATGTGTAGAGTAAGTTTTACTCAGAAATATATTTAAATATTGTACTATATGTTTCTTTTTTATACCAAATATATATTTACGTATTAATAACCAATTGTAATTTTTGAAATAATTACTTTGCAGATTATTTATTTGTATATATACCTTATTTTTGGGTGTATAGTCCGCGGCTTATACAAGAAAAAACCTTCCAAAAAACCGCTGCGGGTTATACAAAGATTTTTTTTTTTAAATTAGAAATCGTGATATTTTTCTACAACTTTTAAACTTCAAAAACTCTGAAAAAAAACATCAAAATTTGTAAATTTTTTTCGCTATGCCTCGAAATTTAGAGAGTTCTCCCATGTTTGTAAAGGCATTTTTTTTTACATCTTAAATACAGTTATTTCTGGGTTTGGAAGAACTGTCGCAACTATCGCCATGTATAGATCTATAATAGCTACTGTATATACTCGCGTATAAGATGTGAAATTTTAGACAAAAAAAAAAACTTCAAAGTGGGGGGTCGACTTATACATGAGACCTAAAAAAAAAATATATATAAATATAAATAAAATATCAGAAAATAATTTGCTAGTGTTCTTCCCCGGGGTAGTAAAGCATATGCTTATTTTTATTTCATGTTAAACGCTAGTATTATTTTTGTAATTCTTTAATGTTAACTTAATTTTCATTTAATATTTAAATAAAATGTTAGTTATAATTTATTCAATGATTTAAGTCTTTATTTACCTTCTTCCCACAGCAGCTTATGTTCTTTGAGATTGTTTTTTTTTGTTTATGCAACCGAGAATATTTACTAATTACTATACGATCAGACTTTTGATGTTAATTGAAGATTTATTTAAATTTAGTTTAATTTTTATGTTAAAGTTCGGTAGAACATATTTTATTCTACCACGTGTTCGTGTCTAACCATCTTAATTTGGGGATCGACACAACACATTTTGGTGCCTCGTGACCTTTGCCATTTTGGCGTCGCGATTTATTTTTTTTATTTTATTTATTTATTTATTTATTTATTTATTTTTTTTTTCATGGTACCGCGGATTTAGCCATTTTCGGCGCCGTCACCTGGTAGAATTTTTTTTTTTTTCTTTATTACTTTCGGCTGCTGTGGTTATTAAAATATGGTGTTTAACTGGAGTAATTAATGGTTTAACTGGAGTAATTTAACAAAAAAAAAAAAAAAATGATGAAATTTTGAATAAGAGAAATTTTAATAAGGTTACGATTTTTATTTTTTCATTATTTTTGTATGTTACATGAATTTTTAAATTGCAATTTATTTGATATTTTATTGTATTTTGTGGGTAAAATTATTTTTTTGAGGTTAGAAAATGGCTTTAGATTCTGACAGTTTTGAGCATGAGGTGGAAGAGAGTGGGTCCGGGCAGAATGAGACTCATAAAGAGTCTAATATGAGTAGTATAGGGACTAATACGGGCAATGAGTATAGTCAGTCACCATCTCCACCAATGCTGACCCCAATTAAGGATTCAGAGACAATTAGGAGTGTAAATAATCAAGTATCTCTGGTACCTAACCTCACTTTTAATTTTAACCAATTTATAGGAAATATTCCAAATTTTTCGGGGGAAAACCCTGACATTACTGTGGGGGACTTTATTGACAAAATTTTAGAAATTAAAGACTTCGCAGGATGGCAAGAAGCGCAATGCGTTTTTGCCATCAAGTTAAAATGCATAGGAGAAGCGCAAAAATTTCTAAAATCGCAACCCCATTTGAAAAAAACACAAAGTTTCTTAATTTTGAGGGAAGCGTTAACTAACAGGTTTAGTAAAACCGTAGATGAAGCATGTCATTTACACGAATTCACTATGGCTAGACAATTCCCAAGAGAAACCAATAGAGCATTTTTATCCAGAGTTTTGGGGTTGTCGTACAAATGCTTCGCTGACCAAGAAACTATCAGAGAAAAACTCTTAGTTCAAAAATGTCTCCAAGGCTTACAACCGGAAGTAAGAAAATTCATTATGCCTCATTCTCCAACCACATATCAACAAATTTGGGATTTGGCTATATGCCACGAGAAGTGTGCAGAATACGATGACACACAAATGACGGTAAATGTTGCACAGGCCGGTAGTAGTTCTTCCAATGAGCTACAGGAAATAAAAAATTTAATTCAAACTGTGGTTAGTGAGAATGATAGAAAAATCGCCGAGTTAAGCAACCAAGTACAAACGTTATTACAAATCACACAGTCACAGGGACACAATTCTCAAAATACTAACACTGGTCACACACAAAGACACTTTCGACCGAGGAGACCAATCACTTGTTATAGATGTAATCAACAAGGACACTTAAAAAGAAATTGTACCACAGTATTGACTCAAAATACCAATGAAGGGTCGTTAAACCAGTAAGGGGGCAAAACGGGAGTGTACCACTGTCTTTGGATTCTCCCCCTAAAACGGTACGCATCGATACTATTAATGCAAAAGTGGGACAATTACCAATCATTTCATTAAATGTAAATAAAAAGAAAATTGATTGTCTCGTGGATTCTGGAGCTGCAATAAATTTAATTTCGAATGAATTTTTAGACCAATATTTACCAAATTGGGTTGAAAAGAGTGAGCCTTGTGCAATACAAGTAGTCGGGGTTAATAATGATGTAATGAATTTAGACAAAAAAATTAAACTGTGTTTAAATGATGGAGAAGTTAAATTTGAAGTAAATTTTATTATCAGTTATACCTTAAAGGCTAACTATAATGCAATTCTAGGATCTGAATTCTTAAAATCTTATAATATTATTATGGACTATAGAAATGAAACCTTAAAATATTTAAATCACACAATTTTATGGAACAATATCAAAAACATAGAAGTTAATTCAATAAATTTACATAAATTCGAAGGTGTGGGAAGTACTGTAACAAAGAATGTCATTGAACCTAGATCTGAGCAATTCGTTAAAATTAAAATTAATGGTCTTCCGCAAACGCATAAGTTAATTTTTGTTCAACCTTCGGCTAAATCTCTAAACAATTCTTGGTTAGTAGCGAATGGAATATATAACTATGAGGGCAATAAAGATATATGGATTAAAATAGCAAATGTTACTGAAAAGAAAATTCATATCAACAAAAATTGTCAGATAGCCAAAATCGAATTTGTTGAGGAAGTTAATGTTCAGAATACTACGGTAAATAATTTAGAAGTAGAGAATGAGATTACAGAATTTAACCCTTGTGGAGGAAAATTTGATTTAAATCATTTAAATGATTCCCAGAAGCAGGCGGTTATGAAGATAATAAATAAAAATAAAGCCATTTTTGCACAGTCTGTCAAGGATTTAACGGGTTGTAACACAACTAGCCATAGAATTTATCTCACTGATGATATTCCTGTCCGTTCCAAACCGTATAGGACTCCGTATGCCTTAAGAAAAGAATTAAAACAACAAATTGATGACCTAATCGAAGCAGACATTATTACTCCTTCTGATTCTCCTTACGCATCCCCTGTAATTCTAGTAAAAAAGAAAAATGGAACTTACCGTTTAGTATGTGATTATAGGAAATTAAATTTAAAGACTAAGCCCTTACCGTTTCCTCTCCCGCATATTTCTGATTTATTAGATAAATTAAATGGTGCTCATTACTATACATCTTTAGATTTATGCTCGGGATACTGGCAAATGAACTTGCATCCCGAGGACAGACACAAGACTGCGTTTTGTACGGAATTCGGGTTATTTGAATGGAAACGTTTACCTCAAGGTCTTGTCAATGCCGCTGCCTCTTTTCAACGGCTTGTTGCTACGATTTTACTAGGTTTAGATACGAATACTTACATTGATGACATAATTATTGGTTCGGCAACTTTTGAAGAGCACATCGATAAATTAGATATGGTTTTTAGGAGACTAAATTCTCATAATTTAAAAATCAATCCTGAAAAATGTCAAATAGCAAAAAATTCTATCACTTACTTGGGATTCCAAATTAAAAACGGTGTGGTCTCTCCAGATGAAAGAAATATAAAAGCGGTAGAAAACTTTCCAATTCCAAAAAATAAAAAGGCAGTTCGTAGTTTTCTAGGAATATGTAATTTTTATAGGAAATTTATTGATCATTTTGCTGATATCGCAAAACCTTTAACAGAGTTAACTAAATTGAAAACTCCTTTCATATGGAGTCAGGAAGCAAACTCTGCATTTAATAAATTAAAACAATGTTTGACTACTTACCCGGTTTTATTATTACCAAACGTTGAGCAGCCTTTCTTTTTACATACCGATGCATCTGGCTTCGCGTTAGGTGCAGTTCTTAGCCAAAGAGATGAGTCAGGTGATTTACATCCAGTCGCTTATGCGAGCAGAACCCTAAAAGATGCTGAAACAAGATATAGTACTTTTGAAAGGGAACTCCTGGGAGTAGTATGGGGAATTAGTAATTTTAGACACTACCTTTACGGGAGGGAATTCACTTTATATTGTGATCAGCAAGCAATTTCACAGGTGTTGAGAATCCAGGACAGTAGTCGGGTTTCCCGTTGGGCTCTTGCACTGCAAAACTATAACATAAAATACTGCCATACTCCAGGGAAATGCAATATTCCAGCTGATGTGCTATCTAGGAATGTAAATGTAATACAGGAAGTAAATGTTCATCCAAATTTTTCACCAGAATTTGTTAGGTCTTCACAAGATCAAGATGCTAAATGCAAAGACATAATTGACCAGTTGAAAAATCACAATGAAGTACAAATACATGATTTAACTTTCTTTTTAAAGGATAATCTACTATATTGCGTTAACAAACGAGATTCGTATAACGACAATCACACTAAATTAGTTATACCTAAAACTTTAATTTCTCAAGTGTTAAATTTAGCACACGATTCAGTCACGTCAGCACACCCTGGTTTTAAAAGAACTCTAATTAAGACAAAGAAGAATTATTTTTGGTGGGGACAATATAAACATACACTTAATCATGTCAAATCTTGTGTCCAATGTGCCATTAGAAAAGGATATAAATCTAAACAAAAAGCTCCATTACAGAGAGTAGAAATTACTTCACGTCCGTTTGAAAAGATTGCGGTCGATGCAGTGGGTCCACTAAGTACTACAATGGAGGGAAACAAACACATTATTGTCATGACAGACTATTTTACAAGATGGGCTGAGGCGTATCCGGTACCTGACTTAAAATCAGAAACCATAATATCAGTTTTAGAAAAATTCATTTCTACTCATGGTATTCCGGAACATCTCACCACAGACAAAGGAAAATCTTTCCTATCTGAAGCAATACTAAAAGTATATGAGAAGCTTCACATAAAAAAGCATACTACAACTAGTTATCATCCTAGCGCTAACGGGGTTGTGGAACGAGCAAATGGTACTATAGTTAATATGCTAAAACATTTAGTTGATTCTTCAAATGAAGATTGGGACAAACTTTTACATTTTGCACTATTGGCTTACAGAACAGCTTATCACGCGGCTATAGGTGATACTCCGGCACATTTAGTATATGGTAGGGATCTGCTTTTACCTGTTGATCTCATAGCTAAACCCATTCAGAGATCTTATGCAGATACCCGTGAGCTTAGCGAAGATTTACAATTAAGGCTAGGCAAAGTTTTTCGTATGGTTAAACAAAATTTAACAAAAGCCGCAGAAAAGCAGGAGGAGTACAGATTAAAATTTGCCACTGATAAAAAATTACGGGTGGGGGATTTAGTACTTTTATACACACCAGTAGTTAAGCCAGGGGCAAGCAAAAAACTTTCACAATTTAACAAAGGACCTTATCGTATCATTCAACAAACTAATACAGTGAACTTTAAAATTGTACACATACAAAACCCCAAAGATGAACAATTAGTACATGTTGATAGATTATCCCGAATCACAGAGAGAATTATATTTCCTGCACTTTTTGAGGAAGAAATTAAGGACGATGATGTACAGGACACAAATCAACACATAGATGACAGGGATGTTAGGGATTTTCAATTTGGGGACTTTGATGACCAACTCCCGGTATTTGATGTCTTATATAACGGTAATATTTGTGAAAATAACAATAATTCTAGGGACAGTAATCACATGTTAAACAACAATCACATATTAAATATTGATAGTAGCAATGATAATGAACAAAACATTGTTGTTAGGGACAATAATAATCATTTGCTAGACATTGATATTAATGCTAATAATGATCAAATAAATACAGACGTTCCCTCTCAGTCGCATGTGGGGTCTGGGCAAAAGTCGAGGCAGTATAGGAGTACTGAAATTGTTAGTGATTATCAGTTACGTCCCAGAGACACTCATGGTTTTGTTGTGAGACAATAGTTCTCTTACTTGTATTAAATACATATTGTATAATTGTAATAATAATGTATTGTATAGTATCATGTATATATATTTTTTTTTATATTTGTGTATTTGTGTCATGTTTTTTTTGTGTAATATTTGGTTAATCAGGAACAAATTTACCTTATAATCAACTGTATATTTCATATTGTGTACATTGTATCTGAATCCTAGTTGGGTCAATTGTTGGAGATAATGGGTACTATAGACTAGTGTTACTTGAATTTCATTAAATTTAGTTTCTCGGGTTTTTGTTTGCGATTATAGTTTCTTTTAGTAATAGACGTGCTTTTGCTTTGTTTCCAAAAAAATTTTCTTTGGGCAATAAAATTTTTTTGAGGGGACGGAAATGTAATGTGTTATGTTGATTATTTTGGGTCTAAAATAATGTAAAATAATTTAAAATAATAATAATAATAATAAGTTATTTTATTTAAATAATTTAGTTTTGCTTACTAATAAGATATATCTCCTTTTTATCAAATAATTTACAAATTACTCCATATAATATCTGAAAAATATATTTAATGTTTAATAATATTTTAATATTTTTGAGAGGGTTTTGCTGTGTCGGCAAGGCGCCGGCCGATACATCGATATTTTCTCGAAAGATATTTAAAATATATGTGTAATTCTAATTTTAAAAAAAAAAAAAAAAAAAAAAAAAAAAAAAAAAAAAAAAAAAAAGTTTGTTTTGGAAATTTTTATATTTTATATTTCAATATTTCGAGATGCACGTGGTCCGGACATCGAGTGGTGTATTCATACACGGCAGGTGTCCGATATTTTGAAGGACAGCATGGTTTTCCTTTCATGGAAAATTTATTATAACAAAGAAAAATTGTAAACGGCAATGCCGTTCTTTTGTTTAAAAATAATGTGAAATTTTGTTGAACAACCCAAATATCTAACAGAGTCGTTTCATTTCGGAATGAGTTCAAGGAATCGAACTTTTCCTGAGTTGTTTCATTTCAGATAGCGTCCGAGGAATCGTTCCTTTTCGGTGTTGGTGCATTTCGGACTGATTACGAGGATTCGTTCCTTTTGGGAACCAATGACCTAAGATACGTGTACATTTTATGTCTGAAAATTTGAATTTATCACCGATTTTTTTTTTTTAATTTTCGGAAAAATTCAGAAAAAATATCAAGCTTGTTTAAAAAAAAAAAAAAAAAATGCGCGTAAACGGTGCATTGCTAGAAATTTTATCTTAAAACACGTAAACGCCGTGGCGTTTCTTCCGAAAATTATGGCACTGATAATCTTAATTTTTTAGCCGAATCACTGTAGGTATTATGCATCACGAAAAAATTTGGTAAATATGTGTTAAAAATTATGATTAATGGCTTCTAATTTCGAATCTTGATCGAAATATATGTTCGTAAATGGTGTATAGCCCGCGGACTATACACCGATGCATCTCTGCGGGTTATACACGAACTTTTTTACTGCACTGCTCGATTTAGGGGTGCGGGCTATACACCTGAAAATACGGTATATATATATATATATATATATATATATATACAGGGTGTATCTAAACTACTGGGCAAAACTTTAAGGGGTGATAGTACACATCAAGACAAATAATATTAAATGGGATACTAAGGGTCCCAAACGTCTTCCGAAGAAGATAGGCGCCATCAAAGTTTAGGGTCCAAAATTTGAAATGATTATAAAAAACGAAAAAATTGGTCGATTCGTTTGCGGTTTTCACGAAAACTATTCTTTAATGTCAATATTGTCTTGAAAATAAATTATAAAGATAAGTTTCAAAAAATGCCGATAGAGGGCGCTTTAGACTTTGGAGTAACGAACAACTATTTTTTACCGTTATTTTTTGCATCTCATTAATTTTTTTTAGATGTTTAGAAATAAACTTAAATTTTGAGCTCAAAATCTGTGGATAAATAGCGCAAACTGAACTGTGTTCAATGGGAGTGGGTAGGTTCAAATTTTCAATGATTATAAAAAACAGAAAAATTGGTCCATTGATTTGCGGTTTTCACTAAAATTATTCTTTATGTCAGTATTGTCTTGAAAATAAATTATACAGATAAATTTCAAAAAAATGTCGGTAGAGGGCGCTTAAGACTTTAGAGTAACGTACAACTATTTTTTACCGTTATTTTTTTCATCTCATTAAATTTTTTTAGAAGCTTAGACATAAACTTAAATTTTGAGCTGAAAATCTGAATCGTTGAGAGGGGTTAAGTAGCGCTAACTGAACTGTGTTCAATGGGGGTGGGGAGGTTCAAATTTCAAATGATTTTTGAAAACTGAAAAATTGGTCGATTCGTTTGCGATTTTCTCTAAAACCGTTCTTTATGTCAGTATTTCCTTGAAAATAAATTTTAAAGATAAATTTCAAAAAATTCCGTTAGAGGGCGTCTTAAACTTCAGAGTAACCAACAACTATTTTTAACATTTATTTTTTTTTATCTAAATAAATGTTTTAAAAACTTAGACTTAAATTTTGAGCTCAAAATCTGAATCGTTGTGAGTAATTAAGTAGCGAAAAATTGAACTGTGTTCGTAGGGTGGGCAAGGTAACATTTCCTTTCCTGAACACAGTTCAGTTTGCGCTTCTTAACCCCTCCCAACGATTTAGAATTTGAGTTCAAAATTTAAGTCTAAGCTTTTGCAAGCATTTAATCAGATACAAAAAATAATAGTTAAAAATTGTTGTTGGTTACTCTAAAGTTTAAGGCGCCCTCTAACGGAATTTTTGGAAATTTATCTTTAAAATTTATTTTCAAGGAAATTCTGTCATTAAGAATGGTATTTGAGAAAACCGCAAACGGATCGACCAATTTTTTCGTTTTTTATAATCATTTGAAATTTGAACCTTCTCACCCCCATTGAACACAGTTCAGATAGCGCAACTTAACCACTCTCAACAATTCAAATTTTCAGCACAAAATTAAAGTTTATGTCTAAGCTTCAAAAAAATTTAATGAGATGCAAAAAATAACGGTAAAAAATAGTTGTACGTTACTCCAAAGTCTAAAACGCCCTCTATCGACATTTTTTGAAATTAATGTTTGTAATTTATTTTCAAGACAATACTGACATAAAGAATAGTTTTAGTGAAAATCGCAAATCAATTGACCAATTATTCTGTTTTTTTATAATCATTTGAAATTTGAACCTACCCACTCCCATTGAACACAGTTCAGTTTGCGCTACTTAACCACAGATTTTGAGCTCAAAATTTAAGTTTATGTCTAAATGTCTAAAAAAATTTAATGAGATGCAAAAAATAACAGTTAAAAATAGTTGTTCGTTACTCCAAAGTCTAAAGCGCCCTCTATCGGCATTTTTTGAAATTTATCTTTATAATTTATTTTCAAGACAATATTGACATAAAGAATAGTTTTCGTGAAAACCGCAAACGAATCGACCAATTTTTTCGTTTTTTATAATCATTTCAAATTTTGGACCCTAAACTTTGATGGCGCCTATCTCCTTCGGAAGACGTTTGGGACCCTTAGTTTCCCATTTAATATTATTTGTCTTAATGCGTACTATCACCCCTTAAAGTTTTGCCCAGTAGTTTAGATACACCCTGTATATACTACCTCTGACAATAAAGTTCAGTGAATAATCTTGTAACATTAATGTAGATGAAATACTAATGAAAGTTACCGTATCATCCTTCGAAATAGTCATCTCCCATAGCTATGCACCACTGACATCTGCTATACATGTCCTGAGAAATTCGCAAGGAGTCTTCATTTGGGATGGAGTTCAAAAGCTTCACCACAGCTCGTTGGATGTCAGCAATATGCTCAAATCTCTTTCAAAGAGTGTTTCAGTCATGAAAATAGGAATAAGTCTGGAGGATTGAGTTCTGGCGAGTATGGTGGATGTTCAGTTTGCACAACAACTCATGAATTTCTTTCAGTGTCTTGCAAAACTTAAAACTGATCTTTTGTTCATTCATTTTCCTGTTCTCTGTTAAGAACCAACACATTGAACAAGCACTCAGTAAAGCACGTCTTACACAGAACATAAATGATGCTCAACTGAACAATGGTGGGATAAGTTGGTCAACATGTGCCTCTATGCAGGTGCGCCGTTTTTGTTTTCTCAGTGTTGCCAGCTCGGTCTTTCTGAATTCATTCATCGAACTTTATTGTAAAAGGTAGTATATATATATTTATTTATTTATTTTAAGCATTAATTCACAAGGTATAAAGTGTTAAATCATTTCATTTACTTATGGATAAAGAATGCCTTTCTTTATATCAAAGAGCAACCAATTCTAAAACTTTATCTTGCATTTTTCTAATACAGTCAGCTCTCATTAATTCAAAATTGGATAAATTAAACCTTTGCTTAATTCGAACTAAATGTGAAGTCCAAAATTTTTGCTGCCGAAATAATATTAAAAATTTTCATTTATTCAAACTTATCTTTTCTCAACTTTGTTTAATTCAAACTAACGCAAATTTTGATTTTTCATTTTTACCTCTTTCTCCTGGTCTTCAAAGATAACTTTTTTCATTTTTGTCAGGATTGTTCTGAACTAGTATACATATAATCCCAAGCATTTGATATCTACTTTTTTAGTACATCATCTGTCCATCAATGACATTTCTATTCCTTTTTACATTGAACTTGTTCGTAATCCCTGAATTAGTATATGTAGTATTTATCTATTTTAATTTAATATTGAGTCATATTCTAATGATAACAGCCAAAATAAATTGAAAAATACTATATGAATTCTTTTGTAATAGTACTCTTTTAAACATGTTTTCCTCTTGTACTTTCCATAATTCGAGCAATTCTAGTGGTCTCAACAAGTTCGAATTGACAAGACTTGACTGTATATTGATCTTCTTGTGAAAATAGTTTAATTCATGATTCAGCATGAGTAAAAATTGTTCATTTCTTTTTCAGAGTCCTTGATGCTGATTCGTTGAAGTCCTACTTATTAACTTTACACGATGTATTGATTTTCATTTCAAATTCCAAATGGAACAATCAAATATCTCTCAAGCTGACTGTTGATCATGTTTCAGAAATTTTAGAAAGCTTCTCAATAGTATCTATGAAACAAGAAAAGAATGAAAGCAAAGATTCTGTCCAGAAAAATGACTTGCACACTTCATTGCAGCAAGAATTAACTGAACTTGTATTGAGAATTATTTTACTTTGGTCTCCTAACTGGAAGTCAAACAACAAACTGTGTTATAGTAAACAGCAATTCTGTGTGTTAAAGTCAGTTCAACTAATGTCTCAGGTACATGACTTATCTTCAGTTTATGGGCTAGAGTTACCAACATGGCTATACAAATGTTTTAAAGAAGATAAGAATCATGGACTTGTAAAGTTATTTTTATCATCTGAAAATGAATCTTGCTTGAGATTAATATTGGATTTTTATGAAAAATCACTAACTTTCTCTACTCAGTCTATTGATATAAATAATGATAAACTGCTACATCTTGAAGCAAGAGAAAAAATATCTCACCAGTGGCGTAAAATTGTGTCGTTTTTTAAAAAAGTGTGTAAAAACTTAAATCTAACTCCTGATCTTAATTTATTTAATCAACTAAGTATGATGTTATGATCATTGTGTACATAAGATGTAAATATATATTTTACTATTAAAATGGGAAAATGTATTTGTTGTTTGTGTTATATAATTAAAAGTATTCTTGAAAAATAGGTATAAAATAAGTATATATATAAAAAAAAAGAACAGAAAAAATTACAATATCATTGTGTATTCCACCCATACATACTTACACAAGCATCAGAAAGAAAGTGGTAATAGAATTGGGAGTGGGGTTAAAAGAAAAATTCATATATGCTTTTTCATGTAAAAATGAACTATAAAATATTTTTGTATAGATTTCCAATGCTATAAAATGATAATTGTTTATAAGATTTTCAATAATAGTAGGAAAAAGAAATGAAATAAAGTGTTTTTTGATTATATTGGGGTATAATGAAATCATTGCATTTACTCATTATAGGGCCATTTTCAAAAGAAGAAAATTCAAACATAAATTCATATTTAAAGTTTGATTTCAGCTATGCATTAGCTAAAGAAGATTATATTAAACATTTCTAATATGAAAAATTTTAAAAATCAATAAAATTTTTGAGATATAAATCTTTAAAATTGTGGTTCTAAGCAAAAATGCCTGTCCCATTCCAAGTTTTATGTAATTAACTTTTTTTTTTAACCTAATTTAACTTTTTTTAAATAAAGAGATTTAATTATTTTAAATATGAACTGTTAGTGTTCTATAATAATGAAAAAAATTGTTTACAAGAGATATTTTCTTTAAGAAATTCACAGAAATTTTTGTCCCTCACTTTGCATCAAGTCCGTTACCTTGTGATTATTTTAGTCAAAATAGGTTTCTAATTCTGCCTAAAGTTAGCAGCAAATATTCGGCGATATAGTTATACTATTCACGCAACTACTACTTGCCATTTTTTACTGTTCAATTGTGAAGCAATGTAATAGTGGCAAGAATAAGCTTACATCAAATTTGGTATTTTTTTTCTCTGTCAAGTATGTTACCGTAAATTTTAATATTATAATAATGATTTTTGAACTTTAGCAGTTAAATATTGTTTAATAAATAGTTTCAGAAGGTATATGTATATTATCTGAGTTAGAAATTATACAAGCTAGTTCATTCTAATAGTTTTATTTGAAATGTCAAGTCCATTACTTGTCAAGTCTGTTACCATATTTGTAAGCGATGGAATGTAAACTGCTAAAGTAAGTTTATTAAATAGTTTTAGAAAGTATGTAAATTATTATATAAGTTAGAAAATTTACAAGCCAGCTCATTTTAATAGTTTTATTTGAAATGTCAAGTCCATTACCATGAAATGTAAGCAAATGGTGAAAATGGCCCTATAAATAAATTAAGAACTGAATACTAAGTTGACTGTGAATAAGTATGGGAAAGTAGGGTGGAATGGGACAGTAGGTTTATATTTTTATGTATCATTTTAAACATTTCACCAATCACATGCTAGATGAAGCAGTGACCCCAATCTTCAGTTAAAAAAAGATCTTGATTTGCATTAGAGTGCATTTGTATCAGAAAACAAGTAAGAAAAATCATGCATTAAGCATAGATCATGAAACACGTCCTGAAATCTGAAACAAAACTTCGTTACTTAGGGAAATAAAGTTACTGTCTATTGACAAATATGTATTCCAATATTTTTGAACAGCCCTGTATTTGATCTATTGCTTGATACATATACTATATAATGGACAAATTTAGTTTAGCAAGAAAATGCCTAGCAGGTTAAAATTTTTCTTTCAGCAATTTATACTAATAGATGGAAACATTCTTGAATACTTTTGTTCAGCCCTGCAGTTTACTTAGTACGTTTATTATATGCCAGTATTTAGCTAAAATTTATTTTAAACTAAAAAACTGTCAAAACTACTAAAATCAGATTCTCAGAAATTACCATTCATAGGCGTCCATGTATTCAGTTCTTTGCTTGGCCCTGTATATTATTTTATCTATTCTACAAATATTTCTTAATAAACTGAATGCAGTTCAAGGTAAAAAAGCATAACTTATTTAAAAAACACCTTTAAGTAATTTATGCTCCTATTCAGTAATGTTTGCAAGCTCTTTTGTGCAACCATGTATATTAATTATAGCATTTATACATACCATATATGCATAGATTTAGTGAAATTTCAAAGCACATATAATTAAAATACATTTCATCCATTCACCAGCCATCATCAGATATGTATACAGTACTTCAGAAAAAAATATACTAGTTAAAATCTTGTGTGTGTCCCTGTAAATGCTATGCGCTTCATATTATGCATGACTATATCATATAACTTATATTAAATCTCAGTGATGTATATTAATTTTATTATTCATAAAATAGTTTAATATCATTAAAATATGTTGCAAACACCTTTTACCATTATGTTATGGAATTATTTTGTGTGGCCCTGTAGATAAAAAATAGCTATTTTTTTCACCAAATACTTTGTTCCAGAAAATAAGTTGAAACTGGTGTTATTATACTGAAGTGAAAAAACTTCTTTAAAACACCATAAAATAAATTAAATAGCGCAAGGCCTTTCGAAAGAACTTAGTCTTTCTTTGCCAGGCGCAAAAAGACGTGTCCACTACGAATGTAGCGGCATGACTGAAGTGAAAAGGCGGGAAAGGGAGCAAGTAGAAGGCAACAGTCAATCACGGAAGAGCATAAACATACAATAAATACAATGAAGGAGGGGAAGGAAAAAGCACTTTTTTCCTTCCCCTCCTTCACTGCTATAACGAAAAATGCTTAAGTTTGATTTCTATCAAATGTTTCTTGCTGTTAAGTTTTTTTGTTTTTTATTAATTAAAAATTAACTGTAATTTATTTCAGTACCGGATTACTTTAGTGTCCTCGGCCATGTTGTAATAGACAGGTACATAATCTTTCACAGTACTACTTTATTATCCCATCAACTAAAAAACTATTGTCAAACTATAAGATTAACTGTCAAAAAATGGATGATCGTAAGTGTCACTTTCACTTACTTGATATTAAACAGGATAAAAGTGTTAGGTACATCATAAATTGATTTTTAATTTGACTTTCTAACTGGATTTATATACAGGGTGATTCATAAAAGATGGGCAGAACTTTAAGGGGTTATAGTACACTTAAAGACAAATAATATTAAATAGGAGACTAAGGGTCCCAGACGTATTCCCAAGGAGATAGGGGGCATTAAAGTTTAGGGTCCGAAATTTCAAATGATTATAAAAAATGGAAAAATTGGTTGATTCGTTTGCGGTTTTTGCAAAAAATTTTCTTTATGTCAGTATTTTCTTGAAATAAAATTTTAAAGTTCAATTTCAAAAAATGCCGATAGGGGGCGCTTTAGACTTTGGAGTAACAAACAACTATTTTTTAACGTTATTTTTTGTATTTCTTTAAATGATTTCGAAAGCTTAGACTTAAACTTAAATTTTGATCTAAAAATCTGAGTCCTAACGAGTAGTTAAGTAGCGTAAACTGAAATTTGAAACCCTTCTCCCCCCAGAACAAAAATCAGTTATTCCCGATCTTTGTGTCGTAGATTAGGCTCTAACTACTGCCGCGTTTTGCTAAAATTATTCTTTATGTCAGTATTTTCTTGAAAATAAATTTTAAAGAAAATTTTCAAAAAATTCCGATAGAGGGCGCTTTAGACTTTGGAGTAACTAACAACTATTTTATACCGTTATTTTTTGTGTCTCATTAAATGCTTTCTAAAGCTTAGACTTAAATTTTCAGCCCAAAATCTGAATCGTTAGACGTGGTTAAGTTTCTGGGGAGAGGGGTTTGAAATTTCTACTCCTGAGCACAGTTCAGTTTACCATGTCCACACATTGTGTGCTGTGATACGAGGTAAAAAGACACAAATTAGGATTATGTTACCAAAGCATATTTATTAACATGTAATTACAATAAATGTTCAAAATTGTGACCACCAGAGGTTATGCACGCAGAACAACGGCGAAGAATGGAACGGCGAACATTCGCGAAAACATCAGGCTTTTCGAGCACTTCCCCTACAGCGGCGGAAAGTCTGGCAACCAGTTCCTCGGGGGATTCAATGGGTGTCTCATACATAAGAGCCTTCAATTGTCCCCAAAAAAAGAAATCGAGGGGTGAAAGATCTGGCGAGCGAGCAGGCCAAGCAACAAGATCATCTCGACCAATCCATCTGTTCGGAAATGTGATGTCCAGATAGTTGCGGACGTCTCGTACATAACAGGGCTCGAAAAATCTACATGCCCGACATCAGTGTTGTTAGACGGCAACTTTTTAAAAATTTGATTGGCACCTCTTTTATTAAAGGATAAAATTCCTCTTGATTAATATGTCATTAAACTAAACGTAATTTTACCAATCCAAAGAAGTGGTGCCAATCTGAATTTTTAAAAAGTCGCCGTCTAACAACACTGATGTCGGGCATGTAGATTTTTCGAGCCCTGGTACGTAATGGGCTGGCGCTCCATCGTGCTGGAACCACATGACCCGCCGGATGCGTGGAGGAACAACGTTTAACAGGTCTGGCAGCACATGTTGCAGAAATATGAGGTATGTTTTACCGTTGAGGCGTTCAGGAAGAAGGTACGGTCCGATTAGGTGGTCTCCGAGGATTCCTGCCCAAACATTGATGGAAAAGCGTCTCTGATGAGCATGTGGATTGACATCCGCCCATACATGTGCATTGTGTGTGTTAAATGTATCTTCACGTGTGAAGGTACATTCATCGGTGAAAAGCACAGTTCGTCCAAAATGTGGATTTAGCGCGTTCTGCTACAGAAACCAGCGGGCGAATTCAATACGATTTGGATAATCCCCTGGAGACAGTTTCTGGACTCGTTGCACATGAAACGGGAGCAAATGTTCATCCTTCAGTACCCTCCAAGTCATGGACTGTGAGGTATCCACCTGCCTAGCCATTGTTCGTGTACTTGTACTTGGCTGCGCCGCTACTACATCCAGAATGGCTTCTGCAACAACTACTGATTCGTCCTTTTTTGCACGACCTGCATTCAACCGGGAAGCGAGAAATGATCCCGTCTCACACAACTGTCTGTGCAAGCGCTCGAAAGTTTTGCGGTTAGGCAACCGCCTGTTGGGAAATCGCTCTCCGTACATTCGTTGTGCCTCTGCACCATTTCCATCTGCCGCTCCGTAAATTAAATGCATCTCAGCCTTTTCCTTATTCGTGAAGGGCACCATCTTCCGATTCATTACTACAGCGACTTACACTTGACTCACCGTTCAGTGGGTTTATGCCTGAATCGTGTCGAAATTTTGCATATGTGTTCTTCTTCTTCCCCATTTGACATTTGCATACTTTCTGTCTCCTTCTTCACCCGGTGACTAGCGTCAGGAATAGAGCTTTAACGTTTGCATGAGCGACGTTTCTAACTGTGCCAGTGCCTTTATGAGTGAATTCCGATTATGCAGTCCTTGACGAAAGTTGTATTTTTGCCTCGTATCACAGCACAGAATCGTTGGGCATGGTTAAGTAGTGCAAACTGAACTATGTTCAGAAGTTGAAATTTGAACCCCCTCCCCTCGCTACTGAACCACGCTCAGCGATTCAGATTTTGAGCTGAAAATTTAAGTCTAAGCTTTAGTAAGCATTTAATGAGACACAAAAAATAACGGCATAAAATAGTTGTTCGTTACTCCAAAGTCTAAAGCGCCCTCTATCGGAATTTTTTGAAACTTTTCTTTAAAATTTATTTTCAAGAAAATACTGACATAAAGAATAATTTTAGCAAAACGCGGCAGTAGTTAGAGCCTAATCTACGACACAAAGATCGGGAATAACTGATTTTTGTTCTGGGGGGAGAAGGGTTTCAAATTTCAGTTTACGCTACTTAACTACTCGTTAGGACTCAGATTTTTAGATCAAAATTTAAGTTTAAGTCTAAGCTTTCGAAATCATTTAAAGAAATACAAAAAATAACGTTAAAAAATAGTTGTTTGTTACTCCAAAGTCTAAAGCGCCCCCTATCGGCATTTTTTGAAATTGAACTTTAAAATTTTATTTCAAGAAAATACTGACATAAAGAAAATTTTTTGCAAAAACCGCAAACGAATCGACCAATTTTTCCATTTTTTATAATCATTTGAAATTTCGGACCCTAAACTTTAATGCCCCCTATCTCCTTGGGAATACGTCTGGGACCCTTAGTCTCCTATTTAATATTATTTGTCTTTAAGTGTATTATAACCCCTTAAAGTTCTTCCCATCTTTTATGAATCACCCTGTATAATTAAAGATAGACAGACAAATTTCTATTTTTATATATTAGATAAAGAAAGATAAAGATTAGATAAAGATGATTATTTAAAATTTTGGACCCTAAACTTTAATGATGGCTATCTCCTTCGGAAAACGTTTGGGACCCTTAGTTTCCTATTTAATATTGTTTGTCTTGATGTGTACTATTACCCCTTAAAGTTTTGACCGAGAGTTTAGAAACACCCTGTATATGACTGCATGCCAATACATAAGTGCTCTTATAATACATAAATAAAAAATATGTATCTTTGATACGGGCCCCAATTATGAACGATTTTTAGCCATGCTTAAAATCTGATTTGAATGGGAATTTCGAAATAAAATCTGCGAAAACAGACTAATTGTAGTAGACATTATAAGTTTTTTTTTTATGTTGCATAAGTAAACTTTTCAGCTTACAAGCATGGCAGATGTGCTTTCACTTTTAAAGAAAAAACTGTATGTAACATCCATTCAAGATTTTGCTTCAAAAATATTGTTTATCTTATTCACGTTTAGATTCTTCATTAAAAAAAAACTAGTCAGATGTGGCAATCCCAAAACTTTCTTCTATCTTATGCATGTCAATACTTCCTGAAAAATACAGCTCAGCAGCGCACCCAGTTAGGTGGCTTAAACCAAAATCTAGTTAACAACAACTTATGTCAATTTATAATTGAATCTGAAGTTTGATAAAAATCCATGCATTAGTTTTTGAGATAGAGCTATTGAAAAATCTTTAAAAAAAATCTACATAATAGTGCCACATGTAGGGTGGTGAACACCAAAAACTAATCTAATCAGGATCTTTTTTTTGTTTGTTTATCAGGTATTAACTAAATCTGAAGTTTGATGAAAATTCATGCATTAATTCTTGAAATACATTTATTGTGAAATTTTGAAAAATACAGCAGAGCAGCATAATTTGAAGGGGGATTTACACCAAAAACTAAACAACACTAACCTTTATCAAGGGCTAACTGAGTCTGAAGGTTCAGAAAATTTCGTGCATTAGTTCTTGAGATAGAGCTATTGCGATAATCAGAAAAAATGCAGCATGGCAGTTCCACCCGTTGAGCGATTTGCATCAAAACGTAATCAGCACCATATTATGGTGAAATTCCAGGCACTAGTTCTTGAAATATGGCTATTGTGGAAATTCTAAATAATGCAGCATAGCAGTGCTACCTGTTGAGCGATATCCACCAAAACCTTATCAGAATACTTTATGATTGTTTGCAAATATAGCATTGCATCAATGAATTGATTGCCTGTAATAGCATTGCAAACTTTTTAGCATCGACATTAGTCAGCATTAATCTGTATTGAACTTGTAATAAACCATAAGCTGCAAGGATCTCTGTATTTATTAAATTTTGTGCTTGCTGTTCAATGTATTTTATTTCTTCTTGGATCATGTCATTATTTTCATGAATAAACCTATTAGTATAAGAAAGCAAAAACTTGGATATGAAGATACAGGGTTCTGCCACCATACTTTTGAAATCCATTTAGGGTAATATCCCCAGTAACTGGCATGCACCAATGATTGGCACATCCTACAAACATGTCCTAAAATAAGATTTATATCCATTCTTTTCAAAATGTAAGACCATACACCAGTTATATGCTCATTATTTACTTTAAAGATTATAACTTTGATTTATGCTACTAGATGACAATAGTGCCTAGGAAAGAGAAACAATTATGGTTTGTATCAAATTAGCCATTTTTGTTGCAAATGCTTCTTCTCTGGCTTAAGAAAGCCATGCTTTTCAATTCATTATTATCTGATTTATACTGTATTTTAAATTTTAATTGACAACAGTTATGTTTAGTTGAAAAGGGTTACTTTAATTGTGTAAAAGTATTTTTGATACAAATATTTGGATTTTTAAATTAATGATACATGCCAATTAATCGTGCTTCAACTTTGCTAGGTCCAAGTAATTGGCAACTATTCCAATTACAAGGAAATCGCAAGATTTGAGAGTAAACAACTTATTTTGGCAGTACTTTTGAAGTTATAAAATGATTTTGTTTATCAGTTGTTTTTATTTTAAAATATGAAATATTATCAGCAATTGGAATCCATTAAAGCTTCATATGACAATTGCTGGGTACAGCATGACAATTGCTGGGTACAGCATGACAATTACTGGGTATTAATATAAATATATTGTATTGTTAGTGTTCACATTTCAAACTAATATGTTGATTTCTTACTCCCAAAAACCTGAAATATGGCATCTTCATCTTACAGTAAATTCATTTAAAGCGATTAAACCCAATGCAAAATATAAAGTTTTTTTAAAAATATAAACATGTGCCAATTACTGGATCACAAGGTGTCATACATTGGTGCTCTAGGTGCCAATTACTGGTGACTACAGCAACTTTTTATAAATATATTTTTATAAAAATACTTTTTCAAAAATCTTTGCTTTTAGTGGGCAAAATAGATGCACAGATATGCATTCTTTGATTTTAAAATATTTGCAAATAAATATTTTATTTCTTGGTAATGAAAATTGAAGTACGTTTAAAGACAAAAATCTTAATGTGCCAATTACTGGGGATGTTACCCTATTTGCTTATTAATCTCAAAGATGCTAAAGCGTTTTGGAAAGTGTTTGAGTCAATGAAATTAGTAAGTCATGTTTGAGTCGAAGGAATTTTCAGACTTTTGGTTAAATATTTGTTGTAGAGATCTGTCACAACCCCATTTGCAGAGAAGTTCTAAATTTATCAATTCTTCTTCATGTGCTATTGTGGCAACATTTTCTATGTATTTATACAGTGTTTGAGTGAAAAATTATCTAAAAGATTTTAAAGTTTTAGGTCCGCCATGTTTTCAGTAATGAAGTTATCTTTTTGATAAAATTTTTCTTTAGCTCTCTGAAGATTGTATCTAGCAAGGACATATATATTTATTAAATGTTAGGGTGATTAGATTGTATGTAAAATCTGCTGCAACAAACATGTCCAAAGCCTCAGTCAGTAATAACTTCAGAGTACTTAGGTTTGAGGTCTACGACAAAGAATTAAACTTCTTTCGATATTTTGCTGCCCTTGTTGGCCTGAATGCAATGTCTTTAATAATTTGTGAAACATCTGAATGCTCGGCAGCTTTTTTGCTCAGTTGAACTACAACTGATCTTGGCTATTTTCTGATTTTAATTGTTCCAGATTTATCATCTGCACAACAAAGGGTGTGCAGTAGGAATAAAAAATTACAGGATATACTAAATGTAAACAATTAATAAATTTTAAAAGTTTAATAAAGTAAAAAGACTGCTTTTCAGAAACTTTTTTTTTAAATTTTGTTTTACTTTTTAAAAAAAAATGGGGGGGGGGGGCAAATTTTATATTATATCTTTTAATTAGAAGGTCTATACATTATGAAAACACAAGAGTTCTTACTGAACTTAATTTAACTCCCTATTAAAATTATAATTTTATCTAAAATATTTAACCCAAAAAAAATCTATGATTTTAAACTTGAATATCAAAATAACCATGTACTGTATTTACGAAAATTTAAAAGAGAATATATACCTTCGTCTTCAAAAACTGTAAAATGTATCTCAAGTTCGACTAAAAATAGTTTTTTAGACGTTCGATAAAATTATGTATAGATCAGAAGCATAAAATGAGAAATGCAAAAACCATGAATTCCAATTAAATACCAGGCAATTGGAGAGTCTACATAAAGAAATGAATCCACTATCATATGGACAGGATCTCTTATACCAACCAGAAAATGATCAACTAAATGCGAAATTTAAAGTTTTCACTTTTGGCCAGCTTTTTGAGTGAAATACCACACTGTGCGGTGTTTAGATTTTCTTTCAGTATATTTTACTATATTGGGTTAATATTTTATGTAAAAGGAAATACTGTGCAATATTCTTTGATTTACTCATTTTTAGGTGCGTTTGTAATTATATAAATATGTAGCACCTATAGTCATCGTTCCATCCATCCGTCTGTCTGTCTGTCCGCATATAAGAGAACAAAATTAACCAATCAAATGTTTTGAAATTTTAATTATATAATTATTACAAAATTTTGTCGAGTTATTTCAAATTTTATGAAAATTGAATGTATAGTTTAATTATAGGGATGATCAAAAATTTTCCATTACATTACGGCCAATGGGAAAAAATGTTTAAGTGCATTTTAATGGTGTTACAGCTTTTCAAACATCGGAAATTGATCTGCATTTACTGAAGTGTTGAAATATATACTGTGTTACAATACGCAGTGCAAAAAATGTTTATTATTTATTTACAGATCCATACAAAAGAATTCCATTACATAATGGTATAGAGTAAAACTTTGTTTTCGGCATATTTTAATCATGTTAAATTATTTCACGTATAATAAAATTGATATACGTTGCTAAGGTTTACTATGAGTTACATCCTGTATCATAGAAAGTGCACAGTATTTACAGGGGTATATAAAAGATTTCGGATAATATACTGCAGTTGAAATATTGTATATTAGAGATGATTTCTAAAAGTATATTTTTAGTTGTGATATGTGTTTTTAAGTTTAACTAAATTTTTGCATATTGTGTTGTGTGTAAATCATATGCAGGGTAATACAACAGAAACTGCACAGGTTACAGAATATGAACGAAAGTAGCTTAAAGGTGGTTTTTAAATAAGTTGTGTATTTTTACACTGAACTACATTTATTAAACCAAGGTATGTTTATATAATGTAGAAAAATGATATACAGGGCTTCACAAAGAATTTGATACTGTCTGTGCAAGATAATCTCTGGATGTGTGATTTTACTAGATTTAAACGTGTTTTAGTCTTAATTAAATTTTAGTTAAATAGATGGCACATACGTTTTTAAAGATAGTAGGCAAAAGAATTAAAATAGCTACCGTCTATTAGGTATAAATTTCTGAAAGTCAAATTTCAACTTATTAGGCGTTTTAACACTTTACAACATAGTTGAAAATGCTTCAGAATTTGATTTGCCTGTCCGTACACTAACTTGCGTTAATATATTTGAATTGCTCTGTAATTGATATATAATAATATCTATATCATATTTTGTATTCACACATTTTTGTATAAGAATTTAACAGCTATTACATAAATCTGTTTATAGTACGAACGCATCTCATTTGCCACGTTTGACGTGCAAATGAATCTCGTAATTAACATATCGATGATATTCCAAATATTACTTCCCTTTTAATGTTTCCTATAGATAAGAAGAAAATATTGGATTTTTGAAATTTTTCGCTTCCACTTTGGGGTGGATTTACAAAGAGGCAGCTTTTGTAACCGATAGCCTCTTGAGCGAGATTTTGTCAGCGCCTCTACAAATGATATCTTTTAAAGAAGCTATTAAGCATTTTGTCTGTTTGTCGCCCTTTAATTTTTATCGCCCTAAATGATCACCCAGACCTGCTCGCTTATTCTAGTAAAATTCATTGATAAATTATGAAAGTTCTTTTAAAGTTAGATTCTCCATATAAATGTTGTAAAAATACATTATTATTGAAATAATACCGATAAAACTGGTGATAATTATTAATTACAATAATACACTTTGTATAAATCGCCATTAAACGAAAATAACAAATCAGGACGCATTTTGAGCTACAAGAATAAGAGCTCGTTATCAGCTGATCCAACAGGTGTCCGTAAGCGGACAGAATTGGAGATAAACTGAAAGAAAGACTGAAAGAGGGTGGAGATTACAAAGAGTGCGACAGGTGGCGCTAGTTGAAAGAGCACAGGTGGAAGACAAAAGTGATGCCAAAATAATAAAAAAAGTGAGAAAAGGGTGGAATAATAATAATAATAGCAATAAATAAATAAATAAAATAGAAAATAAATAAATAAAATAAACAAATAAATAAATACATAAAATAATAAATATATAATGGCTCAAAATGGCTCAAAATAGACGAGGGAGAGAACTACAAAAGCAACATTCACGCAGGAGAGAGGGAGGGGGATGATGAGAGATCATTGACAAGATTATTAAAATTTTTACAAATCAAATAAACTTCATGAATATTTAAGTGAGAAGGAGAGGCAGGGTAAGAAATAATTCTGGCCATAGAGAAATTGAAATAATGACCGCAAGCCCAGCAGTGAGAAGCAATCGAAGACCTGAATAATTCCTGATTATCAGTATATCTCTGATGCTTGCCCAATCTTTTCTTCAACGCTCTCCTGGTCTGATCAACATAACCCAGATTCAAAGAACAAGGATTATTATTATTATTATTATTTTACTTACTATAAATCAATTCTGAAAAAAAAAAAAAAAAAACTAGTCAGATATGGCAATTTTAAAATTTTCTCCTGTCTTATGCACATTAATGATTACTGGAAAATGCATCATAGCAGTGTCACCGGTTAGGTGGTTTAAACCGAAATCAAGTCAGCAACAATTTATGTCAACTTCTAACTGAATCTGAAGTTTGATGAATATCCATGCATTAGTTTTTGAGATAGAACTATTGCAAAATCTTTAAAAAAATTGCATATCAGCGCCATATGTTGGGCGACGTACACCAAAAACTAATCGGGACCAGTTTTTTATCAGATACTAACTGAATTTGAAATTTG
Source organism: Maratus speculifer (assembly GCA_964019185.1). NCBI lineage: Eukaryota > Metazoa > Arthropoda > Arachnida > Araneae > Salticidae > Maratus > Maratus speculifer. The sequence continues at coordinate 244,907,067 of OZ025295.1, read as the reverse complement.
ATGAAAATCCATGCATTAGTTCTTGAGATACATTTATTTAGAAATCGTGAAAAATATAGCATCTGTAGGGTGATTTACATAAAAAACTGTACAATACTAATCTATATTATTGACTAGCTGTATCTGAAGTTTCAGAAAATTTCGTACATTAATTCTTGAAATAGAGCTATTGCGATAATCAAGAATAATGGACCACGGCAATGCAATATGCATCAAAACGTAATCAGCTTCACGTTACATCACGTATTAACTGTAAGTATAAAGTTTTATGAAAATCCATGGACTTGTACTTGAGATATGGCTATTGTGGAAATTGCTAATAATGCACCATAGCAACGCCATCTGTTGAGTGATATACACCAAAAACTAATCAGACCTAATTTATTTCAAGGTCTCACAGAATCTAAAGTTTTGTGAAATTCTGTGCGTTAGTTCTTGAAAAAGCGTGTTCACAAAATTTTTGGCGCATACAAACAGATAAACAGACTTACTGACTGACAGACTCACAGACAGACATTTTGTAAAAATTCGTTTTTCGAGTTCTCTAACCCTTAAAACGTGTAAATCTGTCGAAAACCGGATTTTGAAATTTTTATGAATCCAATACTTTCTTCTTGTGAAGATAGCAGAAAGTAAAAGAAATGTAATATATATATCTATATCTATACTATATACACTGGTGTGCAAAAATTAAGGACGAAGCAGATAAATTAGCATAAAAGCCGAAAAGGACAACCGATTGAAATGAAAATTCAATTAGGAGATAGGTATAAAACGAATGCATCAGGACACATATTTCAGATGTGTATATTGCTGGGACGATTACTGTTTCTAAACCAATAGGAGACCGTCATTATCACGGTCAAGTACACGCCCACACAGTTTGATTGACAGGAACTCGTGGACAATTGATCGTGTGTGTTTATTATTTATTTGTACTCGGATTGTTTGAATTTGTACTCGGTAATTAAAAATTAAAGGTACGAAAGAATTTTTTTTTTTTTTTTTTTCAAAATGACTGAATTTTATTTACTTCAATTAGAAATTATACTTCCTCTGATCCTGAAATAAATAAATAAATAAAAATTAAAGTAAGAATTTTGCTTATACGGATATTTTCGCAGAATACTTTTTTTCCCATTTGTTTAATATATATATAAATCATTTTGGAACGATATTTAGAATATTAAAAGGGTTTGAAATATTTTTTTTTAAATGTCTTATTTATTAATAAAAGACAGCCTCCAATAATTAAAAAAAAAAAAAAAAAAAACACCAACGGACTCTCGGCCCGCGATGGACTCGAACCCATATCCTCCGGTTTCAAGCTCGACGCTCTAACCATTCAGCCAGTCAGCTCACTTTCATCCGCAACAGATTATCGTTATAATTAGCACCGTCAATTGTCCACGAGTTCCTGTCAATCAAACTGTGTGGGCGTGTACTTGACCGTGATAATGACGCTGTCCTATTGGTTTAGAAACAGTAATCGTCCCAGCAATATACACATCTGAAATATGCCATCAGGACATGCCCA